>CM054127.1:133072501-134458334 GCA_028751855.1 Ambrosia trifida
GGAGGTTTATTTTTGACACCCACATGTCCACTTGGGATTATCCTGGGCCAACATTAAAGTTCGGATTATTATCGGCCAATGGCCCAAAATTTGGATTATTAAAATCCAATTTGGATTATTTTTGACACCCACATGTCCACTTGGGATTATCCTGGGCCAACGTTAAAGTTCGGATTATTATCGGCCAATGGCCCAAAATTTGGATTATTAAAATCCAATTGTTGGAATAAATATACGTAACGTTTGTATATTTATCGATAGCCATTATAATCATTTATATTATGATGATCAATTATTAATATTATCATAAGCCCAATAACAGATATGTCTTTGATGGGCGGACTATCATTAGATGGGCCTTATTAGGGTGTCCCCTGGGTATGTATAAATAGAGAGGTTATTATGAGATTAAGGTTGACATACAATCATAACACCATAATGACTATTAGCCGTCCCCTTTCACTCTCATCTCTGTAAATGTGTTCATAACTAAAGAACACATAAACCATCAGAACTGCATACCCTAAAGGGAACCTGACCATACTGACAAGGATGTCGTCTTCCAATACGCTTACAGCGTCAGTCTCAGGTCTCACCAATCTGTCAGGTATCATTATTATTATGTTTTCCATTACATACAATCAAAACTAATCAACACCAATACCCCTAAAATATACATGTAAAGTTTATCATCTACTTCTCTACACATGAGTTTGTCTCTTAGTGAAACATAGGTAAAAGTCATCTCAAAGATGATTCAGGTCGTATTTAAGTAAATGTAATCTTAGCCATAAAAAAAGGTCATGGGTAAGAAATGAGGCCCTAGACCCGAATTTACTCTGGGGCTAGAGCTTGCTTCTCCTCATGATTAGCAAATAAGAATTCCCAATACGAGCACCACATCCTATATATAATTTAAACTAGTGGATTTCCGAATCGCGCATGTGACCGTGACTTTAAACATAAATTTGCACAGTATGTAATCTAACTGTACATTACTTATCATATTTATCAAAAACACTTAAAAGACAAATCTGTAGTATATTATGAAAATATGTGATACCTTTTTTCGAAAATTAGGATTAGTAGTAGATAGTTATTTAATGGTTTTCAGCATATCTTCTGTTAGTATGAAGTGGTATTTCTAGAACATCTGGAATTGGTATTATTTGAGTCGCGCCCCCAAAGTGCATCAAGGTTGGATGTCTAAGGGCACTTGTAAAGTTGTCGGGGTTAAAACAGGCGCAACTCTTGATCTTATAAGATGAATTCAAAGAAGGTCTTGATTTATCTCTGTTGTTGTCTTTCATCATTGCCTGTATACGGAAACGCCGTTTTAAGCATTATTCACAAATAAAGTTTAGTTAGTGTGAATGACATAGCATATTATTTAGACAATAATAGATGAATTAGCGACATGATGTAAACAATATATGCTTACACAGTGAAGGCTTGTCAGTTGCTATTTTTGCAGGCCTCAAAGCAGAAATCCTATTGTCTCCTATTGTTTAAAACCTGTTTATAAATGCAAGCACATTATGGATTTAGTATTAGGACATGAAATGCAGACAATTAATACCACAATCAGACATTAACTTTAACAAAGTTAACCATAAGGTTATTTCAAGTGTTGACCAACCTAAATGATCAACCATATCTAATAAGTTATGGAAGCTTTGACAGCAAATAAAGGACTAAGTCATCCGTATGAGCCAATCACACAAGACTATGAAAGTTTCAGGATTTCACATCAACCTATAAGAAGTGAAAAAATTGAAGATGAACTTTGGGTAATAATTTAAATAACTTTCAAAAGTAGATTTATTCTTCCCTATGATGAATTTATCCACGAAACATAGACCACATACATATAGATTCATTACAAATAACCAATAAAAGCCTCTAGTCCTGATCATACTTACTCCTTGTTATGTGGGAAATGTAGGATTGGTGAGGACTAAACCCAAACCAGCTGTGATTTCTCACTTCATTGGCCTCTGTAGCTCACTCGAATAAAGATCGCGCAGCCACCTGAGATTAACCAACTGAGACTTTCTCCTCCTCCAGCAGCTCAAAAACCACAGCTGCGGGTGCAGCGCCGCAATTAGTCTGGTAATGTCTCCTCTTTACCTGAGACAAGAGTAGGTCGATTTATCATCAGCGGTAAAAACATTTTTTTCAAGCAATTTACAAATGGTTGCTTGTATTTTGCATCTTGTGTCATATGATTACATGGCGCTATTATATGTTCAAATGGTTATTTGTATAGCAGTTAGCTGGAATCATTTCCACCTTTCTCATATGTCCCTTTTTTAATCATTTTTAACCAAACCTTGCTTTTAAGTCCGTACCTAACATTGTTATTTGGAAATAGAAACGGGTCGATATGGGCTAAAAGGACTCACGTTTAACACTGTTGTAATATATTTAATATATATGTGTGTAAATTATATACGAAGTTGCGTGCTATTTTTTTTTTATCAAACTTCATTTTATAGCAAAATATATAGCAAGATATAAATGGAAAGTAAAACTTCTAGGAATTACAAGCAACACATGCAGTTCAAATTCTAACATATACAGATATAATATTCATAAAATTTTTATAGCGTATAATAATGAACTGTGAAGATTGTTTCTGTTTTACTCTAAGTTAACTTTTCTAGTTACTAAATTATTACTTAATTAAATCTGCTTAGTATTATACTTTCTGCAGCAACTATGAGAAGCCCCTGAGATAGAAAGCTAGGTACATGAAATCACTTACCAGTGGTTAGGATTATACTTTCGCTGCACATGTAGACTCTAAACATATTGCTTTTAAAATCTTTCTTGTTGGTGCATTCATGACCCATGGCAAATGTATTATGTTAGTTCAAGATCTAATGTTTTTTTTTTCACGACTTGATAATCATACCTATGGGTTAAAAGGGCTGAACGGGGTCAAAGCGTACCACATATGGTTAAAATTGTTGTAATATATTAGTAGTACAACTTTATAATCATACCTAGGAAGCCCAATTATTCCAGGCTCATGTTGGATGACTCTGTATTTTGCACCAGCGAGAAATAAACCAGTTGGGGAAAAGGCACCTATTTCATCGAATGCTTTGATCATTTCAACAACAATTTAATCGCACCTTATTACATCCATGTACCAAATATTGAACAATTTTCATCCCTTCATAATCTTTCCTTTTAGCCTGTCCATAAAAACGTCAAGAGCCACCAAAATCATTAAATTCAATTCAATTTCAAAAAGGATGGAGAATTTACTCTTTCCTTATGTCTGTGGCCATCAATGGCTTGCCCTCTACTTGCTAACACAAAAGCGATCTTGTTTAGGTGGTGCAGACTGTTTTGTCCTATTTTCAACTTTGCGAACTTTTTATAAAGAAATGAAAGTCTATTCCAATTTCACTTACTTAAAAAAACTAAATCCATAATTAAAAAACGTACAACAGGAGATTAATTGTAATTGTTTGTATTGTGTAAATCTAATATAACACAAAAAGAAAGAAACAAAAGCACCTTTATTAGGCGCATCATCATCATCATCAGCCACTTCACGCTGCTTGTTACTGTAACCCAGATCCAAAGAAGTCAAAATCAGCATAAGATCCAAGAAGCCCACTAAAAATAAACTATTTAAACTCAAAAACATGATATAAAGAACATGTGATTAACATTAAAAAACAACGAAAGCAACAAACCTTATCAAATATTCATGAACAATTATCTGTGACAGATGTCTAGAATTGAAGAAAAATTGTGGCACGGAATAAAATCTAGGTTTCATACCAGATTTCTCGAACTACCTCGGTCTGGTATGACAACGAAGGCGCATACCGGTGAGTCTTTGGCATACAGTGCAGGTGATGCATCTTCAGAGGCCTTGATCCGGAAAAGTGCTGACCTTTTCCACTCTGGTTGAACTTGTGTAAAGAAGGAGCGGAGTCGGATCAGTGAGATTGGTGGTAGTTATGATTGAGAGCTGGAGAAGGAGGAGGAAAATGATTGAAAGGGTTTTGGGCCGTAAAGAAGGGAAAAAAGCATTGAAAAGAAGGGAAAATGGAACACAATTAGGTGATATTGACAGAGCCATGGAGATAGACATACGTGGAAGGCTATAAGAAAATGATGCCTATCTGTGAAGATACGTGGAAGGGTGTGAGGAAGCATCTGGCGGTCCAATGAACAGCACACCGAGAAAAACATTTATAGATAGATAGGTTAATTGTAATGAGAAAAAAAAAATTGTTATTGCATACCAAGGGAGTCGAACCCGGGTAGCTTGGAGGAGTGCAAGACAACGTAACCAACAACGCTGCAAGAGAAGTTGTTAAGGTGAACAGAAAAAGATAGCTAAAAAGACTCAAAACGAAGGAAGATTGGAATAAAAAAAACAAACAGCTCTGTGCCACGTGGCATAGAGCACTATTCATGGCAGTTCATAAATTATAATATAGGATAATGATCTATGCACAAATGACTTCTTTCCGATTAACCACTTCATCTATCAATGTGTACATTTAAATGTATGGCTTCACTAAATTTTTAGTCTTCCCAATCATTCTCATCCTATTCTTCGATCTCGTGTTTTATTGGGTGTTAACAAGGTGGTGATGAATGACGATGAAGAACAACAATAGGAAGACGAAATGTAACAAGCGTTTTTTTTTTCTTTTGATTTTGGTTTGCGACTTAAGTCTTAAGGTTTTAGCAAGGGGTTTTTTCATGATCCAGTCCGGTTCAGTTGATTTTGACCAACATTTTGGAGTGAACTATTATTACATTTTTGAAAAGAAAATAAATCCGATCCAGCTGGTTCGGTTTATACGGCCTATTCCAAACCAAAAACCATGGATGGAATTGTGAAGATTGTTCCAAATCGTAAACAAATCATGATGCTCTTAACCCGGAAAAAAAGGCAGATTTGACTCAATTTCTTTGGTTCATGTGATTTCGTTGGTTTTTAACACTCTAGTTTTAGGGGTTGTTCACAATTCAAATTGTTTTTTAGAGCGAAAATAATCCAAATTTGTATAATAGCGGCGGTGTTCACAGCGTTTGGTAGTTTAATTGGGTGCATGTGGATGTATTTCAAATAGTCATATGCGGGTTCGATGGTGAGGCTTCAATCTCATACTGGTTTGGAGTTATGGGTCCAAAAGTGAGGCACGAGATTGACTTTACAAGTCCGATAATGTGACAGTCTGACAAACTCTGATAAATGATATGAAGTTCCCCAAAAGTTCATCTATATCATTTTTAAACAACAATATAATAAAAAGACAAATGCATATGAAAAGACTCTAACTTAAAAGCGCAGTTCGGCTACATTTGGAGTTACAAGGCTACAAGTGAGAGGCATGAATGACATAAGAAGCAAGATGATTTGAGAGATTCTCATAAAAGCGAAGATCCTAACTAAAACATTGTCAGACTCATTATTTGAACAACCAATTAAAGGATTTATTCATAAGTATTAGAGTTTATTTCGTGCAAAGACAAAACAAGTTACATTTAGATAGTGGGTAAGCGGACAACAAGCTCCTTAATAAGGAAGATCAAGTGGTAGACTGCGATAAAGGACTCAAAGCTAAATAAGAGATTATATCCTCACTATTGGAACAACCAGAAATAGACAACCCACTAAAAACCGATTTGATTGGATTACCAAACCGATTAAACATGTTTAATCGGTTGAATTTGGGTCGGTTAGGCATATTTCATTAAGTTCGGTTAGGCTAAATATATTCGAAACCAAATAAACTGCATTGATTAAATCGATATTTGAATCGGCGAACATTCCTTGATATACAAGCAAAAATTTTAATAAACAAATAAGGTTTAATAATCGATACTATATCATAATGCATTCGAAAAGACATTTTATATTATAATGCATTTGGAAAGACTTTTTAAAATATTCAAAAGTTAAAAACTTTTTTTAATGTATAAAGTACAATTTTAAAATAAGGGTAAATTAGTCTTTTAAACATTAATTACACTTCCATCCCCTCGTATTAATTACACCTTAGTTCTCTAAACATTATTCAACTGTTGGTTATTTAAACAATAATTACATTTTTTTTTCCTCATATTTTAAGCCGAAGCCAATTACCTCAATATTTTTAAATGAAAATAACTTTTTTCATATGTTAATATCTAAAAACATACATCGTAAAAATAGCATTTTATTCTCTTTAATTTGAGTATAATAATGTTATTTTTATAATATAAAAAATTGATGTGTTATGTGATTAACTATATATAGGGTTGAACAATAATTAAACTATTAACCGAAATCGAAATAAAAAACAAAATAGAATTGACCAAAAACCTAATTTAATTAAAATTGGTTATTGGTTTTTTTTTTTGTACCCTCAGTTAGCCGATGTTAACCAAATCAAAACTGATCCATTAATATATTTTTTGTTTTTATACATCAATTTCATGTCTAAGCTAAACTAACTGAAGCGATTTAAAAACCGTCAATCTAACAAAATACACCGAACCAATCAACCAATTGATTAATAATATCTATTAACCAATAACTTCGATTTTGATTGAGACTAATAACCAAACTAAACCAAATGATACACACCCTTGAAAGTGTCTATATCCTCGTTGCATTGTGGACATGATAGGTTTTACAAATAAAAACCTACAAAACTTCAAAGAAACATCAAGATAAAAAAAGAGGGATCAAGCCAAAGCTTTTCAAATATTTTTCATTCATATCTTCAAATAAAAAGTTCAAAACCTTTTTAAAGGCATACAAACAAAATAATAACTAAAAGGAACATGGTACCATGTACTAAACCCACTAATGCACTAAATGAGAAAAACATGCAAATCAATAAGGAAAACAAGGAGACCAAGAAATAATATCCCACGTAATGGAGTGCATGGATATGGTATTGGTTGATACGATGGAGAGGCACGTATCAGGACTAGGGCTGTTCACGAGTCGATCCGATCCGAGAGGAGGTTTTGTAACACCCCAACCGATGGCGGAAACATCGAGGTGTCACGAGGTAACGATTGTTCAATAGCTCATGGACTAGAAATGTAAATATTGATACATTGACTAACTAATTTATTACATTGAAATGAAATTACAAGAATACAACGTTTAAGAACTAACAATCTAAAATAAAATTTAGTAAATCTCAAGTCTATGCCAGAAAACCCAGTGTACAGGCATCCACCCTTCCAGATTGCGCGTGTTCTCTCACTTAGAGTTCAACACTTTGAAGGATGAAAAATTTATGAAAAGCAAAAGTAGGCAATTAAGCCAAGAATATCCAGCATGCTCCAAAGTGTAGACGTGTCCTCCAAGTAAAGTCACTCCTCAAAAACCCATGATGAAGAAATAAAGAAAGAAATGGAGAGAAATAGAGGGAAGAATGAGAGGTGACAAAAGAGAAAGGTTAGTGGAACAAATAAACAAATAAACACAAGTAAGGTCATGTATAGGTTCTTAGTTATAGTCTAGGTCATTTACTAATAACCTAATTCCCTATAACCACGGCTCTGATAGCAATCTGTAACATCCCAACCGATGGCGGAAACATCGAGGTGTCACGAGGTAACGATTGTTCAATAGCTCATGGACTAGAAATGTAAATATTGATACATTGACTAAGTAATTTATTACATTGAAATGAAATTACAAGAATACAACGTTTAAGAGCTAACAATCTAAAATAAAATTTAATAAATCTCAAGTCTAAGTCTAAGTTCCAAAAGCTTAACAGTGATCTCATAACAACCTGAAACATATACGAAAATAATTTTGTCAATACAAAATGTATTGGTGAGCATACCCTGTTTGAATAAATATAGTAGAAAAAGAGTTTCGCAATTCACGTGTTATACTGTCTACAATTTAGTGTTCAAGCTATGTACAAATGTCACTTAAAATTAAGCCTTAGAGTAGAAATGATATCTAAGAATAATGGGATATCTAGTATATATGTATAGTAGTCGCCCAATAGTATGATTATATATAGTATGCAACAAAGCAAGTAGTTTACACATAACAATAGTCAAGTACTATTTATTGCTATGCTAGGCCCACACCGGGTTAATGATTAAGGTCATAAGTACACACTATCAGTGATCAACAAGTAAAACACATACAAGAATTGCGATTGTGAATATAGACTAAAGCATGATTAAGTGAGTGAAGTAATAAGCGTACACGAGTCACCCCAAAAGTGTAAACATGAAAAAGGGGAAAGATATACTCACTTTCGCTAAGCTGAATTATCCTCTAAGCGTTGTGAATGTATGTGAGGCGAATCCCAAAGACTCAACAACGTAGCTAGTCTAATTTGAAGAAATAAAAACCGAAAAAGAAATAATATCAAGCTTCCAATTCGCCAATTACAAGAGCTTATAATCAAAGCTTTAATTGTAGAAGTAATAGACTATAGAAGAAAGGTATGAGGGAAAGTTTAATCAGATTGAAACAATCGATTTCGATGTGCCTAGTGTAATGGGTCATAGGTGGGTTTTTATACTAGTTTTGGATTCAATTAGCCATTAAAATTGGTCAATACCATAAAGTAAGGTTTCATGATGAACTGACTATTTGACTAGGACTTTGACTGTTTGACTAAGACTTTGACTACGACTTTGACCGGGACTTTGACTAGGACTTTGACTCGGACTTTGACTAGGACTTTGACTGTTTGACTGTCTTCGCGGACCGTGAGAACTAAAAAAATCAAATTTTCTAATTTAATCAATTTTAAGTTGCGGACTTGTTTCCTTTGGTTTCTAAGTTGTTTTAGGACTGAAAATTAAGGGTTTTGAGTATCAAGGTCTGAAACATACGTGCTCGGGTGTAGATGTGAGTATAAAACGTGCAATACTTTTACTTATAAAAATTATAAGTTTTATTAAATTGTGACTTTTGGTCCTATTAAAATAGGAGGGTTAAAAATGAAAATTTTGAAATAGTTGAGGGACCAATTATGCACATTTATGAAAAGGGGAGGGTGCAGGTTGTCACAGTCTCCCCTACTTTAGAAAATTTCGTCTCGAAATTACTTTCAAGTGAAAGTTTCCATGAAACAATAGAGTTTAAAAAAGGTAAGTAAGTTTTAAGGAATACATCAGTCATAAATCTGACAAAGTTTTAAAGTAGTTATTCAAAGCGAAAGGTTTAAAATCTTTGACATTTGACCCGAAAGTTGAGAGTTTACAAGGTTTGGGAAAGTATGTAACTGGTGAGGACAGAGCGCTGATATAACAGTCTCCCCTACTTTAGAAAAGTTTCTGACCGAACTTTGCTAAGGACATACAACAAGATTCCAAGTAACAGAGAGTGTAAGTGTATACAAAATTTGAGTTTTCGATGGGTGTGGTTAAGTTTAAAGGATGAAAAGAGCTTAGGGTAACAGAACAAACTGTTTTCCAAAAGAAATGTTATGTATGAGCTTTAAGATGAGGTTGAAGGTAGAATGCTGTTCAGGATTATCAGGAATGATCAACGTTCATAGTAACACAACCACTAAGTTTATAATGACGATGTTCGGAATACTTTTGGGGCGATTATGTTGTAGACTATGAAAGGACTTATTGAAACTACTACACTGACTTGGACTAACGCTTGGTTCGATTCCCAGTCTCACTTCTGTCGCACCTTCAGTGTTTATATATAGGGTGTACCGCAGCTAACCCACCACACCTTGAGTTTTCCGAAAACGCACTGATCATCTACCCGAGCGCTTGGTTCGATCCCCAGTCTCACTTTTGACTCACCATCAGTGTTTATATATAGGGTGTACCGTAGCTAACCCACCACACCTTTGGTATTTCGAAAGTGTACTGAACATCTAGCCGGTTATCCAAAATAGATTCACACCACCTTAATGTACTTGTAAATTCATGATTACATTCCAGGCCATAATCACCAATTAACCTTACGTTAGGGTGTTATGTCCTTCAATGATGTTGAATAGAATACTTCAACATAAGTACAAAAAATGTTTCGAGTTAAAAAGAATACCTTAACTCAAGATGTTGAAAAGAATACTTCAACATAAAACCAACAATGTTTCAAGTTAAAAAGAATACTTTAACTCAAGATGTTGAAAAGAATACTTCAACATATAATGTTTCGAGTTAAAAAGAATACTTTAACTCATGATGTTGAAAAGAATACTTCAACATAAAACTAACAATGTTTCGAGTTAAAAAGAATACTTTAACTCAAGATGTTGAAAAGAATACTTCAACATAAGTACCAACAGTGTTTCGAGTTAAAAAGAATACTTTAACTCATGATGTTGAAAAGAATACTTCAACATAAATACCAACAATGTTTCGAGTTAAAAAGAATAATTTAACTCATGATGTTGAAAAGAATACTTCAACATTAAACCAACAATGTTTCCGACTAGTTTGTAAGCGAATATCAAGCGGTGTATCTGATGTCCATAGATTGAGATAGTGTGGAGTTTTATATTTGAAGATACTTTTTAGAAAAATGCACGGGAGAGGCTTTTTTTTTTTTTTTTGAATAACGACAAGGAAAACACAGAAAGTGACGAGGTTATGAAGTATAGGTATTTATTTGTTAAGATTTTGAGCATGTAATTGGAAAAAGTTAAGGCTGTGTGAAATAATGTATCACTAAAAGAAGAAAGTTTTTTTTTTAAGCATAGAGCAAATTCTTATGATTTCAAGAAATCAATAATAAAACATTAGAGTGTTCTTATCTAGTCATAAGACCCGACAAAAACTTTGATTGTTCAAAGAATTAAACTCAGTTAGAGATTAACGAAGACGTGCTTTAGCCTATAAGTGGACACTCACTCTAGGAATTCCCAGGTAAGCATAACAGGTCCGCTTTCGGATTTATGCGCTATGCTTGCCTATGCCAGAAACCCAGTGTACAGGCATCCACCCTTTCAGATTGCACGTGTTCTCTCACTTAGAGTTCAACACTTTGAAGGATGAAAAATTTATGAAAAACAAAAGTAGGCAATTAAGCCAAGAATATCCAGCATGCTTCAAACTATAGACGTGTCCTCCAAGTAAAGTCACTCCTCAAAAACCCATGATGAAGAAATAAAGAAAGAAATAGAGAGAAATAGAGGGAAGAATGAGAGGTGACAAAAGAGAAAGGTTAGTGGAACAAATAAACAAATAAACACAAGTAAGGTCATGTATAGGTTCTTAGTTATAGTCTAGGTCATTTACTAATAACCTAATTCCCTATAACCATGGCTCTGATACCAATCTGTAACACCCCAACCGATGGCGGAAACATCGAGGTGTCACGAGGTAACGATTGTTCAATAGCTCATGGACTAGAAATGTAAATATTGATACATTGACTAAGTAATTTATTACATTGAAATGAAATTACAAGAATACAACGTTTAAGAACTAACAATCTAAAATAAAATTTAGTAAATCTCAAGTCTAAGTCTAAGTTCCAAAAGCTTAACAGTGATCTCATAACAACCTGAAACATGTACGAAAATAATTTTGTCAATACAAAATGTATTGGTGAGCATACCCTGTTTGAATAAATATAGTAGAAAAAGAGTTTCGCAATTCACGTGTTATACTGTCTACAATTTAGTGTTCAAGCTATGTACAAATGTCACCTAAAATTAAGCCTTAGAGTAGAAATGATATCTAAGAATAATGGGATATCTAGTATATATGTATAGTAGTCGCCCAATAGTATGATTATATATAGTATGCAACAAAGCAAGTAATTTACACATAACAATAGTCAAGTACTATTTATTGCTATGCTAGGCCCACATCGGGTTAATGATTAAGGTCATAAGTACACACTATCAGCGATCAACAAGTAAAACACATACAAGAATTGCGATTGTGAATATAGACTAAAGCATGATTAAGTGAGTGAAGTAATAAGCGTACACGAGTCACCCCAAAAGTGTAAACATGAAAAAGGGGAAAGATATACTCACTTTCGCTAAGCTGAATTATCCTCTAAGCGTTGTGAATGTATGTGAGGCGAATCCCAAAGACTCAACAACGTAGCTAGTCCAATTTGAAGAAATAAAAACCGAAAAATAAATAATATCAAGCTTCCAATTCGCCAATTACAGGAGCTTATAATCAAAGCTTCAATTGTAGAAGTAATAGACTACAGAAAAAAGGTATGAGGGAAAGTTTAATCAGATTGAAACAATCGATTTCGAGGTGCCTAGTGTAATGGGTCATAGGTGGGTTTTTATACTAGTTTTGGATTCAATTAGCCATTAAAATTGGTCAATACCATAAAGTAAGGTTTCATGATGAATTGACTATTTGACTACGACTTTGACTGTTTGACTAAGACTTTGACTACGACTTTGACCGGGACTTTGACTAAGACTTTGACTGTTTGACTGTCTTCGCGGACCGCGAGAACTAAAAAAATCAAATTTTCTAATTTAATCAATTTTAAGTTCCGGACTTGTTTTCTTCGGTTTCTAAGTTGTTTTAGGACCGAAAATTAAGGGTTTTGAGTATCAAGGTCTGAAACATACATGCTCGGGTGTAGATGTGAGTATAAAACGTGCAATACTTTTACTTATAAAAATTATAAGTTTTATTAAATTGTGACTTTTCGTCCTATTAAAATAGGAGGGTTAAAAATGAAAATTTTGAAATAGTTGAGGGACCAATTATGCACATTTATGAAAAGGGGAGGGTGCAGGTTGTCACAGCTTTGCTCATGCTTGGCTCGTTTACAAACCGAACCGAGCAGAGCGGTTCATTTACAATCTAGCCGAAAAACAAACTAGCATTCTTTGAGCGCAAATTTTCAGAGCGAGCGCCGAGCGAGAATCGGGTGGAGAGTAATTTGGACGATCATAAAATTAGGGTGTTTCCTTCGATGTTTTCGGGTGACAACTAAGGTCGAATTGTCCGATAATAATACTAATATTGAGATCCCAGTGTCCGAAGATGAGGCTTGGAGTGAGGCTGGTGAAGCGATGAGCATATGTCAGAGAACAGTTATTGCATTGTGACGTGGGGTGATATCAAGCGACAATTAGCGATGGACGACTAATAACATAAAGAAGTCAAGACTGTCACCTCATGACTTACGGTTTTGCTATTAAATATAGTGTTAACTTTTTTATGGAGTTAAGTGGGCTAGTTATATTTTGTTTGCATATACTGAGTCAAATCCAATAGAGTCTATACATATAATAAACCAAAGCCATTTTAATGACATGGCACTCAAAGATGCATTCTCTTCTATTAGTGTGCCATGTGTCATCCCATGTGGTATTGAGATATTTTAGGATAAAAATAATTTAAAAACAAAATTGGATTTTTCACCCTTATGTTTCCTCCCATAATTTTTAAACGTTAATATCTTTAATATAAGAGATTTTTTAAAGAAAAAAATTACACCAAATTAACGAGCGTTTTATTATCTTTTCAACGAGTACCATAGTGCTATATAAAAAACGGAGAAATTTTTTTGTGGGGTTTTGTTCATACGGGAAAAAACACACAAAGTGTTCAGGTAAATCATTAATCATGTATAGACAAGTCACTAATTATGTTTAAATTAGTAAATATGAATTTTTTTCAACCAGAGCCGAATAGGTTAATAAAGTTATACGTTGTTTTAAGTTAGGTATCAATATTAGTATGTTAGAGTTGTACATTTGTTTAGTCTTTAGGATAGGTGTTAATATTAGAGTTACATTAAAGTTCTACATTCTTTTAGGTTAGGTGTTAGCATTGGAGTTGTACATTGTTAATTTGTTTTAGGTTAGATATTAATATTAGAGTTATACATCAGTCTATTTCATATGTAAAATTGATGTATCATATTAAATTTCTCAACCCGGGACGCTCCCGGGGTATAATCTAGTGTTATATATAAAGCCATAAATTTATCTGTAAATTGGGTGCATATTTACAATTTAATATATAATAAATAAATAAATAAAAATTTATTCGAGCCGAACCGAGCCGAGCGTACCTTTGCTCATGCTTGGCTCACTTACAAACCGAACCGATCTGATCGGCTCATTTACAACCGAGCGAAAGATCGAGCGAGCATTTTCGAACATTTTCCGAGCGAGCGACGAGCGATCCACGAGCGACGAACGATTTGAAGAGCCCTAATCAGGACACCCTTCTAGTTTAGATTTAAATCAGCACAATCGTCTTCTTCGAGACAATCACTTCACCTAATTTGTATTCATCAAGAACCGAGATTTGCAAAACCAAGTGCATGTATTTCAAATATTTATATTTGAGGGTTCGGTGGTGAGGTCCGATCGACAATTGGGTGTTGACGGAGTGTGTGTTTGATGACAGTGGCGGATCTTGAATAAAAAACATCGTATGGTCGGACTCAATCTGGTAGGGCCGGGCTCAATATATATAAATTTTTTGGTAAATTTTCAACAAAATTTACACTACGAAGCGAAAACGTTGGGTGGGCCGAGGCCTCGTTTGGCACGTAGAAAGATCCGCCCATGTTTGATAGTATAAAGGGGGTGCTGGACACCTTTTTTTTTGGGCGGTGACTTTTCTTCATCTTTTTTATGGGGATAAGTAGGTCACACCCGTCTCTTGGCAGGCCCGACACCCACATTCGGTCAGACTATGTTGTCTTAACCGGGTCCACGATGGCAGGCCCGGTCTCCACTCCACTAAGAACTGCCCCTGCGTACTAGACAGGATGATGGTCATTGTACCCCCCACAAGAACTATGTTATCTGAGGTAACACGGGAGGATAAAACTCGTGTTGATTTGAACTACCACATGGATCTAGTTCTTATTTTCATTGCTCTAACCACTGTGATACTACTCCACCATGATAAAGGGAGATGGTGGGTGTCCATGATTTTAAAAGCATACTAATAATAGCATAACGTGTATTTAAGAAAACTAAATTAGTTAAAAGCTTGCAATCTTATAATAGATACAACTATGGTTTATTTTAATTAAAGTTTAAATAGATTACTAAAATACAAAAAAGTAAACATATAAATAAACGACACATATGAAAAAGGAAAGGTAAGTGGATTGCTATTTTTAAGTAACTTTCTTATTTTAAAAATCAATCATTCATGATGATACAATAATTATTTTCTCTAGTTTATAAAAATCATGACTAATAATAGAACATGAATAAATTGTAGAAATGCTTCGGGTATTTTTGGCAATGAGCTTTTATGAGTTTTTAAGAGCTTCAAGTTTCAAGCTTTTAAGAAAAAAAACTCCTACTCAATAAAAGCCTTGATTAGTTGAAGGAGCTGGAAGCTTTTAGGTTAGAGAAAAAACTCTATAGTGAAAAGCTACTAGTACCAGCTTTTAAGAAAAAACTCTACTAGCTACAGGGTTAGTTGGTGGATTTGGTTGATTGTTTTCGGGTTGTGCGGGTGAAGGATTTTGGGAAACAAGGACGGATTGGCTTTGGTTTAGACGGGCTTGTTGTCGTTGTTGCTCTTTCTGTAGACTAGTACAAGCATCATCCCATGTAGGGTTAGTTTGGTTAATGATGGCCGCGGTGACGTCGTATTCGGTGGGTAGTCCGCGGACTAGTTGCATCACCAAACGTCCCTCGCTAACCGGGTAACCAACATCACCCAACTGGTCCGCTATTTCCTTCAACTTTTGACAATATTCTTCCAGAGAAGAACATGACCCAAGGGTCAAAGTAGTGAACTCATGTTCAAGAGTCGTGGCACGTGAACCCGGGTTATTAAGAAACTGGTTCTCAAGTTTCACCCATGCCGAACGAGCGGTACCATCATTATCAAAGATACGAACAACTAGTTTGTCCGAGACAGTCGCATATATCCATTGAAGGACAAGCGCATCGATTTCGAACCAAGTGTCATGGTTATCATCGGCTTCCTCGGGAGGATCCGAACCATCGATATGATCCAGAACCTTATATGCCTTAGCATGAAGTTTGAATAGCTTGACCCACGAGGCATAAGAGACCGTCGTGCCATCAAGTATTCGAACTTTGGTCTGGATATTTGCTACAGTGTAGGCTGGATGTAGTGACTGTGGTTTAACGGGGGGAGGAGGCTGGTTATCGGCCATGGCTGTCGAAACAGAAACTTGACCGGAAAAAAAAGAATGCGACGGCTAGGGTTTTTCAGAGCTAGGCTCTGATACCATAAAACTAATATGGTTGAATGATTAATTGGTGATCATCTCATTAACAACGATCCCTTTAAATAGGGAAGCCATATACAATATACAAGGAAGGAATATATCACATTAAATGGTACATAATTATCTCCTACAATCTCTGCATGATTTACGAAGGTATAGTTATGCTAATAATAAATACTCATTCTATTTAAAAAAAAAAAAAAAAAACTTTCTTTACAAGCTTTTAATTATACCAATTTTGGTTATTTTATACATTTTATTAAAAGCTCCAACTACTATGCCAAATACCAAAATATATTTAAAAAACTTCTAGCTATCAGCTTGCAGCTACCAGCCACCAGCTAATTTTGCCAAACATACCCTTCATTTATTTATATCCTTATGCTTTCTTATTTTCTTTATTCACTTTTTATATCTATCCTTATATGTGACTCATCTCTAGTGAAGAAACAACGAGTATGATTCGGGTATAGTGAGGGGTTGGCTACTCGTGCTCGCTACAGAATGTAATCCTTTGCTCACAACGATGATAGATCCGTGGTCCGATTAGATATAGAATAAGCTAATAAGCAATGCATAAAACACATAAGGTTTAAGTGATTCGGTCTCGTTGACCTACGTTCACTGTCAAAGTATGATCTTTATTACTTGAAATATTACAAGTGTAAAGGAAGAATACAAATCAGAGATACAAGTGTGTGTGTGATTGAGAATGACGCCTTGTGATTGGTCCACGTGACGCGCTATGGTTGGTTGGCATGGGCGGCGCCCTGCCACTGATACATGTGGCACAATGTTGTGGACTGTAGGGGCTTCATTTTCTTCCTAGTGGCAGAGGGTGTCAGGCGGCTTATCTTCTTCTGGAAGACAGGCTGAGGTGACGTCTGACACCTGGGGAGATGTGCAGCAAGTGGGGCTCAAAGGGAGCTGCACCTTGGCGCAGGCGGCTGCTAATCCTTCGGGGTGGTCATCGCCAGAGCTGACGATGTGCTTCACGCTTGATAGTTTCTACTTCACATGTGTTGTTGGTTCCTTTTCCCTCCGCCGAGTTCTGCTGATCCACAGAGGCATGTCTTGGAGACAATTATTTGTGGGGTAGGGTGCACCAAGGCGCTGGAACTGGTACCCTACCCCTTCATCTAGCCAACACTTTATCCTATCAAAAAAAGCCAACTAGGCGCTGACGTGACACTGGCTAAAGTGTCACTCCTGCTCACTTGATCTTGTTGTGGCTCACCTTGAGCGATAACTTTATCATGTTTTTTGTTTTTTTTTTTATTTAAGACATTGCTTAAATATTATAATAACATCACACCAAAACATCACATAAATATTAAAAAACATAAATAAATATTAGAAACACGACTGTTGTTGAAAGTGTGGTCTCATAGCTCTTCAAACCGCAACGCTCGGGTAGTTATTATTGTGCATGAGACGGTACTGGTTACAGGCCTCCTCAATCGTCTCGTCTTCGTTTAAACCCGCATTGTCGTTCAACGCACTTACGAAGAACTGCTCAAATATTGTGCACTTCGTGAGTAAAGATACATATTTTTCATATATCGCGTCCGTTAAACGAGGGTTGTCACTCATTTGTTGATTGAATCTAGTCACAACCGCGCTCCAAAAAAAATTTGTTCACTCAAGTCCTCCTTCTAATGTGGTAACATAACTGTTGACTAACACGAGTTCTTCATCCACGTTCCAACTTCGTGGTGGGATTCGGTTTTGTGGGGGCGGGATTGGGTTTGGATTTGGGTTTTCATTTGCCATTTGGAATCGGTTTGATTAAGATGATAAAAATAATTTGATTTAATGTTTGGTAGATGATAAAAGTGTGTGTTTGATAAAACACACAATGGCTACTTTTTTAAAATTGTCCTCGCTAGCTCGTTTGGGCTCGCTCGCGACAACGATCACTTAGTTATGTTATAGACCTGGCGATCCATATGGCTATATTTGTGGCTCACATCAGCTGCCTCGTGGGCCACAACACATACTCTTATACTTCTTTATTTTGTATTACATTTATCTTTTGTCACAACAATTATAGAAAATAAACAATTAATCTCTATAATTAACAAATCACTATTGAGTGTTGATGTTATATAATCAGCTTTAATAATAAAAAACATCGTTCCCTATTTTAGTGAATCTAATGGAGCTTTCAAATACAAAAATCTAACTATTTTGTTTAAGTTACAGATAAGAGATAAGGCAAGAATAGAGGATCTTCGTGTCAGTGCTCTTTTATAATTAGTTTTATCAAATAAAACTAAATCATATAAATGCTTATGTTTATATCTATATCTATATTTATATTATACTAGTTTTTATCCCGAGAGCGTCCTGGGTTGAAATATCTAATATCTAATATAAAATAATAAAATATATTATTATTATTATTATTATTATTATTATTATTATTATTATTATTATTTTAAACAAATCTCTGCCATAAGTTATCATATTCAAATAACAAAAAAACGAATCTCTGCGCTGGGGTATAAATCTAGTGCCATTACAAATGAATTCGAATGTTTGTAATCGATCATTCTAAAAAAAACTAACATGAAATAAGAAAAAAAAGTTAATTATTGAAATATCGAACGCATTAGTCTAAGGGTTATGTGATGCGTTAAAAAATTCATGGGTATATGATCGGGTATGTAGTTCGGGTATTTGGGTATGTTGTTTCGGGTAATCAGGTCGGGTATCACCTAATCCAAGACCCGTCCCAAACCCACAAATTTTTTTAAAACTAATCCCAAACACGACACAATACCTGTCGGGTTACAAAAAATAGTCATTTTTTTCTCCGATTTTTATATAGCACTATGGTACTCATTGGAAAGATAATAAAACGCTCGTTAATTTGGTGTAGTTTTTTTTCTTTAAAAAATCTCGTATATAAAAGATATTAACGTTTAGAAGTTATGGGAGGAAACACGAAAGATAAAATAATAAAGGTTTAATATTTAGATTTAGTAGATTAGGTATTTAATGGATTATAGATTCGGTTAAATCATATTTATTTCTTTTTTTTAATTGGTTTAGGGTTGCCACATCACATCCTATGTGGCATCTCTCAAATGAGAGATTGCATAAGAGTATGACATGTATGATTAATCCCTTTGCAATATATATATACTAGCTGATTACCCCGGGAAGGTCCCGGGGTTGAAAATTTTAATATGATTTAATAAAAAATGATAAAAAATGATAAAAGAGGAAACTCAAATCACGAAAAGCGTAAATAACTTAAACATAATCAATCTTAGTTAAAAAAAACATTTATTTAAAAAGTTAAAAAAATAAAAAGCATAAACCATATTAAACATAATACAGTATTAAAAGGATAACCTTCAACATATAATCATCTTCACGTAATTTAAAATATGTTACAATTTGACTTTGACTTATATAGATGTGGAATTCATGATGGAGGTTGAAAAATATAACAATTCTAATAATATTAATACTAATAGTAATAATTATTACTCTTGTAATTAAATAAATAAAAAAATAACCTTGTTATACGGTGACACCATGTGTTGCGTGATTCGTTCTCCTAACTTTTCTTGATGAAGTATACCTATCCATCTTTAGTAGAGTAAAATTCCAATGATAGCATGGCGATTAGGCTGAATTTCAACATCGTAGATAAGAACCTGGTTTAAAAGAAAAAACATGATTAATGAATAACCTGAACACTTTGTGTTTTTTTTTTTCTGTATGAACATAACCCCACAAAAAATAGTCATTTTTTTCTCCGTTTTTTATATAGCACTATGGTACTCGTTAGAAAGATAATAAAACACTCGTTAATTTAGTGTAATTTTTTTATTTAAAAAATCTTGAATATAAAAGATATTAACGTTTAAAAATTATGGGAGGAACATAAGAGAGAAAAATTTAAATTATTTTTTAAATTCTTTTTTCCTAAAATAACTCAATTTAATTTTAGTAATTGAGAATTGAGAGATAGGGAGGTAAATTTAGGGTTTTATGTTTATCTTTTTTTTTTAATTAAAAAAGGAAATAATTCAAAAAACATTAAAATCTTTCAATTATGATGCCACGTGGCAGTTTCATAGAGAGAATGAAGGCACCATTGCACGCCACGTCAGCAATGTTCAATTCTTTTATATATATTAATAGATATATATATATATATATAGATTATAACTAGTTTTTATCCCGGGTGCGTCTCGGGTTGAAATATCTAATATAACATAATAAAATATATTATTATTATTATTATTATTATTATTATTTTAAACAAATCTCTGCCATAAGTTATCATATTCAAATATAAAAAAACGAATCTTTGCGCCGGGGTAAAAATCTAGTGCCATTACAAATGAATTCGGAAGTTTGTAATTGATCATTCTAAAAAGAACTAACATGAATTAAGAAAAAAAATTAATTATTGAAATATCGAACGCATTAGTCTAAGGGTTATGTGATGCGTTAAAAAATTCATGGGTATATGATCGGGTATGTAGTTCGGGTATTTGGGTATGTTGTTTCGGATAATCGGGTCGGGATCACCTAATCCCAGGCCCGACCCAAACCCACATTTTTTTTAAACTAATCCCAAACCCGACACAATACCTGTCGGAGTGTCTGGTTACAAAAAAATAGTCATTTTTTTCTCCGATTTTTATATAGCACTATGGTACTCGTTGGAAAGATAATAAAACGCTCGTTAATTTGGTGTAATTTTTTTCTTTAAAAAATCTCGTATATAAAAGATATTAACGTTTAAAAGTTACGGGAGAAAACACGAGAGAAAAAATAATAAAGGTTTAATATTTAGATTTAGTAGATTAGGTATTTAATAGATTAGATTAAATATTATAATAGATTAGGTAAAATCATATTTATTTCTTTTTTTAATTGGTTTAAAGTTGCCACATCACATCCTATGTGGCATCTCTCAAAGGAGAGATTGCATAAGAGTATGACATGTAGGATTAATCCCTTTGCAATATATATATACTAGCTGATTATCCCGGGAGTGTCCCGGGGTTGATAAATGTAATATGACTTAATAAAAATGATAAAAGTAGAAAACATTGTATCATTTCAATTAGCAAAATTGATGGATGCTTCAACGCTTTCGGCTACTTAATACAAACTTTCATACGAAAATACCAGTTTGGGCAACTTAGCCGCGCTACCATAATCGCCACGGCCACAACTCAACGCATATTGCAAAGGCACCTTACCACCCATGGAGTGCCCCAAAACAACATCAGGTCAACTCCAATCTCCAGCTTATTAGCAAGATATCAATAATTTATATAAACTTTACATAAGCTTAAATTCAAAATACAAACATAAAACAGTTAGTAATTATTATTATTAACAAATATTAATAATATTTACCATAGTGAGAAGTAAGGAAACCACCATTGCAAGAAGACTAAACCTTCGACTCACTACATCTACCTTCCAATTTCACATCGATAGTCTGTCAAACAAATTTTAATAATATTAAACTCAAAATTAATGAATCAGAAACAAACAAAAAATAAAAAAAAGTATCAGATTAAACAAATTAATCCTCTATAACTACTAAGCATCATATGATGGTTTTAATCCCACTAATATAATGGTTTTTATATCACCGAATAAAAAATAAGATTAGATGCACATTGAAGATTGGCTGATCTTCTTCAAATCATGAACCCATTATATTATTTGTATTCAATTTTAAGAGGAGTTTGGTTTGTTTGAATTCAGTAAATTTTATCACTCATAATATCCTCAATCTCCCCTACCTTCTCATCAAACCTAAACCTTAACCCCATTCATCATACTCCACAACATCCTCAACCTCCTTTAAATAATTCATATCACTACCTATCATTTGAACCTGTGCATCTAGTCTACTATAAGGCTTTGTAAACCCTAAATCTCTATTACCAACACTATTATTAATAATATCAGTATCGGCATCGGAATAATAATAATCAGGAGCGATGATATGAGTGACGGTGGTACCGAGATCTTCAATGGCTTGGCCGACGGATTCGAGCGAGTCATGAGCGATTAGCAATAATTGTACCTGTTCATCATCTTCCCAATAAGAACAATAGTAACATTATTAAAATTAAGAGACTTACATCAAATACAAACATGTTCTCCTTGTAATTTGTTTCACTTTGTGTCTATGATTTTAAACCCGTATGTATAAAAATAAAACAGTTTTTGTCTTCTACCACTTTAGAGATCATAAAATACTTCAAATATGCATAACCTATATATAACAAAAGACACATTTGTTTTAAACTATTATTGTCATCTATAAAAAGTAGAACATAACCATTAATAAAAGTAAACATAGAGTAATTGCAGAATACCTTTATGTCCTCGAGGTGGATGAAGAAGGTTTTTGTAATGGTAGGAGAATAAGATATGAATAAATGTTTATTTAAATTTTAGTAGATATATCTTAATTTAAATTCGAAGATATATTTCTTTTTTTTTAAATTTAAAATAAATATCTTCCAAAAGGATTTCAAGTGAAAGGATTTCAAGTGACGTTTTAATTTTAAATTTTAAATTTTAATTAAAAAACTCTTTCACCTCATTATGCCACGTGGCATATTCAAAGAAGGGTTGAGGTCACCATTGAATGCCACGTCAGCAAATATCAATTCTTTTATATATAGTTATAGATATATATATATATATATATATATATATATATATATATATATATAGATGCATAAATGAGGGGTAGTTTAAGATACCCAAAAGTTAAAAATTTATTTTTGAGTTAAATGTCAATTTCGTCCCTAAGGTTTGAGACAGTTTGCTACTCCAGTACAAAAGTTTTTTTTTTTTTTTTTTTGCAATTCCTTACCTGAGGTTTGGATTTTTTTTGCCAAATTCGTCATTTTCACTAACTCAGATAAAAAATCTCGTTAAGGTTAGGGGTAGGGTTGTCTTTTTACCCCAGGGACGAATTTGGCATTTAAAATTCAACATTACCCCACACCCAGACCCACCCCACCCCCACCCCCTCCCCCCCTCTCTCTCTCTCTCTCTCTCTCTCTCTCTCTCTCTCTCTTTCTCTCTCCATTCCAAACTGATCTCCCTTCTGGCATACCACCGCCAATTTTCTCCACCCCAAAAACCATACCCTCAAAATACCACCTCCACCATTGCTGTAAAGATTTCCTATGAAACCCATGTCCACCACCGTTGGGATAAAGTCAGGAAATTTCTGCCAGCGCTAGTCTTGATTGAGACCTGACTGTAGGGCTGTAAACGAACTGAACTTTCAGCGAACAGTTCATGAACTGTTCGGCGGGAAGTTCGTTTGTGTTCGTTCGTTTAATAAATGAATGAACACGAACAAAAAATCCCGTTCGTTTAGTTAAACAAACGAATATGAACAGAGGTCGCATTCGTTCGTTTATGTTCGTGAACGTTTGGTAACGTGTTCGTTTATGTCCGTGAACCTTCGGTAACGTATTCGTTTGTGTTTGATAGTTTATTAAGGTTTTTAATTTTTATTCTTTTTTTATATTCTTTTATTTTTATTTATTTTACCCAATAAATAATATATATGAGGTAAATATATGACTATATGAAATCAATTAATCTACTTTTTGTATCCAAGCTCGTTATATGTTTTCACGTTCCAGTGTTGATGTCCTCCACCTCCAATGCCCTCTGCCACCACCTTCAACGTCCTTCTCCAGTACTAAGTATGTTTAGGCAATTAGGTTATACTTTGGGTGATTCTAGTTAATGTCTTAATGTATGTGAATTCGATGTTATTCAAAATTTAATATACATCCGTTTGTGTTTGTTTCCGTTCATGAACACTTCTTTGTGTTAATTTGTGTTCATGAATACTTGTTTGTGTTCATTAATGTCCGTTTGTGTTCGTGAACAAAATTAACAAACGAACACGAACATGAGTGTTTTCTTAACAAACGAACACGAACAGAAAATCCCGTTCGGTAAGTGTTCATGAACTGTTCGTGAACACATAATTTTCTTAACAAACGAACACGAACAAGGCCTTTTTCGTGTTCGTTCAGTTCGTTTGCAGCCCTACCTGACTGGGATGTGGTGCCAAAGAAGTTTCACCACAATATGGAGAAGCTCCACCACTGTGACCGGTCTGAGAAGCATCACAGGGTTCTACTTCAAAGCAATGGAGGCTGAGTAGATTGGACCCAACGCTGAACCAGGAAACAATAATCCAAACAATTCATATATCAACAATGGAATCCATGTTTCCCATCAGAGATTTAATCCAAGTTGGTAATTCGATTTAAACCTTCACATGTTCAGAATTTATAACTTTAGCTGCTAGCTCTAAACCAATAAACCATAGGCCTAATTTTGATTCTAGGATTTCCAAACACAGTTCTTAACATATGAACAATTGGTTTGTTCAAGAAGACAACGACAGCTAATATTGGAGTCACAGAAACATACTGTTGATGCATTCGTAAAGGGTTTGATAGGAATTAGGAAGCAACCAAGAACAGAAACAACGGTAGATTCAGAGCTCCAGATATGTGATTAGTTCTTGCATTTAGTAATGTGTTTAGTTCTTGCAGAGAGAGAGAGAGAGAGGGTGGGGTGGGTGTGGGGTAAGGTTGAATTTTAAATGCCAAATTCGTCCCTGAGGTAAAAAGACAACCCTATCCCTGACATTAACAAGATTTTTTAACTGGGTTGGTGAAAAGGACGAATTTGTCAAAAAAAATCCAAAACTTTAGGAATTGCAAAAAAAAAAAAAAAAAAAAAAAAAAAAAAAAAAAAAAAAAACTTTTGTACTGGAGTGGCAAACTGGCCCAAACCTCAGGGACGAAATTGGCATTTAACTCTTTATTTTTTATTAATAACCCTAAAATAAGGGTAAAATAGTCATTCATACATTATTTGTATTTTAATACCCTATCTTAGTTACACTTTAATCCCTTAAACTTTACTTAACTTTTGTTTATTTAAATTATAGTTAAACATCTTTATTTTAAATAGTCATGTTTTTTTAATACGTTTATACTTTTATAAGAAAAAAATTACATCATAATAATGAGCATTTTATTATCTTTAATTTGAGTATAGTATTACTATTTTTTATTTAAAAAATCTTTATGTGCTCTGTGATTAACGATATATAAGAGTGAGCAATAACTAAACCGTTCACCGAAACCAAACCAAAAATCTGACTGAAGAAACAATAAGTATCTCGGGGATTATTACTAACCTCCGAGGGGTTGCACTTATGAAACTGTACGTACGTTCCTTTACCCAAACCTTCAGGATTACCCGAGTGTGTAGATGAGTGAGTGAGTGGTGAATAAGTGAATGTAAGACACAAGGATGTAAGTGGTTCGGTCGATTATGACCTACGTCCACTGTAAAGAGCCGAGAATATTATTACTTTGGAGAGTACAAAGCATATGAGTAATTCTAGCCCTAGATACAAGTGATTGATTATCGGTCCCTTTGAAGGGAGTTGATGTCTTCTATTTATAATGAAGGTCGTGGGCTTGAGAAGAAGCCCATAACGAGTCTTGTGGTCTTTGGGCCTTGGCTTGGCCCAACTATGTTCAGCCTCTGAGAAAGGTGGGAAAAGGACGTCTACTGTAGATGACGTCAGCAGCGAGAGCACCGGTGGACACGTGGCGGCATGCGACTGGTCCTTGGCGGTATGTTGTTCTGTAGCAGCATGGTTGACCTATCTACCGGCGTCTGATGTGACCTCTGGTAAAAGGTGAGCATGCATGGTCAGAACAGTGATGACAGTATGGCAGAAGCATGGAACCAGTCACGTCACTGTTGAACCATAGTGGTTGTTAGGCAACTACAGGCACGTGTCCTTATCCACTTGATGGTGTGACATCCGTCACCCTCGTCTTTCATCTAATTGACAATTATAATGCTTCAAATATTTCCATTATAGTCCCTCTAAGATTTGTCATTTTTGGATTTAATTTTAGAGCGAACTAAAATTTTATCAGTTATATTTATAATTGATTGGGTATAAGTTTTAATTAAATGCGTAGATGAAATGTATTCGTATTAAAAAAAAAGATTCCAAGTTTTATAAAGTTTTATGAAACTTTTTGGTTAAATTAGTTTAACTTGGTTAAGTTTTGTATGTGAAAAAAAAAAAGTTAACAAGTTATAATAAAAACTAACTTAGTTATACTTGAGGGACCATTACTGTCAATAAATGAAAGTTTTAAAAATCCAGCCCTACATTTGTTTTTCTGGTCGCGTTTTTCCGGCAGCCTCCGGCGGCCGGAGATCTTTTCCGGCAAAACCCAAACCCATTTTTAATGTTTTTTTTTCATCATGACAATGAGTGTAAATGATTTCTCCATAAATCTTAAACCCGTTACAAGTCTTAATTGTGCAAATAAAGCCTTTTAATCAGACTTTAATCGAAATTTTAAGTAACCGTCGAGTTATTCCGGTCACATTAACCAGACGCGTTTCAGTCTCCTAATATATAAATTGAACATTGTCATACGTTTCTGCACCTCCACACAACACAAACCCACTTTTAAATCAAACAAATCATGACCGGAAGACCCTTTAATCGTGAGTCTATGTGCGGCCCTATTTCTTCACGTTTACGGCTTCAAACGGATTTGTAGGTACGATTTCTTTAGGCTATTCTACTCGGTTTTAGTTCGGGATTAAAAGCCCCATATAACGAAGGCCTAATCAGGTCTGGATCACACTATTAGATTTAGGGTTAAGGCTAGGGTTCTTTGAAGCTATTTGGGGAAGATGATGTAACACTACATAAGGGTTAAATATTATTTCATTCCAACATTAAGGCTTGTAGTGTAGTGGTTTGAATTGGCTTTGTGTTTGGGAAGGACCCGGGTTCGAGTCCCTTTGGACACGGGTTAATTCTTTTTATTCCTTTTCAAATTCATTTTCTTATTATTAATTTTTATTATTATTTATATAATATATAGAGTTTGAAATATTCATAGAAAATTCATTTTTACTTCAAAAATTATGAAAATTTAGGGGAAGTATCTAGACACCCTAAAGAAAATTATAATATTTTTATTTCCTGGAAAAAACATTATTTTCATATTTTTCTTGAATTAAATTGTTTTAATCATAATTAAATAATTAAAAATTCATTTTAAGTGATTTTAACCTCAAACTTTCTAGAGATTTATTTTTATGTATAATAAACTGAAATAGAATGTAATTTCTCAGAAAATGATTATTTTTATATATTTACTATTTTTTATTAATCATTAAAACACTATTTAAACTCATTAAATATGTTTTAAGTACAAATAAATTGAGTGAATTTATGGAAATATTATTTTTAGTATTTCACATCAGAAAACAATTATTTTTCATAAAAATAACATTTTTGGATCATGTCTTGTATTATTAGCTTTATTTATGTCTAATAGATATAATTAAACATTTATTTATTTACTCTATTTAAACATTTATTTTATAAATACTTTTCCTATAAAATAGAAAATATTCATATGATTGAAAGTCTTTATTATCATTGTTGGATCTTTTTGTAACTCATAATTATTTATTTCAATAATTATGATTATTGTATTTATTTACAATAATTAGTTAAAGTAATTAACTAAATTATTTTGTCTTAATTATTTAAACATATTTTTAACTAAATATTCAATTCGTAATAACTATATTACTTAAACCACATTTACAAACTTTGGCATAATATTATTTGGATACACAACTTTTATATAAAAAAAAACTCTACTTCCCCAAAATCGACTTAGCAAACCCTAATACCTTAGACCCTAGTTACCTTAGATTTTTTAGACACTTCCTTATTAGCATTCTTACACATTATAGGTTGAATTCCTCGGAATTCCCATTACTTAGCTCACGACCGCTTAAGTGGATTTTGATCGCTTTCGCAAACGGTGAGTATATCTTTCCCCTTTTTACTGTTTTACATTTTGGGGCGACTCATGTACTTACAATCAAGTTTCTATTTCTTTTACTAAATGCAATTCTCATGTGTGTTTGCTTTATGTTAATTTGTGTGTCTATGACTTGTCAAAATCATTAACCTTTGAGGGCCTGGCATTTCAATGAATAGTACTATGGTATATACCCCTTGTGACTCTGTTGAGAGACCTTGGTCATTGTCTTGTGATTCATTATACTAAAAAAAATGTTTTGATTCTTGATTCTTGATACATGATTCATAGGGTTGATTTTGAACGGATATTACTTATTACATAATTGCAAACAGTATACAACACGTGAATTGCGAAACTCTTTTTCTACTATATGTATTCAAACAGGGTATGCTCACCAATACATTTTTGTATTGACATATACTATTTTCGTACATGTTTCAGGTTATTTTGAGACGCTCCTTTTAAGCTTTCAGATTTATATTTAGATTTTGATTTATTGTATTTCAGTTAGTTGCCATTTAGAACCGTTGTATTTCATTTCAATGTAATAAACTATTTAATCAATGTATCAATATTTACACTTTTAGTCCATGAGCTATTGAACAATCGTCACTACGTGACACCTCGATGTTTCCGCCATCGGTTGGGGTGTTACAGATGGTGTCAGTGATCCTTGCAGGTAGATCACTGACTCTTGATCCTCCGTACGTTGTACTTTGGGAATGTCTGTGATGTAGGGCAGCGCGTGCGTCGCGTGCTTGACATAAGTATATGTGTCGTAACCCAAGTCTCCTCCGCCTAGGCGTTGGTAGACGGATGTTTCCGCGGGTGTTACGCTAAGCGGGGATAGGGAGGCCGCCTCAGTCTGGATTAGGCTCCCTATCCCTTTACTGACAAAACTGAACCAAAACCTATTGAAAACTGAAAAATCTGAATTAACTTAAAATTTGTTATCGTTTTCTTTTTGTACCCTTAGTTAACCCAAATTAGTTAAATTGAAACAGACGTATTAATATATTCATAACAGTATGCCCACACAATGTGGTAGGAAACACAGACACTTCTAATGGTTCATGGTTGGGTTAGGTTCAGTCCGGTTATAAGCCTCAACCGAAACAAAAATCGACATTATCGACTTAATAATCTTGTTAACCAACCGGATAATTAGTTCAATCTCTTTGGTTAGATTGTCGTTTTTATTTCGGTTTAGTTAATTTTGGTTAATAACCAAAACCAAACTTTGGTTAAAATTTTGCTTAGAAACACATGAAATGAAGGTATAAATACATGTAATGGATGTATAAAGGATATACATGTATGAATGGTTCAGTTTTGGTTTGTTAATTTTGGTTAACTTAAGGTACAAAAAAACCGATATTAGGTTAACTCTGTTTTTGGTTAATTTTATGTTCGGTTTTGTATATTTTTTTCGATTTCGGTTGAGTTTTAATTATTGTTCACCTCTGTTAATCACGTAAAAAAATCAAATTTTTAATTAAAAGTATATAGGAAATTATACTCTAATATGTTTTGAAGCTGAGTAGATAGGTTTATGAATTGTAGTGGCGCTATAAATATAAGGGGTTTTGAAATTTTTAGCTTTTATACCTAGGTTTGTAAACGAACCGAATGTTCATTGAATTTTAACTCAACACGAACACATAATCAAACACGTTTTTGTGTTCATGTTCGTTCATTAAGAAATTTGTCATGTTCTTGTTCTTGTTCGGTTCGTTCGTTTAAACCTAAACGAATAGTTCACCAACAAACATAAACGAACGTTCACAAACATAATAAATGTGAACGATTTCGTATTACTGAAAAACCCAATTACTAATTGGTTATATATTTATACAAGTATCTAAAGCTCAATTTATGTTTGTATTTATGTAAATATAACTACGTATGTAATTAATAAACTTAAACAAGCACAAATAAACGAACATAAACAGATATTCACGAACATAAATGAACAAAATCGATATTTGTTCATGTTCACTCATTTAACTAAACGAACAATTTTTTTTGTTCGTGATTGTTCGTTTATTAAATAAACGACATAAACGAACTTTCCGCCGAACAAGTTCACGAACAACTCATGAACATTCGGTTCGTTTACATGGCTATTTTTTACCTCTATTTCATGTATTTATACCTCCATTTCATGTACTTCTATGCAAAAACAAAAAAAAATAATAACCAAAGTTTGTTTTTGTTACTCACCAAAATTAACTAAACCGGACTAAAACCGATAATCTAACAATACTAATCGAACCAAGGAACCAATTGTTAATAAGATTGATTAATTGATGACTTTTGATTTTAGTTTCGGTTGAGGCTAATAATCAAACTTAACATAACCATACACACCCTTATAAGTGTGTGTGTTTCCCGCTACATCGCGCGAGCACTCTACTAGTTTATAATAGTTGAAAGTAATAAATCCCACATGATATTTAAAGAGGGCATCCTCCTTATTAAGTGTACCATGTGACAATGAATGTCATTAATGATATAAAATTAAAGCTAAAAATAACATGCCATGTGACATTAAGTGATTTTATGGAGAAAAAAATTTAAAAACAAAATTGGATTTTTCTCTTGCATGTTTCCTCCTATAATTTTTAAACGTTAATGTGTTTTATATACGAGATTTTTTAAAGAAAAAAATTACACAATTAATGGGCGTTTTATTATATTTCCAACAAGTACCGTAGTGCTATATAAAAAACGAGGAAAAACAACTATTTTTTTGTGGGGTTTTGTTCATACAGGAAAAAAAACACAAAGTGTTGAGGTAATTCATTAACCATGTATATTCAAGTCACTAATTATGTCCAAACCAGTAAATATGAATTCTATTTTCAACAAATGTTAGCATTGGAGTTGTACATTGTATTAGGTTACGTAATAATATTAGGTTATATGGCGTGGTAAACATTTCCCCCAACTCCCCCAAGTGCCACATCAGCGCCACATCATTTTCCCATTTCCTCCCCCAAAGTTTTGAAATGGTTTCCCCCATTTCCCCTTCCTTTTTTTTATTATTTTATTTAATCTATTTAATATTTTATATTTTTAAAAAATACATTGAAATTATATATATATATATATATATATATATATATATATATATATATAGGATAATTTAGAAACTCCCTTGAGTTGGAGAAACTCAAGAAACTCAATTGTGGCCATTGATCAACAATCATCTATGGTTGAGATTAATTCTGATTATTTTATTTCACTAAAGTACATATCCTTTTTACTTTTTAAAGGATAAGGGTAATATAGGTATTTTGTCCATCTCTCTCCTAAATTTCTCTCATCTCTCTTCTCTTTCCTGACTCTCTCTCATCTCTCTTCTCTTTTCTGACTCTCTCTCCTCTCTTCTCTCTTTTTCCTTGCTTTTACATTTTTTCAATGTTTAAACCTTTTAATAGGTAAGAATACGTCAGATTTTCTGTAACAACTTATGTGTTACGTTGTAACATGTTATATGTGTCATTTGTATTTACATATGTATCATAGTTAAATGGTGCTTATGTATCATAGTTACATATGTATCATAGTTAATGGTGCTTATGTAACATGTTTTAAATTCAAACTCAAAACAGAAAAAAAATCTTGTAACATGTTACATACATATTTACAACCTATTTACATTTGTATGATTTTTTTTTGACATATAAACACAATCAAATTCTGCAATACGTTTCTAATTAAAAAAATGCAAATGTTGGATAAAAAAATCCTTTCTATATCAATCAGTCCTAAAAAAATATAAATCAATATTCAAAGTTTAACCAAACATAAAATTTAAAAACTAAATAACCACTTCAAAAACTTGCATACTTTCTTGATTTCTTTGACCACTTCCATCATATAAGGTAGTGTACGTGAACTTTGAGAAGCACATTTTTTGTTGACCTTCTTATCATCTCTTTGACCACTTCCCTTGAGTTGTTGACCACTTCTCTTGATTAAATCCACATTAACATTAGAAAGCAACAAAATAATAAAAAAATAATAATAAATATATTACGCCTAAAACAGAGTAGTAGAAACAAAAATTCTTAACAAAAAAAAATAATAACAATAACCTCCAAAAAACAAATCGCGTTCATACATAATGAAAAAACTGAAAAGTTATTATTTAAGATTGTGGTTTAAATAATTTATTTATCAATTGTGGTTTAAAGATTTTCATTATGTATGAATTAATCCTCTTTAAACCAAAACAGAGTAGTAGAAACAGGGGAAGGGAATATGAAAGGTAACGTTCTCAGATCTGTCCGAAACCATACTTGATTCAGATCTGTCCGAAACCACCCCTTTCGAACCAACCATCACCTCCAAAAACCAAAAAAAAAAAAAAAAACAAGATCTACGAAAAACCACCAACACATTTTTTGTTATTTTAAAAATAAATACAATACAATCAACTATCGAGCAATGTTGGGTCATACCAGTGGTGAACTCATCACCATTTCCAATAGGTTTGAAGAAGATGGAAGGTTTAAACTCAAGAACAAACAGATCCAGAAAAAAACCCAACAGATCTAATCACCTAATCCCCATCTCCATACTCTTCTTAATCTTTTTCTTCCTCTTTTTCATCTTCAACAACTCCACTTTCACCTTCTTCCCCAAATAATCCAACAACTACCCCTCAATGCCCCAAATTCAGGGTGTCTGATCCTAACGACCTTCGGTTTTCGGTCGTCGAACCACCATCGCCGCATCATCGGTTCTAGATCTGGAGTGTGTGTGAGATTAGATGAGAGAAAAACAGAGAGAGAGGGAGAGAGAGAGAGAGAGAGAGAGAGAGGAGTGTGAGTGAGAGAGAGTGAGAGTAATTATTGTCTAAGAGAGAGAGAGGAGTGTGAGTGGGAGAGAGGATAGTGTGTGTAGTATGTGTGTCTGATGTGTGTTTAAAAAAGGGGTCAAACAATGAGATGGTGAAAGTTACCATCATACCCTTTTGCAAAATGTTAAAAAAGTAGATGTGGAAAGATGGTGACCATTGGATGGTTTTCAATGGTTTCTCCAACTCAACATGGTTTCCTATGGATATATAGCCTATATATATATATATATATATATATATATATATATATATATATATAAGACACACACCCACACATTCATCATCTTCATCTTCATCTTTCAAATTCCTTACCTCCACCTAGGGGTGAGCAATAAACGGTTCCGAACCGCGAAAACCGTGAAACCAACCCGGAACCGTTAGAACCGAACCGAATTAATGTTATAGGTTCCGGTTCCGGTTCTCATATTTTGGCATAATCGGTTCCCGGTTCGGTTCCGGTTAGAACCGACGGGTCTGGTTAAGAACCGTTAGAACCGTTTTGAATTAAATTAAATATTTAAATATTCTATTATTAGTTTGAAATAGAATGTGATGTTTCATTCTTTATAGTTCTTAGCACTTTTAAATTGTTTTACTTGGCAGGAATGTAGAGTGTTGCCTTATGTGATGGTTAGCAGTCAGCACAGCTTGTTCTGACCCGTTTAATCTGTATAAAAAGAATGATCCGATCCGAACAAAACATATTTTGATACGTAAACTGCTATACTTTTAGTAACCATAGTTAACACAAACTGTTAATATTTTTTTTAAGAAAAATCATTGTTTTTGTTTATTTTTTTTATTTAATTGTTAATGTTAATTTTAGGATTTTATTGACAACCGGTTCCGGTCTAGAACCGTTTCATGAGAACCGTTTCACCCGGTTCTGGAACCGAACCGTTTAGTAATTATCGGTTCCGGTTCCGGTTCTCATATTTTGGAATAAACGGTTCACGGTTCGGTCCGGTTCGGTTCGGTTCGGTCCGGTTCTGAACCGTTGCACAGCCCTACCTCCACCATCCATCATGTAACACCCCAACCGATGGCGGAAACATCGGGATGTCACGTATTGATGATTGTTCAGTAGCTCATGGTGAATAATAAATAATTTAAATAAGTTACATACAATTGTTCTAAGAATTTGTACATCAAATTGAATAAAACTATACAAAACATCTTCAAGCATCAAATCAAATCTTCAAACAAGTAGAACCTGAAACATGTTAAGTTGAAAATATTTTAGGTCAACAAAAGTTGGTGAGAATTACATAGGTTTTGATAATAGAATAAAATTGTTGTGCAATTCATGTGTCATGGCAATCTAGTCCATATGCGAAAACATACTAGAAGTGAATCGTGTGCATAATCAACCATTGTGACTGTTGTATTGTGGTACATCCCATACGCTCATGGTTCACTCGTTTAAATTGCAGTAACAAACACCCACGCAACCTTTGTAGGAGGCACGTATCCGGGTGGGATTGTCAGTCCAATAGATCTATCAATGTATACCGTCGGCTGATCAATGTTAATGATTATGCTAGAATTGTGCTTACCCTAGTCATGTTCAAGACATAATGCAACATAGAAAAACACATTGACACTTTGATGATTGAATTGCATATAGAATGTTGTAACATGTTTCACCCCAAAATGGTGATAAATAGAAAAAGGGCTATGTAAAACTCACCTTAGCAAAATGTTATATCGGTTGAAAATTTGAATAATGGTGTTGCCCAAATGTATCAAGTATCACCCTATAATAAGGTAATAAATATGTCTAAGTCTATCAAGTCTACAAATGTATAAGTTTCTAGGGCTTCGAATTGGGGATAAATGCTTGTTTAATTAATATAAAAAATGTTTGATAATTGAGGGAATATTAATAAATAAATAACCAAAAATCTTTTTAGGAAATTTAAAGTTAAGATGGTCACAATAATGTATTTAAAGTGTAAAAATAATTTTTATAAAATTATTTTCTTTAAAATAGAATATTAATTCTATTTATAACAAATTGTCAAAATTTAACTTTAATATTTAAAAATATTAAAATTAAAGAATTATAAGTTTAAAATTTATATTTCTGTTCTAAATATTCAGAAATAATTTGTATAAAATTTTGGTGCAAAAATATTAAAAATTGGATTTATTATGATTTAATTATGATTAAAACTAACAAAAATTGATTAAAAATATTAAATAAATGATTTTTCTGAAATAAAAATCATTTCATAAAAGTTTATTGTTATAAAAACTTAGAATAATTTTTGTGGAAATTTATAATATCGTTTAGATATTTTTATAGAATTTTATAAATAAAATGGAATAAACTTGATTTATTTATTATATATATTAAATAAATAAATTTTTGAAAACTAAAAATTGTAGGTGAAGCATTTATATCAGATTAACTAAAAGTAATTTTTTTAGAATTTATAAAAGAGTTTTAATATTTAAAAATGAATTTATAAGATTATATGTATTATATATATTTATTTGCTAAAACATGAAAAAGAAGCAAAAAGACGCCACTGCCGGGACTCGAACCCGGGTGGCTCGTGTATGAGGCACCAGACACAACCACTTGGTCCAGACCAGTGGTTGTGTTTGATTTCAGCTTGTATAAAATAAATAGGTTAATTACAATCGTGTTCTTCCCCAAAACACACTATTCCGAGCCCTAGATTTGCAATTGGACGATTCACACATCAATAACCCGATTAACCTTAGGGTTATTGATGTGTGGATGCCGAAGATTAAAACCCATCCAAAAATTCATACTTACAATGTGGAATCGAGCTCAATTGGTTAGTCAAGCCAAAAGTCAAAAACACGATCATGGAGCAAGAACAGCGTATAATTATGAAGAAATAGAGGTGGAGAAAGATGAAATGGCGAGTTGGGAATGCTCGTGAATGTTCAATTTATAGTGAACGGGTCTGACTCGTTAATTTGGCAATCGTTGACTTTGCGTTTAATGTTTCACGCGTAAATGGCAAATTGGTATGAATTGATTTATAATTGGACGTGTAATCACACATACAGGCCGATAATCACGATTCCAAGTCAACCCCATGATAAATTTCGTGTTAAAAGAGTAAATTGATCGGTCAAAATTGGAATCTCTTGCCATATCTGCTGTTGTGCGTCACCAGGAAAGAAAAAGGAGAGATGAAAGTGGGTTTTTATATATATTTAATGTTGGGTTTAAATCAACACAAGGGTGTGGCCCAGGTGGTGAACGTGTGTGTGTGTGGGGGCTTGGCCGGTTCTTGTTCGGGTTCGAACCACAGCAAGGCCACCCATTTTTTTTTTAAAAACAACGAAGTAAAAGGGAGGGGAAGACTAATGGGCCAGGTTGTGGGCTCAGTTGTTGGGTGATTTGGGCCGGATAAGGAGGCTGCTGGGCTGGCTGTTTGGGCTCCAGACAAACAAAAGAAGAGGTGGTGCTAGGCTAGTTGTTTTGTGTGATTTTAACCTCATCATTTTTTTTAAAACCAAATATATTGCAATTATTATTATTATTATTATAAAACTTTATATGTGTATATATATATATATATATATATATATATTTTTTAGTTGTGTGGTAGTAAAGTAAAGGCTTAGGCACATAAAAGAAAATATAATATGTGTATTAGGATTTGGAAAATTTTTGCGATGTTACACATCACAACCACCTCCACCTACAACTCCACCATCGATCACAACCACCATCCCTTGTTTCAGATCTACAACCGCCCCAACCATTGTCCGCCTCCATCTTCATCACACACACCCACCACACCATCGTCGGCCTCCATCTTCATCAACAACGCCGGTAAATAAAAAAAACATCAATTATTGTGGACCATTGATCAAAGATGATCAATGGCCACTAGAGGGTTTGCAAGGTTTTTTCATTAGAAAGGGTTTCCATATTATCCTCTCCCTATATATAGGTTTGAATTAGAAAAAAATATAAATATATAAAATCCCAACGTTCATCTTTCTCAACCAATCAAATCACTCGGTACAAACGGGGCTTTTTCATTGAATTCATCGAGTTTATCTCGGGGGCGGTGTTCCCGATCACACCGACTTCCACGTCGTTTTCCCGAGTCATTTTGCCGAGACCACACCAAACGGTCTTAGAGTTATACATTGTTTTAGGTTAGATGTTAATATTAGAGTTATACATTCTTTAAGGTTAGGCGTTAACATTGGAGATACATTAATGTTAATTGTGTTTATAGTACATGCTACCCGAAGCTTTCATGCATGTAACTGTAAAGCGCATCAATCTATTTCATATATAAAATTAATATATCATATTAGATTTCTCAACCCCGAAACGCTCCCAGGGTATAATCTAGTAGTTATATATCCGTTTACCACACTTATTTAATTTTTCAGTATTTATTAGGCATTATTTACCGAAGGGCTTTTGATAGTATAAAAGTGTTGATTTAGGACTTATCTTACCAATAGGTTAGGTAGTGTTCCCGAGTTTAACAAACGAAGGAAAAGAAAAGAAAGGGAATTAAGGCTATAGGGTGTGGATGAGGCTTATCGTAGAGGGTGATTCTTCACCTCAGCTGCCATGTCATCGTGGGGTAGATCCATCCCCACATAATGGTCCAAAGATGTAGAGGATGAGCCTCCCCCTTTTCTTTTTCTTTTTGTTTTTTTAATTAATTAATATTTTAATTTCAAAAAAAGTAAAATTAATATTAATATTAATATTAATAAACCTAAAATTACACAACTTCATAAAAAAAACACTTAAAAAAACCTAAAAAAATACACCACTTCATAAAAATAAAATAAAAACTACGGATTCCATTTTTTTGCGATCTTCTCTTTCATTTTGCGCAAAATGACGAGATAGGCGTTTATGTCGATTGTCATTATTTTCCATTCTTCTAATTGCCTTGCTTATTCTTTCAACTTAATATTTTCCTCGACCTCCCGTTGCTTAAGTTTTTCATATTTTGCTTGCGTCTCATCAAATGTATGTTTGAATGCTTGCAATTCGGCCACCAAATTTTCCAGCTTCGATCCGCTCCCTTATGCTGTTTGTTTTTTTTGCAGCCGCTTGCCTTTTGGCTTTGTCCTTTCCTATGGGTCGTGGCTCATCTGGAACGGGTTCATTGTCAAATTCTTGCTCGTCATTTATATCGATTTGACAACGGCCGGTTGAGCCGCCTCCCATGCTATAACTTCCCGACTCAGAATGTTTAGATCGTTTTGTGCTTGCAACCTCATTTAGAATCGACGCCCATTTGGGTGATGTCTTCAAAACTAGCCACGCACGGACGTGACCGAAAAGCTGCCCATACCTGTCTTTGTATTTACGCATTGCCTCTTGGAAATACATTTCCTCGTTCCACCGACTTGGTTTATTGACAAACAACGGGGTATAATACCCGCAAAAGTGGTTGACCGAAGTATCCATTTTTCGAAACTTGGAGGTTATAAAGTCGACCTCTCGATATGCTCATTGCTCCATTATTTCGTGAAAATTATCGCGCAACTCTGCCCATAAACTTTCTCCTGTTTGATTGTTTACTACATTTTTAAACACAATATGTTAGTAACAAGAATATTAATAACAATAATATATATATATATATATATATATATATACACAATGTAAAAAAGTAAATGCAACACATATAGTAACATTTTTTTTACTAACTATTGGATCTTTTGACGTAGCAATAAACGCCCCAGCCAATGCCTCCTCTTTGATTTTTGACCATGGCTTCTTGGTGGTGCCTATTTCACGTGCCCGATTCCTTTTTTTTTTTTTTTGCTTCGAAGTTTGGGGTTGGGTTTTGGGCATGAATTCTTCAACATCATCTTCTTCGGGTTGAGACGGTCCTAATGGTTGTGTTTGTTTTGACGATTGAAATGGCATGTTAACCGGGTTTTACAATAGTTGGGGTGAAAGAGTGGGGGTTTTGGTGCATTTGCATTTGGTTCATTTGAGTGAAAGAATTGATGTTTTGATGCATTTGCATTTGGGTAAATTAGTTGAAAGCGTTTGGGCTTTGTTGGAACCTCAAAAATTAAAAATGTTGACCAATTCAAATCGATTGGTATATTGTAGCCCGGTGTCATGAACGGGTTTGGGTTCGGGTTCGGGAACGGGGTTTGATTCGGGTTTGGGTTCATGTTGTTTTAGTATGGATCCATGATGAGTGTTGTTAAAAATATTGTGGGAGTTTTTTTAAATATTAGAGAGTGTGAGACAGTGTTAAAAAAACGAGAGGTGAAAGTTTTATTTTATGGTGATTTTTTTTAAAAAAATGACCGTTGTATGATTTTGAATGTTGGGTAACGTTCACATTTTGACCAAGGAGGCCCAACACAATTGGCTTGTAGCCGACGCTGATGACGATGACGTGCCAGGGGTTGGTGTAGTCACCCATGGCTTGAACTCGACGCACCGATGCCAACCCCCCCCCCCCCCCCCCACACACACACACACAGTATCAACTAAGGAGAGAAACGAGAAAGACTGGAAAAGAAATTTTTTAATTAAACAGTGTGTTCCCGAGTTGAAAGGAAATGAAAAAACATAAAAAATAAGTGTTTTATGTTTAAAAAATTATTTCATTTCAAATCTCTCTAATTTTGAAGGATAAGAAATGAATGAAATAAGGCAAAATTTTATTTCATTTTCTTTTTTTTTTCTCTCTTTAAAACCTGTAATAATATGAGTTGTTGTTGTAAAAAATAATTTGACTTTTTTTTTTTTTAATTTTCGAAATTACTCTAACCAGGGTCGGCCAGAGGGGGGTGCGGGGAGGACTCCCGGCCCGGACACAATATTCTATGGGGCACAATAAGGGCTGGCTCCGGCAAGACCATTTTATTTTTATACCTTGACCCTTCCAAAATATAGTCGGTAGAGATGGAGAACAATGTTGGTGAGAAGATTCCAGTTCGAATGAGTGGTATTTATGTTGCTCGACGTTGGCTCCGGCAACGTAAGGAACGACTGTTAAGACTTAAGATTAACAACCAACAGGAACTCAGGAAAAAGACGACGTAGAAGGCTAGAATACCTAAAGACCCAATTGATCAACCTAATAAGTTAATGAAGTGGGCTTTTCTAAAATATATAGCCCAATATTGTATAATAAACCTTAATCACTATTTTAGTAACTTGAGTTTTTTCATGTTAAAAAAAATGAGAAGACAACACTCAAAATCAGGACGTAGTATAAAAAATAGTAATAATAATATTAAAAAAAGCGAAATGTTAGATAATATAAACCGTGAAGAGTTAACTAATCAATTTAATATTTCTTTAATCATCGTTTAAAAAAATAATATAAGTTATTTACTTCGCTAAGGCTAGGTAGCATATTTTTCGTGTCTCGACCCGGGTACAGAAATTCTCGAAGTCGGCCTTGACTCTAACTATAAATTTTGATTTTATTATAAAAACAACAAAACAACAAATAAGAAGTGGACAAATAAGTGCCAGGTGTACAAAACAACTTTTTAATTAAACAATTAAATAATAAAAAATTAATAAAATAATAATAATTTAATCCAACAAGTGAGTAGTAAAATGGGGTAAAATTAAAATAAAAAAAAAATCAGTTATTGGTTGAGATAAAAGTGCCTGATAATAAGGAGTGAAAGCAAGCGCGTGGATCCCAACGCGCCCCGAATATGCGTTAATCTCAGATGGTGGCGGGGAACAGCCTGGTTTACTCTCTCACAATATTATTATTAATATTATTATTATAATATTTACAAAACCTACGTATGCATATTACTATTCATTGATCCATTGCCTCCTGAAATAACGATTAATAAACCCCCATTAACCATCACTAACAATTATTAACAATTAACAATTTGCATTGTCTGTGTGTTTACTGTGATTGTACTGTGTTAGTATTATTTTACCAATATCATGAATACACACAAGGTGTTCGATAAAATGTCTGTGTGACAGATTCTTGAATATAAAATACTTCTGACACGTTCGTTTCAGTAGTAGTAGTAATGTGTGCGACTCTTTATAGTATATATATAAATTGTTGTCAAATGCACATGGCCTTTTGAGCTTCTTCCCTTCTCTAATTTCCCACAATAGTTTTCTATTTCCTCTTCACATGGTTTGTCTCTGTTTACATTCTCTCTCTATGATTAATTACCAATTTGTTATTGTTATTGTTATTGTTTATTCATTGACTGGGTGGTTCTGGGATACTTTCCAGATCTACAGAGCAATAGTGGCACAGGTTTACAAGATTATTATTCATACAAAACCTTATTGCCTCTCAATCATTAGCTGTTTCAAGAATTTTGATCTATCTTGTTTTGTGTCCATGTTGGTCATCAACTATGGTTTGAGAACAGAGAATTTCTGGATTATGTTGATGAGTAATATATATTGGTGAGTTTCTTCTTTCATGTTTCATCTTTATGTATTAAAGTTTTCTGTTTCAAGGGTTTGTTTTTAGTAGGTTAGGGTTTGCGGTCCATAAAGGGGTTGCGGCGCAGCTTGTTGCCCGCCTACCCGCTATCTTGATGTAATTCTTCACGTTTATGTGTTAATAAAAAGTTAAATATGAGATTAAAAAAAAAAAAAAAAACAAAGGGGTTATGAGCAGTGTTTATGTATTTTTAAAAAATATGACAGTTATGATGATTTAGGATGGTTATAGGCAGGCATTATTATAATAATATATGTAGTCCCAAAAGCCTTGTGTACCACCATGGTTGGTCCACCATGGTTCCTTAGTTTTGTGAAGGTAGGGATATATTGGGAAATTTTGCTTATTACATTTAAGTCACCAAATAATAACATTAGCTATACCAGCTGCTTCAAGGCTGGCTTCTGCATAAAGACTTTGTAAATACTTCTATTGATATTGAAGGTTTTGTGAAGCTTAGGTAGGGAAAGGTTGCGAATTTTGCTTCTTAAATTTTAATCATTAGATAGTATTTACAAAGTCTTATTTTTAATAGAGTAGGTTTTTCTATTCAAAAGGGGGTAGCGGCGCAACTCGTGACCCGTTTACCCGCCTCTCACTTGTAAGTGTTGTCGGTTTTAATGCTAATGAAAATTGTCTCATATTCAAAAAAAAAAAAAAAAAGATAGTAACTTTATCAGCTGCTTCAAGGCTTGTGTCTGCATGTATACTCCATAAATAATTGTGTTGATCATGGTTTTTATAATTTTTTTAATTGCAGATCGAAATACTGGTTTTTGGTTATTTGGGTGTTCTTAAATGGTGCACGAGATGGAGGATGACCATATTGAAGATATGGAGGTTGAAGTATTATCTTCAATGTGGCCAGAAGACATTGATGAAGCTGGAAAAAAGTTTAATCTAGAAAAGCCAGGTGTCCATGACAATATGTTAGATGATTTAGCCTTTGTTGAAGAACCTAGTATAGTTGATTTTAAAAGATTAGTAGAACTTACAAGTTACAGTGAAAAAGGGTCGTCACAGTTAGCTTATCTTGTAAAAAACTGGGAATATAAACAAGAGAATGCTGTGAGACTTCTAAGGGAAGAGCTTGAAAATTTAAGTAAACAGCAACGACAAGTCGAGCTCAAGAAATTGGAAATATATGAACAACATCGTTTTGAAGAGGAAAGCTATGGAGGTGATAAGCGTCCTGTTTCCGTGTTGGATGAAGTTTATGAAATATTTCAAGATGTCCCTAGAAAAAGAAATGATGTTATTGTTGAAAATAAACAATTAGAAATAGATGCCGAGTATGATACAGTTACGTATTGGAAGCAACAGGCTTTGCATTTGGGAAAATCACTGGAAGCAAGTGTTCAAAGAGAACAAATACTTTTGGAGAAACTGGAGGAAAGCATTGAAAATCTTGAAAAACAGTCTTCCCCTGTAGAAGAACTTTCCCAAATATTGAAAAGAGCTGATAACTTTTTACATTTTGTTCTTCAAAACGCACCTGTTGTTATTGGCCATCAGGTATTTTTTTTTTTTTTTTTTTGAAATAAGGTCTCTTTGTCTTTTTGCCTTTGAAGTTTTTGTTTTACTTTAATCTTTCCTATTAACTATTCTTAATGAGGGATGCTTATTTTTTATTATTTTTTAAGGATAAAGAGTTGCGGTATCGTTTCATCTATAATCATTTTCCAAGTTTACGAGAGGAGGTAATATGATCATCTTTTAGATAGCAATAATAGGTCATTTGTTTTTTAACCATGTATTTTTTTTATTCACATTAGTTTTGATTTTATGGCCAGGATATTATAGGAAAAACAGATGTAGAGATATTCAAAGGTGGAGGTGTAAAAGAATCACAAGATTTTAAAAGAGAAGTTCTGGAGAGAGGATTGCCAGCAAAGAGAGAAATTACTTTCGAGACTGAATTATTCGGAGCCAAAACATTCTTAATATATGTTGAACCCGTGTTCAGCAAAGATGGAGAAAAAATTGGTGTAAACTATATGGGCATGGAAATCACTGATCAGGTGAGAAACTGTGTGTAAATTGAATGCATGCAACAACGTTTGGTTCTCGTTTTAAATGCTCCCTTAATTTGACATTCTTCATGTCTGAATTGTAAGTTGTAAACAGAATCGGACTGTGCTTTTATATTTAAGTTCTTAAATTGTAAAGTAGTTTGTTTGACTGTCAAAAATCAGCGGAACTGGGCTATAATTTTATAGTTAAGTTCTTCGGTGATGGTAGATTTCTTATGTAATACCTGATTTGTGGGTCAATACATAGAGATCAAGCAGTACAAGACTGCTTATGGTGGTGAAAAATTGTCTAATACTTTCTTTTGTATTTCAAAATAATTGATTTCTGAATCATGTTACAGGTGAAAAAAAGAGAAAAGATGGCAAAAGTTCGTGAAGAACAAGCTGTGCAGAAGGCCAGAGAAACGGAACTTTACAAAACCATTCATATTACAGGTTGGTAAGCTTTCCTTTCTTCAACCTTATTGTGGCGTTTGGTCCTCTTTAATAACATAAACCTTTTTGAAAATATCAGAACTTTAATTAATTTTTAATTTACATAAACAAGAAAATATTCTTTTTATTTTGATTTTATAGGATGTTTTGTGAGCTTTTATAATGCATACTTCATGTAATTTGTACACCGAAAGTTTAGTAAGTTTTATATTAAATAATGTATTATGTCAGCATTATCAATGTTCTTATAGACAGTACAAAAACTCACATGAAAAGCCATTCCATTTTTATAGGCCATCCAAACATGATGATGAGATGTGATGATCCATGCTATTTATTACACTGTAAATTTTATTCCTCATTCATTCATTCTATATCAACCATGAACCAACCAAACATACATATAAGTTGATAAGATATTTAAGGAGCTTTGTAATAATTTGACAAAAATCAACTTCTTGCAGAGGAAACAATGAGAGCAAAACAAATGCTAGCAACCATGTCTCACGAGATAAGATCTCCATTATCAGGGGTTGTTAGCATGGCCGAAATTCTGTCTACAACAAAACTTGATAAAGATCAGAAACAACTTTTGAGTGTCATGTTATCTTCTGGTGATTTAGTCCTTCAACTTATTAATGACATCCTTGATCTTTCCAAAGTTGAGTCAGGTGAAGTCTTGTCCTTTATACATTGGTATTTATAATTAGTGTTTCCTTATTTAATATTTCGGGTTTGTTCTCAGGAGTTATGAGGCTGGAGGCCACAAAATTTAGGCCTAGGGAGGTAATCAAGCATGTACTTCAAACTGCTGCAGCATCATTAAAAAGAATGCTAATATTGGAAGGACATGTGGCAGATGATGTGCCAGTGGAGGTTAGGCTTTCAATTATTAATACAAATTTCTACAAAATATGTACCTGGAATCTGGAAATAGGTTCTTCAAAATGTTTATTACTTTGTATCGTAAACATGTAATATTGAAAAGAAGCCTTTATGAATAATTTTTAGGTTATTGGTGATGTTTTACGGATTCGGCAAATTCTCACCAACTTGATCAGGTCTGACATCAACACTGCAAACTATTAACTTGTGATTTTGTATTCAAATCTTTTATAATCTCTATTAATTACAAACTTTGGAGGTTACCCAATTTGTTAAATTGTTTTGTGCAGCAATGCTATCAAGTTTACTCACCAAGGAAAGGTTCAGATTAATCTTTATGTGGTAGCAGACCCATATCCTGAATGCCAGCTGGAACCTAAGATAAATGAAGACTCGGTAAAAAATGGACACGAGGATAATGAATCTCATTCACATGAAACTGTTGTTTGGATACGTTGCGATGTTAAGGATACAGGGATAGGAATTCCGGGTACCTTTCAAAATTTTGTTTCTCTCATGTTGGCGACTAGTTTAGCTGTCTATCTTAAAAAGTTATTAGACATGGGATTTTTATTCATGTATTTAGTTTATTTTATTACTATGATGCCAGAAACTGCTTTGCCAAATTTATTCAAGGAATATATGCAAGCTGGTGCAGATACTGCTCGAAAATATGGTGGGACTGGATTAGGTTTAGCAATCTGCAAACAGCTGGTAATGTTTTCTAGGTTGAATTCTTTTGTCTTTAATTGAATAAAATGGGCACTTAATTGCAGATTCAGGGGATGTTTGCTTGTTTATTGTGTTCTGGAACTGATTTTGTGATGTTTAATAGTTATAGCCCAATAATAAGTAGCAGGCAATTTCTAAGTATTCAAGAAACTAGTAGACAAGAGTTACATGTTTATGAAATGAGAGAGCCTCTCAATTTAGAATAAAATTATAGGTAAATCTATGTTACAATGGCTGTATCGGCTTGGGGTATAGATGTTGACGCCTAAACATTAATTTTTGCAGTCTTTTATAGCGCTACAAAACAAATTTTTTTTTTTTTAATAATACATATGTAAGTTATAGTTTAGTAATAGGAGGTTAAATAAAACATACTAATTATCCGAAATTGACTCTTTGATCCAGACATTTAAAAACGATTCTTCTGATAATCATTTCCATTACACAAATCCAAACAACCCCACAAACGCGTGAAAACGAATACTATATTAAACTAATAAACCGTCATCATGGTTCCGGCTGATCTACCACAGGTTGAACTCATGGGAGGACGTCTCACTGTATCAAGCAAAGAGCATTGTGGGTCCACGTTCACGTTCGTTCTACCTCATAAAGTTTCACACGCGTGTGACAGCTCAGATGATACAGATGAATTCGATGATATGGCTGACAATGAGTCATCAGATGATGACATCAGCTGCGGCTTCTTCCAGTTCCAGCCTCACTGTTTAGGCTCTCTTTTTACCTCTAATGGTTCTGGAATCCCACATAAAGTAAACGCTAAAGAGATCAGTTTAATCGATGACACTCATTCTTGTTTTGATACCTCATCATCAGAACCAGAAAGTTCTTCAAAGTGCAATTCAGAAAATGAAAGCACAAATAGCACCAAGAAAGAAAAGGAGAATCACGATATGGCTTCATGTTCACCTTCTGACGAACATAGTTCTAGAAACGTTCAAGAAGTTCCCAAATCAGAAACGAAGCCTAAGATTCTTCTTGTTGAAGATCATGTAGTGAATGTGATGGTGGCACGTAGGATGATGAGGCAGTTGAATCAAGATATGGATGTTGTGAATAATGGAGCTGAAGCTGTACGCGCTGTTCATCGTGGCAATTATGATCTCATTCTTATGGTACTTTTTCGACTTCTGTTATGTTTTAGCAATTATGTCTTTTCCAATATGTAATGATGATTATAAGCTTCCTATATATATTGTTCAATCATTGGCATTCTGCTAATTAAGAATCACCTTAAATGTACAAAGCATAAACTAATATGTTTTTGTTGATTTGGCATAATGTGCAGGATGTATGCATGCCTGTAATGGATGGGCTTCAAGCTACTAGAATAATACGGTCATCTGAGAAAATGGGTAATTGGGATGAGGCAAGAAAGGCTGGAGTTGAGCTGGAAGATTCTCCTTCATATGATCAAATACTCAAAGGGCCCAAGAAAAGAATTCCCATCATTGCAGTAAGTAGTACTCTGAATCAGTGGCGGATCTTGAATTATGGTAGGGCCGGGCTCAATACATATAAAATTTTTTGATAAAATTTACACTACGAAATGAAAAAATTGAGTGGGCCGAGACCCGGTCTGACCCTAGTGAAGAACCGCCAATTTAAACATTTAAGTATAACCAATAAAAATGAAACCTTAATTGTTATATTATTGTAATGAAAAAAACTTAATTGTTTAAGTAACTTTGGGGTATTGACACGTATGCTTAAAAACGTGCGAGGTGGTTTAAGTAACGGGTCAAACAGGCAACAACCAACTCTTTTGTACAAGTTCGGTTGGGTTTGTTCCTAAACGTTTTTGTCAAAAATCCCTATTTTTTATATTTTTTTTTTACAAATAGTTGGTGTGTTAAACGCGGTTGCAATTTTTTTAGCATTTCAATAATAATCATTTTTTTCAAACAAAAATGATTTTGGAGGTTTAAAGCATTAAAAAAATACCGTGGGCAACTTTCAGCCCACCTGTTTAACTCGTTAACTAACGGAACTTGATGGTGTTGACCAGATGACTGCAAATGCAATGTCGGAAAGTGCAGAAGAGTGCTTCGAGAATGGTATGGACTCATTTGTAACAAAGCCTGTTACCCTTCAAAGTTTAAAACAATGTCTTGAACAATATTGCGGTGTGATATAACACCACCATGTAAATATATGTGTGTATGTATAGAAATGTGAATGTGAGTTAGGAAAGTTTTGTAATCTATGTTTGGTCTTTTACTCGTCCTCCTGCTTTCTTGATCAAGTTTATCTATTTTTCTTAAATGGGTAATATTTTATAGAGGGTTAGAATATAGGCATATTATTATAGAAGTTAATTTGATTTTAGCTTAGCAAAATAAGGAGGGCTTTTTTTTTCTTTTTCTTTTTTATTATGGTTCAAGCATTGAGGACGCGTTAAATACCATTCAATATAAGAATATTCGTAGTTATCTAAGCATAAACTAGTTGCTAATTGTTCAAACACTTGAAGAATTTATGAAATAGTTTTATCTTTTTGTATGATGCATTGGTTTTCTTGTTTGAACATATATGTATTATTTTCCTTTAATCGCAACCAGAGGTGATTGCAAAATGATATTATATGTCGGCTTTTTTGGGACAAAAGTAAAATTGTACTAATTTTAACGTTGTTTAATTAATTTCGTGAAAAATAACGTAAAAACGACGGATGATTAATCTTGCATCATGTGGTGACGTTGATAGCCAAAAGACAAGAGATACATGCAACAATCGGGCTTGTCCCAATTGCTGAGTTTGATGTGTCTTATGTCTAAGGCCTGATGCAAAACTACTATCGAGCCAGATGTCTCATTGTAAGCAACATCTCTATTCCTACGAGGTAGAGCTAAAGTCGTCTACATCTTACCCTCTTCAGACCATACCTTAGCTTTCCAATTGGTGGGATTAACTGGGTATGTTGACAATGACGACTTAGATACAATAAGTACATGTGTTTATAAAATCTTACAGTTTTCTACTAGAAATTGGTTCCTAAACGACCTCCATACATATATGTATGTATATAATGTTGAAATGAGTTGGCTTACTTTCAACTACGAGCAACCTAGTAAAAAATCACAATTGACATAAAATAAACAAGACACTGTACATGAATCACATTGTATATAATTAGTCGTGAAAAAAAAAAAAAAAACTCATTTTCGGAGTAGTGAGTGAACAATTGTTATTTCTACTTGATTTATATTACAAGGGTTGAGTTATTCTACAAAGGCTACAAAAAATGAGAAGAGTGAGAAGGATACAAAAAACACAATAGATCATGAAATATGACTCAATGAGCCAAAAAATATAACACAATGATGAAAATAAGAAAAAGACACAATGGTACATAAAAGACACAATGATATAACGCATATTCTAAAAACTACAAGCTAAAACCCCAAAAAACGAAGACCTAAAAACTAACGCCGTAGGGTTCGATAAGACAATTCCAATGCCGCTTGAATGAGTTCAATCGGAACCCGTTTAATACCCTTTCTACGACTTCCTATTTTTCTTTCAGTGTGTATTTGATTAATACACACACACCACACCACACCACATCAGTCCATCCACCACCACCACCACCCCTAACGTCTTTGTCACATCACTCCTTCCACCAACATCACCAACCTAGGGGTGTGGTGATGGTCATCCTCCAACCCCCTCCCCATCATCTCATTTAGACCCTACAACCACTCTTTCACCAGTTACACCACCCACAACCACCAACAACTTTGACACATACTCCGCCCACCACCATTCCTCCCTAGGTTAGACCACTTCCCTCATGGCATAACTACAACCCAGGCTACGAGCCCTATACCGTATGACATAAGAGAACAATGTATTAAAAGATTGTGAAGTCATGTTGATTTAGTGAACATTGACAATGACTCTATATTCAACTTCAACATCAGAATTTAGAACAAGACGACATGCTAGCATTTTCATAACGTTTTCCAAAATAAAAAACGAGTATAACTAAAGTCCAATCCAATTTTAAGGGTTGTTTGGCAACCTCTGCGCTAGTGAATGCTGAACCATTAAGATGTCTGACTTAGCTCAACCTAACTAGTTGAAAGTGGAGGAGGTGGTGCGTGGGTGGCCAGTTAATGGTTATGAACACATGTAAACGAATAAAGAGGGTAAAATTTCCATTCAACGTAATTTTGAAACTTAGTGGGTAAAAACTTACTGACTGATTCAAATGTGTTATATCAATGAAACAAATTACAAACACACTTCACTTAATGCTAACCATTAGGAGACGCTACTAAACAACCCATCAGATTTATAGACTTGTTAAACAAAGTCGGGTGATAATCCTTAATTTACCCAAAATTTAAGGAGCTATTATGACAATCTATCAAAGTAGAGGACAACTTATGGTTGAGACTTGAACTTCAATGCTTTATATTTAAACCAGATTTGTTTTCTACTCGTTCGAATTCGGTCGACAAGGTTTACATTTCCTGATCTCAACCTCAACATTAATAATAATATTATTATTCGATCATTCATATTTTGTACTAAATTATGACTACATTGCATTTTAATTTACATAATAAGTGCTTATATTTGATTACTTTATTCTGGATCAACTCTAATCTTATTGTTTCGTGTTCTTCGATACAGATTTCAATTAGATCGGAAGGCGGACGTGAAGTTTTTAATCTCTGAAGTTTCAGTCATGGTGAGACCTTCCAAATCCTTTTTTTTATTAATTTTATTTTATAATTATGTTTTCATAGCGATTAGTGAAATTAGGGTTTCTGTTATTAGGTGTTTGTGTTTATTAATGCCTTTGAATATGTTTATGTTGTGTTGAGGATAGTGTGCGCTAAATAATGTTTTTTTTTTTTTTTTTTTTTTTTTTTTTTTTTTCAAATAGTTAACTTAGGGTTGTTAAGTTATTATAATGGGAAGAGACATTGGTTGACCTTAATTGAGTGACATTTGAAGCTAGCATGTTGAAATCTAGGTTTTCGGTTTTAGATCACCTGATTTTTGGTGTAGGGAAATGTGGGATGCAATAAGACTGTTAATGATTAAAATGTTTGTGAATTTAGGATTTAAATAAAATGGGCCTTTGCATTGTGTCTCTGATGACATGGTAGAATGGGTCTTTTCGGTAGGGGTGTAAATGACACGCAGTGGCTCGAGAGCTACTCGGGATCGGCTCGGTAAAAAGCCCGAGCGAGCCGAGCCTTAACGAGCCCAAGTTCGAGCCTGAAATATGACTCGTTTAGTTATCTAGCCTGAGCTCGAGCTCGAGCCTTGTATACCAAGCTCGTTTAGGCTCGTGAGCCTAAACGAGCCCAATCAAAAGTTATATTATTTTTCTTATGTATATAATTTTGTCCTTTGAACATGTTCAATTTTAATTAATAATGTTAGTGAGCCGAGCTTTTGCTCGTTTAAGCTATTGAGGCGAGCGCGAGCCGACTTTTTAGGTCATTTAAAAATTATTTTTTAATTACCTTGAGCCGATCCGAGCCGAGCTCGGCGCTTAGGATTTACTTTCGAGCCGAGCTCGAGCCTCAAAAGAGCATGACGAGCCGAGCTCGAGCCTAGTCAAGCTCGGGCTCGGCCCGTTTACACTCCTACTTTTCGGAACACAGAGGCTTGTACATCTACCCTTCTTGGAGTTGATGAAATCATTCTTTGAGAATTTGTTGACTATAAGTATAAAGGTCAAATGAGCATTTTTTTTTCATCCAGAGTCCATAACGTTATGTAAATCACTAGTGAGTTTTTCTATCCAAAGATCATGATTCCGGTTTTCCTGTTGCAAAGACATTATATGGTCTACAACAGGCTCTGCAAATTCTTTTCCAGGATGGCACAAAGCTTGATCATTTGGTAATATTAAAAAGAACAAAGGGGGGGGGGGGGGGGGGATGATTTTGGTATTTTTCCCTTTAATGGCATGGTTAATAACTGAGATAACTCATAGGGTAATACCGCCACGTAGCTCCCCAGTCTGAAAAAAAGGGGAACAAAAGGACTTAGATGAAGTAAAAGTTTTAAAGAGTGATCTTAGTTTGTTTAAACACAGATCCTGAGTATCGTTATCTGGTTAACTAGGTGTTAGTCGTCTTCATCTTGTTATACATTTACAATATTGATATCTGTTTGTATACTGTAGAGAAAGTGGTTCACTTGAACATGGTTTTGTGTAATTATCTGAGCTATTTGATGCTTCAACTTGTCCTGTTCAGTCAGATTGAAGAAAGATATTCAGAGGGGCTAGTTTAGAAGATTCGCAGGTCTACAATTAGTTGTGTACTTGTGTTTACTGTTTAGGAATTAATTACTAGTGGTACATATTTACTTGTTGATTCAAATTTAATAGATCATGTTAATCTTATTTTTAACAAGTTGGAGGAAGATACTACATGTTTCATGGTGCAAGTTTAGTGTATGCGCGTTTAGGGTTATACATGCTGTATGGATTTACGATTTGTGGTTATTTTTCTCTTAGAAGAAAAGTACCCCTTTTTATGTATATACCTTTATTCATTACCATATGGATAAGGTTATATTTGTTGTTGCAGATTCATTTTGTGCTATTAATAAGCCGGCAAGGAAAAGTTAGATTGACAAAGTGGTATTCACCTTATTCTCAGAAAGAGAGAAGTAAGGTATGCAAACTTAACTATAGTATCTGTCTTGTATCCACCACCATAGTCTACTTGGTTCTTGCATGCTTGGTTTTAAAAAGTGCGCCTGATGCGCAAGGCGACCTTAGGTGCAGGCTATTGCATTTGTGTGACATGAGACGAGAGTTTTGAAGGAGGCGAGGGCTTTAGCGCTTATCTCTTGTATCCATGGATATCACCTTTATGTTCTACCATATTTTTATATGGCTCTTGGATTATTATTTTTTTGACCGAAAAAAAAAATATTTTTAGCTAAACATGTATAAATGGCACCTTTTGTGCAGGTGATCCGCGAGCTCAGTGGGATGATTCTAACACGTGGCCCTAAGCTTTGCAATTTTGTTGAGTGGAGAGGATTTAAAGTTGTTTATAAAAGGTATTTCTTACAAGTGCTACCATGTTTCCATATCTAAACATTTTTATGTTATTTGTAACTAGTTAATTCTCTAGCTCTCCATTTTTACTTTTTATTGTTTTTACTTATCAGATATGCCAGCCTCTACTTCTGTATGTGCATCAACCAGGATGACAATGAATTAGAAGTCCTTGAAATTATCCATCATTATGTTGAGATTCTAGATCGATACTTTGGAAGTGTGAGCCATCTAAATCTTCAAAAGTTTGAGTATCGTGTGATATTGTACCTATGCCCTAGGAGGTAATCTAGGTAGTAAGGCTCAACGTGCAAAGGGTGAGCATGTCGCCTAGGTGCAAGGCACAAAAAAGCGCACACCTGAGACAAGCAAGGCGCACGTCCTGTCCAGGCCATTTCTGGCCTGTTCAGGTGCCTTTTGCGCCTTGCTGCAATCTAGGCAGTTTTGCGCCTAGCCTAGGCGCATGCCTTTGACTATATAGGTGATAATGGAGGTCACGGGGTTAAATCCCACCCTTCTAAAATACGAGAAATAAAAAATAGAAATGAGACTATGAGAGTTTATATATACCTCATTTATCCCTAGAAGTTGACTCTAATTTGGAACTTCTATGCTAGGTTTGTGAGCTGGACTTGATATTCAACTTTCACAAGGTATGTTCTCTTATCTCAGCTTGACTTAGGTGGTGTTTGATTTGTAGATAGAAATCACTATGAGTATGGGGTTGATGGTAGAGTGTATTGCTAATGGGTATGAGATTTTCATGCCCGACCTCCTTGGCAGGTTTGGAGGAAATACAATTTCAAGGTTTTCAGGTCTAGTTGAGAAACCATACCTTCAAACCAAACACCCTCTATGATTCCTATTCTCTTGTTCTCAAACCCCCGTACAAACACATCCATAAGGTGACCAGACTAGCTCCAATTTGCCATGTGGTGGCATGTTAACTAGTCAACATCTAGAGACCTAAATTTTGCGTATGATCTGACCCTTCTTTCAGGAAATCTCTTTCTTTGTGTTTACACCTTTTGAAAGATCAACCATTTCAACCTCGATTAAAGTTTTCCCTAGGGGTGACAAGTTCGACCAATCTACTTATGAATGGGTCACCTTGGTTTGTGTTTTGTCTTTCACTGCCTCACTAATCAAAAGGGTCAAATAAAATATATTAGATTATTAGCTAAAAGTGTAATGTTTGAAATGGCCAATCAGGTAAATTGTTGTAGGGTGTTATAGACATGGTCAAGTGTTGGTATTTTTCATACGCCTGTAATGTGGCTCATGTATTGAATGATTTTTAATGCTCCTTGCAGGCTTACTATATATTGGATGAGGTATTAATAGCTGGGGAACTTCAGGAATCAAGCAAAAAGACAGTGGCCCGTCTAGTAGCTGCTCAGGTATGAATCCCGTAACATAACTATAGTTGGCAATTTTAGTCAGATGATTCAAAATGGGGTGATTTGGGTAGTATTTCGTCTCGTCCAACATGCCAACCCAACTTATCGCCTATTAGAAGTACCAAAGTTACCAGTTTGAGCATAGTAATTCATTTTGGCCCGTCGCCCAACCTGCCTATTTGGCTCCCTCTACACATAGTTACATGTATTTTGGTTTTGCAGGATTCTTTGGTGGAGGCAGCCAAAGAAGAAGCGGCTTCTTTAAGCAATATCATTGCACAGGCAACCAAGTAGGGTTGTGCTTTTCCCCTACCTCATTTGGATGCCTATCTGTCGGATCATTTGAGTTGTACGTATTGTGTGTTGTTCTTTTTTCTTCTCCATGGTGCGGAAATCTTCAGTTTCTATTTTTGATAAATTACTTGCATCACCTTTGTTAGAACTAAAGAGAGTTTTATTTGTTTAACGACATCTCATGTGTACATCAGTATTATTTTCTTCCAGAAACTTAAGTTTAATAGATTCCGGGGAAATGAATCAAGTACATAACATGGTGTTAACCTGTTAAAATCTTCAAGAACTAAAGTAAAAATCATTATTATTTATATTTGACACGAAACTGTTTTATTATCAATTTTTACAAATACCCAAATTAATTAGAAGTTTAGAAGTTCATGTAAGAAACTAATGGGTCGAGCATGGACTGTCAAAACCCATGCATATACCATCTGATTGCACTTAATTCGGCAAAAATTCCTTGAAATTGACCCAAGTCTGCCAAATAATGATGATTACAAAAGCAACGGGCCATGGGTGAAAGCTTGAAGCAGTTCGTAATCAAGGAAATGACGTGACAGAGATATACCAGTTTAGCTATGTCGTTGTATATCACAAATGCACGTCGTATCGTTATTTACTTATAGACAGGAAGTTTTTTTAGAAAAGAAAACTTATGATCATGGTTGCAAAAGTTGTTAGGCGGTGCCAACTTGGTTGACTAGGGAGATCTACAATCGTGCTTATTCTACTACGTATCAAACATGCATACTAGTTTATGATCCTACTATGTTTGGCTACACATCAATTTTCATGTGTTCAGTAGCAATAATCGATAATTTCACTTTTGCCCTATAGACACTGGTCTATTTAACGGGCATTCCTTAGCATGATGTGGTAAATTTTGTTTTTAATACTTATACTCGGCATGATGTGGTATTTGTTGAAAACAAAATTCTATTCAAAATAAGGGATTTTTGCGGTATTGCCGTACCGTTAGCGTGATGAAGCGATCCAATTATGATTGGACGTCGGCATCGGTATTCGTTTTTTGTTATTTTTGAACAATATAAAACACATGACAATAGTTTTTTAGGCATATTAGACTTTAGTATTTGAATTTTCTTTTTCAGTTGCTATATGTGTATCATTAATATTAAATGATTATTCTCTCGTGTGAAAAGTAAAAACTAGAAATCAATATTATATTATAAATCGTTGGAGTTCAATAATTCATTAATTTGTCTTGATTAACTTGAGAAATTCATTCTAACATAGTTTAAAAGAAAAGATAAACATAAGGGATATGTAGTTGTTAAATTTTAAACCCGATGAAGCCACCTTTGCCTTTGTGGTGGAGTGGCATGGGAAGTGATGGATAGAACTTGGGGCTCAAAGGTCTCAGGTTCGATTCCTGATCCCGCTCGGGTTTTACTGATTCTCTAATGTGTCACACATTCGGACGGGTAGAGGGTCAGGTTTTCCCTAATTCGGGTACTTGCAGGTTTAGGCTAGTCAACGCTATTTGTAAACCCAAGCGTAGGAATGAGCATATTGCACCGAATACCGAACCGATCCCGTATCGTACCGATCCGAACCGAGGGTGTTCGGTATCGGTACTCACGTTTAGAGGTTTTTGGTTTCAGTATTTTTGGTAATGGTACGGGATCGGTATTTGAAAATAAAATACCGATACCATACCGACACTGTACCAATACCGAACCAATAATATACCGTATGTTTTCGGTATCGGTATTGGGTTTTGGAAGTTTTCGGGATCGGTATGGGGAGCTTTCACCCCAAGGGCGGGTGCCCCGGATAGTCGGTCTTTAATTTCGTTGGCTGAAAAAAAAAAAAAACAAAAAAAAACCAGACAGATGATTAGATGTAGGCATTTTTACATGTGCAAAAGAGGTCCATATGATGCTGGGCCTATAAAGCGAGGAGGCTGATCCTCCATTTGCCTCACTACTCCAAAACCCTAGTCACTATCTATCGCCGTCGTTCTGTTCATACCAAACCCTAGCCATTGATTGTCTGTTCTATACTTATTATTATTATTATTATAGCTATGGTGACTAATTAGCCTTTCACATACTAATATGTGAATGGTCAGTAAGCTCACCTACATTATTCTGTTAACAGTCTTGTTTGTGACACTTGCATTTAGTATCACATCTCCAAGCCTTTTAACTACATTTCTTACACTTTTTTTTTATTTGAATTTAGCCAATCACATATCATTTTAAGCTGTTAAATCTGTATGTTTGGTACCAAGTTAATGTTATAAACATAAACTGATATAATCATATAAACTGGTAACTGCACATCTTATTATTACAAGAGAAGATAGATATGCTAATAGTGAATTTATTTAAGGATTCTGTGGGTTTGTTTGACCCATTTTTCATAATCTTGAATCAACTGTTGCAGTAGCAGTGGTACAAGTCTGTCAACTAAAGCTTGCATCATTCTGCATCCCATTAAGGTCAAAATGGTTATTTTTAAGGAGTTAAAAGTCTAATATGTAATCTTGTTAAATTTAGAGAAGCAGAGAAAATCTACTTACAAATTGCCTGGAGCCTCAACTGTCGACGTTGGCAGCAGACTAAACGGTCGCGTGTATATCTGCATATAGCAAAAACTTAAATTCATATTTTGTGATAAGGGTTCATTCATGATTAACCGGTTGTTTAACAAGTGAACTTAGACCAATCACAAGATTAGCCGAAGCTTTAGGCCGACATGAAATTTGTTAAGCACATAGTTTAGACCATAGTCACATGGAACGCGGTACGTTCCGGTACGCGGTACGAAAACTGGTACGCGAGTCGTGCATATGTAAAATTCGGTACGAGGGGGGTAGGCTTATTTGGAACGCCATCTGGTACATTGTATTATATACGAAACATTTTACATGTAAACTAGTAAAGATAAAGGGGGTAAAATGTTAAATGTACAAATTAATTTTACACTTTTTATGTAAAATTTTACCAAGTTTAGAGATTAAATGTAAAGTAGTGAAAAATGAAGGGATTAAATGTAATTTTACACTTGAGAATCGGGAACAGTCAATTTTAGCGATCCGGTACGACTCTGTACCCGTTTTCGGTACACCGAATCGGGAATGCAGATCGTAGGTGATATAGCGTTTCCTATGACTATGGTTTAGACAATGAGAAGTATTATTAGTTTACGTTTCATCTAAACAAATACAAAGAGAGATCATTATGCTTTTGTGGTACTTTATAGATGACAATGTGATCTGGATTATTTTAGAATCATAAACGACTCGGATGTGTAAATTTGTAGTCCAATACATAAAATCGTAAGCTAACATACGATATACGGAATCACGGATAGAGTAATGCAGTTAATGATTGAGAAACTACCTCAAGAGTGATATCGAGGTTTACATCAACATCCAGGTATGGTTCAGAAGTTGTCGTGCACCAAGTTATGTAATTCGACATTTCAGCTGTAACAGGCAGAATTAATCCATGTCTTTTAAGCCTGCACAAGGCATGACCTTTTGACTCGAATGTTTTACACAAACTTTGGAATTTATCAGCACGAACGAATACCTGAGAAATGTTCATTCTGTCGTTGCATGATCTCAGAACCCTCAAACTGCAAGCGAAACGAACTAAAAGATCAGTTTATACATTCATTAAAAACAAAATCAAGTACAATTAGCAAAATCTGTTATGTGAAGTTGATTCTAAGCCTCACTTTGCAAGATAACATCTCTACCATGCAATCTTCATCTGTTGGGGTCACTCGTAAGTCTATCACGGGACAGACTTCAAAGTTTAGTAGATTCAGTGGTGGTAGAGTACACCTGCAAGGAATGCTTATTAGAAAGACAGAGTCATGTCTGTAAATTAATCTATTACGGTTAATTTGCAGATGTAGGAAGATATGTATATTGCAAATGGCAAGAACACTTACCATCTTGGTTTAAAAAAGCGCTTTAAGCGTTTGAGGCGCGAGGCTCCAAGAAAAACGCTTTTTTTTTTTTTTTTTGCCAAAAAGCGCTGAACTACATAAAGCGCCGCCTCGGGCGCTTGAGGCGCGCGCTACAGTAGCGCCTCAGCCAAAAAACCCTTTTAAACTGCTTTATTTGGCCCGCTACAGTAGTACCTCGTCGTTTTTATGTTTTGAATATGCTTTTTAAGTGTTCAAGTGTGTTTTATAATCATGTTTTTGTGCTTATGATTGATTAACATGTAGAAAATGTCATATTGACATATATAAATATTTTTTTATAATTTTTTTAATACTATACGTGAAGCTCTCGCCTCACGCTTTAAGCCCCGCGCTTCGGATTTTGGACCCAAAACGCCTCGGAACGCCTCGCGCTTTTTTAAACCAAGCTTACCATACACTCGATAAAAATTTTCAACCAAAAGAATCATCTTTTACATATTCATTAGACTACAAGAATGCATACTGTGACAGGCCAACCATTTGAAGAACGAGTCTACTGAAAGTGACATAAGTTTGCACAAGTTTAAACAAGATGTGGTAGCTAAACATGAATATGTATGACTCTGTAACAGAAAAATAATGTAAACAAAGCAAAATGAAATTAAATAAAAACCTGTAAGTGGTAGCATCAAGTTGTTCAACACTTTGTAGGACATCTTTATTCAAGAGTGCTTCAATACCAGATGGGTGACATAGAAATTCCTTGATAGGATATAGTTTTCCCCCTTCTCCATCTATGATGCTGGAGCTTGGTATCTTGATTCGTTCTTGCTTCCGAGCAGATAATTTAGCTTTTTTGACTTTCGACTCTGTAAACTTCTCATTACTGCAACTAAAAACTCTTAATCTCCTCCTAGAATGCAATCTATTACAACATGCCTAGTGCCAAAAAGAAAAGAGTAATAAAGATTACATACAAAAATATACAAAAAAAATGCTAACTTGTAGAATTTAGCCAAGTCATAGGGTCGGATCGCTAGTGACCCATGATTTAACTAATCGGGCGTTAGTCTTTGTGCATATGTTTTTCTACGGTAGTGTATTGCCGTTTAGGTACTTTCAAGGGGGTAGTGCTGCTTTTTCCTATCTCTTTGCTCTATTGTTTGTTGCAAATATAGTTTACTCAGCACTTTATGCTAGCGGTAGTTTACTATCTTCGTTATTAATACTTTTATATGGGTGTTGCTTTGGTTCTCTTAGCCACATTCTATGTTATCTGGATCACTATTTTATGCATGTCAAAAAATGATAAGGTTTTTGTAGTCAGGGGTCTTATTGGGTGCAGTCTCTCTCAGTGGTGGACATATAGCATAGTGAGGGGTAGTGCGCGCTACCCCTCAATTTTCCTCACGCAGTGCAATTTTTTTTTATTTTTTTATTTTTTGCGTTTTTTTTGTATTACGTTACCCCTAAAAATTATGTAATATTTCCCCTCCTTTTTTTTTGGAATAACCCAACACCCTCAAAGTTTTTAATATAAGCTCAATATAAAAAAGATAGGAAGTCCTTTGGTCGTAACCCATTCCATTGTAATTTCTTAATCAAAAGATACAAGCCCATGGACTGTAGTTAACGTTTTGAACGAGTAAAAATAAAATAAGAGAATCAAGATGAGGAATCTATTAGAGATGTATTTAACTTTATTTATTATCGTGTTTTTACTTTTGTTTCGTTTACATTATAGGCATTGGCGCAACTCTCAAGGGGCGGGGAGGGGCGGCTGACCCCCTGAATTTAGCTCTGAAGTTCCGATTATATAGTATTCGTATTGAAATTTTTTGGTATAACAGTTTCGACCCCCTGAAACTAGTGATTCCGACCTCCCGAAGTTTCAGGTCAAGCTTCGCCACTGATTATAGGAAAGCACATCAATTTGCTATTTCACCTTTACCCCTGAAATTTTACTCTAGACACACCACTGGTCTCTCTATCTCCGAAAAGGTTTGTCCTTGTCCTGCCCTCCCAGGAACGTACCAATAGCTGTGCTATGAGTGAGATTTTATTGGATATATTTGTTCGTTTGTTATCAACTAATGGATCACTGATCTGACCCATGATCAACTAATCTATATAGCTCATCTTGTCAACCATCGATTTCGAAATTCGGGTTCTGGAAAAATAATGATAATAGAAGATAGAAATACCTGTTGAGGATAAGGTTCTGGAAAGACAGTTGAAGGTAAGGAAGCTTCAAATTTGATCATAACTTGAAATATTAATCCTGCACATAAACAATAATCAAACACCGGTAACACAGAATAGGCTCAGAAAATTATTTGTATGAAAAGAAATTAAATTTAAACATACAGATGCTCTATAGGCTATGCATACTGCCAATGCCATGTGTGTGAAAGATGAGATGAGATAAAGAGAACTAAATCATCATACGTGGCTTGCATACCAACTACTCGTTCATTTTTTTTTTCTTTTTTTTTTAACTTACACTCATTTAATCCGGCCGTTACTTTAGCGATCGGTTCGTGTAAAAGCGGTACGGTTTCCGGGAGGACGCCGTGAGACCAAGTCTGATACTCCGAGGACGCGGCCCCGGTTAAGACAACGTAAGTTCCGAGGGGCAGACCTTGGTCTGGGCTTCTGTCATGGCAGTGCGAACCGATCGTCTGCTGTCGTAATTCGCCGTTAAAAAAAAACTTACACTCATTTACATCTAAATCTAAATATAATAATATAATATAACACCGAATCATGTAGAGTTAACTCAAGTCCTCAACCCATTATCGCATTTCACATGTCCACAACACATTTTTTGGTGTGCAATGTGAAACTCTCAATTGCATGTGTTGCGTGCTTTTTCCACGTTTCACATTCATCATGACACATAGCTTAATAGCGCTAGGTTATGCACACTTTGGTGGTAACTCGTTCAAGATTGCCAAGCAAGTGTTAACAATGATAATTAATTGATGGGAATTTTACCTTGAGTTCATTTTTCACATAGGGTAAAACCGAGACAAGCCGCTTAACCATGAGCGGTTAGCTAAAATTTCGAATCGAATTAGTTTAAATGAACTAGGGTATAAGTTAATTTGATAAACAAGCTTAATCGCAAGCTTTATATACCAAGTTTAACTATACTCGTGAGCATAAACGAGACTATTTGATAGATAAAAATAATAATCTATACTTAATATAACAAAAATGTATTTACATCTAAGTATGTCGTATACATAGTTATAAAAAAAAATTCCTAAATAATAAATATTATGTTATAGGGGTAGGGACAAATGAAATTAAACTATTAAACTTGATGTGCTAAAAGTAGTTTAATAAAAATAACTAAATTAAACCTAAAACTAGACATCTAGTAATACTCTAGACTCTCTAAAACTAAACTACTGACAGGCAAGCGAACCTATCGACTCTAGTATAGCTAAAGTAAGTCCGGATATCGAACCCACGAAACTCTAATAGAAAACGGTAACTAGACTCGATTACTTATCCTAAATACTGATTAAATTAATTTATTATTTTAAAGGGGGGTTTTACTGAAAAATAAATTGCTATAAAATAAAGGTTAACTAAGACGAGCTAAAGTGAACTAAAAAAAATGAGAACTTAGCTGAGCCGAAACAAAAATTCAAAATGTGAATTCTATTGGGCTGGAAAGTTTTTGGGGGAGAGGTAATTTTGGATTTGATTATTGAAACGCAAATCCAAAAAGGCTTTTCTTTTAAAAATTGATTTTGAGAAGGCGTACGATAACGTGAATTGGGATTTTTTTAATCTCATTGTTGGAGCAAATACAATTCCCATCGAGATGGTGTATGTGGATTTATGGTATTCTTAAGGCGACTCGTTCAGCAGTGTTGGTAAAAGGGTCCCCAACGTTTTAGTTCTCTTGTCATAAAGTGCTTAGACAAGGAGACCCGTTGTCACCATTTTTGTTCTTGGTAGTTATGGAAGCTCTTTCGTGGATGATTAAAAAAGCGACTTTGGAGAAAGATTTTAAAGGGATAAAGCTTAACAAAGAAGGTATGGAACTTTCTCATATGTTCTACGCGGATGACGCTCTTATCTTAGGGGAATGGTCAAATGAAAATATGACAAATTTGGCAAGAATTTTGAGATGTTTTCACCTGTGTTCGGGTATGAAAATTAATATTGCTAAATCTAATTTGTACGGGGTGGGTACGAATGAAGAGGAAACGAATATGATGGCGTTGACCGTGGGGTGCAAAAGGGATGTGCTTCCTTTTGAGTACTTGGGCATAAAAGTTGGTGCTAATATGAATAGGGTGGCTAGTTGGAAGAAAGTCATTGAGGCGTTCGAGGCTAGATTAGCTATTTGGAAGGCAAGACTTTTATCCATTGGGGGCCGTCTAACACTTGTTAAAGCGGTGTTAGAAAGTCTTCCTATATATTATTTTTCCTTGTATAAAGCGCCTGGAAAAGTGGTGGATTGCTTAGAAAAAATTATGAAGAAGTTCTTGTGGTCCGGAACAAACGTGGGAAAAAAGATACATTGGGTCAAATGGGCTCGGGTTACTTCTCCAAAGAAGTTAGGTGGTTTGGGAATTAAAAGACTTGAGGATGTTAATGATGCGCTTATTTTTAAATGGGCGTGGCGTTTTCGGTCAAACAAAGAGTCGTTATGGAGAAGGGTAGTGGAGGTTTGCCATAAAAGTAATAATTTGTGGGAATGCCTCCCTATTAATAAATATGCGGCTGGGAATTGGAAGAGGATTGTGAAAGTAGCAGCTGGAATTAAGGTAAATGAGATCCCTTTATGTTCGTTTATTAGAGCCAAGGCTAGAAATGGAAATACAATTCGGTTTTGGATTGATATTTGGTTGGGGGAGTGTGCTTTGAAATATAAATTTCCGTTGTTATATCGGCTAGAAGACAAAAAAAGTTGCTTAGTTTCTGAATGTTCAGCGATCTACAACAATCAAAGAGTGGTTACAGCCGATTGGCTTGAAAGAATGCAGACTACAGATGAGTTATTACAGTGGGTTGCTTTAGTGAATTGCTAACAACTGAAGGGGGTGGTCTTGGGCCAAGATTGTTGGTTTTGGGCCGTTGATCAAACAGTGGGCTTTACTACAAATGGGGTCATGAAAATGTTGACGCAAAGGGCGGTTCATGATCAGTCGTTTGTTATTAAATGGGTGTCGTGGATTCCTACGAAATGCATGATCATGGCTTGGAGAGCGGAAATGAATGGGCTCCCTACAAAAATGGAGTTAGTAAAGCGAAATGTGGAGATTACAGATCGAAGTTGTCCTTGTTGTAGTCATGTGGAGGAAATGGTTATTCATGTTTTGTCCGATTGCATCATTGCTACAAATGTATGGGATTGGATCGGAAGATGGTGCAAACTGGACCCTATCTACGCGTTCGAGATCAAAGACCTCTTAGAAATTTACAAAACGGTAAAGGGATGTAAAAAAAGTAAAAAGATCGTGCACGGGATAATTATAGTGACTATGTGGTCAATGTGGAAAGCTAGAAACGACTCGGTGTTTAACGGGAAGCGGCCTTGTGTAGAGAACATAGTTGCTTGTGTGAAGTCGATTACGTTTCTTTGGATCAATAGTAGGTTTAAAGGTAATAGGGTGGTTTGGAAAGAATGGTGTCGTTTTCCTTTGTATGATTTTGTAAAGGATTGAGCCGGCGGTCTTTGTTTTAAAGACCGGTTTTGACGGTTTGTGAATGAAAGCATTTTTACAAAAAAAAAAAAAAATAAAAAATAAAAAAAAAATAAAAACAAAAAAAAAAATAAAAACAAGTAAGTAGAGTAATATTATTACTTACATTATTGAACCAGAGTAGTTAAACCACTAACAAATGAACCAAAGCAATAATAAAATCATCATCATACTCGGTTAAGCTCACAAATAACAAAAGTTAAGGTCTGAGGAGGGTAAGGTGTAGATAGCCTTAGCTCTACCCAGTGGGAATAGAGAGGCTGCTTCCAGTGAGACCCCCGACTCGATAGCGGTTTTGCATCAAGCCTTAGAGATAAAGCACATAACACTTAGCAATCGGGACAAACCCGATTGGTCTTGTCTTTTGGCAATTAACGCCACCATGTGATGCATGATTAACTGTTCGTCATTTTTAACATTATTTTTCATGAAATTAGTAAAATAACGTTAAAATTAGTGCAACTTAACTTTTGCCCCCGAAGGCCACACATACATACATTACATGCGTACACATAACACGCCCCATTTAACTTTAAGCGCTTGGTGACCTAACATAACACGCCCCCTTTAACGAGGTGGGGCGGTGAGGGGGCGCCACCCAGCTAACGTGTCTAGGGGCGCTAGCTCACACCCCCCGTCTAAGAAGGTGTTAAGGTTGATTATTCCACTGGCACCCTGCGAAAGGTCTGTTTGATCTTTGGTGATGAACAGAATGATTAAACCAATCTTAGTTTTTGTTTTTTAATGGGCAACAGGATCATCTATAATTCCATTACATACAATTAACATCAAAGACAACATTCTCAACACTAAAACTGCATAATAATAATAATAATATCTCTGTTGTAAAAGTCGGTCGATTAATCGGTCATAGTCGCGCCTAGTCGGAACCCTATTTTTCTTTTACCATGTAACCCGAATTCCAGACCCGATCCACGGGTTTATATTTATTGTTTAACACTTTAACCCTAATCGTTCCTGCTTCAGCCGTCATACCATTCCAATCCAGACATCGTGTCTCCTTCTCCGACCAAAATCTATGTATGTTGTTATGCATTTATCATATCAATTATTATTATTATTATTATTATTATGCATTTATTATATTAATTGTTAATATTGTATAGATGGAATCAACTGCTAGTCAAAGTCTTAAACGAAACTCGAATGATGATGATGATGATGATGATGATATTGGATGGGAATTTGGTAACATGAAGGAACCTCGTACTTTTGGTCCCTTTGATGAATTTGCATGTTCGAGTTCCAAAGGCGTCAAAGAAAATCGCAAACGAAGTAATCTTAACAATGTTGTTAAAGAAGAAGAAATGAGCCGCGTAAAAGAATACATTTGTGAGTGGGCGTATCAATGCGGGATTCCATTTCATGCCTTTGAAAAAGATAGCTTTAAAGCGTTGATGGAGGCGATTGGTGAATTTGGACCTCATGTCGTGCCTCCTACTAGTTATGAGATGGGAGATACTTTTTTAAATGAGGCGGTTGAAAGGACTAAAACCTCGTTGAAGACGTACGAAGAAGAATGGAGATTTATAGGATGTTCAGTTGTCATCGATGCATGGTGTGAGGGACAAAGAAGAAGAGTCATGAATTTGTGCGTTAATTCAAAGTTAGGTAATGTTTTTTTGTCGTATAAAGACTCTTCAGATGAAGCGCACACAAGTGAAAACATATTTGAGTATGTTGATAAATGCATTGAAGAAGTTGGCCCTGAAAATGTTGTTCAAGTTGTGACTGATAATTCATCTAATGATATCGCTGCGTCAAAATTGTTGAAGGAGAAAAGACCAACAATCTTTTGGACGTTGTGTGCGACACATACCATTAATCTCATGCTTGAAGGTAATAAGTTTAAACGTGTTTTTTTTTTCATTTATTTTCTTGTTGTATATATTGTTAATTTGTTAGTTGTCTTCTTATATTTATAACTTTATTTATGTTTGAAGCTATTCGTGGATTGCCAAGGTATAAGAAAACTCTCGATCAAGCAAAAAAACTAACGGCGTTTATACATTCTTATCACAAAACAATGGCTATGATGAGAAGATATACGAAGAAAATGAATATTGTGAGACCAGGAGTTACACAATTTGCTTCTACGTTTCTTACTTCACAAAGTTTGTCGGGAAAAAGGTCTCAACTTAGGCATATGTTTTCTAGCGACGAATGGGAAAATTGTAAGTTTGCTAATACGGTTAAAGGAAAATTCGCTTATGAAACGGTTACATCTCCCTCATTTTGGAGTGGTGTGACGATATGTTTGAGAGTTTTTGCACCATTGGTCAAAGTCCTACGAATGGTTGATGCGGATCAGAAGCCTTCAATGGGTTTTATATACGGTGAGCTTCAAAGGGCAAAAAAAGAGATTATCAATGCTTTGAACGACGATAAAAGTGAATATGAGCCTATTATGGACATTATATCAAAAGAGTCATCCAAAAGGCTTGATACGTGCCTACACTTGACGGCCTACATCTTAAACCCGTATTATTTTTATAATAATCCGGAGGTCCGAGATGATTTAGATGCCAATGATGCGGTAATTGATTTTGTTGGTGTTTTATTTCCCGAAGATTATGATATGCAAAACAAAATCTTGTTAGTTGAGTTGCCAATGTACAAGCGTAAGCAAGGGAAGTTTGACCGTCCAGTCGCACTTAAAGCATGCGAGGTCAACGACGATAAATTTGATCCGGGTAACGAAAATTTTAATGTTTAAACAATATTCTTGTTTTAAAATATCATATTTGCCACTTATATATAACTAGTATTTTCCCGCCGCGCGTTGCGGCGGCGCGCGGCGGATTGAACCGCGCAGTAACATACGAAGTGTAAAACACATTGCGTATGACACAATACGCTACACGCAATTCGTAAAACACAACGCATAAAAGACACTTACTAAAAAGTGTAGAACACAATATCTTTGAAGATAATAAATCCGGAGAACAAAACACTGGGCTTAAAAAGACCTCACTTCAACTATCTTCATCCCTTGAATAGTAAGGTAATAAGCATCTGAGGAATGAGGATAACATAATGAAAATGCAACATATATGTTGAAACAATCGGCTAGATAAATATACTGATGTAAACCCAAAATGGCCTTGGAAGACATAAAAATAACGGAAATACTATGAAAAGTTGGAAGTCCATAAATATAAATAGTTGAAAAGATTTGTGGTGAATTTGAAAAAGCAGAAGACCTTCCTAGTGCAAATGTATGTTTGAAATTGATATATATAATAATATGTGTGTATTTACATTATAGCAAATTGGTGGGAAACATTTGGTAACTCAACTCCAAATTTGAAAAGGATTGCTATGAGGATACTTTCTTTGACTACTAATTCATCAGGTTGTGAAAGAAATTGGAACATGTTTGAAGGGGTTAGTGACTATAAATGTTTGACAATAAGATATATGTATATTGTAATTACTTAAACTTATTAATAATTTGTTGTTTATTTTGAACTTTTTAGGCACATACAAAAACAAGAAATGAACTAGAGGGGAGTAAAAAGAATGATCTTGTTTTCGTTCAATTTAATGCAAATTTGATGGAGAAAAACAAGAAAAGAAAGTTGAGAAATTATGAAGTACTTATAGCGGAAGATGGTATTGGGGCTGAAGAATGGATTGTTGATGATGACGATGAAGAAGTTGAGCCGAGGCTAACTTGGAAAGCGGCTAGTGAAGCCGTGGGCGTTTACGAAGAGCTTCATTGGGAGGATGAGGAGCAAGTGGATGAGGAGGTTGAATACGAGTCGGATGGTGTTCAAATCATTGAACATTATGGATAAGTCAATGATGAATTGTGAACTATTTGATGTTTGAAGTATTTGAACTAATGTGTTAACTTTTGAGTTTGAAATTTGAAGTATTATGTGAATTTCAAAGTATTATTTTCATATCGATGTGTGTGTATATAAGTTTGAAAATTGCATACAAACAACTTTATATGATAAATCTCTAGACGGTACCTTACTGTCTAACTAGCGCGTAGCAACTTTTACAACATTGTAGCCTATTGCTTGTTGATACCATCTTAGCCGTTAAGCGCTGACAGAAGGATATCGGACAGAGGGTGATGGAAGGGTTGCGACAGCTGTTTAGTGTTGACCAGCCAGCCACTAGCATTAGCAAAGTAGCATGTGGATTGGTTTAATTATGTGCTTTTCCTGCACATTACCTTTAACATGGATTCACCCTCTCAACCTAAATCATCTTCCGGTTTAATATCTTCCAATGTCATAGGGAAGCATCGATTGGCCGCCATCATTTCACGGCAAAATCAACAAATTCAGATCATTCAGGTAATTAAAACTTCTTCCCACTTCACTGTACCATTCCATTAACCACACACATACACTGATTAGTTGAAGAATATGACATGATAATGCTACTCAGGAAGAGCTGGATCAGCTGGAAACGCTTGGTCAATCATCGACCGTGTGCCAACAGTATGTGCATTGTTATGTTGAATTAACTCGTTAGTTTCATTATCTTTTAAGTTGAATTTGATTATGTGAATTGTGAATTTTACACGCAGGCTGATATCGAGTGTTGAATCAAGTACGGACGCTCTGCTTCCCGTGTGAGAGTTTCCTTCTTCTCTTCATCATTATTGTTTTGCTGTGAATAATTTGACAAACAGATACGCGTGTGGATGAAACAGGACGAGAGTACCAGCTGATGGTGGATGGGATCGATGGTTTCAACGAGCAAATCAATCTTCGCGAAATCGCAAACGTTGGATATGATATGATTACACTCACTTTATTTTGTTTATAATTTTACATGAAATAGTGGTTCGTTTGTCAGTTTTACATACAAGTAGTCTTAAATCATAAATGGGTCTTAACCGGTAATATTTCGAAACGGGTCAAAACGTATCTAGCCAGGTTCACTTTGATCTAGTCGGGTTGGTTAGCTATTTCGTCACAAAACTTTAAGTGGAAAGAAAAGAGAGAATTAGTTTTTGCAGTTTATAGAATTTGACCCGTTAAAAATAAAACAAAACCTAAGTCGCCCGTACAGGCATACACCATGCATGCAACAAGTCATTTAACACATAATAACACACTTTAAAACTTTATCATAAACATGTTTTTTTTTTTACCAATAAATAAGATAGACTGAATTTACAGTTCAGAATAGACCAACTTACTTGCAACTTGTAGATAACAATATAAACTCCAGTTTTAATAGAACGGCTTATAAACCCAATCACGAAAGGCAACTAATTTTAAGCGCGACCCTTCACGACTCCATCAGCATCATATTCTGTAGAGAGAGCATCACCGTCAACACCTTTAATATCATCAAAATAATCTTCTCTTGCATTATCAGCCAACATGAGGGAAACGAGCCAGAAAAGAGCCGCATCAAGAGCTAGAAATGCACCACCACCAAGCAGCCCGGTTTTTGCTGTAGGGCACGTTGTTTCAAGGTTGTAATGGACGTTGCTGACAAGGTGTTTGTGTTCGGTGATTGTTGGCCATAAGAGCAGTGCGGCTGCTAGTCCAGTTGAACCCCTGTCATTCCGGTAGGCAAGGCAGGTTATGTGGGCTGGATAAAAGATAAAAACGGGCCGGGTTCGGTTTATGTGAATTTTATTCATCTACTTTTAGAAGTCATAAATAATTACGGGAATTTATGGGTATCATTTTCCCAAACAACTAATGCGTTACTTTATTTTAAAAAACAATATTAAACGGGTCAGATATGACATTCCAAAAGCTAATTATTCTCAGGTCGTGTCAGACTGTACCACCCCTAAAACAAATAACTTTTCCTTTTTGCTAATACCTAAGGGTGGTATTTCCTGACACGACCCGATAATAATTAGCTTTTGGATTGTCATATCTGCCCCGTTTAACATGTAAAATTTGAAGAAAACTGTGAATTTTGATTAACAATTGACGTGTGGAATTGAAATGGTATTCAAGATTAAGGTGATGGATACTCACAACGCAATCAGGAAGAATATAAAGAAACTGGTGCTTTGAAACAATGCAGGCCATGGAATAGACTTCCCTTTGTAGGGATAAAACAATGAAAATCCTCCGGCTAAAGTCGAGAGAAAAAGAAACCCAAATGACAAATATCCCAATGCCACTGTCGGGTCCGTTGGATACTTGCAGATAACAACATCCTTTCCTGTGATTGGTGTTCCAGATGCAGGCTGCAAATACAGATAAAAAAGAAAAAAGAAAAGAAAGCTCATGATTCCCTGTTATGCTGCTAGTCGCCGGTTAAATATTATTAAACATGTATATGATATAGATAACCGAACGGGTAAATATGAAAAGTTACCTTCTTGTTTTCAGCAATAACTCCGAGTATGAAAGACACTACTCCAAGGGTTCCAACAACTAAGGCCATGTTTTTGGTAGTAACCTCCATTGCACCTTATAAAATTAAACTGGATTGAATTAACTGAATATTGTAATTACAATGGAGGGGAACCCTCAATACATAGGAAAGACACCTAAAGGAAACCTATTATGGACCTACTCGACACATACTAACAAACCTTAATAACAAAAACTAATAAATATAATTAACACACCTTAAAGAATCTAACTCAATGCCAATCAAAATCAAATGATGAGTTCAAATAACTTTATAATTAGCATATGGCCAAACTTGAGGAAAAGATAAACTAACGACGTTCATATTATATAGAAGACACATAAACTAACCAAATAACATGTAAACCTGATCAAATCATATCTCCAAACTATGATCAAATTAATAACAATAAATCCTAACTAACATATCTAGCCCCGTTTACGGCTGTGCGCATATAATGTATATATGTGTGGCCCTCGGGGGGCAAAAGTAAAGTTGCACTAATTTTAACGTTATTTTACTAATTTCGTGAAAATAGCGTTAAAAACGACAGATGGTTAAACATGCATCAGGTGGTGGCGTTTATAGCCAACAGACAAGGGGTTACATACACCAATCGGGCTTGTCCCGATTGCTAAGTGTTATGTGCCTTATGTCCAAGGCTTGATTCAAAACCACTATCGAGCCGAGGGTCTCACTGGAAGCAGCCTCTCTATTCCCACGGGGTAGAGGTACATCTTACCCTTCTCAGACCCTACCTTAGCTTTGCTATTGGTGGGATTAACCGAGGGGCTGTTTGGTAGCCTCTTAATGAGGCTCTTAACCATTCAGCACTGAATGATTCAGCATTCAGCGCGTTTGTTTCAGCTTCTGAATGGAATGGTTAAGTCTGAATCATTAAGATTTGGGATGTTGCTGAACCATTAAGCACTGAACTATTAAGTACTAAACTAGGCTGAAGCTTAATGAGGCTCCCCTACCAACGTGGGACAAGAAAACTAACCATTAAGAGGTCCAACTTAATGATTCAGCGCTTAACCATTCAGACCTCTTAATGATTCAGCACTTAATCAACCAAACAGCCCCTGAGTATGATGATGATGAAATCCTAACTAATATATGTTTTCTAACCGATAGTACCCATATTAAGTCACCAAATGCACTCCTATTGATAGTCTAATACCAAAATTAATCTCAATTATACAGTAAGTTATCTGTTATCATAATGACGAGTTAAAACCTCGAATCAACGTTCAACCCAAGAGAATCGAACGTTTGACTTCCGAATTTCAACTCAAAGGATACCTAAATTTTGATCCAAATCATGACAAAAAGCAATACTCCTCAAACAGGACCAGACATACAATTTAATAAAGATACTAACAATTCATAATCATCCTATGAATAATCAAAACTCAAGAGTAACAATTGAACCACACACAAAAAAAAAAAAAAAAAAAAAAAAAAAAACCCTAGAAGTCAAAAGAAGCACTCACATGTTCACACACATACAACCAAAATTCACCAATTGAGAATAAAAATCAAAAATTGAAACTCAAAAGATGCATTTGAGTTCAAAACATTAAAATCCCTAATTATATATCTCAAGAAATCATAAAATTAATCACAAACAAGATCCACAAATAATAATAATAAAAATAATAACCAGAGTCTAACTGAAACAACTATGGTCTATGAACAGATCAAGAATCAAGATTCATTTATCTATGATGAATTAACAAAAGCCAGATCATGTTAAGATATGTATATACAAAAATATGTGATTATGAATGTAAAATATGTAATTGAGGATACCTACCTACCTGATGAAGAAGGGAGTGAGATGATAATGTGTATCGGGTAGGATGAATATATAAATAAAAAAAAATTTAAAAAAGAAAGGCGGAGGTGAGTTTATAGTCAACGATAGTAGAAGAAGCCCATAAAACAAAATACAAATTGCCGTATAAAAAGGATCTTTTAGAATCACTACGATATTTGGATTCTATCTTTTGACACTTTGACTACGTCACCAATAATATTATTATTATTATTATTATTATTATTATTATTATTATTATTATTATTATTATTATTATTATATTGTTACTAGTTTTTATCCCGGGAATGTCCCGGGCTGAAATATCTAATAAAATATATTATTATTATTATTATTATTATTATTATTATTATTATTATTATTTTAAACAAATTTCTCTCATAAGATATCATATTCAAATATAAAAAAACGAATCTCTCAGTCGGGGTATAAATCTAGTGCCATTACAAATGAATTCGGAAGTTTGTAATTGATCATTGTAAAAAGAACTAACATGAAATAAGAAAAAAAAAAGTTAATTATTGAAATATCAAACGCATTAGTCTAAGGGTTATGTGATGCGTTAAAAAATTCATGGGTATATGATGGGGTATTTGGGTATGTTGTTTCGGGTAATCGGGTCGGGTATCACCTAATCCCAGACCCGACCCAAACCCACAATTTTTTTTAAACTAATCCCAAACCCGACACAATACCTGTCAGGTTACAAAAAAAAATGTTATTTTTTTCTCCGTTTTTTATATAGCACTATGGTACTCGTTGGAAAGATAATAAAATGCTCGTTAATTTGGTGTAATTTTTTTCTTTAAAAAATCTCGTATATAAAATATATTAATGTTTAAAAGTTATGGGAGGAAACACGAGAGAGAAAATAATAAAGGTTTAATATTTAGATTTAGTATATTGGGTATTTAATAGATTAGGTTAAAGATTATAATATTTTAGGTTTAATCATATTTATTTCTTTTTCTTTAATTGGTTTAGAGTTGCCACATCACATCCTATATAGCATCTCTCAAAGGAGAGATTGCATAATATTATAACATGTAGGATTAATTCCTTTGCAATATAGATTGTTATAGAATATAGATTGTTATTATTATTATTATTATTATTATTATTATTATACTCCATTCATTTATTTCTCTCATCTCTTATTTTTTTTTTTTTGGAAGGTGTACTTCAGCGGTGAAACCAATCGACAGACAACCCCTCAACCCGAGTTCGAATCACTACCCACGCACCGGTGTCCACTTTGAAGTTATCTCAAACCGTTACAGGGAATTTTTTCGTGGTGTGCAGGATTCGAACTCAAGACCAAGCCCGAGCGGGAACCCTCTAAAGAGGTAAACCCTCCCACCTCTCCCCAGCTGGGCTGGAGGTCATTGGCTTCTCTCATCTCTTATAATTCAAAATTATACACTTTATATTTCTAATTAATAAATTTTTACTCTATTATTAACTAATTTAGTTCTAATCCATCCTCTTTTATATAACATTGAATACCTGCATACTATTGACATGCATATGTATGTGTACTTTTTGGCAAAAGATGTTATTAATAACAAATGTGTAACTTAGAGCACTCGCGATGGGACGTCCGTTTTACACGTTTGGAATTTCACACCAACTACTATTGTAGGAGGCGGTTGAAAACCTAAAAACTTGAGTTTGGTCTGGAATACCGGACCGTCCAGATTGAATATCGTGGGGGGCCACTGGCCACACATTCGCATATAATATTTAATTATTTGTTTTTTTTTTTTTTTTGTGGTGTAAAAGTGGAGGTGTGAGATGGATGTTTGGAATGATTTATAATGGTAAAAAATGAGTTTGAATTGGTTATAGTTCAAAATGGTATGATATATGACGGTTTGAAATTTTAGACATCATTTAGTATTGTGGATGCTCTTATAGAACTTTGGGACGTATTTTCTAATTAGTAGTTGCACAATTTTGTTTCATACATCCACATATGAATATGTTAATGCATGTACACGCGTAAATCGAAATAAATATAATCAATAAGTTTCCCATCTAAACAAAAAAGGATTACAACGTTCAAAAAAAAAAAAAAAAAATGGATTACAATATATTAATAATGTTCCATTTATTTCATTTTACAAAGCCATGACTAGAAGATAAATGAGTTAAATGTTATACCCAAAATCCAAAATTGCTTTTACATGATGTACTGATTAAATTTATATCATTTCTATATTGGGTTTCTATATTGGGTTATATTGGGTGTAGAGACACCAAAAAGAAGCTATGTCTCAATGCTACCTAGGATGTTACCTAGGACAAACTTCATGTTCTATTTTTAGGACATGACAATAACGTGGGATCAGATTTGAACTTGACACTATTCAATCTTAAGCTTTAACCCTCATTTCTTATACTACTCCTCCAAAAGAGTGGGGACTTGTGCTATATCAAAAATTAAATTTTACTGGAAAATTAATGAAATCTAGACCTAAAAGTCTAGCAACTTTCTTTTCAACATCGATTTTTTTTATAATTTCATCTTTATATAGTTGTTTTAATATTTGGAAACGGTTTCTTTATTTTCCTTACTTTAAATCATCCATCCATCTATTAACTAATGGAGTCACTGTTCTAACAAAACATAAACATTGATGTCAATTTAAAAACCAGTACATACATATGATGTGTGTATCAAAGAAAATAACCCTATAGGGATAAAAAAATCGTCCCTATAGATCGACATATAGGGACGACTTGTCGTCCCTAAAGGTTTAAAAAAATTAGTCCCTATACGTGTTTTTTCTTGTAGCGTATATGTGCGAAAATTCACTGTAGTCTAGTGACTACGACGATCTCACCTATGTAGGTACGTCCCTGATTGTCAATCATTGTGGCTCTAATACGATAATGTTGTCATTTAACGTAATCAATAATGCAATTCAATCTTATATATGTAATGGGAAGGGAATTTAATTTCCAACATAAACTGATGTATAGTCCGTACCATATTGTATTACTTCAACTTAAACAACCAAAAATAAACATATAACATAAATTCATATTAATTTCACAATTGCATGATATGAAGAAAGGGTTGGGAGAAAGTTGTCCTCACATTTTTATGTGGCTCTTCCCCACAAACCTCTTTATGTGATGGTCTATCATATGACATTAACATTATAGATCTCTAACGAAGTTTATAAGAAAATAAAAAACATGCACCACCAACTACCAAACTAACACTTATAAGATAGCTAGCTTATCCTATCTCATTCAATAGGGAGGCCAGTAATTCTTGAAGACTTGAATTCATGCATCTAATGATTTCATGAATGCCCTTCAACTAACCTTTAGAGAGTATCATATATCCTTCAACCATCAACAGTCAATAAGAAGCCCAATAATTTTCAAGGTCAGCACATTGGTCCATAGTCATGAACCTATTGTTGACAAGCCCGTCTCCGTTTGCACTCATATCCCCATGATCATAGCCCATGGGTTCCACATTTCCAAGTCCACGACTACTTATGATCATCGCGTCTTCTTGTGGCTGTGGTGGTAGTGATGGTGTTGCTCCTGATGGTGGCGGTTGTGCCAATATTGGCCTCATTGTCATCTGTGTTGAAGTTGATCCTCTTAGGTTTAGATTCAGCCCGGAAATAGTAAAGAGTTCGGATCCATCTGCATTAGGATAGTTTAGTTGGTTTTGGTTAAGAGGCATATTCGTGTTGCCTCTAAATACTCTACAGAATTCGGGAATATCAGCATTGGCCATGTAACTTCTTCCTAGCCCGCCATATGGGAATTGATAACTTGGATCTAATGACATGACTTGGGGAGGGACATGATGAATCCCTGAAGCAGGACCGATCTCCAGGTTGTAAGGATTAATCATGACTCGCGAATGGCTGGACGACGGATACTTCTTGCCACCAGCAGTCTTTTGGAAAACCCGACATACAACCCACTCATCCTGATCATAATCAAACATATACAAAAAGTTTTAGAATATATAGTAGCATATACTACCATGAAGTCAATATTTTTATGTTTCTTTCTTTGCATAATTAATATATAATTTTCTAACAGATGCATGTCCATGTGATCTGTTAAGAGTGTTTTTAAATTGTAAGAGGTTTGAAAAATTACAAGTGTTTTAGTTTATGGGCAATCTGCTTTTTAAGAAAGCGAACTCAGTAATTTGGCCTTTTAAGAGCATTCGCATCCGGTTTATCAAATTTTGTAAGTAAACTTTTCATATTCTAAAAAATAGTTTGAGTGGTTGTACGGAGGGAGAGAAAATATTACTGTTCATTTGTATATTTGGAGGGGGCAATGTTCCTCCCTATTTATTTTTTAATATTTTTTTAAAGTGGTTGTGAGTGGAAGAGAAATAAAAGGTAATGATAAAGGTATAAAAGTATATCATTTAATAAAGACTGAATTACAAGTTTTGTCCTTTATGTTTATACCATTTTTCAACGCCCGTCCTTTAACTTTAAAGTTGATTGGTTTTGTCCTTTAGCTTTTAAAATGTTGCACGTTACGTCCTTTGACACTAACCCAGTTAGATTTTAACTGAAATGTGAGGGTAAATTCGTCTTTTTTACTATTTTAGGTTCTATTTATGTATTTAAGTTAAAATTTTGTATCAAAATGAAATATATTTGTTACATATATACCCCCTATCTCTCTGCCCCCATCTCTCTCTCATCGATTCTCCACCGCCTCCACCAGACACCACCACCAGCAGCAGCACCATCGCCAAACACAACTCTTTTCTTACAAACAATAGCCATGGAAGCTGAACCCCGAACGCAACTCTCAACAAATTATAAAAATTCTCGAAGCCCTTAAACAAGCTTCACACCAATTACATTAAAACTCATCTTCCAAAACCGTCTCAACTTCACCTTCAATCAAAGCTCTGCTTAAAACACAAAAAGCAGATTAAAACAATAGACCACTTACCCACACCTAACCAGCGACCTGAATACAAATCCATCCTTTCCAACGACCTGCACCTAACCTCCCTTAAAACACTTACCCGCCAATGATGCCCTCATCTGGTGTAATAAAACCACCGGATCCACCTCAACCCCTAGAAAACCCAAATCTGTTGAATCTTCTCGAGGATGAGCTATGAAGGCGGGTAACCTGGATAAAACCCGTACTACTCTGGCCACGCTGAACAACAACAAAAATGCCCAAAATCAAGTGGCGCCTCCTTCGAAAATACAAGAGTGGAAGAACCCTAGAGGGTCGGCTATGGAGGTTGATAATCTGGGACCAGCTACGGTTGTGGTATGGTGCAGAACAGTGGTCGTTTATTGGTGGGTTTGTTATGGGATTAAGGGTTTTGAAATTTTATGATAAGGAGGAAGATGGTGTTGGTTTGGTAATGGATGGTGGTGGTTTGCGGTTGGGGTTGGAAATATCATGGAGGTGGAGGTGGGTGGTGCTGGTTCGTAATAGGAGACTGAGAGAGAGAGGGGTGATAAAGAAATGTAAAATATATAAAATTCTTTTTCTGAATTTGATATCGATGCTCAGTAGGAATGGAGATGGATGATAGTTGGTTTGGTGGTAGGTGGGGTAGCGGTGGTGGTAGGTGGTGTAGGGTGGCGGTGGCAGGTGGTGAATGAATGAAGGTGATGGTGGTGTGGGGATGGAGGTAGGTGGTGGTGTTGATGAATGAATGATAGAGAGAGAGAGAGAGAGATAGATTAATATATATAAAATTCTTTTTGTTTTAAAATTATAGTGTTTTTGTAAATAAATGGGTAAAAAGACAATTTTACCCTTCACTTAACGAAAAAAATTAACTAGGTTAGCATTAAAGGACATAACGTGCAACATTTTAAAAGCTAAAGGACAAAACCAATCAACTTTAAAGTTAAAGGACAGGCGTTGAAAAATGGTATAAACTTAAAGGACAAAACTTGTAATTCAGTCTTTAACAAAAAAAAGAGAAAATTTAATGATTTTTAATGTAATTTGACAGATAAGGATAGTGATCTGATGTGAATGCTCTAAGGTAGCGAACACGACATCGGATTTCTTTTTTCCTCTTTGATAATTCATTGAACATATAATCTGATTTCTCTTTAATAACCTTTAATATTTAACTTTTTAAATAAATCAAAATACACACTTTTGTTTAATTTGGTATCGATATTCTAGTGCAAATTTGATTAAAAACATTAAACATAGTTCTTTCAAAATAAAGTGTTTTTTTATATATATGAAACAAAGAATAATACTTTAAAGGACTAGGTTTTCAATAAAATTTATATAGTTTTTTCAAATTTTATGCTAAATATATTATTGGAAATGAAAAGGAAAATTAAATTAAATGTTGGATCCGCTCTCTTAACACACAAAATTTTACCTTCCTTCTTCAAGAACCAGATTGCCTAGAAACCAAAACACTTTAAAAACTTAATAAGTGCTTATAATTGTTCTAAGCCGCCACTTTAAAAAAAATCTCATTTGTTATAGGTTTTTGAAACATTTTTTAAAAGCAGGTGTTGGACTAATTAGTAAGTGCAACACTAACTAGTACCTTGGAAGCCCGATACACAGATTTGGCATGAACGCGGTACTCATGCATGACCCAATTGGTTTTTTCGCCACGAGGGGCTCTCCCTCTGTAAAACACCAAAGTTTTCTTCATACCAACAATCTCTGAGGTAGCACCATTGAAGATCTCTTTGTCCTTTCCAGTGGTCTTCCAATATCCGGTATTAGTGGCTCTGTTTGTTCTCACTCCTGTTGGGTATTTCCTGTCCCTCAGGCTAAAGAAATACCATTCCTTCTCTCCCATTTTCGCCTTTCCTGTTTTAAAATTATAATCCCACTAGTTATAAATTGTATCTAAAAATTTGTGTCTAGAAAAAATAAAACCTTAATGATTCAGAAATATAACATATGTTAATCAATCTTAAGATATTTTTAATGACTAATTAACCTCAAAATAACACTTAGATAGTCATATGACGCTCTAGTGATCTTTCAAAGTTAACAAAAGTTATATGATGTTTGAGTGTGCGAGTAGATCATCGTGCATATTTACTCAAAGAGAGATTTTCTATTAGTTTGTTGAGAAAAACTAAGGTGTGGTTAACATTACTACAATAATATTGACTTGCACGAAATAATTTTTCTTGTGTGTAAATCTTCTTTGAGAGACATATTTTCTTGCCAGTTTTAATTATTTTAATATGCAATAAACTGTGTTTTTTTTCTTGTAAACCTGTTTTATTACCTTATCAAATTAATAATTATTGTGATATATTCAAATCTAATTGGAAGTCATCCCTTGATGGGATTATAAATTTATAACCGTACAAGGGCAGAAGAAGAAGAATAAGTAATAATCTAGTTACAATGAACTTTAATTGCTAGTTTTGTGACATAAAAACAAACTTTTATTGGCTAGAATGAGTATTTGGCTCTTAGTGCATAAATTAAATCTTGAATATCAACTTTACATGCTATATAACCACACAGAAAAGTAAACTTTATGAAAAAGAAACCCTAGGTTTTATATTAAAAGTAAACTTTATGAAAAGAAACCCTAGGTTTTATATTTCAATTAACATGAAATTTAAAGGAAACACATATGAGTGCATGTTATCTTGAATTATTTATTGGTCTTGCATGAAACACTAGTAGAATTAAAAACAAAACTAAAAGCTATAAGCAAGCACATACCAGGAAGATCCCAAGGCTCACACTTATTGAGATCAACATCAGTAATTGCCCTTGCACTAAAACTAGAATCTGAAATCTTGTTTATAAGATAAGAAGTGATGAGTTCTTCATCTGTAGGATGAAACCGAAACCCGGGAGGAAGTGTTTCTGCATCCTTTTTCACTTCTCCTTCCATATCTACTACTTTTCTTGTAAGATAGTTTACAAAGGTACAACTAATTAAACTACCTATAGCCTCTATGTGTCCTAGCTACCTATACCATCATTTTGATCAAAAGAGGTGAAAATAAAGGGGAGATGTTAGTATAAATTCCCACTCAGTGATAAGGTTTGGTAGGGAGAGTTTGAAGTTTTCTTGCCAACAAGTTTGGAATATATAACTTCTAACTTACAATTATAAAAATAAAGAAGAGAAGAAGGGTGGTTCTAAGAAGCTCTCACCTACTCTAAATCTAGCTTAAGATATACGTTTTCGTGCAATGTCGAAAGTCCTATACAACCTTAGTCTCCACATACATTCGTGCTAAGTTACCCTCTATTTTAATGTAACTTGACAAGTTTAAAAAATGAAATATACGATTTGAAGTTATTTTGTCACATAAATAAAACCATGTTTTAGTTTTTGCTTTCAAAAGGAAAAAGTCTAAAAGGCATTGAAGTTCCAATTTTCTTGTTTTAATTGGTAGTCCTAAGCTTGCTGTAGAGAAAGTTTGCACTATTATGGCAAAAACTAGAAAAAAATATCATTTGTAGATCAAAAATGAAAAGTTTACGGATCCTTTTTGCTTATTTCTATCTTATTATTGTTTTCTTTTGTAAAATAGAAAGCCCCTCTTAAAATTAAAGATAAGATTATAAGGAACTAGTGGTTGCATGCATATATGTCTTGTTTTGATTTCATTTCCCTCCTACAAGTTCATGTAGAGCCTCTTTCATTCTATTACGGGTGTGTTAATGTTGAATCTACATATATAAGACATAAGTACAAACGTTGCTACGGGTGAGCGGTGTGGTCCATGATGGTCATCACGATAAGTTTTTCACACCCAATTAGATTGTGCCACTTCAATTTTCACTACTGTGATGGCTGTCACGAAAATTGTTGGTTGCGACCGTGATTAAATGTTGGGGGCGGTGGTCGTGATGATCACGGCCATCACGGAGTGGCCATCACAGACCACCCTAATAGCATATTTATATCAAAACACAAGTATTTAAAGGCGATATATGTGAATGAACAATAGATACAAATTATGTAAATTTCATATGATAGTAATTATCATTATTCAGCTAAATAGTAACATAATTATGTATTATGTATCTAGAGGTAAGTTAACGTACAAAGCCTCCTTATTATACAAAATGTGCAAAGGACCCTGGACACAACACGTGTCCTTGGAGCTAAGGTTAATTCGTCCAGACACAAAATTACATAATCACGAATGCAATAATTACGCAAGAATTTAGGCCTGTAAACGAACCGAACGAACACGAACACAGTCGTGTTCGTGTTTGTTCATTTAACTTTAACCGAACACGAACACGAACACATAATCGAACACATTTTTGTGTTCGTGTTCGTTCATTAAGAAATTTGTCTTGTTCGTGTTCGTTTATGTTCGTTCATTTAAAACCTAAACGAACAGTTCATGAACATAAACGAACACAAATGTAATGAACATAAACAAAAACAAGTTTAATAATGATTCATCACAATTCAACCAAATCTAATACATCACAATGCAACCAAAACAAAATCTAAATTAGTAGGGTTGCGGAGTGTTATGTTTAGAATGTTAGGGTTAGGATTAAATTTTAGAACATATCAAATATATTGTATATAATATAATATGAATTAAGGTTACTTAACTAAAGGGAAATAAATAATAAAAATAAAGTAAACTTTAATTAAATGAACATAAATAAACGAACATAAACGAACGTTCATAAACATAAATGAACGAACAAAACGTGTGTTCATGTTCGTTCGTTTAATTAAACGAACAAAAAATTGTGTTCGTGTTCATTCATTTATCTAAATAAACGAACATAAACAAACTTCTCGCCGAACAGTTCATGAACGTTCGGTTCGTTTACAGGCCTACGCAAGATACATTCACTATCACGCAACTTATTTCATAGTTACGCAAGATGCATTCACAATTACGCATGTTATATCATGATAATTACGCATGTGTTACGAAAATCAACTTCTAAAAAAAGTTTGTTTTTTAACTATAACAACACGGTACTCAAATTAAAGTTATCGACGTTTCAAAAATTAAGAGGGCTGAGGATTGAAAAAAGTCAACAATAGTAAGTTATACTTATTTTATCTTTTGAGATCACCCCTCAGAGTTTTTCATGCTAATAACTTGTTGGCAATTACTATTTACTAGCGTATTTTATCAGTTAGTGATAAGCTATCGGTTGTATTCATTTGTTAACAATAGTAAGTTATACTTTATTTTATATGTCGCATCTTCCTCGAGTATGCAATAACAATGAGCGAGGTTTTTCTCATTTCATGTTTCATATTATTCTTGTATGGGACAATCCATCAAAGTCATCATCTATCCTTTTTACGAAGACTCGAACCAAAATGCATTTTTATTTTATCAGTTTGATGACATTCTTATCGTCGTAGTTTCTTGAAGTTCTAATTACAGGGGCGATGCTTAGTTGGGGCGGTAGGGGGCGGCCGACCCCCCAGAATTTTCGCGCAGAAGTTTCGATTATGTAGTATTTGTATAGAAAATTTTGGAAATATAGAGTTTCGACCCCCCCCCCCCCCCGAAACTGGTTTTCGACCCCCCGAAACTAGTGATTTCCGACCTCTCGGTAACTTCCGACCCCCCGAACCTTCGGGTCAAGCTTCGCCACTGTCTAATTAAGCCCCACTCTACAAGCAACAAGGAATTAATCCTATAGCGATGACAATATTTTGAAGACTTCTAGGGATGGTATGTCGTCTCTCTATATGCCATTTTTCACCTATAGAGGTGACATGAATTGTGTCTATATCATGAACAGCTGTCTGAAAGTTCAGTTCGTTTGCAGCCTTAACTCAGACATATTTGTGAAAGTACTTACAAATAAATAAATAATCATTAATTAAGCTATACATACCGTAGCATATTGAGAAAACACTAACAAATTGAAATAACAATTTAATTATTGTTCTCATAGCTAGGATGTTACATAACTAATTGTTTTGTCACATAATAGTGATACAAACATATATACATATATCGATTGTTCATACGTCTTTGTTGTAATGGTACAGTAATCTCTTCTAGAAGTGGATCATTAACGATTATGGAAAGATTTATGAGCATAAATTAAAAAAGTTATTATTTTATCTGGCATGATCAGTCTCTCATAATCTTTTCTTTACTTGTCCTACACTTCGAAATTATTAATATATCGGTCTTCAAACAAGTCTCCATCACTCTTACCAGCCTCATAACTTCATTTGTGCACTCTACACATTTCTTTTGACGTATTCTCAGCTTACGAATGAGCAGAACTATTGTAGAAATTTAGGGTTTCAATATACTTAACAACCAGACAACTGAGCCAACATAAACTCAACCAAGAACACAATGATGTAGGCGACAAAAACGTGACAAAATCTTATTTAAACCAACCCAGAAAATGTTCCCCCCAATATACCCAGGATTCAACAAATTGAAGAATCCAGAAAGAACAATACAAGATTATGACTACTGACTGTTTAGATCAGTTGTCACAACCCTAAGGAAAACAATATACAAACAGACTTACAGTGATTATCACAATCACTGATGAAGACTCGACTAGAAACCCTAACAATACAGAGAAAAAGAAAAGACGAAACAATAATCGTATGGATACAAATGAGAGAGAGAGAAAAGATATTTATATGACAATCTCGAAGCTTCTCTCAGCAGATTAGATCAACGATCAAGATTCACTTGATCTAACGGTGCACACACATCCTCGAATACATAAGCCAGCTATCACAGGCTGGGCTCAAGATTACACGAGTTATTATCAGCCCACTTATCATTACTTGGCCCACTTCCATATAAGCCCAATAAACCTGCAATAAGTCCAATACAATATACCGAAGTCCAAAGCCCAGTCCATTAACTTAAAGTAATTGAATTACGAATACAAGCAACTATTTTCAACAGCCCCCCTTAATTCAATTACTAAACATATCAGTTAAACCTAACTGATTACATAGATTCTCATGTTGAGATCCATAGAGTCCTTTTGTAAAAATGTCAGCAATTTGCTGACTTGAATCAACCTTTTTAATTTCTACAAAGTTACTACTAACCTTCTCCCTTAGAAAATATAGATCCAGTTCAAAGTGTTTTACCCTTTCATGAAAAACTGGATTCTCAGCAATAGAGATAGCAGATTTGCTATCACAAAACAATTCCAAAGGTAATTTGGACTTAATACCTAACTCACTTAAAACATTTGACAACCAAACCATTTCACAAGTAGTAGAACATAGTGCCTGGTATTCTGCTTCGGCACTAGATCTAGTAACAACACTTTGTTTCTTACTTTTCCAAGACACCAGATTTGAACCCAGAAAAACACAGTATCCTGTAACTGACCTACGAGTTTGCAAACATTTTGCCCAATCTGCATCAGAATATGCAGATAGCACAAAATTCTCACTCTTTTTAAATAACAAACCCTTTCCTGGTGACATCTTAAGATATCTCAACAACCTTAATGCTATATGCAACACTGCCTCAGTTGGCTTATGCATGAATTGGCTTAAGAACTGGACAGCATAGCATATATCAGGCCTAGTAAGAGATAAATATATGAGTTTGCCAACAAGCTTTTGAAAACCTGTAACATCCTCAATATATTCCTTAAACTTAGCACTTTTCATAGACAAAATATAATTTTGCTCAATAGGTATACTAACAGGTTTGCACCCTAAATACCCAAACTCACTCAACAAGTCCAAGCAATATTTTCTTTGGTTAAGACAAATAGACTCTTCAGAATACAACACCTCAATTCCTAAGAAGTATTTTAACCTACCCAAGTCTTTTATTTGAAAACTTTCCTTCAAGAAAACTTTTACTTTATTAATCTCAGACTCACTATTCCCAGTGATCACTATATCATCAACATAAACAAGTAGAACAACAAACACATCATTACTTGACTTAACAAACAAAGAGTAATCACATTTGCTTTGACAAAAACCAATACTAACAAGAACCTCTACAAGTTTCTCATTCCACTTCCTAGGGGCTTGTTTTAGCCCATACAATGATTTAACAAGCTTACACACCTTAGATTCATTATCAGAAGAATAACCTTCAGGAAGTGTCATATACACATCCTCGGTTATTGACCCATATAAGAATGCATTATTAATATCTAATTGAAACAAAGACCAACTATTTTGTACAGCTAAACTGATCAGACATCTAACAGTTACCATCTTTACAACCGGAGAAAAGGTCTCTCCAAAGTCTATACCCTCTCTTTGGTTGTAGCCCTTTGCTACTAACCTGGCCTTATACCTTTCGACTTCACCATTCGATTTATACTTGACTTTGTACACCCACTTACACCCAATGGCCTTCCTATTAGGAGGTAAGTCAGTAACAAACCAAGTATTGTTTCGGTATAAGGCCTCCATCTCACTATTCATGGCTTCAACCCATTTAGGGTCTTTTGAAGCTTCATAGTAAGATGAGGGTTCAGAAACTTTAATAATGTTGGAAACAAAACATAGATTTTCACTAGACAGATTTGAATAGTTAACACTTTTATCTATACCATACTTAATTTTGCCATCTAAGACAAAGTCATTATATTTCTTAGGTAAAACAGATTGTCTACTTAACTGTCTAAGACTAGTAGTCCTGTTTCCCTCAGGAGATGCAGTCTCATCATTTGACTCTTCTATCACTGGGGAATTAGTCCCTCTACCTACTGTACTACCAGGTGGCTGTCCACAAGAATGGTCTACCTCACTGGCAGCCCTGGGAGAGTCATCTAATTGACCCCCAGGTGAAGAATCATGAGCCCTACTGATTCCCCCTTCATCATTAGGAGGACACTCTTCACTTTGATCATTTAAATCATTTTTAGCTGTTTCTCCTTCAAAGTTATCAAAAAAATTTAAGTGATTAACATTTTCAAAAACATTTTCTTTATACTCAGTTTTAAAGGGAAATATGTTTTCATAAAACTTCACATCCCTAGAAAAGATAATTTGTTTAGTTTCAAGACTCAATATTTTGTATCCTTTTTTCAGAAAAGAATATCCCAAAAAAACACATTTATTTGCCCTACTGCAAAGTTTATCAGGATCATTAAACACAGTTTCAAAACATAAACAGCCAAAGTTCCTTAAATGACTAAGAGTGGGGGGGGGGGAACCCATGAATCAACTCATACGGACACTTACCACCTAACACAGACGAAGGAATCCTGTTAATAAGATATGCAGCAGTGAGAACACAATCAGACCAGAACCTAAGTGGAACATTACTTTGAAATAGTAATGCCCTTGCTGTATTCAAAACATGCCTGTGTTTCCTCTCCACAACTCCATTCTGTTGTGGAGTGTAAACACAGGTTGTTTGATGAAGAACACCTCTTTTATTACAAAACTCATTCATTTGTTTGTTCACAAACTCAGACCCATTGTCACTTCTAAACACCTTAACAAGTTTAGTAAACTGAGTTTTTACCATTTCATAAAAGTTTACCAAGTTTTCAAACACTTCTCCTTTATTTCTTAACAAATAGACCCACACAGATCTAGAATAATCATCCACAACAGTTAAAAAGTACCTATATCCTTCCCTACTAGTGATCTTATAAGGACCCCATACATCAAGATGCACAAGATCACCTACACTAGTTGTCTTATGATAACTAATAGGAAAAGGAACTCTAACTTGCTTAGCCTTATGACACACATTACAAGGTTGAGACTCAGACATTCCAAGATTAAGAGAATCTTTTAAAACAGCAAGGACTTGACTAGAAGGATGTCCTAGTCTACTATGCCAAAGACTATGATCACTAACACTATTAAAACAAACATTACTAAGACTCACTCTATCTCCAACAAAATATAAGCCATCTTGTTGTCTACCAGTCACCAGGACTCTCTTTGAGTTGGAATCCTGGACAGCACAAGTATGCTCATTAAACAACACATCTAACTTGTTATCCTTAGCCAGTTTATGTACAGAAACTAGATTAACACAGTAATCAGGTATATACAAAACATCAGTTAACATAACACCATTGGCAAGTTTGATATCACCTATTTTTGCTACTTTAGCATTAGTGCCATTTGGATGCCTAACTTCCATGTTGTATTTAGAAACATCAACACTGTTTATTAAGTGTTTATCATTGCCCACCATGTGCTGATTAGCACCAGAGTCCATTATCCAACCCAAAAATAAAGCAAGTTTTAACATACTAGAACAACTAGAAAAGTTTTTAAACAAATAAGACAACTTGTTTAACACAGACATACTTGAAAAACCATTAACAACCACAAACTCACCTCCAACATTAGAACACTGAGGATCTCCCCCTGATTTCTCACTAATCAAACTCATCAGCTTTGAAATCTGTTCAGATGTAAAAGGTGAACCAGAACTAGAACTAGAAGCAGCATTAGCACACACATTGTTATTAGACATCCCTGTTTTGTTATTATTGAAAACATTGTTATTACCAGACTTGTTAGTTTGATTAAATGGTCTTTTCTTAAAACCAGGAGGATATCCAACAATTTCAAAACATCTGTCAACAGTATGTCCAATCATGTTACAATGTGTGCACTTAAGATTTGGGTTAGGTCCTCTATTATTACTATTGAACCTTCTCCTATTATCAGCAACTTGATTAGACTTAGCAGAGAAAGAGACATTTGATCCTTTTGGCCCATTGCTAGTACCTCTATGAGATTCCTCTCTAGAGACAATAGCAAAGGCAGTCTTTACAGAAGGCAAAGGATCACTTGTCAACAAAGTAGTCCTAACAGGTTGGTATATCTCATCAAGCCCCATCAAGAATTGCATGAGTTTAATAAGGGAATTAAAATCATTGAATTCCTTTGAAGCTTGACAAGTACACATAGGTAATTGAACTATAGAATCAAACTGCTTCCACATTGTATTCAACTTATGATAGTATTCTGCAACTGAACTACCATTTTGAGACAGACTATTAATTTTTTGATGTAGATTAAACATGACACAACCATCAACTCTATCATATGTTTCTTTCAAATCAAGCCAAACATCCCTAGCATACTTTGAAAACACTTGTCCTAGATATAACTCTTCACACACATAATTGATCAACCAAGACAAAACAACAGAGTTACACCTATCTCACTGACTAGCAAGAACATCATCAGACACAGACTTAACACATGTACCATCTATAAATCCCATTTTATTCTTAGCTTGTAATGCCAGTTTCATAGAGTTAGCCCATACAGAATAATTTTCGGTTCCTTTTAGTTTAATACTAATGATTGACAAACTAGAAGTATCACTAGGATGAAGATAAAGAGGATCACTAATATCAAGTTTGCTGACCAGAGTTGGATCAGCTATTTGATGGTGACCATCTCCACCTCCTCCACCAGAATTAACAACATCACCCATGATCAATCAACAAATATACCACACAAACACAAATGAAGAACAAGAACAAGACAATACACAACAACCCTAGAAGAACGAAGCTGAGTCAGTGATACAGATAGTGGATTCGTCACTCAATGGTGTCCACCCAGTTCTTAACTCAGAAGTCCTTTTATTATCTATATTATATATGTATATGCAATATAAAAAACAAAGAACCAGACCAATCAAGACAATCAAGTAAACACAACAGACAAGTAATCAGTCAAGACACCAAGTTGTTGGCTCAATACCGGTCCACCTAACCCGGTCAGTAGCCCTAGACACAACAACAAGACAAATCAAAAAATCAGAACGATCTCACAGTGAGGGGAACCCAAGTTAGGGTTTCGCCAACCCACAACCAACACCTTCACTTAGGGTGCTGTGTTATGGGAGCAACTGTAGCTTTAACATCCACTCCAATAGCTCCAACAAGAACAGGCCAACAATAGTTGACAACAACACAAACCTGCAAACAAATCACAAATAATAGACAAGAAGTGGTGATAGACCAGATCTACAAAAGACAGATAAGATCTATCACTCCAGAACAATACAAGAACCAGATCTAGAAAGATCAGATCCTTATCAATAAAAAACAACTACAGCGGAAGACGATACAAGACCAATAAACCAGGATCAAGAGCCTTACAGCTCTGATACCATGTAGAAATTTAGGGTTTCAATATACTTAACAACCAGACAACTGAGCCAACATAAACTCAACCAAGAACACAATGATGTAGGCGACAAAAACGTGACAAAATCTTATTTAAACCAACCCAGAAAATGTTCCCCCAATATACCTAGGATTCAACAAATCGAAGAATCCAGAAAGAACAATACAAGATTATGACTACTGACTGTTTAGATCAGTTGTCACAACCCTAAGGAAAACAATATACAAACAGACTTACAGTGATTGTCACAATCACTGATGAAGACTCGACTAGAAACCCTAACAATACAGAGAAAAAGAAAAGACGAAACAATAATCGTATGGATACAAATGAGAGAGAGAAAAGATATTTATATGACAATCTCGAAGCTTCTCTCAGCAGATTAGATCAATGATCAAGATTCACTTGATCTAACGGTGCACACACATCCTCGAATACATAAGCCAGCTATCACAGGCTGGGCTCAAGATTACACGAGTTATTATCAGCCCACTTATCATTACTTGGCCCACTTCGATATAAGCCCAATAAACCTGCAATAAGTCCAATACAATATACCGAAGTCCAAAGCCCAGTCCATTAACTTAAAGTAATTGAATTACGAATACAAGCAACTATTTTCAACAACTATGAACATGCCTAAAGAAATATGTCAGTTGATAATTAGCGTTTAGTATGATGGAATCGAATGGAGAATGGAATAGACCATTACAAAGTAATGAAAAATAGGGTGTTTAGTTGGTTAAAAGAATGAAATTACTCATTCTACAAGGAATTCCATTCTCTTAAAATCATTCCATCCACCCCAATTTTTTTTTCCATTCCAACCCTCATTCACCCTTCATTAACATCATAACCTACCACCGTCGTCACCACCTACCACCGATGCCGCTACCACCCACCACTGCCGTCACCACCTACCATTGTCTCCCACGACCAACACCACTGTCGCCCACCAATCACCGCCACCCACTACCTTCACCCACGCGCCCACCACCGTCGCCATCCAACACCACCCAATGTCGACGCTACCTATGGGGGTAAACAAGCCGGGCCCGAGCCTGTCTGGGCTCGAGCTCGGCTCGGTTCGAGCCTGGTACTGTGATAGCTTTAACGGGCCAAAGCTCACTTTGATAGCTTTAACGAGCCAAAGCTCAACTCGAGCTCGATTCACCAATATTAAATAGTGAGTATACTATATATAAAATAATTATAATATAAAATTTGTTTGGGCTCGTTTAGGCTCGCGAGCCTAAACGGTCTTTGTATGAAAAGCTCAAGCTCGGGCTCGATAACTAAACGAGTCACGTTTCAAGCTAGAGCTCGGGCTCGTTAAGGCTCGACTCGTTTGAGCTTTTTATCGATCCGGTCCCGAGTAGCTCTCGAGCCGTTACGCATCATTTACAACCCTACCCCTACCACCCACCACCCACCGCCGCCTCCACCACCTACCACCGTCACTCACCACAATTTCCTCTACCCACCACTACCGTCGCTTCCACCCACTACTCACCATCGTCACCCATTCACCATCACTCCCATCCACCTCTACCGTCGCCACCACCCACCACCGTCGTCACTACCCACCACAACGCTACCGCCACACACCACTACCTACCATCACCACACCAACCACTACCCACCACCACTACTCACCATCGTTGCCCACCCACCATCATGGCCACCCACCTCCACCTCCACCTTCCACCGTCGCCACCACCTACCACCGTCGCTACCGCCACATATCACCACCCACCATCACCGCCACTAACCATCACCGTCACTCACCACTGATTTTATTCTTTCGTCTTTTGCTGCTTATCCAACAACGCAAAGTAATGTTTTGTTTTATTCCCACATGACATCCAAACAAGACATGGAATGGTAATGATCAATTCCATTACCTTGTCCATTTCATTCCTTCATCCACAGTGACGAAGCTTGGTTCTTGAACCGGTGGGGCCGGACTTAATTTTTTTTCGATCAGTAGTGACTGGAAGATCAAATCGGTAGGGGCCGGCCTTAGCCAAACTCAATTTACCTACGAAAAATCGCAAAATTACACCACTGCGCCAAAAATCGGTGAGGGCCGGAGCATCCTCTGGCCCCCAAGATGCTTCACCCCTACTCATCCATTCTATTACCTCATACCAAACAGATTATATTCACACTTGGAATAATATATGGAGAACTCATGAGCCAGAATTCCACACTTAAAACAATTGTAAATATATTATGTGTTTACATAATCCGTGAAGATTTCACATCGTAAATAAATTTTGGAAAAAGAGAGCAGTGTCGACGTTTGGTTTGAACTTAGGTGTGGCAGACTTTTTTTTATTTTTTAATTGTAGGTTTTCTAATTCGCAAGGTGTTTAGGAACCATACACCCTATAATTAGGATTCATATACCCTGGCCCACATTACAGATCAACAGGAAGCTGCCACATACGCAAAATGTGATGTCACACACCCCCAAATGTGATGTCACGTGGTGTATGAATCCTAGATACCAATTCGCAAATGCCTAGATATCTTTATGAATCGCGTTGATCTAGATCACTTTCAAAATTCAGTTGAATTATTTAGAGGAAAAAAAATATACAAGAACGAATATGCAAATTTTGTCTTGAAAACATGTGTCAAAACTAGACCAATGACCTTTTAGGGACGAATAGTTGAAGGTTATAAATGTTCACCAAATAGACAGTTGCTTTAGTGGGAAAACCATCACTAGCTAAGGAGTGCTGGGTGAAAGAGGGGGATGAAGCATCATGTAACACTTGTGGCACTCATGTGTGTGTGGGGTGTGAGGGGGGGGGGGGGGGGGATTGTGGGGAGTGGAAGGGGGAGGGGGGAAGTGACACGTGACACTAGATATCTTTTTTAAAATTTTAAAATAAACTAAAAAAAACACAAATTTAATACAAAAACATAATTAAAAATCCTAATAATTAATATTAAAAATCCTAAAATAATTAAAAAAACTAAAAAATAAAGGGAAGTTGGATTTTAACAACCTGAACTATTGACAATTGGCCGCTGACGCACTGAACTACAAAATTGAACAACACCGCACTGTACTTTCAACTTATTGGTCTGTATCACCCTTAGACTAACCATGGTTAATTTTTGCTGACGTGGCATGGTGACGTGTCCATTTCTGCTGATGTGGCATAGGGAATAAGCTGACGTGGCATGGACACATCACTTGCCATGTCAGAAAAATGGACACGTCACCATGCCAGGTCAGCAAAAATTAACCATGGTTAGTCTGAGGGTGATACAGGCCAATAAGTTGAAAGTACAGTGCGGTGTTGTTCAATTTTATAGTTCAGTGCGTCAGCGGCCAATTGTCAATAGTTCAGGGTGTTAAAATCCAATTTCCCAAAAATAAAAACCATAAAAAACTAAACATAAAAAAACAAAAAAAAACTACATATTATATTTTGCCATAAGTTCCCGCTTCAGTTGTAGGGTCATCTCTAACTCCTAGCCGCTTAGATGATCGGTGTTCATGGCGATAAATTTCATATCTTCGCGCTTTTCTCGCTGTTCTTTCATAGTCATTTTTTTTCAAAGGCTTCGCGAATGTTTTTTTTCTCCTCGAGCAATTTTTCTTGAATCGTATTGAAATGAACGATGTTGGCAATTTAAATCTGCCAAGTCAGTGTTGTAAGCACCATTGCTTGATCTAGAACCCGAACCCGAAGCCGAAGCAGGAGATTTTTGCGACCTCTTTTTTTACTTCTCTAGACCGGGTGGACGACTCAATTCCTCCTCAAATTCGTCATCATCCAAGTTAATGGCGTCCACGTTTTCAGGATCAATTGAACGGTTATGAGACGGGTTTGTTTTCGTCCTTTTTGAGGAGTTGGTTGCATTGGGGATGTGCGCCCATTTAGAATGGTTTTTCGCGACTTCCCAACAATGAAGAAATTTGAAGTCGACCCCGGTTTCGTTGCGATATGCTAATAACGCGTTGGCGAGGTAGTCACCGACTGTTTCACCGCTTCTTGGATTGTTTCTTGCGTAATAATAATGCGGCTGAAACGCATTCATTGCCTTGTTTATCTCGGCCCACTTGGACGAGATACTATCGTTTGCTCGATAGAACTCTCGTTCCATCAATATATGGAAGGCATTGTTTATGTCGACCCAAAAGTTGTTTTTGTGGCGACTAGTTCCTACAAAAAAAGTATAATAAATATTAGAAAAAAAAAGTATTAGAAAAAAAAAGTATCATGTTTAAAAAATTATTAGAAATACCTTGTTCTTTTTCCGACTCGCTTATCCACGCTTTCGTTAACGCAAGCTCTTCAGCGGGTGTCCACTTAATCGTTTGGCGGTTAGCTTGCGCTAGTGCTTTCTCCGCCGGTGTCTTCTTCTTGTGACTTCTTTTTAGAGCGGGTTTTTTACCCGAAGATGATCCCTCAACATTTTGTTGTTGTGTTTCGGGTACGGTTTCTTGTTGCGTTAAAGGAAGTGACAGTTGTGAAGGAACGAGAGAATCATTGAATGGGAAATTAGGATAAATTTGCCCACTAATGTAACCCGCATAACCCTCGTAGTCGGGACAGGGTGAAGGAATGGGTGGACGGTTTGGGATCGGACGAACCGGTGGTGTATTCGGGTTTGGGACGAAGTTGTATGGGTTGTTCGGGTCAAAGCCTCGGTTTTATGGGTTCATTTTTTTTTTACCAAAGTAGGATGAGAAGTATGAAAATATATGAAGAAGTGTAAAAAATTTATGAAGAAGTGTATAAAAAAGTTGAAGAAATGAGATAAAGTGGGTGTTTTGTAGTGAGGAGGGGGTAATTTATAAAAAAATAATAATAAAATAAAAAAAAATTGGAACGTTAGTTTCCAACAGTTGAAAAAGTTTAATTTTTTTTTCTCAATTCAACGGTCAAACGTGTGTGGCCCAATCAGATTTTGACACGTGGCACCCAACCCCCCCCCCCCCCACTCCACGTCATAGTGGCGGCGGTGTTCAAGAAGTGTATAAAAAAGGTAAAAAATTTATTAAGAAGTGTATAAAAAAGGTGAAGAAATGAGATAAAGTAGGTGTTTTGTAGTGAGGAGGGGGTAATTTATAAAAAAAAAAAAATTGAATCGTTAGTTTCCAACAGTTGAAAATTTTTAATTTTTTTTTCTCAATTCAACAGTCAAATGTGTGTGGCCCAATCAGATTTAGACACGTGGCACCCAAGCCCCCCCTCCCTTCTCCACGCCATAGTGGCGGCAGTGTTCAAGCCCCCCCCCCCCCCCCTTCCACCGTCCCACTCCGTTTGGTCTAATAGAATAATATCAAAGAATATAACATTTGTATATTACGTAATGATTATACAGTTAATATTATAATTATTAACTGTATAATCATTGTCTAATATATAAATGACATTCTCTGGTATTAGTTAGATGACCGATGATCAGCTTTCATGCAATTTTCCATATGTCAATTATGCAAATCCGGAACAACTTCTAGTAGCATTTCAGTAAGGAGACCCCATGAACCCCAGGTTTCAAGTGCATGAAATACCGAAAGTCATTAACAAGTGTATACTTCACACCTCATAACTCATGTCAATATGTATTCTTATTTCCCTTTGGTATAACGTATATAAGCTTTTACTAAAATGATCATGATGACTCTAAAATCACCAACGTTATACAATATCCTACAATTTCTATTGCATGTTGAAGTTTAACGGATTACGTAAGATACTTAGATCAATAGTCTTTCTTAATATAGTCTTGGAAGAAATATTCAGAAGATCAGTCTCATTGTTCACATTAAAAGAGAGGCAATTGACAGCAGACCAATAGATACACCAATGATTTTTATGAGACGATGATCATTTTGTAGACATTTGTCTCTCAAGGTGCAAGACTCATTTGGTCATGCATGTTGTATGCATGTATTACATATTTAAGTCATACACGAAACCATGTTGAGATCATCATATATCTAGTGTTCTTTATATAAATAAATATGTTGCTTGCTTGTTTGTTTGGGCAAAAAGGGTACACGTGCGTAACTAACGACGCGCTTTCATCTAAACATCTCACTTGTAATCGTTTACCAGCGACTTTGTCGACGCATAAAACAAGAATCAATCATGGTGTAAACATTTGAAAGGAACTTGTCAACAATTACATCTATTTTATCTTTTATAAGAAACACCTAATTAAGTACCATGGGCTGGTAATAAAAACGGATTCCTACATGACATGATACTTGTCAAACACTTCAAATATGAAAACTATATAACTATTTATCAAATGCTAGCTGTCCTGTCATGGATCAATAACCATAAAAGTGTAATACTAAAGGTAAGTTAACTTTTTTGTTCTTTTTTGCAAAATAAGTACTAGAAAACTGCAACAGCAAATATTGCTGATATATGTTGATTAGTGCTTCAACGAGAGGACTTGGTGGGAAATGGATATGAAAGATGCTAAGGCTTTGTTTCACATTCAATTAACCATTGATGAAGTTTTTTTCGAGAAGTTTTTTTTTATTAGGATAAGTTTGTGATTGATGAAGTTTTGATAACCTTCGTGATGTCATATAAAAAATAAGGGAAAATTTTTACCGTTGACTTTAACAAAATAGACATGTATATTCAACTTTGGCAAAATAGACAAAAACAAAAAGAGCCAATGGGAAATACCAAATAGGATCCGACTAGGGCTTAGCCTGCAAAAAAAAAAAAAAAAAAAAAAAGAAAAAGAAAACCAACACTCATGGTGAAGTATAAGGAGCCCACATAATATCTGGTTAGATTGAGACTAGAGATGAGCTCAGGACAGTATCGGTCGAAAATATCGATCTCGAAAACTCACAAAACCCAATACCGATACCGATACCAAAAACATGCGGTACGGTACGGTATCGGTTCGGCATCGGTACGGTACCGGTATGGTATCGGTATTTTACCTTAAAATACCGATACCATACCGATCCCGTACCAATACCGAAAATACCGAAACCGAAAACCTCTAAATGTGAGTACCAATGCCAAACACCCTCGGTTCGATACGGGATCGGTATCAGTTCGGTATTCGGTGGTGTATGCTCATCCCTAATTAAGACACGCGTAAAACGAAGGCCAAATAGCTAACAGCTAGGATTTAGCCTTAAGGTTTTAGCCATAGGCTATTTAGCTCACTTTTTTTCATCTGAAGGCTATTTAGCCTACGCTTTCTCATCCGGCGGCTATTAAGCATTCACTTTACACGTGTTTATCCACTGTATTTCACCATGCAGTGGTGAAGCTTGAAAAAAAATAGTGGTAGAGGCAGAAAATCACGATAACCAAATTTTTTCCTACCAGTGGAGGTCGGAAGATCATATCGGTGGGGGCCGGACTCAATTGAAGTAAAAGTTACCTACGAAAATTGCAAATTTCTACTAATGAGCCAAAAAACAGGGGGGTCAGACACCCCCTGACCCCATTATGCTTCGCCATTGTCACCATGAGTTTTTGTGTAGGCTATTTAAACTCACAGACCATGTTTGGCATCTCTTGATTAGCTCTTTGTGTTTTAGTCTATTTTGGCAAGGGCTAAATAGTCTTCTCTATTTCGTTAAGGTCAATCATTGTCAAAGGACAGACGGTGCAAGGTTTTAAAACGTAAATGATGATTCTCATCAATTTTAAAGTTAAAGGGTATCCAGTGTAAAATGATGACATAAAGAATGAATTCTGTAATTTTTCCTACTTGTTATACATAACCTCATTGTTTTGTCTGAATACTGAAAACACTTGGGTAGTGTTTGGTATGATGGAATGGAAGGGAGAATGGAATGGACCATTACGAGGTAATGAAAAAAATGTGTTTGGTTGGTTAAAGGAATGGAATCACTCATTCCACAAGGCATTCCATTCCCTCAAAACCATTCCATCCACCCCCCATGTTTTTTTTTCATTCCATCTTTCATTCATCCTTTACTAACAACACCATAACCTACAACCACCACCCACCACCATCATCACCGCCTACCACCGTTGCCGTCACCACCCACCACCGTCGTCACCACCAACCACCGTCGACCACCACCGTTGCCGCCGCCACCTACCACCACTGTCGCCACTCACCATCGTCGTCGTCGTCGTCGCCGCCACCACCCGCCACCACCCACCGCCGCCGCCCACCACCGTCACCCACCCACCACCGCCTCCACCACCTACCACCGTTGCCGTCACCAACCACCACCGTCGTCACCACCAACCACCGTCGACCACCACCGCTGCCGCCACCACCTACCACCACTGTCGCCACTCACCATCGTCGTCGTCATCGTCGCCGCCACCACCCACCACCGCCACCCACCCACCACCGCCTCCACCACCTGCCACTGTCACTCACCACAATTTCCTTTACCCACCATTACCGCCGCCGCCCACCACCACCCATCACCACCACTACCGCCACCACCCACCTCCACCATCCACCGTCGCCACCACCGCCGCCGCCACCCACCACTGCCGTTACCGCCACATATCACCACCCACCATCACCGCCACCAACCACCACCCACCACAACCACTCACCACCGATTTTATTCCTTCGTATTTTCTTGCATATCCAACAACACAAAGTAATGTTTTGTTTCATTCCCACATGGCAACCAAACATGACATGGAATGGTAATGATCCATTCAATTACCTCGTCCATTCCATTACCTCGTCCATTCCATTCCCTCTTCATTCCATTACCCCATACCAAACAGACCCTTGGATCAAACAAATGCCTCCTAAGGGCTTTCAAAGGGACCGTACACTCTCAATATCACTGAACATGTCTATGTGTGCTATCCCATCTTTATGTAATATGCTTAATTAGCTTATTGTTGGTTTTAATAATAAAACAATCCCTTTTATTATTTTAATTAACAAATGTTAAATTATATAATTAACATTTAACAAAGACTCAGGGGCTGTTTGGTTGATTAAGTGTTGAATCATTAAGAGGTCTGAATGGTTAAGATGTTTGAATGGTTAAGCGCTGAATCATTAAGTTGGACCTCTTAATGGTTAGTTTTCTTGTCCCACAATGGTAGGAGAGCATCATTAAGGTTCAGCCCAGTTTAGTGCTTAATGGTTCAGCAACATCTCAAATCTTAATGATTCAGACTTAACCATTACATTCAGAAGCTGAAACAAACGCGTTGAATGCTGAATCATTCAGCGCTGAATGGTTAAGAGCCTAATTAAGAGGCTACCAAACAGCCCCTCATGGCCTCATGTGGAATGAAACTCCTGTTAAAAAGACTCACGTATGAAACCAAATATGAAGTCCAATTGTTTTGAACTAGAAAACACAATTGATAAATACAATGGCCCATTGGACGGAATTCATATGTAAAGCCCATCAGACAAAATCAAAGCCCATAGATTGTCGGTTGTCCGAACTCCAAAGGCTAATGGGTTTGTTGATATAAGAAAAAATAAGCCTGATCATTGATAGTTTAAACTTTAAAAGGTGATCAAATTTCATATTTCTTTTACACACATATAGTGGGAAACCCGTCTGTAACGGTAGCAATGTCATCACATTTCCAAGACCAACATCGCCATAATCGAACGATGTTGTCACCATTGAAGTAAACGGTTGCTGCTCTTGAGGGCGATTAGGTTGTTGGAGCAATTGAAGGGAGATCATCGACGGTGATAGAGCGAAGGATGGTTCGATTAATGATGGTGGGGCAATTAAGCCCCACTTAAATTTGGGAAGCAAAGTTCATAACAAAAACCTAACTAATATAATGAGCACACTTAATTTTGGGAGCGCATTAAAATGGTTTGATATCCTACTTTAATGTTTACCCAATATTGTGACCGCTGACACGAACACAAATTGAGAGAAAAAACGGCTGCATTTTAGTTTTATTTATATTACGATATAACTATTGGATAGATGTACCTAATACAAAGTATTTTTTTTTTAATATTACGAGTACATGTTAAAATTATATAACTCGGTTTTCAATTAAAGTTATTATATCTATATCTATCTATATATATAATAAACCAAAGCAATTTTAATGACATGACACTCAAAGAGGCATTCTCTTCCTTGAGTGTGTCATGTGTCATCCCATGTGGCATTGAGATATTTTAGGAAAAAAATAATTTAAAAACAAAATTGGATTTTTCACCCTCATGTTTCTTCCCATAATTTGTAAACGTTAATATCTTTAATATACGAGATTTTTTAAAGAAAAAAATTACACCAAATTAACGAGCGTTTTATTATCTTTCCAACGAGTATCATAGTGCTATATAAAAAAACCGAGAATTTTTTTTGTGGGGTTTTGTTCATACAGGAAAAAAAACACAAAGTGTTCAGGTAAATCATTAATCATGTATAGACAAGTCACTAATTATGTTTAAATCAGTAAATATGATTTTTTTTTTTCAACTAGCGCCGAATAGGTTAATAGAGTTATACGTTGTTTTAAGTTAGGTATCAATATTAGTATGTTAGAGTTGTACATTTGTTTAGTCTTTAGGATATGTGTTAATATTAGAGTTACATTAAAGTTCTACATTCTTTTAGGTTATGTGTTAGCACTACATTGTTAATTTGTTTTAGGTTAGATATTAATATTAGAGTTATACATCAGTTTATTTCATATGTAAAATTGATGTATCATATTAAATTTCTCAACCCGGAACGCTCCCGGGTATAATCTAGTTGAAACATATATAAAAGATTAAGAAAAGAGAACTATATAATTTGTTTTTTAAAATATTCCATGGTATTAAAATCTGAATTATATGTTAAATGAAAATACTAAAAAGCAAATTTTACTAAAATGAATTCGCAAAGTCAAATAATAATCCAGTTTCTCTCATTTTCAAACTTTTGAATCATAATTCGAAAAAAAGGCATGAGTCGTGCAAAAGTATCGGTAAAACAATCTCATTTTTCACAAAACCCCCTACTAAGTTATCTAATGTGCAAACCACTCATAAGTTTCTTAGGTATTATGATGGTTACAAGAGAAAAACTTTTCCTTGTTACTTTTTAGTATACAAAGTAAAATGGATAAGTGAAATGCCGAAAATGATGCTTGTAACTAGGGGTTAGTCATTTAGGTTAGCAGGTTGACGGATTGAAAGATTTTAGGTGACTAAGTGATCCTTAACCCATGCCGTATATTTATTTGTGTCAAATACGTATCGCCGTCTGGGCTGACTTGTTTTATGTACATACAACATTGCCTAGTGAAGAGCCGGAGGGGAAAAAATTAGGGAATGAAGAAGTTATCACTTCCTGGTGGAGAGCCGGATGAAAAATAAATAAAGTACCTAAAGTAATAAATTGAATACTATGTAAAGAGTTGAAGAGTGAAGATTAGTTTCACTTATGTCATAGACAAATAAAAACTAAACAACATATTATTGTGCTTAAATGTTGACACCTTTTAGATAGCCACCTCTCAAATATATACAATACATACAGGAACTTTTATAAAAATTCAAGTTTAACATGTTTACTAAATGGGTTGTGTTCAGGTTCATCTATTTACTCAATGGATCATATTCGGCATGATGTTATACTAGGCAATCAAAACCTGATTATTTCCATGTGTAACAAGAATTATCACCCATCTTTAAAAAAATCATCGTCCTTGTTTGTAACCATAATTATTAAAGCTACATAGCTTTGTTGTCTTCACGCCACTTCTAATTCAGCCTCTCATAACCACTCCTTATAATGTTGTCAAGGAATTTAAATTTGGTATTGATATCGTGCTTGTAATCTCATCGTTTTTACATCATCTATATCGGTTGTAAGTCCCATATTATCATGTCATCCTTTCTTAAGGTTACAACACCACATTCATCATTTATCATTTTCTTTTGGCTTTTCAAGCATGTCCTCATTTTAGTATAGACTTTTCTGAAATCTCAACTCTAAATTAAAGTTAACAAAACACAATCAATGTGGTGAAATTAACTTGTAGTAACAATATGACAAGTTAAGTCTCACATATGAAAAATATAAAACACAATAAGCTTTTAAGTAATTATTAAATAGTTAAAGGACCTGTTTAGCCCAAACCTAAAAATCCCAATATATATATTCAACCGACACATAAGCTCACTCACTCTCTCTGATCTAACATAACATGACTATTGCAACCTCTATAATCAACTGCAACTACAACCCTAACCACGCGCTTGACGCGTCGTATGTGAAACGCGCCGCCGTTTTATCCGACAAATCCGCCTGTTTAACCTCGCCGCATCCTAACTTCGGTTGCGTCATAGCAACCACCGGTAAGGTTGTCGGAGAAGGTTATCTCTACGCGCAAGGTACTAAGGCGGCGGAGGTTCAGGCAGTGGAGGCTGCCGGAGAGTACTGCCGTGGCGCCACCGCGTATGTTAACATGGAGCCTGGTGACTGTCATGGCGATTACAGTGCTGTTTCTGCTTTTGTTAAGGTTTTTTTTATTTGCATTTGGATTTGTTTTCGTTATGTGAATAATAATAGATGTGCGTTTGAACTGAATCTGAATTATGGATGTGATGATTGTTGATTAAACTTTAATAATGTAGAAATTTAATAAATGTAGTTATTGTTTGCGATATCTGTTGACTGTTTCACCGCTCATTTCAATGATCAAGGCGCAAAGGGTTAGCCTTTGACCTTAGTGCAAGGCTCTTAGAAAGCGAGGGTTTTTTTAGGTAACGTATAGTATAAAAATACATTATTAGGGTTTTAGGCTTCTTTAGGGCTTAGTTAGGTTGATTCCACGTTTGTTTAGGGTTGGTATAGTTGTTTCAGACCTATTCAAACTTTTTCGGATATTTTTTGGCCGGAATTTTGTTAAAATTTGACCTGAAAAACGCACGTGAGGACCTGAAAGTGGGGCTTTTGAAGTCTAGCAAGAAGGCTGCACTAGGGTTGAAAAGTGGGCCTAGGTGTGCGCGTGGGTGGAGACTGGAGGTTCAATTAGTTTATCATGAATCCTAAGGGTGTTTTAAATTCCTAGTGTAAATATGTGACTTTTTGTTGTGAATATCTTGAACTTGTGGATTTATTATTTTAGGTTTTGTAATGTTGGTGAAACTTTCTTTGCCATCTAAAGTGAAATAAATGATATGTCAAGAGTGGAGGGAGTGGGGCGGGGAAGGGGGGGGGGGGGGGGGGGGGGGGGCTCTACACCATCCCTTATGGGCGTGGAGGAGTGGGGGAGAAGGTGGGGCGGGGAGATTCCGAAGGGCGTGGGGGCATGCTAGGTGGATTGTGATTGGTTGTTGTTTTTTTTTATTTTAATTCTCACACACATTAATAATAATAATAATAATAATATCCCCCCCCCCCCCCCCCCCCCCCCCCCCCCCCCCCCCGCTCCCTATAGTCTAATTAAACTAGAAAGTTAAAGCTACACGCATGATTGATTATACATGAATTGTTATGGCTTGAAACGAGGCCTTGACATGGCTTGTGTTATCGTCCTGGAATAGCCTTCACTTTGGTAATGTAAAATAGCAAATTAATGCAGTTTCTTCAATTGAAATGATGGTTGTTGATACTTGATATCTTTGCTTTTATTCTGTTATTGAATGAATTTGATATAATGAATAAATTTACTACAATATACATGCATCTGAGGCGTAATCCTTAGGCAGGAATCACTAGAGTTGTTATCGGGATCAGACATCCTTTACAACATCTTCGCGGGAAAGCTATTCAGACATTAAGAACTGAAGGACTTCAGGTTGATGTTCTTGGGGAAGATATACGAAGTAATTCCATCGAGGTACGCTTTGATTTGTAGGTGGCAAGATGGGTGGGACAGTCAAGTTGTATGATGGGTCAAAACTGTTTAGGGTTAAAACTTATGAAATTTTACTGTGGGAAAAAATTGGGTTGACCCACAAACTTTTTATCTGTTTCTGTGAATAACTACTGTGTTAAGTATGATTACAATAATATTGGTGCAGTGATAATATAGATAATAGATGTTTGAATTAAACTGTTTTGTATGTTATATATTCGTTGTATGCATTAAAATTGACTTTTGGCGAGTTTCAGCCTTCCCCCTTTTAGCTAAATCTTTTAATTGACTGATTTGAGTTAAAACACAGCCCAATCAACCCACTCATAAATAAATGGTCCGAATATACCACCTTACCTTTATTCTTAAGCATTACATTTGCCCTTAAGTCTGTTTCTTTGTTTTTCTGCTTTTGATACCGAGTTATGCATCTGTAAACAAACTATATTTTGTATTTTTTTTAGGATGCTGTAAAATCATGTCTTGTTGTCAATGCTCCTTTGCTATATAGATCAGCTTATCGAGTCCCATTCTCTGTTCTCAAGTATGCAATGACCCTTGATGGTTAGTATCATGCACTTTTAAGAATACTGATTTTTATCTTAAACTAAATGTATTCAATGTATCTTTGTACTCTAATAGGAAAAATTGCTGCTACTAGTGGACACTCATCATGGATAAGTAGCAAAAAGTCAAGATCTCGTGTTTTAGAATTACGTGGTAGAAGTGATGCAGTAATTGTAGGAGGAAATACTGTGCGCAAAGATAGTATGCAACTTTATTGGCTGCTAACTTTATAATATTTGCACATTCTGGATTTATTTCTTACCAATCCTCGTTTCATTTTTAAATACAGATCCACGTTTAACTCCAAGACTTGGAGGTGAACATGTACCAATGAGGGTTGTCATGTCACAAACTCTTGATCTTCCTGAGGTTGCAAATCTTTGGGATGTCAGAGAAGTACCTACAATAGTCGCCACTCAAAGAGGTGCAAGAAGAAGTTTCCAGAAGTTTCTTGCATCTAAAGATGTTGAAGTAGTGGAGTTTGATTTCCTGAATCCCAAAGATGTTGTGAGTTACTTATATGATCGTGGATATCTTTCAATTTTATGGGAATGTGGCGGGCCATTATCTGCATCCGCTATTTCCGCTGGTATCATACATAAGGTATGCGTTGTTTGTGTTTGGATTGAGGGTTTGGGAATGGGGAATGGGGAATGGAATGATAGAAGCTGTTTGGTTTCATGGTATGAGTTGTAAAGTTTGGAATCAAATCTCAAACTTAGGACCAAAGAAGGTCTGTTTAGAGGTTGATTCCCGTTCTCATACTAGACTGTTATCAAACCCATACCCATAGTGATTTCTGACTACAAACCAAACAGGCAAACACCACCTAAAATTGCATGCTATGTTTATGCAGGTTCATGCTTTTGTTGCTCCTAAAATAATTGGCGGAAAGAACGCGCCTTCTCCGGTTGGGGAACTTGGAATGGTGGAAATGACACAGGCTTTGGAGTTGAATGATGTTTCGTATGAGCAGGTTGGTATTAAAAAGACTATTTTTTAAAGGCTTAGTCACACACCCTCTAAACCAAATAGACTAAATTACATTGTCCTTGTGATTTGGTCAAATAATTGGGTGGGGTACCCTAAGTATGAAAAAGTACACCAATGATCACTGTTAAAGCCCCTCATTGGAAGTGGTTTGGATGCTCCCAATGGCAGGGCATGTGTAGTGCCCTAGCCGCATAATGCTTGGAAGGTCCACTGCCGGAGAAGAGGGTTGGAGATGGGTGCCCAGTAGTGTCGAGGAGGAGAGAAACAAGAACCCGGAGAGGGTGTGGGTGAGGTCTTTTTTAATCTTTATTTTATGAAGGTAAATGACGGACGGGTGAAAAGACAATATAGCGGGATTTAACAGTGCTATATAGTTATAGTATACATTTGAAAATCTAATTTGTATATGTTTTATGCTAAAAATGTTGGCTAAAATGGCAGATAGGACCGGATGTGCTTATAAGTGGTTATTTGCAACCCATTCCTGATTTGACACCTGTTATTCCGTCGGTTGATGAAACCTCAGCCATTGATCCATCTTTATCTCCTTATGAATCACCAATCATATTCTTCTACAAGACATGGGACCCATACGGGAGTTTCTCCACCTTTTCTCCTCATCCAATTGATCTGCCTGATGAAAATGGTGACTATGTCACTTGGCCAAGTGTAGTGCACTACTATCAGGTGGTTTTCTAAACTGGTTGTAGCTTCCCACGTTGATGAGAGGCGAAATTGGGTGGTCAGATGGATGGGTAACAAATCAGAATGGGCAACTTGTGGTGTGGGTTGAAACAGGGTTCATCAGAAACACATTTATTTTTATGAAAATAATCACTCTGTTAAATATGATTGCAAAAATTATATTAATTGAATAATAATCTGATATCCGAAAAAAAAAAAAAAAACTATTTAAATGTTTTTATGCATTAAAAATAAAATATGGACAATGTTTGACATGTTTCCTTTTAAGTGACAAAATTTTTTTCCCATTTACGATTGATGTTACCCGTTTCAGATGATACAGAACCAGAATCAACCTTTCATAAGTAAATGGGCAAAAATTTGCCAACTCTATCTAGACTTGACTACAGTAGTTATGATCCATAAGATGCGATCTGGGATATATATTTCTTTTCCCATAAATGCAGGCACAAAAGTTTGTGGGCTCAAGCAATCCTAATGCAAAAGGTTACATTGAAGCAATACATTCAGCAAAAGGTCCTGAAGAAGCAGCGCGGATAGGAAGGAGAACACAAAGGGAGCACCCCGATATGGTATACCCTTCATTTAATGATGCTATCTGAGTTTTTTTCTTCTTATTTTTTATAAAAACAAATATTAGTTGGTATAAATTACAAAAGTCAAATAAGACTAGTCAAGTGGTCTGAAGTTCAAATCCAGCTTCATCTGGTTTCTGCCTTTAACCCCTTGAAAGCCATGTGCCTAACGCAAGCTGCGTTTTAACTGTTCTCATTGGTTAGAAGTTTATTGGACCCAATGAGTCTTCCGGTGACAGGGTCTCATGGTTATTAAAAAGGCAATAAGTTAATAGAACACACATTGGTTATGCAGGTAAGGGCTGATTGGGAAAGCATGAAAATAGAGGTGATGTATAAAGCATTAAAATGCAAATTCTCAATTTACCCACACTTGACGTCAATGCTTTTATCAACATCGGGTTGTATATTGGTCCATGCGTCGCCTCATGATCTCTTCTGGGGTGGGGGCCGTAATGGTGAAGGTCTCAATCATTTAGGGCGGTTGCTTATGAAGTTAAGATCTGAGTTTCTTGGTGATGATGACAAGCATAAGCCTGAGGTATCTACAGGTTACTTGAATTATGATCATATATACATTTAAAATGGCATTTTTGCTTGTGTTGTTAACATAAGTTGGTATATTTTTTTGCATTGTGTATGTACCAACGCTAATTGTATACAAAGACAGATGTTATACCTGAATGCTTGTTTGCAGTTCTGAGTACAATTTACGCATATTCTATTAGGACTTGCGTGTGTGTGGGGGTAATAAATCTCTTAATCATTCAGCATTAAGAGTGTTTGTTTCAACAAAAAAAACATCTAAATGATTCCATTAAGCACTTAACAAGAAAGATCCATAATCATGTCGGTCTTCATGGTAGAGCTAAGGAAGCGTTCAAGGGGATTGTGATCATCGGCTGTTGGAGTTTGTGGAAGGCTCGTAACGCGCTTAGATTCTCTAACAAGACGGTTCACATTAGCGACTTATTGTCTGAAGTGAAATCCTTGGGGTTTTTATGGTTTGTTAATAGAGTTAGGGGTAGGGGTGTAGCCGAGTCGGGCCCGAGCCTGACTGGGCTCAAGCTCGGCTCGGTTCGAGCCTAATACTTTGAGCTCGAAATAAATATAGAAAATTTTAAATGAGCTAAAAGCTCGGCTCGAGCTTGCCTCGCCAATGTTAAATAGTAGGTATACTAAGTATAAAATAATAGTAATATAAAATTTGTTTGGGCTCGTTTAGGCTCGCGAGCCTAAATGGTCTTTGTATGAAAAGCTCGGGCTCGATAATTAAACGAGTTATGTTTCAAGCTCAGACTCATTAAGGCTCGGCTTGTTCGAGCTTTTTACCGATCCGATCCCGAGTAGCTCTCGAGCCGTTGTGCATCATTTACGCCCCTAGTTAGGGGTCAGCCCGTTTCTTGGGCGGATTGGTGTATTTTTGAAGGCATGTAGTTGTTTGTTGTGTGCGCCCCGCCTCGGGGCACCCGTTGTTTGGTTTTAATGAAGTTAACCTTTAAAAAAAACGTGACAGATCTGACCAAACAACCTTTTAGGGTTGTGGTTCTACTATGTTTCCACTCGAGGGGGGCATGGTTTCACTTTCGACTGCAACTTCCACTACCATGTCACCTTTCTTTTTTAAATACAAATATTTTTTTCTGTAGAAAAAATAAAACAAAAAATTACATAATGCACAAAATATAACATAAAAATACAACATAGGCCGTTTGAATTAAAAAAAAAAGTTAATTATTCTACTATTTATCATTGTTGGGTATTCAAAGTACTTTATATTGAAATGTTTGTATCGACTTGTGCCAAAGCCTCGTACTAGACACACAAAAAAAAAAAAAAAAAAAAAAAAAAAAAAAAAAACTATATTTTGAAGCCAGCTTGTATATCAATGAAATCTATATCTGAAGGTTCATAAAAAATAAGGTAAGCAATACATGTAACATCGCGAATTTCCCCAATTTTTTTTTTTGGCAATTGTTTCTCTAAAACTATATTATTCTAAATTCATAATATGATTATATAAGCCCGAAAGTGACTCGAAATATTTTTATCAAAACAATTTTATTAAATTCTCCAAAATTTATCCTGACTTTTTATAAAGTTAAACTTTACTGAAATAATTTTTAATTCAGTAAAATCATTTATTTTATATTTTTAATCGATTTTTGTTAGATTTAATCATAATTAAATCATAATAAATCCAATTTTCATCATTTTTGCACCAAAATTTTATACAAATTATTTTTAATTATTTAGAGCAGAAATATGATTTTTAAAATTGGAATTCTTTAATTTTAGTATTTTTGAATAATAAAGTTAAACATTGGCAACTTTGGGGCAACACATATTCTATTTTTCACGAGACATAATATTTTGCTAAGGTGAGTTTTACATAGCCCCTTTTATTTATCACCATTTTTGGGGTGAAACATGTTATAACATTATCATTGCAATTCAATCATCAATGTGTCTATGTGTTTTCTACGTTGCATTATGTCTTGAGCATGACTAGGGTAAGCACCATTCTAGCATAATCATTAACATTGATCAGCCGACGGTATACATTGATAGATCTATTGGACTGACAATCCCACCCGGATACGTGCCTCCTACAAAGGTAGCGTGGGTGTTTGTTATCGCATAACATATTCGAGTGAACCATGAGCGTATGGGATGTACCACATTATAACAGTCACAAGGGTTGATTATGCACTCGATTTACTTCTAGTATGTTTTCACATATGGACTAGACTTGCCATGACACTTGAATTGTACAAGCTTTATTCAATTATCAAAACCTATGTAATTCTCACCAACTTTTTGTTGACCCAAAATATTTTCAAACTTAACGTGTTTCAGGTTATAGCTTGCTTGAAGATTAGAGTTATTGCTTGAAGATGCGTAGCTAGTATTTTTTTATTTTGATGTACAAAATTCTTAGAACAATTGTATGTAATTTATTTAAATCATTTATTAAAATTTATTATTTACCATGAGCTACTGAACAATCATCAATACGTGACATCCCGATGTTTCCGCCATCGGTTGGGGTGTTACAATACAGTCTAGTTTTTTTGGCTTCCACGTGCTTGGAGTAACCTACATAATTTTCGGTCGTTGTCCATGTTGAAGGGGTAGGGACCCAAAAATCCATTAAAGGCAACACGGGCCTATACCCAAAAGAAGCCCAAAACATGCTTGGCCCACGATCCATGCAGATGGCGGGTGCAAAATTAGCGGACACAGTATCCAGGCAGACACCAGGTCCCGGCAGGTGCGTATCACAAATAACACCCGCCAGGTTCCTCATGAAGAACTGGTGACGAAGGCTACTAGGGCACGTGGCAGACAAAGGTACAAACGTACATGTCTGTACGGACCAATCACGGCATCCGAACGTGTGGTAGAGGTCATGTTGCACGATCAGCCAACCAGAGGGTGCCAGCAAGGCAAGTTCCCACGGCCATGCGTAGCCGAGCAGACGTCCTGTACAATCTGTAGTACGAGCGACCAATCAGGATGTTGCACGTGGTCGCGGATCTGCCAAAGGGGACAACAAGTACGCTTCATGCCCATGTCAGCCAATAAGACCACATGAGGCCACCTCAGCGATGATCTCCACTAACGTATAACCACAGAGGAGACAATAGTATGCTCAGCAAAGAGAATTAGCCAATCACAGCGTATCAGGCCTGCAGCTAGCAGGCGGATGACACGCGTCCCATCCCTATACATCTTCCAACGACATATTGCCACATGGACCGAACGGTACACTCTCTCTCTCTCCATGATTTATATAATATTATGCAACATATTATATTGGGCTAATCATGGGCTGATGTGGAGGCCAGCCCTTAACTGGGCCTTGACCCACTGGGTAGGTTAAAGGTGAATTTTGAGACCCGTGTGGAACCTATTTAAGGAGGACTTCATCTCCTTGGATAGGCCATTCAGAAAACCCTAAAGAACACACTAAGGCCGAACACGTTTTTGTGTCTGCTAACTAGAATCTCTCGGGATTCGAGGCGGCTGCCCCACATCGGATTATTGTGTTTGTTTCAGGTTAATCACTCCCAAAGTTTGACATGTCATTCATTCAAGCAAAGGATTAACCTTGTAGCAACGTGGTTTAACCTCTCTAATCAAATGTTAGACCATTGTTTCCTCAATATTTTTTAGTGACCATTGGATAGTTAGAGGACCTTTTTAATCCAAACATAATCAAAATGAATGGGTGAGCTAATCTCTCACAGAAGCTCACCATCTCTAAACAGGCTACGTGCACCACTCTTGGCTACAACCATGATATACGAATCGTATAGTACGTCTCGTATAGCTTTATGCTTGTTGTATTAGGATAGAAGTATACTAATGCAACTGGTAGCAGCTCTACATGAGTTGTAGAGTGTGAGCTTTGGGGGTGGGCCCGGTGATTGACGATCTCAGGCCCGGTCTCTCCAAGGGCCAAAAACTTTTCTAATTTTGATTTAAACTTAACTAAACGTTTTTTTTAATAACTTTTAAAATGTTCTTTTCTTTTTATCATACCAAAACTATCAAAGTGGACACATTTCGGGCATATTACAACAAAAATTTTTGAGGTTTCTTTTTCGTTTGCTATAGCAAGTACATAAAAAAAAATCAAAAAATGACTTGTATTTTAGGACCCAATTTTTCTACTCGCTCCGGACCCCTGGATTTTTAGGGGTTATCGGCCTATCAAAAGAACGCTTAAACGTACGTTTAACGAGACGAGACGAGACACTGTAGTAATATGTTTATAAGTTGCAAGTATTGGAAAGTTAGAGGTCCTTTTTAGTCTAAATCCATTGAAAAGGAATGGAATGGGCTGAGCTTAGCTAGTCCTTCACAGAAGCTTGTTATCTCTCTCATCTGCCATGGCGATGGCAATGGGGTGGTTTACCCCATTCACGCGCACCACAACCTCCATCATCAACTGCACCAACTACCCTCACCACGCGCTTGACGCGTCGTATGTGAAACGCGCCGCCGATTTATCCGACAAATCTGCCTGTTTCACCTCGCCGCATCCTAACTTCGGTTGCGTCATAGCAACCACCGGTAACGTTGTCGGAGAAGGTTATCTCTACGCACAAGGTACGAAGCCGGCTGAGGTTCAGGCAGTCGAGGCCGCCGGAGATTACTGCCGTGGCGCCACCGCGTATGTTAACATGGAGCCTGGTGACTGTCATGGCGATTACACTGCTGTCTCTGCTTTTATTAAGGTTAATAATAATAATAATAATAATAATAATAATAATAATAATAATAATAATAATAATAATAATAATAATAATAATAATAATAGGTTTGCATTTCTAAACAGAGGAATGTGAAATAGCAAATTGATTCAGTTTCTTTATAGAAATATTATGATTTAATGAATTGTTTTACTTAAATTTACATGCATTTGAGGCTTTATCCTTAGGCAGGAATCACTAGAGTTGTTATTGGGATCAGACATCCTTTACAACATCTTCGCGGAAAAGCGATTCAGACATTAAGAGCTGAAGGACTGCAGGTTGATGTTCTTGGTGAAGACATACGAAGTATCTCCATTGAGGTATGCTTTGAATTATAATTTGAATTTATTGCCTTTATATTTATTATTAAGAAATATATTTGTGTTTAATTCTGTTTCTTTGTTTTTCTGCTTTTGATAGCGAGTCGTGCATCGGTTTACTATATTTTTATATTTTTCTAGGAAGCTTTGAAATCATGTCTCGTTGTGAATGCTCCTTTGCTATATAGATCAGCTTGTCGAGTTCCATTCTCTGTTCTCAAGTATGCAATGACCCTTGACGGTTAGTATCTCATGCACTTTGTGAAAATATTGAAATTTATCTTGAACTAGATGTGTTCATTGTTTATTGATAATCTGATAGGAAAAATTGCTGCTACTAGCGGGCACGCATCATGGATAAGTAGCAAAAAGTCAAGATCTCGTGTTTTTGAATTACGTGGTAGAAGTGATGCAGTGATTGTAGGAGGAAATACTGTACGCAAAGATAGTATGCACTTTATTGTCTGCTAACTTTATTATTTCCACTTTCCGCATCTTCTGGATTTATTCTTTACTGAGTTTCGTTTCATTTATAAATAAAGATCCACGTTTAACTCCGAGACATGGAGGTGGACATCTACCTATGAGAATTGTCATGTCACAAACTCTTGATCTTCCTGAGGTTGCAAATCTTTGGGATGTCAGAGAAGTACCTACAATAGTCGCCACTCAGAGAGGTGCGAGAAAAAGTTTCCAGAAGTTTCTTGCATCAAAAGGTGTTGAAGTAGTGGAGTTTGATATCTTGAATCCCAAAGATGTTGTGCATTACCTTTACGATCGTGGATATCTTTCAATTTTATGGGAATGTGGCGGGACGTTATCTGCATCCGCTATTTCCGCCGGTGTCATACATAAGGTGTGTGGTGTTTGTGTTTGGATTGAGGGTTTGGGAATGGAATGATAGAAGGTGTTGGGTTTAAGGGTATGGCTCTTATATTTGAAATCGTATCCTTAAACCTCGGACCCACGGTCAGTTTAAAAGTCGATTTCCATTCTCATACCAGGCTGCTATCAAACCCATCCCCATAGTGATTTCTAATTTCCAACTATTAACCAAACGCGACCTAAAAACACATGCTGCTGTGCTTATGCAGGTGCATGCTTTTGTTGCTCCTAAAATAATTGGTGGAAAGAATGCGCCTTCGCCGGTTGGGGAGCTTGGAATGGTGGAAATGACACAGGCTTTGGAGTTGCTTGATGTTTCTTACGAGCAGGTTGGTATGAAATAGACTAAATTACACACATGGGCTCTGTGGTTGGGTCAAATTATGGAAATGGCTCCTAAGTATAAAAAAATTGTACCAATGATCATTGTGGCTTGTATCTAGTCACAGATTCGACTCTTGATTTTAACAGTCGTTTAGAAAGCACCGTTAAAGCCCCCTCATTTACAGGACGTAAAGGTTATTATTTATTAAGATTATTATTGCGTATGAATATTATTGTTATTTTTCAGTTCTTGTCAGGTCAAACCAATGGGTCAGAACACCACAACACACCACCAATGGGGACTGTTTATGTGATTTATTTTGTAAATTATAAAACATACATTCAAAGATCTAATTGTTCATGTCTTATATGTTGAAAAGCTGATTAAAATTGCAGATAGGATCTGATGTGCTTATAAGTGGTTATCTGCAACCCATTCCTGATTTGACACCTATTATTCCGTCGGTTGATGAAACCTCAGCCATTGATCCATCTATATCCCCTTACGATGCACCAATCATATTCTTCTATAAGACATGGGATCCATATGGGAGTTTCTCCAACTTTTCTCCTCATCCAATCAGACTGCCTGATGAAAATGGCGACTATGTCACTTGGTCAAGTGTAGAGCACTATTATCAGGTAATTTTCTGAACTGGTTGTAGCTTCCTTCATTATCATGAGAGGTGAAAATGTGTGTGTCAAATGGGTTGGGTAACAAGTCAAAATGGGCAATTTTTGGTATGTTTAAAACAGGCTGGGTTTACCGGAAACACTTTTAATATGTTTATAAATAATTACTGTGCTAAATATTATTACATATTTTATATTATTTCAGTAATAATCTTCGAAGAAAATGATTTAATTGTTTTATACACTAAAATAGTAAAACACAACATGGGCAAAGTTTGGCATGTTTTTATAAGTTACTATGTCTTTTTTTTCATTTATATGACCCGTTTGAGATGATATATAACCGGAATCAACCATTCATAATAAATGAGCAGAAATTCTCATCTCTAGACTCTAGTTATGATCCATATGATGCGATCTAAGATATATGTTTTCCCCAAAATGTAGGCACACAAGTTTGTGGGCTCAAGCAATCCTAATGCACGAAGTTACATTGAAGCAATACGTTCAGCAAAAAGTCCCGAAGAAGCGGCACGGATGGGAAGGAGAACACAAAGGGAGCACCCAGATACGGTAAACCCTTCACTAGATGCTATTTGAGGTTTTTTTTTTGGACATTTTCTTAAGAACAATATTAGTTTTTTTTTTTTTTGAAAGGCAAGAACAATATTAGTTAGTAGTAAAAAAGTCAATATGTGATTCCCTAATATGTTTGAATCCACTTTAAACTTTAAACTGGTTTGTGCCTTGACGACCACCTACCCAGCGCAAGCTGTGTTTTACCAAACTCCATTGGTTAGCAGAGTATTGGTGAGGCCTGTGAGTTTTCTAGTGAAGGATTATAATAATAATTAGAAAAAACAAAAACAATAAAAACAGCGAGATGTCAATAAATTAATAGAACACGATGGTTATGCAGGTAAGGGCTGATTGGGAAAGCAAGAAAACAGAGGTGATGTATAAAGCATTAAAATGCAAATTCTCAATTTACCCACACTTGAATTCAATGCTTTTGTCAACATCGGGTTGTATATTAGTCGAAGCTTCGCCTCATGATCTCTTCTGGGGTGGGGGCCGTGATGGTGAAGGTCTCAATTATTTAGGGCGGTTGCTTATGAAGTTAAGGTCTGAGTTTTTAGGTGATGATGACACACATAAGCCTGAGATATCTGCAAGATACTGAGAATTTTAACCATATTATTGTTGTTCACTTGCTTGTGTTGTTAACACAACTTAGTATATTCTTTTGCATTGTATTTTACCAGTGTATAATGTATTATACAAAAACAGATGTTATACTTGAATACTTGTTTGTAGCTCAGATACAAATTACACATAATCACATATTTAATAGTAACCAGTTCATAGTTTTCCAGTCCTTAGTTACTAATTGATATTTTAAATAACTATGTCTCCATTGATCTTTATACATTTTATATATCTGATGACGTATGTCCTAAAACGACAACGTTTAGACCCCTCGTCGAAAAGATAAGCAAAATAAATTTGATTAAGAGGTTGCCTGACTTAGTGGAGCTGATATAAGGCAGCTTACCTGCCATATAAAAGCCTCAGGGCAGAAAGCAAACAGTAAAAAGTCTTGGAAATGCAAAAAGGGGATTTTGGCTTATTATCATGGCAAAGGACAAAACACCACACAGCTCCAAGCTTTGCATTGGAAATGATAAAAGCTGAAAATATCCTAAAAGGGTAAAGCCTCACTGCAGGGAACCAAAAGAGGGTCAAACACATCCAGGTATGGTAAGGAAGCTACCCTGAGGGAGCTCCTGGGCAGAATTCCACTGCCTATATAAGGAGGCCCTTGGGTAGACATTCCACACACACTTCTCACTCATTCTCTCTACTCTCATACTCTCTACTTCATTATTTCCCAACTCCAAATGAATACATACTTATTCTCACGCCGGAGTCCAAACGCAGGAGGCTCCCTCCTGCGTTAAGGCTAACGGTGTCTGCTACCTTTGTGCAGGTCCTTCCAGGAACTTGAAGACCCCTGATCCCACAATCAAATCTAAACCTAAACTTAAAACCTTAATCTCAACCTAACATACCTTTAACCTATAATCCTAAGCATCTCCTAACCTAATACCGGTCATTTTCCTTGTTGTAGCAACAAGTGGCGCCCACCGTGGGGCTGTCGCTACTTTGAACAAAACTGTTGAGAGTTTCTACAGTCCCATTTGTTCCTAAGTAACCTCCTTTTGCGATGACTGGTGGAGATAACCGCCTAGGAGGGGGTCTTTCAGAAACTCCGGCCACTAGTCACACCTCAGGTGACGCTTCTGGCCATGAAACACCTGGAACGGACGGACAACAAGTTGAACCGTCTCTAGGAGACATGCTCAACTTCCAAACACCGCCGTCCTCAAGGGCTGTTAACTCGTCTCCTAGGGACGACTTGTTGTTACCTGTTGAACGAATGGACATCACCCCGGAGGGAGTACGAAGAAACTTCTTGCAACTCCGTGACCTCCTGAACGGCTACGTGCGAGAGGAGAGGTCCAGAGGAGTAAGAGTCAGGTTGTCGTACGACGAAGAGCCTGCTGTCTCCCTCTCACCTGGTCCTCCGTTGCTGGGAACCACTACCTCACCAGCAACCCAAAGAGCCAACACAAATCCTCATCCCTACCTTAACGGTCAGGGAGATATCTGCTCAGGAGGAGGAGGTCCTAGCAATTCCGTGCTCTCCCCGGGGACCTCAACACGACTCCCCTATGAAGAAGCTTTGAGGTCGTTACCTCTGGCCAGCAGTGCTGTGGCTGCTTCCCTTGTGGGAACAGGGAGTCTTGCTGGAGGAACTGTTGTCCCTCCAGGAACGATGTATCCTAACTATTCGCAGCCTCAATATTCGCCCTATGTACCACCTTACTTCCCCACATGGCCGGGAGGGTATCCTTGGCAATACCCACCACCTCTGAACCAAGTGCCAGCAACCCCCCCTGCGGGAGGACAGGGTCTGGGAGCCTCCCAACCCATGGTTCAAGCCTCCACGGCCGAAGCTAGGGGCGAGGCTACACCTTCGAAGCCATACCGACCTAAGTCGTTAGAATGCTTTGCCGAGCACATCGCTCATTTTGATTTCCCCAACAAGATCAAAATGCCAGCTAATGTGAAAACGTACGACGGCATAGAAGACCCGGATGACCACTTGAACGTCTTCTCTAGGGCAGCCACTGTAGAAAAATGGAACGATGCCGAGTGCTGCCACATGTTCATGCAGACCCTGGTAGGACCAGCTCGTCTATGGTTCAGTAGCCTACCGTCTCGGAGCATTTCCTCGTTTGATGATTTAAGGAGAGGTTTCACCTCAAACTTTAACCCCCTCAGGAAGTGCACCAAAGATGCCACCATATTGCACCAAATCCAGCAAGGGGAGCATGAAAACCTCCGTAGTTTCATCGAAAGGTACAAGAGGGAAGGTCTGCAGTATAGTGGTGCCACCGAGAAGATCCGGGTATCAGGATTCATGGGGGCCATCCGTCCCAAAAAGTTGCTAAGAAGGTTCCATGAAGATGTCCCCCAAACCATGGAGGAAGCATTCGAGAGGGCAGAAGCCTTCCTCAGGGGGGAAGAAGCATTAACTCGACAGGATTCTAGGAAGAGGGATCGAAAGAGCTGGAGAGACGGCTCAACAAACTCCCGAAGACCTCCTTTCCAACCCTACAACGAAAAAAGATCAAGAAGATCCTTCGATAATCAAAGGAATGAAGAAAGGAGACGATCCCCAAGGTCAGGAAGATACCACGAAAGAGAAAGACAAGTTTTCACTGTTCTCACCAAGACCCCTCAGGAGATACTCTCCACGGAGGAAGTCAAGTACACCTTTCGACCTCCCAGACCTCTGTCCAAGCCAGCTAACAAGAGGGATGCCAGCAAGCATTGTGCCTTTCATAATGATACAGGGCATCACACGAACGATTGCTACCAGCTGAAAAAGAGGATAGAAGAGGCTGTTAAGTCCGGGGAGCTGGCTCACCTAATCAAAGACATCAAAGGAAGAAGTGATGAAGGAAAGAAAGATAAGGAGGTCAACATGGTCAGGCTTGAAGGGGCCCAGCAGGCAAAGAAGGCTCGCACTGAGCCTTGGAACAAACAGTACATCTGCCTTCCTCCTGCTCCCGATGAACTGATCGTCACACCGGTAATAGTGGAGGCTGAACTGGATGGCTTCCCTATAGATAGGGTGTACATGGACTGCGGAGCCTCATCGGAGGTAATGTGTGAACGGTGCTTTGAATCCTTGAGCCCGGAGATCAAATCCAAGCTCAAGCCATCGGACGCGTCCTTGGTAGGCTTCTCGGGGGAACGAGTACATCCCTTAGGAAAGCTCACACTTAGCGTCTGTTTCAGGGATGGAGACTTGTCAAGGATAGAAGAGTTGACTTTCTCTGTTATCAGGTACCCTACCAATTACATCGTCACCTTTTCTCTGTCAAGGACAGAAGAGTTGACTTTCTCTGTTATCAGGTACCCTTCAAGTTACAACGTCCTTATTGGGAGAATGGGAATTGCCACCTTCGGCGCGGTAGTATCAACAACACATGGTCTAATGAAGCTCCCCACTCCTAATGGAATTGCAACCCTGAAGCCAACAGCAGAGGCTCTTTTGATAGCCTCCATAGAAGAAACCAAAGGTCCCAGGGAGCCAGAAACGCCAAGCAGCGGTCCCATCCGGGAAGTCAGCATAAACCCTGCCTACCAGGAGCAGACCATCAAAGTAAACAATCTGCTTCCTGATGAGATTACGTGTGAACTAATTAACCTTTTGCAGGATAATCGAGACATATTTGCTTGGTGCCCCGGGGACATGACTGGTGTTCCTAGAAGCATGGCTGAACACTCTCTTAACATAGCCCCCTCATACAAGCCAGTCGTCTAAAAGAAAAGAAGTTTGGCCCCAGCCAGGAGCCAGGCTGCTTGTCAGGAGGTGGAGAAGCTGGTTGAGGCAGATATCCTCAGAGAGGTTCAGTATCACTCTTGGGTAGCGAACCCGGTCATGGTTGCCAAACAAGACGGATCTTGGAGAATGTGTGTTGATTTCAAGGATCTCAACAAAGCCTGCCCTAAAGATTGCTACCCCTTACCCGAGATCGATTGGAAGGTAGACTCTCTCACCGGCTTCCAATACAAGTGCTTCTTAGATGCCTACAAGGGGTATCACCAAATTCAAATGAAGCAAGAAGATGAGGAGAAGACGGCCTTCCACACCGATAGGGGAATCTTTTGCTACAAAAAGATGCCCTTTGGTTTGAAAAACGCAGGTGCTACCTACCAGCGGTTAGTGGATCAGGCTTTCTCGAAGCAAATTGGAAGGAACATGGAAGCTTATGTAGATGACCTGGTCATCAAAAGCAAGTCGGGGGAAGCAATGATCCAGGACATCCGAGAAACATTTGACAACCTTCGAAGAATAAACATGAAGCTCAATCCTGTTAAATGCTCCTTTGGGTTCGAGGAGGGGAAGTTTCTGGGCCATATTGTTGGAAAGCAAAGCATCAAGGCTAACCCGAGCAAGGTCCAAGCCGTCCTTGATATGAAGTCTCCTACCACAAAGAAGGAAGTGCAAAGCCTCAACGGTAAAATCGCTACCTTAAAACGTTTCTTGCCTAAGTCCGCGGAAAAATCCTTGCCTTTCTTCAAAACACTAAAAAATTGTGTTGATAAGAAGGATTTTCGCTGGACAACCGAGGCAGAGGCTGCCTTCCTGGAACTCAAGAAACACATAGCTTCCCTGCCCGAAGTGGCAGCCCCTGAGGAAGGGGAAGTAATAACAGTTTATTTGTCTGCAGGAATGGAAGCAGTAAGCTCAGTGCTCTTGGTAGATCGAGGTAAAGAGCAAGTTCCCGTCTACTTTGTCAGCAGGGCCCTCAAAGATGCTGAAGTTAACTACACTCCCATAGAGAAGCTTGTGTTAGCGCTCGTACACACTGCTAAGAGAGTAAGGCGGTACTTCCAAGCTCACCCAGTAAAGGTCATCACAGATCAACCCATACGATCCATCTTAGAAAAACCAGAAGATTCGGGAAGATTGGCAAAGTGGGCCATTGGTCTAGGGGAGCACAAGATAGAATACTTGCCAAGGAGAGCTTACAAAGGGCAAGTGTTTGCTGACTTTCTCGCTGAGTTACCCACCCTGCAGGCAGAAGAAGAAATGAACGAGGTTGAAGAATCGCCTGACCTCAAGGGGAAATGGTGTCTTTTTACTGATGGAGCCTCAAGTGTAGAAGGTTCTGGGGCCGGTCTTGTCATCAAGGACCCCCACGGAACCGAATACACTTATGCCCTCCGTCTAGACTTCCCCTGCACCAACAACGTTGCTGAATACGAGGCCCTCCTGGCCGGGTTGAGATTGGCAAAAAGAATGAAGGTACAAGAACTAAAAGTCTTCGTTGATTCAAATCTGGTGGTCAAACAAGTAAATGGAGGATATACAGCCAAAGAACCCTCAATGATTAGGTACAAAGACAAGGTCAAAGAGTTCATAAAGGAATTCAAAGTCTTCACACTAGAACAGGTGTCAAGAACAAAGAACAAGCAGGCAGATGCCCTCAGCAAGCTGGCCTCCTTGACGTTTGCTCACCTAACCAAGAAGGTCCTAGTCGAGGTGCTGAAAGAACCATCCATCGATGACAAGGAAGTACAAGATGTTGTCACCGAAACAGACTCCACATGGATGACACCCATCATGTCCTACTTGAAGGAAGGGAAGCTACCCGAAAACGAACAAGAAGCTAAGCGGTTGGTTATGAAGGCGAGACAATATGTAATCGAAGACGACAAGCTCTGCAAGAATGGATACTTAGCACCCCTACTAAGGTGTGTAGGTCCCAATCAGAGTAACTACCTCATCAGGGAGGTACGTGAGGGTATATGTGGCATGCATGCCGGACCCCGCTCTGTGGTGTCAAAACTCATGAACTTGGGCTATTACTGGCCTACCATGCACAAGGATGCCTTTGAGACTATCCGAAGATGTGAAGCTTGTCAACTGCAAACACAGGTGAAGACCAACCCCAAGCATGACCTTGTTCCCATCATCTCGGCATGGCCCTTCTACAAATGGGGAATGGACATTGTGGGTCCCTTCCCACAAGCTCCCGGGAGGTTAAAGTTCCTCCTTGTAGCTGTTGACTATTTCACCAAGTGGCCGGAAGTCAGGCCATTGGCTACCATCTCGGGGAAACAGGTGATAACTTTCGTGTGGGAACAAATAGTCTGCCGATATGGACTGCCAGGGGAGATGGTGACAGACAATGGGAAGCAGTTTGCCAACAAACCCTTCAGCAGCTGGTGCTCCGAGCTAGGAATCAAGCAAGTCTTCAGCTCAGTAGCCTACCCCCAGTCCAACGGACAGGTTGAGCGCATGAACAGAAGCATTGTCGAAGGTATTAAAGCAAGGCTAGGAAGATGTGGCAAGAAATGGGTTGATGAGCTCCCAAGCGTCCTTTGGGCTATAAGGACCATGGAGAAGACAAGCCACCAAAGAACACCGTATAGCCTTGTCTTTGGAAGCGAAGCTGTCATACCAGCCAAGATAGGGGTAAGCTCAGGAAGAATTGCTCGACAAGACGCTCAACACAACCAAAAGGAGGTTCTACTCAACCTGGACCTCCTCGAAGAGTCAAGGGACCAAGCCTCTATCAGGGAGGCTAGGTACAAAAAGAAGCTTGAAGCCTACTACAACACAAGGGTGCGAAAAGAGGCCTTCAGGCCAGGGGACCTCGTGTTAAGATGCAATGAAGCCAGCAGGCAGCAAGACGTAGGCAAGCTAGGTCCCCGATGGGAGGGGCCTTATGTCGTCAAGGAAGCACACAATGGGGGATCCTACAAGCTAGCCGACCCTAATGGCAGAATGATCCCAAGGCATTGGAGTGACAAACACTTGAAACGTTTCTATGTTTAATAGTTGTAACGTCTCTTTGTATTCCAAAAACCATGATTAATGAAAGAACTATGTTTCAAATTATTAACTTGTCGCTTATCTTATCAAAGGGTGAGCCCCTCCTAACTTGGCTCCATGGGATCCGGCGCTATACCTACCCATGAAACGGGGATGAGCTCCCAGGCCACAACTGCTCAACAGGTAACAAGGCTAAGTAACCTTCCTGTATACAGGGTGAGTCCCTAATACAATCCACGACTCCATGGGACAAGTCCTTGGAAGGAATACCTAAACCCATGAAAGAGGGTGAGCTCCTCACACTAAGACAGCTCCCACATGTTCACAATACACGAAAACGAACATATCACTGAAAAACCATTTAAGAAAGGATTAAACATAAACAAACAAGCTGATAGGGTAAGCATTGCATCGGTTCCTTAGCTAAGTATCCTAAGCTGGGTGACTGCAGCATCCAACTCAAGGAGAAATGTTAAAGACATTGCAAACACTATAAACGACAAGTAACAGAGTCAAAACAACAAAACGTTAAACATAGCTAAGGCATCACCCCTAAAGGGGGAGCATTCCATTAAAAGACAAACATTAAACGCCCCAAGGGCTAAGTACAGCAGAGTTTGATTACAAAAGACATTCTAAAAACTTGAAAAGACTAGAACAAGGCTGGATCATGGGGTAGCAGAGTCTTCGGCTTCATTGGTGGCATCATCCTCACCGGTGGAAGCCAGGGCTTGGTTACCAACATCATCGTAAAGGCCATCAGTGTCAAGACCTGCAAATGGATCATCTTCGATGGAAGGAGGGATGGACTCAACCTCCAGAGCTTGAAGGGGGGAAGGACTCTCGAATACCTGCTCCAGATTAGGAACCTTTGAAGAATCAGCAGGTTTTGCACGTTTAGAACTACCCTCCCCACCGTCAGCTCCTTCCAACATGATCATGAGAGGCCTTTTCGACACATAGGAGCTAAACACTTGATTGGCCACATCCTTTTTCAGGCCCTCTGGCTCCAAATCTTGCAAGAAGGAGAGAGGCTGCTCAGAAGCCTTGGCAATAGCAGAGATGTAAGGATAGGTGGCAAGCTCCATTGCCTTCACAGCATTCACAAACTCTTCACCAGAAGAAGGCTTAAAGGACGGCAGCTCCTCAAGACCCTGACCCTCTTGAGCCGCTTTGAAACCGGCTTGAATCCCTCCATGGCGACCAAAAGATATGGCTTTTGCATAAATATCCGCCAGAGGAGCATTAAACTCTTGAGAGTGCAGGAGGTTGGTAACAAAACGAGCTACCCCCTTGGAGATTAGCCACTCCCTTTCTTCAGTCAAACGGTCCACCTGGACCCGGAGCTCTGTTCCCACCTTCTCCACCGAAGCCAGCTCCTGCTTAACTGCCTGCCGTGCCCGAGCTAACCCTTCCCTCTCCTCAGCAACTTTCGCTTTCTCATCATGCAGACCTTTGAACATCTTCTCAAACTATTCCTTCTCCAAACCAAGCTGGGTCTTAGACACAGCCAATTCATGAACCAAATCCTTCTCCCGAGCAGCAAGCTTTGTCAATTCCTCCTTCGCCTTAACCAACTCGGCCTCATGCTCTTCATAAAACTCCTCCACTTGTTCTCTTCTCGCCATCAACTCTCCCCACCTTGCCATACCATCGGGGAACAAAGACAGAAACTGCCCAAAGTGATAATACATCTTCTTCATAACATCCTTATCCATCCATTCCTTGTGAAGCTCTCTTTCAGCATCAGGGACACAATGGTCAATCAGATCACGACAAACAGAAGCCTTCTTCAGCAAATCAGTAGCTTTAACATCCCAGTCCGGCACAAACACTCCTTCACCGGACTCTCTCTGGACAGGAACATCGGAAACATCATCAACAGCAGCTTTAGAACTCTCACCTCCTTCGGTTCGCAACAATTTCGGACTAGCACCTTTGACAACAACATCCTTGGTTTCTTGAAAACAACATCGTCTTTCTTCGGGGAGGACAATGTGAGCTTGCCCTTCCCGGAGGCAGGAGTATACCCCAACGCAGAAGAAATCAAAGAAGAATCCTCGTCTTCATCTCCAAAGACCAAGGGCATAGCGGAAGAGCTCCCCTGACCCGAGGAAGCAGTCTGAAGTCGCTTACTGGAGCGACGGACGGTAACAGACTTCTCCCCTAATGGCTCCACAGCAGTAACAGATGACGTGATCACACTTGTATACTCCCTCTTGAAACGGACATGCTCAGTCTTCACCACCACATTCTTACCCTCAGCAACATTTCGAACCTTAAACTTCACATCAGCAATGTCATCTAGAGCAAGGAAGTCCAGAGTACTCATTTCTGCAAAAAGAAAGATAGTTAGATAACACAAAAATGATAAGGATGCCAAGGAGGAGACAGGGAGACACCTACCCTTCCCACCATGATATATCACCGGGTCAGTCCCAGGATCATCCCAGTTAACACTCAGGCCCACCATCACCAGAAAGTCCTCAGGGAAGGTACGAAGACGAGTAGGAAAACTACGCAGCTTCTCCAACAATACTTGGTCAAGAGTGTCAGAATCAGGTTCCTTCTCGTTTAGAGGAGCATCCGAAGACCTCTGAGGAGTTTTAAAGGGTAGAAAATCAGAGTTTAAGAAAAAGAACTTGTCTTTCCAAGAAGAAACAAGCCCAATAACACTAGAAATGAGGGCTGGTTCACATTGAGTCTTCTCAATGGTAAACCAATTCCCATTTTTAGCCAACCTAAAAAACCGCCGGTACATAGCCAAGGAAGGCTTATGACCGTGGCAACGACATACTATCTCAAAGTGCAAGATCCTAGCAACTCCGGAGGGACACAGTTGATCAAGAGAGAGTTGGTGATACTCTAAAACATTCGGAAAAAAGGTAGAAAAAGGATACCTAAGGTTACCCTGGTCAAACTGACGTGTATACACGGCCACCTTGCCAGGGGGAACAGAGGTCACAGGGGTTTTCCCCTTCGGAACGGAAGGATCAAAAGACAGTGGAATTCCGATCTCGGTACAGAACCGTTCAACATCGGACTTGGATAAACGAGTGAACTGGGATGCAAGATCAGTTTTCGACATAATGAAAAACAAGTGTGAAAAGAGAGAAGGGTTGCTTACCAGGTTTTATAGGGGAAAATAGAGTTCGCCGGTTAAGGAAGAATCGTGGGAGAGAGAAAGATGGACGAGTAACGGGTGGGATTTTAATTTGGAAAACATAGGGGTAGTCGGCCCTTTACCCGAGCCCGTGTTCACGCCATCCGAAACCATCCACTCCTACCCTCAAGTTGATCCAATACCCCACTACTATTATCCGAACCCATCTCCTAGTGAATGTTTTGGTACTTCTAGCAATATCTCAATAGAAGAATCTAGTTATAATCCATTTACTACGGCTTATCCGATCCCTCCAACCATACCACCCATGACCCCGGCGATTGACCCATATCTTGAAGCTACTTTGATTAATCGGGCAAATGGAGCGCTATCACAATCGGAGTATGTGAGCCGGAAAGATTACTTGGAATTGGTAGAAAGTTATTATCAAATGAAAACCCAACGTGATCATGGAGTTAAGGAAGTTGGTGAGGAGGTTCGCGTATCAATCAAGACAAGTCCTTGAGGAGTCCAAGTATCCTCTAATGTTGTAGGGTGGTGGGTATGGAAGCCAAGATGATGGGAAGGTTGAAGTGAAGGTAGAAGGCTAGTATTAAATAAAAGGTGGTGAAGTAGTAGTTAAAATGTTATGTGTTGTAAAAACTTATGTGGTAGTATTGTGTGGTAGTATGTTAACTTATGTGATTAGTAGTAATTGTGTATTAAACATCTAGAAATTTTCCTATGATATAAATATATCTAGATGTTTTGGTTAACTAATTAGATTAAAGAAAAAGGTTATAAAATAAATTATTACTAACCAAAATGAAAATTTTTAAATATAGAAAATGCCGAGACGATCTGAAAGAAATACGGGAAAAGAACCAGAAATAGAACAAACCAAGAAAAATAAAGCTTCTTCCTCGAAACCAACTGAAACGGTTGAAGAACCCATGAATGAAGAAACCCCCGTAGAAGAAGACATTCCTGTAACAAATGATATGAGCGAACTAGAAGAGAAAATGAGGAAGTTAGTTTTAGATAGTCTTCAAGACTCGATACCAACTATTATGACAATGTTAGAAAAACCATCAGGTTCCAAAAGTGTAGAGAAAAACCAAGACGAGGTCATAGTTAACTTAGAAGATAATACTATAAGATCTCGATACTGTGACTACAAAACCTTTATGGCCTGTAGACCTGAATCTTTCGATGGTAGTACGGGTGCAGCTGGGGCTACCCGCTGGTTAGAAGAGATGGAATCTATATTAGAAATAAGTAATTGTGCCCCTAGTGACCAGGTGAAATTTGTAACCCACTCGTTAAAAGCAGAAGCCTTAAATTGGTGGAATATGATAAGACAGGTAAGAGGAAGGGAAGTGGTAGTTACTATGACATGGTTAGAATTTCGAACACTTATTCCTGAGAAATACTGCCCCATGAATGAGATTGAAAAGATAGAAATGGAATTCCTAGGAATGGAAATGAAGGGCCTAGACTGTATAGGCTATATAAACCGATTCAATCAACTTGCCCATTTAGTACCTCATCAAGTAAACCCTGAACCTAAAAGAATTAGAAGGTTTATCTGGGGATTAAACCCCCAAATTCAGGGAATAGTTAGAGGGGCAAAACCAGCAAAATTTGATACTGCCTGTGAATTAGCCTTAAGCTTGACTGATGACATAATAAGGCATAAAGAACGGGAAAGAATAGCGGTAGGTAGTAAAAGGGGGTGGAATGAAACCTTTAGAACTATAAATTTCAATACTTCTGGTAAAAGTCAAGAAACCCAGGAGACCAGGGAAACCCCGAAAAGCGACCCTACCGTGGAAATAGCCCTTTTTGTTCGAAATGCAAATATTACCACACTGGTGAATGTCGAAGAAAATGTGATCGATGCGGCCGATTTCACCTCGGCAATTGCAAGGGACCCCATTGCCAGAACTGTAAGAAAGTAGGACATGTGGCAAGAGATTGCAGATTTGACCCAGACCGTCCCAGAACATGTTATGAATGCAAAGAACCTGGTCATTACAAGCTGACTGTCCCAAACTGAGAAATTCGTCCAAAGGAGAACAAGGAAGAGGAAGGGCATTTGTGATCAATGCGGAGGAAGCCCGAGATGAACCCGATTTAGTCACGGGTATGTTCTATATTAACCAATTACCCGCTTATGTCTTATTTGATACTGGAGCTAATCTTAGCTTCATTTCAAAGACCTTTATAGAAAAGATAAACATACTCCCAGAACGCATGAATAAAATATATGAAATCGAGATAGCCGATGGAAAAATTTTAAAAGCTACCGAAGTTTTTAAAAATTTGACATTGACTATCGAAAATCAAGAATTTCTGATAAATCTCATTCCTATGAGCTTAGGAGAATTTGACGTTATAGTCGGAATGGATTGGTTAGCATCAAATCAGGTTGAAATAGTTTGCAAAGAAAAGATAATAAAGATACCTCTTTTAACACAGGAGACTTTAATCGTGTATGGGGAGAAACCAAAAGGGACCTTAAATTTAGTTTCCAGCTTAAAAATGATAAAGTACTGGAGAAAGGGACACCAACTCTTTTTGATACACCTGAATTCAGAAAAAGAAAACAAAGAAGAAATAGATACAATTAAAATAGTATCTGAATTCAAAGACGTTTTCCCAGAAGAATTACCAGGATTACCCCCACCTCGCCAAGTAGAATTTTCAATTGACCTAATTCCTGGAGCTGCACCAGTTGCTAGAGCTCCATATAGGTTAGCTACAAATGAAATGAGACAACTTACGAAACAATTAGAAGAACTCATAAATCGAGGATTCATTAGATCACGTACCTCCCCTTGGGGAGCACCGGTACTTTTTGTTAAGAAAAAGGATGGAACCATGAGAATATGCATAGATTATAGGGAGCTTAATAAGCTAACTATTAAGAACAAATACCCATTACCTAGGATCGATGATCTTTTTGATCAATTACAGGGTGCCAAATATTTTTCCAAAATTGATCTTAGGTCAGGTTATCATCAGATAAGAATAAAAGATGAAGATGTTTTAAAAACTGCTTTTAGAACCAGATATGGCCACTATGAATTCTTAGTCATGCCATTTGGGCTAACCAATGCCCCTGCAGTATTTATGGATCTGATGAATAGAATTTGTAGACCTTACTTAGATAAGTTTGTGATCGTCTTTTTAGATGACATTTTAATTTATTCTAAGAATGAAGAAGATCATCAACAACATTTAAGAGAAATTCTGGAAACCCTTAGAAAAGAAAAGCTATATGCAAAACTTACTAAGTGTGAATTCTGGGTGAAAGAAATTAAATTCTTAGGACATGTGATCAATAAAGAAGGAATACAAGTAGATCCTATCAAAATAGAAGCCATTCAAAAATGGGAACAGCTTAAGAATCCTACAGAAATTAGGCAATTTTTAGGGCTAGCAGGTTATTACAGAAGATTTATTAGAAACTTTGCTAAATTAGCCCTACCCCTTACCACTCTAACTAAGAAAACTTCTAAGTTTGAATGGAAGGAAAAACAGGAACAAGCCTTTCAGAATCTAAAGAATAAATTATGTGAAGCCCCAGTATTAACCCTACCAGAAGAAGGAAAAACATTCATAGTATACTGTGATGCTTCTCAACAAGGCTTAGGATGTGTTCTAATGCAAGAACATCAAGTAATAGCTTATGCCTCAAGACAATTGAAGAAACACGAACAGAATTATGTTACACACGATTTAGAACTTGGGGCCATCATATTTGCTTTAAAAATATGGAGGCATTATTTATATGGAACAAAGTGTACCATCTACACTGATCATAAAGGCCTTCAACATATTTTTGACCAAAAATTTTTAAACATGCAACAAAGAAGATGGATAGAAATCCTAAGCGATTACGAGTGTGACATAAGATACCATCCAGGAAAAGCAAACATTGTGGCTAATGCCTTAAGTCGGAAAGAAAAACCTCTAGGAGCTAAAGCTTTTAAGATTACTCTAGTAAATGAATTCTTAAGTCATTTGAGGAATTATCAAAGAAAAGCTTTAGAACCTACCTTAATAGAACAAGAAGATCTTAATAGAGAAGAAGAAAGATTAATAGAAGGTGCAGACGGAATTTTAAGGCACGATGCCAGAATATGGATACCTCGACATGGTGATCAAAGAGAAGTTATTCTAAAAGAAATTCATCATTTGAAATATTCAATCCACCCTGGTAATCATAAGATGTACAAAGATCTTAGAAAGAACTTTTAGTGGCCAAGTATGAAAAGAAGTATTGGAGAATTTGTTGCAAAATGTATAACCTGTACTAAGGTGAAAGCAGAGCACCAAAAACCTAGCGGGTTACTGATACAACCCGAAATTCCTCTTTGGAAATGGGATCAACTTACCATGGATTTGGTAACTAAATTACCAAGATCTACAAGTGGTAATGATGCCATTTGGGTGATAGTAGATAGGCTAACCAAATCAGCCCATTTTCTACCCATACAAGAAAATTTTGGAGTAGAAAAATTAGCAAAAATATATATACGGGAGATAGTAACAAGGCATGGAATTCCCCTCTCTATTATCTCAGATCGTGATGGCCGTTTCACTTCTAGATTTTGGGGAAAGTTTCAAGATGCCTTAGGATCTCAAATCAGGCTTAGTACTGCATATCACCCACAAACAGATGGACAAAGTGAAAGAACCATTCGAACACTAGAAGATATGTTACGAGCTTGTGTTTTGGAATTTAGGGGAAGTTGGGACACTCATCTACCATTAGTAGAATTCTCGTACAATAATAGTTATCACGCTTCTATACAAGCTGCGCCCTTTGAAGCACTATATGGTAGAAAGTGTAGATCTCCAATTTGTTGGAATGAAATTGGAGAAAACCAACTTACCGGTCCACAAATTATTCAAGAAACCACAGACAAGATAGTTCAAATCAAGAAGAAATTAGAGGAAGCCAGGAGTCGCCAGAAAAGCTATGCAGATAATCGGAGAAAACCGTTAGAATTCCAGATAGGAGACTACGTCCTATTGAAAGTATCCCCATGGAAAGGTGTCATACGATTTCAAAAACGGGGAAAACTTAACTCACGATATATAGGACCGTATCAAATAAAGGAAAGAATTGGACAGGTAGCCTATCGTCTAGAGTTACCTCCGGAATTAGACGGGATCCATGATGTTTTTCATATCTCCAACCTCCGAAAATGTGTAGTGGATACACAAGCTATCATTCCTTTAGATGATATTCAAGTAAATCCCCAATTACGATTCACAGAGGAACCTATAGAAATTGTATCACAACAAGAAAGAAGACTAAGAAGGGGAAAGATACCGATAGTACAAGTTAAGTGGAATTCTAGACGAGGTCCTGAATTCACATTTGAACGTGAGGATATAATGAGAGCAAAATACCCTCACCTATTTATGAATCAGGTACAATATAAAAACAATTTCGGGGACGAAATTTTCTAAGGGGGAAGAATGTAACGACCAAACGAAATAAAATTATTAAAATAATATTGGGCCACCTTAAGGTGTAGCCCAATATACTTACCCGGATATAACACTTAAAAGCCCACTTAGCCCAATTAGGGCCCAACTAATATCTGGCTCATTAATAAACCCGATTTAATGGGCCAAGTATTTGGGCTCGAATATTGACCTTGTTAAGCTAGTCAGTGGGCCGATATAAAAGTTTTAAGTGGGCCGATATATTAAACCAATTAGTGATTATTAGTGGGCCGATGCATACGTAGGATATAATAGTTTTGCTTACACTCTAAGCCCATTATTGGTATGGTTGGCCGGCCCATCTAGATAGTTGAAAGAGTGCCGCCATTCTTCAAGGGAGTTCCACCTAAGCACTCCAAATTACTTACACACTCACACCTATCTAACCTACAAACCTAGATCATCATTGCATGCATGGATTAAAGCAAACCCACTCCCTCAAAACCGGCTAAACCATTCGGAAACCACAACCCACCATTCACCTCTTCATCTTCAACATGCAATCCACTCATCCTTCATCCCTAGCAATCGGCAACTATCACTCCTAATTATTATCCTTTTCCTTTTTGATCTTCTATCGTATGCAAGCTTATTTACTATAACTAGCCACGGCTACGGTGTTAAACCGGCCGATTAGATTCATCCGGGTAAGTTCTAAATCTTTAACTTGTAGAAATCACGAGCGCCAAGCTGTAATGGCCAGCTTATCTACGTATTTATATACCTAAGCTGTAATGGTCAGCTAACTAACATATATGTGTGTGTTTGTAATCGTGTTTATATGATAAACAGGTAGTCCGCATAATTTCCGAGCAAGTCATCAATCTTAGAAATCAAAGAACAACAAGTGAGTGTTTGCACCCCATAATAGCTTTTAAATGATTTGGGGTAGATGTATGTTTGTTTGTCTTTGAAAATCATTGCTTGATCATGATCCAATAGAAATAATAGAAACCGGTCGGATAGAAACTACGTAGAGTGGATCCATTCGGTATCAAAGAGTATAGACCCGGGCCGATTAGAGGCTACGGGACCATGCATAATCGATCTATACTCGAAAATAGAATGACCGGACGATTACATGCATGTGTCTAAAAGATTGTTAAAGTCTTGGCATCACTCACTAGTTTCGACTAACGTATTTTAAACATACATTTCAGGAGATTATCATGGAACCCGAGCTCAGTTATGGTGTTAGTGAACTTGTCGAATGAAGTTTGATGTTTATAAATAAAGTAGAATCGTGTTGTAGTGTGACGTTTTCAAAAACGAAGGTTGTAAGGGCTTCGGCCTAAACATGGTTTGGAAAGTATGGTTTAATGTATAATATAATGATGTTTTGAGTTAAAAATGTTGGTTGTGATACGAGTACAAGAAACCGGTTTTAAAAGTGGGAAATTAAAACTATAAAACTAGTTAGGAAACTAACTACCAATCGGTAACGACTCGGTGAAAATCGGGTCGTTACATAAGGTACTCTAATGACTCGATCACCTCCCGGTCTCTCTAATCACATTACACCCTAAGATGTAAAGGAGTAATTTAATTGGGTTAACTATGACTTGAAATTACAAGAAACTAAAGACAACTAGGATAGGATCACCTCCCGGTCTCACCCAAAACCTAACACCTAAAGCTCTAGACAACCCAACATTCCATCACCTTCCGATCTCAAGAATGGAAGAATACTTAAGTCCTTTAAATTCTCTAATCAAGTTCCTATGGCTTTCGTGCACAAAACCATAAAATAAGCTACAAGCACCTAGCAGGTAACCCTAATAATCATCCAAACATGAAAGACATTCACTAAGACGATTGTGGAACTATCAAAAATAATAAATCAAACTTAAGTACGCACACACATCATAATAAACACCAACCAAATCGTTACCAAAACATTAACCATTCAAAAATAATCCATTAACCGAGAGCTATAAAATTAACATGTATTCATCATTGCTGACCTAGGTAGTGGTTCAAGATTTAGCTACTCATAATAATGACAAACAATAAAAACAAAGGTTCAACATAAAAATTAATCATGGTCTCAATATTCATGAACACAAAGTAAATAAATATGAAAACTAAAATTTTTAGTGAGCGAACCCGTAGCTTTACTCTTAAACCCAAGCCTTCCTGGCTTTCACTTTCCCTCTATTCTTTTAGAACTGCTGTTGTGGAGTTAGATATCCTCTCCCTTCGGATAAAGAGGCGGCTTTCAGAGAGACCCCCGGCTCGACAAAAGAAAGTAACGCCCACCGTGGGGCTCAAACCCACGACCACAAGGTTAAGAGCCTTACGCTCTACCAACTGAGCTAGACGGGCTTGTTAGCAATTGTAATCTATGTATAATGTTTAAACATAATGCAATAACATGCAACAAGGCACATGCGTGACATGTATTGTAAAATGTATATTTGTAAATGTAAGCGCATTTGTATACGTATACATGAATCATCCCAAAAGTGTAAAATTGAAAAGGGGACAAGTAATACTCACAGTTTGCATATGTTTCTTTCAACAAAACTTTTTTAGTAATTATACAACGTTACATTTATCACCTCATGTAATAAACATGATTGTACCCTAGTGATCTGTATCCAAGTAAGTTGGAATTTATTGAAACTAGGAGTGTTCAAAAAAATCTGAATCCAAAACTGAACACAAAATTTTGGATATTTGAAAATTCGGAAATCCAAAAATCAAATAATCCAAATTTTCGGATATTGATTTCTAAAAATTTTGGATAATCAGATTCCAATATTTGAAAACTAAAAATATAAAACAGTAAATATATATTACATGGATACCAGTTTATTTTAATATAATAAAATGTAGTAAATAATCGGATAAGGGTTTGGAATTTTGAATTTTTATTGTTTTTTATGTTGAAAACTTGAAAAATTGAATACATGGTTTAGCTTTTTTCCATGCAAAAATTGGATTATTATTTTTTTTTAAAATTTTATGTTTAGATACAGATTCAGATATTGATATTCACTATCCAAAATTTTAAGTGCGAAAATCAGATTATCCAATCTTAAACACCCCTAATTAACGCCCATACGTTTTGAAAAGCAATTTAACAACAATTAAATTGGTAAAGCAAACATGAAAGTAAAATTACATAGCAACACCAAATACAATAATGCAAATGCAAAGAAATTCACATACCTCAATAAAATCCCCAACCCGACATGATAAATTGAGACCTACGATTTAGTAAAGAGAGACTAAAATTAAGATTAGCAAAAAAAAAAAAAAAAAACTGAAATAAATCACAACAAACGACTCAAATAGGGATAACTGGACTGTCAGTGGTGTCGAATCCTGGCTAGACCGGTTTAACCAGTTTGTCTAATCCGGTCTTCAAAACACTGGTCTAAGAACATTCACAATATGTTCGCCATCCCAATTCACTCACAACCATATATTACACTAAAATTATTATAGTTTCTCTCTACTCCACTTACAACCACTTTCAACAAATATTAAAAAATAAATACATAAAAATTGTTTCCCTCAAAATATCCTCAAATATACCAATAAATGATAAATAGTAGGTTCTTTATTTTCACTACTTAGTACCCATAAAAAATACATAATTTTTTCACACAAAACATAAACATGAGTGACCAAATGTTAGCACTCTAAGTAACTCGAATAAACCCTATTTTTAGAGTGTGTGTACCGGAAGCGCTAATTAGCGCCACTCTCTTTATGGGGATTGGTTGAAATTTGTTCCCCCACTTGTCAAGAAAAAAATGGCGTTAATATTTTAACACTCAACACTTGTTTTATGAATTTTAAAGCCCCTTAGCGTCCTTTAAGCCCCAACCACAACTGTGTTTAAACACTAAAATGAGATTTAAAACCCCATTAACGTCTCACCACACATCTACATAGCACACTTTACCACCTTCACATCACCTTTAAAGAAGAAAAAAAAGTGGAAAACTCCTTTAAAATTAATGTTTTTTACTTTTTAGTTTTTCCCAAAAAAAAAAAAAAAAATTCCTGTATTACAATTTTACCACCACATATATTAACCAAAAAAAAACATAAACAAGTATTTCATGATCCTAAAAGCACCCTCTTCTCAAACACACACAGACCCAAACCTGACACTTATTTTCTGAAACAGATACCTTCATCCCATTTCCCCTTTCTTCAATCAACAACCTCCTTCCATCACAATCCCTCTATTATTATTATTATTATTATCATTATTATTACTACCATTATTATTATTAATATTATTATTAATCTCCATATCTAATGCCCAATACAATTCCCCTGTTCGAATGTCTTCACCCCTCAAGGGTTTATTCCAAACCCTAACCCTAATTTCTCCCCTCATTATAAAATGGGTGCTTTAACTTTCAATCGCTTCAAACGTGACTCCGAATCCCAATCTTCATCACCCTCTGCCTTTGATTATAATCATCCCCACCTTTCCAAGAAGCTGAAGCCATCCGATTCGTCTTCGAGCTCCGTTTCGAGGCTCCGGCTCTACCCGAAGCTTGTGACTCCTATTGTAAGGGAAATTCAAGCTCCTTGTATAGTTGTTAAGGGATTTAGTTCTAAAAGATTAGATAGTAGTTGTAGTGGAAAGTTTAGTGGATATTCTAGGGTGAAGTTTGATAATTGTGGTGATAGAATGGGGAGTTTGTTTTCGAAGTATCGTCAGGCGAAGGAAGTGGCGAAAGGGAGCTGTAGGTATGTTAGTTTCGAGACGGAGAATGAGGTTGTGGAGGTTATTGATGTTGATGATGAGAATGAGAATGAGAATGGAAATGATGGTTCCGGGGACTCGGGTGTTGAGGAAGTTGCGGTTATGGAGAGTGAGAGAGAAGGCGTTAACGAGTTGCAGAATATTAGAGCGAAATATAAGGAATTAGATGGGAAGGCTGAAGGAAAGGTTGGATTGCAGCCGTCGACGTCTTCAGGAGTGGATTCGGATGTGTTGGATGGGAATGCGTTGGAATCTTTGTCGTTGGATCCGAGGCTGGATGTTTTGGTTGATGTGGGTCTGCCTTATCATAAAAAGTTAATTGAGTCGGTTCGAAAGCGAGATGAGCGGTTACGGAGATTGAGCTTTGATATCCAGTTACAAGAGGAAAAGAGAGCTTTGTATAAACAGTTGACTCCTGCTAAGAAAGATGAGCCAGAGAAAGATGAGGTGACTGGTTTATGTTTAGTATTATTGGAGAATGGAAGCTTTGTTAGTTATTTGTATCATGTGTTGAATTGATTTGTTTTTCAGGATGTGTTGCTTGAGCCTTTCCGGCCGCTTACCAAGGATGACGAGGAAATGGTCGCTGTTGCATTGTCTAATTCTAGTCGGTATGACATATAGTGTGTATGTTGTAGGTTGTAATGTAGCTAATATATCTATGTATACTCATATATGAAATGCTTATTTATGTTTTTACTGTCTAATTTGGTATAAAATGGTCCTCTGAATCTGTAGAAGGAAGGTGTTGGTCACTCATGATAATTCGAATATTACAATAACTGGAGAAGTTTTACGGTGTTTAAGACCTGGGGCATGGTTAAATGATGAGGTAACTTAAGGTTTTGCATGTAATATTTGGGAGCAACATAACTTGTTAAGCAATATACTTAATGCTGTTTTTTTTTTCCTAATATAGGTTATCAACTTGTATCTGGAATTGCTGAAAGAGAGGGAAAAGAAGGAACCTAAAAAGTTCCTGAAATGTCATTTCTTCAACACCTTTTTCTACAAGAAGGTTAGTTAATACTCAGTGGCGAAGCTTGACCCGAAACTTCGGGGGGTCGAAAACCAGTTTCGAGGGGTCGAAACCATATATACCAAAAAATTTCTATACGAATACTATATAATTGGAACTTACAACAACAACCAAGCCTAGTAAATTCCACAAATAGCAAAGCTATTTGTAGGGTCTGGGGAGGGTGGGATGTAGGCAAGCCTTACCTCTACCCCTAAGGGTAGAGAGGCTGCTTCCAGAGAGACCCCCACCGCCCCTTAAGAGCTGCGCCAATGTTAATACTTAGTTTAGCCCTTTCCTTCTTCTTCTTGGCTTTAATTACATCCTCCTTTCGTCGTGCATATTTTGGAAAATTCTTGTTTTAGGATATATTTCTTTATTCGAGAATTTTTAAAAGTTAATTACCAGTGGTCGCGTTTAATAAATGTCATAAATGGGTGTCGCTTAAAGTATTAAGTTGATGATGACTACGAGTGGGAACTTCAGTTTTACTATTTCTCTATAAATTGCAACTCTAGCAATAAGTGAACTAGTGAAGTATCAGAGTATCAAACAGTGGATGTGCAGTAGGAAATGCTGAATGTAAAAAAAGGTAAAGCACAGTTAAAAATGGTAATTTGTAACACGGATTCATATCAATATTTTTTTTTTCCTAAATACACAAACTGGTCCAAAATATTCATGGTTCTCTCCATAAAATATTTGGTGCTTGCATCTATCGAAACGTTTTTTTGTCTTGATTAATGATCTTCCTCTATAAAATATTAGACATAACCTTACTCGACATCCCTGTGTCATACATTGTTGATGAATTTAAAATGACATTTAAGACTATATGAAATCAGGCCGCCAATATACTTTTGAAGTTAAAATTACTAATAAGTTGATATCAGTTAATCTTAAAAACAAAAGGTGTTCTGATTCCATCTTATGTACAGAGTTCACCTAGTGTTTTTGTTCTACTCCTTCCAACCTGATAAACAGCTTGGTTTTGCCTGTCTGGGTATGTATGAACTTAAATTTATATGGTTTTCCATGTATTTTTAGAATCATTATTAATGCATTACACATTTTTTAAGAAAGTTTACTATATTTAAGTTGAAGATTACCTTGTTAACTATCTATAGGATTTGAAATTCATATACTACTTTTTAACACTGAAAAAGTACATTCATTTCCATTTTCCAGTATTCCTCTTCTTGGCAATCCATTGGAGTAATCAGCAATAATCTTTTTATATTTGTGTGCTTCACCGCTAAGTTATAAGAAATATGTTGTTTCTTATATATACTGATGTATACTGTTGAAAGGTTTGTACTTATTCAGATATCATTTGCGTTCGTGACACCTAGGCGTTGGCTGGAAAACAGTATGAGGCTTAAACTCGACTGATTTCTAAATCCTGGGTAAATGAATAAAAATAGCTGAAATGTGTATCAAGTCTTTTAAGTCAGTATTTCCTTTGTTTCTAGAATCAGCAATTTGTTTAGTAATAATGAACAAACTACAGATTGAATCTTGATTGTTTTCTTAAAATGTACACATATCCTCTTTATAACTCTAAAGGATACCAATCTAGCTTGGGATTTCTTTGTCTTACATAAACCATCTTTATAACCATGATATGTGTTGGATAACCATGGTTTATGGACCTGAATTCTGATATTATGTGCCACCTTTCATTTCATGATTCTTATTTTTATCTCTTTGTTCTACAATAGTTGATAAGTGGAAGGACGGGCTATGATTACAAGTCAGTTAGAAGATGGACTACACAAAGGAAGTTGGGATACAGTCTCCTTGAGTGCGACAAAGTAATTCTATACACACACACTCACCCCTATCAGTCTATTCTTGCTTAAAATCCTGACCATTTCTTAAGCAGATATTTGTCCCTGTTCATAAAGAGATACATTGGTGTTTGGCTGTTATCAACAAAAAAGAAGAAAAATTCCAGTATCTTGATTCTCTTGGAGGTGTTGATAAACAAGTAATGAGGGTATTGGTATGTATCATAGTGGACATATATGCACGCACATACGTAACTTTTGCTTTTGAGGTCGTCTGTTACTTTTTTTGGGTTCAAATAGAATTTGCAAGATGTTTAAGTAAAAAACGGGTTCAGTTGAAACAGGTCGATTTTAATGCAGCTTGAAACAGGATGGGTTGACCTATAAGCTTGTTAAATTAATAATACTGTTCTAATAACAATCAAAATCTTGAATAAAAAGATGCAGGAAGCTGCATCAATTACAAATAGACTTTTGTGTGACTTCCAATCTTGTCGACCCGTTAGAGAGTTTATTTGCGTTATTTGATCACAAAGAGATTCAATTATTACTATTATTATTGTTCACATGACATTTTATATGCATATGCATTTCATGATAAATGTATCTTATTTATGGGTCCAGGCCAAATACTTTGTCGATGAGGTGAAAGATAAGAACGGGGAAGACATTGACGTTACTTCTTGGCAGCAAGAATACGTGACAGACCTTCCTAATCAGGAGAACGGGTGTGTGACCTTTTTTTACTTTCGTTTTTTGATGACCAGATAGTGTTATGTGTTCTCGTTTGATGTGGTCTGTTTTCTTACCAGGTTTGACTGTGGTGTGTTTATGATCAAATACGCAGACTTCTATAGCAGGGACATTGGCCTATGTTTCAAGCAGGTCAGTTGTTACAACAGGCTTTATATTGATCTTGTATGATTTCAGAGGTTAAACACGGACAAAAATCTTTGGTGTAGGAACACATGCCATATTTTAGGCTGAGGACTGCCAAGGAGATATTGAGTTTGAGAGCTGATTAAACATCTGTCATGCTTTAAGCATGTGGTGTACATAATATAATCTTCCCCTGATTTCTATTCATCAAGCCGCCTCAAATGACAAATGACAAATATAGTTGCATGTTTTGTTAGTTTATGATGTTTGGTTGTTTAGATGATCCTCAAGACTATGTTTCTGTTAGTTGGTTTGAATTATAGAAAAACTCTTTGCAAAAGCGTACTCGTGGATGGAATATTATATGTATGTGAACGTGTTGTATTTTTTTTATCACACTTATCTTCGGATTTGCAACAACGGACCAGTATAACATAATATCTGATGCGCTCTGTAATGTTATGGTTGTGTGAAGAAAAACTTTATGTGATTGAGCTGTTAACCCCAAACTTTGTTTGGTTTGTTGAGTTGGAAACATGTGACTACGGAATACGGATTAGGGATGAGCAGCCATTTTTTTCCTGTTTTTAGGATATGTACTGTTGGTTCGGTAAGCCATTTTTTTCCTGTTTTTAGGATATGTACTGTTGGTTCGGTATTGTATCTGATACCATACCAGCCACTTGCGCTATTGGTACTCACTTTTTGCGTTTTTTGTATCGATATTTTCGGTTCCGTACTTAGCTCATCCCTAGGACTCATTACCGTCCTATGACGGTAGAAGGTGGATTTCCAATGCAGAAAACCAAAAGGTTGGATTCCAGCATGAAATCTAATCCCTCTGTCAGTGTTACGGGTGCAGGGTTCCCTGCATCCCTCACCACCGCGTAGGATTGGTCCTTCCGCGGCAGTCAGTAGTGCATATCTAAGCGCCTCTAACCAAGTTACTTACAAATATGGCTTTAACAAATCCATGCAAACAAGTGAACAAATGCAAACCAATATCTTGATTCTTAGGCTGTGCAGGCGATTATTATGGGTCGGATATTTTTAATGTCTATACTCGTAAAATGTTGAGTAAGCAAAAGAAATACCTTAAAACCATAACTTATAAAAACAAGACACAAAACCATGCCATCCAATAACTATAGTTTTAAATAAAGATCCAATATCTCCACTATGCATCATCATATCTCCTACTTGTACCGCCATAGAACACCCAGCCTTGCCTCCGCTATGCATCATGTTGCCGCCTCCTTGAGCCACCATAAAACACCCTGCCTTGGCGGCGGCGCGCAATTTGAGGAATGTAGTTACGAACACGTTCCACAATTTCATCGTCACTTTCATCAGTATCATGACTATCATCAGTATCATCAGATGATTCATATCCCCTTCCAAAAAATGAATTCCTTAATTCACTCCTTCCAAACATGTCATGAAAATTTCTTTCAATTACATAGTCCCCCACTATGACCGCCCCGGGCATTGTTGAGTTTATTGTACTCATCACATCATTTAAATCGCTATCGTTTTCAAGCTTCTTCCATTTCTTTGCAAGTGACGGGTCAACTTCCCGAGGGCGGGCTGAAGGGTGATCGGCCCTCACATGCTTCCTTAAATTTTTATATGAACCAACAAACGAGCAGTTGTCTTGCATGCAACTCCTCTTCTTGGAATTCAAAAACTTGCGCGCCCGTTTCACCACAGTCCACCCTTTTACCTGACCACGACAAAGCGGGCACAAAAGCTCATCTGAACCTAAACTGAAGCTTGGATCATCCATTGACACGTCTCCTGTTCCAGTCGAGTTGGCTTTGGTGTAGGCTTTCTTGTACTGGTCTAAACAGTTGGAATAACGGTAGCTGGTTGCACACATGTATGAGCGGCAGCCTTTATGATGTGAGGAACAAAGTAGAAGAACGGCATTGTGAGGGTATTCCAGACAAACGGGACATTTTGCATCCTGCCATTCCTTCTTTTCAGATGCATTCTTTTGTTTTTTATGACGGGAATCTTTTGTAATCTTTGAACGGGATGGTCGTAAAGAATGTTGGCTTGTCAGCCTTGATCCAGATCTTTGTGGTTCCTTCTTGACCTTAGTCATAGCAGGTCTAACCTGGTACACATATCACCAAGACATAAAGTTGTTAAGAATGTGTAAATGTGAAGCAGGAAATAATGGAAATGCATAGTTTCTATTCGATGATAATTACAATTGATCATCATCATCATCATACTCAGTTAATCCCACCAATAGCGAAAGCTAAGGTAGGGTCTGAGGAGGGTGTTTGGGATTGATTATTCAAAAACAGATTATGCGTTTTGGAAAAGTAGGGGTGGAGCTGCTTATAGATTATTGTGTTTTGGCAGCCTAAAAAACTGATTATCCGCGTTTTCAAAACGCAGTCCCAAACACTAAAAACTGATTATCTGCGTTTTCAAAACGCAATAATCTAAAAATCAGATTCAAAACGCAATCCCAAACACCCTCTAATTCTCTAAATATGAAACCCCTGAATTTGTATTTCATATAAACAAGCTAAGGGGTTAGGCATGGAAAGCTCATTACCATCATTCTATGCGGACCCCCCCCCCCCCCCCCCCCCCCCCTCTCTTACCCCTTCCATCTGAAAATTCACACTACCATCAAACCACCTCTATAAATCAAAACGAAATGACCTAGAACAACAAAACATGCACACAATCTTATAGAATGCAGGCTCCGCCATTAAAAACGAATAAACTACAACTTTTCTACGAAAAAAAGTCCCTCAACCAGATTTTTGGATATGAAAGTGCCTGAACATGTTTAAAACAGACAAACCAATGAAAATACTGACTTTGATAAGGTTGACTCCTATTTTCTTAACATCAACATAGCGGACATATTCTATAAAAAGAAACCAACATAGTCCCACTTTCTAACAACATAAGTCCCTCGATAAAATTTTGAAAATCAAAGTCCTTGGAATTGTTAAAAAAAATACAAACCTTGAAACCTATGAAATTAATAGTAACCGGTAGCTTGCACATGTATCACAAAGGCACTTGATGCGGACGCTATGTAGGCTATTTTTTGTTGGCATGACCTTTTATAGTGTTATTTATAATTCACTTAAATTTAAATGCAACCACAGTTTCTTCCCATCCAACCAATTTGTATATGTGTCCGCGTTCAAATATGCGACTGTGTGTTTATATGTGCGTGTATATATTTGTATACATATTTGTTTGTGTGTTTGTGTGCGTGTGTGTGTGTGTGCGGCATGCATTACATGTCCAACTTATGCAAGCAATCACCTAAGTGCCACATGTACAAGCAACCTGTTTTTACCAATAAATGCACAAGCTTGTATATCTTTAACAAGTTAAGGGAACAAATTTTTCATAAATCAGTTAAAACCTCTTCATGAAAATACAAAATTAAATTATTTGTTTCATAACATGAACCCGAACAACCGTAAAAAAAGACTAAATTTTTACTTCCATCAAATTCAACAACATAGATTCCCATCATGAATAACAGATTAAACCCAAAATCACCCCACAAAATATAACATTCAAATGAAAAACATTTCACATAATAATCTCCAACCATTTTCTCTTAAAAATTACTTCTGATCCTTAAAAACATTATTATTAATCTCACCCAACTAATTTTAACAATGCCAAAAGAATCCCAACACATATCATCAATCATGAAAATCATAACCACTATAAAAAAAATAAATCTTTAATGATGTGAAATAATTAAATAACAAAGAATCATATTAGTAAAAAAAAAAAATCTTTAAACATAAAGCACAAACCTTGATTAACAAAGTCTATTTCTTGAATTAGGGTTTCAAAAAATAAAAAAACAAACATTATCTCTGCATCTACACATCAGTAAATAATTCAATCCCATTTATCTCATTCATCTGGGTTTCAAGTGGTAAACGTTAAAAAAAAAAAAAAAAAAAAATGTTTCGTTAACAAAATTAAATAAACATAAGACACTATTTGAAAGTTTTAAAAGAATGGGTAGTAATGATGTTAAGGGGATGAAAATATTACCAAGAGAAAAGGAAATGATTGAGGAAACAACGCCGCCGTAGACGGTGGATGACGACGGAGGAAACCGTCGTGCGATTGGTGTGTGTGTTCGGCGTGCGGAAAAGACTGAATAATAAATAATACTATTGGAGAGATTTATAAGTTTATTGAATTTTGCCACTAATGTTTTGTGAATTTACTTGAAGTGTCGTAATAAATTATGTTGTATACTTATATTATGGTGAATTACAAAATCGTACTATAGCGGATTATAAATCATGTTCTTTAGAAGAATAAATAAATTATAGAAACTGTACTTTATGTTTAAAAACTGTTGCACGTTATGTCCATTACCAAAAACCGAGTTAATTTTCATACTTAACTTTGACCAAGTTGATCTCATATGAGGGCAAATTTGTCTTTTTACTTATTTATTTAAAATATTAAAAACATAAAAAATAAAAAGAATTTAAAAAATTTATAAAAGATTAAAAACCCATCACCCCTACCCTATCCACTCTCTTTCTCAACTATTTGTCTCTCTAACTACCCGACCACCACCAACCTCCACTGCTACCCCGACCACCACCAACTGCTCTCGTCGTCCTTCTTTAAACACCTTGTCTTTCTCGCCATCTTAACCCTTACCACCGCCTGACTATTAACAACCATCACTACTGCACCTTCACCATCGTTCACCAACACACCCACCGCGATTTATGTATACATCGGAGTAGATGATGTGGGTTTTTTGTTTTGAGGCAAGTGGATGTGTGCTTGGGAATGTTTCATATAACAGACATGCGTGAATGGCAGCCCAAATATAGGGTCTTTCAAACAACGGTAAGGGTTGGATTTGGTGGTGGTCAATTTAGGAAATTAGGGTTTCATGGTGGTAGTTGCAGGTGGTAGCTGTTGAGTAGTGGTGGTTTGTTGTTGTTGTTGGTGTGTGTGAATTTGGGTATAAAACTAGGGTTTATATTTGGGGATGGGGAGGTTGGTGGGCGTGGTGGTGAACGGAGGTGAATGTGCAGTGGTGGTGGTGGTTGTTGTAAATGATAAAGGCGGTGTTGACAATGGTGGTGGTTGCTTATAGTGGAAATGAGAGTGTTGACAGTGTTGGATAGAGGTGGCTGGTTATGGCGATGTTAAAGATATAAAAGGAAAGGGATGGGTGGTGGTGACTAGTCGTGAGAGAGAGAGAGAGAGAGAGAATAATTGATTATTTGTTAGTTATTTTTTAGTTTTTAATATTATTTTTTGTTTTCTTTTCTTTTTATGCATTTCTTTATTTAATGGGTAGAAAGACAAATTTGCTCTCACATGGGGTCAACTTGATCAGATTTAACTATGAAAGTTAACTGGGTTTGGGGTAAAGGACATAATGTGCAACGGTTTTTAAACATAAACTACGGTTTCTGTAATATATTTTTCTAAAGGACATGATTTGTAATCCGCTATAAATATAAAGGACGATTTCTGTAATTCACTCGTGTAATTAATTACTCAATAATGATTTTAAATTCACCTATTGCATAAATAAAATTCATCTAAATTATTTTAATTAACATCACATATTAGATTATACATTCGGAGCGTCACGAGGTTGAAAAATCTAATATTAATAAACAAACAAAAAGAGTAAATAACTTAAATATACCATTGAGTGAAATAAATATGTAGGCATCAAATTGAGTAATATATAACCATTTGACCTGATGACTTGCAGATGATAGATTGTATAAACATCAAACTGGCTCAACTTTCACAGCAGGAATAACAATAGCCTTATTAAAAACCTATCAAAACCATTCACAACATATGCAGTGAGATAACTAAAAACTAACTGCAGGAACAAACATGTATACAATATAAACTATCCGATATTTACAGCTACAACGATGTCTTTTATATAAGCTTTTGGGTCTTTCTTCCCAAATTAGAAGCTACAACGAACCCTAACCCCTAAATCGTAAAAACTAACATAATCTGATTAAGGAATCCATTAATCAACTTGGAACTTTCAATCCTAATATGAAAAGGTTTGGAAACATGTAGATATTACCTGTTACGATGGATAGTTGAAGGAACGAAAAAAGTACGGCCTGCGTTTGAATACCCGGTTAAGCTCTGGCGACCACAGAAAACGACGGCGACAACGAAGAGAGGAGGAGGAGGTGGTGGAATGGTGGAGGTGAGGGTTGACAGGAGTTCTTAGTCGATCATTGTGGGTGGATGATAGGGAGAAACAGGATAGCCGCCATGCAAGGATCTTTGGAGAAGAGAGATTTCGTGGATTTTAGGGTTTGAGTTATAATGGCGTGCATAAGAAGAAATATTTTATAGATGCGATTGTAAAGTTTAAAAAAAGTATTTTTTTTATTTAATTAGTTGGTGCCACATGGCACACTCAAGGAGTGGAAGATGACTTATTTGAATGTCATGTAGGATTTCATGCTTTGGAATATTAATATATATAGATAATACATGACTAAGGCTGCCCGTTATGGGCTAGTGAAGGAGGGTCGTGGAGTAACATGACATCGTCACCACGTGACCACGATTTGTACACCGCCTCCGAGTGTCATTATCGTGAAGCTTGTGAAGACTTCCACGATGGTCACAAATCAAATCAAACTCAACCTGCAACTTCATAGTTGCAACCCAAACCACCCGCTATAACCACTCAAAACCTCCACATCCACTCTGTGTACCATCACCCAAAACCCCAACCACAACTACATCCACCCCATTCGAAACCCTATCCATAACCCGCCACCATCCACCTCAGACTTGCAACAACCTCCACCATCACCATACTTGTCTTAAAACGATCCTTCAAAATCAAACCCAACCTGTAACCTCATACTTGCAACAACCCACCGTCACTATCTCTGTTTTCTATTCAAATGAAGTGGAGAAAAAAAGAAACTATAAAAAAATGAGGGGAAAGTGGAGGGTAGTGAACCACGCCACATGTTAGTGGAGGAGAGAGGTGAAAAGGGATGTTAACGTGGAGCATACCAAATGACTTTCTTGGGGGGGGGGGGGGGGGGGGTTATGCACTGTTCAATGACGCCGTTGCCCTTTACCATTTTCCAATTGGTATAAAAAGTTAATGATCCCCACCAAACCCTGTTACCCCTTGTTATTTTGTTCACGGGGCTTCAATACCCCCGCCCAACTCAATGACGCCGGTAAAACAGGAAACGATGCGCTATTCTATGAAAAACGGCTAACGTGACAGGACACGAGCCCTACACCGTGCAGCCTTACACCTTTACTTTTTGAGTCGGCTAACAATCTATAATGAAAAGAGAGGTCGAGTTGAAAAAAAAAAACCCAGCAGAATCTGGTGCGCTGAACCCACCAATAAAACCAAATAATTAGCAAAGGGCAAATACGTAAATCCCCTAAAAGTTGAGACCTATTTTCGTAATTTCCAGTCTGTATCATCATCCCCAAACCCCATCGCCTATATATTATCGCAGCATATCTCCCCTCCAAACCCTCTCTCTTTAATTAACAAGTTGCCTACTTTTTGCTCTCTTTGTTCCACCCATCTCCAGAAACGTCATGTTGGTCTATCAAGATTTGATTTCTGGTATTCTTTTCCTTTTATTATTATTATTATTATTATTATTATTATTATTATTATTATTATTATTATTAGTATTATTATAGCTCTTTAATTGATAGTCTTTAGTGTTTGTGGTTATTGATTAGCTTAGTTTGCCTGTATTTGTTTAGATCTAGATGGGTTTTGTTGCATGTTGGATGGATGATTGCTTAGGTTATTGTTTCATGTTAAGATTTGTAACTTATTTTAGATCTGAATATTGTTTTTTTTGTGTTAAGGTTTTTTGTTAGCTTTTTTAGGCTTTGTGTGTTTCCATGTTTTTAGCTGCTGATTGATATTGTTGCAGTAACTGTTTTTAGATATTATTATATTTGTTATTATCTCTGAATTGTTATGTACTTGATTGAATGTTTTTTTTACTAATAGAACTATTTATTATTATTATTATTATTATTATTATTATTATTATTATTATTATTATTATTATTATTTTTAACATAAAATAAAGTTTAATATATGTTGAAAATATTACATCAAGATAGCTGGAAGGCAGGCAACAAGCTGCGCTGCCATCTCTGGCAAACCCTAATCTACTAAAAACGTAACCTTGCCCACCCGGAGCCGAGGCACTACTATGTATAACTCGCTGGTCAGGAAACGGGTAAATATTGAGTAATCATACTTAAATTTAAAATTTTGAGAATACTTGATTTTGTGTTTAGTTGCTTAAATCAATAATTTTTATTACCTTAGTTAATTGAATGTTTTCAAAATCTTGATGCTTTTTATCGGATGCCTCGATTATTATGTACTTGAGCTGCATATCTAATTTAAATTTTATATTTTTTAGGTGATGAGCTTCTTTCTGACTCCTTTCCGTACAAGGAACTCTTGAATGGGATCCTATGGGAAGTTGAAGGAAAGGTATATATCTTGCACCTATCTTTATTCTGTATATCTTTGATGTCGGAAGATGTTAGTGAATAATACATTAATCACGCGTATGTTTAATATTTTTGTAAAATCTTTTAACTTTGCAGTGGGTGGTGCAAGGAGCAGTGGCTGTTGACATTGGCGCAAACCCTTCTGCTGAAGGAGCCGAAGATGATGAAGGCGTCGATGATCAAGCAGTGAAGGTGGTCGACATTGTCGATACCTTTAGGCTCCAGGTAAACAGTTTCATCCGATTATGAATTTATTATATTCAGTTAAGTTTCAACATGTTTATAAATATTTATAAAACAATGCACGTGTAGGAGCAACCTCCTTTCGACAAGAAGCAGTTTGTCGCTTATATCAAGAAGTACATCAAGAACATTACTCCCAAGCTCGATGAAGAGAAGCAGGATTTCTTTAAGAAAAACATCGAGGCTGCAACAAAGTTTCTTCTCTCAAAGCTTAGTGACCTTCAGTTGTAAGTCTCCGGTTCGTCTGTTTCTTTAATGTTATGAAAAACCAAGAACATGTGTGTGATCATGGCTTCTTGTTTTGCAGTTTTGTCGGAGAGAGCATGCATGACGACAGTACAATAGTGTTTGCTTACTACAAAGATGGTGCTAGTGACCCGACGTTTTTGTATTTTGGCGTGGGGTTGAAGGAGGTTAAGTGTTAAGAGATATTATATGGAGCCAGTGACCCGAGCCTGCAAAGAGTTGAGGCACTTGCTGTAGTTGTTGCTTTAAGTTTGGTTTTTGTTCTATTAAAATATGGATCTGCATTTTTGTGCAAGTTTGGTTTTATTTTTGGATTGCAGTTGGTATTTGATATAAAGTAACTTTTATCTTTGATTCGCCTGTTCCTAAACCGAATTCTGTTAAAAGTACAAACAAATTTAATTTCGAAACCTAAATTTTAGCGATTAGATATCCAATTCAAACGGATATTGAACTGAAAACATGGGTTTGATTTTTGAACTTTAAAAATGTGATTGTGTAGTTTAATAATCGGTCTTTTAGGACTCTGGGCTTAGAGGCGGGGAGGGGCAGCCGACCCCCAAATTTTTGCTCAGAAATACCGATTATATAGTATTTGTATAGAATTTTTTTGGATATACGATTTCGACCCCCTGTTTTTGTATAAAAAGAAAACTAGTTATATGCCCTGAAGATCAAGCCTCGCCACTGATCCACAATGATGAGCCGTTATAGGCGATTGCCTTGAAGATCAAGGATTTTTGATAGACTATGGAAGAACTTAGTTGTGGTGTAGGATTAGGAGCAAGTTAAGATGAGTGTGAGTTTCCGTTCTAAAAAGTGTGTTTAAGAATTTTATTGTAAATACCATCTCTTCTATTTTTTAGTTTCGCCTTTACGCTTTCATGTCCATCGTTTGGGAGAGCTGGTGCCAGGATATATGGAGCTGCTGTTAATAGGTTGGTGGCTTCTGTTTTTTCTTGGACCTGCACCTTTGTTGGTTCAGGTTGTATGTTTTCTGCAGCTTCTTGCTAATTGTTCTTACTTTATTTTGATTGGCCGTTCAAAAAAAAGCACGTAACCTATTAGTTTTCGTTTAACTTTTCTTTAATAACTTGCGATCTTTAATTTTTTTGACAAAGCTAAATACAGCGTGTTTATCATAAATGTGAACACATGGACATGACCTGCACATCACCAGTGACCGTCTTTTAATTTGCAGGTTGTTTATGCCTTTCTAACCATATATGATCCGGTAACACATATGTGTGCGCACACACATACAGCAAAACAGGTCTATGATTAACATTATAACAAAATGTGCTCAAACATTCAAATCATGAACATGTTGCTGATGATACAGGTACTCAACCATTTGGAACAACAAAGGGGTGCAGGAAATCTCCAGAAGTAAAATAGATTGCAAACTTCAATCATTATTTAAAAAAAAAAACAGAAATTTTGAAAATTTACACTAATGATGAGGAACTCCATCACCATCTCCACCTTTTGCCTTCTGTGCAGCTGCTCTTATCTGGCGCTGCTCCTCTTTGTAGATACGGTTTCGCCTTTGGAACTGTTTCAAATCCCAAAATCAATGTATAATATATCAGTAAAGAATTATAATTTTTCAAAAAGTAATAAAATAAGTAAACTGACAAAAAAAAAGCATCATATATATTTCAAGAAGTACATATTGCAACTATACCAATAAATTTACATATTATTTTGCATCTCTCCCGTCTAAACTCGAAACTGACTGCATGTGTTCCTTTTCCTCAGAAACACCTTTGAAACCACACGACCACACCCTTTATGTTATTTTTTATAATAGCATAGAATATGTGATACGTAAATAACATACAGGGGCGGATCTAGTTCATGGGGAGGGGTTGCGGACGTTGCGGCTCAACTTCGTGCGCGTAGTGGAAAATTAGTGGAAAATTTGGTTTTTTTTTTTTTTTACGAAATTTGAAAAACGTTGCTACTAAAATGAAAAAAATAAAAAACGTTACTACTGAAAAATGTTTATAGATCCGCCACTGATAACATATATGATGGAAAATACATGTCACCAACAAGGTAACGGGTAGTTGAGGAGATTCGCCTGATGAAAATGATAGGGTCTAATGGAGGTTCCTTATATATATTTTTTCTCGCAGAACATGTAAGTTACAAAACTAAATGATCAAATGCTATAGAAAATACACATTGTAGCAATGACTAACTGGGACACAGGCCAAGATAAATTCCAGTGAAATGCTAAATATATGTAAGTGAAGCCATCCTAGACTGCACGTGTATAGTGCGTATTGTAGGGTGGTCTAATTCAACAAGTCTAGTTTTGGATTCCATTGTATAACTAGAGAAACTTTCTAGGATTGTTGAGATTTAAACAAAAATAAATACACTTTATTATGTGCATGCTTGGTTTTAAAACGCGCGATGCGCTCCGATGCGTTTTGATCCCAAAAGCCGATGCGCAATGCGTGATACGCGCGCATCACGTATACAACGCCTTGTTATTTAAAAAATATATATAGATAACATTTTAACTTGTTGACTTTAAACACTAAAAAATTAGAAATAAATAAATACAAGAAAATAGCTTTAGTACCATGAAAAAAAATTTAATATAATCAAATAAGCCTTGAACCCTAATGTGTACAAGTAGCCTATGCAAAAGGTAGAAGTAATCTATGTAGGAACTCACTTAACAACTTCATCAGCTCATTACAAGCTTATTAAGCACATTCTACTAGCTCATTGTACAATTTTACTCTATAGTGGTTGGTTTTACAAAAATGCACGCATCAGGGCGCATTATGCGAGCGCAACAGGAGCGCATTATGCAATTTAGAGCGCATCATCCTCGCATCACGTAATCCCTGCGCATCGCATCACCTGATGTGATCTCATCAGCGCATCGTGCGCGCATTTTAAAACCAAGTGTGCATGAACGTCTTATTACGTTTTTTTCTGAATTTTAACAATTACCTATCAAGCATAAATATTATTAGTATTATTAACCTATTAGATATTTGATCAACCTTATATCAACGATGAAATAGTATGTTAAAATAAAGCCAGTGATCGAGAAAAGAAACATATAATACGAAGGCAAATTGATTAGTCTGTTCAACCTATTGTTTATAGAGTTTAAACTATAATTATGTTATGTCAAACAGAATCATAATTGCTCCTACATAAAAAAACACTGGTGCAACCATGCTCAATGATTGGTCACTTATTAATAAGTATCATACTATTCATACCAGTAAACAGAAAAACTGGAAGTAAAACAGATGCAATGAGAGATTCAGTTCCAGTTTAGGAATGGACATGAAAGATCATTGGTGATTTGGTTCATAATATCCGACCTAAAAATACAACCAATGTGTTTTGGGCGCATTGGTTGTAGACGAGAGAGTATGCCCCACTTGCGGTGTGCGCATAATCGTATATAATGTATATATGAGTGAGCCCTCGGGAGCAAAAGTGAAATTGCGCTAGTTTTAATGTTATTTTACTAATTTCGTAAAATAACATTAAAAGCGACGGACGGTTAATCATGCGTCATGTCATGTGGTAGCATTGATAGCCCAAAGACAAGGAGGCACATGTACCAATCAGCCTCTGCCCCGATTGCATAGTTGTTAATAGCGAATAGCGGACGATAGCGACACACTAGAAGAACTTTTAGAGAAGTTTTATACGTATAATTTACCCAAAAAAAAAAAAAACTAAAAAAAGAAAATCTCGTTATTTCCTTGCTATTTGTCGCTATCAACCATATAGTGAGACATGAGCGCTACGCTAAGCTATTCGCAATAGCGGGCGCTATGGTCGCTAATCGCTATTAACAACTATGCCCGATTGTTGAATATTATGCCTTATATCCAAGGCTTGATGCAAAACTACTATCGAGCTAGGGGTCTTACAGGAAGCAACATCTATTCCTACAGGGTAGAGGTAAGACTATCTAAATCTTACCCTCCTCAGATCCTACCTTAGCTTTGCTATTGGTGAGATTTACTAAGTATGATAATGATGGATGTAGACGAGGCCGGAAAACTAAAACAATCTCCAAAACTACCGTACTATCTAAATATTTTTGGGCATAGCAAAGCCAGATTAGTTATTATTCAGCTTACAAAAATAATATTAACAAATGACAACTATACCCATCAAATACATACATCAACATAATAAGCAAACAAAATCTGGAAATAGTGTATATAAAAGAGCATCATCAATTAGGGTTTAAAGAAAAGGTTAAAAAGATAAAGAAAGGGATAAACTTTGAACCTCTTTAGAGTGATGAAGACATTCGAGATAGTCTTCACGAAGAAGAGAGCAGTCTTTGGGTTCTCTGCATCGAGACATACACTCACTGAAATCCATCCAGAAATCGTAGCATCTTCCTTTGTTCCCTGTTATCCCCCACCCTGATGCCATGGATCTCTCCTGATCTTGACCTAACAATGTCCTTCGGTTTCTGAACCTAACCTAACCACGATTGATGATGATGATGATGATGGTGGTCGCCGTTCATCTAATGATGGGCCTAGCTTTGTTTTTGGGTTGCTTGGGCTGATAGTTGGTTGAAAAGGATCACTGTGGCCCAAATCTTAAATAAGCCGTGCCTGAGTTCGACAAGGCTCGAGCTCAAACTTATTTAACTTATAGGAGATCAGACTCGGCTTGTTTATATTTATTACTCGTGAACCAGCTTGAGATCGATAGATTAAGATTGGTTGTAGGTTTGTTTACTAAACAAGCTTATTTTTAGGCTTAGGTTCAGGCTCAAGCTTATTTAAACATGGATTGTTTTGAGCTTTTTTTAACGATCTTGAGTAGCTCACGAGCAGCTTAGCTCGTTTGATGAGAACCCACATATATCTTCTTTGATCCTTTTACAAAAATGTCACAAAAATGAAAACCGCTTAATTAAGTGGTTTACAAAAGAGTATGCTAATTGTGAAATCAAGTCTATAGTTTTGAGTATTGTCACAAATTCTCACAACCTTCCGACATTGCTTCACCATCGTATTCAGGCTATATCTACATGCCGTCTTTGAAGGTGATGTTAAGGATTATTATCAGCCGATAAGTAACCGATAAGTCATTGTTTAAATCCAATTTGCCTAATAATTACTAAAACGTAAAAAAAAAGTATATTACATTTTTATTCTATCAACATGTTTAACCAAATTAGTTCGATGCTCAAGGTTTGTACGCGTGGGCAAAGCTTATTTAGGGCTCGGCCTCCGCCCCTGTTTGTACGTAGAATATATCAGTTACCAAGTTCAAGTCTATCAAAAGAAAGGTTTTTGATAGGTCTTGTTAGCGTAGGGCTGTACACGAGCCGAGTCGAGCCGAGCCAGGCCCAGCTCGAGCTCGAGCTCGAACTTAAACTGAGCCAGCTCGGCTCGGCTCGTTTTTCTGGTCGAGCTAAAAAGTCGAGCTCGAGCTCGGCTCGTAAATGTTCGAGCCGAGCTCGAGCTGGCTCGAGCTAGCTCGTTATATTTTTTATTTTTTTTACAAATATTTATTAAATAAAAAACAATAAAATTACACATAATCATGTATATCTGTTTTTATTTTTTAAGTTATGGTTTATTTATTATGAAAAGATGGGGTAGATAGGTAGTATGAGCGGGATTTTCAAATTTTGAACTTTAGAATTGGGTTTGAAGCCAAAATATATTAGTTTCATCTATATATTAATTACACATATACAAGCCTGAGTCGAGCCATATGTCGAGCCATCGAGTCGAGCCACGAGTCGAGTCATCGAGCCGAGCCACGAGCTGAACACCCCTGGCTCGAGCTTGGCTCGATTACAAAACGAGCCAGCTCGGCTCGGCTCGAAAACAAAACGAGCCTCTTCGAGCCGAGCTTTTTTCGAGCGAGTTTCGAACGAGCCTCGAGCCGCGAGCCTTTTGTACACCCCTATGTTAGCGTAGCAAGTTGAGTTTAATTTATTGAAAAAAAAAATGCAATCTAAAATTTTAATACCATCTTACATTTAATTGCACTTAGTTCCAAAAGTATCCACTTTCTAGCAACAAGTTTTGTTACTTTTGTTTAAAACTTTAAACTCTTAGAAAAAGCATTAATAACTTTGAGTAAAGGTTAAGTTGCTTGCATAAATTATTAACTAGTGACACCTAAACATGTTAGAGGGTTCATGCACAATTAAAAACCATAAATATAGATCACCGTCAATTTCCAACTTCCTTACGTTTGACATAAAGCATGCAATAACATCATCATCTATGAATATTATCCCCTTAATAAACACCAATCAATTCTCCTAATAATCATCACATAGATTTATTATGAATATGACGCCTGAAACCATTCAACATGAAGATCAAATCAACCCTAAAAGATTTTCTTTCTCAATTAAGGTTTCGATCCATTACATGTTTCAAAAACAACGTTTGCTTTTTGTCCTTGTCGGAATCGCCATTGCGGCTCTCGTGTCCAATGTTGTTGTCTTTCCCTCCACGTCATCGCCACAACAATCTAAACATGTATCCGGTTCATTTCGTGTTGCTGAGTTGACTTCTGTTCCACGACGGATAGCCTACGAGGCCCATTCTGGTCATGTTAATGTCGGTAAGTAACGTAGATATCGCTTTCGGTTTTGATTTGTGTATTATTCATGTCTAGGGTTTACGTTATGAACTTATGATATGTACGTAGCATTATAAATGTGCAAAGCCATATGAAATGATTAATGTTTAAGATGGGTATGGGAGCCGGACCTAGTATACATGGTCGTGCAGTGCAGCTAATAGTTTTTTTTTTTTCTTTATTTATATTTATAATGTAATCCTCACTCGCGGCTAGGGGTGCAAATGAGCTGAACCTTATCGAGCTCGAGCCGAGCTTGAGCCTAAAACAAAGCTCGTTTATTTACCGAGCCCGAGCTTGAGACTAGCATATGTGAAGCTCGTTAGATTCGTCGAGCCTTATCGAGCTTAATGTAATATTATTTTTTAAAATATTTAATAATATTTACTACTCATTTAAAGTTGTTTAGTAAACGAGCCCGAGCTCGAGCTTCATTTATCGAGTTCACGAGCCTAAACGAACTATTATTTATATTATTTTTATTTAATATATTAATTAATAAATAATAAACGAGCCAAGCCTGAACCGAGCTCGAGCTTAAGAAATTACCAACGAGCCGAGCTCGAGCTCTTATAAGTTAATCGAGCTCGAACTCGAGTCTGGTTAAGCTCGGGCTTGGCTCGACTCGTTTGCACCCCTACTTGCGGCCTGGTGGTAGGAAGGCTTGGGTTCTTTAATGGAGACCCAAGTTCGATCTCCACTTATGTCACTTTTGATGGATTATAGCAATGAAGAGTTTGAGCTAGACCTTGAGAGGTTGTCAGTTTAAATCCCGAGCCCACCCGGGTTTTTGTCCCACCATGTGTTACGCCAGAGAGTTCTGCTCTTGTGGCGGCACAGCGACTGTTAAGTATCAGATGGCGGTATCGTTTCCCGATGGAACGCCCAAGCCAAACTTTGAAGCCAACATGGGTCCGATTAAGACAACATATATAGCTATGACAAAGTGGGGCAATGGGGCTACCCAATTTGGGGAATGTGGTGGCCAAACACAAAGAAAGTCGCCGTTAGGGTCTTTTGTCGCGTAGAAATTGTCATAAATGTGTAGTTATAAATTTATCCATATCAATTATAACGTACTCTTGCATCTTTGTTTGTTGATCTTTTAGAATATCTAACATTAACAATTGTTGATCAAGTTAGTTAATGTTTGAGTGGGTGCAGGTGGCAGAATCCCTGTTGGGTTAAAGTCAAAGAGTTTGAGGGTATTGGTGACTGGTGGATCTGGGTTCGTTGGTAGCCATCTGGTGGACCGTTTGATAGCTCGTGGCGACAGTGTAATCGTGGTTGATAACTTCTTTACGGGCCGGAAAGAAAACATACTCCACCATCTTAAGAACCCAAGGTTCGAGCTGATTAGACATGATGTGGTTGAACCCATTATGTTAGAGGTAGATCAAATCTATCATCTTGCTTGTCCTGCTTCCCCGGTTCATTACAAATACAACCCCGTCAAGACCATCATATCCTTTTAAAGTTTGTATGTATCATAGTTGTTAAAAGCCGCCATCGACTCTTGCGCCTAGGCACATTTTTCAGACGAGGCGAGGCAATTGCGCTTTAAGTCGAGGAAATTGCGCTTTAATTCTCCATGTGATGGTTTAGGACTTTAGGCATAGATTCCAACGAGATTTCCAAACTCCTGAGGGTTTCTAGCCGAGTACTCTGAATTATGGCTATATTCCAGCCACCTTTCTACATTTATCTATGAAAAACTACTTTTATACACTAATATTTTGAAACTTTTGATACTAATTAGATGATGTTAAATGTTATACAGTAGCTTTTGTAATTTTATTTGAAAAAAATAATACTATTTTACTAATACATAATATATTTTACCTTTTTCCATTGTCGCTTTTTTTGTCTCAAGCCCTCGCCTTTTTTGCGCCTTGCGCCTAGGCCTCAGGCAAAGCCTATGCGCTTTGAGTGCGCCTAACGCGTTTGCTAACTATGGTATGTATATATCTAATTTTAGTAGTATATTGCTTTATTTGAGTTTAAGTTAGAGATCCTTGACTAAGATAGAGATCACAAGACTAACGTGGTGGGAACGATGAACATGCTTGGACTTGCAAAGAGGATCAATGCGCGATTCTTGTTAACGAGTACTAGTGAGGTTTATGGTGACCCCCTTCAACACCCACAAGTTGAGACGTATTGGGGTAACGTTAATCCCATCGGTGAGTGATCTATATTTTAGTACACTATCAATCAGCTTACAAGTACACAAAATTTCACTCTTGTTGGAGTACCGCAGACCATGGATTACATTGTTAATTTAGATTAATGGGTTAATTAATTGGTTTCGGGTACATTTGTTGGCAGGTGTTAGAAGCTGCTATGATGAAGGAAAGCGTGTTGCCGAGACCCTCACCATGGATTACCATAGAGGACTCAACGTTGAGGTTCGATCCTATGCTCTTCCTTAGGCTTTTGCTTTTAGACGGACTAGACATTCACTAAACCATTTTATGCAAGAAGCGTGTGGCTAAAACTTTATTTATGTTCGTTTATTTGATAAACGGATAAACTTGAACATATGCCATGTTTGTTCAATTACGTTTTGTGAACATTTGCCAGTGTTTATTCATTTACATTTGTTCATGTTTGTTCATTTGCGTTCTTTGTTTACAAACACATTCCTTTTTGTCAATGATCAAACACATTTACAAAAATCCGTTCATTTAAGTGGCTTTATATGTTCGTTCGGTCACTTGTTGACTCCATCATATAACACGTACTTATTTCATGATACTATTTGCAGGTCAGGATTGCTCGTATTTTCAACACATATGGACCACGAATGTGCCTTGATGACGGCCGCGTTGTTAGCAATTTTGTGGCTCAGGTATCTGTTTACATCGAAACTCAATAGCAACCGGTGAGCTTTATAACCTTACACAAAAATGTTTATTTTTAACATATTTGTTGTTATGTTTGTGTATCAACTAGGCCTTGAGGAAGGAGCCGATGACTGTTTATGGCGACGGAAAGCAAACTAGAAGCTTCCAATATGTTTCCGACCTGGTAAACTCTAGCTAGTTTTCGTCCTCTTTGATCACACCAAAATTTGAAATGAAATGCATATGTGACGGAGAACAGGTAGAAGGGTTGATGAGGCTAATGGAAGGAGAGCATGTTGGACCGTTTAATCTAGGCAACCCCGGTGAATTCACTATGCTTGAACTCGCAAAGGTAATCCATACCGCCATCGTATGAGACTTTTATGTAGAACGGAAGTACGAAAATAAATATAGAGACTCATTGACCGAAAATACTACATGAGAGCCCTTTTGTAAGGTTTTAGACATAAGTAAATGTAAGTAAGGTAATCAATCATTTTCCTTCTCAAGGGGTGATGGTTAAGGATCTCTAAGGGGCTCGGGGCGGTACGTGGTGGACTAGCCGTGATGGACGTGACTATCACGTACACCGCCCCATCAAATTATTGCGGTCGTGACAACTAAAAAAATGTAACCTGCATCACGGAAGAAAAAAGAATTGGTGGTCCCATCATATTCTCTCACCAGGAGAAGTGTAGAGTCCAAAAAAAGGAGAAAAAACAATCTAGTGGTCCCATCTCTCTCTTTGTTTTTATTATAAAAAAATATTGATGGGTGTGTTGAAATGAGATGTCACAAAGGTGATTGGGTGTGATGGTTTTAGGGATAATTATGTTCACCACCACATGGGTTAAGTAATAAAATGTGATAGAATGAGGTGACACAAGATGATTGGTGTGATGGGTGTGATGAGGTGATGACCACCCCATCCACCCTAAGATCTTAGGTTTAAAACCCGACTCAAGAGGGGTTTTTCCACAGTGAAGGGTTTCCTCCTTGATCGTGTTACTGGGTAAGTCAGGCTTGGAGCATTAGAACTAGTATGGACGGTTCACATCCTGTCTTAGGTAGTTTCAAACGCTGTTAGAAAAAATGATCATTTACGTTTTTACACTAAACAAAGAAATATTACGCAATCATAACCTTTTCATTTATATTTCCTTATATCTAACCAGCCCAATTAAGAATACGCAAACTCGTGTATCAACTTCATATCATTTTTCTAGAAATCATGGAATTTTTTTATGGCAGGTAGTGCAAGACACAATTGATTCAAATGCAAAAATAGAATTCAGGCCAAACACCGAAGACGATCCTCATATGAGGAAGCCAGACATTTCAAGAGCTAAAGAGCTTCTTGGGTGGCAGCCAGTGGTGCCACTCCAAGAAGGACTTCCAATGATGGTATCCGATTTTCGGCAACGCATCTTTAGCAACCCGAAAGAAGGTGGTAGTAGTTAGAGCACAATTTCATGGGTTTTAAGCGCATATGTGTTTTGGTTATTAGAGGCTAGAGAGAGGCCAAGTATAAACCAAAGGCTGGAGAGAAAGCAGGAGGGCCTTCTTGAAGAAATAAGTTAATCAACAAAAAGAAAAGGAAGGTAGGAAATATATTGTACCTTATATATAGAGGATAAATAAACAACATATATGAAATCAACTACCAAAATATCACACATGTCAATGAATTTGTATACGTATAGCCAGAAGTTTGAGTGGGTGTACTCATGAATTGTTGGAAAACATGCTAGTGAAATTGATTTTTTTTTTTACTAACTTTAGAATTAAATAATTTTATTTATATATGGGTTATATGGATAAATATTTTCGGGTTGTGTTCTAGCATGTGAGAGCTATACAATAAACCAAACCACGTTCAAATAGGAGCTACAATAAATGTGATGTGAATGTTTGAAGTTGAGTGGTAGAAATGAATATTGCTAAACTTTGGTCACCGAAAGTTTTGATTATGGCTTACACGTGCATTTAAGTTGACATTTACATGTCATGAATTAAACGAGTGTTTGATTTGACTTACAAGATTCTTATACTTGTCTTTAGTCCGGGTGTAGTGGGAATGCCCACATAGCGCCCTTCCTAAATTCTCATTGGATGCAAGAATATGGCACGCCAACCAAAGCACACATGGCGCTATCATAATCAAGCCAAACACCCATTTTGTGATTTTTGGAGTTTTGTAACGCCCCATAGCGCCTCCCCGTAGTGGTGTTTGGGGCGCTATGGGTGATTTTTAGCTCCAAATCGCACCCGACTATACATGGTCTTATATAAATGCAATAAAATACTAAATATGTCATGTTACAAAATAATTTTGTAAGCAATTTCATTTATTAACATGTTTGTTAGAAGTTAGATTTTAAATAAAAGGGGAAATGGAATTTAATAATCCTAACTTTGGGGGATTGGAAGGGAATAATCCCAACTTGAAAGTTGTAAGATAACAGTCCCAACTTGTCAACGTTTTTATTTTGTTGGTCCCAAACTAACCCCAGTTAGTTTTCTCTGTTAAATGTCTACGTGGCATCACACGTGGAATCTAAGGTGGACCAATCTGTCCAGTTGTCAAAAATAAAACAGGGCCCACATATGATTTGTCATTTTGAATTAAAAAAAATCTTTTAATTATTAAAAAAAATCTTTTAATAATAATAAAAAAGAATTATATTATATATATATATATACATACATACATACATACATACATACATACATACATACATACATACATACATACATACATACATACATACATACATACATACATACATCTTCATCATCTTCACCACCACCACCACCACCACAACCACCTGCCACCACCACCACCACCATAACCACCTGCCACCACCGTCAACCACCACAGTACATCAGTAGGCAATAAAGGCGGAGCATCAAGCTAATAAAGATTAAGAGCAGGACCAACAAACCGAAACAGAATCCAAGCTCCAATAATAATATAAATGGAAGCATAAGCAAAATTGTTAATCCAAAACAACAATCCCTTTTCTCCTACATACAATTCCAATGCTATTTCAGTAATTGTCATTGCCTCCCAATCTTTTTTCACCGCTTCCTTCTTGTCCATCAATGGTAGGGGTGAATGGAACGATGGTCATTGCCTCCCGCGTTTGTAAGTCGATTTCATTGATGCCGTTTTGTTTAGTTTAATTTTGCGATCAAAAGCCCCATCAATCCGTATGTCAATCTTGTTCGAATCAGATTATTAAATAATCTAGGGTTAGGGTTCTTGGTTTAGTCTTGGTGGGGAAGAAGCCCTAATTGTTTGCTTCGGGTTTAGAGTTTCGAGTGAGATAGAACGATGGTGAAAGCTTGGTGGGGATGACTGGTAGGGGTGAACGGTGGTGGTCGAACGGGTAGTTGGTGGTGGTGGCAGGTGGTTGGTGGTGGTGGCTAAAAATTAGGGTTCTTGAGGGGATGAATGGTAGGGATGAATTATAAGATATGTTTGATCTTGGAAAGAGATATAATATATGTTTGTGGGCCCCATCATTTTTTTAAATACATTAATACATGTGGATAAGGTGGCCCACCATTTTTTTTGACAGGTTATCATTTTATGCCACGTGTGATGCCACGTTGGCACTTAACACAGAAAACTAACTGTGGTTAGTTTGGGACTAACAAAATAAAAACGTTGACAAGTTGGAACTGTTATCTTACAACTTTCAAGTTGGGATTATTCCCTTCCAACCCCCCAAAGTTGGGATTATTAAATTCAATTTCCCCTAAATAAAAAAACTAAATATAAGTTATATGTCAATCACGCACTACGCACTGACAACTCACTTTTACATATCTCATCTTAATATGTGGCAACACTGCTCTAGACTATGGGTTCCACCCTTATACACTACTCTCTCTCTACACACGCTATTCTTTCTCTCTATCTCCCTCACACCCACACACACAAGCTACTCGGCTACAACAACCCGCAAATCCCTACCCGATGATGCGACGACGGTGTTGTCGCAACTCACTAGTCATACCTGAGTTGACACCGTCTCCCATAAGACCATGTGTAGTGGTAAGGGGAAAAACTTAAGGCCCCTGTTTCTGATTGGTTCACGTGGCAGCTGAGTCAGCATGGGGCTTGAAGTGAAAAAAAGGGTGTAGTGGTAGTGAGAAAAAGATAAGGCCCCTGTTTTTGATTGGTTGTTTATTTTATTATTTTTTTAAAAACTTTTTAACTAAAATGTATAAAAAAGACAAATGTCATAAAAAATTACAAATAATATTAAAACACACAACTAATATTAATTAAATTCAAACAACTAAAAAAATACAATAGCAAATTAAAAAAAAAAAAACGCAACATAAAAAAACGAAACACACTAGAGGTTATATTTTGCAAGAATTTGTTGTCTATGAAGTTGTGCAAGGCGTAGGGCTTCTCCGTCGAGGTGGTCGATCGATCTGGACAAAAACTCAATGTCCTTTTCCCTTTGCCCCGCCTCTTGGATGTCGACGAACCTTTTATTCTCGACCACTCTTTGGTGCATAGTTTCCAAACGTCTTTGGCCAAGGTCGCGAATATCTTGTAGTCGTCGATTCATTTCCTCAAAATCTTCCTTCAAGTCACCACCTCCCGAAGATGACTCCGCCTTGCCACCATTTTTCGATCTCCCACCTGGTGGTCTAGGAATATCCTCCTCCTCCTCCTTAAAGTCATCCTCCAAATTAATAGGATCACCTACGCTCACATAGTGAGCATCGGATGACGGTGTATCCGGATCTCGCGACGAGGAGGTTTTGCTTCGTTTTGCTCTCCTGATTTGGCGCATATTACCGGACCCCATAGGCGGTACCTCAACCCACTTAGGACTTTTCTTCAACATCTCCCAAATCCTCAAATACCCGAACGTCCCACGGGTTGCGTTCATTTCCTCCAACTCTCTTGCCAAAATACCATCATCACCTTCCCCACTGCCCCTGTTGTCGCTACAACGTTGGTAAACCTCCGCAAAATCATGACATCTATTATTTATATCCGTCCGCTTTCCCGATATCGAATCGTTGTCTCGATACTCCCCTCTATTCATAGCGGCAAAAAATAGCTCTCGAATTCTTATCCAAAACAACGGCTTGTCTTGATAGTTCGCTACAAAAAAATATTATATTAAAAAAATAAACCGATTAACAAAAAAAAATCCGAAAAAATACATATAAAAATATATACAAAAAAATACATACACACACATATATATATATATATATATATATATATATATATATACACGATTAAAAAATTGAACCGATTAAAAATACTAACCAACTTCGGGATCATTCGAAGTGGCGGTTGAGTAGTGTTTGGCCTCGCACTCGGGCGAGACGGGACCCCAAACGGTGAACCATATGGAAACATTTTTGTGTTTTGAAGTTGTGTTTGTTTGAATAATATGTTTGAGGTGTTGTGTGTTTATATTTGTATAGTGTGTGTATATAAACTAAAAAAAACTTACCGTTCAAAATCAACGGTCGATTTTTTTGACAGTTTGATTTTTAAAGCTTTGCAAGTCCCACGTGTCACAAGCCGATTGGATGGTTCAATATGGTTCAGGCGTTATTAACATAACGCTGCTTGACTTTTTTGAAGGATAGCGCCCCCGTAGTGGTGTGGGGGGCGCTATGTTTGTCTTTCACGCCAAGATACCGCTCGACTTAGGGATGAGCTCGGGACGGTATCGGTACCGAACCGATACCGATCCCGACAATACCGATACCGAAAAGTCCAAAAAACCAATACCGATACCGAACACATACTGTACGGTACCGGTTCGGTATCGGTATTTTACCTTAAAATACCGATACCATACCGATCCCAAAATCCCTCGGTTCGGTATTGAATCGGTACGATATCAGAATCGAAACGGGACGAGATCGGTATTCAGTCTTGTATGTTCATCCCTAGCCCCACTACACCCGGTCTAAGTTAACATTTAACTTATTAAAACAATCTTAAGGGTTAAAGAGGAGAAGAAACATCAACCAATCATTTGGATTCTTCTTTGATATCAAAACAGATAAAATAGAAAACACACAAAAACAAATGCTTCCTTCATCAACATCATCCTTCATTCACCACTTCAAGCTAAACCATAACCATAAGCATAACCATGTCCACTTCTTCTTTCTTCTGTGGCATCACACCCAACTCTTCAACCACAACCTTCAAGAACCTTCTTTCTTTTAACCACCCAAACATTATTCAACCAAATTCATCTCCTTTTTCATTCCATCCTCTAAACCCATCCAAACCCTCTGTTCCCAATAGAAAAAGATACAATCTTGTAACCGCATCAGCACCCACAGCTCTTGACTCACCACCCAAATCCTCATTCAGAGACAAACCCCCCAAAGATATTAATGTTTTAGTTGTGGGATCAACTGGGTACATTGGGAATTTTGTTGTTAAAGAACTGGTCAACAGAGGGTTTAATGTGATTGCAGTTTGTAGAGAAAAGAGTGGCATTAGAGGCAAGAACAGTAAAGAAGACACCTTAAATAAGCTCCATGGAGCTAGTGTTTGCTTTTCTGATGTGACCCAGATGGAAATCTTGGAAAAAAGTGTTGAAAGTTTGGAGCTTTCTATTGATGTTGTGGTGTCTTGTCTTGCTAGTAGATCAGGGGGTGTTAAAGATTCATGGAACATAGATTATGAAGCAACAAAGAACAGTCTTTTAGTTGGTAAGAGTTTTGGGGCTAAACATTTTGTTTTGTTGTCTGCAATTTGTGTGCAGAAGCCGCTTCTCGAGTTTCAAAGAGCGAAACTGAAATTCGAAGCCGAATTGGTTAAAGAAGCTGAAGATGATGATGGTTTTAGTTATAGCATTGTTAGGCCAACTGCTTTTTTTAAAAGTTTAGGTGGGCAGGTTGAGCTTGTGAAAGATGGGAAACCTTATGTTATGTTTGGGGATGGGAAGTTGTGCGCTTGTAAGCCGATTAGCGAGCCTGATTTAGCTTCGTTTATCGCGGACTGCGTGTTGGAGCCTGATAAGGTTAATAAGATTTTGCCAATTGGTGGGCCGGGTAAGGCATTGACACCGTTGGAACAAGGGGAAATGTTGTTTAAACTTGCAGGAAAGAAGCCGAATTTTATTAAAGTGCCGATTGAGATTATGGATTTTGTAATAGGGGTTCTTGATTTTCTTGTCAACATATTTCCTTCGTTGGAAGATGCGGCTGAGTTTGGGAAGATTGGGAGGTATTATGCGGCCGAAAGTATGCTTATTTATGATCCTGAAACAAAGCAATATAGCGACGAGGAGACGCCGAGTTATGGGAAGGATACATTGGAAGATTTCTTTAAAAAGGTGCTTGAAGAAGGGATGGCAGGGCAAGAACTAGGAGAACAGACAATTTTTTGAAAGTTTGAGTTCATGGTTGTCTTAAAGGTGTGTACTTTGCAATAGTTTGTGAATTATATTATGCCAGTTTTGCATATATCATGTCAATTGTATTATTATACTGCTACACTTTGCTTTCCAATTTGTGACTAGAAATTTGACCAATTTCTTGTGTTATTTTATCATGAATCTTGTTAACCACTTTATTAGAAATCATTTTTAACATGTATACTTTGCATTATTGCCTGTGTTTTATAAAGCGCGTTCGAGGCGCGCTTAAGCGCAAAGCGCATCTAGGTGACACTCTGTGCGCCTTATGTAACACTAGGTGAGCATTGCACGAAAAGCGCGCTTTTCGTACACGGGGTGTTTTTGTGCTTAAAATTGTCATACATGTAGCTAAAAAGGTTGTACATTTAAGTTAAATCATATATAAACCTTATTTGTATTTATATTTTGGGTAAATGATGCTAAAAACCTACAACATATATAAAAAAATTATATAATCGTCTTGTGCCTCACATACGAAAAGCCCACTGCTTTTGTGCTTTGCACCTCGGTTTTGGACCTCGTCGCTTTTGTGCGCTTCGCGCTTTTTAAAACCAAGATTATTGCACGTGGGGATGATAGAAAAATCCGACTGCAATGGGAAATCCGAACATATGGAAGACCGGTATGGCATGAGGTGATGCTCATCTGATTACCAAGATTGATCCCATTACCGTTATTTGATATTGTAGTGTTTGTACTTCATTAATGTTGGGTTCACATGTCAAGGTTTCTTTGGCGATGTAAAAACACTATCAGTTGTTGATATATTACATGAAATAACCCCAATTGTGAAATACAAATAGATTTCGAATTCAAGTTCATTTTTAAATTAAATGAAGTTAAAATTCGAATAACCGGAAAATTGATTAATACATACCTTGATCATAAAATATGCAAACAAGAAAAGAATAGATATAGAAAATGATATGAACAGATACCATTAGACAATAATATGCTCCGAGAGAAAAAGGCATAATGGTTTAACACTAAATTTTGATGTTAACAAATGATATCTTTGAATAGATTGTGCATAGATTTTGATTTTGTAGGGATGAAATAATCTTTTTGATAAATCAAGTGATCGGATTGTTAAAGAGAGAGCCGAGCCGAACTCTGTTTGGCACTCTGCAGCTCCACCAAATCCTGCAACCAAGGCATCCCATATAAGGAGAAGGTTACGAGTTTGGGGGAGAGAGAAAGGTGGGAGATGAGAGATAAAGCCACAAGACACTTCACTTGGCAGCAATGATGTGAAGATCCGTGCACCTCCCCGACTACAACTTGTGGCTCGTTGCTTTCTTGAAAAGAGCTAGCTCGATACTGGTTTAGTTTGTAAACGAGTTGAGCTCGAGCTAAGCTATAAGGTTGCTCATTTATGTTAAGCAAAAAAATTGATGTTTATAAGTTCTAAGAGCATTCACACCCCCTCCATCAAGGCACCAACTAATTATGTTTTTAATGTGTGTACTTCAAATTTGCAACAAAACCCAACCTGGAAATACCCTTGTGTTGTTGGGTTATTTTTCTCATGACAAAGCCTAACAAATTTAATCTAACATGGATTCCTATTATTTTTATTTTTAGTGTGATAAAAAATAAGGTTTATGTTGTTTTTAGTTCCAACGTAAAAAAAAAAAAAAAAAAAAGAGAGAGAGACCAAGTCAAGTGGCATACTTTCTGTGGGCTTATGCAAGTCCAAAACAAAATAAATATTGGAACTTTTTTTTTGGGCCTGGATTCCTACGCAAGAAATATAAGAGGTTATTCTGTTTTATGTGGTGGATACAAACAAGTAGGGTATACTAAAAGTAAAAAAAAAAAAAAAGACAAAATCTAAACTTGGAAAACCTCTCAAAAGTAGAGTAAAAACACGGGCCATTTCAAATCCCCTGTCACCTATAATAATAGAGAAATACAAAGCCGTCTCTAGATATACTAAGGCATACACTAGTCATCATATACTAGATGTGCGACAAGAGGTAAAAGAAGTCTAAAGTTATACAGAACACATCCAAAGATTTACAAAGACTCGATCAATTTATTAAGGAATGTTTATATGACCGACTTGTGGCATAGGAGACTTGCTCACATGATTGAAAAGAGATGTTTATGTTGTTGAAGAAAACTGTCATGTCCGATTTGCTTGAAGCCCATTTGAAGAAGTACTCCAATTGTTTGGTAGGTATTAGCTAAGCAAAAGAGAGTTTTCTTCAAGACTCATCCTCTTCATAAGAAAGAAAGTATACTTAATTTGATACATCTATGTGGTTGTGGTCCTACGAATACTAGAACACTTAAGGGTTGCTTATATTTTTTTTTCAAATTTATTGATGATCATTCGAGAAATATATTGGTTTATACTTTAAAATCTAAAGATTAAGTTTTAAATGTGTTTTAAGTAGTTTCATGCCTTAGTTGAGAGATAAACTCAAGTGCATAGATAATGGAGGAGAATACATTAGTCCATTTAATGCTTATTTATAGAAAAAAGTATCAGGCATCAAAAGACTCTTCCAAAGACACCACAGTTTTTTTTAAGGATGTCCGGAAAAAAAAGCTCACAAATTATTATTTTTTTGCGTTAATTAATGGTTAGGATTTATCTGGTGTTAAAATTGTATTAAATGTGAATTTAAATATGGTTGAAAACGTAAAAGAGGTAAAACATATGGCAAGAGAAAGAAAAAACATGTAATTCTTATGCATCATGTAATCTCAATAAAAATATTAGTTTTTATTTATTTTCCAGTATAAAAATGTCCTTGAACTGTCCAACACTTGTAGCCTTGTTGGTTGAGGGCCTAAAGTTTTTTTATGGGAGACTTGAGTTGAATTCCCACTAGCTACATTTGGAGGACATTGGTGGAGGGGAAATGAGGGATGACCCAGGCCATTGGCCTGGGTTCGAGTCCTGATCCCGACCGGTTTTACCGATTATTTCACTGTCGTGCCTTCGGGCGGGTGAGTGGTCGGGTTTTCCCGGGAATTGATGGCAATTGGTGGCCCGGGTACTCTCGAGTACCTGATTCGCCAAAAGGGTGCCCGAGAGTGCTTGGAAATTGATTCGTTGGCCGTTAAAAAAAATGTCCTTGAACTACTTTGTTGAGTAAAATTATATTACAATTAATTTATATATTAATGTTTTCAGTATAATATAAAAATCTAGTTATATTGATTTTGACAATGTGTAACCTCATTAAGAAAGTGTATTTAATCAGTTATAAAGATTTCTCCAGGACTCAGTCGGCATCAGTTGGAATCATCACGATACCAAAACTCATGTTAGAATAATAGTGCATCTAACCATATTTTTAACTAGTTGGATTTCTGAGCGTTATATAATAGGAACTAACTCGATATTAGTTGGGATGAATACGGTACCAAAGCTCGTGTTAGAATAGTGCATCTAACCATATTTTTCAATAGCATAAATCAACACTTTTTAATAGCTTAAATTAACACAAATATCACTCTCCTTAAAACACACGCATCTACAAGAGTAACATATGCTATCCTATAAAAATTCTTTTCCACAATAATAACGTGTTTGTTTGTCCATCATTAAAGGAATCATTTACATAGCATGATCATCCATTTTCAAACATGTACATTGCGCATACATAAATTATACCATATATTATATATAGACCCCCCATCTTAATCTTAATCTTTACAATTAGAAAAAGTAAATTACCAAAATGATCATTGTTAATCAATAAATTACCAAAACAAATAAAAGCATTGGTTAAGCACATTTAGAGGGTGTTTGGGGTTGAGTTTTGAAATGGATATTTAGGCTACCAAAAGACAATAATATAAAAGCAGCTCCACCTCTAATGCAACAAAACGTATCAAATTCGTTGAGTTTTTTGAAACCATTAGAACTGAAATTGAGAACGGGACAAAAGTCCATTTAGAAGACCATGATTTCGATAAAATGGATGTTTTAATGACGTCTTTGGTTTCAAGAGACGAAAGAATGCGAAGCTGTAGGGATTCAGGCAAGTCTGTAAGCCTGTCCACCATTCTTGTATTGGTTTCTTCTTCTTCACGCAACGTTTTGATCTCGGTTTCGGGTACACGTTTTCGTTTGATCGGCATGGTAATTTGTAGGTCTGGAGTGTTGAATAATATGGTTCATTCTTTTCATTGATTGTGCATATATACAAGTAAACCTTCTCTTATATTTGGAAAGTTGTTAATTACAATATGATAATATCTAATATAAATATAATAGTATTTTTGAAGTTATATCAAATCGGTGTTTAGGTGAGTTAAAGATCGGTTTTTTATTAATGGAAATCTCAACAAGTGATTTTATCCACATTGTAATCAGATACATACCTGGAACCTGTGGTAAACACGGTGAACCTAACGGATATGAAACCGAGTATGAGACACAATTTGTACAATCGGTTATTGAGACTGAGCTTGCCAAAACCCATGCCATACCTGGCCGATTACCATCCTACTTGCACACAGCCGACGAGACACACGAGTTCTATGATTAGATTGTGTTCAAGGGCTACAAAATCAATGTAGGGATTTTAAAAGTTCAGTGATTCTAATTTGATATAAGTGACTGGTTCAAGTAAAATGTCTTTCCATCCTTTAACCCTCTATGAACTTATATACTTATCAAATTTCAATTGTTCAAGGGCTACAATATCCATGACTTAACGCAAAGTCAAAGGGCTCTTTTTAGTATCTATACTATCTTTATAAATTATAATACATTTCACAATAACCTTTTAAAATTTAAGTTTTACAAGCATAATTCTTTAGACCACCCGAAGTAGGGCGGGGAAAGGGGCGGGAAGGGGGGCCGGGGAAAAGAGCACCGACGTGGTGGGGGGGGGGGGGGGATGGGACACGTGGCGGGGATAAAAAATGGACGGCCCAATTAATCAAGGTCTACATTCTTTTTTCTAAGGGCTATTAAAGAAGAGCCAGTTAATTATTAACTTAAAAGCAATTACATAAGAAAAGTGATGATGAATGTGAGATTACAAGATTTCTTTTATATATATATATATATATATATATATTTCTAAAATATGTGCCTTCAGTTTAAAAATAAATTGGACCTTATAACCGCAGTGGATAGATAAAAGAATGATCCCCTGATAAAGTATGCAGTCAAAGAGATTAGAACTGTATTTTGTTTTGAGACCTTGCATCCTCTATATACACATGTATCTATGGACATCGAATTACAAACAATTTCTCTTCAATAACCAAAATTTACAGATATGGAGATGCAGTACAAGGAGGGGATCATGGTGGCGAACGAAGGAGGAAGGCTGAGGTGAATGGATGTGGTGGTAAGGTTTCTAGCATTGGTGCTAACTCTGGCTGCAGCTGTCGTTCTTGGAGTAAATAAGCAAACAATGACCATACCCGTGAAAATCGCCCCTTCCATGCCTCCAGCAGAGTTGCGAGTCACTGCAAAATGGCTTCACATGTCTGCTTTTGTGTATGTACTCACTATCTTAATGTTTATTTATTGATCTAGTCTGATTCAGTATGTTATTTGATATTGTAGGTACTTTGTGATCATAAATGCAATAACATGTTTGTATACATAAGTCTCTTTAATCCTTATGTTGGCAACTAAGGGTAGAAAGAAGAACGTATCGATTATGGTAACAGTTTTAGATCTGGTAATAGTGGTGCTCCTCTTCTCAGCCATCGGTGCCAATGGTGCTATTGGCCTTATTGGCTACAATGGAGAGAGGTGTGTAACGACGTGTTTGATAGATTTTGCCACTAGGCGGTAGTGGCGATAGTGTTGTCTTTCATCGGATCCAAGGCGTATCTACTGCTTGTCATCTTTGGTCTTTACAAGAAGCTTTAATAGCCTCACTTTTTAAGTATATTTTCTTGAAATGTAATACATGTATTTCTTTAATGTTGACTATCGATTGAACTTGTAAAAAAGGGAAAAAAATTGTTCATGTATTACAAGAAACTTTAATAGTCTCACTTGTTAATTGTACTTTCTTGAAATGTAGTGTTTGTATTTCATTAATTCTTGATGTATTACATGAATTAATTAACACCAACAGTCAAATATGAATCGGTTCTCGAACCAAGGCATCCCGTATAAGTGAGAAACTCTTATCATTTGTAAAGTGGGAACCGTCGACCCCTCATGTGCAGACGTGTAAGAGAGATTGAGATATGTTAACCAACAAAATAAGAGAGAGCGTGGGAGGATAAGCTTGCAAGTTTTGGGGAGAGAGAGGTGGGAGATGAGAGATAAAGCTACAAGACACTTCACTTGGCAACGATGATGTGAAGATCCGTGCACCTCTCCGACTGCAGCCTGTGGCTTGTAGTTCACTTGAAAAGAGCTAGCTCAAAATCAGTTTGATTTGTAAACGAGCTAAGCTCGAGCTAAGGTAAGCTTGCTTGTTTAAGTTGATAAAAAAATTAGATGTTTTATAAGTTGTAACCCAATTCCACCTAATTGTGTTTTTTTACTGTGTTTACTTCAGATTTACAAGACAACCCAACCCAACCTAGGAATACCCTTATGTTGTTGGGTTATTTTTCTTATGGGAATGCCTAACTAATATACATGGGTTCATATTATTTTTATTTTGTGTGATAAAAAAAAGGTAAGTGGCAAATTTTGTGTGGGCTTACGCAAGTCCAAAACAAAAAAAAAGTATGGTATATTTTTGTGGGCCTGGATTCGTACGCAAGAAATAACAAAGGAAAAATAAGGAATGATGATATGTATTGGAGCCTATATTATTAGCATGAGGCCCACGGTCTCGGTTAGCTATCTAGGGTTTCGTACAATCTCTATATATTATAATCATCTATTGAATTACTGATCAATCAAGAATTCTATTATCTTACATGGTATCAGAGCCAGCCTAGGCTCTATACCTTATACGATGCGTCACACACAAATAATCAAACCCTAGCCGCCACTTGAGAAAAAAAAACCTAGACAGGGCGGTGTGCCGCCGCCACCGCCCTGTCCAGCCACCGTTCCTTTTATTTTTATGTTTTCCGTTCACTTTTTTTTTTATTCCCGTTCTAAGTAAATTCCAAGAATCATCGTGTTCTTGTTTTTGCTATCGTAATTAGGAATGCATCAAGTTTGACAGCTTCACAAGATCAAAAGAAACAAAAAGAAGCAAGGAAAGCTTGGATTCTTATAAATTTCAAAATCTAATACGATATACTTTTTGTTTCTAATCTTCTTTGCCGACAAACACAACAAACATGGTCGAAAGTTTTATTATTGTTTTTTTGGTATTGTGATTGGATAATTGCTGCACACGAACTTATCGAATTCGTTGAGTTTTTTTGAAACCATTAGAACAGAAATTGAGAACCGGGACAAAAGTCCATTTAGAAGACCATGATTTCAATAGAATGGATATTTTAATGACGTCTTTGGTTTCAAGAGACGAAAGAATGCGAAGCTGTAGGGATTCAAGCAAGTCTGTAAACCTGTTCACCATTGTTGTATTGGTTTCTTGTTCTTCACGCAACGTTTTGATCTCAGTGTCGGGTACACGTTTTCGTTTAATCGGCATGTTTGTAGGTCTGGAGTTATGTTGAATAATATGGTTCAATCTCTTGACCATTCTTTTCATTGATTGTGCATATATACAAGTAAACCTTCCCTTATATTTGGGAAGTTGTTAATTACAATATGATAATATCTAATATAAATATAATAGTATTTTTTAAGTTATATGCGAGTATTTGATATTTCAAATCGGTGTTTAGGTGAGTTAAAGATCGGGTTTTTATTAATGGAAACCTCAACAAGTGATTTTATCCACATTGTAAACAGATACATACCTGGAACCTGTGGTAAACACGGTGAACCTAACGGGTATGAGTAATAAGGACTCAACAAATATGAAACCGAGTATGAGACAAAATTTGTACAATCGGACATTGAGACTGAGCTTGCCAAAACCCATGCCATACCTGGCCGATTACCATCCTACTTGCACACAGCCGACGAGACACACGAGTTCTATGATTAGATTGTGTTCAAAAGGGCTACAAAATCAATGTAGGGATTTTAAAAGTTCAGTGATTCTAATTTGATATAAGTGACTGGTTCAAGTAAAATGTCTTTCCATCCTGTAACCCTCTGTCAACTTATATACTTATCAAATTTCAATTGTTATAAAAGAAAATTATGAATCAAATACTTCTTAAAATATCCATGACTTAACGCAAAGTCAAAGGGCTCTTTTTAGTATCTATACCATCTTATAAATTATAATACATTTCACAAAAATTTAAGTTTAACAAGCATAATTCTTTAGACCACCCGGAGTTGGGGGGAGAGGGGAGGGGGGGGGGGGGGGGACACCGCCTCTAGTGGGCGTGGAAGAGGGGCAGGAGGGGGGGATGGGACACGTGGCGAGCCTTGATTGGTTCCTGTTGTTGTGACCGTTTTAATAAAAAAAATTATTTTTTTTAAATTAGCTGTTGTATAACGGTTTAATTTATTTTGTTTTTTTAATATATATATATATATATATATATATAGTTAGGTTCTTGTACAAAAGAGATTTTTTGTGAGAAGTGTAAGAAGTACTATGGAGGTGACAAGTGTCCTTTATCATTTTTATTTAATAGGGCTATATTTGTCATATTGTTTTACATTATTTTAGGAAGTCCCACAATTTTCGAAACCAATTAATATTTCTAAATCATATTTCACATTCATAAATAACCGCATATGTGATACAAGTCGAACCAACATTTTGCTTATACAATTGAGATCAGCATTTTCGCATATACAAATCGAGAAGTGTTTTATATTCATACTAGGGGTGTTTTATCCGAATGATTTTTTTTAAATGTCCAAATATTCAGACGATGGGTCCATGGTGTTATACGTTTGAATTAGGTTCATTATTCTTAAAACACCAAAGAAATCTGGACACACCCTCATGCAAACTATGAGTATAAAACACAACAAGATGATCATGATAAAACACAACATCACAACCAATAAAAAATCAAAGAACTTTTAATCAATCCTAGCTGTGTTTACTCCGTATAGTGTTTTATAACACAACAATTGTTTTTGTTATTCAATACGTAGTGTTTTATTACACAGTAACGATGTAACACACCTTCATACAAACTATGAGTATAAAACACATCAAGATGATCATGATAAAACACAACATCCTAACTAATCGAAAATCAAAGAACTTTTAATCAATCCCAATTACCACGAACAAAAAACATTTAAAAAAAGGAAACAAAACAAAACAAAACACCATATTTGAAACAAAAAAAAATCGTTAATTTAATCACCTCCAAAGAATGAATAGAAATTCCTTCCACTAAAAAATCGATAATTTAATCTACCTCCAAAGAATGAATAGAAATTCCTTCCACTATGCACATGTTATTCTCAATTTTTGCTTTTGGCCAGATCTGTAATATTTTCCTTCTATGCCAATATTCTATTCGATAATCATACTTAACACAGGATACAGGCGCTCACCCTTCCAGATTGCACGTGCCCCATCACTAGTAAATTCCAAAACTTTAGCAGGATTAAAAACAAAATGTAGAAATAGATCCTTGAGATGTGGATTTCACTCCTAACTCAAAGATGTATTTCAAAATTGAAAACTATTGTGGAATGAAACCAATCACTAAGTTAGGGATATCACTCCCAGCTTAGTGGTTAAGTTTCTTTTTGAAGGTAATACTCCTTGAGGTGTGGATGTCACTCCTATCTCAAAGATATATCCCAAAGATAAAGAACGTATAGAGGAGTGAAACTAATCACCAAGGTATGGATGTCACTCCCAACTTGGTGTTATCGTTTCGTTTGTGAAATACGAGTGTCTTCTACTCCAACAAAATACCAAAAGAATAACGAGGAAGAATCATAGCAAAAATATCTTGAAAGAAAATAATAGGAAATAAGAGAAATATAAACGAGAGGACTCGTGAAAGTAAGATTAGTTATAGACTAGGCTAAAAGGCATTCTAATAACCTAATTCCCTATAACCATGGCTCTGATACCAATCTGTAACACCCCAACCGATGGCGGAAACATCGAGGTGTCACGTAGTGACGATTGTTCAATAGCTCATGGACTAGAAATGTAAATTTGAATACATTGAATTTAATAATTTATTACATTGAAAGAAATACAACAATTACGACTAGCAATCTAAACTAAGTTACAATAATCTTGTTGGATCAGTTTGCTCTTTTGCTAAGTAAGAACTTGCTATCTTGACACTTAAGTGTTTAGCAAGTCCTTGTAAATCAGATTATAAGCACAGCGGAATGTTATAAGTTAAAGCAACACTTTTTACACTAAGGCAGAGTTATAACTCCCCCTTGATGTTTGAAACTAATAAATGACAAAGTATTTATTATGAATCTAAGTAGTAAATGAGAATTAGATACTTAGACAGATTCACAATAAATACAGAAATGGAATAGAACAATGAGAGTGTTTGAAGGATTTTTCTATTAAAATCAATGTCTAAAATAGAAGGTTGAAGCCTCCTATTTATAGACGTTTACATGCATGTATCTTGCTCAAAAAGCAAGTACAGAAACAACAGAAACAAGTTGCACAAGTTGCAACATTGAAAGAAACAAATACAGCTAAAAAGTAATAATAAACAATAAACTACTGATGCAAAAAGGCGGTGGGAAATATCTGATGCTAAGTGCTGATGAAGGACAAACTACTGAAGAGTAGTTTTGTCTTCAGTACTTCTGAAGTGAACTTGTCTGGTTTGGACTTCAGAACTTCTGCTTCTTCAGCACTTCTCATATCTTCTAATCAGCAGTTTCTTGTCTTCTCTTCAGTACTTCTATACTTAGCCAAAATGACAGAAGTGAATTAGACTAAGGTTTACAAAAGTGGTTTCACCAATCCTCTTTGTCCTAACAATCTCCCCCTGGATTGATGAAGCCAAAACCTTACTAATTCCTTATGTGTTTCTTCTGTCTTGAACAATCTTCCATATCTCTTTGTACGTGGTGTTCTTGAGCTGGTTTAACTGACCATCAGATAGAGATCCTCTCTGTGGTTCTAGATGTTGAATTGTGAGCAGGTCTTGTGTTGACAGTTTCTTCAGATCACTGATCTTCTTGTAAGCCCTGCTTGAGAGGTCTCTTCTTGTCAATAGTACTGAGTTGTTATCAGTAAGTGACCATCTGATGATAGGGATCTTTGACTTGTTAAAGTCAGAAGAATAGGGAACCAGACTTGTCCCTTGGGTTGATGGTCCTGAGTGCTGGATGTCTTCAGTTTCAGATAGCCTCAGGCGGGATTCTCTTCCTTGTTGTTGTTGCATATCAGGCATCTGAACAGTTGGGAGATGGTGTTCAGTCACTACTCTGGTATGCAGCTTTTCTTTGATGGTCTTTTGTATTTGATAAGCAAAAGTGGAAGGATCCCTGAATTGTGTTAACAAAGGTTTTTCCTCAATGTCAAAATCTGAATGGACTATTGAACTTCCTTCAAGTAGTACCATTTTGAAGTCAGTTTTGACATTGTCCTCTGCCTTCTTCTTCTGAGTAGCAGTTCTTCTAGATGCACCAGAAGTTCTAACTACTGATCTTGAAGGATCAGCAGTTTGAAACTTCTCAGGATTTGCAGCCTTGGCAGCCAAGTATTTTCTATAAGTATCCATCAGTCTTTCTTCTTTCCATCTGGATACTGAGGCTTTTGAACCATATCCTTCTGCTACTAACTCTTCTATTATCTGGGCTCTCTTGGCCTTTCCATCTTTGCTTGTGGCCATTTTGTCTGCAAGAATTTGTGCTCTTCTTGTCAGCTCTTGCATAGAGAGTCCTTTGAGTGTAAAGGCTTTAGTCTTGCTGTTCTTGGTAATGTAAGACACCAGTTGTTGTCTTTTATCTTGTTCAGCAATCTCATCAAGGCTAGCCTGCCTTTGTAGTTCAGCTGCATAAGCCTGAAGTGTTTCTTCATGGCTTAAATCCAAATCATCCCTTTCTTCCAGAGATTTCCAGATCTGATCTTCTCTGGCCTTCTTGTTGGCTGCAATTAAGCTCTTCTCTAATAGTTCAGCTGATTGAGAGATAGGAGAAGGGTTTAATACAGTCATTGTTGTAACAGTTGTAGGCCTGATGGGATCAGATGTTGGTTGAATGGGAGCAGTGGTTCTGGAAGGTTCAGTTGTTTGAGGTTTGGAAGTGTTAACTTCTGATGTGCTGACAACTGCTGATGGTTTGTCAACTACTGAAGGATTGTCTTCAGTACTTTTTGATTCTTCATCAGAAGTTTGGTCATCAGAAGTTTCTTCATTGTGCCTTAGGGATTCTTCAGATGTTTGGGTCTCATCTTCTTTCTCTGCTGCTTCAATTTCTTCTATTGAGACACCAAACTGTTTGGCCAATTTTTCTTTCCTGGCCTGATCTTTTTGATCTCTTTCAAGGATGGCCACTCTTGCCCTTATCCTGGCTTGGAATGACTCCTTAGGTTCCCTGATCTTCTCCCCCTTTTTGGATTCATCAATTTTAACCCTTGAAGCAGAGGGTTGGGAGAAGTGTCCTTGAAGATGAGCAATCTGTTTGCTGTTGAAGTCTATTTTGTTGGACAGATCGTTCATCTTGGTCTTGATCACTCCAAATTGGTTCTTGATGGACAGCTCCAAGTCAGCTGTATATGTTTGGAAGTGATTTCTGATGAGTGTATTCATCATGTGGTACAGGGGACCCTCTGGGCTGCATAGCTGGTTCAGGTCTATGCTTGTTTGCCCAGGGAATTGGGTAGGCATTTGTTGTGAAGGGGGAGTTTTTGGGAGATCCTCATGTTGTACAGAGGATGCCACTCTAGGGGTTTTAGGGATTGAGTGGGCTTTAACCTGTGCAGAGGTGACTGGCTTCTTGAGCCTGGATACCCCTGAAACAGGACCTTCAGAAAGTGCCGTCAATTCAGTAGTTTGAGTGTGTGAAACATCATCCAAACTAATGGAATCATCTGAATCCCTGATGTTGCCCTCAATGAGGACTGTCTCAGTTAAATCATGAGCTGAGCCCAACTCAGTTCTCTCATGAACCTCTTTTTCTTGGTACTGAGGATTTCCTACTTCAGGCATTAAGCCTTCATCAGTAGTTGCCACATCTGAGGTCTTAGCTATGTTACTTCTATCCTCAGATCCACCACTGGGTGGTAACTGAGTAGTAGCAGCCTCAGATGCCCCAAGAGTCTCTAAAATTGGGCTTAAAGACTCTGGTCCACCCTCATCTCTTGGGATAGGGCTAGAGATGTCCACATCCATGTCTGATGTAGTAGTTATGTCCCCTGTTTGTTGTGGTTGTAGGGGACTGATATGATCAGATGGGACATTCTCTTTTAGCCCAGAGAGAAGTTTGGCAATTTCTATTGCCTCTTGTTCAGAAATTTGTGGGGTTGGTTCAGTAGTTTGGGCAATAGGTGGTGAAAGTTGTTGTTCAGCAGTTTCAAAAGAAGAGTGTGTTTCATATGTTTTTCTAAGTCTTTTTCTTTTGAATAAAATGGTTATGGGTGCTCTTGGTGGGGTTTGAGATGGATGAGACTGAGAGGGTGTTTCAGTCTCATCTATTTGAAGAGCAGAATGCTCATGAGCATGTTCAGGCATCTCAACCTCCTGAACAACTTTTCTTTTGGGTTGGTGGGGTGCAGTTTTTGTTGGCTTGGGCTTTTTGGCTTTTGGTGGTGTGAGTTTGGAAGATGTGGGCTTCAGGGGGACTTGTTGTTGTTCTCCCTGATCATCTTCTGGCCAGGCAGCCGGTTTGTTATGCCTTGAGTATGCTTGTGATGTTAAAGGATTTAAAGTTGAAATTTTTCCCACAAGCACCTCATTACCCAGTTCCCCTATTATGCATTGCATAATGAACCTTGGGTATAACAAAAACTTTTTCTTGGTATTATTGTGATGTAACACCAACTCATTAAAAAATAGTTTTGATGCCCTGAATTTAGTTTCATTCACAATGGAATGAAATATTGGTTGAAAAGTGGAGGGCATCTGGTCATAAGACCTTGTTTTTGGACTCAAACACATAATAATATAATGAAACAAAAGCTTGTATTTTGGTTCAAAATATTTTTTGAATATTGTAGCATGGGAGAGAGTACCTTGATAACCACACTCAGTCATGGTTAGATGAATATCAGTGTTAGCAACATGGTCAGGGGCAGTTACATCATCCAGACCCAGTCTTGTTGCTAGTGTGGCCGGTGTGATGGTCAGTTGTTTCCCTTTTATTCTTGAGTTGAGGGAAATGACCTCATCACCCATTGTAACCGTCTCAGCATTTGCCCAGAACTCATTCAGAGTTTCAGTGTGAATTGGTGGGTTTATTGTGAGAGCAGTAAAATATTGGGATTTGACGACAAGATCAATGATCTCATCGTATTGGGACCAGCCTTCTTGTTTTTCAAGAAAGGCCCTTTGATTGTGTCCCTGTTTCAGAACTAGAGCCATGTGGTTTGGATTTTGATCGAACAGTGGATTTGCAGGTATAGGTTATTGGGAGAGTTTTTGAGAGAGAAGGAGGGATATTTTGAGTTTGAAAGGATAAGTGTGTAGAAAAGGTATTTATTAGAAGTTTTAACCGCTTGAATCTTCTTTATTAGAAGTTTTAAAACCGCCTTTGGTTAAAAATCTCTTTATCAGAGGTTTTAAACTGATTAGGTCAAACCTCTGATGATGGGAAAAGTCAGATCTGCCCTTTTGACTTAAACTGCTGATGAAGGATTACTTCATCAGTAGTTCCCATTTTTCTCTTCAGTAGTTTGAACAGCTGATGAGAAATGTTTTGATAAATACTTTATTCATAACTTCTGAAGGTTATTTTATCAGAAGTTACACACTTTTTCAGAAAATTTATCCCCATACTGATGTTTGTTCATCAGTAGTTTCTCTCTTTGTTTTCAGAAGTTTTGTTTCAGACTTTTTGTCTTTTGTAAGTGAAAACCAGAAAAAAGAAGGAAAAGGTAAACAGGATGGAATCAAGGATGGAAAAAGGAAAATTTTTTTTTTGATGTTTTATGCATAACAGTAGTGATTGATGTAGAAGTTTGATGTAGAGTTGGGTAGAATCAAGTGTTAACTTGGATTCTAACTGATATGCATATAAGTTTAAAAAAAATAAAAATAAAGTAAACACTTACAAATTTAGCATTCCAAGCATGGATACTAACTTCTGAAATGTTGATGTGTCAAGGGGCTTAGTGAAGATGTCAGCTATTTGATTAGCTGTTGCTACATGCTTCACCTCAATCTTGCCTTTTTCATAGCAATCTCTTATGAAATGGTACCTGATCTCAATATGTTTGGTTTTTGAGAACTGTACCGGATTTTGAATGATGCTAATGGCAGATTTGCTGTCTACAAACAAAGGTGTCTTGGTCTCTTTGATTCCATAATCAAGAAGTTGATATTGGAGCCATTGTATCTGTGATGTACAACTTGCAGCTGCAATGTATTCAGCTTCAGCAGTTGAAGTTGCAACAGATGTTTGCTTCTTTGATTGCCATGACACTAGACAGTTACCCAGGAATTGACAACCACCAGATGTTGACTTTCTTGTCATCTTACACCCTGCATAGTCACTATCTGAAAAAGCTGATAACTTGGTATTGCTTGAAGCAGGATACCAAATTCCCAGTGTTGGAGTTCCTTTCAGATATCTGAAAATTCTTTTGACTGCTATAAGGTGTGATTCCCTTGGTGCTGATTGATATCTAGCACAGACACATGTTGAAAACATAATATCTGGTCTAGAAGCAGTTAAGTATAAAAGGGAACCTATCATGCATCTGTACATGGTTTGATCAACCTGTTTCCCTTGATCATCAGGTTCAACTTGTGTGATTGGTGTCATGGGAGTGGAACATGATTTACAGTCATTTAAAGAAAATTTGTTCAATAATTCTTTAACATATTTTGATTGATGTATAAAAGTTCCATTTGTTTGTTGTTTGATCTGCAGTCCTAGAAAGTACTGCAGTTCTCCCATGGTACTCATCTCAAATTTTGATTGCATGAGTTTCTTAAAATCATCACACAGTTTTGTGTTTGTTGAACCAAAAATGATATCATCAACATAAATTTGAACAAGTAAGACATGATTTCCAACATGTTTAATGAAAAGAGTTTTATCAATGGCACCTCTTGTAAAGTTATTTTTGAGTAAAAAGGTGGAGAGTGTATCATACCAGGCTCTTGGAGCCTGTTTGAGCCCATAGAGAGCTTTGTCCAGTCTGTACACCCACTCAGGATGAGAAGGATCCTCAAACCCAGGTGGCTGACAGACATACACCTCCTCTTTGATTTTTCCATACAAAAATGCACTTTTCACATCCATTTGATAAACTTTAATTTTGTTGGAAATGGCATAGGCCAGAAATAACCCGATGGCCTCAAGCCTTGCAACTGGAGCAAAGGTTTCATCATAGTCAATTCCCTCTTCTTGAGAGTACTCTTGAACTACCAGTCTTGCCTTGTTCTTGATTATCATACCAGCTTCATCTTGTTTGTTCCTGAAAACCCATCTTGTACCAATTGGTTGCTTGTTTTGAGGTAAGGGACAGATTTCCCAGACCTGTTGCTTGTTGAACTGAAGCAGTTCATCTTGCATAGCTTGCACCCAATTATTGTCTTTGAGGGCTTCCTGGTACTTCTTTGGTTCCAACTGTGAAATAAAGGCTGAAAATAGGAAAAAGTTGGAAAGCTGGTTTCTGGTAAGAACACCTGAAGCTATATCACCCATGATTTGATCAAGTGGATGATCTCTGTGTTCAATCAGTTGTTGTAAACCACTGACAGGTGTAGGTGGCTCTTGTTCTTCAAACAAACTACTGAGGTCTATAATATCTGGTTCAGCAGTTTTAGCTTCTTCAGTAGTTGCAGGTGCTGAAGCAGATGTTTGAGTTTGGCCTTCAGTATTTGTTTGATCAGAAGTTTGAGAAACTTCTGATGGTGTTGTAGTTGACTTAATGACTGTTTGAGGAGTCCATGGTGTAGGAGCCTCATCTTCAAACCTTTGATCACCATAATAAGTAGGTTTGGAAGAAGTAACAGTCTTTTCAGGTCCAAAGTGAAAGTTGTCAATGTCAAAGAGTTCAGCAGGATGTGCTGGAATAAGAGTGTGTTTTGACTCATTGAACTTGACATTCAATGTTTCTTCTACTATCCTGGTGTGAGAATTAAAAACCTTGTAGGCTTTTCTAGTTGAAGAGTAACCAAGAAAGTAACCTGAGTCAACTTTGGCAGCAAACTTTGAAATAGATTCCTTGATGTTCAAGATGAAACATTGACACCCAAAAGCCCTGAAAAAGGAGATAAGGGGCTTCATGCCATGAAGAACTTCATAGGCAGTCTTGGAATGTCTCTTGACCACAAGAACTCTATTCTGAACATAACATGATGTGTTAACTGCTTCTGCCCAAAAGTATAATGGCAGTCCAGAATCAGCTAACATTGTTCTTGCTCCTTCTATCAATGTTCTGTTCTTCCTTTCTACTACACCATTTTGTTCAGGAGTTCTGGGAACACTGTATTGTCTAATAATCCCTTTAGACAAACAGAATTCATCCAGAGTTTTGTTCCTGAACTCTGTCCCATTGTCACTTCTAATGGTTTTGACAGATAGAGAATATTGTTTCTCTACTTGTAGAATGAAGAACTTGATGATTTCAGCAGCCTCATCCTTGGAAAATAAGAAGAATACCCATGTGAATCTTGAGTAGTCATCAATGATGACTAAGCAGTACTTCTTTTTACCAAGGCTCATAATCTTGACAGGTCCAAATAAGTCCATATGGAGTAGTTGAAGACATGCAGTTGTTTTTGATTCTTCAATAGACTTATAGGAGGACTTATGCTGTTTTCCCTTTAAACAAGATACACAGTGTTCTTGACACTGGTATACTTTCAAAGGTAGACCTCTGACCAAGCCCATTTTTGTGACTTTATTTATGGTTTTAAAATTCACATGGCCAAGTCTCCTGTGCCAGAGATCTGTTTCTGAAGTTGATGCCCTTGAGAAGAAACAGGCAGTGTTGTTCAATACTTTGTCTTTCTCAATGTCCACTGCATAGACATTGCCACATCTTTTGGCAATCAGCAAAGTATGATCTTCTATAATCTTCTCTATCAACTTCTGGCCTTCTGGTGAGATGATCTTGCATGCTGTTTTTGTGAAAAAGGAAGAATATCCTTTATCACACATTTGTGACACACTCAGCAAGTTGTATTCAAGGTTTTCCACCAGATTGACCTTGTCAAACTGTATTTTGCCAGAGGAGACATTGCCATGTCCTAGCACATATCCCTTAGCATTGTTCCCAAAGGATACAGATCCTTCTCTTTGGCAGATAAAGTTGTTTATCAGGTATCTGCATCCAGTCATGTGCATAGAGCCTCCACTATCAACATACCATATGCTGTTTAAGCCCCTGGAAACTCTCTGCACATAAAAGCAAATTAGTTAGATTTGGGAACCCAAGCCTGTTTGGCTTTGGGTTTGCTCTTGAGAACAGTTACAGTTTGTTCTTGACCAGGTTGAGAAATCCATGTCTTTTTGGCAATGGATTTTTCATTAAGAACCATGGTGGTATCCTTTTTAGGACCACCATCAACCTTGGTCATCAGTAGTTCTACCATGTTCTTTAGATTTTGAATCTCAGCAGTTTGTGAAACTGCTGATGATTCTGGTCTAACTACTGACAAGGAATTTTGAGAAAAAGATTTTGGTTGAGATTTTATCTTTTTCTGAGAAAAGGTGTTTTCAGGTTGTTGTTTCTTGGGTTTAAAGATTCTTTCATAATCATTTCTGATTTGATTTCCCTCAACCTGTTGTTTAAATTTTTGATTGAACTGAATTCCTTTTCTGTATCTACAAAATTCAGTTTTGTGGTTGAACAGGCCACAAATTTCACATTCTTTTGCCTTTTGTTTTTGATCTAAAGGCAAATTTCTGACATTTGTGAAAAGATTTTGCTCATCAGTAGTTTTCAGGGTCTCAACTCCTGATGTAGATGTAACTACTGATGGCTTGTTGTCAGATTTTGTAAATACTTCTGAAGTACTTTCTTTAAAAATGCCAGGATTTCTGTTTAGAAAGTTTTCATGGAAAGATGTGCATTCTTTCCCTTCAGAAGTTTCATTTGAAACAATTCTTCTCCCATCTTCAGTAGTTTTGGGAGAAAAATCTGTTGGTGTTTCAACATGATGGTATCCTATGCCAAACTTAACATTTGAAGCACTTTGTTTGTTTAGCAATAATTGATACCCCTTACAAGATTCCACCCATTTTTCACAAGTGATCCTGGTGTCAGCAAGCTCTTGTCTGACATCTCCCAGGTCATTTAGCATGATTTTGATTTGTGCTTGGGTTTCAATAGCAGAGTCAGTTAATTTAGAAACTTCTTTTGTTTTACCACACAGTTTTCTTTCTAAATCACATTTTATCTGTGTGTATTTTCTTTCTAAATCATTGGCTTTGCCTTGTAAGTGCAGATTTGTCTCTCTTATGAGAGCAAAAGTTTCTTTGCAAGAATTTGAGCAAAGTTTTGTCAAAGATTCTTTTGATACCTGTGACAATGCAGATTTTGAAGTACAGCCTTCAAATGCCATTAAGGCAAAGTTCTTTCTGCCATTGTCTGGTTCTCCCCAGTTGATGTCAAACACTTTGTTGTCTGTATCAGGATTGCACTCTGTGGTGTCATAAAGGAGACTGCTCCAGTCAACATACCCTGAGGTAAAGAGACTTTGTTGAGAGGGTTGTTGAGGCTGTGGAGGAAGTTGAGCAGCTGGAAAGGGAGGGATTGATTGTTGGCTCTGCATCTGTTGAGCAGGCACTTGAACATATTGTACTTGAGGCATATATTGCTGTTGAGGAGCTTGTGCCTGTACAAAATGAGCACTCCCTTGAGTTCCATTATTCCTATTATAATTGGGGTTATAGTTATTTCCAGATTGTGATTGGTTAAAGCTAGAGCTTCTACACTCTCTAGCAAAGTGTCCCAACTTCTGACACTTGTGACATCTCAGTTTAGATTTGTCAAAACCAATTTTTGTATTACTGGTCAATCCTGGAAATTTCCTTCCTGACCTTTTATAAAACTTGTTAGTTTTAATGCTTAGCATGGCCAGTTGGTGTAATATGTCCATTTCTTCTAAGTCATCACTGCTAAAATTTTTCAAATCATCCATGATAAAACATAGATTATCAGCAGTTTGACTTTGGTCATCATTGTCATAACCTGGGAAAGATCTTTCTGATGAGATCCCAGTTGTTATGTCAATATTGTCATAAGATCCATAGGAACAAGTTGGTGAATCTTGTCCCAAAAGTGCTGTACTACCTGGTAGGTAGTCATCAGCAGTTTTACCAGAAGTTTGTAATTTCTTCTTTTGATCAATTTCTCTCTCAAAAGTAAGTAATCTCCCATGGAGTTTTGTAAGAGTGGGGGAGCTAAAATCTGGTGAGGATCTTAAAACAATGGAGTAAGTTTCCCATTTGTCAGGTAAAGACCTTAAAAATCTATGTAGCATAGACACTGTTGTATAGGTCTGACCATTTAACTTTAGCTCAGATATTAATGAGGAGAATCTTTCAAATTGTTGAGTCAAAGTTTCCCCATTAATATAAGCAAATGTTTCATATTGTTGAGCTAAAATTTCTCTGGTGTTGGCAATCACCTCTTCAGTTCCTCCAAACTGTTCTTTAAGACAGTCCCAAAGTTCTTTGGCACTTTCACAATGTAAAAGGCCAGAGTATATTTCATTTGGGAGAGCCATTGCCAACATAGAGAATGCTTTTGCATCTAGCTCAAGTTTTAGGAAATCCTCATCTGTATAGTCTTTGGGTTCCTTTGGAATCCCTTCTTTAGTTTCAAGATTTATATTTACTGGTTTGTGAGGACCATATATCACAGATCTCCAACAACCTGTGTTGGTTTGTGACAAGGTATGTGCCATTCTCTTTTGCCATATGTTGTACTCATTTCTCACAAGCATGGCAGGTTTGGTGGCAGAACCAGTATTATGTGGATCCATTTTAAAGAGTATAGATTTGTCAGATGACTCTTTTAAGTGATGGATATTGATAAAAAGTGAACTTTTGATCTTTTTATTGAATATCAATAAGAGCTTTGTGTCTGATTATCAATTTGTTAGATTGATATGTGATCAGATAAACCAATGCTCTGATACCAATTGTTGGATCAGTTTGCTCTTTTGCTAAGTAAGAACTTGCTATCTTGACACTTAAGTGTTTAGCAAGTCCTTGTAAATCAGATTATAAGCACAGCGGAATGTTATAAGTTAAAGCAACACTTTTTACACTAAGGCAGAGTTATAACTCCCCCTTGATGTTTGAAACTAATAAATGACAAAGTATTTATTATGAATCTAAGTAGTAAATGAGAATTAGATACTTAGACAGATTCACAATAAATACAGAAATGGAATAGAACAATGAGAGTGTTTGAAGGATTTTTCTATTAAAATCAATGTCTAAAATAGAAGGTTGAAGCCTCCTATTTATAGACGTTTACATGCATGTATCTTGCTCAAAAAGCAAGTACAGAAACAACAGAAACAAGTTGCACAAGTTGCAACATTGAAAGAAACAAATACAGCTAAAAAGTAATAATAAACAATAAACTACTGATGCAAAAAGGCGGTGGGAAATATCTGATGCTAAGTGCTGATGAAGGACAAACTACTGAAGAGTAGTTTTGTCTTCAGTACTTCTGAAGTGAACTTGTCTGGTTTGGACTTCAGAACTTCTGCTTCTTCAGCACTTCTCATATCTTCTAATCAGCAGTTTCTTGTCTTCTCTTCAGTACTTCTATACTTAGCCAAAATGACAGAAGTGAATTAGACTAAGGTTTACAAAAGTGGTTTCACCAATCCTCTTTGTCCTAACAAATCTCAATCTAAGTCTAAGTTCCAAACGCTTGGAAGTAATCTCATAAGAACCTGAAACATGTACGAAAATGATTTGGTCAATACAAAATGTATTGGTGAGCATACCCTGTTTGAATAAATATAGTAGGAAAAGTGTTTAGCAATTCATGTGCGGTACCATTTGCAATTATGTAATAAGTAATATCCGTTCAAAATCAACCCTATGCAAAGAAAAGCAGATATATATAGTATGCGCTAGTAGTAATGTAATACATAGCAATGACGAGGACTCTCAACAGAGTCACAAGGGTATATACCATAGTACTATTCATTGAAATGCCAGGCCCTCAAAGGTTAATGATTTTGACAAGTTATAGACACACAAATTAACATAAAGCAAACACACATGAGAATTGCATTTAGTAAAAGGAAATAGAAACTTGATAATAGGTACATGAGTCACCCCAAAATAGTAAAACAGTAAAAAGGGGAAAGATATACTCACAGTTTGCGAAAGCGATGTTAATCCAACTTAAGCGGTCGTGAGCTAAGTAATGGGAATTCCGAGGAATTCAACATTCGCGTTTATGGATCGAAATGAAGAAGAACAGGCCGAACACTATGGAGCCGATTATCTAGCTTTCTGAATGTGTTTGGAACGTCTTTAAAGTGGGTTTATAATCTCAATCGGTGCAGAAAACGTATGGATGGATCAATTTATATTGGTAATCGGTTATTATAGTCATTAGAATCAATTTAAAAACTTGGTCGGTTACCTTCATAAACCCGATTATAATTCAGTTATTGGTGCGTTAATACTTGACTTAATGACGGAAACCGACTAGGAATCAATGAAGAATCGTTTTAAAACCATTTGGAATGATTAAAAACATTAAAGGTTTGTTTTTAAACTTTCAAGGTTTGACAAAAATGGTCCCTTCCTAACTAACTAGGTTAGTTTTATTATTAACTTGGTTAATTATTCCTTCTATAAACTTAACCATCTAACCAAGGTTTAACTTAATAATTTTTTTTTAACTTTTATAAACTTTAAGTGTTTAAACAAGATTAATATCAGCAAAGTTAAAATTTTCAAGATGTATTCTATTTACGCGTTCGATTAAAATGTAAGCAAGTCCAAATAAATATATATATATATATATATATATATATATATATATATATATATATATATATATATATATATATGATCGAATGAAACTCATTTATCGAATTTGAAACAATAGAAACTATGAGGACTTTAAATGGCAATTTGTTATAATGTGAAGGTGACGGTTGTCACAACATGCACAAGTGATTTATGCTTACATAATAAGGGTATAATTGAAACTTTGTGGAATAATAAGACACTTAGAAGGTTATTATAGTAATTCTATCTAGAGCCTTTAGTTAAAATTAAAACCTACTTCCCTTTTTACCCTTCTAATCCTCGTATTACCCTTGTTCATAATTAGTGAATCAGTTTTCAATTCTCAGACTATCCCCATTCAATTCCCTCCTTCAATTCTCATTCAATTCTCAGACTGCTCAATTGCCCATACTACCAACATAAAACTTATGGTTACAAAATCTTCAATCAACCATCATCACCATAAACAGTATCATCTGAAATAAAGAGAACCTTAATCGCCTTCAAGAACCTAGAATCAAACAACCAGAAAACTTCTAATCCAATCTCCATAGTCGTAGGCGTTTCGTCATTCTGATGCTCTTACATGTTGCTTCTCAAACTATTCACTGTAAGTAAAAATGGGAGATGACAACTACGGATTTTACCACCATGATCCCATGAACTAAGAATGGACATGATACTATTTTGGTAATTGTAGATGGATTAACTAAGCGTGCCCATTTGTTGCCGATATAAGGAGATTATAAGATGAAAAAAAAAAGATATATGTTGAGGAAATCGTTAGTCATCATGGGGTACCCATCCCTATCATCTTAGAGCATGGAAGCTGGTTTGTATCCAGTTTCGGTCAAAAGTTTTTACTAGTATGAATGGGGAACCTAGGTATATTTAAATATGGCTTATCCCCCACAGATGTGTGCCAAGAGTTAAAGGACCATACACATACTAGAAAATATGATTTAGGTATGTGTTATATACTTCGGTGGAAGTTTGGGAGAAGAACGCCTGGCTTTGATAGAATTTTCTTATAGCCATAGTTACCATTTAAGTGGTCAAAGGTCGGTAGAAACCCCATAATAGGCCCCAAGATTTCTAGAAAAGCTATGAATCAGATCATTCATATCTGAGAACGGATAAAAGGTAAGAGATATAGACATGCTTAAAGCTTGTGTTATTGACTTTGGAGGAAATTGGGATGATCATTTATCTCTAGTAGAATTCTCCTATAACAATAGATATCCCTTAAGCATCAAAGCAGCCCCGTTCGAAGCACTTTATGGATGAAAATATCGTTCACCCGTTTGTTGGACTAAGATTCGTAGGAGTCCTTTAGCTGGACCATAAAATTATAGAAGAAACAATAAATAAGATTATACAAATTCGGGAACAAATGAAAGTAGTGAGGGATAGACAGAAAAGCTACGTGGATAAAAGGATAAGACCTTCAGAGTTTCAAGTGGGTGACAAGGTACTATTAAAGGTCTCACCTTGGAAAGGCATAATCCGATTCAGAAAGAAAGGAAAATTAGGACCTCGCTTCATAGGACCCTTTGAGATTATTGAGAGAGTCGGCTCAGTAGCTTATAAGTTAAAACTGCCAGAGGAATTAGAAGGAATTCATGACACATTCCATGTGTCCAATCTAAGAAAATGCCTGGCAGAAGACTCGCTTAAGATGCCCTGGCAAGAGGTCCAGATCAATGACAAGTTGAACTTCATAGAACGTCCCATTAAGATCATAGATCGACGAGTGAAGAAATTAAGGAACCGGGAGTTCCCGCTAGTACGAGTCAAGTGGGATGCTAGAAGAGGACCCGAAGAGACATGGGAAAAAGAAGATGAGATGAAAAGCAAATGCCCACACCTTTTTGTCTAAATTTCGCGGACGACATTTCTATAAGGTGGGGAGAGTTGTAACACCCCGTTTCGTGGACAAAAATAAATTATACGAAATTTCTATTTCATATTGTTAGACGAGTATGTCATGAGTAAAATAGGTACCCGAAATATGTGGCATCTATACGAGTATTAAAGACGATCAAGCTCGTTTAACTATATAATAATAATAATAATAATAATAATAATAATAATAATAATAATAATAAATAAATAAATAAATAAATAAATAAATAAGTGTACGTGTGTGTAAGTGTGACACATTTGAAGAATTATCTTCAAAATTAGAAAAGGTCAATTTTCAATTTTTAGTGAAACCGACTTTGCTAAGTCGGTCAACGAATGAGTATTTATATGTCACCACTTTATGTGTTAACTCACATTCAATCCTTCTGTCTTGTATTCACAAGTACGTATCTAAGTTTACCAATTTATTAGTTTAATTAATTACTAATATAATATTAGGAATAAGTGTAATATAATTAGGAGTATGGTTTAGGACTATAGCCTAAGTAGGGTTAGGTGACTTGACTCTATCCTAGGCATAGACTGTGTACCCATGCCTAGGCTAGGTGGGTTGCCCATAGTCGATCATGGTGACGGCTAGCTAGTATGGTATAATTAGACTATTATTTAAGTTTGTCTTGGTACTTGTTCAGGGTCTGAGTTCTGATCAATTAATTATTGTATCGCCTAAGGCTAAGGTGAGTTTTACGAATGCTTTCCAAATATGAGCATGCTTGTCCTAACTGGTAATTATTATAAATGTGTCTCATGACTGGATGTACGCATGTGATATATCATGGATAACTCCCAGGCATGCATACACATGTATATATACGTGCCGCTACGGCGGGACTGATTGGCGAATTACACCAAGTAGGGTGTAGTTGAATTTGCTTGTATGTGGGGCTAAACACTAAGGGTCCCGTAGTGATCCGGTGTAGGGAAACATCGTGAATATTGCATGGGCGGGTACAAGTCATGAAAAATGTTAATGTGGTTTTGATAAACTGCTGATATTCGTGAACTCACTAGTTTATACTGACGTCATTTTTAAGCATGTTTCACAGGTAACGAGGCTTGAGGGCTAGTTACCATAGAATCCGAGCCTGCGTTGCTGGAGGAACTGTTATATACTAGTCCCGTAGTGACTAGTAAAGTTTTGTAAATCAGATTATGACTAGTCTGATGAAATGTTGTATCGTTTAAGTTTCCAACTCTTGTAGTTTAAGTGAATGAAATAAAAAGTTTCCCTTGTAAGTCTTGGTATCGATTGTGTACTTTTCATCCTTATCTGGGTGAGGTGTCACATGGAAGATTAAGCTTTAGCTCCGATTAACTAGAATTAAGAATTAGAGTTTTAGGTTCGAGTTTTAGATTATAGATTCACGAGAGTCATGCAAGCCTTTTAGGCAAACCAAGCACAAATTGCCTTTAGGGCAATCCAGATGGTCATGAGATTAAGTTAGACCAAGCACAAAATCATCCTAGATGATTCGGATGGTATAAAGTTAGGAATGTGAATCCATTTGATAGGTTCATGTCATAACCACTTCGCTTATGGAGTAAACGTGGGTTTTGGACACGTGATTTCCCTTTCTAGTGTGGATAAATCCATAGCACAAGAAGGGTCAAGAGAGTTGGTAAGGTAGGGTGTAACCACAAACCTTTCAAAGATTAATAATAAGCTAGTAAGATAGGAACTTGAAAGTATATGCTTGTATTATTATATAGTATAGCTAAGATGTTTAACTAAAGTTTAGGGACTGATTTGGATGAGTCTTGACTCTCCTTTGTCACCCAATACCATAGCACAAATCTTTCTAACATTATATTGTTAGTAGACTTGGTTGGTTCCTTCACAACAAACTATCTTAGGACATAAAAACAATTCAGAAAACAAACACCTTTGGGACCCCTTTTAGGTGCTCTACCCTTATCACACTTCTGTGGATAAATATGGGGAAGATCCTAGAGGTTTCTCCAAGGAGTTTTAAATAGAAAAGAGGAAGAAAAACTATTAAAGAAAGAAGGTTTGAGCTTGGAAAACTTACTGATGTGTTATCAGGAAGTTTGCTCAAAACTTGGAGGATTAGAGAGTGATTGTAGAGAGATTAAGGATGAACAAGGGATTAAAGGGTGGAGAGGAGTGATATTTATAAGTGGGATAGGTTGGTTGGGTGTTTAATGCATTAATTAGGGTGGTTAGGAGGAGATAGGTGAGGGTTAAGTTTGATTAATATAGGAGGGTGCTGACTTTGTTTTCTGCTACTGTTGACATCGACCTAAAAAAAGAACGAACAAACATATATGTCATACATATATGTTGTTGTTGAAAGAAAAAGTCAAAGTTTGATATATGTATGACATTAAGTTTGATTAATATAAAGTCACGTTTTTTTTCCTTTTTTTTTTTCAAACTTAAAATATTATTAAGATATATATATGTTTTATTAAAAGAAATAATTATATATTAAGATCATAACTAAATGAGTTTCTTATAATAGTGACTAAATTGAATAGGGTAAATTATAATGACGACCCGTCATGATTTGGTAGGAGTAGCATAAAAAAACGAATAAATGCGAACTTAGAATTTGTTAAGTATAAAATTTAAAATATATGAAAAGTGAAAATCATGCGGTGTTACATGTATATATTCAGAGTGTGTGTAGTTGATAATGGTGAGGGGAAACCGACGGGTTGATCATGATGGTGATACTTGCATGGTTCTAGCTTTGATGGAGTTCATGGTAGTATGACAAGATGATGAAGTTCTTTATCAAAAACAGTATAATAATAATAAATACTAAAGAGTTAAATAATAGGTGCATGACATCGTCTGCTTGTGTGCATGGAACTTCAAGATAGAAGTTTTGATTAGTGATGTTGGATGATGATGATGATTATGTTTGCATGGGTTCATGGTGAGTTGATAATTTTTTTTTTTAATTAATTGTATAATGATGATCACGTGAGGGTGTGTAGCATTGCTTGGGTTTAGTGAATGTTCATTGAGGGTTAAAAAGTTAGCAACCAAATTTTCACTTATTTAAATGGTTACATTAACACTTAATAAATTTTATTACATCTAAGATTAGTGCGACGTCCTACAAACTATTGGAATTGATAAGAGTATTAAAAATATATTCTTTGTAATAAGCTGTAAGCATGCATAGTATTGGAATTTTGTAGTAATATATAATGCTTATATTTAAATTATTACATATATAGAGTTTTTACATAAAGACTAGTAAAGTGTTATTTTTCTATTGTGCATGGCATCATTTTATAAAATTGTTCTAGTAAACAAATGGTGTTTCTATCTACAAACTTTAGGTGTAGTTAGGTTTTGGGCAAAAATTATAATACCTCAGATCTTGGCCGTCGGGAAAATAGTAAAGAACGAATCTTCACTAGTACACAATGAAGTAAAAGATGCGGTTATTTTGACCATCTAGTGCGGTGTTAGACCCGCATCTTATAGCCTCGCATCTTTTGTTTAAATGTCAAAAGATGCGGGTTCAAGAGAACCGCATTTTCTAGTATGAGACCGCATCTTTAGGTCTTTTTAATTTTGAAACCAAAATGTTTATAGGTGCGGTTATAAGACCGCATCTTTTGAATTTTTTAAGCTAAAAATTATATATTGTTTTTTGATTAATTTCCAAGCAAATCCATTAAAATTTACCAATATATACACCTTAAAATAAAATTAAGATATAGAAAAAAAAAATTAAAACTAATATAATATAACCCAAGCATATAAAATTACAAAAGTTTCAAAGTAACACAAAATTACAAAGGTTTTAAAGTAACACAAATACATATATGTCTAAAGGTGAAAGCGATATGCAATAACTTCCGAATTGACGTCTTCGTACGTGCAACCCAATCCGACGTTTTCAATTCATACTTGTAACAAGAACCGTAGAAATTACCTAACAAAACATAAAGTTACATTAACTAAATGAAGCTTAATAATATATACAGGTATATAGATATGTATAAAATGCAATATTTAAATTCAAATGTAAGAATACTATTATACATGCATTGCACATAATACATGAATATCCAAATTTACCTTACATATGCACATAAGACATGAATATCCAAATCCACAACCTGTAAACCCGTCAATATTACAATAGACCAATATACATACCAAACTATAAATCACAAACCATACAAAAAAATAATTATCAAACCATGCAAAAACATTAATCTAATGCGAAGGATATACATTTCTTATGTGATGATCAAAATGAATGAGTTACATATGTATCGATACACACACATGTACTCTCTCTCTCTCTCGCATTTACATTAATACACATGATTATATATAATTTATACTACACACACATATATATACATATGATTATCCTACATACTCGTATATAAGTGAGTGTTTAGTTGACCCGTTAGATATATGTGAAAATTAAATGGTAGAATTTAAGCTAACCTTGAAGCGCCTTTACGGAGTTCTATGTCTAGCCACCAAGCACCTTACGATCATAAAATCAGTTTCCCTGTGTGAATTAATATCTTGCTTACTCTATAACTGAAAACAAGCAAAGTATCTAAATGAATACAATAAAATAGAAAAGTCAATACTTTAAATATATACAAAACGCTTACTGTGTTAATAATCCTTCCAATGCAGCTCAGCTGGTAACGGGCTTAAGTTCTCCTTTGGGGGACTTGGGTTCGAATCCCACTAGTTGCATTTGGGGGGATATGGGAAATGAGGGAAGACTAAGGGCCACTTGTGGTCAGGGGTTCGATTCCTAATCCCGTCAGGTTTTACTGGTTCTCTACTATCGTGACTTCTGGCGGGTATGTGGATCGGGTTTTCCCTAGAAGCGGACTGTCGGGCGTGCTAGGGGCTTCGTGCGTCTGGGGTGGGCCGGGCTATGCCCATGTCTTTGCCACTAGGGGGTGCGCACGAAGTACCCAGCGTTGTTTGGTTGTTCGTTCAAAAAAAAAACTTACTGTGTTAATAAAAGCATGATGAATGATCTCAATAAACTCTCGCATGCGCTTAATCATGATAAAACCGCATTCCAACCCGTCTACTTGCTAGTTGCACTGCATTTAATTCACAATTGATTATTCCCACTATACACCTAAAAATGAAATAGTATAAAAAAATAAAAATAAAAATACAAAATTACGATACACAAAAGTAATTCCTTAATGTATTTCCCTTTTGCATTGCAAAAGCTAAAAATTGTTCTATACAATAAGGCATCAGAACAAGAATACAAACCTAGTAAGAGTAATAGAAAGTATAGAGCAGATTATTCAAACCATCAGCCAACAAATCCTTCTTCAAGTTACCTAATTCAGTCTCAATGTATTCGTTGTTATTCATGAACTTACCTTTGTCATAAAAAGCATCTACATTGTTACCAACCTAAGTGTTACGAACCTGTAAGTCGTTCACATATAAACTTAAAATCAAAAGATAAAAAACTAAAACTAACTCTACAATCAAAATACTGAAAATCAAACCTTGACTTTTGAAAGGGAAAAAAAAGACAAAAAAACTAGAAAAGGGACATGTATATTAGGATATACATAGAAAAAGCATTCTTTACTTTCTATTATTTTTTGCATTACCTTGTACAACCCATCCAGTAAGCTTGCATCAAAATTTGTGGCCCTTGATTGATAAACATAAGCAAATTAAATCTTCACAGATTTAGGTAAATTATCACATGCTCTAATGATACACGTGAACCACAATTTAAGCGGAAATCAATTGATAATATTAGTCGATTTAAACAAATGTTACCTTCAATGAAACACCTATTTTTAGTGATTAACTTCAGCGAACATCAATTAACGAACTCAATCGAAGATGCTACGCACAGGTACGAACATTATTGAAGGCTATGGTGGAGATGGTGTGTTGTTTGTTTCTTGCTTTCTGTTTGTAATCTTCACGTATGGAGAGAACATTTAGAGATAATATGCGCGGGAAATCGGAAACATTTTGGGTGGGAGGGAATAAAAGTAGATCTGAAAATTTGAAGAGGATTAAATTGGAAATGGAGGGAACTATACTATAATTTTGGAAAACTAAATACAAATTCCAAATAAGTATTTATGAAAATAAATTTAAAACGTAGAAAAAAAACTTTAGAAACATTAAAATATTAACTATAAATTATAACATATATTTTGATGTAAATAAATTTTTTTAAAAATTTAAAATATAGGCAAAAAGACAAAATTGCCCCTGACTTAACGTCATTTTTTAACTAAGTTAGTGAAATTGACGGAAATAGCACAGCCTCAAGTGTTCCATTGCAACAACAACAACAACAACAAAAAATAAAAAAAATAAAAAACACTTTTTCGGACTGAAGCAGCAAATTTAATCAAACCTCAGGGATGAAAATGGCAGTTAACTCCTCTAATATTAATACCTAACCTAAAACAATATACAACTCCAATGGTAACACCTAATAAAAAACAAACTAACATTACTTTTCAACCTCTTATTCTTAATGTTCGAAATACATGTCTCAGATTCTAAGTAAATATTTACAGCCTGAGTTTATGATTAATAATTCCTTATATTGGCACAAAACATTATTCTTCCCTAAATCAAATTTATTAAAACCCTAAATCACTAAAAAAACACACGATTTTGATTTGACTTTTGAAAATTATCATCAATTAGGTTGAATTTGGAAAGGTTTTGCTTCGGATTGAAAATAGAACAAGTTTTGTGAAATTTTTTTTTTTGAAATCGACTCCAAATCACTCAAAAACCATGTTTTTCTGAAAACATATAGGGTTTGAATAATTTTGGACTGAAATCTGTAGAAATTTATTAATTTGCAATCGTGAGATTGAGCACACAGCTCTGATACCACTTTATAGGATAAATATCTCTCAAATCACAACGTAATCTCACAATATGTAAACTGAAAGGTGCAGAATCCCTCTCGATCTAGCAAAATGATATAAAACTAAACAAGCATGCACATGATTTCATTTTCAACCTTTATCATAATCATTGAAACTTTCAATAATGTTTACATACTCGATTATTGATAAATAGTCTGATCTAGGTATTTGAACAGAGTATTGGCGCTCAAACTTGACAGTTACAAATGACAAACTACCCCAAATTCTATTGTAACACCCTAGGCATATCCCACATCGTTCGTGGACAGTAGAGATCTTTGTTCATAAGTAATGTCCTGCCTCTTAAATCACTAACTCGTTTTGGGCTTAGTTGGCTGTGGAGCACATAAAAACTCCACAGTTAAGCGTGCTCGGGTGGGAGTAGTACTAAGATGGGTGACCTCCTGGGAAGTTTTCACCCGGGCAACCAAAAACAAATCCGTGAGCTTCTAGTGGACAAAGCGGACAATATTAGATGATATTAGAGGCGGGGTGTTATAAAATGGTATCAGAGCCACTCCTGTGCCATCCGGGATGGTGGGGGCAAACCTCATCGAAGACGATGAGTCCCTGGGGGGTGATTATAACACCCTAGGCATATCCCACATCGTCCGTGGACAGGAGAGATCTTGGTTCATAAGTAATGTCATGCCTCTTAAATCACCAATGCGTTTTGGGCTTAGTTGGATGTGGAGCACATGAAAACTCCACAGTTAAGCGTGCTCAGGTGGGAGTAGTACTAGGATGGGTGATCTCCTGGAAAGTTTTCTCCCGGGCAACCAAAAACAAATCCGTGAGCTTCTAGTGGGCAAAGCGGACAATATTGGATGATATTAGAGGCGGAGTGTTACATCTATCTAAAACCACCTATATATAGATAAGACCCATTCACACCATCGAAGGTGTGAATGTCTGTATTCTAACATTTCAACATGCGAATGAGTCTTATTCTGACTCATTCGCATATATGACCATGCGAATGTCCCTCAAACAACTAAAGACAAACTAAATTTGACCGACCCGAAAGCTACAGACACATATATGAATATGTATCTACATATATTACTTGTCATATTTTTTATTTTTAAATGTGGTGTGTAACCTAGTGTTTTTGGAGCGTTTTGAAGGTTTTTTTTTAACTCAAATGAGTTTACAAATTATCATTTCCAAACATATATACACACATGTATAAACATGTCTTTTTATTATACACAAATATATTATACAAAAAAAAAAAAAAAAAAAAACAAACTATATGAGATAGAGTAAGAGATGCGGTTATTGAAACCACACCTTATAGTTTTTTTTAATAAGGTACAAGAGATGTGGTTGTTAAAACCGCATCTTATAATATGTATATGTTTTTGAAATAAGGTATAAGATGCGGTGTGGAAGGAACCGCATCTTTTAGTGACATTTACTTTTTTTTAAATAAGCTTTAAGATGCGGTTTTAATGTAAATCGCATCTTTTGGTGTCACATTTTTTTGAATAAGGGTATAAGGTGCGGTTAAGGTGGTGAACCGCATCTTATAGCTTTTGCCAAATGCATCTTTTGTTCACTTTTGTACTAGTGCTTTTGACATAAATGAATTTTCATAAAATTTATTCGGGATTATAGGTCATTTATTATTTGAGGACGACTTGATTTGTTGGGTTTTGCTTTTGCTTTGCTCAATTAAGGTATGGATTCTCGATCTTGACATCATAGTATTTTCTTTCATCATGTTCGTTACTTTGTAGTGTGGATTTTGTCTGTTCGTTCGTTATCTTATATTCATATTATAAGTTTGCCAAATTCGTTGTAGCATGCAATATACCTATTAATTTGTGATCATTGTTGCATGTTCCCGTTAATATTATTTTTATTATTTTTTAAGTTATTTGCATGACCTTATCCTTTGTACTCGATCACCTGAGCAGTTTGTTTTGACTTGTCGTTTGGGAGTCAACGACATGGCACTTATTGTGACAGTGTGTAATAAGAGTTCACGGCGTTTCTAAATTGTGTTAGTATAACACTTGGCCCCTAGAGGCGTATAGATCGATCTTAGCTTTGAGTTTGAGTTTGAGTTTGTTTTATGGAGATTGGAATAATGGGTGTACGCCACACTCACCATCTCATAGGTGCATAGACTAGCTATCTGTATACCAGTTTGTCAGTTTGTTTTGGCTCGTGGGTGGTTTCCGTTTGATGTGACTTAATTTATTGTTATGTATAGTCACGCCGTTTGATATTCGTATATGTTCTTATATGTTTCTGATTTTGTTTTGATATGCTCCGGTACGTTTGAATTTGTCCCGAATGAGAGTTGGGTTCGAGTTTAAAGTTTAGTTGTTGGAATTCGTATTTCTTTCCTTTCATCCATTCTTCACATGAACTGTTGATTTCTCCGTTACTGGGCAATTTTTGGCTCAGCCGTATTTTTCTTTGTTGTTTTGTCTTATGTGTTCGCAGGTAATCTGGGGAATCAGGGATGAGTGAGAGAGAAATGAAGTTTCAAGACTTTTCATTTTCGTTTAAATTCAGTAATAAATAAATTAAGACTTAGGATTTTGTTCGGTTTGTTTTGAGACTCTCGATTGTCTTTTCGATTATGTTTTTATTTTAAATGGATTGTATTTGGTTTTGATATATATAATAGTGACATTTCAACCTGTCCGGGTTGGGGTGTGACACTTTTACTCGCTTTTAATGGTTTCAATTCAAAACATCCCCATATTAACAAAAATCAGTTTTCTTGCAGCCCAAGTTTCAGCCCACAACATTATAATTAATGGTATATAATTTGTACATCAAACCACTTAAAGTTTCTTGTTGTTTTAACATAAATCTTCCTTATCTATTTCAAAATTTACCATTACTTGGTGTCACAATCACAAACAAGATTTTATAAATGTAGCAAAAGATTAAGAAACAATGATTGAAACAAAGAAGTAATGTAATGGTAAATATGCATGCATGTATCACCAAAAATCTGATAATAAGAAACAAAATCTCTACTTCTTCTGCCATGGAGATGGAGGTTCAATGTTGATCATCATCATATCATGCAAGTTTTATAGTATTGATTTGCAAGCGCTTGCACCTTTTTGAGCTTGAACACGTAGATTCTTCATTTGGATCAACATGATCAGGATATATCATGGTGCACTTTGCATCACATGACTTGTGCAGCAAGTAAACTTTGACACCCGGGACACGCCTCCTCAACAACTCACTCAATGACACACATTCCCCTTGAAACAACTTCTGATAATGAAACATACTAAAATCCATCTTCAAACTCTTCAACTCCCTATAAGGCGAACATGGATTCGCCAATTCATCAGGAAAATACGAGAGCAATTGAACAACAGACGAGAAAATCTTAACTGATTTGGCATTGTGTAACTTATTAAACAGCATCATCAGATCATCAAAATTTTTCCTTCTTTTATCTTGGGGACAAAACCCATTGTAATCAATTACCACCGTGTCAATAGCACCATTAAGTGTAGTAATCAATCGCGGGAAATTATTCCCTCGACACTCGAAATATCTAAGATTTGGAGTGTCGAGTTCGCAACTGTTGACATACTGCCCGTAGTAAGAGATGGTGAACTCCGAAAGTCGCGGTCCGCGTACATTCAAAGTATTATTATTATTATTATTATTATTTCCATCAGTGTGAAGAAGATGACAACAGACCAATGTTAACTTCTTCAATGCAGGATACCCAGAGAAGGGATCAAGATCAGTAATAATAACCCTTTTAAGATACAAATCGGTTAGATTCTTCAATGATCCTGATCTCGGGCCTAAAATAGAGCAGCCCATCTCATAGGAACTGTCTAGTTTCAAACGTGTTAACGAATCCGATGTTTTATGTGACAAGATCGGCCAGCTCTTGTCTTTTCGGCTGCGTATAATGGTGGCATCAACTTCTTTAACCCCTTGCGAAAACGCGTAATCAAACACTTTGTTTAGAACCTTGGCGCTGCATATTCCGCTTCGTTTGAAGGTTAGTTTATCCAGCTTCTTGGATCTATGTACAGATAGCGTGCTGCACACGAACTTATCGAATTCGTTGAGTTTTTTGAAACCATTAGAACTGAAATTGAGAACCGGGACAAAAGTCCATTTAGAAGACCATGATTTCGATAGAATGGATGTTTTAATGACGTCTTTGGTTTCAAGAGACGAAAGAATGCGAAGCTGTAGGGATTCAGGCAAGTCTGTAAGCCTATCCACCATTGTTGTTGTTAGGATTTCAAGATCAAAAAATTAATACAAAGAACTTTGACAAAACATAAAGAAAGAAATAGTTTTAAAACAAATCCAGAAACACAACTCAAAACAACTCTCTCACAACACACATAAGACCGACGATCCTTTACAATCACTCAAAAAAGTCTATATATACTGGATATGAAACCCTAGACTCATGAAAGAAACAAAGAAAAAGCGATACTGTAAAACGAGATGAGATCGGTTGAATAACAATGTTGATGATGGATGATAAAGGTCTGGTTTTTTTATTCTGGAGAGAAACGAGAGAGACTAGGATTGGAATAATTAGAAAAATTAGATCATCGAACAACTTTTATATAAAGACTCCTAAAGTCGGTAGTCATAGGACGAATGGACCACAGCCCACAAGTAACAAGTAGCCCATAGAAAATTATGTGCCTTCAGTTTAAAAAATAACTTATAAGTTATAACCGCAGTGGATAGATAAAAGAATGATCCCCTGATAAAGTATGCAGTCAAAGAGATTAGAACTGTATTTTGTTTTGAGACCTTGCATCCCCTATATATACATGTATCTGTGGACATCGAATTACAAACATTTTCTCTTCAATAACCAAAATTTACAGATACGGAGATGCAGTACAAGGAGGGGATCATGGTGGCGAACGAAGGAGGAAGGCTGAGGCGAACTATGTTAATGTTTATTTATTGATCTCGTCTGAGTATGTTATTTGATATTGTAGGTACTTTGTGATCATAAATGCAATAGCATGTTTGTATACATCAGTCTCTTTAATCCTTATGTTGGCAACTAAGGGTAGAAAGAAGAACGTATCAATGATGGTAACAGTTTTAGATTTGGTAATAGTGGTGCTCCTCTTCTCAGCCATCGGTGCCAGTGGTGCCGTTGGCCTTATTGGCTACACCGGCAACTCACATGTACAATGGAGAGAGGTGTGTAACGTGTTTGATAGATTTTGCCACCAGGCGGCAGTGGCAATGGCGTTGTCTTTCATCGGATCCAAGGCGTATCTACTGCTTGTCATCTTTGGTCTTTACAAGAAGCTTTAATAGCCTCACTTGTTATTTGTTAAGTATACTTTCTTGAAATGTAGTGTATGTATTTCATTAATGTTGACCATTGATTAAACTTGTAAAAAGTTAAAAAAAAAATGTTCTATGTATTACAAAAATTTTTAATAGCCTCACTTGTTACTTATACTTTCTTGAAATGTAGTGTTTGTATTTCATTAATTCTTGATGTATTACTTGAATTAATTAACACCAACAGTCAAGTACGAATCGGTTCTCAAACCATAAGTTAGAAACTCTTATCATCTGTAAAGTGGGAACCGTCGACCTCTCAGGTGCAGACGTGGAAGAGATTGAGATAAGTCAACCAATGTGAAAAAGAGAGAGCGTGGGAGGATAAGCTTGCAAGTTTGGGGGAGAGTGAGGTGGGAGATGAGAGATAAATCCACAAGACACTTCACTTGGCAACGATGATGTGAAGATCCGTGCACCTCCCCGACTACAGCCTATGGCTTGTAGCTCACTTGAAAAGAGCTAGCTTAAAATCAGTTTGGTTTGTAAACGAGCTAAGCTCGAGCTAAGGTAAGCTTGCTTGTTTAAGTTGAGAAAAAAATTAGATGTTTTATAAGTTGTAACCCAATTCCACCTCATTGTGTTTGCTTCAGATTTACAATACAACCCAACCCAACCTGGGAATACCCTTATGTTGTTGGGTTATTTTTCTTATGGGAAAGCCCAACTAATATACATGGATTCCTATTATTTTTATTTTGTGTAATAAAAAGAAAAGGTAAGTGGCAAATTTTGTGTGGGCTTATTCAAGTCCAAAACAAAAAAAGAAAAGAAAACGTATGGTATATTTTTGTGGGCCTGGATTCCTACGCAAGAAATAACAAAGGAAAAATAAGGAATGATGATATGACTAACTTGCGGGATATGTTTATGTTGTTGAAGAAAAATGCCTTGTCCGGTTTGCCTGAAGTCCATTTGAAAAAGTATTCTCATTGTGCGGCAAGTAAGCAAAAAAGAGTTTACTTCAAGAGTCTACCCTCTCATAAGAAAGAAAGTATAATCAATTTTATACATTCAGATCTTTGTGATCCTACGAATACTAGAACACTTGAGGGTCGCTTATATTTTATGACATTCATTGATGATCATTCGAGAAAGGCATTGATTTATACTTTGAAATCTAAAGATCAAGTTTTAAATGTGTTTAAGTAGTTTCATGCCTTAATTGAGAGACAAACCGGGAAAAGCTCAAGTGCATTCGAACTGCGAACGGATAATGGAGGTGAATACATCGATCCATTTGATGCTTATTATAGAGAAAAAAGTATTCAGCCCAAAAAAACTCCTCCTAAGACATCACAATTGGTGGTTTAGTAGAAGGGATGAATAGAATATTGGCTGGAAGCATTGTAGTGTGTTGACTCGCAAATTTAGGCTGAAATGTAAAATGAAGAATTTGTAAATGATAAAAAGTTTAAGGGACCAAAGTTTAAAGTAGAAAGGCATTATGTTTAAAAATGAGAATTCTTTTGTCATAATTAAGGGCTACGAGTAAAACAAAGTAAAAAAAATCAACAATTGCTAATTTTTAGCCTCCCGCCCCCATTTCTCCTTCCCCCGTTCAGCCGCAAAGTGCACTCTACAGGAAAGTGGTTGGTGTTTTCCTCTGACTAGGGGTATTTTGGTCCGACTAAGACCGATTTGATCCGACCAGGCCTGACTTAGACCGACTACCGATTAAATTGACTACTTAGCCCAAAATTACTCAGTAAAGTGTTGACTATGATTAATCACCTATTAATCGGTGATTAATCATGATTTTTAGAACACTAGTTTTGAGTTTAATATAAAAAATCTTGTTGCTAAATTGATTTTATCATGTGTAACCTCAATAACAAAATGTGTTTAATCAATTATAAAGATTTGTCGAAGATTGAGTCGGTATCAGTTTGGATCATTACGATACCAAAGCTTGTGTTGGACTAATAGTGCATCTAACCATATTTTTTAACTAGTGGGACTTCCTTGCATAAGAGCACTCACATCCCATCCACCAAATGTATGTAAGTGTGTCCACCAAATTATATGGGGTGAGTGTAAGTGGTTATGAGTGGAGGAGAGAGAAAATATTTGGTGGAAGCACTGTTCCACCCTAAATATGAAAAGTTACCGTTCACCCATATATATATTTTAATATTTTTGTAAGTAGTTGTGAGTGAGGAGAGAGAAAATATAATGATAAAAGTATGATTATTTTAATTAGGAGAGAGAAGATTTAGGGGTGAAGTAGTGATTTTTAGTGTAATTTGATGGAGGAGATTTGATGGATGGGTTGTGAATCTATACATCTAATATTTTAAAGCAATGTGGGACATTTGTCATTCCCACATTGCAACTTCAATTATCTATCTTCACCTCTATATGCCACATGTCACCTTGTGGTTTTTTATAAAAAAATCATTTTTTTTAAATAAAAAATCCCAAAAATATATAAGGTAATAAAAAACACGCGTGTTAACCTAATCACCAAATCAGACGAATTCCTCTTCATCAACCTCAAACCCTAAGCAGACGATCTTGAGGCGATTCCACTACAACGATTGTTTTAATCTCTTCTTCTCCAAGGTTTAATCTTTACCATTCTATATTAATCAATCTTTCTTCATGTGGTTCTTTTTTCTTTATTTTTTTCGTGTTTTTCCCTGATTTTTGTGTCGATTAAGGTCTGTTATATCTATTTTGGCTGATTTAAATTATATATCTTGATTGTTCTTTAGTTTGCGTGTATTATTGTTCAGCTTTATTAATTGTTTTTGATATTTGATTGATGTTGGGTTTGTGTTTTAGGGTTCGATTGATGTTTTAGGGTTTGATTTATTTCAATTCTGATTTACGGAATTGTGATAGTGAGTCGTTTATAGATTAATCATTGTTTCGGTTTATTATTGTTCAGCCTTATTAGGTTTTTATGTTTTAGGTTTCGATTTATGATGAGTATGTTTTAAGTTTCGATTTAGGGGTTTATGTTTCATGTTTTGATTTAGGGCTTTATGTTTTAGGTTTTGATTTAGGGTTCAATTGATGTTTTAAGATAGATACGAATGGATATATGTTTTAGGTTTCGATTTAGGGCTTTATGTTTTAGGTTTTGATTTTGGGTTCAATTGATGTTTTAACATAGATACGAATGGATATATGTTTTATGTTTCGATTTAGGGCTTTATGTTTTAGGTTTTGATTTAAAAAAAAGTTAATGTTTTAAGATAAATACAAATGGATATATGTTTTAGGTTTCGATTTAGGGGTTGATGTTTTAGCTTTCGATTTAGGGTTCAATTGATATTTTAAGATACCTACATATGGATTGATTTGGGGTTGTATTCTACTAATAACAGTTAAGATATAAAGATTATAGCTAAAACAGTGTCACAATATTGAATATGTTTGAAAAATCTGGTATTTAGTTGTTTATGTTTTAGGTTTCAATTTATGGTTCAATTGATGTTTAAAGAAAGGTACGAATTTATTGTTATGATTTAGGTTTCTATTGGGGTTTATGTTTTATTTATCGATTTATATGTACAGATTTTCTGATACAAAGATTTGATTGAGTTTGTAAGTATTTTTGTCATTTAAACATTCATTATTATATATTATTTACTATTTTTTGTTGATTGGTACAGGTGCATACACATCCGTGTTACAATGGTTTACGGATTTTGGGTTAAGTCAGAAAATAACGGTCGTATTTGTTTGGTAAGATATGAATCATGGTTTTAATGTATATACTACACTCATTTTATAATATCCTTATAATTTTAATGTTTGTATTCAGGGGTTACCAAGTGACTATGATGGTTGGATCGACAAGTATGGTTATCCTTCTGGGAATACCAAGATCCGAACATTGGATGATAAAGTCTATGACATTAAAGTTTTAAACATTGCAGGCAAATGGTTCTTCTACAATGGTTGGAGAACTATGATTACTGAATTAAAGTACCCTTCTGGGTGTAACTTTATATTTCAGTATGATGAAAATCTCAAGTCTTTCAGTATGATTACATTCCATCAGGATGCTGTGTGTGCACCTGGTACCTTCTGCTACTGCAGATTGGGTGATCCACTTACAACTGATAAACATTTGGTATGTTTTTTTATAACATAAATCTAAATAAAACATTATAAAAAAATGTTTATACACAAACTGATTGTATTGTGTTAATATTGTTTGTCTTTTTTCCAGCATATCAGTTGTTTCGTTCTTCATGGATTATTCAACCGAACAGTTCCAATGGATCCAATTGACGTAATTGCTCAGTCAATTGCACACTTTCAGATACAGCTAGCAGTTAATGGTGGTACTATTTATGTGACTGAAGGATGGCCAATTATTAAGGAAGCTTTTTCAATTACTGCTGATCATCTAATTGTGTTCGAGATCATTAATGAGGTATCCTCTGATTTTATTTATTGATTTTGAAATGTTTATATAATTTTTGTTATTGTTTGCTTTTTATAATTTTTTATACTTTAATAACAATACTTTTTATTAATTGATTCAGAGCACCTACAATATGACGCTTTTCTTGAAAAACAAGCTTACTCTTCCTCCCGGTTATGTTTTGAAAGCTGAATTTAATGATGAGGATGATGATGACAGTGAAGAGACTGGTGATGATTATTATAATGAGGAAGATGTCGTTGTCCTTTCTGATGATGACATGTGAAGAGGATCCAATGGTGGAAGATGATGAGTCCGATGATGTCGAGGATGTAGGTGTACCGGTGGTTTTCAAAGTTGATAGACACTTTGTAAGTAAAATTATTTCCTCAATTAGATATATAAGTTATGTGGATAGTAGTCGCTAATTTGAATGAATGTCTTTATACTTTAGTGTATTTGTATTAGTTGCGTGAACTGATATAGACTTTTATGGTACATAACTTATGTGCATAGCCTTCCCTATCAACTGTTAACAGTAGTGGCTGTTGACAGTATTAATGTCAACAGCTGCTTATCTAGGTAACATACTATGTTAGACAATATACCAAACGTTGTTAGACATCAATTAAAATTACATATCCCATGAGTTGTAACTTACAATTACTAGCTTGTAAGTGATGACGTTCCATTCTTTATTTTTTGTGGTAGCGTATGAACACAAATTGGGCAAAGGAAAACCAGTTGAACAGGAGGAGGGCTTTGACCATTCGTGATGAGGAGGGCTTTACTTGGGGAGTGTCGGTTGGGATTGAAGATGAGTCAAGATATCCCCGTTACTACATAAGAGGTATGTCAGCTTTTGTAGCTGATAAGGAACTCCAGGCTGGTGATGAAATTCATTTCTTGTTTTTCCAGAATCAAGGTGTGTTCAAGCTTTCTAATGTTGTTAAGGGTAATGGTAATTAGTGGGGTTATTGGTGGTTGTTTTTTGGTATACTGCTAATATTTTTGGTGGGTAAGTTTTGAACATAATTGATGGTTGGTGATGGTAATTAGTTGCTTTAGTTGTTGACATGGTTTAGGTTTGATAAAAACTTTAGGTGGGTAACTTTTGGACATGTTTAATCCTTTGTAATCACAAAGTTTTGCACGTTTACTACCGATGTAGTCATTCGTGAATTTTGGGTTGTTTTGTGTTTACAATTACTATTATTATCGGTTATCTTTATTAGTAAAAAAAAGACTATATTTTGCATTTTATGTTACAAACTTACTTATATCTTTGAATGTTATTTGTTTGTTTATGTCTATTTTTTGTAAATTGAAAAGTTTAATACTATGAATTAAAGAATGAATGTTTGACTTTTTTTAAAATAATAAAGTCTTGAATTTAATCAATTTTTGGTAAATTGAAACACACTAAGATTAAACTGTTTTCATTTAAAAAATACAAACCATATTTGTTTTTTTTATTTTAGGCAACCTTTGAATTTTTATTAAATTTGCTTGATTTTTAAAGGTTTGAATTTGAAACCATTTTTGGTAAATTGAAACACAATAAGATTAAACGGTTTTGATTTAAAAAATTCAAAACATATTCGTTTTTTAGGTTTGGCAACATTTGATTTTTTATTAAATTTGGTTGATTTTTAAAGGTTTGGATTTGACTCAAATTTTGGTAAATTGAAACACAATAAGATTAAACGGTTTTCATTTAAAAAATTCAAAACATATTCTTTTTTTTTTTGGCAACCTTCTTGACTTCTTATTAAATGTAAATGTTGTAGATTGTTTTTCGTTTAAAACAAAATTCCATTATTAGTAAAAATGAAACAAATTTAACTATTATATTTAAGGTAAATTAGGTATACTTAAACAATTCGTTTTATACCCAAGCATTTAATTTTTTAAAACAAACACTTAACAATTCTTTCAACTAAATTTAACAAACATGCAAAGTAAATTTGGTAGATTTAAGTTTTAAAAAGAAACAATTAAACAATTCTTTGGTAAATTTAAAACCTTTAAATTTTCTAAGAAAACATTCAACAACTTTTTTAAACATCAATTTGTTATATTTTTGTTCATAACTGTAACATTGTTTCAATCTTTTTATACAATTAAAAATGGTTGACTTCTTTAACAAATTCCATTTTTTGTTACGGTTTTACTTTTTAAAAACTTTACATATAAATAAACAATAAAATAATTTTTCCACCGTTAACAACTGTCAATAGATTTAGACTAACAATCAAATTAAGACCGCTAAAAGTAATTGTTTTACACGCATTTGAAATCTTTATGTTTTATAAACAAACAATAAACTTAATTTTTAGTATATATTAAAAATCGTATATATTAAAAAAAATCGATTATACTAATTATATAAATATGTTAATTAAATTTTATATATGTTTACGTTTATTTTAGGTATTTTGAAATTTTTATATTTGATAGCTTTAGATTTTAAATTGGTATGTAATTTGAATAAAAAAAATCGATTTTTTAATTATAGCAACATCTATGTGACACCCGGCAAATTCTGGTTAACAACATTGTCTAGATGAAAGTCTACCTTAGCGAGTCACGCGTATATTATACGTAACGAGGGTTAGCTAGATAGCTAGAAAGGACATACGTGCATTGTCTCGGGTTTGAGACAACTTACAAAACGTTTTCTAGTCCGGTTTGGGACTACTTTCACATCTCGGGTTATGAGATGCTTTGACTCCTTGTGTGGGTCGGGTTTTGACTCCTTGTGTGAGTTAACGTGTGATTGCATGATTAGTGAACCTCGGACGTTGGTGAATAATAAACTTAGGTGTCTCGGTGATATCTGACAACTTATGTGAAAACCATACGTGATTATGTGAACCTAACCCGAACACGTTAATAAAAATTATTAAAAGTGGAGCGTGAGGTTGATTAGGGTCTTAACGCATGGGGTTACACTTGTTACGGTCCGTAATAACGAAAACGTCGAAGGATAACGCGTCGGGAGGCGAAACGAGGCAAAAGCGCGCCACCCGGACCTGTGAGCGGCCGCTCACAGGCTCCGAGCGGCCGCTCGAAGGGGACTGACGGGTTTAAACCGCCTCAAACTCATATTTAAACATCCTTAACTCCCATGCAGCCCCCATACTCAACCCTAATCGCCCCCTTACTGCCCCACACGAATATTTCACTCCAAAAACTCCTGCTAAGGCTCAAGATCATCAATTGGGAGGCTCCAAGGCGCGCGATTGATTGATTTGAAGAGCTAAGGGTATAACTCATGATTTCTTACGCTTTTTACTTTATGTTTTATTGTAAAAATCATATAACAAGTTTGTCCAGGTCTGAATGGGTTTAATAAACATTAAAACATGAGTCTTTTTGAAGATTAAACGGATTAAACCTATTAATAAACGCGTAGTAACATCATAGGATGCTTGTTGCGCAAGTTATTGGTGTTTTGATCCTAAAAGCTTTGATCTTGACATGTTTGATAATAGGATCTGATGGGAATAGGTATTAGGAAAGTTGTATGATGATTATTAGGTATTATTGATTGATAATATGCAACTAGGGTTTGATATAATTGATAATATTGTACGATCAGAATCTGGACAGATTCTGAAAGTCGACTTGTAGGGTCTGTTTCGTGGCTTGAAAACAATTGGTTTGATCGATTCTTTGCATGATTGTAACGTACAAGGTCTTAGCTTTTCATAATGGGCAAAACCATCGAATTTGGACATCGTTTGAGTCGTTTTTGGAATTTTAATTGATTAGGGGTCATATCAGATTTTCGGATTTGTAAATTGGGTTAACTTTAAATGGTCATAACTTGAGATTTACAAGGAATTAGATTATGAAATTTTTACAGTAGGTCAATACTAGAAAAATAGAGCTTTTCCAAGTGGATTCATCTCGTTTGGATAAATACACAATTTTTAAGAATTTTCCTACTAAACTGACCTGTTGAGGAGATTTTCTGGACATAGCTGTATTGTACGAATTTTTATAAATTTTGTGTTTGGAATTAAGACAAAACAAAAATAGGTATTGTCGAGTGAATCCCAAAGAAAATTCAGTAAAACTTTGGGAGGTTAACTCACTGATTTGCTATTTTAAATAAATTCGTTTTGATGGCGCACAATCTGTCCTGAAAACACAGATTGTGCATTATGTGCTTATGTGCTAATTGAGATCTTAGGTGGTATGGAATTGACATGTAACTGAAGTACACTTGTCTGAGACACATACGGAATGTAGAAACTAATTGTAACCAACGTATTCACCAACGGGTCCGTAGGGTTTACTATTGCATGTAGAATCACTAGGCGTCGCATACACACTTTTGAACATTTAAAACGCCTTGGACAAACGAGTTATATGGGTAATGATATTACGCCTATACTCACTGAGCGACACTGTTATTAGGGTGTCGGTAGCATATATTGCTTGCTGTTCGGATTCTTTGCTTGCACGTTAAGGTGAGTTTACGGCCCCTCTTTTAAACTGGTTTTATACTTTCGGGGGAGAAAACATGTGTTAAAACGATTATTTGGTAACTACTGTCATACTATGGGTTTCTATTGTGTACTACACGATCTTTGGAAGTCCCGGGGGGAACCATGAATGTGCGGGTTTGCACAACGGGGAAATGTGAATAGCGCTATTGGGAGTGACCAACCCCGCTCGTCGACTTGGAGGGTCGGCGGGTGCATATTGTCTCAAACAGGAACAACAGGAACTACATCGGGCATACTTTTGGTATTCGCGTTAGTAATGGTTTTCCAATCGTGGTAGTAACAAAACGTACGCCTAGCTAGCGTATACTGGTTTTCGATTGTTATAGTATGGACAGGTGGACTTGGTACTTAGATACAAAACCTGTAAACTCACCAGCATTTTTGTGCTGACGTAAACTTTTACATGTTTTCTCAGGTCGCTAAGGTAGCACAATGGAACTAGGGCGCACGCGTCTGCACGACGTCTAGTTAGAGTCGCATGGTTTTCATATGTTGAACAATTGGTTTACTTTTGAGATACTGTTTTGAATAAGCTTCCGCTGTAAACGGGAATTTTAAACATTGTTTTGAAATTGCATTATGTTCATGTTAGACTTGTTTATTGTGATCGTTGGTTTGGATCCTGGTTTGTCATGCGCCTCGCGGTAAAACTCCGCACGTGGATTTTGAGGGTGTGACAGATTGGTATCAGAGCCAATGGTTATAGTGAACTAGGACTGCATGTAGGGTCTAGTCTATAGCCGAGTCGCACACACTAGACGATCACATGGTACTAAACGTCATAGTGGTTTACGTATGGTCTTGTCGGGATGTCTCTAAATCATTGGTCTTTCTACATTACATCATCCGTTCTATCTTAGGCTGGGTTACTTGTTTTCTAGGCAGTGTGGTCTATTGGGGTAACTCGTGTGCTCTTGAGATTTGTCCAAGGCTCGGACATCTCCCTTTCGCACTCCAATAGAAACACTTGTCATGAACTACCGTAGCATTACGGTGTATAGCTAAGAGTCTATGTTCGGTGATTTGAACTTTGAACTAGGAGAACACTGGGAGGACCATGTAGAGCGGTTTATCATTTTGGGTGCACACAAAATCATAAACCGAAATGCATGGAAGTCCTGGTGAACTCTGGGTTTGAAGGGATAGTCCTGGATTGGATCTAGCTTTGATCTTGCGAACATTAGTGGTTATCTTTATCTGCGAAACTAAATTTTCTCGTCCTTCAAGTCGGAATCATGTCTGGAGTGCAAGGAGGACGTGGAGGTGGCCACGCTGGTGGGCGTAGTGGTGGCGGTCGTGGTGGTGGTAGTCGTGGAGGTGTGGAACCTCAAGATGACTGGGTCGGAAATTGAGAAGTATACCGTGAGGCGGAATGAGTTGGCAGTGCTGTGTCCCGATCTGCACGTGCCAGAGTACAGGAGGATTGAACACTATGTCTCGGGATTAGTACCGGAAATTGCAGGGTTAGTGGCTGCTGGAAATCATCCTACGTATGCAGAAGTAGTTCGATCGGCCCATAGGATGACCAACTTAAAGGTGAATGAGGGTATTTTGCCTGCGAAGGGTTCGACTGTTAAGGCCCCAGAGAACAACAAGCGCAAGTGGGAAAATGACGGGAAAGGATCTGGGCCAACACAGCAGGGTAAGAGGTTTGATAATGGGAGTTCTTCTTCTTCGGGTAACAAGCAGGGTGGTTATGCGGGGAAACTGCCCAAATGTAACAAGTGTGGACGTCATCATCAAGGGAACTGCGACAGTAACCGTTGTCATCGCTGCCAGCGAACAGGGCATTATGCTAAAGATTGTCGGGTTACACTTCCAGCGACCCAGGCTCCGACTAATAGCTCAGCTCCGACTACTCAGGGGACTACAGGGAAACAAGGATGCTACAACTGTGGTGACATTGGGCATTACAAGAAGGATTGCCCAAAACTGAAGCAGGGTGGGAACAACGGAAATGGGAACAACGGGGGCGGTGGCAGGAATGCACGCGCCTTCGTCATTGGAGCCGCTGAGGCTAGACAGGATCCTGACACAGTCACCGGTACGTTCCTTCTCAATAATCGTCCTGTTAGTGTGTTATTTGATTCCGGTGCCGACAAGAGTTTTGTATCCAAGGATGTTAGTCGACTGTTAGATGTAGTACCCGTACCATTAGAGACTAAGTATATTATTGAGTTGGCTGACGGTAAAAAGATTGAAGCTACTAGTGTCCTTCGGGAGTGCCAATTAGAGTTGTCGGGTTTATCGTTCCCCATCGATCTTATGCCGGTACCTTTGGGTAGTTTCGACGTGGTGGTAGGTATGGATTGGTTGTCTTTGTATCGCGCGGAGATTGTCTGTTATAACAAGGTTATTCGGATTCCTCTCCCTGATGGAGAATTCCTTTCTGTGTATGGTATCAAGGGTGGTGTTCCGCTAAACATCATCTCTAGCATGAAAGCCCTTAAGTGTCTTCGAAAGGGTTATCCAGCCGTTTTAGCGCTTTTATCTGTTTCCTCGGGTGATGAGAAGAAAATCGACGATATTCCAGTTGTACGCGAGTTTCCTGATGTTTTTCCCGATGATTTATCTGGTCTTCCTCCACATCGTCAAGTCGAGTTCGGTATTGATCTTGTACCAGGGGCTGCTCCTATTGCTCGGGCCCCCTACCGTCTTGCACCTCCCGAGATGCAGGAATTATCTAGTCAGTTACAGGAACTCTTGGACAAGGGTTTCATCAGGCCAAGTTCTTCCCCTTGGGGAGCCCCGATTCTATTTGTTAAGAAGAAGGATGGGAGTTTCCGATTGTGTGTGGACTACAGAGAACTGAACAAATTGACCGTCAAGAACCGTTATCCTCTTCCACGTATTGATGATCTATTCGACCAGCTCCAGGGTTCTAGTTATTATTCCAAGATCGATTTGAGGTCCGGTTATCACCAGCTGCGCGTCAGGGAGGCTGACGTTGCAAAGACTGCTTTTCGAACACGTTATGGCCATTTCGAATTCTTGGTCATGCCTTTCGGTCTCACGAACGCACCGGCGGTTTTTATGGACTTGATGAACCGCGTCTGTAAACCATATCTTGATAAATTCGTCATTGTGTTTATTGATGACATTCTGATCTACTCCAAGAACGAGACCGAACACGGGGAACATCTGCGGTTAGTTTTGGAACTCTTGCGACGGGAACAACTATACGCTAAGTTCTCAAAGTGTGACTTTTGGTTACGCGAAGTTCAATTCCTAGGACATGTGGTTAATGAACTAGGGATTCATGTCGATCCAGCTAAAATTGAAGCGATCAAGGACTGGGAGCACCAAAGACGCCAACTGAGGTGCGGCAATTCCTAGGCCTTGCGGGCTACTATCGTCGTTTCATTCAGGGGTTCTCGAAGATTGCTCAACCCCTCACCACTCTCACTCAGAAGGATAGGAAATTCGACTGGGGTGAACCACAAGAGGCAGCGTTTGAAGAACTGAAGTCTAAACTGTGTTCTGCTCCTATTTTGTCTTTACCTGAGGGTCCTGATGATTTCGTTGTTTACTGTGATGCTTCTATTCATGGTCTCGGTTGCGTGTTGATGCAACACGAGAAAGTGATCGCGTATGCTTCTCGTCAACTCAAGGTGCACGAGAAGAACTACACCACCCATGACTTGGAGTTGGGTGCCGTGGTATTCGCGTTGAAAATTTGGAGACATTACTTGTACGGTACCAAATGCACCATCTACACCGATCACAAGAGTCTCCAACACATTTTCGACCAGCAACATTTGAACATACGGCAGCGTCGTTGGATCGAACTTTTGAACGACTATGATTGTGCCATAAAGTACCATCCTGGCAAGGCGAATGTTGTAGCAGACGCCTTGAGCAGGAAGGAGTCAACTAAACCTCGTCGCGTTCGGGCGTTGCAGCTCACCATCCATACGTCGTTACCTGATCAACTTCGTTCTGCCCAGTTAGAAGCTTTGAAGGAGGAAAACCTTAAAGCTGAAACCATGCACGGTGCCGACAAGCACCTAGAGCGAAGGCCTGATGGCCTGCACTATTTCGCAGAACGTATATGGGTTCCTTTATTCGGGGGACTACGGGAGCTTGTCCTTGATGAGGCTCATAAGTCCCGGTATTCTATTCATCCTGGTTCGGATAAGATGTACCAAGATCTGAAGGTGCTTTACTGGTGGCCAAACATGAGGTCGGACATAGCCTCATACGTGAGCAAATGCATGACCTGTGCTAAGGTCAAGGTGGAGTATCAGAAGCCATCTGGTCTCCTGCAACATCCTGAGATTCCAGAATGGAAGTGGGAGCGGATCACGATGGATTTCGTCACCAAACTACCGAGGTCACCAAGTGGTTAGTCATACGATTTGGGTGATCGTCGACCGGCTGACGAAATCGGCGCACTATATACCTATTAAGGAAACGGATGGACTCAAGCGGGTGGCTCGACTCTACCTTAAGGAGGTGGTTTCTCGGCACGGGGTGCCTATTTCTATCATTTCTGATCGTGATTCCCGCTTTGCTTCGCGTTTCTGGAAGGCTCTTCATAAAGTTTTGGGTACTCAGCTGGATATGAGTACGGCTTATCATCCACAAACTGACGGACGGAGTGAGCGGACAATTCAAACATTGGAGGACATGCTGCGGGCATGCGTTATCGACTTTGGCAAGGGTTGGGAAGCTCATCTACCGTTAGTAGAATTTTCGTACAACAATAGTTATCACACGAGCATCAAGGCGGCTCCGTTCGAGGCACTGTACGGACGGAAATGCCGTTCTCCTCTTTGTTGGGCTGAAGTGGGTGAGAGTCAACTCACTGGCCCGGAACTGGTGTACGAAACCTCGGGGAAAATCGTACAGATCCGTAACCATTGGCAGCTGCGCGGGATCGTAAGAAGAGCTAGGCCGATCGCCGTCGCAAACCGCTATTTGTTCCAGGTTGGGGACAGGGTGCTTATGAAAGTTTCACCATGGAAGGGCGTCATACGCTTTGGAAAGCGTGGCAAGCTTAACCCTCGCTACGTCGGACCGTTCGCAATCCTGGAACGGATTGGACCGGTGGCGTACAGACTAGATTTACCGACGGAGCTCGGTAATGTCCACAACGTCTTCCATGTGTCTAACTTAAGGAAGTGTTTGGCTGACGAATCTCTCATCGTTCCACTGGAAGAGATCAAGGTTGATGATCGTCTTCGGATTGTGGAAGAACCTGTGGAGATTCTGGATTACAAGATTCGTAGCCTACGTCACAGCAAGATTCGTATCGTTAAGGTTCAGTGGAACTCGAACCGGGGACCAGAGTATACGTGGGAACGGGAGGATCAGATGAAGTCTAAGTATCCTCATCTCTTTCCTAAGGAAGCGTTCGAGTCGAGATATGTCTCTTCTGCAGCTGAATGAATCTCGGGGCGAGATTCCTTTTAACGTGGGGATGATGTGACAACTCGGGTAAATCTCTCTTTTTGATTTCTATTTTTGGTTTCTATCTTTTGTTGTTTCCTTCGTTATTCCTTTTGGTACTTGTGCAATTTTCGGGACGAAAATTCTTTTAACGTGGGGATGATGTGACACCCGACAAATTCTGGTTAACAACATTGTCTAGATGAAAGTCTACCTTAGCGAGTCACGCGTATATTATACGTAACGAGGGTTAGCTAGATAGCTAGAAAGGACATACGTGCATTGTCTCGGGTTTGAGACAACTTACAAAACGTTTTCTAGTCCGGTTTGGGACTACTTTCACATCTCGGGTTATGAGATGCTTTGACTCCTTGTGTGGGTCGGGTTTTGACTCCTTGTGTGAGTTAACGTGTGATTGCATGATTAGTGAACCTCGGACGTTGGTGAATAATAAACTTAGGTGTCTCGGTGATATCTGACAACTTATGTGAAAACCATACGTGATTATGTGAACCTAACCCGAACACGTTAATAAAAATTATTAAAAGTGGAGCGTGAGGTTGATTAGGGTCTTAACGCATGGGGTTACACTTGTTACGGTCCGTAATAACGAAAACGTCGAAGGATAACGCGTCGGGAGGCGAAACGAGGCAAAAGCGCGCCACCCGGACCTGTGAGCGGCCGCTCACAGGCTCCGAGCGGCCGCTCGAAGGGGACTGACGGGTTTAAACCGCCTCAAACTCATATTTAAACATCCTTAACTCCCATGCAGCCCCCATACTCAACCCTAATCGCCCCCTTACTGCCCCACACGAATATTTCACTCCAAAAACTCCTGCTAAGGCTCAAGATCATCAATTGGGAGGCTCCAAGGCGCGCGATTGATTGATTTGAAGAGCTAAGGGTATAACTCATGATTTCTTACGCTTTTTACTTTATGTTTTATTGTAAAAATCATATAACAAGTTTGTCCAGGTCTGAATGGGTTTAATAAACATTAAAACATGAGTCTTTTTGAAGATTAAACGGATTAAACCTATTAATAAACGCGTAGTAACATCATAGGATGCTTGTTGCGCAAGTTATTGGTGTTTTGATCCTAAAAGCTTTGATCTTGACATGTTTGATAATAGGATCTGATGGGAATAGGTATTAGGAAAGTTGTATGATGATTATTAGGTATTATTGATTGATAATATGCAACTAGGGTTTGATATAATTGATAATATTGTACGATCAGAATCTGGACAGATTCTGAAAGTCGACTTGTAGGGTCTGTTTCATGGCTTGAAAACAATTGGTTTGATCGATTCTTTGCATGATTGTAACGTACAAGGTCTTAGCTTTTCATAATGGGCAAAACCATCGAATTTGGACATCGTTTGAGTCGTTTTTGGAATTTTAATTGATTAGGGGTCATATCAGATTTTCGGATTTGTAAATTGGGTTAACTTTAAATGGTCATAACTTGAGATTTACAAGGAATTAGATTATGAAATTTTTACAGTAGGTCAATACTAGAAAAATAGAGCTTTTCCAAGTGGATTCATCTCGTTTGGATAAATACACAATTTTTAAGAATTTTCCTACTAAACTGACCTGTTGAGGAGATTTTCTGGACATAGCTGTATTGTACGAATTTTTATAAATTTTGTGTTTGGAATTAAGACAAAACAAAAATAGGTATTGTCGAGTGAATCCCAAAGAAAATTCAGTAAAACTTTGGGAGGTTAACTCACTGATTTGCTATTTTAAATAAATTCGTTTTGATGGCGCACAATCTGTCCTGAAAACACAGATTGTGCATTATGTGCTTATGTGCTAATTGAGATCTTAGGTGGTATGGAATTGACATGTAACTGAAGTACACTTGTCTGAGACACATACGGAATGTAGAAACTAATTGTAACCAACGTATTCACCAACGGGTCCGTAGGGTTTACTATTGCATGTAGAATCACTAGGCGTCGCATACACACTTTTGAACATTTAAAACGCCTTGGACAAACGAGTTATATGGGTAATGATATTACGCCTATACTCACTGAGCGACACTGTTATTAGGGTGTCGGTAGCATATATTGCTTGCTGTTCGGATTCTTTGCTTGCACGTTAAGGTGAGTTTACGGCCCCTCTTTTAAACTGGTTTTATACTTTCGGGGGAGAAAACATGTGTTAAAACGATTATTTGGTAACTACTGTCATACTATGGGTTTCTATTGTGTACTACACGATCTTTGGAAGTCCCGGGGGGAACCATGAATGTGCGGGTTTGCACAACGGGGAAATGTGAATAGCGCTATTGGGAGTGACCAACCCCGCTCGTCGACTTGGAGGGTCGGCGGGTGCATATTGTCTCAAACAGGAACAACAGGAACTACATCGGGCATACTTTTGGTATTCGCGTTAGTAATGGTTTTCCAATCGTGGTAGTAACAAAACGTACGCCTAGCTAGCGTATACTGGTTTTCGATTGTTATAGTATGGACAGGTGGACTTGGTACTTAGATACAAAACCTGTAAACTCACCAGCATTTTTGTGCTGACGTAAACTTTTACATGTTTTCTCAGGTCGCTAAGGTAGCACAATGGAACTAGGGCGCACGCGTCTGCACGGCGTCTAGTTAGAGTCGCATGGTTTTCATATGTTGAACAATTGGTTTACTTTTGAGATACTGTTTTGAATAAGCTTCCGCTGTAAACGGGAATTTTAAACATTGTTTTGAAATTGCATTATGTTCATGTTAGACTTGTTTATTGTGATCGTTGGTTTGGATCCTGGTTTGTCATGCGCCTCGCGGTAAAACTCCGCACGTGGATTTTGAGGGTGTGACAATCTAAATCTAAATTAATTCTGATTTCCATTTTATAATTTCCTTTTTAATATTATTAATTGTTTAACATAAATAAATCTGGCAATTTAGATTATAAATACAGATTTTGTAAGTGGAGTATAGTATAACTATTTCCTTCAACTCTATCAGGTATGTCTATCAAATTTTACATAATCATTCAGATATTTTTTTATGCATGTAATGTTTTAGTACTTACATTCTATTAACTTGCAGCTTTATGAATCCGAACAACATTACATTTTTGAATGACATCAATTGGAGGATGTCTCAATATACAATCAAAGTTAAGGTGCTTAGGATTTGGAAGCGACCAAATCGCAAGAATCTTGCAGAAACTCTTTGTCTAGATATGGTTTCGATGGATGAACAGGTTAGTGTTTAACGTATTGATTTTTTCATTTATGTTGTTAACATATTATTGTTAATAATAATTCTGATTAACTTTATTTTGTTTCGTTTTAATTTTTTAACAGGGCTCCAAAATGCAAGCTATTGTGTGGAGTAGATACATGAAAAAACATGAAAAAAATTTACGTGAAAATCAAGCTTACTATATCTATAACTCCCAATGGGCTAAAAACAAATCTACTAAACATTTTGATAAAAACGATATTCTTTCGTTTACTTTTGAAACAAGCATTACGAAATGTAACAGGTTTGAAAGAAGTCAGTATGGTTTTAATTTTTCTTCTTTTAAGTCAATTAAGAGTGGCAACCTTCCTCAGGAACAAAGAATTGGTTTGCCTAATAACAGTTAATATTTTTTGTATTACTCTTTAAATTTTTTAATAATGTATTTGTATAAATTAATTATTTTTTTTTAGATTTCATTGGCTATGTTGATGAATGGACTCCACCAGAACCGACCGAAACAAAAGTCGGTTTGAAAAACAAGATGACCCTTATGTTGATTGATTTAGAGTATGTGTTTCATTTTTACAAATCATCTTTTATTATTTGATAATGATTTCTGCTTTTTTTATTCTTATATTATACGATCAATAAATTGTTATACAAAAGATAGTTTCATTTTAACCAACATTATGTTTATATGCAGAGGGATCAAAATCAGCAGTTCTTTGTGGGATGAGTATAGTGAGCAGATGTTTGGGTACATCAAGCAAAATGAAGATGAAGTTCATGTTGTCCTGATTGTTCAATTCGGTAGTTTTAACAATTATAAAGGTTTGTCATATATTAAGTTTTTTGAATACACTAAATATTTTTACTTTTATGGTTATTTATACATTTTAATTATTTTTTATATTTAAAGGCAATGTCAGCGTTCAAATGGCTTCTATATCACTCGACTATTTATTAATGAAGACATTGATGATATTCGGGCTTTTAAGAAAAGGTAATATACTTATTGTGTTATTTGTTTTATGTATTTATTGTTATTTTTTAAAAAAATATATAAATCTTTTATTTATTTTTATTTATAGTTATATTGAAAAGTTGATATCTGTTGAATCATCTTTTGCTCAATGATCTCTCGGATCTTCTGGAAGCATGAATTTGGCAGATGAATTTCCGAACAAGACCCATTTCAGCAGTATTCGTGATCTTCCGTTAATAACAGAGGTACATCAGTTTCGACTTATAATAATCTAATATGAATGTTTATATTCCATTCAAAAGATTATCACTTATGTATTTTAATGTATACACTAATAGTCATTTTGTGTGGAATTATTTTTTTATTAAATGTTGACATTAATATTATTTTATTTTGCAGGTCAACAAACAAGTCATTGTTGTTGGTACAGTGAAGGGTGTGGATGCCAACGATGATTGGTATTACCTAGGTTGTGAGGGATGTAATCGCAAGGTTGAGCCAACTCTGATGTTACCTGACGATGAAGATGAAAAAGATGTTAATTCATTTAAGCAGGTTTTGGTTTGCACCAACAATGACTGTCCCAAGCATATTGTATCTGCTGATCCTGTGTAAGAATTATTTTTCATAAACATAAGTTAAAATTTTACGATATTATTTAGTAAATAATTTGTTGTTATTACTTACTTTAGGTTTAGAATTCCAATAAGGGTACAAGATTGTACTGGAATAACATCACTCACATTGTTTGATCGAGAAGCGAAAAAAATGTTGGGCATGTCAGCGATGCAGCTGCTAGAAAAATCCAAGCAGGTAATTTATTTTTTTCTGCCTTAAACAATATATTTTATTATACCTAATGTTACCTATGAAAATTTTTATGTAGGTTTGGGTTGAAGACAAAATAACTCCTGCTGAATTTGCTTCATTTGAAGATAAAAAGTTTGCATTCAAGATTAAAATTGGGCAATTTAACATTGATAAGCATCTGGATGGTTATGGTATACGCAAACTTACCGATGATTCTTCAATAGTTGCTTTGCTGGAACAAAGGTTCCATGACATTCAGGTTATTATTATCATTGAAATATTCCTTTATTATTACTCTTATGAATCATTAGTACATGTTTATTATTGTTTTTATTAATTTTTTTTTGTTTTTATTATCAACGTTTCCTTTGAAGTATTACATGTTTATTTTTTTTCAGCTCGATCAAATTGTTTTTTAAAACATTGATATAGATGACTCTTCAACACAGAATGCATTGTCTTTGAAGGTTGTTCTTTGACTTATTTAATCATATATTCTAATTAAGTTTTTAATGTAGTTTACTCTAACAATTTTTAAATTCCATTTAATATTGTAGGATTCTGTTGGAGATAACACTACTCCAGAGTCATCTTCTAGAGTTGGTGTTGTACGTGATGATGAGGAAGTGAAGCGTAGCCTGGACAAAGTGTATGACCTTGATGATGATGCAAGTGAATCTACAACAAAAGCTGCAAAGAAATCACCTGAGATCCCCCTTTTGGTTCCTAAGGTTGAGATATAGGAACAATGAACAATTTCTTTAAACATTTATGCTTCGATTGGTTTTTTGGACAATTTTTTTTTTTTTTTTTTTTTTATGCTTGGTTGGGTTTTTTTGGATAATTTCGTTTTGTTTATGGTTTGTTTGGTTTTTTGGACAAATTTCATTTAAATAATTTGTTTGTTTGCATTTTATTTTTTTAATTTGTTATTTGGTTAAAAATTTTAATTATAGAATATATTTTTATGAGGTAACATTATTATTACAAATTTTTTTTTTTTTGAACATTTTTAATAAAGTCAATAATATTAATAAAACGATTTTGAAAAAAATTTAATAATATTAAAATTATAACTTTATGATTTACAAAATATTAATAAAACCAAATTAAGTTGTTACCATAAATTAAGCAAGTTGTTACAATTAGTATCAATTATACATATTTATACTAATTATAATAAAAAATTGGAAATTTAAAAATTTGAATTATATAAAATTTGAAAATTTTAAATTCGATTTAGTATACATTTATAAAATTAAAATTTTATTATTTCTAAAATTTTAAATGCTAATAACTGTTCACAGGAATTATTTTCGTGATGTCCTTAATTGTTTAAAAATTTGTATATTTCCTAATCTTTGATTAGCACTAGAGATCGTTGTTCCCGTTATGTTGTTTAAAACAAAGATTAACAAAATGGCTTGTGTAACAGCCCGAGGTTACGTATGATGGGAAGGTGAAGACTAAAACACAAAAAATCGGTGTATAAAAAAATATTTAGTGATATTTGACTAAAATGTGTGTTGCCTTCTTTTACATTTTAATAAAATATTTCTACTACTTTTTTTTTTACGTCTAACCTCTTAAAATAATTGTACGTTATTGAACCGCGTATAAACGTGGGCAAAAGTCTAGTGCTCTAATATAATAGGGGCTTAGTCAATATCAATTTAATTCATTACGGTACCAAAACTCATGATAGTGCATCTAATCACATTTTTTAATAGCATAAATCAACACTTTTTAATAGCTTAAATTAATACAAATATCATTCTCCTTAAAACACACGCATCTACATTTAGAGTAACATATGCCATCCGATAAAAATTCTTTTCTACAATAATAACGTGTTTGTGTGTCCATCATTAAAGGAATCATTTACATAACATGATCATCCATTTTCAAACATGTACATTGCGCATACATAAATCATACCATATATTATATATAGATCCTCCATCTTAATCTTAATCTTACAATCTTTACAATTAGAAAAAGAGTAAATTACCAAAATGATCATTGTTAATCAATAAATTACCAAATCAGATAAAAGCGTTGGTTAAGCACATTTAGAGGGTGTTTGGGGTTGAGTTTTGAAATAGATTTTTAGATTATTGCGTTTTGAAAACGCAAATAATCAGTTTTTAGTGTTTGGGGTTGAGTTTTGAAATAAATGTTTAGGCTACCAAAAGGCAATAATCTAAAAACAGCTCTACCCCATATTACAGCAAAACGTATAATCAGTTTTCAAAATGCAATCTCAAACACCCTCTTAGCCGATAGTTTTTCATATAAATTTCCGACTAAATTGCTTAGCCAACCCTATTATCTATTTTGATAAATATGTTTGATCAAATGCTCATTTTACTAATTTTCTCTTGTAAAAATAAGATTGGTGCATGTTCATGGAAAAAAAATAAAAATTATAAAAACAAAAAAAAAAAGGCCCACAAACTATATAAAAATTACGAAACTACCCTTATGGTTACAAAACCAAGACACCCACTTCCACAAGCTTTGGAACAAGTTGACCACTCAAGTGAAGTCCAACAAGACTTTCCAAGCCACCGACACGCTCTCCGCCGATAAACACTGCCGGAGCAACCGTCTCCGCCTCATCTCCACCGTCGTGCTGCGATTCAGGAAGCGCGTGGATCTCGTCCTCCTCTAGTTCAATGACGGTGGGGTGGACACCAAGTGACGTAAGCAGGCGTTTCATGACGTGGCACATGCAGCATGCTGGACGGCTGAATATTAGGACAGGGTTCTCGGTTATGAGGCGTTGGATCCTTGTCTCAGTGGATTCGGAGATGTCGATGGAGAGAGGAGAGGTGGTTGTTGGGCTTAGTTCGAGGCGGACGCCGCCGTGCATATCTCCGGTGAGGGGGGGGGGGGGGGGGGGGGATCAACGGGTGGTGGGTGTGAGACGAAGGGAGAGAGGGAGGGGAGGTTATAAATATGGAAGATTGTGGCGTGAATCATTACATGATAAATAATAATAAAAGTAAACGTAGAGGTGATATGGGTTTCATACGCTTACGTGGGGTGTGTGTTTCATACGCGATTGTTAAGGAATTACGTCAAGCGGGTAACTTTATAGAAATGTAACCAAGTTTGCTAACTGTTCTAATTAAGAGGGTGTTTGGAATTGCGTTTTGAATCTGATTTTTAGATTATTGTGTTTTGAAAACGCGGATAATCAGTTTTTAGTGTTTGGATTGCGTTTTGAAAACGCAGATAATCAGTTTTTTAGGCTATCAAAACGCAATAATCTATAAGTAGTTCCACCCCTGCTTTTTCAAAACGCATAATTTGTTTTAAATAATCAATCCCAAACACCCCCTAAGTCACTCAAACTATTTTTGTCTCTCTAAAGTCACTCAAGTTTCATTTAGAGGGTGTTTGGGATTGCGTTTTGAATCTGATTTTTAGATTATTGCGTTTTGAAAACGCAGATAATCAGTTTTTAGTGTTTGGATTGCGTTTTGTAAACGCAGATAATCAGTTTTTTAAGCTACCAAAACGCAATAATCTATAAGCAGCTCCACCCCTGCTTTTCCAAAACGCATAATCTGTTTTGAATAATCAATCCCAAACACCCCCTTAGTGTTCCAATACTATGTAATTATCAGGTTTCCAGGTAAAAGTGGTGATGTGTCAGGTTTTAATATTTTTTAATAAATTTTTTAAACATGTAAAATTTAATATATATATATATATATATATATATATATATATATATATATATATATATTTTAAATCTTCATTTTATAAAACTCACCTAATAAAAATAATACGCCCCACTTACGGTGTGCGCATATAATGTATATATATGTGGCTTTGGGGGGGCAAAAGTAAAGTTGCACTAATTTTAACGTTATTTTACTAATTTCGTGAAAATAACGTTAAAAACGACGGACGGTTAATCATGCATCATGTGGTGGCGTGGATAGCCAAAAGAAAAAGGGGTACATGCACCGATCGGGTTTGTCCCGATTGCTAAGTGTTCTGTGCCTTATGTCCAAGGCTTGATACCAAACCACATCGAGTCGGGGGTCTCACTGGAAGCAACCTCTCTATTCTTAGGGGTAGAGGTAAGGCTATCTACGTCTTACCCTCCTCAGACCCTACCTTAGCTTTGCTATAGGTGGGATTAACTGAATATGATGATGATGATTATGATGATGACCTAATAAAAATAATATCCACATAAACATTAAAATGAAAGAAAAAATAAAAATAAAAAAGGAAGATGACTAGATGACCTGGTAATTACATAGTATTAGAACAATAAATGAAAGTTTAATGACTTTAGAGAGACAAAAAAAATTTGAATAACTTAATTAGAACACCAAACAAACCTGGTTATATTTGTGTGGCATTTCACCTTACGTCAAGTCCAAAACTCTTATTTTTACTGTAACAGCATTAATAATTGATTTCCATCACAATCCACGTGTTAATACTACTAATATTACATTTTCTTCTTAACTTTTTAATTAAATAATATTTTTTTTTATTTTTATCAATACATTTTCTCCACTCATGACAATTTTCCTAAAATTTTAAAAAATAAATGCAGAAAAACTGTGCTCCCAAAAGCAGGTCCGGTTCTAGGTATTGGATCGCTTCTGCATCGACCCGGCCGGTTGGACCAGTGGCCGGCGATTGAACCGGAAAACCGGTAAAATAAAGTGGTCGGGCCGGCCTTCCACCCAGCGACGGGACGTTCTTCTTCGTGTGTGCTCCCTTCTTGATAATCTAAGCCTACTTTTGGTGGTTCAAGAGCCAAGTTTGGATATCTAAAGCGACTTTTGTTGCTTGAGGATATTTTTTGTCCGGCTTCCTGCTATGCTACTGGGGTTGCGTAGATGGTACTGTATTGTTTTTGGAGAAGATGTGTAAAGTAATAATATTTTGATTAAGGAGTGAGAGGGTTTAAACTTTAAAGTCAAATTCATCAATACCAATAAAAGTTTGTAAAAGGAGATGCATATGTTCGTTCACTATTTTAAAAAAAAATATATAAATGAAGATTTAACCTTTCTACATTTCTTAGAAAAATTGTATAAAGCGTGCACTAGATGTTCTAGATGTTTTTTTATATGTTTACTAAAATTAAAAAGATATTATTTATTAAAGAGTATATTAAATTAATAATATTACATTATCCGGTTCTTAAATCCGGTCCGATCGATTTGACCGGTCCGACCAGTGAACCGGTAAGAAGACCGGTTCGACATCCGGTCCGGTTTTAAAAACATTGCCACTCGCAACTCTATCCTAAAACATGAAGATTTACTCAGAAAAATATATGTAACCTAATGTGAATGCTCTAAAATATTAAAGCCAGAGCGATCTTCATGAGTAAATGGTACCTCAAATTAAAACCGAACTTAAACTATACCGTATGTTAGCATGTTATTTTTGGTGTCAATTCAGTACTCAGATTCTGTGTCTTTCGGATTAATTATTTTTGTTTGATACATATCGACATTTTTGGATTGATTACTTTTGAATACGTACCGTAAAAAGCACTTTCGATACCAGTACATATGTTTTACGATATTTGAGATCGTTACTTTCACATAAGTACGATAGCAAACTCATCCCTAGTATGAAATTTGTTTTAAAAAAAAAAAAGTGTTCCCTTCAAGCTCCCCAGTTGTAGTGTCCCCCCTTCCCCGTGCCCATAGATATGGCGCCCACTAGCACTCTGACCACACATCCTAATTACTGGCGGGATTCCCATGCGCAACATAATGGGAATTTGATTTCGGTCAGTATCGTTTTGTTTAGCTAACGAGTAGGGTTTTGGTAATTGGTATAGTTAATAGTTTTCCTATTATTATTATTATTATTATTATTATTATTATTATTATTATTATTATTATTATTATTATTATTATTATTATTATTATTATTATTTGCCTAAAACTATATTGAACCTTTTTTATCATTAAATAAAATTAAAACATTACATTAGCAAAACAAATATTCCAATTGAAAGGTTATTTAGGTAGGGTGTTAATAAAGGTATACCTCCAATCTTGTTTTGACATCTCTTATACTGGTCATATAATGTTATACAACTCGTATAGAATAATATGATAAGATAAAAGTGTTGCGTCTTTTGTTGTCTTGTCATGTGATTTTATATGGTCGTATAACATACACGGCCCGTATAGATTCATACCGGCAGGAAAAATAAATTACATATGGTTTGTATAAACCTATATAAGCCGCATAAGCGTAGAAATAGTAAAAATAAAATTAGACGTGATAATTGGGGCATGCCCATGATATGGGAGAGCGTGGAATGGAAGGGCGCGTGAATACCGTTAATGTTGGAAGGTAGGGTCAGAATCACATGGTAATGGTGGGACCTAGTCATAATGGTATCTGACGTCATCTTGAGCCCTAACGTGGAAACGACAGCAAAAGTAACACCCTTGCTTGCGTCACGGCCTTAGATGAAAGGGAAAGCAACAGCACTCTATCTCGCTTACGTCCCCCAACTTTTATATCCTCCATCAACCAAAATCACATGGAAGATTTATTTATTTATTTTATAAATCTATAATTCTTAAACAAGAAGGAAATTATCGTTGGTTTGTAGTTAGATCTGTTATGGTGCTAAATTAGTAAGGGGACTAAATTATTCAGACTTAGAGACTGTTTGGTAGATTAAGTGCTGAATTATTAAGATGGTTTGAATGGTTAAGAGGCTCTGAATAGTTAAGAGCTGAATCATTCAGTGTCCCTTATTAGTTTAATGGTTCAGCACTTAATCATTCCATTCAGATGCTGAAACAAACAGTTTGAATGCTGAATGATTCAGACCTTAATGGTTAAGAGGCTACCAAACAGCCCCTTAGTAGTTAGTATAATGTTTACTTATTCAAAGGCAAATGTCTAACTGGTTCAGACATATATTTGTGAAACAAACAATTTGAATGAATTATGTCTGACTACTGATTCAGACACATGTCCCATGAAGAGCTCATTAAGAGCTGAAACAAAAACGTTTGAGGTATCAAGAAGACACATGCACAAAATATAGATGTGGCAGAGATGAGGAAGCTACGGTGGATGTGAAAGTACACAAGACTAGATCGGAAAGAATGAAGTTTTTAGGGAGAGGTTAGGTGTGGCTAGTATAGGAGATAAGATAAAGAAAGGGATGTTGAGATAGTTTGAGAGGTTAGGTGTGGCTAGTATAGGAGATAAGCTACGGTGGATGTGAGAGTCTTTCTGGAAGCAGTCTATCTATTTTTAAAGATTTACTGGGTACGGTTATTATTTGTTGTTGTAGCTCATTAAATGCACATTACAATTTCGGACGAACTCAACTAGGGTTCACGTTTTTCGGTTTATTCATTCAGTCAACGATTTTTGTTGTTCCATTTTTTTAATTGGAAAAATATTTATTTCTCATATAAAAAACATTACAAATTACATCAAGATAACATAAATGCAGGCAACAAGCTGCGCCGCCACCCTTTTTTGAATGGCAAACCCTAACCAACTAAAAACATAACCTTGCCCACCCGGAGCCGAGACACTACTATGAATAACTCGCTGGACCCTGGTTAGGAAACGAGTAGCCTCCGGTGCCAATGAGCCAAATGTATCAAAAGCTAGGGGTACGAAAACATGTTGGTTCTCCTCGTAGGCTTTAGCATGCTTTTCTACCTTCTTCGTCTCTGCTTTCCGCACCGCTTGCCCTGCTACAAACCCACTATCCCTCAACCCAACGAGAGGAGATACACCTGTCAGGTTCACACAAGCATGTTTCCCCCCAGCCCACCCAAAGACAAGGAGATCTGATGAACGCAATGTAGATCTCCCTTCTGCGGGATCCGAGAGGAAGTTCACAGGGACCTCCTTCTTGGTTGAGATTCCAGCATGTCTTAAGATGTCCCACAGAACGTCTCGAACCCAATCATGCCGATATTTGAACCCGGGTAACTCTTTGCAGTGAACCGCATGTTCCCCGTATTCATCCAGGCAGGCCTTACGGCAAATCGGACATATTTCATCATCCTGGTACATGGGGATCATCAAATGATATTTAAGAATGGACCTGTAATCAATAGCGGACATGCTCTGACCCAGACCTTCGATCGGGATAACAGTTAGGAAATCTTGGGCGTGGGGGCCTTGCAAGCATTCAATAACTGCCCTCTGACGACAGACAGACCAAAAAGTTCACCCACACTCTTTTAGGTAATTGATTGATTGTATTTGGATTCCTTATTTCCATTCCATGATCTCTAATTCCATATTTTTATTCCATCATCTCTTTTAGGTTCGAAACAACAAACATGTCAACAAAATTGTTACAAACTAGAGCCTTTCATGTAAAATCTGATTAATGCCATGTTAATGCATAACATAAATGCATCAAATATGAAAATTGAGTTTAAACATGACTAATATTGCTTTTGAACTAAACGGTGAACTTATTAAGATGATTACGAACTCAACCATAAGGTGATGCAAGAAGAACACACGAACTGATAATTACACTACAACAAAAATGGGTTTTAAGGACATTTTGTGTGTGACTCTTGTAAAATAAGGTCCTAAAAACTATTTAATAGGACGAATGAGCTTTTATGGTTCTTTTATAATATACGCTACTAAACTGGTGTCCTAAAAAACTATTTAATAGGATGGATGAATCTTTGGAGTCCTATTATCATATAACTTAATAACACACTTAAAATGTAGATCCTAATAAAGTAATTTATAAGTCATTTAGTTGTTGGTGTCTCATTATGTGGTAATGTAATAGGACACTTGATCACTGGCCGGGGGTCCTATTATAATATAACTTGATACGAAACTTTGTAGTTAAGTTATAAATGTTCGATGTTATAGGCCAATTTCTAGTCGAAGTCATATTAGAACATAACTTAATAGGACGCTTGACACGTGGGTCTTATACCTTTAACCTTTATAGGACGCTTAATCATTGTGGTGTTATTATAATACACCGTAATATGACACATGATATTTGAGTCATAAAACATCAGTTTTATAGGACGTTTATTCGCTAGAGTTTTATTATAACATAACTTAATAGGACACTTAACACTTGGATCTTATAACTTTAACCATTACAGGACGTTTAATCCTAGTTTTATTATAATACACCGTAATAAGACACTTGATATTTGAGTCATAAAACATCAGTTTTATAGACACTTATTCGCTAGAGTTATATTATAACATAATTTAACAAGAAACCTGACACTTGAGTTTTATAACTTTAACCTTTATCGTGGTGGTGGTCAGTGGTGGTGGTGGATGGTTATGGTGGCCGATGGTGGGTGATGGTGGTGGTGGCGGATGGTTGTGATGGCAGACGGTGGGTGGCGGTAGGCGGTGGGTGACGGTGGTGGTGGATGGTGGATGGTGGTGGTAGACAGTGGGTAGTGGTAGACGGTGGTGATGGTGGATGGTGGTGGTGGACGGTGGGTGGTGGACGTTGGTGGTGGTGGTGCTGGACGATGGTTATGGTAGACGGTGGGTGATGGTGGACAGTGGTGGTGGTTGGTGGTGGTAGGCGGTGGGTGGTGGTGGACGGTGGTGGTAAGCGGTAGGTGGTGGTGGACGGTGCATGATGGTGTTTAACCCTCTCCAGACATTAGAAAATCTAAGAAGTGGTTGGGCCAAGTCTGCATCAAGAAGAGCTCGCATAAAGTTTTTAACGCCAGCTCCCCTGTCATCAGGTCACCAACTTTGAAATAGCTGCGAGAAAATAAACTCTCTACAGAAACTCATGTCTACGTGTGGTCAGCGCGGTGCAGACAGAAGAGCTCCCGCAGAGCTTTTTACATATTACAAACACTACCTAAATATTGCAATTCATTGTTTGATTTCAGAATTGAGTTTCACGACAACATGTTGTCGATTGGGTTTGATATGTTAATAGTACAGGTTATATATGGCCAATTTTTATGTTTGGGGTGCCAACGACCAATTTCAAAGAGTTTAGGTTATTAAAATCAAATTCCCCTAGTATTTTTACTTTGAACCCTAATTCTTTTATATCTTTTATAATTTATAACTTTCTTTAGTGCCTTATACTTTTCATCTTTTATAGACCTTTCGTTTTATGTTTTAGTCTAAATTTTGCAAGTTAACACGCCGCAACGTGCGTGTATGACTTAATGTTTGTACGCCTGTTTTTGTCATTTAACAACCCCTTTCCAATGCGGGATTTTGGATTGACTTATTGTTTTTATGTTTTATGTTTCACATATGTGATTCAACCTTTTTACATCTACTTTTGTTATGTTTTTTCCTTTGCTTTACAAGTTTTTCCTGTGTTTGTGGTCGCTAACGGTGGTGTAACATTATTGTTATTTGACACGGTTTACGCCACTCATTGCAACACAGGGGGCTTAACACTCTTATAGTAATAATTTACAACATGTTTATGCACATCAGTGTTGTACCTTATGCTTAATTAGTGTTTTATACATAAGGGGTTGTACACTTATGCTTGATGGGTTGTACCCACTTTTGTTGTTTTTCCTTTATTAACTTTAAATTTATTTACTTTTACCCCAATACTTTTACGTCTTTCACAATCTAAGCCCAACACTTTTTCACCTTCAACTTTGGCCCATATATTTTTTGTTTTACGTGTCGGTTTAAATTTTGCAAGTTATGCGTGTGTGGTTCAATGTTTTTGCCCTGGATTTTCCCGTTTAATTGCCCCGTTGCAGTGTGCAGGTCCTAGGTTGTCTAAGTTATTGTTTTCAATGTTTTACGCTTCATGTACGTAGTTCAGCGTTTATATGTCTACTTTTCATTTAGTTATATTTTTTCGTTGAGTAAATTACTATTTAAGTCCCTGTGTTTTAGTGGTTTTAACTAGTTGAATCCAAATTCAAAATGTTTAACTATCTAAACACATGGTTTTTCAATTTGTATCCATCTGAGTCTAATTTACTAACGTCATCCACCAAGTTTTTCTTGTGCTGGTAGTTGCTGACATAGTTTGGCCTAAGTGCTACTTGACATGGTTTTACATCTCGATCTTAACGCGGGAACTTAAAACTTATTGAAGTTGAATTATAAAGTCAATATGTTAGTAGGAGATAAATATTATTTTGCTTTACCTGAAACATTATAGTGTCTAGTTTGAAATATATAGTAAGTTTAAAAAAGTATTTAACCTTACGGTTTACAAACGGTCGGATTCAAAGGCCTAATCAAAGCCCGTTACGTTACGGTGGCCTCTTACCCTACGCCGGTGCAGATTTTCACCAAGAGAGTCCCACGCCAGTCTCTCTTGGTGAAGGGCGTGGCCCCTTGGAGCTTGAAGATCTCGGCCAGCGTGAGGGAAAATGTGAGTGTGAGGTGGATGGTTATGGTTGATTGTTGGATTATGGATAACCGTGATTGGTTGTTTTATTAAAAAAAAAACTCTCCACGTCACTCTCCGACGCTACCATTACCACCATGTGGTTTTTTGAGGGTTAGATGGGAATTCCTCCTTTGCTAACATTGCTGACACATGTCGCTCTATAGTCTATATCCCTTTCACCCGGCCTATGAGTGAAAAAATAAATATTTTGGTAAATACTTTTTAAAACATCCTTTGTGATAAATATTTTTTTAACCAGACGTACTTAAAAAAAAACTATTAATTTATGCCCCACATTGTAACGTGGCACGTTCTTTATCTCTCCCTCGGTCATGGAGATTTTGGACCGATGGTTCTTGTAAAGCATAAAGGACAGCCATTCATGATGCACCATTTTCTTTAGACATTCATGATGAACACCACATCACAAAATTTGTATCTTTTTATTTAACCATAACTTTATGAATACACAAGGGAGAGAGGGCACAAGCCCTATGTAGTCTAAGTGCATCAATTTTATCGCGCCATATCATTTCAAACTCAAACTAGCATAAAGTAGCCTAAGCATTGGAAATGCCTAGCCTAAAGATTTTTTTTTTTTAAATGGAAGAGAGAGAGAGAGAGAGAGAGAGAGAGAGAGAGAGAAATAGGTGTGAATGAGAGAGAGAAAGGTGGAAGAGATTGTTGCTGGGTTTGCCGAATCGGCCAAGGGAAGCCGACATCTGATGCTGATTTCCGAAGCCACATTGATCGGAACCATGTAGCCGATCGGCTACACAAACCGATTACAATAAAAAAACCCTAACCCTTCCTTGCATCCATCCATCTTCTCCTTCTCCTGCCATCTACGCACCACTACCAGTCCACCACATCCCAAATCCTAAACCTCATGTCTCTCTTTCTCCTGCAACTACAACCGGAAAGAACCTCATCTATAAAACCGCTCACCCTTCTCTCTTCCCTGCACACACACACACACACTGGTACCCTTTCATATATATATATATATATATATATATATATATATATATATATATATAGGAATGGGTTCAAAAGAGAACTCCACTGGGTTGTGAGAACTAGAGAACCCTTTTAGACCATTCACCAATTGACACATCACCACCTTTATAATTTTTTGTATTTTTTTTAATTAGGGGCAGTAAAGTCTTTTACACATAATTAGGTATGGGGTTTTTGGTAATTTTGCACTTGTAATGATTACTCCCTATAATTAAATAATAATAATAATAATAATAATAATAATAATAATAATAATACATTAACACAATCTCTCTCTCAGATTCAAACTCTATCTCTCTCTCTCTCTCTCTCTCTCAAATTCAAACTCTCTCTCTCTCTTCTACTCTCTCGTCCCCCCCTCTCTCTCTCACATACACACAAACAATTATCTCTCTCTCTGGCCCTCTCTCTCTCTCTCTCTCATCTGAAAACAGGAAGACGATGAAGGTTAGACGGTTCGAAGGTGGTCTTTTTACGGATCTGTGGTTTTTTTTTAGCGGATCTGTGGTGTTTTCGGTGGTTTGATGGTGTAGAGGGGAGTTTTGATAGTGCAGAGGGGTCGATGGTGGAGGGATCTGTTGGTGGTGGAGGGGCTGTGGTATGGAGGGTGGTTCGGTGATGGTACAGGGGTGGTTCGAGTGGGTGGTTGAGGGGTGGTGTTTGGGGATCTGAATGGTGGTGGTCTTGTGGTGGTGGTTCGTGATTGTGACGGTGGTCCGGTGATGGTGGTCCGGTGATGGTACAAGTATTATTTATTATTATTATTATTATTATTATTATTATTATTATTATTATTATTATTATTATTATTATTAGTTCTATTATTATTATTATTATTATTATTTTTATTAAAAAAACACTGGTGTAAATTGTGACCATGGCAAGCAATCACGATGGCAAGGGTGTTGTGGATTCTGGGAGCACTGCTGAGATAAAGATAAAGACTTTGGATTCTCGAACGTACACTATGCGAGTAGGTAAATGTGTAAACACTGTTTTTCTTTCCATGATATTTCATTATTATATTATGTTTCCATATGTAATCCTTTTTGCAATCAAAACTTTAGTTCAAAGGGATACATACATATTAATATAATAGAAATCATTTTGTCCATTCATGAATCATTTGTGTAAGATACTCCCCAAGAAACAAAAAAAAATGGTTATCTGATATCTCTAGTTATTATTATTATTATTATTATTATTATTATTATTATTATTATTAGAAATCTACAGTTGAGATGTGGTTGCAATCTACATAGTTGTCATTCATTTTCAATTGGTTTTTTTTTGCATAAAAATGATGACTTCGTTATGTCAATAGCTGATCTTGTGAAGAATTTGCAAGTAGTTGTTTGAAGTTTTGGAAAGTAATTCAATGTAAGAAAACACTGGTGTAAACACTAGTTTACACCGGTATAAATCTGAATGTATAGATATTTGGTGGTTATTTTACACTATCGTAATATGAATAATATAACAAATTTATAGATGTTGGTTATATAGATTGTTGGGGAATAACCGTAACAAACGAACAAAACCGGACAACAGAAATCTCTTAAGGCACGTGATCGCTTTCAGATTGAATCAATTCGACGGTTCTATCGAATATTCAACCGGATACAATCAGAGATTGAGAATTTTCTGTATGTTGTATTTGAGATTATGAGAACCAGAGAGATTGATCAAGAAGGAGATAATCTCGTAATGAAACAGATGGGCCAGAAACTGCCTTTTAGGCAGTTTTCCAAGGTTTTCAAAGTTGCCAAAATAGTCCCTCTATTTCTGAAAATTAATTTTCGGAGACCTTTTAGGCAGTTTTCCAGCTCGACCCCAGCCAGAGGCTCTGCCCCTTGGATCCTGCCAGGGGCTGCTGCCCCTTGGACCCTGCTCCCAGGGGTGCTGCCCCCGGACCCCCGTTCCTTAGGGGCTTCGCCCCTAAGTTCATAATAAATTCAAATAGGTGTGCACTCCGCACCACCATACCTATATGATGTATTATTATGAACATATTGATCAAACAGTCAATCCAGTTACACTAAAATATCCAACATAGATGTGAGTAAACACTGGTGTAAATAATTAAACCAATGTAAATCATACAAAAATGATAAATGTTTTGGTTATATAGATGTTAGTAAACACTGGTGTAAATAATTACACAAGTGTAAATCATACAAAAATGATAGATGTTTGGTTATATAGATGTGAGTAAAACACCGGTGTAAATTACACCAGTGTAAATCATACAAAAAATATAGACGTCTTGATATATATGTGTGTGAAAACACTGGTGTAAATAATTACACCAGTGTAAAAACGAGAGAGAAGACAGAATGTATAAGTTGATTTTGTGTTTTTAAAAAACTAAGTTGGTTAAAAAAATGAATTTAAAAATAAATTAAAGTAAAAAAAAATATGAGTATTTTAATTTTAATAAAGGAATAAAAAACTAATATGATATTTTATTAAGGGTCTTGCTATTCAAACCCCCCAAAAAATTATTTGTACCCCCTCAAAGCACTGAGCTTAGGCCTAAGCTCGGCATATTGGCCCCACGGGTGACGTGATTGTCACACCAATCAATGTTTTATCAGACTTTAAGTCACATCACTGAAACATCGTACTTCAAAGCGCTGAGCTTTGGCCTAAGCTCAGTGCTTTCAAGTACGAGGTTGACTGGTTGGTCAATCAGTCTGACAAAGGCTGAAAAAGTGAACCCTAAGCGCTGAGCTTTGGCCAAAGCTCAGCGCTTTGAACTGATCAGATTGCTTATTTATACCACATCTCATACGCTTGTGAACTACACAAATATATTGTGAACTACACTACATGAATATTATAAACGTCATCTCATATATTCATAACTACACTACGAATATTATACAAGATGTCGTATTACGACTATATTTTTGGTGATTATGATTATTACAACGTTTCGGTTCCCGAGGAAGTTAAGTCTGGCATTGCCACCGCAGCCTCAGCAGCAGTTTCCACAGCACGTATATCAGGACCTGCCTCCTGTTGTGCGGTTGGTTGTTCGGGACATTGACCGCCGCCTGTAACGCCCCAATAACCCGAACTTAAATCAATTAGCATGTTTTAATGTGTCATGGCACGAGATGAAATAACTAAGTATCTATCCTAGATAGATATACAAGTTAAATAGAATTTCAATAAAGTTTGAGCTAAAAGTAGGAAGTACCTTACTACGAGGACTAAGCCTGTAATTATGCCTAACTTGGCTAAATTCTTGTAAGTTTGTTTTAAAAATAGGGTTGGCATGTCACATGATGTAGTTATAAGGGTGGTTATGGGTGAAATTGGAGGTGTTTGTTGTAATTAACAAAAAGCCCAAAGTTGAGTGACTAAAGTTGACAAGTGGGGAAACTTCAAAAAAAATCTGCACTTTTATAAAGGGGATCAAGATTTTGAAAAGGTTTTCATCTTTGGAGAGCTTGTGATGAACCTAACACACATACAAGCCCTAATCCAAGGTGAAATCATAATACCATGTGGTGCATGTATAGATTAAAGCCAAGATTGGATAATTAGGAGGGTTTCAAGCTAAGGTATGAATTATTTAACACTAGATGATGAATTCTAGGTTAGGAAGGTATTACATGATGAAATAAGTAGAGTTCATACAAAATTGATATGTGAATCCATATAGAAAACTAGTTGAAAGAGATGATTAGAACTTGTATTATATTAATCCTGTATAAATTATGCAAATGGAAGAAAATATCATAAGGTTGGAAGTGGGTGTTGGTCTTGGTGTGATCCAAGACCATCCTTAGATAGATTATTGGATATTTTGAAAAGGAAGTGATGATTTGCTATGTTTGACAACTACTGAATAAAGGGTATGTGATGTAGGTAAATAATATGATGATTGATGTTATGAGTTATGAAAGTAGGCATGAAATACTTGTACATTGAGCTTAGAATGTTGTATGCACACCAATTGTTTGATGAAATGTCTAGATGAGTATGATGTATGAATTTGTATGCAAGACTTGACAAATATGAAAGTAATGTGATAATAGATACAATTGATAGCAGGATAACATGAAGATTGTATTTTAGAGAGCATTCATGTGGGAATTTAGTTGATTATATGATTTGGTAAGAAGCTTGCCTTATTCGCATGTATATTATGCTTAAATAATGTGATGAACACTATGTGTTAGATTTATTTGTAAGATGAATGATCTTTTATGTTAATGAGGTATGGATATGATGACATGAAAGGATAGGGATGATGGACTTAAGCGTGAAAGGCTAACGAGTCAAGATGAGGCAAGTAAACAAGCATGAACTTGGAGCACTTGAGGTAAGTGATTCCCGAACTTAACTCGCATCTATGATATTGAATTATGTTCATATAGAATGGGAATCTTGAAAGAGTAGGTAACATGTAGTTGTGTCAAGGTAAGAAGCTTGGTAATGGGTCTAAAACAATTGAATTAAACCAAGTAGTGTCGCCTTCGGGTGGCTGGATTGGGTATGTTGCCTTCAAGGGCATTTTGGGGATTTAAAGGTTCATTAGAGGTTAAATCTAAGAACCGAGTCACAATTAAACAACCCGGATGGTGTTTTCATTCAAACAAGTGTCCAATGGGTTGGTAATATGATTGTTACAGCGTGCATTCGATCCGAGACTTGATCAAGGTATGTGTGGAATAATGGGTGGGAGAGTTAGTCAATGAGCTGCTAGAATGTCGGAAATTGTGGGTAAGAATGACAGGAAAGATATTGCGTTGAAAAAGGAAGGCGTTGAGCAAAAACTGCTCTTGGCGTACCCTACGCCAGTTTTGGCGTAGGCTACGCCAAGCCCAGGTTGCCTACGCCAAAGCCTTCTGTCCTACGCCATCCTGTCCCTCCTTGCCTACGCAAGTGGCGTAGGCTACGCCACTTTTGGCGTACCCTACGCCAAATCCCCCTTCAGCCTTGGATGTTGAATTTTCAGCTTGTTTATGCTTTCGTACCTTGCCCGAGCAACTCCAAATCTCAGTTATAGTACATATGTGTACTCATGCTCGGGTTTGAGAGAGAGTTTCATGTATGTAAGGGTTGGTAGTTATGTGTAGATTGAGTATAGGGTTGGAAACGTCATATTTGTCTTAGAGATTGGCGAAGAAAGAGTAACATGACGGGTCAAAGTAAGTTATATGAGGGAATTGTATGCTTGTATGTATTGTGGGGTATTGAGGGAATTGTATATTTGTATGAATTATGTGGTTATTAACCTTTGTTATGTGAATGGTAATGAAGATGCAGGTATATAAGTGTGAATGCATGAGAGTTGTAGGTTCGGCTCGGGGCACCACACCCGAACTTGCAAAAAAGGCGTTGGAACGAGATCATGGAGTATCTATGGATATTATCTCCACATTTTGAGTAATGTGCATTAAGTCACTAAATGAACTAACGAAACGGTTATTTGGTGATCGCAGGTTGTCTTGTCTACCTAATAGAGTAAGGAAAGGATGGAGATCGAGCAAGAAGGCGGATTGTACGAGGACACGACCCCATAACTTGATATAGATGGGTCACGTTTAATGTAATAGAACATATTTAAAAGATGTAATACCTAAAATGCTTAATAGATTTGGGTTCTAAACATCCAAGGTTGTTTTTAAAAGAAATGAATTTTTCGGTTGGTATTTTCCGCTGCACGTTTTCTGTAAATTGGCTAAGGGTGTTACACCGCCTCAGGCGGAACGAGCGTTCGATGGAGTGGGTGGTGCAGACGTTGATGGATGTGCGTGAGGCTATAAAGTTAGATGTAACACCCCAACCGATGGCGGAATCATCGAGGTGTCACGTAGTAACGATTGTTCAAAAGCACATGGTACTGAATTAAAAATTGTATTTATGTTCTAAATAAATTGAAATAATTTATATAAAATTTTGGTGCAAAAATATTGAAAAATGAAAAATTAATTAAAAATATAAAACGAATGGTTTTTCTGAAATAAAAATTATTTCTGAAATGTTTATTGCTATGCAAGTTTAGAATAATTTTTGTGGAATTTTATAAAATCGTTTAGATATTTTTATTGAATTTTACAATTATAAATGAATAAACTTGTAATATTTATAATATATATTAAATAAATTGTTTTTGAAAAACTAAAAATTGTATGATAAACATTACCATTAGGAGATCATACAGTAATTTTTATAGAATTTATAAACCACTTTTAGTATTTAAAAACTATTTTAAAAGATTAATATATTAAATATATATATATATATATATATATATATATATATATATAAAAGGGTAAAAAAATGGTTGTTGGTTATGGGAGTCGAACCCAGGCCTCTGGCCGGTTCGAGCTTATCACAAGTGTGGCCACCAACTGAGCCACACCCTGAGAACGAGTTAAGTTGGATTGTAATTACTTATAAGGGTTAATTGTGTTGTTTTGATAATCGATTTAAATGAGAAAAAGACAACCGTTTTGTGGGGTTCGAACCTTGGCCGAAGGCCGGTTCTGTTCCCATCTCCACGTGTGTAAACCAACTGATCTAGGTCAGTTGGTTGTTGTGTTTTTGTTTCAAAAAAAATCTTATACGTTGACTGCAATTCGTGTTCTTCCCCAATCGATCCCTTTACGAGCCCTAATCATCAAATCATTACAATTAGTGTTCAATAGCCCCTGGATCTTTGGGGCTATTGCTCGCAGAGTGCCGATGAGTAAAACCCACCAAAAAAAACTGAACTTACAAAGACGTACTCGTGTATGATGCTTGGTCAACTGAAAAAGTCAAACACGAATCAAATGCTTCGAATGAGAGATTTATAACAGAAATTGAAGATGGAGAGGGAGATTTCGGCGATTGTATAGTGTTGTGAGAGGTTCAATTTATAGTGTGAGGGTCCGGGTAACGATTTGGTAAGGTTTGACTCACATTGATGAGGATGACGCGTGAATGGCCACGATTTGGAAGGTTTGGACGATAATCATGCGTGTAATAGGTGCGAGTCAGTCAAGGCTTTCAATAACATTCCATTTTTGGATCAAAAACGCGTATGAAGATTGATTAGTGATGATCGATTGGTGCAGTTGACTTTTCCAAGTCAACCTGCTCGAATTTAAACATGATATATTATTAATACGCGTGGGTTTAGGACAGATAAGATTGTGTAGCTCAGTTGGTTTGTATGTGTGTGTACTTGAACCGGCTATGGGCTCGGGTTCGAATCCCGGCCCAAGCCTTTTATTTTTAGACGATTTTTCATCTACTTTTGTTTTGTTATAAACTTATAGTATGATTATGTAAACCCGAATGTGTCATAGAATTTTTTTTTTTTTGAACGTTCGAAAATAATTAAAAATGCAACGTCGTATTTATTGAGGTTTCAACGTACATAGAAATGTTAAATTAAATAAGAAAAGTGACGGATGTCACATTAGATGAGCGACCACTGCCACAGTCACCGCCACAGCCAGCTGATGACGAGTAGTTTATCTTTGTTTGTATTAGATTTCAGTTTATTTATATTTTGTATCATCGAACTGATTATTATATGTTAATGAAGTCGATCTTTTGTTTGCTTTTATTTGTTAACGAATGCTTATATCTATTTGTTTGTTTATATGACATTTGTTTCGAGTGATTAATATGTTAACACTAAACGTAATAAATAGAGTAATAAACAACAAGACCGTTCGTTCAAAACCTTATTTTATAATTAGACGTTTAAATGAATGAAATGTTAGAAGTTATTATATCTATTTATTATTATTAGTATTACCTTATTATTATTATTTACAAACATAAAAAAAAATCTTAAAAAAAACAAACACCAAAAAAACCCCACAAAAAAAAATCATACAAAAAACAACCAAAACCCCACCCAAAACACCCAAAAAAAACCCCAACCCAACACCCTATCACACCAATCCCAAGACCCCATCAGCTTTTGTACTTTAAAGCACTGAGCTTAGGGCAAAGCTCAGCGCTTAACACCAATCCCAAGGCCCCCCACTTGATCCACCTGATGCTGTCAGCTTTTGGGTTCAAAGCACTGAGCTTTGCCCTAAGCTCAGCGCTTTAAAGGCAGCTGGGGGGTTTAAATAGACACATGGGGGGTACCAATAGATAGGGCCTTTATTATTTTTTCTCCCCCATAGCATTTTACCTAAATACCCCTTCTTTAACTTTACCATAATAAAAATAATTAACAAACATGTCAAGACAAAACATCCCATCAGTTGATCTCAACCATTGGATGATCAAGATTAATGGTCCACAATAGTTCTCTAGTTCTCACAACTCACTTGAGTTCTCATTTTAACCCAACCCTATATATATATATTACACACGTTAAAGAAGCAACAAGAAAGAGAAGGAGGCGGTGGACCTCCTCGACCCACGGCAGAACTCCGGCGGCACCACCCCCGATCACAATCCACAACCCACACTTACACACTCTAGAGAGAGAAATCGAGGGTCGAGAGAGAGAGAGAGAGAGAGAGAGAGAGAGAGAGAGAGAGAGGGAGAGAAAGAGAGGCGGAGGAGAGACTGTCACCGGCGCTGGTCTCTGATCGGCCAGTTCTACTCCGGTGACAATGATGAGGCGATTCGCGGTTGTGATTTCTTCGGCAATAAAGGTAAACCTCCAAACCCACCCCTATGTCCTAGGTAATAATCGGTCTTGGTGATGGATTATTATGAAGACAGTGATGGATATGGCTGATTGTTGTGGAAGGTAGTGACGACAGAGAGTTATAGTTGTGGTTTGGATCCAAAAGATGGAAAACAGAGCAGTGAATGTTGATAAGGGTCGGAGGTGGGTTCCAATGGTGGTCACGATGATGATTGATCTGTCGTTGGTTAATTTCTTGCATAAGGTTTATAAGCTTGGCTCGCCTGTCTTTGATCCCCGGCTTGACCGACAGGTGAAATATTGTTTTCTAAACTTTTTTTAAATATTTTAATCAAATTTAAAAAATAAAAGCTAAAACTTGAACATATAATAAATAGAAAACCGAAATCGGTGTCGTCATACCAATTCTAGTCTTCCAGATCTTATTTTTTTAAAAGGATATAAGGTTTGAATGTTGACAACTATAAAAGATTGTGAGTTTTAAAGTTTTTGTTAGATTTATTGAGATACAAATAAAAATCCTAAATCCTAATATTTGAACCAAGATTTGTCTATCCGTGGACGCTCCCGAAGTATACATTGTTTTAGGTTAGATGTTAACATTAGAATTATACATTCTTTAATGTTATTAGCGATGGATTTATACATTGTTAACTGTTTAGGTTAGGTGTTACCCGAAGCTTTTCTACGTGTAAATGTGAAACGCATTAGTCTATTTTATATGTAAAGTTAATGTGTCATATTAGATTTGTTAATCCCATAACGCTCTTAGGGTATAATCTAGTCTAATTAAATTACTAAAAGGGAGTTGGGTGTTTTTTTCTAAAAAAAGAAAAAACGATATGATGGAAGATGCCAAAACGAGGGGAAGACTTTAAACCGCCCATCTCTTGTCAAATTCTCCTTTTTTTCCTTTTTCTTTTCCACATTCATGATGTCATCTAAAATTCTACGATTAGATTTATTAATGTTAGGCTTAGTTTACTATTTCATATTAGGCTTAGTTTAAGGGTGGGCAGGCCTACTAGAAATTGGTACTCGTATCTCACCATTTCTGCGGAAACACCGTTGTTGGCGGTAAGGGTATAGAGGGCATGTATAAATCACGGATCGTGTAACGGAAGTGTAGCAGGTTATGAGGTCAACAAGTGGGGCTTTTTTTAAGTTTAATTTGTATTTTTGTAAACGTCTGTTTGGTAAGTCTCTTAATGAGGCTCTGAACCATTCAGAGCTGAATGAAATGGTTAAGGCTGAATCATTAAGACTTGGGATGTTGCTAAGTCATTAAACATTGAACTATTAAGCACTGAACTAGGCTGAACCTTAATGAGGCTTTCCTACCAATGTGGGACCAGAATACTAACCATTAAAAGGTTCCACTTAATGGTTAAACACTTAACTATTCAGACCTCTTAATTCTTAATGATTCAACACTTAATCAACCAAACAGCCCCTAAGTTTGATAGGGTGGAAGAAGAAAATAGAGGTGGGAAGAAGATGATGGTGGAGGGAAGAAGATGTTTTTTTTTTTTAAATTTAATTAAAATCATATATTGTATATAAAATGTCTAATTAATTTATGTATAAGTCTTAATTAATCTTGTTTTTAATTAAAATGCTTATTCTATTTAAAACAAAAAAAAATTAATTTAGGGTTGTAACACCCCGCCCCTTTCACCACCAATATTGTCCGCTTTGCCCACCCAGAGCTCACGGATTTGTTTTTGGTTGCCCAGTGGAGACTTCCCAGGAGGTCACCCATCCTGGAATTTCCCCCGCCTGAGCACGCTTAACTGTGGAGTTCTCCTCTCATCCACTAACATTAAGCCCCAAAACGCGTTGGATCTCTCCTGGCCACGGCCGATGTGGGATTTTCCTGGGGTGTCACATTCACCCCCTGTTAGAGTCTCATCGTCCCTGATGAGGTATGTACCCACCATCCCGAATGGCACAGGAGTGGCTTTGATACCAATCTGTAACACCCCAATCGCTGGCGGAAACATCGAGGTATCACGTAGTGACGATTGTTCAATAGCTCATGGACTAGAGTGTAAATTTGAATACGTTGATTAAATAATTTATTACATTGAAATGAAATACAACGATTCTAACTGCCAACTAAATTGTAATACAATGAATCAAAATCTAAATATAAACCCGAAAGCTTAAAGGACGTGTCTCAAAACAACCTGAAACATGTACGAAAACGATTTGGTCAATACAAAATATATTGGTGAGCATACCCTGTTTGAATATATATAGTAGGAAAAATGTTTAGCAATTCATGTGCGGTACCATTTGCAATTATGTAATAAGTAATATCCGTTCAAAACCAAACCTGAGAATAATGACTAACACATGACTAACCAACTGAATAATGAATTAACAAGACAATGACCAAGATTCTCTTAATAGAGTCTCAAGGGGGTATACCATAGTACTATTCATTGAAAAGCTAGGCCGCCCAGCGGTTAATGATTTTGACAAGTCATAGACACACCAATTAACATAAAGCAAACACACATGAGAATTGCATTTAGTAAAAGAAATAGAAACTTGATTAATAGATACATGAATCACCCCAAAGTAGTAAAACAGTAAAAAGGGGAAAGATATACTCACAGTTTGCGAAAGCGATCAAAATCTGTTGGGTCTGCTGACCTGGAGAAGAACAGATGATTAGAAAGCCAAAACATGCTATCAGTTTGATCCTTTAATAAACAGTCTTTACAACTTGCTTCTCCCAAAAGACTGCTGACCCTAACTACTGTTCTATCCAAACAACTGCTCAACAACTGCTGATATAAAGAACTGCTGAGGAAACAACTGATGAAGAACAACTGCTGACCAAAGGTCTGATGAAGAGCAACTGCTGATACAAGTACTGAAGACCAAAGCACTGCTGGAACCAACAGCACTTAGGCTCCAGCAGTGGATACAAGACCATCAGAGTTTATCTTCAACAGCTGTTTAATATCAGTGCTTTCAATGTAACAGTAGTTTGTAATAGGCAGATGTTTATGTTTGTTATTCTGTTAGAGGTCACTGTCTTAGGTGACGTCAGCCTAGGTCATCAGTGCTTTGAGTCTGTCTATAAATAGAACAGTGCTTGTACTGTTCTATTGTATCACACACAAAACATTCTCTCTGACAAACACTGTGTGATCAGGCTGAGGGGGAGTAATTGTACGATTGTAATCTTTGAGTTAATGAAAGCATTCGATCTAAAAACATTTACTCTCTTGTTTTGATTTACAGTTTATTATTCCCCTGCACTTTCATTCTATTTTCATTTCATTATTTCCATCATTTAGTTAAACAATCAAAACAAACAAACTCAGATCCTAACAATTGGTATCAGAGCTTGGTCAATTAAATTCGATCTAACAAATCAATTTAATAATCAGCTCACAATTATTGATATCGTTTGTCAGTTAGATTGAAAACAGAGTAATAGTTTAATTTCGCTTCAACCGTTGTTAAACAGACTTTGTTTTTTTTGAAAAATCAGAGAATGGCTTCTATCAATCACGATCCACATAACACTGGCACGAACAACAAGCCACCGATGCTTGTCAGATCTGAATACAATATCTGGCAACGTCGGATGAGCCATGTTCTAGCTCAACAAAACACTGGGTGTTGGAAGTCGGTTATCTTCGGACCACATGTTCCGACTGTGCCGAGTACTGAAGATCCCAAAGTGTTTGAGCCAAAGAAACTTGAAAACTACTCCGACCAGGATTTTCAGAAAATTGAGCTAGATGCTAAGGCCTTCAGTATTGTGGCCATGGCTCTACCCAATGATATATATGCTGGGTTGTTACACTGTAACAGTGCAAAGGAGTTGTGGGATGCACTGAAAGAACAGTTTGGTGGGACTGAGGAGGTTATTGAAAACAACCGTGAAATACTTAACCAACAATATGAAACATTCAGTCATGTCAAAGGAGAGTCATTAACTCAACAGTTTGAGAGATTTAATTGCTTAATAAGTGAACTAAAATTGGTTGGTCTTACTTACCCTCATTCAACTTTGAACCATAGGTTTTTAAGATCATTACCAGACAAATGGGACACTATTGCTATTGTAATGAGAAACTCAATAGGATTTAAAGACCTATCACTGACCCAGCTTCATGGTAAGCTCTTGACCTATGAAAGAGAGCTTAACCAGAAAAAGAAGCTCCAGGACTCTGGAAAAGTGTCTGATGACTATGTGTTTGGGAATACAGCACTTTTGGGTCATGATGAGGTGCCTGGAAACACAAAGGATCAGAGTTATGATCATTTTATTGACATAACTTCAGGTTTTAACTCAGGTTTTAACTCTGATTCTTATTCACCAAACTATGCTTTCACAGCAAGTGGTGGTGATATACAGGCATCTGACAATATATCCTTTGAGTATGATGACCTGAAATACTTTGACCCTGATGATTTGGAAGAAATGGACATTATGCACCAATTGGCCCTTCTCAGTGTAAGAACTAATAATTTTTACAAGAAAATTGGGAGAAGGTTTCCAGGGTTGACTGGCAGATTTAAGGTTGGGTTGGATAAATCAAAGATCAAGTGTTATAAATGTCATAGGTTTGGTCATTTTGCTAGGGAATGTAGGGGTCAACATGGTACACCTATGATAACCTATCCAAATCAAAGACCACAGACCAACACTTATCAGAATTCCTATAATACTCCTGGACCTAATGTGCAAAACACTGCCCATTTTGCACAGTCCTCAAACACTGTTCCTGTCCAGTATGTCCAAACCACTGTTCCTCAGATTCACTATGTGCAAACACCTGTTGCTCAAACACCTGTGCAAACGACTGTTGCTCCATCCTCTGCTCCTGCAGAGACCAGTCAACAGAGCTTCTTTACACAAGGCTTTGTTGATTGGAGCAGTCTACCTGATGAGCTAACAGATGAGAATTTTGCACTAGTTGCCAAAGCTGAAAATGAACCAGAAAATTTTTGTTTCATGGCTATGGTAGATGAGATTGAATCTGAGGAAGTGGTAACTGAATCTGATGTTGTGACTGATGATATTGTTAGTGAAGCTGTTACAGGTGAAAAACCTGAAGAAGAGGTTGTGAATCTCTCAGATCCCTGGGGTGCATCTGATGATTGTGAGTGCAAGTGTGATTGTGCTTTGATGGCTGCTGCTAAGGTATCTCCTCAAATTCTTAAAGAGTTGTGTTCTGACAAATGTGTAATAGCATTTGCTAACATCAAAGAGGTGAATGAAAACCATAGAAAGAAAATTTTGGATGATGAAGTTAAATTTGAAAACCTCACAAAAGATTTGAAAACAAGTTTAACTGCAAAAGAGTCTGAAATTAGCAGTTTAAAACATGAAGCAACTATAACCAAAGACCAGCTCCAAACTATGATAACAAAATATCAAAGTTGTAAAAGTGAGCTTGAGTCCACCCAAGTTGAATGTAAAAAATGGGTGGAATCATGTAGAGGATTTGAGATGCTACTCAACAAACAAACCAAAAGTCATGTGAAGTTTGGCTTTGGTTTTGCAACCACTGCTCCAGCTTTTGAAAACACTGACACAAAGAGTCAAAAGTCTGTTGAGATAGTACCAACAAACCTACAGGGTCAAGAGATTAAAATCACTGAACCAAATGGTAAGAAAATTGTTCTTGAAAAACCAGAAGGTTCCTCATCTTTTGCTGAACTTGAAAAGTATGAATTTAAACCTACTTGGTCTGATGAGTGTGATACTCTTGAGAATTATAAACCTGTAGATTTTAAAACTCCTGAGGGAAAGACAGCTCCTCAGGCAAGGGTCATTCCCTTGGCAAAAGTCATTCCCCTGAAAGATCCTCCAGCAGATGCTCAAACATCTGCTGAAAAGAAGACTGAAAAGGGGAAGAAGAAAGAAAAGACTGTTAACTTGTTCTGTGATTTCTGTGAAAAGAAGAATCATGTCACCAAAAACTATTTTCTTCTAAAAGCATATGATATTAACAAAGGAACAAGTGAATGTGATTCCAAAGCCACATGCTCAATATGTGGGAAAAAGAATCACAAGACCAAAGAGTGCTTGTATCTCAAAAATTTTGATGTAAAAATACAAGAATACAAAGCTAAAACTCTTGCAAACCCTGTGGTTAGTACTCCAAAAGGAAAGCCCAAACAGACCTTCACCCCTGTCCAAACATCTGTTACAAAAAGGCTTGAAACATCTGCTTCTAGAGATGTCCAAGTAACAGATGCTCCACCCACAAGCAAATACCCAAGAGGTTATGGTCAACCTCCATGTCACAGTCTGCCACATGTTTATGAGGAGCCAAAAAGACCCTCTAAACCAAGAGTGAACAGAAATCCATATGGGTATTATCATCTGTCAGGAAGTGATCAAACAACTGCTGCCCCAAGTGTTGACATCCAAGCACTGGCAAATGGTCAGCAGCAGTTGTTGACCTTAATTCAGAAATTGGTCCAAACCACTGATCACCTTCCAAAGCTTGAGTCTGAAAGGTCTGAGGACCCATCCAAAGCCAACTTGGCTTTGGACACTCACCAAAACTAATCATTTACTGATGTGCAGGGAGCTTCTGCTTGTTTAGATAGTCTTTGGTATGTAGATAGTGGAGGTTCCAGGCACATGACAGGATGTAGAGCCCTACTTCTGGACTTCTTGGCTCATGGAGGGGGTGATATATCCTTTGGTAATGATTCTAAAGGTAAGGTGTTGGGTTCAGGGACTGTACAGGCTGGAAAACTCAAATTTGAAAATGTCAATCTTATTGATAATCTCAAGTTTAATCTTCTGAGTGTTTCCCAAATGAGTGACAAAGGTTATGGCTCATTTTTCACAAAGAAAACTTGTAAGATTATTGGGCCAGAAGTGGTGAAAAAGATTGATACCATTATTGCTGAGAGCAAAGCACAGCTTGTTGCTCATAGAAGTGGCAATGTGTATGTTGTTGATATGTTAAAGGACAATCCTATGGCAAATGTCTGTCTGTTTTCTGCTGCCTCCACTAAGGAGACAGAATTGTGGCATAGGAGATTGGGTCACACCAACCTTAATACTATCAACACACTCTCAAAACAAAGCCTTGTCAGAGGTTTACCATCAAAAGAATTTAAATGTGATGAGCATTATGTTTCTTGCTTAAAAGGAAAACAACATAAAAGCTCTTACAAATCCATTGATGAGTCCAAAACTAGTCAGTGTCTACAACTGTTGCACATGGACTTGTTTGGCCCTGTTAAAATCATGAGTCTAAGAAGAAAGAGATTTTGTCTTGTCATAGTTGATGATTTTTCTAGGTTTACATGGACTTACTTTTTACATTCTAAGGATGAGACTGCAGGTATATTGAAGGACTTTGTCACCAAAGTTGAAAAGCAATATGACTTGCCAGTAAAAGTCTTCAGGAGTGACAATGGAACAGAGTTTAAAAATAAGGAGTTGGATGACTTCTGTGTGTCAAAAGGGATTGTGAGGCAGTTCAGCATCCCAAGAACACCAGAACAAAATGGGGTAGTTGAGAGGAAAAATAGAACTCTTATAGAAGCTGCAAGAACCATGCTAGCAGATTCTGGTTTGCCACTGTCCTTTTGGGCAGAAGCTGTAAACACTGCTTGCTATGTTCAAAACAGAGTTTTGATCAACCCCAGACATCAAAAAACTGCTTATGAAATTTTGTTCAAAATCAAACCATTAATCACATTTTTCAAAATCTTTGGTTGCCCATGTTTCATTTTAAATCTCAAAGATTCCATTTCAAAATTTGCAGCCAAAGTAGACTGTGGTTATTTTCTGGGATATTCTTTTACTGCTAAGGCCTACAAAGTGTTTAACACAAGGACTAAGACAATAGAAGAAACTCTGAATGTAAAGTTCAATGAACTTTCATCTCTAAAAATCCCTGCTAACCCTGCTGAATTATTTGATTTAGATAAATTCAAATTTGAAGATATCACTGTTAAAACTAACAATGCAGGTATTCCACAGTCTCCACAGCAAGATTACAGAACAGATGTTGTGATCCCCAGTCACTACAAAGTCTATTCTGCCTCAGAGGAAGCAGCTGTTCAAAACAATTGTCCAAACTCTGCCACAGCTGTGTCAACCACTGTTGGCCAATCCTATCCTCAAACCACTGCTTCACCCCTCACAACCACTGACCTATCATCTGTTGACAAAAGTCAATCATCTGTTGACAAAAGTCAGTCAAGTTTCACACCACTTGGACCCATTCCTCCATTACCATTCCAAACATCTGATGGCACTACAGAAGTACCAACAGATGTTACACCAACAGAGTCATCAAACCTCTGTCCATCACCTCAAAATGCCATTGTTCCATATCAAGGAGATCTTATTTACTTAAGAGCTCATCCACCAGACCAGATCATTGGCAACATCAGAGAGGGTGTGCTCACAAGAAGCCAATCCTCAAATATCTGTCTTTTTGCAGGTTTCTTATCCCTCACACAACCTATCAAGTACCAAGAGGCACTGAAAGACAACAGTTGGGTAGAAGCCATGCAAGAAGAACTCCTTCAATTCAAAAGACCACAAGTATGGGAGCTTGTACCACTTCCTAAGGATGTTTGTCCTATAGGAACAAAGTGGGTTTTCAAAAACAAGACTGATGAAAGGGGTATTGTTGTCAAGAATAAAGCCAGGCTTGTGGTTCAAGGCTTCAGACAAGAAGAAGGAATAGATTATGATGAGACCTTTGCTCCTGTAGCTAGACTAGAGGCCATCAGACTCTTTTTAGCCTTTGCTGTCAACCACAACATAAAGGTGTATCAGATGGACATCAAATGTGCCTTCCTTTATGGCAAAATTCAGGAGGAAGTCTATGTATGTCAGCCACCTGGTTTTGAAGACACATTCCATCCTGACTATGTCTACAAGCTCAACAAAGCTTTGTATGGACTCAAACAAGCACCAAGGGCCTGGTATGAAACTCTTTCCACATTTCTCTTATCCATTGGCTTCACAAGAGGTAAAATTGACAAAACTTTATTTCTTAAATGGAAAGGGAAACACTTAATGATTGTTCAAATATATGTGGATGACATCATTTTTGGATCCACATGTAACCAAATGTGTGAAGAGTTCAGAAAACTCATGACAGCAGAGTTTGAGATGAGTGCCATGGGTGAGCTTCAGTGTTTCCTTGGTCTTCAAGTGAAACAATTGCAAAATGGCACATTCATTCACCAAAACAAATATGTAAAGAACTTATTAACCAGATTTGAGATGAATGATTGTAAGCCATGTAGCACACCCATGAGTACAGTCAAGCTGCTCACTATTGATGACAAGGATGAACTGGTTGATCAAACACATTATAGATGTATGATTGGGTCTTTATTGTACCTAACTGCATCTAGGCCAGACATTATGTTTGCTACCTGTGTCTGTGCCAGATCCCAGGCTTCACCCAGAAAGTCAAACCTTATTGCTGTGAAAAGGATATTCAGATACCTCAAAGGTGCTCCCACACTTGGTATCTGGTATCCTGCTAATGGAAACATTGAGCTTTCAGGTTATTCAGATAGTGACTTTGCTGGCTGTCACACCACAAGAAAATCCACTTCAGGAGGGTGCCAATTTCTAGGGAATGCCTTAGTTTCATGGCAAAGCAAAAAGCAGGCAGCTGTTTCAACTTCAACAGCCAAAGCTGAATACATTGCTGCTGCAAGCTGTACAGCCCAACTCATGTGGCTTCAAAATCAACTACTGGATTTTGGGATAACTACACTTAGGACTCCACTCATGTTGGACAGCCAAGCTGCTGAAAATATCATCAAGAATCCAGTTTCTCATTCCACTACCAAGCACATTGACATAAGACATCATTTTGTCAGAGACAGCTATGAAAAAGGTTTGATTTCTTTACACCATGTTCCAACAGAGGATCAGTTGGCAGATGTGTTAACAAAAGCTTTAGACACATCTACCTTTACAAATCTGATTTCTAGAATTGGTATGTTAAACATGGATTAAACAAATAAATTTTCTATAAATCATAATAAAATGTTTCAGAAAATCAATTTTTTAAATAGCTGTTTGGTTGAAAAATCTGTTTATAACATCTGCTCAGATAAAACAACCACTGTTTCATTCATATCCACTGTTGGTTGAAAAGTCTGTTTCAAAACATCTGATCAGATAAAACAAACTGTTAGTTGAAAAATCTGTTTCAAAACATCTGATCAGATAAAACAACTGTTAGTTGAAAAATCTGTTTCAGAACATCTGTTCAGATAAAACAACTGCCCGCCTACATATATATATATATATATTATATTAAAAAAAAAAAACACAACAGTTGGATCCATCAGCTGTTTGTATCAGTTGTTTACCAAAAACAGTTGTTCTCCACCAGATGTTACATCCATCAGATGATTGCCACGTCTGCTCATATAAGCAGAGGTTTGGCCACATCAGCGGTTTCATTGAGCCTATAAAAACCCTGTTTTACCACAACAGACGTTACACTGTCTCATTGTATTCAAAATACTGATAACCGCCTTCTTCATTCTCAAACCCTTCATCAATCTTCAATCATTTTCACCTTCGAAATCCATTACAATGGATCTTCAAGCCAAAGCTACACACAACTGTCTTCCCTATCTGATCAAAACAGATGACAACACTCCATTTCATTCCACCATCGACATTTTCCTTAACTCCAAATACTTACCCATCCTAACCGCTAACGCCCCCATTTATCTTGATACACTCCAAGAATTTTGGTTGAATGCTGAGTTTTACTACAAGACAAAAAGCCTACCTCCATTATTTCTAAAATTGGAGAAACCAGTATCGTCATTACCTCTGAACTCATATCCACAACCTTCACACTGAATGACCTGGCAGGTAAGGATTCCTTTACTAAAACAGAGCTTCACACTGAGTTCCAAGAAAGAGGGTATGATGGTCAGATGACTGGATCAACTCTTTTTAAAAAGTTTTTCCCTCCAGTCATGAAATTTTTCTTCCATACTCTTCTTCTTTGTGTCTCTGCTAAGTCCACATCCTTTAATGAAATTCCATTGAGGATGCAATATCTGGGCTATGCTATGTTGTCAAACTCTGACTTCAATCTTTCCCAGGGATTGTTCATGGACTTGGTATCAAATGTGAAAGCAGTCAAGTCTGGGTCAAACAATGCTTTTCTTATTTACCCAAGAATTCTTAGTGTAATCTTACAAAAAGTCTTACCAGAAAAAGTATTCAAAAAGGGTGAGGCTATGCAAATGAAAAGCTTAACTGATGAAACTTTCACAAGAATGCTGGGTGGAAGCACCCAAGAAAAAGTGTCTAAAGTGTCAAAAGTTTCTAAAACACAAACAAAGAGGACAAAGGCAACAACTGTTGTCAAAACCTCTGTTGTTGAGCCCACTGCTCCTGGTGATCATGGCACTACATCCAGTGCTGTGAAACCCACACCAGCCACTTCCAAAATGAAACATCCATCCACAAAAACCTCCACTCAACCACAAATGAGGCTTCTGGATGATGAGGTACCAGAAGAAACCTCTGTTGCACAACAAAAGCAACCTGAAACCACTGTTGTTACTTCCTCCCAACAGTTGGACATACCTCCACCTGACCAAACTCCTCATGAATCCTCTCAAAAGGATCATGTTGTAAGCCAAGGGGACACACATCATGATACATTTGAGTCACTTAACCATATGTTCACAAGCCCCTCTCCCAGGGCTAATTCTCTTGTTACTCCTCCACCTTCACCATCACATGTCCCACAAACAATGCAACCTCTGTTTGAAGCAATTGACAAATCTCAGGAAGATCCCAGTTCCTCTCTTCCACCTGTCACTGAGAGTATACTCCAACAAGTGACTGGCCCTGAGAATATTCAATCTGCTATCCCACAAACAGAAGAGGAGGTTACACCACCTGAGTTCAATGAAACTCTAGGTGAGTTTTCAAGTGGAGCAGCCACTACTGATGTAGAGACCACTGTCTCACATCAGGACAGTGATTACATAGCTAAGACTCCCTTGAAGGCAACAACTGTTGAAGCCACTATAGTGTCTCCAAAAACAGTTGGAAGTCCCCAGTACCAAGACAAAGGGGCATCTGATTCACCTATTAGGCCTGAATCAGGTAGAACTACCACTGGTAGGGACTCAGATGATCCTATTAATTTAGGAGATGGGTCAAAATACCAAGAATTGACGGACAGAGTTTCTGTCATTGAAACCTCTGTTGCTGACATCAAATCTGATGTCAAGCTTCTACTGAGCTCAATTGCAGATCTTTCCAAGAGTCAACCATCCACAGCTGATATAGCCAATGAGTTATGGAAATCAGTTTCCCCCATCATCATAGCTCACAGAAAATTGGCTGATCAGACACATGAAACTTACATGGCTGAGATCAGGAATATGGTAGATGCAAGGTACAAAGATACCCATGCTGATATCAAAGCCATCAAGGATCACCTGCTGAAGACTACTGGCTCTGCCCCTACCACCATCCTCAGGGATGAAAATGATGATGCTTTCACGGCTGATGATGCCAAAAAGGGGGAGAGTGGCAGAGATAGGCTACCAAAACTAGATCCTTTTGGTTGTCCTCCTTCTCAAAAAGGCCAAGCCAAGTCTGCCAAGAAACCAGAGTCTACCAAATCAGCTCCACAACAACAACAAGCAACAACAGCACCACCACAACAACCACCACAACAAACCAGTGAGAAGAATAAAGCAGTAGATGACTCTGCAAACATAGAAGCTGAAAAAGCTGCTCAAGAGAAACAGAAAAGAGCTGACACTTTGGAAGTTAAAGCAGAGTCATTAATTGAACTCAAAAAGAAACAACAAAGGGAAACTGAAGATGTGGGATCCTCTAAAAGGATGAAAAGACCTGCTAAGCATGTTAGAAAACCACCATCTAAGTTGAACACCTCTGTTGATAAAACCACTGCTACTGAAACCACTGCCACCCAAAACACTGAAACTACCCAAAACACTGAAACCACTGTACCCAAACCAACACACACACCTGAACAAACAACCACCAAACCTACATCACCAGCCAAAACCCCAACATCTGCTGGTTCTACTAAAAGGCCAACAGATGTTAATCCAACCACTGCTACCAAATCACCTTCACCAAAAATCATGTACACAAGGAAGAGAAAATCAACCTTTGTTGTGCATGATGAAAATATACACACATCACCAACCACCATTTCAACTGCCCAATCCACTCCTCCCATCACAGCTATTCCAATCACATCATTCTCACCACATACATCCAAGTTCAAATCCCATAGACCACCACCAACCATTACACCATTGGTTGTTCAGTATCCCCTTGAACTTGATCTACTCAAGGGGGAATTACAATCCTTCTACAATACTGAACAGCCATCTGAAAGATCCTTCCCATCTCTCCCAAACTTCCCTGTTCCCCTCAATATTGATACTTATCTGAAATACAAGGGTGAGCAGGTGGATGCCATCATCAGGGAGAAATGCAAAGGGAAGGATGACAGGACTGCTCAGGGCATCCATTCAGCAGAGCTTAGCAAACTCAGAAGGATTGAAGATTTTGCTAAGACCCTGAGCAATTCCATGTCCTCCATGCCTCTCAGTGTTGATTTGGAAAAGGAGGTAAGGGAATCTCTTCTTGAACAGATAATGGCAACCAAGCCTTACAAAGCAAACAAAAAGCAGTTCAATGGTTGGACTACTCATGCTTTGAGAGAAGAACTACTCAGAATTGAAGAAATGGCCAAAGACCCCAAAGCTAAAGTCTCCACTCCTAATTTTGGCAAAGGCAGAGACCCAGTCAGAGCCTTGAAATTCAAAAGGATGAGGCAAGAGATTGTAGCTGCCAACTATGGGGAGATGAGGTCTGTTTCCAGATGGTCTGAGTTAAGGCTGGTTGAAACCTACAAAAGTCTGGAAGAAAATAGAAAGAAGGATCCCAGCCTTCCAAGAAAACCAATTTACACTGATGAGCCAATGATGAAGAGACCCCAACAGACTTTTAATCTGGACAGCTTACTTGAAACCTCTGATCTCACAGCTGCTGCAAGTAGACAGTTCAAGAAGCAGAAGGAGATGTCAGAGGAAGATCAAAGAAAGTTTGCTGATACATTCATCAAGGAAGGGCTCTTCAATCAAATACATTATTTCTCTGATCCTACAACAGAGAAACTCAGAGAACTCATTGGAAGACCTCCTTCACCCAACTCATCAAGAATAAAAGTTCATCTCAGCAAATCCACTGACTCAAAAATTCTAAAGTGGAAGGTCAACAAAGACAACCACGAATTGACATTGCTCAGGTCAGATGGAAGGGTTCAGAAGATCAGCATGGATGATGCTTACAGCCTATGTGCAGAAGATCACCAAGCATTGCTAAATCTGGATCTAGAAAGAGATGAAGAAGACTTATTTGCTCTGAACTTTGAACTACAATTCAAAGGTCAAATCAGAGAAAGTCTGATGAGGAACAAAAATCAATAAATAAAGCTGAGTTTTGGCATCATCTGTTCTAGGGGGAGATTGTTGGGTCTGCTGACCTGGAGAAGAACAGATGATTAGAAAGCCAAAACATGCTATCAGTTTGATCCTTTAATAAACAGTCTTTACAACTTGCTTCTCCCAAAAGACTGCTGACCCTAACTACTGTTCTATCCAAACAACTGCTCAACAACTGCTGATATAAAGAACTGCTGAGGAAACAACTGATGAAGAACAACTGCTGACCAAAGGTCTGATGAAGAGCAACTGCTGATACAAGTACTGAAGACCAAAGCACTGCTGGAACCAACAGCACTTAGGCTCCAGCAGTGGATACAAGACCATCAGAGTTTATCTTCAACAGCTGTTTAATATCAGTGCTTTCAATGTAACAGTAGTTTGTAATAGGCAGATGTTTATGTTTGTTATTCTGTTAGAGGTCACTGTCTTAGGTGACGTCAGCCTAGGTCATCAGTGCTTTGAGTCTGTCTATAAATAGAACAGTGCTTGTACTGTTCTATTGTATCACACACAAAACATTCTCTCTGACAAACACTGTGTGATCAGGCTGAGGGGGAGTAATTGTACGATTGTAATCTTTGAGTTAATGAAAGCATTCGATCTAAAAACATTTACTCTCTTGTTTTGATTTACAGTTTATTATTCCCCTGCACTTTCATTCTATTTTCATTTCATTATTTCCATCATTTAGTTAAACAATCAAAACAAACAAACTCAGATCCTAACAAAATCCACTTAAGCGGTCGTGAGCTAAGTAATGAGAATTCCGAGGAATTCAACCTATAATGTGTAAGAATACTAATAAGGAAGTGTCTAAAAAGTCTAAGGTATCTAGAGTCTAAGGCATTAGGGATTGCTAAGTCGATTTGGGGAATTAGAGTATTTATGATAAACCAAATTAATGTAGAAGTTGTATATCAAAAATGATATGGCAAGGTTTATAATTGTGGTGTAGGTAATATAATTATTACTAATTGAATATTAGATAAAAAAATATGTTTGAATAATTAAGACAAAATAATTTAGTTAATTACTTTAACTAAATTAAAATAAATACAATAATCATAAATATATAAATAAATAATTTTGAGTTACACAATGATCCAACAAAAGATATTAAAGACATTAAACCATAAGAGTATTTCTATTTTATAAGAAAAATATTTATAAAATAGGTGTTGTAATAGTATAAATAAATAAATGTTTAATTATGTCGTAATTGTTAAATAATGCTAATAATACAAGACATGATCCAAAATGCTATTTTTATTGAAAATTGATGCTTTCTGATGTAAATTAATTAGAATAATTTTCTCATAATTTTTATAAACTTATTTATATTTAAAAATGATTTAATGAGATTAAATCATGTTTAAATGACTAAAAATAGGAAAATCAATAAAAATAAATGTTTTCTGAACCAATAATTTTTATTTCAGATTAGAATGCTTAGAAATAATTATCCTAAAATTTTGAGGTCAAAATCATTAAAAATGAATTTTTTTTATCAATTAATTATGATTAAAAAAAATTAATCCATTAAAAATATAAAAATAATATATTTTTCAGAAAATAAAAGTGTGGAAATTTTCTTTAGGGTGTCAAGATGCTACACCTAAATTTTTATAATTTTTGAAATAAAAATGAATTTATTATGAATAAACTAAGTTTAAATGGATTATAATTGATTTAAAATAAAGAATTAATAAAGGACATGTAAACAAAAAAAAAGAAAAAAGATCAGAATTTGTGGGACATGGGATTCGAACTCATGACCCATGGTTCATAACACATGTGTCTCAACCACTACACCACTTAAGCATTTGTTGATTTTATCCAATACAAAAAATATTTATCCAAATAACCAAGTAATCATCTTCTTCCCCAAATCTTAACAAAAACCCTAACCCTAACCTCATTTCAATTAACCCGATTAAGGCTCAATGAACGACCTGTGATAAAGAGGTTTTGGTGGGCATCGTATGGAAAGTAAAATGGCAACACTACAAGAGGCTTACAATGATCGGATATGCATCGAAAATGGTTGGAAGAGCCGCACTATTCATCCACGAATTGAGAGTCTTCAAGTCACGATTTGTTTGTTTTAAAGGTGGGTTCGGAAGGTGTAAACTTGCAGAAGATGAATGGATTAATCAATTTATAAGGTTATCAAGAAAAGGGCGTTTGATATGGATCTTAAAGGTCCGAACGGTTACAAGTTTTAAAACCAATTAAAGTCATCATTTAGGCGTGTTAATAAACCAAATTACACCTTGTAACTGACTCGGCATCTTGGGAGAAACATTGATTGTAGATTTATACCAAAAACAAAGCTTAAAAAATGTTTTGAAGGGTGGCCAGAAACTCGCCGGTCCGGCGAGCTTACTAACCGGAAAAAGCGGGATCAAGAAGGAGGGTTGGGATCTTTTTTTTTAAAAAACTTTTATGTATTGTCAGCTTTAGTCCCTCCTATATAACCTAGTTTATTTTTATTATGTTTAGTTAATTTTTTTCTATGTAATAACTGAACCAAGTTAAGTTGGTTTAACCAAAAAGTTTCTAAACTTTATAAAACTTGAAACCATTTCCGATGACGATTCAACATACATATTTGATAAGAAACGTATACCCGGTCCATAATAAATAATAATGATAATGATAGATTTTTAGTTTACTCTAAAATAAATTTTGAAAACGACGAAACTTACAGGGACTATAATGGAAATAGTTGAAGGGCTATTATTGTAAATTTGACGAAAGATGAGGGTGACGGGTGTCACAGTCTCCTCTACTTTAGAAAATTTCGTCTCGAAATTTCTTTCAAGTGGAGGCTACTATGAAACTAAAAAGCGTTGTAAAAAGTTAGCTAGATTTTTTTTTTTAGATAAAATTTCATCATTCATGATTTAAAATTAGTTGTCTAATACCCACAGTAACGTTTTCAGAATCTTTGACAGTTGACCCAAGATTAAGAATTTGAGAGTTTATGAATGTGAAAGGCTTTGGGAATGTGTATCTGGTGAAGGCAGGGGGTACTAATGAAGCAGTCTCCCCTACTTTTAGAAAGGTTTCTGACTGAACGTTATTAGGGACATGCAATGGATTTCGACTACAGAGAGGGTAAGAATATACAAAGTTTAAGGTTTTCTGTAGAGGTGGTCAACGAGGAAGGCTCCAAGGAAACTAATTGAAGCTTATGTAAAATGTTCTTATTGAAATGTTAGCTATTAGTCAACGATCTAACGAAGAGGTAGTAATGGGTAGGTTTTTGGTCAGACTCCTAGTCCGCTCCCGCAGTATCGTTTATGCTTATATATAGGGTGTACCGCAGCTAACCCACCACACTCCCGATACTTTGGACTCGTACTGATTGTCTACAAATAGTCTAAATAGAATTACACACCACCCTCATGTACCTGTAAACCCATGATTGCGTTCCGGACCGTAATCATCGATTTACCTTACACTAGGGTGTTATGCTTTTCCATAACCTTATCCTAAGTAATACCAGAAATAAAAGTGTGCAACCAATATGTAATAGCCACTGTAATGAAATAATGTTCACTCATGACATGGTTAGAGATCCTTCCTTTTCGGGTTTACCCTTTAACCGTAATGAGAGTAACAGGTAAGTAATAAACATGGTTAGAGGTTCTTCCCTTTCGGGTTCACTCTTAACCGGTAACCTCTGTTCACATCGTTGGCTCTAAACACCCATATTGATAAGCTCTGAGATTTACTCCGTTCCCCTAGGATTAAGGAAATACTCTAGTCCGAGTCGTACGTGGGCACTGGCTTAGATGTCATACGAGTTATCAACTAGTATGTTCGTTGGCCATGATGAAAAACAAAATAATGTAAAGTATAACAGGGTTTTGCTCAAAACAGGAGGAAAAATATACATACCAAAGGTGCGTTCATGTAAGTATATAAGTATAGTATAAAATTTCGATTGGAAGAATAGTATAATATAAATCGAGTAAATTGCACAATTTCACAAAATGAAAGTAAACGAGTTGAACTCTTACAAATAAGCAGTGTGAAAATAATCATAAATAACGTGTTAGAAATAGCTATGAATAAAGTGGTGCAAGAAATAAATAATAAAGTTTACGACAAATGAGAGTACGCAAAACAGACGCATAGTCTACTGACATAAGGGTTTAAATTTAGTTAGTTTTACCTATATGCACTATATGATAAAAGACAATTAGTAACATTCTGATAAGGATATGTCCAATATTTTGTTAGACCCAAAAGTTTTGCGACTGAAAAAGTGCGAGTGTAATAAGATAAATTTTCGTTTATCAAAAACGTAGTTTGCTCAAACTTTGTGATATAGTTGAAAGGATAGTAGTAATGCATGAGGATAACGTTTTAGAAATCGAAGTGTGTTTTAGATTCAAAACAGGTTCATTTGAAAAATCTTCGTATTTTCATGTATTCACGAGAAGTCGGGTTGAAAATTGTCATAATGCATATTATTAGTCGCAAGTTTCTGTTCTCGAAAATCATATAATTCAAATGTGTTTTCAAAAGACCAAGATTTAGAAATAACATGAATGATAAAAGTCAATGCGACAATAGTGTAGAAGTCACAAATCATAAATGAAAATAGTGTAAGTTTTAAAGCGGATAAAAGTTTTAATAATGATGATGAAAAAAAAAATCCAAAAGCGAATAATTAATGAGTATATAAAACATCAAAAGATGAAACTTAAAATCCAAATGTTAAACAAAATTTAAGAGTCAATAATGAAAAACGGAAAAAAATGCACAAATAGCGATAGCTATTAATAGAGAAAACTCAAAAGACATAATAACTTCATTATAGAAAATTATGATAAGAGTTTCAAACAACAAATGAAAAATATATCAAAAAATGTGATACTGAAAATATTTCTAATGAAACTGGTGACTAGCCAAAGAGATTGAAATATTATTAATGACTTGTGGGGAGCGTACTTGAACCTATGAGTGAATGGTCATCTTTCCGATTGCACATACCCCGTCACAGGAAAATTTCAAAATCTTTAGCGAGACTTTAAAACGAGATGTAGAAACAGATCCCTGAGATGTGGATTTCACTCCTAACTCAAAGATGTATTTCAAAATTGAAAACAATTGAGGAATGAAACCAATCACTAAGTTAAGGATATCACCCCTATCTCAAAGATATATTCCTAAGATAAATAACATATAGAGGAGTGAAACTAATCACCAAGATATGGAAGTCACTCCTAACTTGGTGATATTGTTTCGTTTGTGAAATACGAGTGTCTTCTTCTCCAAGTAATATATCGAAAGAATAACGAAAAATAATCATAACGAAAATATCTTGAAAGAAAATAATAGGAAATAAGAGAAATATAAACGAGAGGACTCGTGAAAGTAAGCTTAGTTATAGACTAGGCTAAAAGGCATTCTAATAACCTAATTCCCTATAACCATGGCTCTGATACCAATCTGTAACACCCCGCCCCTCTCACCACCAATATTGTCCGCTTTGCCCACCCAGAGCTCACGTATTTGTTTTTGGTTGCCCAGTGGAGACTTCCCAGGAGGTCACCCATCCTGGAATTTCCCCCGCCTGAGCACGCTTAACTGTGGAGTTCTCCTCTCATCCACTAACATTAAGCCCCAAAACGCGTTGGTGATTTAAGAGGCAAGACATTACTTATGAACCAAGGATCTCTCCTGGCCACGGCCGATGTGGGATTTTCCTGGGGTGTCACAAGGGTAGTGGTTCAGTGTAGTGCTGCCTCTAAATTGGTGTTTCTTGGTAGTGAATTAGTGAAGTGTTATGGTAGTGCAGGATTAGTGAAAATCAAGGTAGTTCAATGAAATTCATGGTTACGTCCCTCATCCCCCCCCCCCCCCCCCAACAAGTCACATGTTTTTTTTAAACAAAAAATAAATAAAAACTTCTATATAAATATAAATACTTGGCAATTAAGAAGCTAAAACCCCGACAAAATCAAGGAATTACGTCACGAATGTTAAAGTTACATCATTTCTCCCAATTTAAAACTGTGTTTAGACCTACATCTCACCCATAAAAACGAATTTTTCTTGTCCTCGTCAACTGTATTTATAACCGAAATGATTTTATTGTTAAATTCTTTTTCATTCCTAGTCTTCTATATATGCCATGCTGTCGTAAAAAACATAGCACCAATAAGCTTCTTTTTTTCCATTCCGTAGAGTTTATTTGAAGAATAAGATGTTGAGAAGAAGAAGATGATGCCGGCCGTTGATGGTGGTGAAGGAGAATCTTAATGGTAGGGTTTATTTGAAGAAGAAGATGATGATGTTGAAATCTCCCCCTGTTGGCCTTTTATCATCATCATCATCATCATTATTATTATTTGTTATTTAAATAAAAAATAGTAACTAAGCAATGATTACTCAATCATTTATAAAGTCCCATGGAGCCCTTTCCCACTCTATTTTCCTATAAAAGTCCTTTCTAATTTGTGTGTTGTGTGTTGTGTGTGAGAAGCCATCTAATTTGGTTTGGAAGACTTGAACAATTCGGTAAGATGCATCTTGTGATTTGTTCATGAGTCCTCTATTTTCGACACCTTAAAATTCATAACGTCTAAGAAATCTAGCCACCTAATCTTACGAGAATGATGAAAAGGGAAGGTTATGATGGAAATTAAAGTGGAAATATAAGAAATGATATTTTATCATGATCAATAATAAGGTATCACCAATAATATGTTTAACTCTTGACTTCACTTGATGAAGTGGCCGATCCACTAGTTTTTTATAATTACAAACTTTTACATCTATATACAATCTAACATTCTCATTTCAAATATTTAAGCAGATACTGACTTTATAAATAGAAAAAAATAATACCACTTTACCACTAAATCATGACGGTTGTTCCACTAGTTACATTTGTAAACAATACTTAGATTAACAAAAATACCTTTAAATTACGACACTATTTAATTGTTTCATCACATTGCTTAAATAAATAATGTGAGATATTTTTCTTGAAAGAAAGTCATCTTTTATTGATATAGATAAACAAATGCAAAGTTTGGATAATTTATTTTCACTCATTTCATTGTGTATCTTTATAATTTGTAAAGAAACATGAGGAATAGTAAGGTTTTTGTTTTTTTCACTTTCACCACACTACTCTCTTTTTGCACAGGGGAGATTTCGCAGGGTCACATCATTCCATACGGCTTCCTCATGTGGGGTTTTCATTGTTTTGTCACTTCGACTTCTTCTTCATCGACAGAAAGGAAGACAGAGAGCGAGAAATTGAGAGAAAGTTCGGAGACAAAGCAACGGCCCATGCAGTGGTTATGTGATTTGCGGCCTTTGGGTTTGGTTGGACTCCACCATTGGTGGGAGATGATTCAAATTGTCCTTTGTTGTTAGAAATAATGGTGGCGCAACAAGCCAACATGTGACCTGCTAACCTCGCCAAACATCAGCGGTAAATGACGATGCGATTTGGGTTTAAATATTTGTGCAATCTTCTTTTGCAGATTATATGATTTATATTTTTTTTATGATATCTAATGAAAGATTAGGATTAGAAATGTATATTGGCCAAAGAAAAAGTAAAAGAAAACATCTAACTAAAATACAATGAGTGTAAATGAAAAAGAACCAGAGGTGAACCGGTTGTTAGATCTGTTCACATACAAATACACGTCAAAAGTTGAAAAACATTATCGTTAAAGCCAAGAATTGCATGCCTTTGTGAACAATACTATATAAGATACATGTTTTTATAAAAGTTCAACATGTCGTTAGCAACATGGTTACTTTATCTACGTCTCAATATAAATTTTTTTTTTCAAACTAAGTTGTGATTAGTAATGTGGAAGTAATCAAAACAAAATGTACATATCATCAAAGCAACCTAAAATTTAGTTATTTATTTTATTTTGTATAAAGTGTTGACGTTTAGTCGTTGTAATTTGCTTATTTTTATCTAAGTTTATATACAAAATGCGACACCCCAGGAAAATCCCACATCGGCCGTGGCCAAGAGAGATCCTTGGTTCATAAGTAACGTCTTGCCTCCTAAATCACCAACGCGTTTTGGGGCTTAATGTTAGTGGATGAAAGGAGAACTCCACAGTTAAGCGTGTTCAGGTGGGAGAAATTTTAGGATGGGTGACCTCCTGGGAAGTCTCCACTGGGCAACCAAAAACAAATCCGTGAGCTCTGGATGTGCAACCCATCGGGGCAAAGCGAACAATATTGGTGGTGAGAGAGGCAGTGTGTTACAGATGGTATCAGAGCCACTCCTGTGCCGTTCTGATACCAATCTGTCACACCCTCAAATTTCCACTTGCGGAGTTTTACCGCGAGGCGCATGACAAACCAGGATCCAAGTCAACGGTCACAATAAACAATACTATATGAAATACGTAAACTCAAAACATAGTTCTCATATTATAAAAACCACAGCGGAAGCATTTAACCAGTTACAAAATAACGTATGACAATGTTCAAACTGTTTTATTCAAAACATGAAACTAAGCCTAGACGCCATGCAGACTCGTGCGCCTAGTCCCCTGTTGCTACCTTAGCGACCTGAGAAAACATGCCAAAAGACGTCAACATATAATGCTGGTGAGTTCACAGGTTTGTTCAATAAGTTACCAAAAGTTACCAAAACGTTACCATGTCTATACTATGCTAATGTCACCAAGTACGCTAGCTAGGCGTAAGTTTTATTACTACTAAGATTGGAAAACCATTACTAGACACGTTTAGCAATGTTTAGCAATGTTCAGCCCGGATGTTCAGCATGTTACCAATGTTACCAGTTCGAGACAATATGCACCCACCCGGCCCTCCAAGCCGACGAGTGGGGCAGGTCACGCCCAATAGATCTATCCACACTTCCCCCGTTGTGCATCCCCGCACATTCATGGTTTTCCCCGGGACTTTAAAAGATCGTATAGCAATGCCAAGTTAAAACAATAGTATGACATATGTTACCAAAATAGTTTAGCGCATGTTTTTTCCCCCCAAAAGTTAAAGCTATAAAAGTGGGGCCGTGAACTCACTTTAGATTGCGTTCCTCGGTAAATAGTAAAATGCTAAGCCCTATTGATAATCCCTCTACCGGAGATCTATCAAAATGTTCACATAAGTGTTCCGACTAATAACCATAAGGTTATCTAGTCCCCGATTGTCCAGATCGTAACCAAGTATGTTTTAAGACGTGTTTAAATGTTCAACCGACACACTAGACCGACCCGACATCCCGTTGGTGACTCATTACCCTAACTAATCAAGTACACATAGATTACACACAAGGTTCAAGCATAAAACACTTAGTTTGTATCAAAAATCACATTTTTACATCAGAATGGTCGAACCAGGAAGATAAATCCTCCTTCGCCCCTTTTTAAGCCACGTTCGACCGTTTGAGACTCTAACAGGGGGTGAATATGACACCCCAGAAAAATCCCACATCGGCCGTGGCCAGGAGAGATCCTTGGTTCATAAGTAATGATTTGCCTCTTAAATCGCCAACGCGTTTTAGGGCTTAATGTTAGTGGATGAGAGGAGAACTCCACAGTTAAGCGTGCTCAGGTGGGAGAAATTTCAGGATGGGTGACCTCCTGGGAAGTCTCCACTTGGGCAACCAAAAACAAATCCGTGAGCTCTGGATGGGCAAAGCGGACAATATTGGTGATGAGAGGGGCGGGGTGTTACACAAAATTTATTCCAAATCGAGCGATTTAATTATAATTGATTTTTTACCGTGACAAACCTAGCCAATATTGTCCTCGTCCAAACAACTTTGGTAGTTGTGGTAGTATTCGCTGTTATGGTTTTCGGTATAAATTTTGTTCCTATTCCGGCTAAACAATGCTTGAAACAGAGTTGTATTAAACATATATTTTTTTTTTGTATATCAAGCCTTAAGGAGTGTTGAGAACGTATCGACGACGTGACGTGATGAACTGAATCGATTCTGCCCGAATAACTTCAGTATCGGTATTGGTACTATCAAAACACTTACCAATAATTATTTTTTATGATTTTCGATCAATCTAAATACGTATCAATACCATTTTATGCATATCATAACTTTATTTTTGGGTTTTCTTTTTTAGTTGATATATCGAGTGTCGGTACCGTACCGACAAAGTGATAATTGATAAACCAAACCAATACGGATCAAATTCGTGTTACAACACATGGGAGAAATCCGGTTCGTTATACATTATTTTTTTTAAAACATTTTTCATTATTGAAAATCTAACTCAAAAAATAAATATCTAAAAATATATTTCTGTTGTAAAACAACGGCCTACTAGCAACCCATACATGAACTATAAGAATGAAGATTATAAGAACAAAGATAGAAAGATATAATAGAGAATATAGAACTCTTCTCATTGATCTATGTATGAAATACAATGGCCACTATTTATAGGGCTATAACTTAATACAACTTAAATAAGATATGGGAAGTTAGGAATGTTGATAGTCACATAATAAAATATATTTATAACACTCCCCCTTGACTATCCACGTGATAAAAGAAAATAATGTAGTATTCTTTCTAATACGCTAGGTGATGTTGCCTCATTAAAAACCTTGCCAGGAAAACCCAGTGGGACAAAACCTCAGCTAAGGGAAAAAGAGTGCAGGGCATATTACTCTTCCTGATACTTCTGGATCAGATATGTTGCCTCATTAAAAACCTTACTAAGAAAATCCAATGGGACAAAACTTAGTTAAGGGAAAAAGAGTGCAACTTGCATGATACTCCCCCTCATTTGAATATGTATCATTTGAATGATGGTGTCGATCTTCTAAGAAAGTTGTTCAAAGTTTTGTAGTCAATGATTTGCGTTCTTGATCACTTGACGTGAAAATCTTTAAGTTGAATCGTTGATGTATGATCTTCATTCCAGAATTTTAGTCCATGCTCTCGTAAGTGCAATTCTTTAAGTTGAACTAATGTTGCCTCCTCTCGTAAATAAATGTCACAAGATCAACAAATGTGATGTGTTATATTCCCTGCATCTACTAGACTAACCAAACTTGTTTGCATGGGTTAGTGAAATATAATCAAATATCGCTTATACCTGAAGTATTTGTTTTAACTCATTCCGGTGTCTCCTCTCTTGATATAGGCTATATTATGATAATAAGTTCTTGTGGAAGATATAATAATCATGCATAACTAGCAAGACATATACTAATATACATATATATATATTTAACTATGGTACTTGTAGAGTGAAAATCTCTACTTTGATAGGAGATGAAATGAATAATTTCCCATACCAAATAATTGGACAACCTTTAATGCACTTTAAATATGAGCTATGTCCATTGTAAAATGTCCCACCATCTTTTCAAGATATACTTTGATGGATTGGTAAACATATCATTACATATATACTCGAATTGTAGGTCAAGAAACAAGTGCACCATGTCAAGGACTTTCAAAAATCCCCCTTTTAAAAGTTCTACAGAGTCTCTCGATAATGCTCAGACATTATCTCTGTGAACTGCGAGTGAACTTTTAAAAGAAAACTTTTGATACAAGCTGGATAATACAATCAAACTTATGTTGCTCTTTATCGGGATATCTCATGAGTTTTAAAACACTCAACCCCCTTATTTTAGTCCATACATATTATATTACCTTTACATAATACTTCTTAAGGTATTGATATCAATGCTGCAGGTATCATCAATCCATCAAGGACTTTTCCATCTTGACCAATTACGCAAGTGCATTCACTCTTCAATTGGAAGAACAATAACATCTATTTCTCCAATGTATATTGTACCATTCTTATACATTGAAGTATCATAACCACCAAGTTCAATTTACCACATGTGGTGTATTGGTGCACAATAATTACATCCTACGATGTTTCATATTACATTTTAAGCACCCAGTTGCTTTAGGATACTCATGAGGAGTTTGACTTATATTCATTTCAATCATATAACAAACATAACATATTCAGAAATGAATCTATTTATTCCGATCATAATGTTCCCGAGAACTTACGTTACAAGATTTTTACACATTAAATCCTTCATCAGGTATTTTCATGTAAACTTTCAGTGTCAAGTGAATCATGATATTTATTAGACGCATTTCAATTCTCTCTTTGCATTACCAGACTAATAACATAATGAAAAATCATTATATCCACTACTGGAGAATGCGTCTCCTCATAATCAGTTATGGGTCTTTGCGAAATTCTTATGCCACCAATTTTACCTTATATCATTTTCTTTTCAAATGTTGATTCGCACAAAAGACCTTTCTACAACTTTTGTTGTATGGACTACTGGTCCAAAACTTTTCTATTCAATAGAGAATTCAACTCTGCCGTATTTGCGTCTTTCCATTTTGGCCAATCATTTCTTTGTATTCATTAATAGGCAGATCTTAAATCTTGATCCTCATTTTAAGCGCTACATTACATAAAATTTATAGCGACGTCGATTTTATTTAGATTCCATACATTTCGTAGACATGATACTGTATAATGAGATCTCTTTATTTTCAGGTACCCGAGGTTCTTCTGGAACCATCATGTCTAATGTCTCTTCAGGAGACCTTTTTACTATAACCTCGACTTGACCATCTTTCGTACTTGCTCCAATTTCTCGAGGATTTTTATTCTTTGGAATCGACTAGTCTAACACGCTTCAGGCGTGCAATAGGCTTATTGCCAACATATGATTGTCCTTCCCGGACACTCATCTTAAATGGAGCATTAGCAGTTGGTATATGTGACTTGATTAGCTATTCATCATATTTAGGTCAGTTAATGCGTCTGGTAATTAATTCGCTAATCTCCGTGAATGAATTATCTTTTGAACTTTTGGTTCACATTGTTTAGTACGAGGATCAATGATATTTCATTCTAACTCATTTCTAATTCCAACTGCCTTTTATCTCCCCCTGATATTGGGAATGTTAATCTATTGAGATAGATATTAATTAACTGAGATGTAAATAAATCTCTTGTTGAAGGCTCTATAAATCATCATATATTCCCAATAACCTTTTAAGGCCCCATCTCCGTGCGTCGTGGTGGATCAATTTCAATATATGTCGCACAACAAAATCTTAGATGGGCAATATTTGGTTCCTGACCAAAAACCAACTATAATGGGGAGAAACTATTACCATGTATTGGCTTGATGTGAATAAATGTTACTGCATGTAAAATCAAATGTAAACATGAACTTTTGCTTTCATGATCATTGACATTGCAATCAATAGTAGATGTTTTTGTAACATCGTGAAATTGTTGGATTAAATAACCACTTTTATTTTATTTTTGATCAAATATAACCATGACTAAATCTCGATGTTATTTCAAAAGTGGTATAAATTCAAACTCCCTCATTACACTATATATATATATATGTGTGTGTGTGTGTGTATATATAATAATAATAATAAAAATAATTTTCAGATTTTATTAGTTTTACACCACAACTCAAAACCATAATACTCAAAACCAACATCCAAGTCTCACTAAGCCTACCTATCTTGAGCCCAATACTATTGTTATTAGTCATTCTGGCCCAAAATCAGATCCAAGCCCAAACCCCTTCTACACCCTTGATGTTAAAAAAAAAAAAAAAAAAAACGACCCACCAGACTCGAACTCGAGTCTGGAGCCGGGTCAGCATCACAACACACACATCGAACCAACTGAGCTACAGCTCCTCTTGTGATTATTTTCCAACCTAAATGAATATAACACCTTCCCTATTTGGTCCAGTCAACAAGCAGAAAGTCAACACCCAGTTACCTTATACAATTGGCTTCAAATCAACGCGTGATTAAGCTATCTTTGGCAATAATCTAGACGTATTAGCGTGCAAGGAACGTACCCTCGTCATTTCCAGCTTTCAATTTCTCCAAATCATTCCATAATTGATAAATTTTACGCGTATTACATTCAAGGCTTAGTCAACTTTCCAATTCGTTCATCCGAGTGTTAATCTATAAATTGAACCCTTATTCTCAGCCTAAACTCGTCGATTATCACCTCTCTACTCCCAATTTCTTCTAAATCTTCTTTATAATCCATATCTTGCTCGCATTTGACTTTTCTGTTGACCGAGCACATAGCCTCATTTCGGACCTGTAAGTCGCGATTTGTTTTGTGTTTTCAATCTTTGATGATATCCGACCAATAACCCTATGAATACAAGGGTTATTGGTTGATGATTTGAATTATTAGAAAACTAGGGTTCTTATCATTCAATTTGGGGAAGATGACATGTCTGCAGGTCTGTTTATAACTAAAACCAAACAAAACAAATTACAAACTGATCAGCAGATCAGTTGGTAACCCACGTATTGTTTAAAGACAGGCCGGCCGAGGTCATGGGTTCGAGCCTGTCAACCCACATTTTTTTTAGGAATTTATCTTCAAAATCAGACTGTGTATATATATATATATAAAACGATTAGAGATAATCTCATTCTCAAGGTCAGACCAGTTGGTCTGGCTTGTGATTATAAGAGCATCGAACCAGCCAGGACTCGGATTCGAGCCCTGGCACATGCAACAATTTTTTTTTTAAAACCTTTTTATACTTATATATTTAACATTTTTTTAAATAGATTTTAAATACTAAACATGGTTTATAAATCCTACAAAATTTATTTGAAGTCAGTCTTATGATAAAGTTTAATACCCAACTTTTAGTTTTTCAAAAATCTTTTATTTATTATATATAATAAATATTACAAGTTTATTCAACTATAATTATAAAATTCTATCAAAAATATCAAAACGACTTTATAAAATTCCACAAAAATTATTCTAAGTTTATAAATCAATAAACATTTCTGAAATAAATTTTATTTCTGAAAAACAATTTATTTAATATTTTTAATTAATTTTTGTTATTTTAATCATAAATAAATCATAATAAATTCATTTTTCATTATTTTTGCATCAAAATTTCACATAAATTTTTATTAATCATATAGATCAGAAATATAAATTTTTTATTCTAAATTTATAATTTTTAATATTTTTAAATATTAAGTCTATATTTTGTCAAATAAGTATTTATATATAAATATTCATTAATTAAGAAAATAATTTTATAAAATTTATTTTCACATTTATTACATTATAATTCAACTACTTTTAGATAATATTGGTCAGAAAACATTTTCATTAATTATTTCTTTATTTATTTAAATTATTCAAATTTAATCATAAATCAATTATTAATCCCCAAATTAGGAACCCTAGCACATTTTAGACTAGAAAACTTAGACTTATTAAGTTTTCCCAACACTTATTTATTACCTTGAAATAGGGTGATATTTGGATACACACGAGCCACACTTACTTATATAACAAGGGTCTCCATTTTAACACTAAGGTGAGTTTTACATAGCCTCTTTTCTATTTTCACTATTTTGGGGTGAAACATGTTACAACATTCTATCTACAATTCAATCATAAGTGTCTATGTGTTATTCTATGTTGCATTATGTCTTAAACATTACTAGGGTAAGCACATTATTCTAGCATAATCATTAACATTGATCAGCCGACGGTATACAATGATAGATCTATTGGACTGACAATCCCACCCGGATACGTGTACCTCCTACATAGGTAGCGTGGGTGATTGTTATCGAATTTATAACATAATTGAGTGAACCATGAGCGTATGGGATGGACCACAATATTCTAGTCACAAGGTTTGAGTATGCACTCGATTTACCCGATTGTTTTGTTTCCACATATGGACTAGACATGCCATGACACTCGAATTGTACAAGTTTTTATTCAATTATCAAAACCTATGTAATTCTCACCAACTTTTGTTGACCCAAAATATTTTCAAACTTAACATGTTTCAGGTTATAGCTTGCTTGAAGATTAGAGTTAATGCTTGAGGATGTGTATTTAGTATTCTTCATTTTGATGTACAAATTCTTGTAGAACAATTGTATGTAATGTATTTAAATCAATTATTGAAATTTATTTTTTACCATGAGCTACTGAACAATCATCATTACGTGACATCCCGATGTTTCCGCCATCAGTTGGGGTGTTACAGTTTTAGTGATCTTCTCAATGAAAGCAATATTTTTATGAACATAAGCTATATGAAGTTCAACACTTATTCCAATGATCATTATTATCTTGTGAATTGATTAAATATGCCAATCTAGAATAATATGCTTGCTATCTTATTAGCTAAGCCATAAATCAAGCAAACTTCAGGTTGCAAACTTGATAACCATTTAGACGATGCATCGATTTTAAATACTAAATGGTATCATGTTAGGATATGCGTATCCTTTAATCAATTCCAAAATATATAGTTTTGCTTAAGAGCAAACATTACATGCTTTGTATCAGATGGAAGAATCTTTAAGTTCTTCATTATGTTCACATCATCATCGACTCGGTGTGGTCTTACCGGTCTTGCCAACTAATTAAATAATTATGATCCACAAACTAAACTTCTAGTTTATGGTCGAATACATATTACTTGCACGTATGTAATACAAACGTAAGATATGAGAGTATGTATGAAATCTTCAAACCATCATCTCATTATTAACATGACCATCATTACAATTCCAAATGGTCGATCTCATCATTACAAATGTCTCAATGATGTCCATGATCATTACCTTTACAATGATCAATATGTAGTCACATTCACTTCAGGGAATGGAGTATAAGCCAAACAAGCTTCATAACTTTTCATTATTTACTCGATCACAAGAATATGAGATGATTTCAAACTTTTCATACTCTCTTAATGATATGGTTACTTCATGAGCACATCTCATATGTGACAATTATTAGACATGTTACACTCTTTCTTGTCTAATACGCGAAAAGAAATACGAGAGAATAATATATCTTATTCTCTTATAATTACTTCCTTAGTGTGCCACTTCTTATGGTCGATTTCAATATTAACATCGTTGATCTTATTATCCACATGATGATCATTAAAATTTCCTCATTCAGTATTAATAGGGTTGATCTTGTTATGAACATGATGATCATTACAACTTTCTCATTTACTATGATCATAACTTCTATAACGATCATTTTGTAATCATCATATTATTAACAAAGTTGATCTCATTAACATGAGCAACATAACAATTTTCACAATTACCATAATCGTGATTTTATTATAGCATCGCATTCACTTCAGGGAATGGATTATAACCACAAAACTTTCATGGTGGAATCATTACAACTTCCTTAGTTATGTACATGATCTTTAACCTTTATACCGATCATTTTTCATCACATTCACTTCAAGGAATGAGATAGAATCCGAAAACATTCATGGATATTCATTCCTTTTTGGACGGATATAAAGTCACTTCAAACCTTTCACCCAATTTTAATGGCATTGCTACTTCAAGAGCATATTTGAGGTTTGACAAACAAACAAAATTTGTTTTATCCAATTTCCGTCATATATAAACTTTTCTTCACATAACATCCATGGAGAAGTAATTATATGTCCAAGTCATATAATATTATCGGCCCAACATCTTACGGCCTTTTATAACATGATAATGAGATTCAAGGTGTATGAGACTTTGGATGTCAAATGTAAACCATAACTTTGTTTTATTTGTTCTGTTCAATGCTAAGTAAATGATAGCGTATAAAATACAAGATAGTCAATTGTATACATAATTCAACATATGATGTTATAACATGTTACCAAATAAAACAAGTTATGGTACAATCTTTGTGAAATAAAGTGTTTCATCATTTAAAAGAAAAACATATAATTTATGTATTAGTTTATCACAATATAGCCTTTTCATCACAAACATTTCAAATATCAAAATATAAGCATGAATTAAACATTCACAAATATCCATAATATAAAACAGTTATATGCTACCCATCTATTATGTGATTGTCAAAATCTTGAAATAAGACAACTAAAGTCGTTATTAATAGTCTTGACGTCTTGTATCACCAAAAACTATTAATGTTTTAGCTTAAACCAAAGAAATTGAATAAACTTTATTAGCAACTAATGTCTCTTTAATTCCACATTGGTGTTTCATGTTTAAGAGATAAATAATATTATTATAATGACAATTAATAGCCTATAATGACCATAAAACACGCTTTATGATTGTTTGACATCAAATTAATACATTAGGCAAATTAGACATTTTGTATAAAAGATAAGTTAATACATGTGAAACAAATTATTTTATGAATGAAAAATTGAAGATAGGCTATCATTTCATTAATCACCTCGTTTTCGTTTCTTTCTTTATCCTGTCACAAAGATGTAGAGACTTAATTATGTAACATGCCATGATATATAATACAAATTAATAATATACCAATTTTACTTAAAAGAGCACAAATATTTTTCAGTTTTATTAATACGCTTTTCAATGTGTTAGAAAATCTCTCCTTTTTTTTAGAATTCTTATTTTGATAGTAAAGATTTGTCAAACAAGTGAACAACACATCCGCATAATTTTTTGTCTAAACTTATAGGAATTGCAATAGAACTAATGTTTGGCAAATGAAAAAAAAAATCTCTAACATAACCCAATATTGTATGAATTACGATATGGATTTTGTTTGAAACAAACTCGAGTTATCTTATCATAATATGATCCACTCCAAAAGCAATTCGTGCTGATAACATGTTGTAAAACAACGACCTACTAGCAACCCATACATGAACTATAAGAATGGAGATTATAAGAACAAAGATAGAAAGATATAATAGAGAATATAGAACTCTTCTCATTGATCTATGTATGAAATACAATGGCCACTATTTAGGCTACTAGGTGAGCAGACACCAAAAATGTCATGTCTCAGTGTCACGTAGGCTGCCACATCACTAAAGTGGTGTCTCAACATTTTTGAGACATGAGTGGGGTGTGCAGACATGCAAAACCCATGTCTCAAGCATTTAATATTTTTTTTTTGTTTTCTAATATTAATTGTAATTAGTTTTATAAAAGTAATAAATAAATAAATAAAATAATGTTCAAATAAATACTAAATTATATAAAAAATTACAAAGCATCCTAAAATAAAAATTACAAAGCATCCTAAATTAAAAAAAAAATTACAAAGCATCCTAACTTAAAAAAAATACAAACTACTCGTCCTGTCCGTTGTTCCATATATATTCGATCAAGTCGGCTTGTAGATGATGATGGATGTGTTCGTTACGTAACGCGAAATCGTTTAACTCTTGTAGCGCTTCGTCATCCGGAATAGTATTCTCCTCCACCGCATTTTCATCGAACTCACAAATAGCTCGGCCTTCGTCTTCGATGACCATGTTATGTAGCACGATGCAAGCATACATACAATAACGTATTTTTTTTTGTTGTGAAAGCACGTGCCGGGTTTGCGATGATGTGCCATTTTTCTTGTAGAACACCAAATGTCCGTTCGATATCCTTTCGCGCCGCTTCTTGATACTTAGCAAATTTCTGTCTTTTTTCGTCGTGAGGGTGCTTAATACTTTTAACGAGTGTAGAATAGGTTGGGTATATTAAATCCGCAAGATAATACCCGTGCTTGTACTCAACCCCCGAAACAGTAAATTTTGTATCCGGGCCGGTTCCTTTTCTAACATCATCAAACACCAAAGACTGGTTGAGAACATTAAGGTCATTATTGGAACCGGGAACCCCAAAAAAGGCATGCCAAATCCATAAGTCTTGTGACGCGACAACCTCTAAGATTATTGTTGGATGACCGTGATCGCCACGATAAAACATGCCACGCCACGCATTAGGGCAATTTTTCCACGGCCAATGCATGCAATCGATGCTTCCGATCATCCCTGGAAAACCATGCTTCTCGTGATGGTGCTGATACAATTTCTGGATATCATTGGAGTTTGGTTTTCGCAAATATTTTTTGCTGTAGATCTTGACAACACGCTTGCAAAACTTATACAAGCATTCACGTGACGTTCTTTCAGACATCCGTAAGTACTCATCCCACGAGTCGGATGCCGTCCCGTAAGCTAATTGCCGCAACGCTGACGTGATTCTTTGATAAGTTGTGAACCCCCGTTTGCCTCTAGCATCGTACCGTAATGTAAAATACGGGTCACAACTCGCCAAATCATCGGCAATACGTACGAACAATCGACGACTCATTCAAAACCTCCGCCTAAACATCTCGTCCGTATACACCGGGTGATCGGCAAAGTAATCTCTAATTAATCGGTCATGTGCACCTACAAATTATACGTTCCAAAAATTTAACCGAATTACGTTCCAAAAAAAATTATACGTTCCAAAAAAAAATTATACGTTCCAAAAAAAAATTATACGTTCAAAAAAAATTACCATGCCGGTCTCTGTTTAAAGCCGCTTGCCTTGGTCGCAGTTGCGAGCTCACTTTGTCTCCTCCGCCACGATTAATTGTGCCGCTTCCCAAATCGAGTTAACAAAAATCTGGTTTTCTTCGCTCGACGAAGATGAGGAATCAAACAATGGTAGGTATGACATTGTTTGTTATTTTTTTAAAGAAAGTATAGAGTTATTTTTGTTGGTTTTAGTTGATTTATGGGGGTTTATTTGGATGGTTTGGGTTTATATATTGTTGGAATGGTTTAAAAAAACAAAAACAAAAATGTTACCGTTAATATAGCCGTTGCATTTCAAAAAAAAAAAAAAGAAAGAAAAAATTCCCATTGGTCCGTCCCCTATGTCTTGGAGAGGACGGGGGAGAAGGGGCTAGACCGGACGGGGGTATGGGGGCGGTGTAGCGAATGGGACGGGGGCATCAAAGGTGGGACGGGCAGACATGCCGTCTGTATACCGATTAGTCTTATCTATCTATACATATAATAAACCAAAGCCATTTTAATGACATGGCACTCAAAGAGAGTATTCTCTTTATTGAGTGTGCCATGTGTCATCCCATGTGGCAAGGGCTTTATTTTAGGAAAATAATAATTTAAAATTTAAAAACAAAATTAGATTTTTATCTCTAATGTTTTCTCCCATAACTTTTAAACGTTAATATCTTTTATATACAAGATTTTTTAAAGAAAAAAATTACACCAAATTAACGAGCGTTTTATTATCTTTCCAACGGGTACCATAGTGCTATATAAATAACGGAGAAAAAAACGACTATTTTTTTTTGTGTGATTTTATTCATACAGGAAAAAAAACACAAAGTGTTCAGGTTATTCATTAATCATTATAGGCAAGTCATTAGTTATGTTCAAACCAGTAAATATGATTTTTATTTACAACATGTGTTAGCATTAGAGTTGTACATTGTTTTAGGTTAGGTTTTAATATTAGAGTTATACAGTGTTTAAGGTTATGCACTAACATTGAAGATACATTGTTAATTGTTTTATGTTAAGTGCTACCCGAAGCTTTCCTGCATCTAACTGTAAAACGCATCAGTTTATTTCAGGTGTAAAATTAATATTTCAAATTAGATTTCTCAACCCGGGACGCTCCCGGAATATATTAGTTTAAAAAAATTTATGGGTTTGGGTCGGGCCTGGGATTAGATAATACCCGACCCAATTACCCTTTTTTATATTAGAATATGATAACCTATGACATAGATTTGTTTAAAATAATACTAATAATAATAATAATATTCATTAATCATATATTGGCAAGTCATTAATTATGTTGTCATATTAGATATTTCAACTCGGGACACTCTCCAACAGATAATTGCTATGTTTTCTTTTTCTACCATATTCTGAAATAACTCAAATCTTATTGTATGCATTTAAAGACATTTGACTGAATGTATTGGTGTTAAACAATCTTTGTCCTCTGGAAGTGCTTGGGATCTTAATATTCAGTTTTAGGTGTTGATGTTGTAAGGTGAAATGGATCTTTTGGTATATATTTTTTTTAAAAGTATCTAATGTAAATTGATACATAGATGTCAATTTTATAGTTTAGATACTTCTAATTTTATTCACTTTACTTAGATTTCTCAACCCGGGACGCTCCCGGGGTATAAGCTAGTAGGGCTATAACTTAATACAGCTTAAATGAGATATGAGAAGTTAGGAATGTGGATAGTCACATAATAAAATATAGACTAAATTACAGAAAACAACCTTTATGTATACTCAAAACTGCAGCTTTCACCTTTATCTTTAAAAAGCGCGATAATCAACCTTAACTTTTGTATTCTGTTGCAAAACCAAACCTTTATCACTAACTGAGTTAGTTTTCCAAGTTAAGTCTCCTCACATGCAAAGCATGTGAGGGCTTTTTAGTCATTTTCTTTGTTCATTTATTAAAATGTTTATTTAAACAAAAAACCTTATAAACATCATCTTCCCCAAACATATACCCTAACCTAACCTAACCTGATACCAACCGCAACACCAGCTCCAGCTCCGAAACCACTTGGACCACCGCTACTTACTCCTCTCGCCGCAATTCCACCACCACCAATATTAGAGTGATATGGTGTATGTTAGTAGTTTGAGTTTGTTGAGTAGTTTAGGGTGCATCTTAGCGTGAGGTTAACGGTTAGTTTCTTAGTCCACCGCCTCTTTTCCTCTATATAAAGAGGTGGTCTATAGTTTGTTTTTAATTCAATTAATAAAAATCAATTCTTACAATTTATCATGATGTCAGAGCTTGATGCTCGAAAGAAAAGAGAGAAAAAAGTTCCGATAACATTTCCGATCAACTTCCGGTAAAGATCCGACTACTCTTTTCTTTCTTCTTCTGGATCTATTCCTTCAATTTTTGTTCGATTCTCTTCTTTATCTTTCTATAATCATCTTCCTCATTTCCTGTTCATGTTACAGATCTGTTCTTCATCCAATCTTTTCTGTTTCTTTGATCCCCTGTTCATCTTCTAGTTCTACAATCTTCTTCGTCTTCTGAGTCTCGATCTTCTTCTTCTGTTGTTTCATCTTCTTCATCTTATTCCAAAGTATTTCCCATCGTCGTTCGGTGATTATTCATCTCTTCTTTACTGATTTCTCGATTCTACATAAAAAATTGGCTTCATTCACGTTGATTCTATTAAAATAATAATAATGATAATAATACTAATTGGCTTCATTCACGTTGATTCTATAATAATAATAATAATAAAAAATATTAGTGTTTACCATACTACTTGATCGTTCATTTAAAATAAGATGAGAGGTTAGTGAAGTTTTGCTGGAATTCAGAAGTGGTAGAGTGAAGAACAAGAGTCTTGTTTGTGACAGAGAGATTGAAGTTTTGTTTGGTAGTGTTGAAATCCTAACGACTTGTAATGGCTCAGTTATGGCTTGATCAGATTAGGTCTGGTTTTCCTTATATGTCTGGGGGAAGATGATGTTTATAAGATTTTTATTTAAAATAAACATTTTAATAAATGAACAAAGAAAAAGACTAAAAAGCCCTCACATGCAAAGCATGTGAGGAGACTTAACTTGGAAAACTAACTCAGTTAGTGATAAAGGTTTGGTTTTGCAACAAAATACAAAGGTTAAGGTTGATTATCGCGCTTTTTAAAGATAAAGGTAAAAGCTGCAGTTTTGGGTATACGTAAAGGTTGTTTTCTGTAATTTAGTCTAAAATATATTTATAACAATTTCTCTAATAGCTGAGTATTATTATAAGCCAATAATGTCCACCTAATGAGCTGACATGGGAAAACAATAAGTGCCGACTTAACACAACCACTAAAAAACAATCAAGAACCATTATATGGCTTTATTTGACTAAATTCATTGAAGTTGAATGTATTAGCATTTTTAAATTTTATGCATTACATTTTTCCTTACTTTGGAGTTATGCTATTCGATCATTCCCTCGTAGACCTAAAATGATCACAAACACACATCCATTTCACACTCTCTCTCTCTTTTTTTTTTCTTCTAAAATTCTTAATTAATCTTGAACCTAAATTAACAATAAGCAAGAACACCAAGTAATGCCTATAAATATAAGGATAAAGTTAATAAATTTAATGACAAAATTTATAAACTAATCAAACCATGTTATAGTGAAAATTAAATATGAAACCGAAGAAATAAGATCATACTACATCAAATCGAATTAAGAACTTAAAACGAACTTAATGTTCATATCACCCCAGGTAAACTTTTTTAGCCGTCCTAACTCAAATAACCCGATGACAACCACTCTCTTATCATCAACATCTCATCCCCTTTGAAAATTGCTCTATGCATAATCGATGAACACAACCACCTCTTCTTTTGAACAAAATTAATGACCATTAAAGCGAAATCGATTTTGATCTTAATGTTGATGAGTTTGATTTCAATTATATTTTTAATTTTAACCTTTAATTTATAGAACTTATGTTGTATTCATAAGTGTTTAATGAATACATTTATTATGTATTTTTTTTTTTTTTTTGGGGGGGGGGGGGGGGGAACAATTTCAAATAAATTTCATAAAACAAAAAAAAGTTACAGATAATAGCTAAACGAGCCAATGACCCATAGACCAATTGGTTTGTGGAGAGGTGGGAAGGTTTTCCTTAGGGTTTCCTGCCTGGGTGGTCACAGATTCGAATCCCACTCCTTATTGGGGGGGGGGGGGGGGGGGGGGCTAAAGGCACATTCGGGTAGCCCGGGGATCGATCCTGCGTGAGGGGTGTTGCTCTTAAGGGTGGTGCACCGTTCGACCGTTCAAAAAAAAAATAGGTAAACGAGAAACAAGTTGCGATACTATCCTCTTTCAGAAATAAATTAAGAATTATAAAAATCATGTAAAGACATAAAGATGAGGATGTCATAATCAAAGGAATCTAATAATGAATCTTTTAAGCGCATTGAAGAAATTATAAAAGCAAAATGGATCCAAGTTGGTGGTTTGGTCATTGACTCATTGGTGCACAAAGGGTCTTAGCTTGGTCTACATCAACCACCCCTTTATTTCATAACTAGGTTAGAGTCCCGTGTGTACACACGGTGCATCCCCAAGTCAAATGACAAAATGTCAATGATCCGTTAATGATCCAAAATTTTATCTCTTTAGAATCTTTCACTCAATTTAACATCTTCACACATTCAAGGTTTGTACCAAGGGTTTTCTTCCCCTATAAATGATAAATCAATATAAATAATGTTGAGATTATCACGCATACAAAGTGCACCATGTGAAGGGTCGCATCATGTTCTTTCGACGTATCAGTCTTGCATCAGGGAATCTTAGCGCATCGCCACACTTGATGCGTTTTCAGAATTGCATCGATGTGCGCATTTTAAAACCAAGACCTCCATGGGCATGAATGTGCATATGTCATAAAACTCATTTTATTGGTTCGGCATGTTTGTGTAGAATGCATACCACTTCAGGTTCTCGAACTTTAGTTATTTCATCATATATAAACTCATTGTTTGTCAAATGTGGCAACTGCAAGCAAACCAAAAAGTTAGTTTATTATAAGAAATGATAATAAATCTTTGCCATAAATTTGTACAAAACATGCAAGAACATAATACCAATAAGGCTAAAAGGATATGGTGGATCTAAACTTTAGTAGTGAACCACAAAGTTTTTGATGTGTTTCCAATCCCAACTTCATAATAGTATATGATATCTAGGTTAGAGCCCGGGTGTACACCCGGTACAATCCCAAGTCAAATAAGAAAGCTATTTTATAAATATTGTAATATACAAGTTTTTATTACGTATTACAAATTCCTATGAATTTGGGTTACTTGAAAAATATCATAAAAAAGTATAATGTTACCCAATAAATTATATATAAATTATATAATGTTTGATTTAACGTCATTAAAAAAATATTGAGATGAATATGTAGTCATGTTTATTTAAACGGCATGCAAATGACACCATACCGGTAGTTAACCAAATAACAAAAATAGAAAAGGCTAGTGGCGAATCTTGTTGTCCGTTTGCTTTCCATTTCGTGGTATTAGATTTCTTTTTCCTTTTATGTCTAAACGGAAACAAAAAATCCAGTTTTAGTTTAGTTTTTTCCTTTTTAAGAAAAGGTCAAACTGATATATTCGGTTAACCTACAAAAATGTAGGTTCAGTTTAAACAATCAACAGTCAACACCCCTAAGATACATTAATACATAATTTTACTTTTACACCGAAATCAAATAAACAATTTTGAAAGGTAAACAGAAAAAACATGCTGATCAAATAGTAAGTGTAGCAGATAAAAACTTTTAGCAGCTCTCACTGGTCGATGCATCTGCAGCCGGCATCCGCGTAAATATGTTCCTTTTGACAACATTTGATCCTTCAGTAGTGAGGCTAGGTGTATCCAAAATCTGCATACTTAAATTTATACCAATCTTTTTGAGAAAAAACAGATTTAGGTAAAATCTTTCCATGATCCAAAAATAGTGACTCCCGGATTTTGGTAGCTATGTCTTGATCCATTTCGATGTTGAGTCAAAAAGCACTACCCTTAAAATGAGACACTTCCACATTCAAACAGTTACATACTACGGCAAAACATTTAATCTGTAATGTATAGATTTCACTCAATCCAATCACCAACAGAATTATACATTACACAACTTAGATCAATGACAAATGGGACATACCTGGATGTCAAACATAGCATAAAGAATGACATTGACAGGATATCTTGTTTATTCAGCTCTCCACTCACTCACTCTGGAGATCTTCATTATCTACAAACGGTAAGAAATGTCTCACAGTTAGATAAACTGTTTATCTAAGTGTTACTTAAAAGAAGATGCAATATTGAGGCAAAAAGTTCAAAATGACAGCCTACCGTTTGGATAAATAATGCATTTTATGTAGTTGAGGTGCAATATATTCTTATCCTCATTAGAAACATATACGACATATGGTTTTCTCTATTTAATGTTTTAATATAATGTAGCTTACGCAATTGTGTGAATGTTTTAGTGTTAGTAAGTGGGCATGCTATGTTAGTTATGTGTCTTACAAACAACTACATAAGCTACTCAAAACTTGAAAGGTTGACTTACACAAAAAGTTAACAGTCAACAAAATTATTTACTAATATACTATTCTAAGAAACACTCAGATTCCTGGCCTATAAGAACATGATTATGATTGTTTTTTTGGAGTTTGGATTGTAGTCTCACTAAATCTAGAGATTGTAACTAATATATGGAACTACAATTAACTTTAAATAAGATGACTAAAAAAACTAATCACTATGTGAAAAATAAACAAACACTAATGCAAAGTTTGGATACAAATGGCGCCCCGCCATCACTATTTTTTACCCAGAACTCTCCCGGCCACGGTTACCTGCAAAGTTTGTTTCTAAGGTCCAGAAACTTAAGGCCCGCTGCAAATAAAAAACGTTAGATGTAGGTTTAGACATGATGAAACTCCAAAGAAAATACATGGGCGCATGCATGTACTTACTTTTGATGACTTATATTAAGAGAGAAGGAATGAAGACCAACTGTTGTTGCTACACAAGTTTCTTCAACACTTAACGGGTATCATTTGGTTGTAATGGTGTCCTTCTCAAAAGAGACATTTCTATTTTCTAAACATTCTTTAGACAGCTCTGTGCAGTTGAAGTTACAATTGTTATAAAAAAAAAACATAAACAACATCACAATGTCTGATCATCAATCCAAAGTTTAAAAAATGAATGGAGCCTTGAGGTGTAGGTTTAGACAAAGTTTTAAACACACATAACCTCATGACGCCTGGGTTTTAAAAAGCGCGCCTAGGCGCAAGGTGCATCAAGGTGCAACTTAGGGCGCTACAGGGCTTTGCGCCTATACCTGATCCAAAGGCGCGCGCTACAGGCGCTTTTTTGACAAAATTTCAGTCGCTTTTCACCTGAGGCGCGCGCCTCACGTACACAGGGTATTTTTTATGCATAAAAATGTTGTACCTTGATGTTTTTGGCTTGTACATAAAGGTAAAATCACATAAAAACCTTATTTATAGCTATATTTTGGGTAAATGAAGCTAAAAACTCATGGAATATATATGGGATATATAAAAAAATTATATAATTAGTGTGCGCTTCGGGTACGAAAATCCCACGCTTTTTGCGCTTTGCGCGATGCGCTTAGACCTCGTCGCTTTTGTGCGCCTAGCGCTTTTTAAAACCACGCATGAGGCATGAATACAAAAAAAACACCGTGAGGCGCCGCTTCATACATGGTTTCTTAGTTAGTGCCATGCCTCGACCGTTTTTTGAAACTATGAGGTGTTGTTCATTAGAATTTTAGCACACCTGATGCCTAGTATTCAATAAATTACACATATTACCAACCCAAAACTAATTCAATCATTTTGTATATTAATTTTGTATACGGTATGCTAGAAACAGATCACAATGCCAATTATCCATGTATTATGTTGTCTACTGAACCAAATGGTCAACTCTTAATTTAAGCACAAAACACCAAACAAAGAAATTAAAATAGATGAAAATTATAGTATATAAACCTTAGTGATCTTAAGTTTATGGAACACATCCTAAAGAACTTTATAATTCTGAATCATATCGTACTCCTTCGCATCAAAATTAACCTTGTGCATCGGTACCACCAATAAAAAGAAAATAAAAGTTTCAAACTAAATTTTTCTTATCGTTTCTTCATATTTTAGTTATTTGAAACAAAATAATTTTAAACTACAAACACTACAAAATAACGTAAACAAAGACCATGTGTATAAAATGCCTAAAGAACATGGCTGCTACCTATCAATGATACAGTTTAGCTCTTCTATGTTTGGTCTAACAAAACTTTGTTTCCGTTACAACTCCCTTACATGCCTGTGTGTTTTGATCTGCAATAGCAAAAAAATAAGTGCCTATGTATTGTAGACCCATCAATTAGAACATGTTAAAGTTAGTAACCATTAACCTGGAGATATTGCAGCACTAATTTTCTTGGATGCATTGTAGATATGACCAACAAAAGGCATTCATTTAATAAACCATTCTCCAAGGCTCATAAACGATGCACCCAACCAAGATGCCATAAATGCTCCTACAGAAAATCTAAACATGGTTAAAGTTATGATCCAAAATCTAGAGGAATATAAAGTTTAAAAAGTCATGCACGTAAGCTTCAAAATCTAAATAGATATGGCAATTTTGACCCGTTTGTGTTTAATGGGCATTTGGGTTAGATTATATCTCTAACAGGCCAAGGGTTAAGCTAAATGATCACACTACAACAAAAGCGAGTCAAATTGGTCGACCATGATAAACTTTTGTAAGTTACATGAAATATATTCAAAGGCAATTAGCGATATAAATCTAATCACTTGATAACAGCCCCCATAAATAAGGCATAACCTGTGCATGTGTTTTCTTGAGATCTAATCCACCAAGGGTTAAAAAAAGTTCAAAATAGTTGTTGTAACTTACAAAAAGCACCACATTGCCAGCAAAGAACACCCACATACAATAACTATATGGTACCATTCAAAGTACTTTTCAAGATAATATGGAGCTGCATATGATGCTCTTATGGCTTGCCATCAATCTTTTAAAACTCTATAGTTATTGGTCGACCATGATAAACTTTTATAGGTTATATGAAATATATGCTCTTATACAAGAATCTTTCCAAATGGGTCAAAAAATGTAAAAATGTTTCATACCCCGTCACCTAGCTGTCAAAATTAGCATCTGCAAGTGCTCTATAATTATCATCTTCAATAAGTTCCCAAGTTTTTTAATAGAGTTTTAAAAGATTCTTTAACACTGGTTTTGTTTTCCGCGATCCCAATCTCTCTCATAGCACAAAAAGCTTTATAGACTCTTGGATTAGGTGCCATTACCAAATTTGCAGGTTTCCTACAAGCTCAGATTATCCAATCCCACCTTTAAAATATATTACACTTGTGAGAGAGCAGGGTATTTAGCAAAACTGAAAATGGGTAGAGAATGCCATCATATTAGTTCTAGAATAGTTTCTTAGGTTTCTATTGAAATGAACTACACAACATACCTCCATGGTATAAACAAACAAAACAAAACATACCTCCATGGTATAAACCAAACAAACTGTAACATATAAACAGTAAAAAAGTCAAAAGGAACATCAGCAATGATCAAAACCAATTTGTATACCTACTGATAACATTATGCGATATGTATATATAATCAAGAACAAAAAGATATATACACAGTTTAGTGACAGATCTGGCAGTAAATCCAATGGGAAAGAGAACATAACAAATATTTTCCTATCATTCAAGAAAGCAGATAAGAAAAGATATAAACGGTCTTTAGATCGGAACCCTAAAACCCAAAACAACACATTCATAAGTTATTCAAAAATTATATAAAACAACGAATTAACAGATACAATCGGTAACGTTTCAGAAAGATAAATGCAAAAACAAATTAGCAGATCTGAAATATAGAGAAAGTGTCCATTAAATAATTGTAACAGTAGAACATGCGAAGATCTATATTGTTTGACCAAAAAGTATCTCAGGAAAAGGAGAACAAATCATTTTGGAAGAGAAGAAATCTTAATACCTGAAGATCAGATGGATGTCGCGAGTGAATGAGGATCCATACTGGATGACGATTATTAGGAACCTAAAAAAACCCTAACATTTATCGGATTCGGAAACGAAAAAAGTGAAGAACTATATTGTATAACTAAAAAGTAACTCAGGAAAAGGAGAACAAATCGTTTTTGAACAGAAGAAATCGCATCACCTGAAGATCCAATGGAGGTTGCGAGTTTAATTGTTAGTAAGCGGCGCTAATAAGAGTAGAAAGAAAACTGACTGATTTTATATGGCGGGTCAAGGAGATTAGATGGGTCAATTAGGAGCTCCATATAACAATTTGGATCTTAGAGGCTCTCTCCCGAGTGTATTGATTTATTATATAGATAATTTATTGCTCAAGCATAATATAAAATATTTGTAACGATGGTTAATTTAAAAATAACAATTCATTATCACTTTATTTATTTATTTTAAATATTTGAAAAAATAATAGCACAATAATTATAATGTTTGGTAAGATTCCCTTCAATTAATAACCTTAATTTTTATTGAGAGAAAAAAAATAAAAAATAAATATGCCTTAAAAACTACTATAAAAATGGTGAAATAAAAGACCTAACGTTGTCATAGAATATAAACTTCATTTGTATCCGATGTTTCAAAAGTTTGATCTTAGACAAAGAAGTATTTATATCCCTACACGAGGGTTAGGTCTTGTTACCAAGCTGACAAGCTCTAACATGAGAGTAAGTACACGAATTAGTTTACGGTGTAAAAATGCATCGACGGACCCAAGTGTAGCCCAAGGGGGCGGGACCACCGCGTAAAAAAATAAACTTAGTGTATTTTATAGACAAAAACCCCGATCGCACACTTGAAAGTTTGGTTAAACCCTCTGATCACATCTCTGGAAATAAATCTTGGGTCCGCAAATGGCTTAGTTGTGTTTGCAGGGTGAATGCATATTTTCTCTCTTTACAAGTATAAAAAGGCCAAAGGGTCCGATCACTATTTTAACATTGTTCACCATTTAGCGTGGTTAGTGTAGTGACAAGGAGACGATTATCTCATTATACTCCTACTCCTAGTACAACATGCTATGAATGTTATGAATATTTGATTGGACTTATCATTGTTTTTTCTTACACACTCTTTATAGAATCATCTATAAATAGGTAGTTCATACTATAGGTACGATCTCTGCCTTCAATGTTTTCATGGGTGAGCTCCGTACCGGTCATAACTTTCTATATTTTTAACACGCCCTTCATAGGAACCTGGGACTCAGGTTACGCGTTAGCGCCACACATCAATCGATAAATGGTTATGGGTTCAAAATTTGTTTTCAAACCCCACACTACAAGACACTGGACCATTAGCGGCGACGCCTATCGCCGCTATTAATGTATCATTAGCGGCGACGGTCGCCGCTAATGAACTTGCCTAGTTTTTCCTATGCTTAACAGCATTCACAGTAGAACCCCAAAAAAATTGGGTAACAAAACCCTATAATTTTTTTGGGGGTTGAAAGTGATTGTGAGTGAAGAAAATAGAGAATCTACAGTGTGTCGGTAAATATTGGGTTCTTTGAGAATCTTTTTGGGAAAACTGGAAAACTGTATTTATTTTTTAATATTTGTTGAATGTGGTTGTGAGTGGAGGAGAGGGAAAATTTAATGGAGTTTAGTGTAATATGTGGTTGTGACTGGATGGGGGATGGGGATTCTATTGTGAATGCTCTAATGCCCCTGTTGCCGCTAAAAGTGTCCCCGCTAAAGGTATTTATGCACGTGGCATTATGTTTTACCTTTATATTTTTTTGCCATGTGGCATGCCAGTGTTGGAGTGCGTTATTCAACGCATGCTTCCTATTAAGTATCAACTCATACAAAGATTCAACAATGATTTAACTAACCTGAGTACTTAGAAATAAGAAATAACAGTTCTTTATGTTTAAAAGGGATTGTGTAGTGTTTCAACTTACAATAATAAAAACAATAATTTGAGGAGAGGAAATTGTAACTTTATTATTCAAATGGGTTAAGAATGGGGATGGGAAAAAGGAATTACAGAGGAGATGAGAGAAGAAGATCCAACAAACTCACAACATGCATACCTCACCACACCCCTCATGCACCACCAACAATGAAAAAAAATGTTCATATAGTTTTCAAGGAAATTACACTAAGATTCAAACAATGATGGGTAATAACAACACTATCAATTTAGATTCATATTGTAAATCAAAAGTTCTTGTCGTTCAGTTAACTAAACATATATGTTACCATCATGAATGAATTCCGTGTTTATTATCTAAATAAATTTATACATATATTCATTTAATAGCTAGACACTTGGTTTATTGATAATTTGAACAACACCTTTTAGTAGTTAAGTACATAAATAACTCGATATTAGATCGGGTGAGGTCGTTAGAGCTCGGTTCCACACGCGTAATACGTTAACAAGAATGATACATCTAAAAAAATATTTTAGTTGTGCGAGTATAACTTACCACTCCTTGGGTTTGTATAGGTGAAACCGCTCGTAACCGTCACAATGTATGACCGTATTAAACATCGCCCTACAGATTGGAGCTACTCGTGACTCTCCTTGCCACTCTTATTCTCTACTATTTATGCTACTTTCATTTTCAATGGAAAGGTTGTTCAAAGAATAAGATGAGTTTCTGGACCAGTGATGCATTTTCCTTTATGGACCTGGCCTGGCCCATTGGATTCACAACAGATTGCTTATCCAACTACAGGACCTTACACCTTAGGAGTATCAACATGTTACACCTGATTACCTGAACATTGAACATTGAACATGGGTTGTGTAGTCATAGTGTGCAAGTCTTTATCAAGTCTTATATCCAATGTTAGATTCTTGATCTTACAATTGCATCGGACAATTAATATCAGAGTAGTTTGATACGTCTCGTGTCAAAAGATCAACCGATACTCGAAATGAATCAATTCCAACTCACACATAGTTTTTTTTTATTATTACATGAATAAATAGTATCAAAGTACAGATTTATTCTTATATGATTAATTCCATTACTTATTCTTTTGATTTTATTCCCAATATTTAATGCTTTGTTTGTACAGAGACAAGTAAGACTATTGTCACACAATTTCTTTCCAAAAACCAAAATGATGGTTCCATGATAACTTTGAGCTGCAATTGCATTCTGTATTTCTTCACTATAATCATAATCCTACCCTACAACTTGCTATGACCCATTCCAGTTCATAAACTTCTTAACCTCATCATACAAAACCAAAATTGCCGCAGCTCCCGTGCTCCGAAACATATTTGAAAGGGCCCCACGATAAAACGACCGGAGCCCCTCCGTTTTATAGACTGTTTTCCAGCAATTCAAAGTGTTTTTATACATAGCTCGTTCTATACCCGACTGCATCATCATTCGTCTCCTTACAGTATCCATTGGATACGAAATTAGTCCAGCTGAAGTTGTCACGCCTTGAGCTGCAATCCAGCGTTTCCATAATGGCACATCGGACGGTGTGTTTTTTGACATTTTTTCTTTTAATGTATCAAACCCGCCAAAATACAAGCCACGATGAACCACCATTCCTTGTAGAGATGCTGGGAGGCCTTTGTAGACCCCACGGATCCCGTTTTTGGCCCATATGGTAGTGAGGAAGTGACGGATGCCTTGAAACTGGCGGGCATCTGTCTTCCCGAGATCAGCTGCGAGCCGAGTGTGTGCAATGTCCAGTGGGTAGATTAAGACTAATGTGGTGCACCCGGCTGCAGCCCCGGCTATGAAGTTGGCTGATGGACCGGAAATGAAAGTTGACTGTTGAGAGTTACCGCTGCGCAAGAGGCTTCTATAAAGATCCTGCACAATTACAGAAATGTCCATTTTGGTCATTTTATGCATTAATCGAAGTTTCCCAAACACTTAAAACAATATATTATGTGATACATGAAACTTTAAACAACAAAAACACATCTAAACACCATCTCCTAAAACCCGTTTTATTATAGCTGATTATCTTCTGATTATGCAAAATCACATAAACATTTTCAAAGCGCTTCATCCCGGACTCAACCTGGACTCAATTTACCTACGAAAATCGCAAATTTCCACTACTGCGCCAAAAAACAGTGAGGGTCAGGGTTCGCCTCTGCTTGTGTAGGGCCACTCTAGTGAACTTCACCATTATAATTAGTGACGAATTGTTGAACAAATCTTTTTAAGTAATTGCATCAAAGATACAATGAAACTAGAGCGAAACTGAAATATGTTAACAATGGTTTGATTACCACATGTTTTACATAGCTTTATGTATCGTCGTCACACACTGTATATGTAATAGGCTCGTTTATGCTTCCGGTTAATCCTTGCTTTTGTGATTAAGCACTTAACATTATTTTAAAGAACTGGTTATCATATAAGCTGCTTCTCTACAGATTCCATCGCCATGGAAAAATACACTTAAAAGCTATGCTAGAAAAAGTAAAACAAATTTCAACGTTCGAATAATCATCTCCCTGATTATGGATATTTACTGTACCAACATTTTACTAAACGTGTAGAGCTTGTCAATTAATAATCTTTATCATCACCAGACATGCCAATGTACCACATGAAGCTGATTAATAGCTTGAAAACTCCATATCGCGAACAGAAAACGAAAAAACACCTTGCTTTCTAAACTTCAATGGCTTAATCTCCAGACAATCTTATTATCACAGAAACATGCAAAGTAGAATACTCATGTAAGACGACTAGTTCTAGTATCTTACTAGAGATTAAAACAAAGGTTTGTGACCATATACTTCCCCTGATTTTCATTTTACTTTTGTAAAATTCAAAGCATGTGCACTCCCTCATATGCATCAAACACCAACTCATGCATTCATAGACAGTAATATGTTAAACTACCAAAGGGCTTGTAGCCTAGCGGTATCAAGGTGTGTGGTAAAGGTGTTCCTCCCCAAGGGGTTGAGACTTCCTAGTCCCTGTTTTTTGGCGCAGTGGTGGAAATTTGCGATTTTTGTAGGTAAATTGAGTGCAGGATGAGTCCAGCGGTCGAAAAAAATTTGAGTCCCCCCCCCCCCCCCCCCTCCGCGATTCGAACCAAGCTTCACCCCTGCACATTCTACATCTCCTATAAGTACAGACAACTTTCTTGAACAGCAAGAAAAGTCTCCATTCTTATGTATCCATCCAATGTTAACCATTTTACTACACTTTTAGCTATCAATCACAAATAACAGCTCCTATAAGCACAAACATCTTTCTTGAACAACAAGAAACAGTCACCATTCTTATGTATCTATCCAACAATAACAAATTCAAGAAAACAAATTTCCAGCAAAAAAAATAAAAAAAAATAAAAAAAATCCTAACTTGATCACATTATCACACACCCATATCAAATAACAAAAAGGGTATACCTTTAGAGAGAAATTAAGTGCAACAGAAGGATAATACCGAAGAACACTACTCCCATTCCCTCTCCAAAGAGACAAAACACCTTCTTCCTTAACCGTACGAACAATGCAATCAATCATCCCATTAAACCTCCTATGCTTCCCTCCAACGATCAGTATATTACTTTCCTGTGTCTGCAACAACAGCTTTGTCCTCTCAATTGGTGCCACAACTGTGTGCACCATCCCACCCATCATCGCCCCAGCTAAAAGGTCTCTGGGGAATTTCGTCAAACAGTTGGTGTGCATCCCCACTGTTTCCATTTTCATTGTTACAATAAACGAATACCTGTTTGGTTATTCAATACAAGATTGAAACTTGGGTCGAATCTGATGTGGGTTTTGGATCATCTTTTCATATGATTTGTTATAGAAAGTGTTGGCGAATCGTTGAAGTATTTCGTAGGGTAGCTGCCATGTGTTGATGTTATCCAATTTATTATTATTATTTAAGTGATTTAAATATTGCTTTTTTTTTTTGGAGGCAGAGGTATATAATTTTATTGTTTATAAAAAAGTTTCCAAAGGGATATGGCCCAAATCCTCATAGAGATAGGGCTGTACACGAGCCGAGTCGAGCCGAGCCAAGCCCAGCTCGAGCTCGAACCTAAACCGAGCCAGCTCGGCTCGTCTCGTTTTTCTGATCGAGCTGAAAAGTCGAGCTCGAGCTCGGCTCGTAAATGTTCGAGCCGAGCTCGAGCTGGCTCGAGCCAGCTCGATATATTTTTTTTATTTTTTTACAAATATTTATTAAATAAAAAACAATAAAATTAAATAAAATTACACATAATCATGTATATTTTTTTTATTTTTCTAAATTACACAAGCCTAAGTCGAGCCATATGTCGAGCCATCGAGCCGAGCCACGAGTCGAGCCATCGAGCCGAGCCACGAGCCGAGTGTAACATTTCGCGTTAAATAATTATACGTTACGTATAATTTGGATTTAAACGACAAGTTCTATTATTTAAGTCTACAACTAATTATTTTTTTCAAATATATATATAGGCTAAAGCATGTCTTCATATGTTATTAGAATCTGGAATCTTTGATAAGTCAACGTTTTCGTTTATTCGTTTTAATTAATGAATAAATGATTACATTCCTTATATTACCTCATTCATTTCATGCCTCATTGAGAGTTCATTGTGTCCCTTACAGATCATGTCTCCACGCCACAGCACTCGCATTAACAATGGTGACAATCATGAAGAAGAGAGCAACAACCACAACCACGACCACAACACTAACCACAACAATGGAGGTGACGCCCAACTAGCTACGATTATTTCTCAACAATTGGCACAACAAATCACAACTCTTGTTTCTAACTTGTTGGCTCAAGTCATCCCAATGAATGGGAACGGCAATGGAAATGGAAATGGCGATGGAAATCACATAAAGAACGGAACCTTAGTTCGGAAAAGCGAGAAAACAAGTATTGTGGCCGCAGTAACTACCAAGAACCAGAAGCGTAAGACCAGGAATCCTAATGTAAACCTCACTACACAAGCCCCTAACAAGAAGCCTTACACAAGAAACTTTCCATTGTGTAACACATGCAATAGACATCATCCCACTGTTTCAGCATGTCGCCTGTGCACCAATTGCGGCAGGTTCGGCCATCTGGTAAACACATGTCGCGAGACCCCAAACCCTAATGCCGATCAACACACCAACCCTGCTCAGGCTGATAATCCTAATCGATACAACTATGGTCAATGCTATGAATGTGGGGACCCAAATCACTACCGAAACCGATGCCCTAAACTAAACCGAGATCAAGACCCTCCAGCTACTTAACTGCAAGTCCCACTATTTAAATGTTGTTTGCTTTTAATTCTATGTATTGACACTTTTGGATTCAAGTAATAAATTCAAGTATTATCATAACATCTGTGTGCATGCTTGTTTGAATGTGAACTAATTGCTATATCTATAATCATGCTTGCTTACTTGTACGACAATTAGTGGACTACCAAACAACCTACTTAACGATTGGTAGAGGTCATCATGTCTTTCCAACAGTCGGGAGAGGCCCTACCACCTGCTCAACGACTGGTGGGGACTACCAGACCTGCTCAACAATCAGTAGAAGTCATAAAAGGACACAAAACCCTAATGTAAGGTAAATTGGTAATTACGGTCCGGAACGTAGTCATGAATTTACAGGTACATTAAGGTAGTGTGAAATTTTATCAAGGTTTCGGTAGTCGACCAATTGCTAACCTAGTGTCTTCCTTTAACTTCGGGACGAAGTTCCTAAAAGTAGGGGAGACTGTAACATTTCGCGTTAAATAATTATACGTTACGTATAATTTGGATTTAAACGACAAGTTCTATTATTTAAGTCTACAACTAATTATTTTTTTCAAATATATATATATATATATATATATCTATAAAGGTTTTTTTTTTATTATAATAATAATAATAATAATAATAATAATAATAATAATAATAATAGTAGTAATAATAATAGCCTATAACTAATCTATTGTTATTATTACCCAACCCAAGTAACAGCCCTGAACAAGCGCAACTTCTTTCACCCTTGTCAGGCCCACCCAAGATCCAATGAAAACCCACCGGCCCATTTATTACCTTCGCTGATAAAACAAAAAGAAACAAAAATACCTGCTTCCCCTGAGGCTCGAACCGGAGCCAACCACTCACCACTCTCACGCGCCAACCAGCTAAGCTACGTAGACTTTTTAATTTATATCCAAATCAAATTTTATTAATAGCCTTTTTATGCTGTCTGCTCCTTCTTCCTTGCTGCTACAATTACGCGACCTGCACATCCATCACGCGTTTAATCCCAATTTTTGGAAACAAATTAACCGTGGTTTGACCGAAAATCAATTATATATCATTTAACGCACGTAATTACGTTGAAAACATCCCAAATTTAGGAATGTATTACGCGTTTATGCTTATTAAACGGGTCAAATCTAATCGAACTAATACACTAACGTTTGTATAAATTGAACACACTTTCATGCTCTGAAAATGCCGAAAAGCAAAACCCCTCTCTCAAATTATCCTAAAAACCTCTTATAATCTGCTCCTCCTTCACGTGTTTGACTTTTGGTTGACCGTTCAATCGAGCTCGTAACGTGTTTGTAAGTCTGATTTCATTCATGATATTCATTAATCGGCCAACGCTCAGTGTTTACCCCATGATTAATTGGGTTAACATTGTGTGATTCGAATGATTGCAAAATCTAGGGCTTATTCTTAGTATAAGATTGGGGAAGATGACACTGTAAGTGATTGTTTAAATATTTTTTTGAAACAAAATAAACCATAACAAATCCTCAGCTCAGCTGGTTTCCCCTTGGCTGTGTAAAGCTTTGGACCAGATCAGAACCTTGGTTCGAGTCCCACAAGGCACCATCTTTTTTTTGGTTTAACTTATATATGTATATATTCATTTATATATTTAAAATTCATTTTTAAATACCAAAACCCTTTTATAAATTCTACAAAAATTATATTATGTTAATCTGATGAAAAAGTTCAACACCCAATTTTTAGTTTTCTAAAATTTATTTATTTAATATATTTAATAAATAAATCAGTTTTATTCTATTATATTTATAAAATTCCATTAAAATATCAAAACGATCTTATTAATTTCCACAAAAATTATTTTAAGTTTTTATAACATTAAACTTTTCAGAAATGATTTTTATTTCTGAAAAATCATTTATTTAATATTTTTAATCAATTTTTGTTAGTTTTAATCATAATTAAATCATAATAAATCCAATTTTTAATATTTTTGCACCAAAATTTTATACAAATTATTTCTGATCATTTAGAACAGAAATATGATTTTTAAAATAATAATTCTTTAATTTTAGTATTTTTAATTATTAAAGTTAAAGTTTGACAATTTGTAATAAATAGATTTAATAATCTATTTTAAAGTAAATAATTTTATAAAAATTATTTTTACACTTTAAACACATTCTTGTAACCATCTTAAGTTTAAATTTCATAAAAAGATTTTTGGTTATTTATTTACTAAATTTCTCTCAATTGGCGAATATTTTTAATATTAATCAAACGAGCAATTATCCCCAATTCGAAGCCCTAGAAATGTATACATTTGTAGATTTGATAGACTTAGACATATTTATTACCTCATTTTAGGGTGATACTTGATACATTTGGTCAACACAATTATTCAAATTTCTCAACAGACATAACATTTTGCTAAGGTGAGTTTTACATAGCCCCTTTTCTATTTATCACCATTTTTGGGGTGAAACATGTTTATAACATCATCATTGCAATTCAATCATCAATGTGTCTATGTGTTTTCTATGTTGCATTATGTCTTGAGCATGATTAGAGTAAGCACCATTCTAGCATAATCATTAACATTGATCAGCCGGCGGTATACATTGATAGATCTATTGGACTGACAATCCCACCCGGATACGTGCCTCCTACAAAGGTTACGTGGGTGTTTGTTATCGTATAACATATTGGACCATGAGCGTATGGTATGAATCATTTTATAACAGTCATCAGGGTTGATTATGCACTCGATTTATTTCTAGTATGTTCTCACATATGGACTAGATTGACATGACACATGAATTGCACATCATTTTTATCCAATTATCAAAAACCTATGTAATTCTCACCAACTTTTGTTGACCCAAAACATTTTCAACTTAACATGTTTCAGGTTTTATTTGCTTGAAGATTTGTATTGATGCTTGAAGATGTGTGCATAGTTTTATTCAATTTGATGTACGAATTCTTGTAGAACAATTGTATGTAATTTATTTAAATCATTTAATGAAATTTATTATTCACCATGAGCTACTGAACAATCATCAATACGTGACACCCCGATGTTTCCGCCATCGGTTGGGGTGTTACACCGAGCCACGAGCTGAACACCCCTGGCTCGAGCTCGGCTCGATTACAAAACAAGCCAGCTCGGCTCGGCTCGAAAACAAAACGAGCCTCTTCGAGCCGAGCTTTTTTCAAGCTTTTTTCGAGCGAGTTTCGAGCGAGCCTCGAGTCGCGAGCTTTTTGTACACCCCTACACAGAGACGATAAAAATAAACAACTCTCAAACATTCGCGGAGCATTCCATGCGCAATAACATTCAGCTGCGCAACCTCCCCAACAACGCAGGAGAATGACATCAACTCAATGGAATCAATGCGGGTGGACACACGCGTGGGACAAACAAGCAACATCGTACACAATTACAATTTCGTACGGATGGTCCAGACTCGGAATATCTGATCAGAGCATGGGCGCATGCTCAGCCAATCATAAGATGACACCTATCAGGGTTGGACCAACCACCCTGAGCGGTACAACGACGTGACAGCTTTCATATTGGGACCTTGTGTACAGTACTGTCAGAGTATCGTAAACACACACATCGTCCTGCACACCGTCAGACGTCATGTCGGAGCCCCCAATGGTCAAAATCATTCCCCCCGTCAGAAGGGGCAAACATGTGGCCACTCTTGTCGCGCCACATGACCCCAGAAAGGGTGGTACACTCTCCTACTCTCATGTCAACATTAATTAACAAGTTCCTAAAGTACTAATACATGGGCCAGAGGTGGAGGCACCCCTTAACCTGGGTCTGGGCCCATGTTGGGTTAAGGGTTAGTGATATTTGGCTTATGCATGTGGTATATAAAGAGGACTACCCTCTTTTCATATTGCACGTCATGTTACACTAAGTAAGCCAACATCATTTTTTGTGTCTATACGTTGGAGCTATTTTCTAGCATCCTAGCAGTTGTCTCCCTTCGTACGACCGTTTTCTTTTCTTGTAGGTTGTTTGAGGTCACGAGTGTTAACAAGGATTATACCCTACAACAACTCTTGTTGTTTCTTCAGCTATTCAAACCAGTCCTCGTAAAAATTTGATTAACTTGATGAAAGCTATAAATCTGTTTAATTCATACTAGATCTTTGCCCGCGTTACACGCGGCTCACCAACGTACAATTATTTTGAGGGGTAAAACATATAAAAAATGTAGCAGAAATATTTTATTAAGATTTAAAAGAAATAAATACACATTCTATTCAAATATCACAAAATTTTTCTTTATACACCAAATTTTTTATTTTAGTCTTGACTTTCCCATCAGCATCAAGTATAAGTAACTTGACGCCTACCTTGCTTTTAACTGTTGACAATGCGACATAAAGTTGACCATGTGACAATATCGGGTCTCTTAAATATAATACAACCTTCGATAAAGACTGTCCTTGGATTTTATTGATGGTCTTTGAGAAACATACGCTTATTTGGAATTGGCACCTTTGGAAGTTGACTGTAATCTTATTATAAGATGAAATATTTTATTAAAATGTAAAAGAAAATGATACATATTCTATTCAAATATCATTAAAATATTTCTTTATACAAAACATTTTTGTTTTATTCTTCACCTTGTCATCCGCATCAAGTATATGTAACTTCACGCCAGTCCTGATTTTTACTCTTGATAATGCACCATAAAGCTAGCCATATAAGAATACAGGGTCTCTTATAAACTATCAACAATAATGTTAAATCCTAAAAAACAATTCAACCATGTAGAATTTTTACCAATATAATAAACAAACATCAAATGTAAACACGCAATTTATGTAGATGAAAATTGTCTCAAAATCAAAGCAAACACAAATGAAAACAAAATGTCAACACACAGGAAATAAAAATCCTGACAATAAACCATTGTCCAAAAAACGAGTAATTGATCCTATTTTTCAACCTTAGGAATCAAGACCGTGTTCTCAGGTGATTTGTAACGGGAAATCAACTTTTCAGACTTGAGGACTTTAGTTGTTGACTGACTTGCATCATCTTCCATTTCGTAAACTTTGTCCAAGCTACGCTTTACCTCAGCTTCATCACGAATCAAACTAACTCTAGAAGATGATTCTGGAGTAGTGTTATCTCCAACAGAATCCTACAATATTAAAAGCCATGTCTAAATTGTTAGAATAAACTACATTAAAATGTAATCTTAACACATGATTGACCAAGTAAACTACTAACCTTCAAAGACACCGTATTCTGTGTTGAAGAGTCACCTACATCGATATTTTCAAGCAGAGGTTGTTCGATCTAAAAAAAATGTAATAAAGAAACGATTAACGTAAAAAGGGTTTAAACAATAACTAAATAACAACAAAAATAATAACGATTCATAACAGTAATTATAACGAAAATATTTAAATGATAATCATAACCTGAAGGTCAAGGAACCGTTCTTCAAGAGAAGCTACAATTTTCGAATCATTTGTAAGCTTCCGTATACCATAACCATCAACATGCTTATCAATATTAAATTGCCCTACTTTAATTTTGAAAGCAAATTTCTTCTCTTCAATTTCATAAAACTCAACAGGAATTACTTTCTCTTCAATAGAAACCTAGATCATACATCATATAAGTAATACAAAGTAGAATTACATATATTGTTTAAGGCTCAAAAAAATAGGTTACCTGTTTGCTTTTCTCAAGAAGCTGCATCGCTGACATGCCCAACATTTTTTTTGCTTCTCGATCAAACAATGTAAGGGATGTAATTCCAGTACAATCCTGTACCCTTATTGGAATCCTATACCTAAAACACCAAAACTAAAAAATCAGACCTATATCTAAAAAAATTACTAAACGTAAACATGAATACTAAAACATAAAAAATAAATAAATAATATCATACAATTATAACTTATGTATAGAAAATAGAATTCTTACACTGGATCACCAGAGACAATCTGTTTGGGACAACCTTTATTCGTGCAAATCAAAACTTGTTTAAATGAAGTTACGTCCTTCACCTCTTCATCATCTGGTAAACTCAAAGTTGGCTCAACCTTGTGGTTGCAGAACTCGCAACCAAGGTAATACCAATCTTCGTTAGGATCCACCCCCTTGATTGTTCCAACAACAATTACTTGTTTGTTAACCTACAAAACCAAAATTAAAAATGTGACGAATAACCCTGAAATGTATTTGGAAAGAAAGTTATTAGGAAAAAAAAACTTATTTTTATACGAACCTCTGTTATCAATGGAAGCTCACGAATACTGCTAAAAGGTGTTTTATTCAAAAATTCATCAGACATATTCATACTACCAGACGATCCCAGGGATCGTTAAGCAGAACATGATTCGTTGGAGATAAACTTTTCAATATAACTGTAATTAAAAAAAAATATTTATATATTTTTAAACAACTGAAAACATATAAATAAAACACAAAAAAAGATAACTATGCTACCTTTTCTTGAAAGAACGAATGTCTTCAATGTCTTCATTAATAAAGAGGCGAGTGATAAAGAAAGCATTTTGAACACTTACATTGCCTTTGTAAAAAAAATATTAAAACAGGTAAAACAAATACCGGTATACAAAAATATGTAATCGGAATTTCTAAAAAAAGTAATATATAACATACCTTTATAATTGCTAAAGCTACCAAATTGAACAATAAGGACTACATGAACTTCATCTTCATTCTGCTTGATGTATTCAAACATCTCATGACTATAATCTTCCCACAAAGAACAGGTCATTTTCATGCCACTACATATAAACAGAATGTATGTTAAAAGGAAAGTTATAAAGGGTTTTATACCAACATATTCATAGTAGATATGAAATACATACTCTAGATCGATCAAGACAAGGTTCATCTTGCTTTTCAAACCAGCTTTAGTTTCTGTTGGTTCTGGTGGAGTCCATTCTTCAACATAGCCAATGAAATCTTAAAAAAAAGTTAAACAGTTTTATACGAATACATAATTAATATAGAAAAGGATTAAAATACATTTTTTAGTATAATAAAAACAAACCAATTCTTTGTTCTGTAGACAGATTTCCACCTTTAATTGACTCAAAAGATGAAAAATTAAAACCGTATTCGCTTCCATCAAACTTACTACACTTTGAAATATTAATTTCAAAAGTAAAAGAGAGCATGTCTTCTTTAGAAAAATGTTTAGTAGATTTGTTTTCAGCAAGTTGTGAGTTATAAATATAATAGGTTTCATTTTCATGTAAGAATTTTTCATGCTTTTTCATATATCTACTCCATACAATAGCTTGCATTTTCGACCCCTGTTTTAAAAGAAAAAAAAAATTTATTAACAATCAATTTTCGCAACAAACAAATGTGTAGAAAAAAACAAATTAAAAAAATAATATGTTAAAAACATAACCTGTTCATCAATAAGAACCATATCAAGAGAAAGAATTTCTCCAGGTTTCTTTCAATTTTTCTCGCCTCCAAAGCCTAAGCACCCTAACTTTGATGGTATATTTAGTCATGCGCCAAGTGATGTCATTCAAAAAAGTAATGTTGTTTGGATCCATAATGCTACAAGTCTATGGTATCTAGGTATTAGGTACGATCAATCTAATATGTATTTATAGAGGTTTAACATAAAAATGTAATAAAAATGTAAAGTTTTTTATTTTTAGTAAAGATTACTAAATTATGTCTACATAAATATAACAATTGACCAGAAATTGATTTACATTTAAGTGTTTCCATTATTAAGTTAAATTTCGTTTAAAGTTAATTATATAATGAAAATATAATTAGCGTTGTTATATGTTTCCATTATTAAGTTAAAAGTTAATATTGTTGAATTTTGTTTACATACATACGATTTTTGGTATGGTACATTTGTAACTGTGTATAATTAAAATTATATTTTTAATAAAATTGTTTGTGAATTTTTTTTTAAAAGTAACAGTTAGAAATGAAAATCAATTTACATTTAAGTTTTTCCATTATTAAGTTAAATTTCGTTTATTGATTAAAAAAAGAAAATCATAATTACCATTGTTACATGTTTACATTATTTAGTTAACGATCATAATTTAAAATATTTTTGGAAAATTGTGATTAATATGATTCAGTTGGAAAAGTCAACGTTACTAAAAGTTTACTTTAAAAATAAACAATAACACATTTAAGAAATATAAAATGTAAATTATTGTTAAAAAAGGTTTGGTAATATAAAAATGTTTCAAAGTTAGTCATAGAATGTATGATGACTTTTTGACTAAAGATTCCTAAATTATGACAACATAAATATAACAGTTGACCAGAAAATTAATTTACATTTAACTGTTTCCATTATTAAGTTAAATTTCGTTTAAAGTTAATTATATAATGAAAATATAAGTAGCATTGTATATGTTTCCATTATTAAGTTAACATTAATTAACAAGTTCCTAAAGTACTAATACATGGGCCAGAGGTGGAGGCACCCCTTAACCTGGGTCTGGGCCCATGTTGGGTTAAGGGTTAGTGATATTTGGCTTATGCATGTGGTATATAAAGAGGACTACCCTCTTTTCATATTGCACGTCATGTTACACTAAGTAAGCCAACATCCTTTTTTGTGTCTATACGTTGGAGCTATTTTCTAGCATCCTAGCAGTTGTCTCCCTTCGTACGACCGTTTTCTTTTCTTGTAGGTTGTTTGAGGTCACGAGTGTTAACAAGGATTATACCCTACAACAACTCTTGTTGTTTCTTCAGCTATTCAAACCAGTCCTCGTAAAAATTTGATTAACTTGATGAAAGCTATAAATCTGTTTAATTCATATATTCATTTATATAAATAGCTCCGTTGTTTTACATGAAGATACTACGGGACATGTTTAGTTAAATGGGTTCCAAGGAAACCTATTGGTTTTGAAAAAATAGTAGTTAAAATGTGCTTTGTCTCATATGCTTAAACAGTTAAACTATTTTGTTATTTTATATTAAAATTTAAAATAATGTTTGTATTTTAATAGTGATAATATACAAACAAAAAATGCAAAAATTCTGGTTAAATAACCGTGTACGATGTATTCTTGTGTTCGAATTCATTTAGGTTTAACCCACGAACACGACCTAGGCTATTACACTTCAAAAATACAAATACAAAAATACCACGTGGATGTATTAATTAGTAATCACATAGGAAAATTTGATAAGAAAAAAATGATATAACACCACTAGCGTCCCTCACCGACCGGTCACACTGCCAACATAAGATAGATAAATTACATCGTCGAGTAAACTTACAATCCTACAATAAATTTTACTGTTTTATCCTCATCGTAGGACTAGAAGTTTAAGTGTGTACAATATGTTATTTTTGACGGTACAACTCTAACTATACATGTTTGATTTTTGATTCATTTAAGTAAAAGTTAAATTTATATGAATATATTAGTAGAAAACTAACTGTCGTTAAGCCAATGGACCATTTACGAAAGCAAATAGTGTTGGATCTGTAAAACTCATTACCCAGGAACCAAATCTGTAATTTACCCGACCAAGAATATAAACATCTGATATCATCATTCCACAATATTGAAGTGTCAAGCTAAGAATCATTGCACCATTCCATTCAAATATGAAGATTTCATGTATCTTTGTTGTCAAAAGCGACCAAGGTGCATGCGTAGGCACCTAGGCGAGGGAAAACCGCATGGTGGTGTCCAAGGCAATGGTCTGCGACTTCCTTAAAAGAGAGACCATGGCTTTCGTGCTATAAGCATGAATCTTAAAAAGAAACCCATATAAGATTTACTATCTTTACAAACGAACATGAACAGTGTTTGTGTTTCTTAAAGAAACAAGCACTGTCGTATTCGTTTGGTTTTTTTACTGTCCTAAAAAAATCTCACAAATAAGATTCAACTTATGTTGCATTAGTGTTTAATAATTCTGGATCATACTCATTACGGTAGTATCCCATAATACAAATATAACTCACCAAGTAACCCATACCTCCATTATTACATGTCTAAGCAGATACTGTTTTAGGCTTCACACCAATCTTTCTCCAAGAAACACTGGGCATGATCTGTTTAGTGTCCACACGGTCCTTAAACTGAACCGCAACGTTGAGCAGTGAGTCAAGAAGTGAGTCTGAAAGTAGGTGTGGTTGGAGTCCTAACTCAATGAGTTTCGTGTGTTTGGCATTGTAGTAATGTTCCTCGGCTTCAACTCTTGGGTTTGGCACCGATATTGTTTGCACCTCAATTCCAAGCTTCTCACCGGCTTTTGTAACAAGTGAGGCAAGTTGGTTCACAGAAAACTGCTCTGTAAATTGATTAAATACCCGGAATTCACCGCGATTTGCTGGATTTGCAATGGCAAGCTCCACGCATTGGACCGTGTCTCTTATATCTAGGTATCCTCGAGTCTGTATTTGCAAATAGAAGAAAGTCAACAAGACATGCAACAAAATCTACAGGACCGTTTGAACGATATCAATGAACTACAAGCATATAACCGACATTGACCAAGAAGTATATAAGCAAGTTAAAATTAGGCGCGCATTAAACCAACTTACTTTCTATTACAGATTGCAGCGACGAATGACATGTTCAACGTGGTCACTTTTGCTAACGTTTTCATAAATTGATGGTAGGGCGATGTGGCATATGATTTGACCTTTAATAAGTAGTTTTTAATTCAACTTTTAGAAAGCATATAACATTTTTAAACTTATAAACTATTTTTTTTTCTTTTTCAAATAAGCAATTTCTGCATACGCAATGCTACGACTGGCATGGCATCAACTAAAATTAATCAAAATGAGGTTGGTTGCTAGAATCAGTAATCCCTTATAAGTTCACTTAAATTATGATGCCAAAATCAGGAAAACTGTAAAGTTCGTTTATCTCTCGAGCATTTTCCCTTTACGTAATTGTATTTAATATGTTACTTATATATGGACAGTTCAAAAATGAAACAGAAAGGAAGGCTCATTTTCAACATAACAGAAAAACACCAATTGATCTCAACTAGACATTCGAAATCAGTATAATGTAACTTGTAAAGATTTAATTAGCTTTTATTTAAGAGATCTAACCTGGCCTCCTTTGCCATAAACAGTAAGGGGATGACCAACCGCTGCCTGAACACAAAACCTATTCAAAGCTGTACCAAATACGCCATCATAATCAAATCTATTATAAAGTTCTTCATGCATTTCAGTCTCAGCTGTCCTCACGCCGTAAACCACACCCTGGTTCAAATCAGTAGCTCTTATCCCCCAAGCTTTACAAGTAAACGCGATATTATTCGAATCGTGTACTTTACTCAGATGGTAAAAAGAGCTTGCTTGTTTTGGGTAAGGCAAAGTATCAGTTCTTCCATTATGAGTAATGGTTATATACCCTTCTTCGATATCTATATTTGGCGTACCGTATTCCCCCATCGTTCCAAGTTTCACTAAATGACAATCTTCACTAAACTCCTTTATAGCAAATAAAACATTAAGTGTACCTAGCACATTGTTTTGTTGGGTGTATACAGCCCTTGACCGATCAATCATGGAGTACGGAGCGGATCTTTGCTCACCAAAATGGACCACCGCATCAGGTTTGAACGATGTGAATGCCTCTGCCAAAAACTCAAAGTCGCAAACATCACCAATGTAGAGATTTATGTCTTTTTCGGTAAGAGATCGCCACCGTCGGATTCGGTCATGGATTGATGAGATGGGAGTGAGTGAATCAAGCCCAAGTTGATGGTCGAAGTGACGACGAACAAGATTGTCAACAATGGCAACTTCATAGTTTTTGTTGGATAAGTGAAGTGAAGTAGCCCAACCACAATAACCATCACCACCAATGACCATCACCCGCGTCGGCCTTGAGTCTTGACCAGAGGTTTGGTCAGAACCAGAGCCCGTTTTGGCTGTGGGCTGCTGAAGAGTGGTCGCACGTACCGACAAAACTTTATAGGCACTCCTCCTATTTAACGGAAGGCTTTTGAACGGTTTAACTGAAGTTTGTAAAGTGAGCGAAGTCGGCAATGAAGACAAACGTTTCTTCAACGAGTTAGGGCTATTTTTGGAGCAAGAGGAGACGTTCAACGGGCAAGACGCAGATAGTAAATGTGCCATTTTCACATCAGACGCTTTAATCCCCGTCGATTTGCCTTATCAATACCTACAGCAGTAAAAAACCGAAACATCCAAATGTCAACAGTTAACACCAAAAGAATTTGATATAATGATATAAACAATTACATTCTTCAACAAAACCGCAACGCCAAATTCAAATCGTACACGCATTGTCCGAAAACAAACAAAAACATCATAATTTCACCTACTTATGATAATTTTGTTACAAATCTTCAAAAACAGCTCTCAGTTTGTAGCAATATATATGTTCTAAGCTATCAATTTGTTTAAGCCCTAAAAATTTAAGGTATCTATCTCTCTACCCAAACCAACTAAACCCTAAATTAAGCTTAAATTACTTTAAAAAATAGGCATATCTTCAACAATTCGTAACAAAAAATCATTAATTTAGACAAAACAACGAAATTATCACCAGTTATTCAGCGAATTAAACAGGAACAAAAAGGGTGGTTAACAGTTGCAGATTACGAACATATAATTGCATAAAATAAGGGAATAAAAAGGAGTATAGGTATACCTGATGAATCTGTTGCAATCAGTTGTTGTGTTATCTTCGTCGTGATTAATAATAATAACACAAATATATTGAGCATCAAGTAGAGATTAATAAGGGATATTCTTCCTCTGTACCCAATGTTGCTTGTTTGTTTTATAAACGTGCACGAATGGTCCTTCTACTTTGTTTTTTTTTTTTTTTATAAAAGTTTTGGTTTTGAAATTTTGTGAATGTTTTGTCTATACGGCAATAATGCCTCGTATGGCCGTAGGGATGGCAATCAAACCCGAACCTGATGGGTAAACCTGAAACTCGACACATTTGGAACGGGTTAGGGGTCAGGTAATCGGGTATGGGTCCGGGTATGGGATTAGTTTTTATTTTTTTCGCGGGTTTGGGACGGGTTTGAGATTTGATGATATACCCTTTTACCCGACCCGATTACCCGATAAAATATACTCGTTTACCCGATTAGATACCCGATATAATTTCCTATATATCTTTTAAAATATGTATTCATAATATATCTAATTGTCCATCTAGATAGTCATCTTCTTCAAAAAAACACTAATTATTTGTGTATAATATGTGTTATCTATGTCTTTTAGTGTTTTTATATGATTTAACTATTTTATATTTATACATTGTAATCATTTACATACATATTTGATAATGGTAAATGTATTGGTTAGTAGTCACGCAATAGATACCGACAGGTTTTTAGTCAGATATACCCATTTGATAAATTTTTAAAATTAACGGGTTTACCCGAAACCCGTGGGTATATCCGATACCCGACGGGTAATTACCCGATATAAACCGGCGGGTTTTAGGACGGGTATGGGACAAGCATACCTAATCGGGTATGGGGTTGGGATTACGTAAACCCGTCCCAAATTCGACCCATTGCCATCCCTTCATATAGGAAGAAGAGTTTTGATAATTTAATCTTTAGTTTTGTTGTTATGATAGTAAATTATATATTAATCAAACATTAGAATATGGTTATATAAAGAGGGATGGACCATTGGGGTTGGTGGTCCAATGGCAAAGCAAAGCCTTTTAATACACTAAAAGTGTGAGGTCTTGAGTTCAAGTCTCACAAGGAGCAAGAAATTCGTCTTTCAAATTCAAAATATATATATAAAGAGGGATGGGTTTTTTAACCACTTGATTCATGAAACTTTTGTTTTGTTATTGGTATTAACGATCTATAACAAAGAATATTGAACGGTTGTGTAAAAGATGAGTTTTGTCTTCAAGTCATTTGTTTTAATGATTGATGTATTTCTAGCTTCCAATTCACCCACCAATAAGTAAAGACAAGTAAACTTGAACCAGTTGAAGACCTCTTTGGGTTGTATAGTTGGCGGATCCGTTAGATCCAACTAAGATAAAACGTTTCTCCAAGCATGGTCGCCACATGACAAGAACCAAGAATGTGATTAGCATTTGAATCTACAAAGGGTTCATAGATCGGCTCATGGGACTGGATATACCATAATTGTATATAGTTAGAATTACCATTTGGAATTCTTATTTATTTATTTATTCAATGAAATTTGCATACTCTTATTAAGTTGAGTTTAATCTTAAACTCACTCCCTAAGCTGGCTTTAAATACTAAATGTCAAGCACATATTTAATGTAACATCACAAGATATAATTCTTATGCTATACCAAAGGATTTGTATTCTTTATGTAAACAAAGTGTACTCATCATTTATCTTTGAACAAATAATTGAAATGATATTAATACTTGAATCTTTATAATAAAGCTAGAGCTTTTTACACATTAAAACTAATTAATGATATGAGATACAACATAAGAACTTTATGATACAACTTATCTATAACTTATGTTTCTGTAATAATGCCAACCTAGCTTATCACAAACACCATAAACAAAGACAAAATTTAATATCATAACCAAATATGTCGTAAAGTTTCACATAGATGATGTTGTCACTAAAAAAGATTTGGCATCATAGTTTTAAACTTTTAATATCTAATTCTCTTTAACCTTATGACTCTAATACCAATTGTCACATTCCTTAACCTTTAGGCTTTTGGAGACACAAAGTCTAAAACAAATAAACTATCTAAGAACTCTCCAAGACCTTCCAAGATAGCTCCAACGCCTTGTAAATATTCTATTTTTTCATCTTTTTACAAGAATATTAAGCATCTATGTACAATATATATATAGTACTCTTAAACATCTACGTTACGTGTATTTATAAGTTGTATCAATGATTTGCTTTTATTCTTTGTAGCATGGACCCTCTACTATGACTATTAGAGTTATGTATAATCACATAATCTACTAGCATGCTAATATAATTCAAGTCATAAGACATTGTAAAAAGCATTATAAAAAATATCTGAACGTGCATCTCTTGGTTTTGTATGTTCAAGACGTAACGACATGAATGATATCACATGTTTTTTTTTTATAGGGTCACATGCATTGAATGAGTTGAAATCAATATGTATATATTTAATATTATTTTAGATTTATTATTAATCCCCAAATATTGCACTTTCAGGTTTTAGATAGATGTCATCAAACTCGAAAGATTTGTAATTCTGTAAACAAACCAAATGAACATGAACACGGTCTTGCCTGTGTTCGTTTGCTAAGGAAATGTTTAATGTATGTTCATGAACGGTTCCTGAACACTTACCGCACGAGATTTTATATTCATGTTTGTTCGTTAAGGAAATAAACGTGTTCATGAATGGTTCACAAACACAAATGAATCGACGAAGACGGCGGAGGGAGCATCATTGGAACTTGAAACCCTAATCGTGAAACAGATGTTGATGGTATTCGTCGATATGAATAATGAGAAGGAAATGTGAACAATGCATAATAAAAAATGACATCAAATAAAAAAAATACAATATAAAAAGACATAAAACAAAAAAACGTACATCGATTAAAAAAATACACTACATGCTATATTTTTGAATGATTTCGTGTTTCATTTTTAAGGTCATTTCCAACTTGAGATCGGTAAGGTGATCGACGGGCATAGCGAGAAATCATATAATCCCGTTGTTCTTTCAAAGTCATTCTTTCTTTTTCAAAAGCATCCCGGATGCTTTTCTTCTCCTAGAAAATTTGTTGTTCAATGACATCGAATTGAACAATATTAGCATTTAAGTCGTCCAACTATTTGGTGTACGCCGCACCTTTACCTTTCCCAACTTTGGTCCCTCTTCTTTGACTTATCTCTACCGGGTGGGTGAGTCAATTCCTCCTCAGCTCATCATCATCCAAGTTTAGATCATCCATGTTATCACAAGCAACCAAAAAACTTTGAGACGAGCTTGTTTTCGTTCTTTTTGACGAATCGCTAACAAGGGGGACGCTTGCCCATTTTGTAAAGTGTTTCGCCACATCCCAACAATGCATAAACTTGAACTCCGTATCCTTATCCTCGCGATAAGCTTTAATCGCATTCGTTGCGAAGTCTCCCTCCATCTCAGCACTCCTTGGATGATTATTCACGTTATAATAGAAACCGTCGAATGCGGTGATGGCTTTATTTATTTCGGTCCACTCCTATGAGAGACTACCATTGGCTCGTTAGAACTCTCGGTCCATTATTCTATGAAACGATTTGTTTATATCATTCCAAAAATCGGCTTTGTGTAGATTATTTCATGTTTACAAAATATAAAAAAATATTAGTCAAGTTTATGTAACAATAAAACACTTAATAAAAACAATATATATTATGTTTAAAAAAAATAACCAGAGCCGAGTTCTCCGATTCGTTTATGGTTAAAGTAACTTCTTCATTCGGCGTCCATTTTAATTTAGTACGTTGGGCGGTGGCTAGTGCTTTCTCCTCATTGGTATGCATTTAGATCTCAATACCTAGAACCAGTTGCGTAACCGATTTATATATGTGTAATGCCCGGACCATGTTCTAATCTATAATACCTGATACATACTATGATTATGTGTGTTACTTCTTTTACAAATTATCAACTTGAATGCCTTTATGTTACGAACTTGTTATTTTGTTGTAAACAATTATTGTATACTCTAAAGTCTAAACTAAACATGTTCGATTTCAAGTTAGCTCATTTTTAATTGGATATATTAATAACTGGATTTTTAGGAACTGGAGCCGAACCCTACCCAGACCTGGGTACACTGGCCATGGTTTTTTGGTTTATTAATAGTACTCGAAACTGAACCAGTTATAGCAATATCCGGTTCCGACCCTTGGCTAAAAAAACCAAAACCGGTTCAATACCCAGAATCGGTTATTAAAAAAACACAATTTGTGCACCACTACACTTAATTGGTGCTGAATTTTCGACGAAGAGGTTAAATTGGATTGATAATCGATGGCTTGATCGGCGATGAGGATTCTCAAACTCATGCAACTTGGGCTTAAAGATCATCCCCTTTTAACTTTGGGTACTTTATTTAACTTGGCCCACGTTTTGATTGTTGTCCGGTGAATTATTGTAAATTATATAAATCAAGATAATAGTATATAATGGTATCTTTTGTGTTGGATATGCCAAGATACAATTCTTATTAGGACCATCGAACCTTTTTAGATGCTTTTCAAGTTTACTCCCTTCGTCTCAAAATAATCATTAGATGTATGTTTATATTTCTTGACATGTAACTTGTAGGTGGGTGTTACTAAACACAATCGTTTTTTACATCCAAGTTGAATTTATCTATCACTTATATTAGTTTACGAGTTATTACGCTTAGTATAAAGTTTTTAAGTTAATTACCTTGAATGAAAGCCCTAGAAACCAAATCTACAATAGAATATAAATACCATTTTTAACATGAAGTGATAGTGAAGACACTTTCTCCATTTTCCTCATAGTTATGACACCCACTAAAGTGTAAGAATATATTCTTTTATCTCATTTCATTTGCTCTAGTTATTGAGCCAAGACAATGTAGCATCAATGCACATATTACCCCCTACATTTCATTGTCTCTTTGAAGAACAAAAGGGCGGTCAAATTTTGGTCATAAAGCTAGTTTTCGTGCATCTGATGTTGACATCGATTGTAATCAATTAATCTTGTGACAATCTTTTGTGCATAATATTCATAAGATGTTGTGTAATGAGAAATATGTGAAGGATATTCCATATGCAAAAGAACATTTACATTGATGCCTCGATCTATAAATAGTATCGAAGAAACCTTAGTGTCATATAAACTAGTAGCAAAACAAAATGTTATTTCAATGTATAAATGTATTGCAGGGTGATTACTCCTTCGGCAGTAGATTGTTTCACTTCTACCGCCAAGGGAGATTTGCCCAGTAATTCATGTGATACAATACTCGCTTAGAAAATGTAAATTTCGGTTGCATTGCAACTAACATAGTGTTTTCTTATTAATCATAGAAGATATACTTCTTCACATGTTATCTGATATTATTTCTTCAATGATAATATTTGAAATTGTATATTATTGTAACACCCCGCCTCTAATATCATTCAATATTGTCCGCTTTGCCCACTAGAAGCTCACGGATTTGTTTTTGGTTGCCCGAGTGAAAACTTCCCAGGAGGTCACCCATCCTAGTACTACTCTCACCTGAGCACGCTTAACTGTGGAGTTTTCATGTGCTCCACAGCCAACTAAGCCCAAAACGCGTTGGTGATTTATGAGGCAGGACATTACTTATGAACCAAGATCTCTCCTGTCCACGGACGATGTGGGATATGCCTAGGGTGTTACAATCACCCCCTCCCCCTCAGGGACTCATCGTCCTCGATAAGATTTGCCCCACCATCCCGGATGGCACAGGAGTGGCTCTGATACCAATCTGTAACACCCCGCCTCTAATATCATCCAATATTGTCCGCTTTACCCACTAGAAGCTCACGGATTTGTTTTTGGTTGCCCGAGTGAAAACTTCCGAGGAGGTCACCCATCCTAGTACTACTCCCACCTGAGCACGCTTAACTGTGGAGTTTTCATGTGCTCCACAACCAAGTAAGCCCAAAACGTGTTGATGATTTATGATGCAGGACATTACTTATGAACCAAGATCTCTCATGTCCACGGACGATGTGGGATATGCCTAGAGTGTTACAATTATATTTGAAACCCCCCGTCCATTAGTTTGTCTAGTAACCAATCATAATTCTTTTTCTTGTGTTTTTAATAAATAAGGAGGTCATGAAATGTGTTCATATCATTTCCTCTATTTTGTCATCCATCATCATTTTCTTATCGATAAGATAAGGAGATATAACATTATTCATTTTTAAAATAATTGTAAGTCATACAAAATCGATACATTTTTTTTCTATTGTGAATAATATGTTATGAACTTACAAACATTTTTTCTACGTTTCTGTTAAGAGTTACAATCACGTCATGTTAATGTCTTAAGACAAGTCTTAATAAAAAAAAATTCAAGAGAATCAAATGCACATATCAATCAAGGTTTGTAACCTGTGAACCTGGAGATTCTTGACATTTGAAATCAAAGCTCCAATTTTTCTATTACAAGACAATTCAGGTTTGATGAGACTTGATAACAAATTCAAGAATTAGAAACTGATACACACAAACATAAAAGTTTCTTTGTTGGTTTAACCAGAAACAAACGATAAGTACTTTGAATTATTATCAACATTCTAAACCCTAGAACCATAGCATCAAACTTCAAGGAATGTAATAAGAATCAATCACAAAGGAGTTAAAAAATCTCACATCGATCAAACGAACACAACCAGAGGTTTACAAACCCTAGAAGTGTAAATGTATCAAGAAACACAAACAAATCAAATAAAAATCAGCCACGTAAGGATTAAAAAAATGTATCAAACAAATAAATAGACACAAAGGTTTCTCAACCCTAGAACCATAAATGCACAATGATTCTAGAACGATAAATGCATTAAAACTCTAGCAGCAACACAAAACAAAGGAACCTAATAAGAAAATCAACAAAACAGAGGTCTCTAAATTATAGAACCATAAACGCACAAAAACACCATAAGAAACACAAAGGAAATCTCATATGAAACAAACACAAACACGATATAAACCCTAGAGCCATAAAGGCGAACTAATTAGCATAAAAACTTTGTACCGAATTCACGACGTAAACCATTGAAGGGTCGTCAACAAGTGCCTCGGAGTTCACGAGTGGAAGATCAACATTCACCGCTGGAGAGGTGCCAACGAAAGAGTCAGAGGAATCGCCCATGCCTGTTACAATAAAATTACAACGAAATTGGTTTAGGCACTGAATGGTTAAGTTTTCAATATGTAAAGACTACCACCTATTAGAAGTTGTTCCAACATCCTTTGGAAGTTTCCCCAATACCCTTGGAAAAAGTTTGTGGTTCTTTCTATTCCCAAACTAGATGTGAAGTCTTGTTTGATTTGGCACTGAATGGTGATATTGTTGTGTGGCGTCTTACCATGAAAATCTTTATGCCAAGATGAGATTGCCTCACATTGATCTATTGCTCTAATCAATGTTTTTATGTAAGTTTTGTGTACTACTCTTAAAGGCTATACCAATTACTAATTGCAAGTTTTGTCTTTGAACAGATTTGTGGTACGTTCGGATCTGGATCAGAAATAATTGTCACTAATGTGTAGTATTTTGATACAGTGTTAGCAAGAACTATTGTTGGGTCCTTGGTGCTACCGGAAGAAGCTCTTATGTCGAATGTTGCTTGTCTCTGCATGGAAATTAAGGTTGTCGACGGGTTTGACTACCTTATCTCGGATTAGGCTAGGGTTTTTCCATGCCAGTTACATTTGAGTAAATGTGAAATCAGTCTTGCAATGCTATTAAATGGAAGCTTTTTTCCACTATTCACAATTTGTTCCATTACCTAAAACAAAATTTGAATTTGGATTAATTGGTGGAAACTTAAATGAGCAACGTAGAGTGGAAGGCTACTCAAATGAGCTAATGTCACTCATGTTATGAGGTTCACTATAAGACCCTAACCCGTAATCACGCGATCAACGCCCAAATCATACGGGTTTGAACCTTACTTAAACCACTCCCGATTAAAACTTTGGTAAATTATGAAAACCCAACTTAATGAATCCCATACACGTTTAGTTCCAATAAATTTTACATCATTGCTACAAAAAAGAATGTATTAAAGTTTGTGTTTTTAACGGGAGTTCGTTAGCTCCTAGTGCGGAAGCTTGTATGAGTGATCGGGCGTGTTCGGCTCTTATCGCGACTTGATCCTTGCTCCGGGACTTCCATCACATGTTTACCTAACACCATTACACAAAGAATGGTTAGTGAGTGGTCAAATGAAACATTTAACTAGTACGATAGTCGTTACACGTCGAAACGGAACGAACCAGGCCAAACGGCCCTTTATCAGGAGAACAAACGTGCTGCAACTTATGCGCAGCAGCTGTTCGGATCGCTTTTACCCCTTCTAAAACCCAAAATCTGACTTCGACTTTCAAATGAGAATTGTTCTACGCTCCGAGAGCTTTCCAGGCATATAAAGAACACCTCCTAACGATTTTTCTACGATTTTATATGGAATTTTAAAGATCGTGCTGACTTGCAGGTCAAAGCGCGCGGCCGGTCGGTTTAAGCGCGCGGCCGCGCAAAGCTTCTGATCGTTTTTTGGTGATTTTTAAGCATGGGAATCATATCGCAACTGCATTTGATGATTCCCGAAGCCTAAGTAATGACTTGCCGACTAAATAAACCTTTGTTTGACTGAAATTATGGTCCGGTTTATGTCGCCATGATCTGGTTCTTAGTTTTGAATGTTTGTGGCGACTTTTACTCAATTTGACCCATTAAGGCCTTAAATCAAACAAGGCACTTTTGACCACTTAAATTGCATACCGTTTGAGTTGTCAAGTCATTAGACACTTGATCAACAAAAGCGTTTGTCCGATTTGTTTCATTACGACTTAGATTCTTAGAATCAACCTTTATTAATCCTTTAAATCCCCAAAATGCCCCTCATGACCAAATCTTTCAATTTAGCCATTCGTGGCGAAACTTCTTGTTTCAAATCCAATGTTTTTGACTCAATGACTTGTTTAAAAACCTCTAAGTCCATCCGGACTTAGAGTTTCATCCTTTCTCAAGTTTTCACTTGTTTAGTCAATTCTAAGCGCATTAGCGCGCATTTGACACAGTTATGAAAATAACTTACTTGATTGGCACCCACACCTCATGTGAGTACTTTTATCACCTATGTTGCTTCGCCCGAAGGCGTTTATTCGACTACGGACTTACCGGGTGGTGTTGACCCATTCTCATACCTTGTGCGTATCCTCCACGATTCTTAGCATCAAGCGTGCATGCGCAAATGCATCTACCTGCGTGCTTTCTAAATATACACATTAATTCCTCGAAACTCAAATGGTAATACCTTACCATTTGATCCGTTTAACCTCATGAATCTTATTGCTTGAAATACAAGCATCAAGTATTGGACTCACATGGTGAGGATATCACCATTTGATCCATTTAGACACGTCATTCATAATACTAAGTTATCCAAGTTTTTATATAGAGTTAATAGCCATTTTCGTCCCTGAGGTTTGGGCCAGTTTGCCACTCCAGTACAAAAGTTTTTTTTTTGCAATTCCTTCCCTGAGGTTTGGATTTTTTTACCAAATTCGTCCTTTTCACTAACCCAGTTAAAAAAGGTCGTTAGTGTCAGGGGTATTTTTGTCTTTTTACCTCAGGAACGAATTTGGCATTTAAATTTCAAGGATTTTTTTTCCTTTTAACCGTTCGAGAAATCCCCCATCTACAGCTTTCTTTGATCCGAAAGATGTTCCACATACCAGAGCACAAACAGCAAAACAACACCAAGACTCACATACCGCACTTGCAACACAATGCACAACCAGATACAACCTTATGGCACTATATTTAACAAATCAAGTATAGTAAAACCAATCACAATAAATTCACTCTCCACCCTATACCAAACCAAAACACAGCTATTACTCCACAACTTACAACTCATCCAGCCTACATCACTCTGGATGTAGGAGTTCATTCGATTTGAAAAAAAGAATTACCACAATTTTGTTTGTATTGTAGATTCTCTATACAGCCTACAAATCGTGAATATTGACCCTCTTTTTACTTGATATATATCTATGTTTTTCTCCAAAGAAGTTCAAAACTTTTATATATATACTTTGAATCCATAGTTGAAGATGTATGTTGATGATGACCGCAGAAAGGGTTTGACGGAGACTACAAACTTGGCGGCATATGAAAGTTTGGGCGACAGGCGGAACCTGAGAAACCATGGGGTAAGTGGTCAATAACAATATACAACCGAAATTTGATGAATCTCAAAGTTTACCTGAATCAGTTTTTTTTTTTTTTGTTGAATTAGTGATGAGCATCAAAGCTGCAAAGTAGTCTCTTGAAGACCCGGCAAGGCTGGCATCTGGCGGCTTCCCATCAGAGATCCGATGGTTGAGTATTAGTGGCTTCGGCAGCTTGTCTCCGTGTCGTGTCGTTCACGCGCCACCTGTTTCCGACCCTCCGACTGATTCAGGAATGTGGTGTGTTTGGTGCGCTCTCCTCGACAGAAGCCTCTATAATTTCTTATCTGCATTATGATCATTCTTTTTACTTCTGAATTGAGAAATTGATGATTGAAAATAACATGCTTAGAAACAATTTAAAGAGATTTGCTGGGTGACTCACGTAAGGGAATTTGGGGGTGGGGGTGGGGGAGAGGGAATTTGGCAAAAAAAAAAAAAAAATCCTTGAAATTTAAATGCCAAATTCGTCCCTGAGGTAAAAAGACAAAAATACCCCTGACACTAACGACCTTTTTTAACTGGGTTAGTGAAAAGGACGAATTTAGCAAAAAATCTAAACCTCAGGGAAGGAATTGCAAAAAAAAAAAAAAACTTTTGTACTGGAGTGGCAAACTGGCCCAAACCTCAGGGACGAAAATGGCTATTAACTCTTTTATATATGGTTCAAGTGTCACAAACTTGACCCATTTAACAACATGCTTAACAACTTCATTCAATTGATTTAATTGGATTGAAACATCATTTCTCACATATCTTTATTAGTTGACCCGTTTGATGGATTTCTCCATTTGGTCATAACTCATTATCTCGATTAAGTTCATAAACCACATTTTGTATTGAGTGCACATAAGGCGACCCACTTAATAGATTCTACCCCTTAGGGTTTATCTTTATCTCGCACTCAAGATTTAAAACTAATATTTATAACAATTAAGCTATGTTATAGTACATTGGTGTAAGTAAAACTTACCTCATATCCGTTCTTGCTTCCATACGCATTACTTGCATCCGTTTGACCCGTTTGCATCCCTAGTTCTTGTACCTAACTTAGGGACATGTCAAACTTGATTATTAGCATACATAACATGGAATTAATTCACTATCCATAAATCATGTATTCATTATCCATTTAGCTAAATCCATAGCCATTTTCTTACATGTCTAGTTGAGATTAACTCATCTAGGCATTTCATCAACCACTTGGTGTGCATCCACCAATATACTTAGTTTTCAACATTCTAAGTTTAACCAAAGCATAACCGATTGTCCAATTGACATCATAACATGTTATTTAAGCCCTTTTCACCTAAATTTCTCATGCAACAACTTCTAAGAGTCTCAAAAGGTTACTAGATATGAGTGGATTCAACCTAGAGGTTAAACCCCAAATTTTACACATGAACATAATCATATGATCAAAACCAAATACACATATTAAGTGTGATTTGTGACTAAATTAGGTATGTTTGAGGTTCCCCAAGACTAGGGAAACCTCTTTTAACCATATATTTTACGTTCTATCAAAACCCTAGTTTTTGAGCAAATCAAAAACGGGTATTAACATCAAATTACATCAAATAAAATGGTACCTTGATGTTCATTAGGCCTTAGATAACTCGTTTCTTACTCAAGCATTGATTTCCCCTTTGATTTAGCTTTGATTTGAGCAAGAGTTGATGTTTAGGGTTTGGTTAAGGAATGAGAAATGATCTCCTGATCATTATACACGACACACACACACTTCATGTGTGTGTTTTTGTGTGTTTTATTCTTATTAATAATACCCACTTTACCATTTTGGCAACTATGGTCCCTCAAGTTTTCCCACTGTCATTTTCGTATAAAAACTAACTCATAAGCTAGTTTCAAACACCTTTTATTAATTTATAAACATAATATTATTAACTAGGTTATTTCCATGTTAGAATATAACCCATATTATTATCCTCTAAGTTTCGTGTTATTATATTGCTAATCACGCCTAATGGCGTAGTTAGGCGAACGAATGGTTTTGGGGTGTTACATTCACATAAAAACCATTACTGTTATGTACAAATGCATCTCAAATATCATTCCTAACTTGTATATGTGTGTGATTTTGCGTACCCACACTTTCTAAAGTTTCCTTCATGTGTGATTGTTGCGTTTATGGCCAGTGTTGTATACTCTCTTCCTAATATTCGTATGAGATTTTTCAAGAAGAAATTGGTTTGGGCACTGAATGGTTAAGTTTTTAATATGTAAAGACCACCACCTATTAGAAGTTGCTCCAACATCCTTTGGAAGTTGCCCCAATACCCTTGGAAAAGTTTGTGGTTCTTTCTATTCCCAAACAAAATGTGAAGTCTTGTTTAGTTTGGCACTGAATGGTGATTTTGTTGCGTGACGTCTTACCATGAAAGTCTTTCTACCAAAACTGAGATTGCCTCACATTAATCTATTGCTCTAATCAATGTTTTTTATGTAATTTTTGTGTACTACTCTTAAAGGCTATGCCAATTACGAATAGCAAGTTTTGTCTTTGAACAGATTTGTGGTACGCTCGGATCTGGATCAGAAGTAATTGTTACTGCTGTGTAGTATTTTGATATGGTGTTAGCAAGAACTATTGTTGGGTCCTTGGTGCTACCAGAAGAAACTCTTATGTCGAGTGTTGCTTGTCTCTGCATGGAAATGAAGGTTGTCGACGAGTTTGACTACCTTATCTCGGATTAAGCTAGGGTTTTTCCATGCCAGTTACATTTGAGTAGATGTGTAATCAGTCTTGCAATGCTATTAAATGGAAGCTTTTTCTTTCACTATTCACAATTTGTTCCATTGCCTAAAACAAAATTTGAATTTGGATTAATTGGTGGAAACTTAAACGAGCAACGTAGAGTGGAAGGCTACTCAAATGAGCTAATGACACGCATCTTATGAGGTTCACATAAAAAAACCATTACTGCTATGTACAAATGCATCTCAAATATCATTCCTAACTTGTATATGTGTGTGATTTTGCATACCCACACTTTCTAAAGTTTCCTCCATGTCTGATTGTTGCATTTATGGCCAGTGTTGTATACTCTCTTCCTAAAATTCGTATGCGATTTTTCAAGAAGAAAACATTTAAGGTTAAAAGATTTCATTATCATTACATTCAGCATTCATTGTTTAATTATACGTAAGGTTTAATTCATTGAGATTTTCTTTTTTTTTTTTTGTAACGACAGGTAAAGAAATGTCACGCATTTCTTTTGGAGTGTATTGAGGAGCAAAATACTCCATGTAAGGTTATGTTTTTTTTTATTATTATATGTGGTTATTATAGTTTTTATTATTATATATATTAACTGAAAAAACAGTTCTACATTAATCAAATATTTTATTATTTTATAGACTAAATTGCAAGTTTTGTCATTTATGTTTATATAAGATTTCAAAGCATGTCTGTTACGCTTAAAATTGATGAGTTTTGTACTATATGTTTCAAAATGTTGCATGGTTTGTCCTTTAACGCTAACCCAGTTATATTTTAACGTTAATGTGAGGTTAAATTTGTCTTTTCACTTTTTAGTGACTATTTGTGTGACTAACTTAAAATTTTGGACCAAGATGAAAATATATATGTTTGATTGCACTTCATCTTCTTCTTCACTCTCTTCATCCTCCTGCATCAAAGTTCCACCATTCTCAATCCATATAATATCCTTACTACCTTCGTTCCATCAAACAAGTCCAAACCCCCCCCCCCCTAAGTTCTCTATAAAAATCAGTCAAAATCCTAATCCCGAAACCTCACAATCAAATACATCCAGCTAAGAGAAAGAGAGAGCTTCAGAGAGAATGAAGGTGGTCCGGCCACCGACCACCACACTTGTGAAGGAATCGTAGTCGCTTTCAGATGACGTCGTCACCTCTTTAGGAATCAGTGGAAGAAGTAGTTGGCGAGAGCTTTGCTTTTATTCAAGGATTCAATCGTCTAACACCCTCACATGTCGTTGCTTGCACCACCAGCCCCCACCAGCAATCACCTCCCTCATATCGATTGAGTTCCTTTTGTTGATTGAGTACAAAATCACTTGAGCCCCAAATCAATTGCAACTACCATAAATTCCAACAGATTCTCTCTCTCTCTCTCTCCATATTTCAGAAGGAGTATGTGCAGTGATGGTGGAATCGGTGGTGGTGTCAAATGGGTGGTTAACAGTGGTGATTTGGTGATAGTGGTGGTGTTGTTTAGAGTGTTGGAAGCGGTAGAGGTTTGGCAGCGACAATGGTGGGTGGTTACTGACTTTAGAGATAGAAAGGGAGAGCTGAGAAGGTTGAAGGTTTGGTGGTGATGGGTAGTGGTTACTGACTTTAGAGAGATAAAAGGAGTTGAGAGAGGTTGAAGGTTTGGTGGTGGTGCGTAGTTGGTGCAAGTTTATAAGAAAACATATGTATTTTTTATTTTGATCCAAAACTTTAAATTATTTATACAATTAGTCCTTAGAAGTGTAAATAGACGAATTTACCCTCATATTAACGTAAAAAAACAAACAGAGTTAGGGCCAAAGAACGTAACGTGTATGATTTTGAAACATAATGTACATATCCAATTAATTTTAAACGTGAAGGACACACTTTGAAATTATATATAAAATAAAGGACAAAACTTGTAATTCAATCTATTTTATCTTTAATTTAAGATTTTACTGTTATATTATATATTATGCGTATATTAATTGAAGGATACTTCAATAGTGCCAAGGTACTGACGTGCATCGTAACCTTCTTGCTCACTTGCATCGGGTCCTTTTTGCTAACGTGCACTAGGACTATATTAACTAACGTGCACCACACCTTTATTGCTAACACCCACTGAACCCTTTTTTTATCAACCTATTTGCTTTTTTTTCCTTTTTATTCTATAGTACTTTCGATACCGGTACTGATTCGTTAAAGTAATATAACTTTTGTTGTTTTGCCTTTGAATATCGGTACATGCCATAGCTATCATTTTCGGTACAGTTATCGGTGCTTTTTTTTACCAACATGTTTGTTTTTTCCCTTTTTATTTTATAGTACTTTCGAGACTGGTACTTATTCGTTAAAGTAATATATTTTTTTTGTTATTTTGCCTTTGAATATCAGTACATACCATAGCTATCATTTTTAGTAAAGTTACCGATGCCCAGTTTTACCATTGTTAGGCATCGGTTCGGCACAAATATAGTACTTATACGTCCCATGACAATGCGTGGGTAACAACTGTAGTTATTATTATTATTATTATTTTACTATAATAACACACCAATTGCATTTTTAGTAGGATAATATTGTTGCACCATTGCTTATTCAGTTGAGCAAATAGGATATTCTATAGTCTCTTTTGGGCTTATAACATTTTGTTTTAGCAAACTTTCTTTTCATTACACCTTGATCTTATAAGCAAATTAGGGTTGTAATTGTATGAATATTATTGATAAAAGAATGTCCCATTATATAGGGAAGCATTCAACCAATACAACCTATAATAAAGGAAAGGATATACACCAATTTACAATGATTATCTCTAATACAATCTATTCCTAAATTACATCAATTATCGGCTGCTAAGACACCCCCTCAGTTTGAGCGGGCGGAGGACAAACGCTCAAGCTGGACCGAAACGATTGGAATAGCTCTCGAGATAAGCCTTTAGTGAATATATCCGCATACTGCATCGAAGACGGGACGTGAAGAACTTTAATGTGCCCAAGACAAACCTTTTCACGAACAAAATGTATATCAATTTCTATGTGTTTTGTCCGTTGATGTTGAACGGGATTATTAGATAAATATACCGCAGAGACATTGTCACAGAACACAACCGATGCACGGGCTAAGGGTGTGTGAAGCTCGAACAATAAATTGCGTATCCATGTTGTTTCAGCAACGGCATTGGCAACACCCCGATACTCAGCTTCGGCACTAGATCGTGATACAGTGGGTTGACGCTTTGCGGACCATGATATAAGATTATTCCCAAGAAAAACACAATAACCTGATGTAGAACGTCTTGAATCTGGGCATCCGCCCCAGTCAGCGTCTGAGTAGGCAACCATGTCATGAGAGGACGAGCGCAAGATCCGTAGTCCGTACTCTATAGTTCCTTGTAAATACCTAATGATCCGTTTCATAAAGGCAAAATGAGAAACCCGGGGCTCTGCATGAAGAGACATACTTGCTGAACAGCATAGGATAAATCTGGACGGGTAAATGTTAAATATTGCAACGCACCCGCTAGGCTTCTATATAATGTCGGATCTGAGAACAGTTCACCGTCTGTAGCACTTAACTTGGAAGATAGATCAACGGGTGTAGAACATGGTTTACACTCGGTCATGGAGGCACGAGCAATGATGTCTTTAGCATATTGAGCTTGTGACAAAAAAATACCATTAGTCTGCTGAGTGACCTTTATCCCCAAATAATGATGTAAGTGTAACACCCCAACCGATAACGGAAACATCGGGATGTCACACATTGATGATTGTTCAGTAGCTCATGGTAAATAAAAAATTTCAATAATTAATTAATTGGATTTCATACAATAGTTCTAAAAAGAATTTGTACACCCAATGAAAAATGCTAAATCTAAATATATATCTTCAAGCATTAACTCTAATCTTCAAGCAAGCTATAACCTGAAACATGTTAAGTTTGAAAATATTTTGGGTCAACAAAAGTTGGTGAGAATTACATAGATTTGAATATTGAATAAAAACTTGTACAATTCGAGTGTCATGGCAAGTATAATCCATATGTGAAAACAATACTATGTGACAACCTGCACCCTTCACTTTTCATAAATGTACATAATTGGTTCCTCAACTATTTCAAAATTTTCATTTTTAACCCTCGTATTTTAATAGGACCAAAATTCACAATTTAATAAAACTTAAAATTTTTATAAGTAAAAGTATGCACGTTTTATACTCACATCTACACCCGAGCACGTATGTTTCAACCATAGCCACAATACTTTCAAGACAATATATTCTGACATATCTAATACTAATATAGCCACACCCAGTCGTCTAAACCATAGCCAACTACCATTAGTTAGCATTTCTTAGTCAGACTAAACTCATACATAAATGCCTACCTACACGATATGCACTAGTACACAACTCTCTAAAACGATTAATTTGACAACTTATTCTATAAGTCTTTTCACAAAGCCTATTCGCCAAATTAGAACACACTTTTCATACACCTTGTGCCTTGAAACAAATAGCCCGCTATGAGCCCAAAGAGATGCCTTAATGATCCTGCAAATAAATGATCTTTCAATGTATAAATTTCATGAAAGTTTGAAAATTTAAAAGGTTTCAAGTTTACCCAGTCTTAACGGGTGACACTTCGATTTTTTCAACATTTCATAACAATTAAAAATTTCCGACTTTTCAACCCACAAGTTAAAGAAATGTTTAAATACAGAAAATTTTATTTTCCAAAATTCGTCAAGACATCTGGGATCATTCACAACCTTCACATCATTTTAAATCTTGGTCTTCCGAAACACATTAGATTTACACACACTTCATGAAATGGTTTCATCTTGCATTTTATAAACTTGCATTGCATATTTTACAAATCAAATGTAAATTTGCATGTTTTCATATAACGTATCCAATATATGTTTTCGGGAGGAATTTTCAACTAATAATATACCTTATAACACTTTTCAAACTCGACTTCTCGTAAACACATGAAAATGTGTACCTACGAAATCTTTTCAAGTGAACCTGTTTTGAACTTAAAACATTCTTCGGTTTCCAAAAAGTTATCCTCATACCAGTAGACTATACGTCTGTTCTGCGCACTTTCATATACAGTAAATTTCATTATTTTTTTTACACCATTCTATTTATAGTTACGTTCGTACATTATCTTATTATTTTTGTATTATTCTTTTGTTGGTAGTTATTTTCACGCGTTATTCGCAACTATTCTCGCACTAGTTATTAGTAGTAATTCTTACAACACTAGTTTTGAGCATTAATTTAACTCGTTTACTTTCATTTTGTGCAATTTACTCGATTTACGTTATGCTATTCTTTTAATCGAAATTTTATACTATACTTATATACTTACATGAACGCATATTTGGTATGCATATCTTTTTTTTTTTTTGTGAGCAAAACCCTGTTATACTTTACATTATTTTGTTCATCATCATGGCCAACGAACATACTAATTGATAGCTTGTATGAGATCTAAGCCAGTTCCCATGTACGACTCGGTTCAGAGTATTCCTCTAACCCAAGGGGAACGGTGTAATCCTTAGAGTTTATCAATATGGTTGTTTAGAGCCCAATGATGTGAACAGAAATTACCGGTTAAGGGTGAACCCGAAAGGTGAAGAACCCCTAATCATGTCTTATACTTACACATTAATCTCATTACGGTTAAAGGGTGAACCTGAAAGGGGAAGAACTTCTAACCGCATCTTATACTTGAGCAGTATCTACTTGTCACACCACGTCTAAGGCGGAAACACGTGGCGCGACGGTTCAAAAGTATTAAGCCAAGATTAATGCAAAGCACAATATTAATTAGTAAACGGGCATTTATTCAATGCTAATAATCATGTCAAATTATTCATACATAATTATAAATTGTTTGACGAAAATGATAAAGAGGCTACTCCCTTTATCCCTAAGTCCATGGAATAAAGAGAGGTGACCCTTTTACGACATTTCCAACGCCCAACTTGGAGACATCCCCGACCCGGCTCGCCATGCTAACTTCCATCATTCAATTACCTGAAAGATATGTTTGAAAATCGTCAATATATAAATATTGGTGAGTTCACAGGTTTTAATTTAATAAGTCTTTATAAAGTGGGAATATCCTCGTTATGACATTTATAGGAGTTGCAAAGTCCTACAATTTACTTGAGCCTATAACCAAACCAAGACAATTAATAATGCCCCCGCCCAAAGTCGTTACTCGGTATTCCTACGACTTTATTTCAGAATAAGTGCACCCCAGGCATACGCCGATGCATAATCGACGCTATCGATTAGGGGTGGGCCTTGTCAGGCACCAATAGTACTATCCAATTATCCCTTTGGTTTCTCATTCCTGAATAAATGATTATAGTGGGGAGGTCTCAACCCCGAGTGGCGATCTTTACTCAAGTATCCAACCCGTCATACAATCCCAACATATCTTTCCCCCGTAAAAACGTTAAATAGTTTAGAAATGGGGCCGTGAGACTCACCTGTAACTGTGCTCGGCTCAAAGAAAATAGTAAGGTTTGTGATCCCGTACCTACAAAGGTTCTAGGCGTATAAGTCACTTACACCTATGGTGTATGTGCCTTGGCAAGTTGTACACCCAACTTCCCGACCACGTCTTTATCCCAATTCCCGTTTAATAGTTTCGTATCCTAGGTTCAATGGCGATGGATTACCCTTTTCTTACAAGTCATATATTATTCTTATAATTATTCTTTATGACTTGTACAACATTATACTTGACACGACTCCACCCAACGTATAATTATTTTCCCATTCAAATAATTATACTTAGGATCTTTTCGCTCAATATAAAGTGTTTTCTTATTAACCGACCCGACTTACTTTGCCACATATTTATTTTCCCATTTAAATAAATATGCTAAGTCTTTGTCGTTTGGTAACATAATCTTAACGCCCGACTAGACTTACCACACCGTACATTTATTTTCCCATTTAAATAAATGTACCAGAATCTTGTCGGTATTCACGCGTTCGTAGATATATCTCATCTACTCGTCTCGGTTTTCCTTCTCGCACATCTATTTTCCCATTTAAATAGATGTACTAGAATTCCGTCGGAAACGAGTATATGTACATATATCGTCGCGTGGATACTACTTGTTAAGTTCATGTGTCGTTTAGCGTTTTTAGTTTGTTATGTTATGTTTCTCCTTTCCCACGAATATTGTTACTACACTTAGGAAAGTGTTACGCACGTTTCACCCTTGTTATATATATTTTATTTCCGTAAAATATATATGTATATTTTTATCTCGACGTAATAAGTCCGTTTACGTTGGTTCGTGTGACTAAGTTCGTTAGTTAGCGTTTTTCGTATTTATTTCCGTTGCGCGTTCTTATGGAAGTATTGTTCCAACTTCCGATTTCCGAACGTTTATTTCTCGGAAAATATATCATGTACGTTTTAGTCCGACTCGTCCAACTTGTTACCAAAAATGTCTCCGATACTTTTATATTCCCATTTATATAAAAGTACCTTATTTTTGTACAAGTCTTTCCAAGTATTTATTTTATGAAATCTTACTTTATAAAATACTCGCGTTACTCTATTTATTTTTATAAAACGTCCATTTTATAAAAATATACTTTTTACTTAAAATGCCCAAGTAGGCTATTATTATTTACCAACTCAACCTTGTAAATCATTACTTACACTTTTTGACACCGATATTTCCATCTTTGTGTTTTTGGTCCAATAACTTTCTAAAATATTTATTTTAGTCCATTGGCTTCCAAGTTGTCATATTAGTCCTTTAATTTACACTTGTAGCATTTTTCACTAAATCTTTCAAGGTTATTATTTTTCTTCCACTTTAGTGGACTTTGAAGAATCCTTTTCACCATGTTTAATTGTTTTTACCTCTTTTTACTTCTAATGCTCTTTTAATCCATTCAAGGTATCAATAACATGTTTATTTCATATTTTTATCCAAAACATCAAACTTTCACTCATCTAAGTGAGTGGACTTTGAAAAACTAATTTTTCCATCTATGGCTTTCTAACCCATTTTAATACTTTTATGACTTTATTATATCATCCTAAGATGATTAAAACCACTTTTCATCATATTCAAGTTACTTTTCAAAATATAGCTTTTCTCATCTTCAATCATCCAAATATGTTCTTATTATTACACTTTCTTCAAAATACCACTTTTATTAAAAATAAACTAAGATTTCATCACATTATTATTCTCTCATCTTCATTTTTAATAAAAACCCATTACTTCTTTAGAACTCATTTTTATTACCCACATTGTACAACTTGCTTCATAGCACAAAAACATGATATTTTAATTAATAAAACAATGCAAGACTTACAACTAGCTCAAGGCTAGGGAAGACAAAATCTTGGATTTTGGATGTGGTTTAGTGTGTTCTTCCAAGTGGGTTATGCTCCAAGCTCTTAAACACACAAGAAGGGGTTTGAATGAGGATGAACTAGAGGTGATTTGAAGTAGTAAAAATTGAATGAAGGGTGTTGGTGGGGTGATGGAAGTCCACGGCCAAGGAGAAGAAAAGAAGGGATTTTTTTTTTTGTGTTTTTCTTCCAATGCTCCTCAAGTGTTTATATGATCTTTGCAAATCCTCCAAAGATTATCAAATCTTGTTTGGATTGGTTAGTGAGATTATGGAAGGATTTGTGTTAGATTATGAAAAATCTATAAAGATATTAAGAGGGTGTTTGGGCCGAGTTGGAGAGAGAGGGAGGAGAAATGATTGGGTTAATTCCTTTATCCAATCTTATTACATGCACTCTCATCATTACAAATGATTTGGAAGGGATTTAATAAAAAAAACTCAAGTGAACTCCACTCTAAGTGGCCCTTGGCCGGCCCCCCTATGGGTATTTGGTGGGGTCCACTTTGCTAATTAACTCTTCACATTATGTTTAAGCTAGTTCCTTCCGGGTACCGCCCGGGTATTTCTCGAATTTTCGTCGCGTTTATCCTCAATATTAAAATACCGTTAATATTTATAAAATTATGTCCAGTTAAATTACTGATAATTTATTTCGGTTTCTGTCGGGTGAATTTACGTGTTACGCGCGTATCGGGTGCGGTACGCGCACTTTATTCGTTACCGGGAGATTTGTGCAATAAGCTTTTACGTATGGCTTTGGGTTTCCAAAACTCATAATATTTTGTGAAAATATTATTTATTTTATATTCCGGGTGTCCGGTGTTCGTTTCGCTTATTTCAGTTTTACCGGGTAATCGCCAGTGTCCATACCGGATAGTTTTGTCTGCGCACGATCCCATCATGCTTTGCTATTAAACTCATGCATTCCTATGCATTATTTGAGAATTCCTATCTTTCTAAGGCCTCAATTAAATATTCAGCACATAATTACGGTTAATTACGTTAATCGCGTTTAATTAATTAGTACGGAATTACCTTAATTTTGCCGGTTGTTACATTCTCCCCCCGTTAAGAGAATTCCGTCCCGGAATTCACTTTGAGCTCTCCGGTATAGGGGTCTTCTTAAATAGGGCGGGATACTTTTGCTTCATCCGGTCCAGCCTTTCCCACGTGAACTCCGGTCCACGCTTGGCATTCCAACGCACTTTGACCAATCTGATCTTACTGCGTCTTAGCTTTTGGACCTTCCAATCGGTTACTTCGATTGGCTCTTCGACGAAGTGTAACTTGTCGTCAATGTGGATTTCGTCTGCGGGGATGATGAGGGTTTCGTCGGATAAGCACTTTTTCAAGTTCGACACGTGGAACGTGTCGTGTACACTGTTAAGTTCTTGTGGTAACTTGAGCTTGTATGCTACGGGGCCTACTCTGGACAGGATTTCAAATGGTCCAACATATCGTGGGTTTAGTTTTCCGCGCTTCCCAAAGCGCGCGACACCTTTCCAAGGTGACACCTTTAATAGGACCCTGTCTCCGACTTGAAATTCCAAAGGCTTCCTCCTCATGTCTGCGTAGCTTTTCTGTCGGTCACGTGCCGCTTTGAGACGTTCTCTTATCAGAAAGACCTTATCCGTCGTCTCTTGAACAATTTCGGGCCCGGTAAGTTGCTTTTCGCCAACTTCGGCCCAACATAGAGGCGATCTGCACTTGCGTCCATATAGAGCTTCAAAAGGTGCAGCTTGAATGCTCGTGTGGTAGCTGTTGTTATACGAAAACTCTACCAGTGGCAAGTGAGTATCCCAATTTCCGCTGAAATCGATTGCGCATGCCCGTAGCATATCCTCCAGGGTCTGGATGGTTCGTTCACTCTGACCATCGGTTTGTGGATGATATGCGGTACTCATGTCAAGGCGAGTACCTAGGGCTTCATTCAAACTTTCCCAAAATCTTGAGGTGAAACGACTATCTCGATCGGAGATGATAGAAATAGGTACACCGTGTCTTGACACAACTTCCTTAATATACAAACGGGTTAGTTTCTCCAACTTATCCGTTTCGCGAATGGGGAGGAAGTGTGCAGACTTTGTCAATCGATCAACGATTACCCAGATCATGTCATGGCCGCTTGTTGTCCTGGGCAATTTGGTAATGAAGTCCATAGTGATCCTTTCCCATTTCCATTCCGGTATTTCCGGTTGCTGGAGCAATCCGGATGGTCTCTGATGCTCGGCCTTGACCTTCGCGCAAGTTAAGCATCGCGCAACATATGCCGCTATATCTCTCTTGAAATTCGGCCACCAGTAAAATTCCTTTAGATCATGGAACATCTTGTCTGCTCCCGGGTGAACTGAATATCGCGAACTGTGGGCTTCGGCTAATACCAGTTCACGCAATCCACCGTACACTGGTACCCAAATTCTATTCATGAAATACAGAGCTTGATCCGCTTTTGACTCCAGTGACTCAACCATCTTCCGCAATCTTTCTCCTTTGACATTCTCGGGTTTAAGAGCGTTAGTTTGAGCTTCACGAATCCGGTCGGTCAGGTTCGTGTGGATGGTTAGACCCAAAGCTCGGACACGCAGTGGCTTAACCCGTTCCTTGCGACTCAAGGCATCGGCTACAACGTTTGCCTTCCCGGGATGGTACTTTATCTCACAATCGTAATCGTTTAATAACTCGACCCATCGCCGTTGTCGCATGTTCAATTCCTTCTGGTCAAAGATGTGCTGCAAGCTTTTATGATCAGTGAAGATCGTACACTTGGTTCCGTACAGATAGTGTCTCCATATCTTGAGTGCGAATACCACGGCTCCTAGTTCCAGATCATGTGTGGTGTAATTCTTCTCGTGAAGTTTTAGCTGTCTGGAAGCATAGGCTATGACCTTCTCTCGCTGCATCAATACACAACCCAATCCCTGATGAGAGGCGTCACAGTAAACTACGAAGTCTTCTGTACCATCGGGGAGTGATAGTATCGGTGCGCCACATAACTTATCCTTCAGCAATTGAAACGCTGCTTCCTGCTTTTCCGTCCATTCAAACTTCTTATCCTTTTGGGTTAGCATGGTTAAGGACTGTGCTATTTTAGAAAAGTTCTCGATGAACCTTCTGTAGTAACCCGCAAGGCCAAGAAATTGTCGTACTTCAGTAGGCGTTCTAGGGGCGTCCCAATTCTTGATTGCTTCGATCTTGGCGGGATCGACATGTATACCTTTTTCATTCACCACGTGGCCTAAGAAGTGAACCTCTCGAATCCAAAAATCACATTTTGAAAACTTAGCATAGAGTTTCTCCTTGCGAAGTACCTCGAGGATTAATCGGAGATGATCCTCGTGTTCCTCCTTAGTGCGTGAGTAGATCAAGATGTCATCAATGAAGACAATAACAAATTTGTCCAAGTATGGTTTGCACACTCGGTTCATCAAGTCCATGAAAACAGCTGGTGCGTTAGTTAAACCGAAAGGCATAACCAGAAACTCATAGTGCCCATAACGAGTCCTGAACGCTGTTTTTGGCACGTCTTCTTCTTGAATACGCAATTGATGATAACCGGACCTTAGATCGATTTTGGAGTAGAAACTGGATCCTTGAAGTTGATCAAACAAATCGTCGATCCTGGGAAGAGGATAGCGATTTTTAATAGTCAGCTTGTTCAGTTCCCGATAGTCAATGCACATTCGAAAAGTGCCATCCTTCTTCTTCACGAATAAGACGGGAGCTCCCCAAGGTGAGAAGCTTGGTCTTATGAAACCTTTGTCCAACAACTCTTGCAGTTGTTCGGACAGTTCCTGCATTTCCGAAGGAGCTAGGCGATATGGCGATCGCGCTACAGGTGCTGCTCCTGGAACAAGGTCGATACGAAACTCGACTTGTCGGGGTGGCGGCAATCCTGGAAAGTCTTCTGGGAACACATCTGGAAAGTCTCTGGCTATCGGAATGTCTTCTAGCTTTCGCTCGTCAGCCTTCTTGTCTACCACATGCGCCAAGAATGCGACGAGACCTTTCCTTAGGCACTTCCTGGCTTTCATGCTGGTAATAATCCTTAATGGCGTTCCACGCCTTTCCCCTTGGATCGATAGGGTTTCACCGCTCGCGAGGGGAACTTGAATTACTTTGTCATTGCACACGACGATGGCGCGGTGTGCGGATAGCCAATCCATGCCAACGACTATGTCAAAGCTACCCAGTACGACTGGCAATAGCTCAATGTCAAACTCGTGACCACAGAGATCCAACTTACAACCCTTTGCTACCTCTCGAGTTTCTATAGTCTTACCGTTAGCTAATTCGATGGAATATGGTGTGTCTAGCTTACTAGTCTTTAAACCAAGTAATCTTTTAAATTCGACAGATACGAAGCTAAAATCAGCGCCAGTATCAAACAATACTGAAGCATAATGACCATTTAGAGGGAACGTACCAGTGACCACATTAGGGTCTTGTCGTGCGTCACCGGCACCAATCACGAACGCTCGCCCACGGGCTTGGTTGTTAAGTTTGGGGCAGTCCCTCTTCCAATGATCGAGCGATCCACATGAGAAACAGGGCCTCGCTCCACTGTTCCTTGGCGCTCCTGATCTGCAGTCTTCAGTCTTGTGCCCCGAACGACGGCACTTACCGCAGATTACTTCGTTCTTGCCCTGATAACCTTGCTTCCCATTATTTCCACGTCCAGTGGCCACATACCCTTTTCCCTTCTTCCCTGAACCTGATGATCCATCCTTCTTCCTCTCGTCGCGCTTACGCTTCCCAAACCTTGGCCTATTTCCCTGTTCACTTGACCCAACGGCTGAACTTGTACCCAGATTCTTACCCTCAACACTGCTGGACTCAGTAAGTTTCAACCCTGACACTTTCCGGATTAGAGTGCCCATTCGGATGGCGTCTTCAGTGAGGCTCAAAGCGAGGTCGATAGCTTCGCGCATGGTTGTAGGCTTGGAAGCAGTGACCATGCCGCGTATCTGTGGTGCCAGTCCGAAGAGGTATCTTTCCACCTTTTTGCTTTCCGGGGTGACCAGGCGAGGCACTAACCGGGAGAGGTCATGGAATCTGGACGTGTAACCGGCTACGTCCGGTCCAACCATGGTGAGGTTCCAGAACTCAGTCTCTAGCTTCTGCACTTCACTTGCCGGGCAGTACTCGGCGATCATTAGTTCTTTCAACTCCAACCATGATAAGGAGTAAGCAGCATCATCTCCCAGTGTCTGCACTTGGTTGTTCCACCAGGTCAGAACTTGGTCCAGAAACAGGTTGGTGGCATACATGACAGCCTGTCGTGGGGTACAGCTGCTAATACGGATCACAGCTTCGGTTTTCTCGAACCATTTGACTAGTCCGACAGAACCTTCAGTGCCGCTGAAATTCAGTGGTTTGCAGTCCAGGAAAGCTTTAAACGTGCAGCCACGTTCTCGTGAGGCCGTTTCTGCAATAATAAAGCAATGTTAAATATAAGGTAGGAGTTTCACGAAGACTCCTGTCGCATATACCCGACGTCTTCTTACCAGTAGGGGAGGTTTCGCGTCTGTCGCTCCCGGTTCGGTCTCGCGACCTTTCGGTGCGCGTGGCATTGTGTTCTGCGAGAGCTTGAGCGATACGTCCTGAAACTAGGGTTTCAAGCTCCTCGGGTGTCGTGGGCAGTCTTTCATTCCCACTGTTGCTTCTTGTGGCTGGTGCCATGTTTCTTCAATGATAATTATCAAAGGTTAATTTCCGACAATCATTCATACAATATCATCACATATATAGTATAAACAACCACACAACATATGAACACAATAATCACCATAATAACATCACGCAATCACAACATAAACAGAATAAGTAATAATAATCGTAGACAATCACAACACATATTTTACCATAACAAAACTTTCATTAATTTCAATACCAAGTACAATGATTTGTTCATAATAACAAAAACCGAGGATACCTTCCTCATACATTGCTCTTTGAAATACACTAGAAATATAATGTCATATGCCGGCACAATCCCGCTCGGCTAGGCAAAAAAATGCAGATGGGTGCTATAACCCATGCTGTGCTATCATACTACTACTACTACTGCTATGTCCGCGAGTGATCTCCCAAACGTCCCTGATGTAATGCTACTGTGGTGGTGGCGGCGGCGGGTGCTGGTACTGGTACTGAGGTGCGCACATGCTGATGGTCATACTGATCGCCATAATGCGATCGTACAAGAATTGGCGATGCGCAAAGTGTGCGTCGCCCGTAAGGCCACAATGAGCATCCATGCTCAGCAGCTCCTCAGCATAATGTGCCAGTGCATCCCTGGCATCAATGATCCTGGCCCACATGAGCTGGGCCTGCTGCTCCATCTGACTCACGGTGCGCTGCACCGTGTCGGTGAGGGTCTGGAAATCTCTCTCCAGTGAGATCACCGTGGACCATGCGGGTCCTGACAGTGGGGCCATCCCGTGGGGCTGCGACGGCCCGGGGATGTCAGCGTACGTCGGCTGGGACGGGCCGACGATATCGGGTATGGGTAGTGGTGTGTAGGGTGGGGCAAAGCCCGGTAGTCCAGTGAAGCAGTAGGGTGGTACCTGGTATGGGTCTCCTGCACCTAGAGTATACGGTGCGAATGGGGGTGTCAGGAATGGGGCTCCTGCATCCATAGTGAATGGTGCAGGGGGTGGTGTAGGGAGCATCTCGGGTAGGGGTGGTAATGTGGGAAAAGTGGTGATGGGTAGTGTCATGGATAAGGGTGTGGGGACTATAAGCTCGGCGAGTGGAACCATGAGTGGCTGGGTGACAGCGACCCACTCTGGAGCAGATATCACAGTGGTAGGGGTGGGAGGGCTAGCAGTGGCGTGAGCTGCCAGTCCTGCTCGGTGCAACTCAGAGCTGCGGGCTGAGCTGCCCTCAAGGATGTGCCCAGTAGAAGCTGGCCCATCCTGTGGTATGGGCTCGGGCATGGTAGGTAGGGTGGCTGGGGTATCGGTAGCATGCCCTATCATCGGAGCGACGTGCTCCTCCTGGCCTGCTGGTGGGATAGGCACAGCAATGTGCTCCACCGACGCAGTTGACTCATCGTCAGAGTCATCGGAGATCCACCCGTTGTGTCCCCGGCAGACAGGCACAAGCCTCATGCCGGAGGGAACGGGGATAGGTGGGGTGGGTAAAGGCTCACGGTCGACTGGTGCGTGTCGGTCGTATGGAGACTCGACAGTCTCCGACTGTGTAGGGATAGGTCTCGAAGGACCTGCGCAACCTACAGGGAAGTCCCTGACGGCGCGGATAGGTAGTGCTGGCAGTGGTGCTGCCTGGAATGGCACTAGAGGCAAGTCGGCCTCGGCCATCGGCAGGTCGGCCACGGCGGCCATGTCGTCTCCAGCGGGGGCCCACGCTGGGTCCTCGCTCGGGTCCGTCTCGTCGGAGCTATCTCCGTCGGCGCCCTCCATGGCGACATCAACATCCATCTCATCATCCTCGGGATCGAGTATCACCACCTCGATCGGCTCCGCTGGCGGTGCTGGGATGATCTGGAGGCTACTGTCGTAGCTCGGTGCTACGCTCCCTGCGTTCGACATCCTGGCAAAAGAACCGTACTAACATTTAAGTATTATTCGTTAGGTAGTTAAGGCACATATCTAAGGTACTCTTCCTAACCTTCTAACACAAAAATACTATGTATACTTACCATGGCTAGCTTGGTCGGAATCTCCATATACCCAAATGGTCGTTGGAAAAATTTATTTTATTGCGTTTCGCATATATTTGAAAGATTTTGAACCAAATCCGGTTATAGTTTAGATTTTTAAAATGCTAATTCGCTATAACCTTGGCTCTGATACCACTTTCTGTCACACCACGTCTAAGGCGGAAACACGTGGCGCGACGGTTCAAAAGTATTAAGCCAAGATTAATGCAAAGCACAATATTAATTAGTAAACGGGCATTTATTCAATGCTAATAATCATGTCAAATTATTCATACATAATTATAAATTGTTTGACGAAAATGATAAAGAGGCTACTCCCTTTATCCCTAAGTCCATGGAATAAAGAGAGGTGACCCTTTTACGACATTTCCAACGCCCAACTTGGAGACATCCCCGACCCGGCTCGCCATGCTAACTTCCATCATTCAATTACCTGAAAGATATGTTTGAAAATCGTCAATATATAAATATTGGTGAGTTCACAGGTTTTAATTTAATAAGTCTTTATAAAGTGGGAATATCCTCGTTATGACATTTATAGGAGTTGCAAAGTCCTACAATTTACTTGAGCCTATAACCAAACCAAGACAATTAATAATGCCCCCGCCCAAAGTCGTTACTCGGTATTCCTACGACTTTATTTCAGAATAAGTGCACCCCAGGCATACGCCGATGCATAATCGACGCTATCGATTAGGGGTGGGCCTTGTCAGGCACCAATAGTACTATCCAATTATCCCTTTGGTTTCTCATTCCTGAATAAATGATTATAGTGGGGAGGTCTCAACCCCGAGTGGCGATCTTTACTCAAGTATCCAACCCGTCATACAATCCCAACATATCTTTCCCCCGTAAAAACGTTAAATAGTTTAGAAATGGGGCCGTGAGACTCACCTGTAACTGTGCTCGGCTCAAAGAAAATAGTAAGGTTTGTGATCCCGTACCTACAAAGGTTCTAGGCGTATAAGTCACTTACACCTATGGTGTATGTGCCTTGGCAAGTTGTACACCCAACTTCCCGACCACGTCTTTATCCCAATTCCCGTTTAATAGTTTCGTATCCTAGGTTCAATGGCGATGGATTACCCTTTTCTTACAAGTCATATATTATTCTTATAATTATTCTTTATGACTTGTACAACATTATACTTGACACGACTCCACCCAACGTATAATTATTTTCCCATTCAAATAATTATACTTAGGATCTTTTCGCTCAATATAAAGTGTTTTCTTATTAACCGACCCGACTTACTTTGCCACATATTTATTTTCCCATTTAAATAAATATGCTAAGTCTTTGTCGTTTGGTAACATAATCTTAACGCCCGACTAGACTTACCACACCGTACATTTATTTTCCCATTTAAATAAATGTACCAGAATCTTGTCGGTATTCACGCGTTCGTAGATATATCTCATCTACTCGTCTCGGTTTTCCTTCTCGCACATCTATTTTCCCATTTAAATAGATGTACTAGAATTCCGTCGGAAACGAGTATATGTACATATATCGTCGCGTGGATACTACTTGTTAAGTTCATGTGTCGTTTAGCGTTTTTAGTTTGTTATGTTATGTTTCTCCTTTCCCACGAATATTGTTACTACACTTAGGAAAGTGTTACGCACGTTTCACCCTTGTTATATATATTTTATTTCCGTAAAATATATATGTATATTTTTATCTCGACGTAATAAGTCCGTTTACGTTGGTTCGTGTGACTAAGTTCGTTAGTTAGCGTTTTTCGTATTTATTTCCGTTGCGCGTTCTTATGGAAGTATTGTTCCAACTTCCGATTTCCGAACGTTTATTTCTCGGAAAATATATCATGTACGTTTTAGTCCGACTCGTCCAACTTGTTACCAAAAATGTCTCCGATACTTTTATATTCCCATTTATATAAAAGTACCTTATTTTTGTACAAGTCTTTCCAAGTATTTATTTTATGAAATCTTACTTTATAAAATACTCGCGTTACTCTATTTATTTTTATAAAACGTCCATTTTATAAAAATATACTTTTTACTTAAAATGCCCAAGTAGGCTATTATTATTTACCAACTCAACCTTGTAAATCATTACTTACACTTTTTGACACCGATATTTCCATCTTTGTGTTTTTGGTCCAATAACTTTCTAAAATATTTATTTTAGTCCATTGGCTTCCAAGTTGTCATATTAGTCCTTTAATTTACACTTGTAGCATTTTTCACTAAATCTTTCAAGGTTATTATTTTTCTTCCACTTTAGTGGACTTTGAAGAATCCTTTTCACCATGTTTAATTGTTTTTACCTCTTTTTACTTCTAATGCTCTTTTAATCCATTCAAGGTATCAATAACATGTTTATTTCATATTTTTATCCAAAACATCAAACTTTCACTCATTTAAGTGAGTGGACTTTGAAAAACTAATTTTTCCATCTATGGCTTTCTAACCCATTTTAATACTTTTATGACTTTATTATATCATCCTAAGATGATTAAAACCACTTTTCATCATATTCAAGTTACTTTTCAAAATATAGCTTTTCTCATCTTCAATCATCCAAATATGTTTTTATTATTACACTTTCTTCAAAATACCACTTTTATTAAAAATAAACTAAGATTTCATCACATTATTATTCTCTCATCTTCATTTTTAATAAAAACCCATTACTTCTTTAGAACTCATTTTTATTACCCACATTGTACAACTTGCTTCATAGCACAAAAACATGATATTTTAATTAATAAAACAATGCAAGACTTACAACTAGCTCAAGGCTAGGGAAGACAAAATCTTGGATTTTGGATGTGGTTTAGTGTGTTCTTCCAAGTGGGTTATGCTCCAAGCTCTTAAACACACAAGAAGGGGTTTGAATGAGGATGAACTAGAGGTGATTTGAAGTAGTAAAAATTGAATGAAGGGTGTTGGTGGGGTGATGGAAGTCCACGGCCAAGGAGAAGAAAAGAAGGGATTTTTTTTTTTTGTGTTTTTCTTCCAATGCTCCTCAAGTGTTTATATGATCTTTGCAAATCCTCCAAAGATTATCAAATCTTGTTTGGATTGGTTAGTGAGATTATGGAAGGATTTGTGTTAGATTATGAAAAATCTATAAAGATATTAAGAGGGTGTTTGGGCCGAGTTGGAGAGAGAGGGAGGAGAAATGATTGGGTTAATTCCTTTATCCAATCTTATTACATGCACTCTCATCATTACAAATGATTTGGAAGGGATTTAATAAAAAAAACTCAAGTGAACTCCACTCTAAGTGGCCCTTGGCCGGCCCCCCTATGGGTATTTGGTGGGGTCCACTTTGCTAATTAACTCTTCACATTATGTTTAAGCTAGTTCCTTCCGGGTACCGCCCGGGTATTTCTCGAATTTTCGTCGCGTTTATCCTCAATATTAAAATACCGTTAATATTTATAAAATTATGTCCAGTTAAATTACTGATAATTTATTTCGGTTTCTGTCGGGTGAATTTACGTGTTACGCGCGTATCGGGTGCGGTACGCGCACTTTATTCGTTACCGGGAGATTTGTGCAATAAGCTTTTACGTATGGCTTTGGGTTTCCAAAACTCATAATATTTTGTGAAAATATTATTTATTTTATATTCCGGGTGTCCGGTGTTCGTTTCGCTTATTTCAGTTTTACCGGGTAATCGCCAGTGTCCATACCGGATAGTTTTGTCTGCGCACGATCCCATCATGCTTTGCTATTAAACTCATGCATTCCTATGCATTATTTGGGAATTCCTATCTTTCTAAGGCCTCAATTAAATATTCAGCACATAATTACGGTTAATTACGTTAATCGCGTTTAATTAATTAGTACGGAATTACCTTAATTTTGCCGGTTGTTACACTACTACTTAACACATTTTGGTTGCACGCATTGTTTCTTGTATTACTTATGTTAGTGTTATGGAAAAGCATAGCACCCTAGTGTAAGGTAAATCGATGATTACGGTCCGGAACGCAATCATGGATTTACAGGTACATGAGGGTGGTGTGTGATTCTACTTAGGCTATTGGTAGACAATCAGTACGAGTCCAAAGTATCAGTAGTGTGGTGGGTTAGCTGCGGTACACCCTATATACAAGCACGAGTGATACTGCGGGAGCGGACTAGGTGTCTGACCAAGAACCTACCCATTACTATCTCTTTATTAGATCATTGACTAATAGCTAGCATTTTCGATAAGAATGTTCTTACACGAGCTTCAATTCGACTTCCTAGAGTCTTTCTCTGGACCATCCACACAAAAAACACAAACTTTCTATACTCTTACACTCTTTGTTAGTCGAAATTATGTTGCATGTCCTTAATAAAGTTCGGTAAGAAACTTCTCTAAAGTAAGGGAAGCTACTATAACACTGTCCTGCCCTCACCAGTTTCATACTTTTCCCAAACCTTGCTCATTATAAACTCTTAATTCTCTAACCTTGGGTCAAACTTTAAGGATTTTCAAACTCTTATTTTGGGTATTAAACAACTACTTCAAACTTTGTCAAATCATGGCTGATGCATTTCTTAAAATCTACTTGCCTTTTTACAAATGTCTTTTGTTTCATGGAAACCTTCACTTGAAAGTAATTTCGGGACGAAATTTTCTAAAGTAGGGGAGACTGTGACAACCTACACCCTTCACTTTTCATAAATGTACATAATTGGTTCCTCAACTATTTCAAAATTTTCATTTTTAACCCTCGTATTTTAATAGGACCAAAATTCACAATTTAATAAAACTTAAAATTTTTATAAGTAAAAGTATGCACGTTTTATACTCACATCTACACCCGAGCACGTATGTTTCAGACCTTGATACTCAAAGCCCTTAATTTTCGATCCTAAAACAACTTAGAAACATAAGGAAACAAGTCTATAACTTAAAATTGATTAAATTAGAAAAAATATTTTTTTAGCCCTCGCGGTCCGCTAAGACAGTCTCAGTCAAAGTCCCAGTCAAAGTCAAAGTCCCAGTCAATGTCTTAGTCAAAGTCTTAGTCAAACAGTCAAAGTCCTAGTCAAATATTCAATTCATCATAAAACCTTACTTTATCGTGTTGACCAATTTTAATGGCTAATTGAATCCAAAACTAGTATAAAAACCCACCTATGACCCATTACACTTTGCACCTCTAAATCGATTGTTTCAATTCGATTAAACTCTCCCTCTTACCTTTCTTCTATAGTATATTACTTCTACATTTGAAGCTTTGATTATAAGCTCTCGTAATTGGCGAATTGGAAGTTGGATATTTTTCTTATTCGGTTTCTTTTCTTCTAAATTGGACTAGCTTCGTTGTTGAGTCTTTGGATTGCTCGCATTTTCACGCTCGCTTAGTCATCTAATTATTTGGCGAAAGTGAGTACTTCCTATCCCCTTTTTGCTTTTATTCATTTTTGGGGTGTTACATGTACACTTATACAAATTACAAATACAAGTTCACATTTTTACAATACAATTCTAGTACTATGTGCATTTGCTTACAAACGTGCTTTATGCTTAGACATTACATATAGAATACATTTGTACTTAGTGAAATCATTAGCCATGTACAAGCCGACCTTAACATTGGATAGCGCCATTGGATTGACAACCCGCCTAAGTTGATTCTTCCCCTTTTTCATCGGAGAATCCATGGTCATTGTTAAGTTATTATCCAATTATTTGGATAAGTACACCGCCGTTCATTTAGTACATTATACAGTGACAGGATTGATTTCGCTCATTTGTATGATACATGGTTTACATAAACACATTGTAGCTTGAACTTGAATTGTATAACATTTTTCAACTTACTATATGTATTAAAACTAGGAATGCTCACCAACATTTCATATGTTGACAAAACTTATTTTGTACATGTTTCAGGTGCAGTTTGATATTAGTTCCATAGCATTGGATTTTAGTACTTGCTTTTAATAATTTATTTCAATTTTCATGTTTTGTTCAGACTTTTGTATTTTTCTCATTTCTTCCATGTAAGACAATTTAAATTATTCAATAACATATTTACATTTTAATACCATGTGCTTTTGAACAATCGTCACTACGCGACACCTCGATGATTCCGCCATCGGTTGGGGTGTTACATACTACCCGGTAAATCGTGTGCATAATCAAACCTTGTGACTAGAATATTGTGGTCCATCCCATACGCATATGGTTCACTCGTTTATGTTGCGATAACAATCACCCACGCTACCTATGTAGGAGGTAACGTATCCGGGTGGGGTTGTCAGTCCAATAGATCTATCATTGTGTATCGTTGGCTTGTACGGAGTTAATGATTATGCTAGAATAATTGTGCTTACCATAGTAATGTTTAAGACATAATGCAACATAGAATAACACATAGACACTTATGTTGAATTGTTAATTGATGTTGTAACATGTTTCACCCCAAAATAGTGAAATGGTAAAAGGGGCTATGTAAACTCACCTTGATTGTGACGATGAACATGCAAGAAACTGACGGAAATCAAAGAATTATGCTTTCACCTAAGTAGGTTAAGAATGATGATTTAGTATCTATCAAGTTATTCTATATTTTGTAGCGTTCATGCAAAAATATATCTAGTTTATTTGTTTTTTATATTTTTTTATTACTACTTCTATTCAAATAATTGACCATAACATTAATTTTTGAGTTGAAATAAAATGTTAACTTAGTTCTTAAAATAGTTTACATAAAATACTAATTCGTAAGCGGTTGATTACGACTTTTTTTTTTCTAGAACAATTTTCAAAAACCGAATGCATATATATATATATATATATATATTGGAAGTGAATAGATATAGTATTCACGTTCAACAAGTTTCAAAATAATTATGTAAAACAAAATTAAAATGATTTAACACTAGTTATATACATATAACTTGAAAACTTATAAGAATAAATATGTGGCTTATAATTATTAGTAAAATTATGGGGGCATTCTAATAGAAAGGATAGATAAGTGATCAAATACAAATAAATGGTCAAATAAAAGGATCCACAAACTTTTGTAGTCATCTTTATATACTTGGGTAATAAAAAAAATTATGTTATGTTGTTCACGTTGAAAGTATAAATAATCATTATAGAAAAATTATGAGATCTATATATGTGTCCAAGTTATGAATTCCTGGCCAAAATAATGGAAGAGAGGCCAGCAACCATTTAAAATGCAGATTTACCCATAACCGAACGGTCCCAACTTTATGTCGTAGATTCCTCAAACCCGAGTTCCACAACTACGGTTACGAACTTGGGTCTTAATGCTTTGAATCAAAACGTCGAAAGGGTAGAATGAATGGGACTTTACCTGGAAACGAGCTTGATTCAATGCTGATAAAGCGGTGCGAACAAAGCGGAGGTGGAACGGCGTTGCAGAGGCAAAAAAAAATAATAGATGATAATCAGCAGTTGAGCGTAGTCTGGAAACGCGATTGATAGAACTAATGCCGGCAATGATCGCGGTGGTTGTGCGATATGACAATGAGCCGGTGATGTAGTTTAAATAGGAAGCAGATTGCGTAGTAAATCAAGAGGTCGCAAGGGTTTAAAAAAAATTGACCATCGATATATAGAAAAATAGTCATATTCTAGGCTGGTTTGTTTCATTTTTGTTTTTAATAACGATTTTAGCGGATAAGATTCGCAAAGAATTAAACGTGTAGCAATTGAAACTCAAATTATAATTGTGATAGTAATGTTATTAATGCCAGCTATATTCATGCCTTGTTTTCATTCCTTTTAAACAAACAAATTAATGTATATTTATATTTTAGGTCATCTCATTATTTGATTAATTAGGTTACCAATTTAAAAAAAAATAACTAATTTTTTTTAACGGCAAACTAAATTTATATGAAAAATATTGTGAATGTTACAATCTCCCCTACTTTTGAGAACTTCGTCCCGAAGTTATAAAAGAAAACATAGGGTTGAGGGTGATTGGGTAAGTGTTAGGGCAACTGTGGTTTGGAAAATTTGAGTTAAGGCACTGAAGGGATAGGGAGCCTAATCTGAAGGGCGTCCCTATCCCCAAGAAGCAATAACCCTGCGCCAGGTCACGGCGCAGAAACGCACCCGCGCGGGGCAGACAATCAGCATGCCTTGCGTGCCAAGATGGATGATAAGCAACAGACAATACCTGATACGCGCGTACAACCACGCGTGGAATCTTCCCTTAGCACTTTTCATACGAAGTACAAGGAATGACAAAAGGAAGATTCATAAAGATCCATGTCAGAGCACGCACCAGCAAGAGAAGGACATGTGGCAGATAGTACAAAAGGTGAACGGCTACACTGTGCATGCTGTCATGAACAGTGACCAGCAGGCATTACCTCGCCCACTGTCAGACATCACATCAGACAGCAGAGATAGCCTGAACACTGTAGCAAGTACGATGTTACTATACACCATCAGAAGTCCGCCACGTGTCCAGCTACAACAACGCCCACACTGTAGCGTGACGTCATCAACAGTAACCCGCCTTTTCCCGCCATTTCCAGGAAGACCATGGATTTGGGCCTCGGTTGGGCCCAAGTCAATGGAGTCACCTGTGGGCCACTCCATGCAGCCCACTACTAGGCCTATAAATAGGATTAGATACAACCCTTGTATTGATTCAGAAAAATAGCCATAACTACTATACTCTCAACTTGTAATCTCCCTTGATAGTAATAATATTCCGGTGTACTTACAGTGGACGTAGGTCATTAACGACCGAACCACTTAAATCTCTTGTTCTCACACACATAACACACACACTACTCGCACTAACAATCTCTCGGGTTATCATTACGGTTTGGGTAAAGGATTAACTTTGTAGTTACGTAAGTATTAACCCCCCGGAGATTATACGTAATCTCCGGTATACTTATTGTTTCTTCATTGGCGCCATCCAACGGTTAGAACAGCTCTTTTCACTCATCTTTTAACCCACCCATGGCTGAACCCAACCCTAACACCTCCGGCATACACCCAGCCGGAGACGAAGACCTCCGACAGCCGGATAACCAAACCACACCCAACACTGTCGTCAAACAAACGACGTCTCGGCTCAACAGGTCAGCTGTTGAAATCCGTGACGTCGAATCAGATGATGACAGTCAAGACCTCTCTGAGGAGGATCCGGACCAGTGGCTCCTCCGTCAGAATGCCAAGAGTGCTGCAATTTATCAACGAAAGTTGTTGCAGCAAGCAAAAAAGAAGGGTAAGACACTTGCTTTTGATACTCCGTCAAAAGCAAGGTACAAAAAGAAGAATACGGCTGATCACGGTGATGGTCGTAGCGGGGAGCTCGGCGGAAACGTCAGAGCTCGGGGCTACGCCAAATCACGTGAAGAGCCAGACGGTTATGAATCATCAAGCAGCGACTCAGGCTACAGAGGAAAGAAACACGCTCACACGTCGCGAGACAGTGAGGTGGATGACGACCTGGTCAAGCCATTCCGACCAAAGGCTTTCGCCGAAAAATCCAAGTTTGTTAATCGCATAACGGCTGCCAAGATCCCAAGAAAGGCCAAACTCCCAAGCAGCATCGGTAGATACGATGGCCTGCGTGACCCAGACGACCATGTGCACGACTTCGAGTGCGCAGGTATGTCCATGGACTGGCCTGTCCAAGTGTGGTGCCACCTTTTCGCTCAAACCCTCACGGGTGCCGCCAGGGTATGGTTTGATAGCCTCCCAGCGGGAAGCGTAAAGGACTTCGACGACCTCACAGACAAGTTCGGCAGCCACTTCTCGCACCTGCGCAAGCACAAGAAAGACAAAGCGGACATTCTGCTGTGTCGACGATACGACCGAGAAACGATCGAAGATTTCATAGTCCGGTTTAACAAAGAAGCACTGCAAATAGGCTGCGGGGAGGAGCTCACGCGGGCTGCGTTCATCCACAATGTGCGCAGTCCAGACCTCATGAAATGCCTCACCGGCAAGGATGGCATCCCAGAGTCCTGGGATGAGCTCATCCGCTCAGCCAAAATATATGCTTCTTCCGAAAAATCTTTCAATCAACAACATGGTTTCCAGCCACAACACCATAATAATAATAATAATAAACACAAGAACAAATCTGTTTGGAGCCGCATCTCTGGCGCCACCGACGAGGGGAAATATTCACCCGCCGGGGACGCCCGCCAACTCATCAGCTCGAAGCAAACGCGGGAACAACGGGGACACTCCAAGAAAAACCACGATTGGACCCCGTTGACAAAGACACCATCGCAAGTTCTGAAAACCGAGCAGGTCACACTCAAGGAGCCTAACCCCCTGGGGAAGCGCCGAAATGTAGACCGTAGCAAGTTCTGTGAGTACCATAATGACTACGGTCACCTCACAGACAACTGCTACAGTCTAAAAATGGAGATAGAGGCAGCGCTGAAATCAGGCCAGCTCGGCCACTTGGTCAAAAATGTTCACCGAGCTAGCAAAGGCCAAGGTAACGAAGAAACCCAAGGCGAAGGGTCACGGAAGAAGATCCGGGACCTAAACACCCACGCTGCAACTCTAATCCCCCGCCACCAATGCAACATGACATGGCGGGGCAAGAACACACAACATGGGAAGCGCACCCGGGTACAGCCGCTAGATGACTCCTGGAAAGAAGCTGATATCCTCATGCCAAGGGTCAGAGGTGGCGCCTCCTGCACAGCTCCATTAGTGATCACTGCTGTCTTCGGACACTACCGCACGCGGTATATGTTTTTAGATAGCGGCAGTAGCACGGATATCATGTATGACCAATGTTTTCAACAACTCGATGAAGAAGACAAAGCAAAGCTCATTCCAGTCAATGAGCCAATTTCCGGTTTCATCCATGAAACCATCATGCCCCGCGGCATGCTCTCTTTGCCTGTAACATGGACTGACGGTACACACGAGCGCACAGAAATATGTGACTTCATGATCCTACCAGCCACATCAAACCATGACATACTCCTGGGAAGAGAAGGCATCGCTCGCTTCAACGCCAACGCCTCCACGGCACACGCAATGGTGGGTTTCCCCACCAAAACAGGCGTTGCCTTCATCCGGGGGAACAAAGATTGCCATGTCACAGATACAACCAAGCCGCCAAAGATGGTCAAAACAAACGCCCGCACAGAGCCGGAAAAATGGGCGCTCAACCCCAAATTTCCGGAGCAAACGGTGACCATTGGCCATGAAATCTCCGAGTCCATACGGAATCATTTAAAGCAACTCCTGATCAGTAATATGGACATTTTTGCATGGCAACCGGCAGACATGGTGGGTGTTCCGCGGGAAATAGCGGAACTCAGGCTTAATGTTTATCGCTCCGCAGAGCCAATTGTACAAAAGAAAAGAAGTATGGGCCCAGAGAAAACAAAGGCCATGAATGAACAAGTCACCGAGCTGCTCAATGCGGGCATCCTTCGCCCCATCAGATACCAAACTTGGGTGGCCAACCCCGTCATGGTCGCCAAAACAAATGGAGGATGGCGCATGTGTGTAGATTACAAAGACATCAACAAGGCGTGCCCAAAAGATTGCTATCCTCTACCGGAGATTGACCTGAAGGTGGATTCCCTCGCCCCATACCGATTCAAGTGTTTCCTGGACGCTTACAAGGGGTACACCAAATACAAATGGCCAAAGAGGATGAAGACAAAACAGCGTTCCGCACAGACGCAGGCATCTTTTGCTACACAAAGATGCCTTTCGGCCTGAAAAATGCGGGCGCAACGTACCAGCGTCTGATGGACACGGCCTTCGTAAAAGAAATCGGCGTACGGCTTGAAGTGTACGTCGATGATTTAGTGATCAAGAGCAAGGAAGAAAGTGACATGTTACAGGACATCCAGCAAACATTCAACCAACTGCGAAAGGTCCGCATGAAGTTAAACCCAAGCAAATGCTCATTTGGGATGGAAGAAGGGAAATTTCTGGGCGTCATCGTTACGAGGGATGGGTTCCGCGCCAACCCAGAAAAGGTACAGGCAATCGAGCGGATGCCATCGCCAGCCTCCGTCAAAGAAGTACAAACACTGATGGGCCGCCTGGTTGCCCTAAACCGCTTCCTATCCAATTACGCTTCAAAGTCATTTCCATTCGTGGACACTTTGAAAAACTGCCCGAAGAAGAGCAACTTCCGCTGGACCCCTGAGGCAGAGTCAGCTTTTCAGCAAATGAAGCAATGCTTGATGAACCTTCCTACACTGACAGCCCCGCTCCCTAAAGAGCCACTCACGCTCTATCTCTCGGTCACGGAGCGGGCAATAGGCGCAGTTTTGATGGTCGATCGTAAAGGCGTGCAAACGCCTATCTACTACATCAGCCGCACGCTGTTAGATGCGGAAACCCGGTACACTATAATGGAAAAGCTGGTCCTGGCTTTAATTCACGCTTCCCGAAGACTGCGCAGATACTTCCAAGGCCACCCGATAAATGTCCTTACAGACTATCGGATAAATGACATCTTAGCCAAACCCGAGTTGTCAGGAAGATTAGTGAAATGGGCTATCGAGCTCGGAGAGCATACAATTAGCTACAAGCCACGACCAGCAATCAAAGGCCAAGTATTAGCAGACTTCGTAACCGAGATCCCGGCTGACAAGATTCAAGAATGCCGAGAAGAAGAATCGCCCGCGCCAGCACATGATCCATCGCAAAAGTGGTCCTTATACACTGATGGAGCCTCCAATGGAAACGGCGCTGGCGCCGGCTTGCGCCTCATTAGCCCGGACAAACATGAGTTCACATACGCCATCCGCCTCGAATTTAAAAGCACAAACAACGAGGCGGAATACGAAGCGTTGCTGGCAGGCCTCCGCATAGCGGAAAAAATGGGGGCCAGGCACGTAGAGGCACATGTAGACTCACTGTTGGTAGCACGGCAGATCAACGGGACATATGACGCGAAGGACGAAACCATGGCTCTATACCTGGAACAGGCCAGGCAACTCATGCGCAGGTTCGACACATGCACAGTCGAATACATCCGGCGCAGCGAGAACAAACCAGCCGACGCGCTCAGCAAAATGGCATCCACGGTTTTCGAGCATATGGCAAAAGAAGTCCGAATCGAGGTCCGAGACAAACCGTCAGTCTCCGCGCGCCAGGTCAATGTCACCCAAACGGGCAACACGTCATGGATGACGCCAATTAAAGCTTTTCTATCTTCGGGAATCCTGCCTAACGACAAACTAGAGGCCCGGAAGATAAAAAACAAGGCCTTGCAATACCAACTGGCGGGCGGCATCCTGTACCGCCGCTCTTTCCTAGAGCCACTCCTGCGCTGTGTAGACCCGGCAGAAGCCTCCGTTCTCCTCAAAGAAATACACGAGGGAATATGCGGGCTGCACGCAGGTCCAAGGATGGTAGTGGCAAAGTTGATGAATGCAGGATATTATTGGCCCGGCATGCATGTCGACGCGGTCAATGAGCTACGCAAATGCGACAGCTGCCAGCGCCATGCTCCAAACACCCTGCGCCCCAAGAACAATTTAGTACCGGTCACAGCAGCTTGGCCTTTCCAAAAGTGGGCCATTGACCTGGTCGGACCGTTCCCAGCGGCGCCGGGTAATGTGAAATATTTGATTGTTGCTATCGACTACTTCACTAAGTGGGTCGAAGCCAAACCTCTAGCCAAGATTGATGGCGCACACGTCAAGAAATTTATCTGGGAGTTCATTATCTGTCGGTTCGGGTTACCGATGCAACTGGTCAGTGACAATGGAACACAATTCGAAGACCAGGCCCTTCAACAATGGCTGGCTCAGATGGGAGTCACGCAAATCTTTACATCCGTTGCGCACCCGCAAGGCAACGGCCAGGTAGAAAGGGCCAACCGTACTATTGTCGAAGGCATCAAGACAAGGCTTGGAACCAGAAGAACAGGGTGGGTAGACGAATTACCGCACGTTTTATGGGCCTACCGCACCCTCACAAAAACGAGCAACGGCGAAACACCGTTCAGCCTGACGTATGGGTCCGAGGCAGTAATCCCCGCAGAAATAACTTGCCCCACGGCAAGGGTATTGATGGCCGACACAACCGATAATGATAAAGAACTCCGCATGAACCTCGATCTGCTAGAAGAACGCCGCGACCTCGCGGCAATAAAAGAAGCTAGCTACAAAACCCAACTTGAACAATACTACAACAAGCATGTCAAAGAGCAGACCTTCAAGATTGGGGACTATGTATTCCGCAACAATGAGGCTTCCAACGCCGAAAAACCTGGGAAGCTCGCCCCAACCTGGGAAGGCCCTTACAAAATTCAAGAAGTGCTAGGAAAGGGTGCTTACGCGCTAGAAAGGCTCGATGGCACCCCTATTCCGCGATCATGGAACGGCGCTCAGTTACGGCGTTGTTATTTGTAATACAAAATGGCTACACATGCCATATTATTAATGAAAACGTTTCCTATATCTGTGTTTCTACTTGTACTTTCCGCGCCAGGGTCTTCAAGACTTAGGCAAAATCACGTCGGACCAAACACGCTAGCAGGGCACGCCTTCAAGACGCGCCGCGTGCGCGTCGGGCTTGTACTCAGCTAGCGTAGAGTCTTCAAGACGGATTTACTCGCCGGACCTACAACACCGCATAGCAATAACACGCGCACCAACTCTTGTCTTCTAGAGTCATTGCAACTCGGACAACAGAGTAGCGCGCAGCATAAACGCGGTTAAAGGTCTTCAAGGCAAGGCTATTGCGCGCCTAAGTCGGGCTCAATGGCACAAGTCGCCTCCGCTACAATCTTCAAGGCGAGAAAGTGTTGAAACACTTAGACGTCGGATTGTCTAGCTGAGCGCGCGCCCTAACTCTTACTTACACACTGGGTGACGACTTGGTTAAATAAGTAAATTAGGGACGAGACAACACGATATAACAAACGAAAAATTTTATTAAACAAAGGGACTTAAAAACCCTTTTATATTTACAAGGAAAGTTAAGATTACAAATAATAAAACCTAGCGCCTACTGGTCACCCGCCCCGGAGGTCCCTCCGCCAGAAGCCCTCGCCAGCTCATCAGATGTCTCTATGAAGTACTTCAGGGCTGCAGGTGGATCCGCATTCTTGTTGCAATCTGCAAGCACTTGGAGGATGGGGAACTCTATCTTCTCAAACTTCAGAAGTTCCGCCTCATATTCATCCTTCAAAGGCTTGCCGTAATGATCTGCGTCCCCGATGCGCCCATCATTTTGAGCGTGCAAGAAACCGTCTTCATAACCCTCGCCATAACCATAGGCTTGGGCGGCGGCGGCAATGGCAGCAATCTGATCACCCAGCAGGGGCTCTTGCCAAAACCTCTTAAAGACCTGAAGACAAAACCAAAGTTAGTATATGGACTAGGACAAGTACCGAAAATAAAGAAAGCGCGAAGACTTACCCCATTCATCCCATCTGTCATCAACCACTTGATGGAATCTTGCATCTGGGTCTGGGCGGAGACAGCCTCCTCCAACAACAGCTTGGACGCCTCACTCTCCTTCACAGCCTCGAGGCGAGCCTGGTCACAAGAATCCAGGTCTCGCTCCAGGTCCTCCTTTGCACCAAGGACCTGGATCCTCTCCTGCTCCAGAAAAGAGACGCGCTCAGTAGCCGCGACAAGAGCCTCATCCTTAGACTCAAGCTCCTTGCGCATGGCTACGTACTTAGCCGTCTGCTTCGTGAGGGCCTGGCTCTTTTCCTCCAGCTTCTTCACCGCCGTCCGCCGCTCTTCCCGCGCCTCCGCCAGAAGCTCCTTAAGGTCTGAAATGTCAGTATTGGCCTTCTTCCAGGAGTCTGACCAGCGGCGCCTGTCGGAGGCCGCATCCTCCTCAAGTTTGGAGACTTTAGCCTCCGCGTCGTGAGCACGACGGCGGTACTTGGCAATCTCCGCCTGGAAGGCAGCCTCATTCTCAGCAAAGCTTGCCTTCTCTGCCTCTACGCGCTCCATATCCCGCCACAGCGCCGAGTCGCGGCGCCGCAGCGAGTCCATCATTGACAGCTGAGTTGCCTGATTAACGCACAAGGCGGCAATGAGGTCCTGGCGACTCAGCATATCCTGGTGAGTGCGCTCATAGGGAGGCACCACCTCGCTGACGAACTCCTCGGCAGCTAAGGAGTTAGAAAACAGGGTGTTTTCCCTTATCGCCCAGCGAGGGCGCCAAATGGCGTCACCACCAGACCAACAGGAGCCGTCATAGACTCCTGTTGATTCCCCAACCCGAGAAGACTTGCGCCAATCCCGACGCGAGCCAGCAGCACCAGAGGCACCCTGCTGAAACAGGGCCCTCTCGAAGCCATCTTCATTGTGAGCCAGCTCCCGGCTCTCCGCATCAGCGCGCTCTTTGGCTGCGCGCTCCTCCGCCAACCTGGCCTTTTCCTCCAAGAATTTTTGCTCTTGGAGGCGAAGGCGTTCCGCCTCAGCCTTCTTATCTGCCTCAGCCTTTTTTGCGGCTTTATCGGCAGCAGCCTTCTTCTCCGCCTCAGCCCGGCGGCGGGCTTCATCGGCTTCCGCCTGCTTTGCCGCGGCGGCCTTCTTCTCAGCCTCAGCCTTTTGCAAGGCTTCATCGGCCTCCACCTGTCTACGAGCAATCTCCTGCTCTTGCCACAATCGCTCCTCCTCCACACGAGCAGCCTCCGCGGAAGGAGACAAAGGAGGAGGAGTGGGAGTTATCTTGGGCGACACTGCGAAAACAAAACAAGGGATTAAAGAGAATTCAAAGTTAGAATTAACAAGCAGCAAAAAATCACTTACCAAGCACCTTCTTCTTTATCAACTTTTGGAACAACGGCTGCCTAGTCGGGGCAGCGCGAATTCCCACAGAAAAAACAGGGGCACTCCCCCCTGCCCCTCAACAGCGCCGGTCTTCTGACTACCAGCAACACCAGAAACACTTTCAGAGGCTGTCGCTGGTTCAGTCAGGGTGGGACCCCCACTCTCGCCCCCACCTGTGGGGGCAGTAAACACATTCTCCGTAGCAGCTGCAGCGCTGCTAGTGGCAGCGCTATCAACGCGCGCCCTCTTCCTCTTCTCCAACTGAGAAGACTCAACTTCTTCCTCATCATTAGACGGCGGGCCATCCTTACGCCGTCGACGCCCCTTCACAACCTCCCCTGCTGAAACGGAAGAGCCCGAGTCAGTAAGAGCAATTATGGCTCGATACCTGTGCTTCCGCGGCGCGTGTTTCCAACGACCACGCCCCGCGGACGAGCCCACCGGCGGGATTCTCCCTATGGTATCGTCTCCAAAAACGCTATGAGGGAAAGGATTGGGAGACTCACCAGTTGTGTAGTAAGGCTTGGGCACAGTGGAGAGGTCAGGATAATAAAAACGATCAGCCAACTCATCCAGACATGAGGTCTGACCCTCCGCCACATGCCTCCATTTGATGCCCTTCTCCTGGCGGGCAGCATAAAACTCAAATTTACTTACACCTGTAAACAACACACAATGAGGAAAGGAGCGCGGGAGATACTAATAATAATAATAATAATGATAATACACTTACCCTCCTGCGCAATATACGGCTCTTTACCCGCCCGAATGCCATTACGGCTCATCCCCAGAAGGAAGAAGATGCCTTCTGTCAGATTCTGAAACTCCAGTTTAGTGGCATTGGCGGTAAGGGCAAGGAACCAATCTTGCTTCTTGAAATCCTTGGGCAGGGGCATATCCGCCACGCGCTGCCCATCCCCTATTACCTTCCAGGGGAGTCTAACTGGGATAACCCCCTTCTTCACAAAGAAGAATTTCTCCTTCGCCCAGTGAAGGGATTTCGGGGTATGGGTAGCCATCGGCGGCACCTTAGGGCGTGGCTTGAAAGAAAACCACATTTCATCCCTCGCCATGAAGTAAAAGACATTGAACCGCTCAACAGTCGGCTCAATGTCCAAAGCACGGCACGAGGCCTCAAAGTGAACTAACCTCAGAAGCCCAAAGGCGGTTAGTTGAGTAGGCCCAACGCCATAAGCCACCATTGTATCAATTTGGAAGCGCGTGCATGGGAGGCGAAACCCGCACTTGGCAAAATGGGCTTCATACAATGCCAGTTGATCACTCCCGGCAGAAAGGACAGTACTGGTCGGAGAGGGGAGTGTGGGCTCCCACTCCGGTAAGATCCCATACATCACACAAAATCGGCCGAAGGCCTCTTGACTCCAAACACAGCAAGTGTTGGACATTAACTTCCTCTCTTTTATCTTGCCATGCTCAACGGTGGTCTCCTGCACCACCTCCTCCGGCTCCTTGCCTACAACCCCCCCAGAAGCACTGTGACTCTCAGACATGATAATGAGAACTCAAGAAATCTGGAAAAACTACCGGAAAATATGAAGATCAGCCGGAATCTTCAAAGAAAATAAAAAAGAAGCAGTCAACGAAACAGCAAACAACGGAAAGACAAAGAAAAGAGAGACACCAAAGCAGAAGAAACTTGAAGTTTCAACAATGAATCTTCAAGATCAAGATCTTTGAAGATTAAACGGAAACTTCAAACGGAAGTTGGCCGGAAAATAGAGAGAAAAGAAAGCAAAGGTGGAAGAAGATTTGAGAGAATAACCGTTCAAATGAGCCACAATGGGGCTTATATACTCATCGCATTAATGACAGAGGGACCCACCTGGAAAGCACAAACCGTCACAACTATTCAAATTCCAAGCACGAGATGATGACACGTGTCCACAACAAAAATGAGCGGCCTGGATGATAGTGTATGACAGTTATACACTACACATGCGCCGGATGATCGACACGTGTCGACGGATCTCACAATATCAACAATACAAGCGCGTGAAAACTCACGCGCCTGACAGACAACACGTGCCCAACGACACGTGGCACAATCTCAGCCACGAAGACAATACGTCAGACGCGTGCCGACTCACGCTCCTGACACAGACGAGATATTGGTAACTGCAACCATGACGTGACGTGCCTCAATCTGCACAACCAGACAGTCACTAAACACGTCAGCAACCATTAAACTTCCATCAGAAGTAACTGATCATTCGAATTCCAGGCGCATTTACTCCAATTCATGAGAGACAAATTCAATGCCAATGATTTAGAATTTATCACAAACTCCAGACCCGCATTAAATCATCCCAACAGCATTTAATTTCTCGGCGGAAACTTGACGTAAAATTTCAAAAGACGTTCCCCGCTCAACCACTGCAAGGTTGGGGCGGAGAACGTCCTTCTCGGCGGAAACTTGACGTAAAATTTCAAAAGACGTTCCCCGCTCAACCACTGCAAGGTTGGGGCGGAGAACGTCCTTCTCGGCGGAAACTTGACGTAAATTTGCAAAAGACGTTCCACGCTCAACTCCTGCAAGATTGAGGCGGAGAACGTCCCCCACGGCGTAATTGTGACGACAAACTAGCAAAGACGTTCCCCGCCAAAAATCTCTGGACTCCGCGCAAAAGAACACTTCCAAGACCTACAATACAAGCAGATGAGCTTTCATCCGCGACTAACATATTTTGAGTCTAGCACTCCACCTTCTCACCAGCGAGCAGGAGAAGTCCTAGACTAGGGGGACTTGAAGGGATAGGGAGCCTAATCTGAAGGGCGTCCCTATCCCCAAGAAGCAATAACCCTGCGCCAGGTCACGGCGCAGAAACGCACCCGCGCGGGGCAGACAATCAGCATGCCTTGCGCGCCAAGATGGATGATAAGCAACAGACAATACCTGATACGCGCGTACAACCACGCGCGGAATCTTCCCTTAGCACTTTTCATACGAAGTACAAGGAATGACAAAAGGAAGATTCATAAAGATCCATGTCAGAGCACGCACCAGCAAGAGAAGGACATGTGGCAGATAGTACAAAAGGTGAACGGCTACACTGTGCATGCTGTCATGAACAGTGACCAACAGGCATTACCTCGCCCACTATCAGACATCACATCAGACAGCAGAGATAGCCTGAACACTGTAGCAAGTACGATGTTACTATACACCATCAGAAGTCCGCCACGTGTCCAGCTACAACAACGACCACACTGTAGCGTGACGTCATCAACAGTAACCCGCCTTTTCCCGCCATTTCCAGGAAGACCATGGATTTGGGCCTCGGTTGGGCCCAAGTCAATGGAGTCACCTGTGGGCCACTCCATGCAGCCCACTACTAGGCCTATAAATAGGATCAGATACAACCCTTGTATTGATTCAGAAAAATAGCCATAACTACTATACTCTCAACTTGTAATCTCCCTTGATAGTAATAATATTCCGGTGTACTTATAGTGGACGTAGGTCATTAACGACCGAACCACTTAAATCTCTTGTTCTCACACACATAACACACACATTACTCGCACTAACAATCTCTCGGGTTATCATTACGGTTTGGTTAAAGGATTAACTTTGTAGTTACGTAAGTATTAACCCCCCGGAGATTATACGTAATCTCCGGTATACTTATTGTTTCTTCAGGCACGTCATGAATTTATAGGTAATAAACTGTTTCGGATAATTTGGATAAGAGGGATGATATGTGTGAGTTTTAAGGGATGGATTAGGGGTCGGAAATAGCAAAGAAAATAAGAATATGCATGAGTTGATTGACTATTAAGGTTAAATGGGTCATAAATTAACTAGGGTTTATAATTGGGTATTTACCGGAAAAAAAAATTGATAGAAATTTCACACTACCTTAACGTACCTGTAAACTCATGATTACGTTCCGGACCGCAATCACCAATTTACCTTACATTAGGGTTTTGTGTCCTTTTATGACTCTAAACACACATGTAAGTAATGCAAAATAACCTTGTGATTGAATCTTTGTGTCAATTTATATGTACAATGTATCTAAAGATGAGTCCAACTGTTGAGCAGGAAAAAGACTTCTACCAGTCAGTGAGTAGAAACCTCTACCGATTGTTGAGCAGGTGCGATAGCCTCTACCAGTCGTTGAGCAGGTTGTTAGAACCTCTACCGACTGTTAAGCAGGCATGATGACTTCTGCCAATCGTTGAGTAGGTTATTAGGTACTCTACTGACTGTTGAGCAAGTACTTCATCTTCTACCAGTTGTTGATTAAGCGTAACAATTATCACACATAAATTGCAAATTGATAATATGTTTATGTAAGAAAGTTTATAAATGGAGTATAGTATGCGAGTTGTATTAGTGTTGCCTCTAGACAAGATTAATGACTCTAGGTGTGTTTATAGCAAATAGTTTATATTCCATGCTTTCAAGTATCATGAATAACCGAATATTCAAATAGATAATCAAATCCTCATGTATAACTAAGAATCAAGTTTTATGCAACAAACAATCAAGTTTACAATAGTTTGGTTACCATGGAGATCAAGTTCATGTTCGAGGAGGTGAAAGATATGGATTTGATTTTTTGAGAGGATGATAAAAACTCGAAGTAAAATCAAGGGCGTGAAAGATGGTGAATGTGAAGCTGGTTGATAAAGGGTTTAATTTATAGGTTTTCAAAAAGACGCAAGTAGTAAGGTGATCATGCATAATAATCGTTGGGTCTGAATAAATGGTTAGATACAAGCATATGAGAAAACATGATTGTGGTAATTGCCAAAAATTTGTAAGAGTTCGAACAAGTTTAAAATAAGTAGGTGTCAATGGAAAAATTGTAGAGTAATTTTGTTCATGTGGATGTAAAGATTTTATTTTCAAAATTTGGTTTTGTACATAAAGTAAAAGTCATTAAATAGTACAAACTAAATGGATTTAGATCAAAATATTTCAATGAGTCGGAGGTTTTAAACACGAAGTCGGGTTTCAAAAATTAAGGACTTGTTGAGGTGTTTTGTATAATTGACTTTGATTATTCCATAAAAAGAAGTGATTCCTAATATATTAAAACATTTTCAAGATCATTTGTTACGCCAGTAAATTGTTACACAAACATTTGAAATTTAAAAAAATAAGTTTGTGGAATAAAAGGCTTTTTAACAAAAAAAAATTATTTGCTATAGTTTGTGAAATTTTCAGGTGATGAATATTGACAAAATTTAGTACTCTTTAGTGTTGGTGCTAAAGTATCTCCTATAAACAGGTTATGAGATTATAGTTTAAACAAGGATTTTAAAATCTTGGATATAATGAAATTTTATGGTTGAAGGTGCCTTTAAAAAAATGTAGGGGGGGGGGGGGAGGGAGGTTTAAAATATAATTGGCCTGAAAGTAATATGATATAGGAAGTAAAATATGTAATATGTTGTAAAGAGAAATATACGATTTGGGTTAGATGTTGAAATAATTAACAAGCGGGTAATATTACAAGTTTGTAAAATGAAATATAATTGTGAGATCCACAAATGATTCATGAAATTTAGGTTAACGAGGGGATTATATCATGAAGAAAATAGATTTGAATTGCAAAAATTTTGAGATTCAAAACTTAGGATTTAAACGGGAGTGAGGGGGTATAAATGATAATGTAACACAAAGATTGTATTCATTTATCCACTTATAAACGAAAACATTAACTTACCAAGACAGATCAGATATAAGCCCAAAGAATTTGCCCTAATAATCTAAGAGTACATTAGGATTGTAGCAAGTGAGAAAGAGTAGACAAGACCAAGCTAGGGTAAGAATAAGAAGGAGGATAGGGATACAGATAAGGGTATAGCTACAAGCAATTGAAACAAGTACTGATTAAAGTCTTAAGGTTATAGACTAGATTATTCTTCTAATAACCTAATTCTTTATAACCAAGGCTCTGATACCAATCTGTAACACCCCAACCGATGGCGGAAACATTGGGATGTCACGCATTGATGATTGTTCAGTAGCTCATGGTAAATAATAAATTTCAATAATTAATTAATTGGATTACATACAATAGTTCTAAAAAGAATTTGTACACCTAATGAAAAATGCTAAATCTAAATATATATCTTCAAGCAAGCTATAACCTGAAACATGTTAAATTTGAAAATATTTTGGGTCAACAAAAGTTGGTGAGAATTACATAGATTTGAATATTGAATAAAAACTTGTACAATTCGAGTGTCATGGCAAGTCTAGTCCATATGTGAAAACAATACTACCCGGTAAATCGTGTGCATAATCAAACATTGTGACTAGAATATTGTGGTCCATCCCATACGCATATGGTTCACTCGTTTATGTTGCGATAACAATCACCCACGCTACCTATGTAGGAGGTAACGTATCCGGGTGGGGTTGTCAATCCAATAGATCTATCATTGTGTATCGTTGGCTTGTACGGAGTTAATGATTATGCTAGAATAATTGTGCTTACCATAGTAATGTTTAAGACATAATGCAACATAGAATAACACATAGACACTTATGTTGAATTGTAAATTGATGTTGTAACATGTTTCACCCCAAAATAGTGAAATGGTAAAAGGGGCTATGTAAACTCACCTTGATTGTGACGATGAACATGCAAGAAACTGACGGAAATCAAAGAATTATGCTTTCACCTAAGTAGGTTAAGAATGATGATTTAGTATCTATCAAGTTATTCTATAGTTGTAGCGTTCATGCAAGAATATATCTAGTTTATTTTTTTATTTTTATTTTTATTACTACTTCTATTCAAATAATTGACCATAACATTAATTTTTGAGTTGAAATAAAATGTTAACTTAGTTCTTAAAATAGTTTACATAAAATACTAATTCGTAAGCGGTTGATTACGACTAGGGCTGTTCAAATCGCTCGTCGCTCGTGGATCGCTCGTCGCTCGTTCGGAAAATGCTCGAAAAATGCTCGTTCGTTCTTCCGCTCGGTTGTATATGAGCCGATCGGCTCGGTTCGGTTTGTAAATGAGCCAAGCACGAGCAAAGGTACGCTCGGATCGGTTCGGCTCGAATATATTTTTATTTATTTAATAATAAATATACACACAATTTATAGATAAATTTATGGCTTTATATATAAGATTCTATTGGATTTGACTCAGTATATGCAAACAAAATATAACCAAGCCACTTAACACAATAAAAAATCAACACTAGATTTAATAGTGAAACAATAAGTCATGAGGTGATAGTCTTGACTTCTTTATATTAATAGTCGTCCATCGCTAATTGTCACTTGATATTACACCTACGTCACAATGCAACAACTGTTGTCTGACGTATGCTCATCACCTCACCAGCCTCAATCTAAGCCTTATCCTTGGACACTGAGATCTCAATATTAGTGTTAGCATCGGACATTTTGATCTTAGTTATCACCCGACAATGAAAACATCGAAGGAAACATCCCAATTTTATAATAGTCCATATTATTCTCCGCTCGATTCGCGCTCGGCGCTCGCTCGGAAAATTTGCGCTCGAAGAATGCTCATTCGGTTTTCGGCTCGATTGTAAACGAGCCGCTCCGCTCGGTTCGGTTTGTAAACGAGCCAAGCACGAGGAAAGCTTCGTTCGGATCGGCTCGACTTGTGAACAACCCTAATTACGACTTTTTTTTTTCTAGATCAATTTTCAAAAACCGAATCTATTAATATATATAAAAGAATTGAACATTGCTGACGTGACGTGCAATGGTGCCTTCTTCCTCTCCATGAAACTGCCACGTGGCATCATAATTGAAAGATTTTAATGTTTTTTGAATTATTTCCTTTTTTAATTAAAAAAAAGATAAACATAAAACTCTAAATTTATCTCTCTATCTCTCAATTCTCAATTACTAAAATTAAATTGAGTTATTTTAGGAAAAAAGAATTTAAACACAAATTTAAATTTTTCTCTCTTATGTTCCTCTCATAATTTTTAAACGTTAATATCTTTTATATTCGAGATTTTTTAAATAAAAAATTACACCAAATTAACGAGCGTTTTATTATCTTTCCAACGAGTACCATAGTGCTATATAAAAAACGGAGAAAAAAACGACTATTTTTTGTGGGGTTATGTTCATACAGAAAAAAAAACACAAAGTGTTCAGGTTATTCATTAATCATGTGTTTTCTTTTAAACCAGGTTCTTATCTACGATGTTGAAATTCAGCCCAATCGCCATGCTATCATTGGAATTTTACTCTTCTAAAGATGGATAGGTATACTTCATCAAGAGAAGTTAGGAGAACGAATCACGCAACACTGCAACACATGGTGTCACCTTATAACAATGTTATTTTTTTATTTATTTAATTACAAGAGTAATAATTATTACTATTAGTATTAATATTATTAGAATTGTTATATTTTTCAACCCCCATCATGAATTCTACATCTATATAAGTCAAAGTCAAATTGTAACATATTTTAAATTACGTGAAGATGATTATATGTTGAAGGTTATCCTTTTAATACTGTATTATGTTTAATATGGTTTATGCTTTTTATTTTTTTAACTTTTTAAATAAATGTTTTTTTAACTAAGATTGATTATGTTTAAGTTATTTACGCTTTTCGTGATTTGAGTTTTCTTCTTTTATCATCTTTTATCATTTTTTATTAAATCATATTAAATTTTTCAACCCCGGAACCTTCCCGGGGTAATCAGCTAGTGCATATATATGTTGGAAGTGAATAGATATAGTATTCACGTTCAACAAGTTTCAAAATAATTATGTAAAACAAAATTAAAATGATTTAACACTAGTTATATACATATAACTTGAAAACTTATAAGAATAAATATGTGGCTTATAATTATTAGTAAAATTATGGGGGCATTCTAATAGAAAAGATAGATAAGTGATCAAATACAAATAAATGGTCAAATAAAAGGATCCAGAAACTTTTATAGTCATCTTTATATACTTGGGTAATAAAAAAAATTATGTTATGTTGTTCACGTTGAAAGTATAAATAATCATTATAGAAAAATTATGAGATCTATATATGTGTCCAAGTTATGAATTCCTGGCCAAAATAATGGAAGAGAGGCCAGCAACCATTTAAAATGCATATTTACCCATAACCGAACGGTCCCAACTTTATGTCGTAGATTCCTCAAACCCGAGTTCCACAACTACGGTTACGAACTTGGGTCTTAATGCTTTGAATCAAAACGTCGAAAGGGTAGAATGAATGGGACTTTACCTGGAAACGAGCTTGATTCAATGCTGATAAAGCGGTGCAAACAAAGCGGAGGTGGAACGGCGTTGCAGAGGCCAAAAAAAATAATAGATGATAATCAGCAGTTGAGCGTAGTCTGGAAAGGCGATTGATAGAACTAATGCCGGCAACGATCGCGGTGGTTGTGCGGTACGACAATGAGCCGGTGATGTAATTTAAATAGGAAGCGGATTGCGTAGTAAATCAAGAGGTCACAAGGGTTTAAAAAAAAATTGACCATCGATATATAGAAAAATAGTCATATTCTAGGCTGGTTTGTTTCATTTTTGTTTTTAATAACGATTTTAGCGGATAAAGATTCGCAAAGAATTAAACGTGTAGCAATTGAAACTCAAATTATAATTGTGATAGTAATGTTATTAATGCCAGCTATATTCATGCCTTGTTTTCATTCCTTTTAAACAAACAAATTAATGTATATTTATATTTTAGGTCATCTCATTATTTGATTAATTAGGTTACCAATTTAATAAAAATAACTTTTTTTTTTAACGGCAAACTAAATTTATTTGGAAAATATTGTGAATGTTACAGTAAGCGACCCAAATCTGTCATGGCAAACTCCCTCGAGAGTGTGCGAATGATATCTTTCAAAAGACGATCAATAGAAGCTGTAATAACTATATCATCCACATATAATAATAAGTATGCAACGTTAGATGGGTCCTGTTGATAAACAAATAATGATTGATCACACGTGCTGCTACGAAACCCCTTGGAGGTAATAAAGGTAGCGAATCGAGTATACCATGCTCTAGGTGCCTGTTTAAGGCCATAGAGAGATTTCTTCAAGCGACAGACATGGTTAGGGAGCCGTTTATCATAGAAACCCGGTGGTTGATGCATATATACCGTCTCATGAAGGTCCCCGTGCAAGAAAGCATTCTTAACATCTAGTTGGTGGATAGGCCAAGCTCTTGACACCGCAAGAGACAACACTGTGCAAATAGTGACCGGTTTAACCACAGGGCTAAACGTCTCATCACAATCAACACCAACGGTTTGTGAATTCCCATTTACCACCGATCTTGCCTTATAACGTTCTAGCGATCCGTCCGATTTAAATTTATGCCTAAATACCATATGCAACGAATAATCGGATGATCATGCGGACGGGGAACCAGCTCCCAAGTTTCATTATCCTGTAAAGCCGTATATTCGGTTTGCATAGCATGTAACCAATTAGGATCAGATAGGGCTTTGGCATAGGATGTAGGGACCGCCAACAGGTTGAGAGTGTGGTGTATGGCCGCAGGATTGGAACGGGATTTGGAGCGCGTTGTCATGGGGTGCTGGTTTTGGGCAGGCTGGGAGGATGATGTGGGTTGGCTGGAGGTGGTGGTGGGTATGGTGTGGGATTGGGTCTGGGCTGGGCTGGCAGGAGGTGGAGCGACAGTTGGAGACGGGCCTGGATGGTGGGATGGGCCGGGTGTTGTAGGCTTGGGCCGACGGGAGTAGGTAAAGTGGTATGGGGCCGTCACAGGTTGTGGAGCGGTATGAGGCATAGGCTGTGGAGTGGGCTGGGCAACAGGACGGTGAAAGTTAAAACCTGGAGGCAAGGTATCATCTAAAAAATGATAGGAGGTGGGATGATGAGGAAGTGTAAATGGGAACACGTGCTCATCAAAGGTCACATGTCGTGAGATGTGCACCCTGCCCGTGGAAGGATCCAGGCAACGGTAGCCACGGAAATCAGGGGGATAACCCAAAAAAATACATCTCATGAACCTATGGTGAAGTTTATGAGGCTGGGTGGCAAATGTGTTGGGATAACACGCACATCCGAACACTCGTAAGTGTTCGTAATCTGGATGGGGAAGGTAAAGGACAAAGGTAGGTGTATAGAAGTTTAGTCGTTTTGTAGGTAATATATTATGAAGGTATGTGGCGGTGTGGAGGGCTTCAACCCAAAAAGAAGGAGGAAGATTCGCATGGATTAAGAGGGCCCGAATAATGTCATTCAGGCGGCGAATCATACGCTCGGCCCTTCCGTTTTGGGAGGATGTTTGTGGGCAAGAAAAACGGAAGAGTAATCCGTTTTGGTGGGCAAAATTTTTGAATTCTAATTTGTCAAATTCACCCCCTAAGTCGCACTGAAAGGTTTTGATTTTACGGTTAAATTGAGTGAGAATTAATTGGTGGAATTTGGCAAATGTAGGGAAGGTTTCGGACTTATATTTTAGGGGGGTAAACCCACACGAAGTGTGAGAAGTTGTCAATTAGCACCATATAGTATTTATAGCCCATTTTACTAGTGATTGGCGAAGTCCATAAATCGCAATGTATAATGTCAAAAGGAGCAAAAGTGTAAGTGTTAGACGAATAAAAAGGTAATCTTTTATTATTCGAAAGCTAACAAGAATTGCAAAGATGATTGCTATTGTCCTTATTACATTGAAAATTAAAATTGCGATTTAAAATATCAAAAACTTGCGCCCCGGGATGTCCTAAACGATCATGCCATGGAAGATGGTGGGATGTGATGAAGGTGGCTTGAGGCAGCAGTTGAGGCGACGTGAACGTATAAAGAGTCCCGGTACTGTTGTGACGAGATAGTGTCTTCTTAGTTTTGAGGTCCTTCAAAGTAAAACCAAACGGGTCAAATTCGACAGACACTAAATTATCACGAGTAAAACGTCTAACGGAAATAAGGTTTTTGATTATATGGGGGCTATAAAGGATATGTGGTAGTATATAGGTGCGGTTTGGTAAAGGGTGAAAGCCCGTACCCGATCCTTTAATTGGTATAAACATGTCATTACCTACCAAAATATTACGACAAACAGGATTAGAATCAGGGATAACAATTTTACCTTGGTCCTTAGTGACATGGGACTCGGCGCCTGTGTCTATAACATCCGAGTTCCAAGCCGTGTTGGGATTATTGACCTGCATATTCGCCATTGCTGCACTTAAATCTGTGGGACAAAGGGGATTGTAAACCGGCTGATTGAACCCTGGAGGAGCAAACTGAACCGGCGAATAACCAGGTGCAGCCGTTGCAGGGAAGCCGGAGTACTGAACCTGCGGTACAGTGGTCTGGTCAGCCTGTTTAGAACTGACCCACTGCTGCTGGGTAGGATAGGGATAGGGCGGTGGTGTCCACCAGGCCCACGCTGGGAAACCCTGCTGCTGCTGTCCAGGGAAGCCGGACCAGGGAGATTGATGTCGTCCCATGCCTCTGCCCCGACGGTTGTTGCCTCGTCCTCGAGTTCCCCTGCGATTGGAAGAATAGGCAGCGTCTGCTTGCTGTTGGTTGTTAGACGAGGAATCGGCCGAAGCCGGTGTTGCAGTGGCAGCCAAGACAGTGGGCTGCGAGCCTTTCTGAGCCTCGATCCGAATGACTTCGTCATTCAACATGTGGTCCCAATCAACACCCTGCTAATTTATGAGAGAAGCAGTAGTGTTGTATTCGACCGAAAGCCCCCGCACAAGCTGAAGAACAAGTCGAGATTCAGACACGGGCTGATCGACATCCGCCAATTGACTTGTCAGATCTGACAGTTGCTGACAATAGTCGTCAACAGAAGAACAACCTGTCAGAGTAAGGTTGCAGAACCGGGTCTCATGCGCGGCTGCGCGATCCTTTTTGTTGCTCAAGAAGGCCTTTTCGAGCTTAATCCAAGCCTCACGTGCCACGGTGGTGTCCATCAGTCGTTTCAGATTATTATCTGAGACGGTGCTGTAGATCCATTGGAGCACCAAGGCGTCAATCTCCCTCCACTGCTCGTATTCAGGGGAATCAGCGGCTAGAGAAGGTGTACCATCAATATGATCAGAAACCTTGTATGCAACAGCATGGAGCCGAAACAGCTTAACCCATGCCGAATATGTAACCGTCTTTCCGTCTAGAGTTCGGATCTTGGATTGTATATTCGACACGGAGTAGGCCGGGTGAAGGGGTACAGGTTTGGTTGATGGTTCAGCGGGGTCTTCTTTCGTCATGATGACGATGCCGGAAGTATCCGGTGGGCTGCGAATGAAAAAAGAAAAAAAAGACAACGAAGGTGATCAGGAGCCGGCCGGCTCTGATACCATATAAGCAAATTAGGGTTGTAATTGTAAGAATATTATTGATAAAAGAATGTCCCATTATATAGGGAAGCATTCAACCAATACAACCTATAATAAAGGAAAATTTACAATGATTATCTCTAATACAATCTATTCCTAAATTACATCAATTATCGGCTTCTAAGAGATCTATCTTTTCAGATTGCTCATATTTTGTGTTATGTGTTCCATGAGATACTTTCTTGTGTGATATGTGTTTCAAAATACTTTCTATAAATGATATAAATCGTATGGTACCCCTAACGACTTGGTAGAAACAGGCTGTCTTATTTTTTTACTTGAAAAAAACATTGGATCTTTTACTCATTTAAATCATATGGTACCCCTAACGACTTGGTAGAAACCTATATCATTCAAACAGGAGTATAATCTCCAAAACTTTATCAATCCCTTAAACTTCTTTCTGGAACCAATTCAATTGAGGGACGAATAATTTTTGAAAAATATGCTCATGTGGCAACTAATATTTGACTCCTTGAATCCAAAAATTTTAGGTTTATACTAATATTGCGTTTAGATTGTTGAAGAAGCAAATACCTGTACGGGTACATACTCCAGCGATAATGTTGGTGAACAAGACCAACCATCATCTTCTACGTCTCCACGATCAAGATCTAAAGAGAAAAGGGAAAGAAAGAGAGTTGGAGGCGGCTGCCAGGAGGTTCCTCATATTCACAGCTACAAAAAGTGTGATAGGCCTCCAACATGTCCCTTAGGGTTAGAGGTGAAGACCTCTTAAATAGAGAACTCATAGGTCACCATCATGGACCCCTAACCTCATGGGCCAAGTCCGATTAGGGAGTTACTTCTATAAAACCTTCAGCCCATTAAGCATAGTATAAACTACATTGCATTGGGTCTTGCTATTGGGTTAGTAAACAAAATTATATTAGTATGGCAAATAATATAAGTGATACGTTTCCATAAGTTAGGAGATTTAGGTACCGGGTGTTAACCGATTTGACTGGGCCAAGACATACCTTGTCAATTGTTAACAAGAACATGGCACTCATACATAGCGCGTTTGAGTGATAAATACTATAAGTATGTATGGCCACTTATGTAACTAAAAACAAAGTTGTGTCCCCACCATTTGATGGAGCGGCATGGTGACCGAAGATAAAAGCTTGAGACAATTTGGTCTCAAGATTTGAATCTGATCCAAATTAGTTTTACCGCACTGGGTCTTCGGGTAGCGAGTATTTCCACAAATTGGTGGTTTGGTGGACTTGGGTTACCCAACGGGCAACCATTTATTAATACTAATCCACTCTCAGTTCAGAACTTCAGATGATACTTAGTTGGTCGTTAAAAAATATAAAGTTGAAATTGCAATAATTAGTATATGACACTGGATATTACTTTCGTTTTGTCACATACTAATAATTTATTTCTAAGAAAAGGATCCCACGCGTTGTTAAGCAAAAACCCATTTACCTATATCACCGTTGATTGTATCGGAGAACCCGCTTTTTGCTCCGGCCACCAAAATCTTGAGAATAGCCTCTCTTTCCATCGACTCCAAGCCATGTAAACCAAGCCTCAATTTATTAGCTTTAAAATTCAAAAATCTATTATTAGTTATGTCAATTTACATATTTCATAAATTTAGGCATAAAATTAGTTTTAATCACGGTCTTTCAGTCCAAAAATAACCTAACTATAGTTCATATGTGACTTCATAATTGAACACAAGATAAAATGAAAAATGACATAACTAAAAATTTAACTTCGATAACTTCGGGCGATTCCTAACGGCGGCATGGATGAAGACGGATGGGAACAACAACGCAATCGGAAAGGGAAACACAACGATCGTCAAGCATCAGGTAATCACAAGGTTGTATCGAAGTTCTTCGTTTCTAATCTTCCTCCTAAGTGTTCTTCGCAAGATTTAAAAGAGGTATTGGGTGGCTTCGGTCGTTACGAAGGATCTTATATCGCTAGGAAATTGGATAAATGGGGTAAGAGGTTCGCTTTCGTGTCGTTTTCTGAGGTACTAGATGTTAAAAGATTAGGAGAGGAGTTATTAGACGTTTGGATTGGTTCGTATAAGTTGTTTATTGCGCCTGCTCGGTTCGTGGATGGGGTGAAACTTGATAGGCCGGATGATGTTGATAGGAGGAAGGAGACGCACGTTCCTGTTACTAATCATGCAAGCCCTAATAATCATGCAAACCCTAGTGCTCAGGCAAAACCCAGCGGCAATGGTCTTAATACGTCTGTGGGGTCTGATGGGGATGGAGGGTCTTTTACTACTGGTGGGAATGGTCGTTCTTTCGTAGATTCATTGCTTAATCGGAATAAAGTGGATGTCATAAAGGTGGATGACTCGGTGGAGCGGTTTTCTCATTGGAAGGTTTATGCTATTACGGGTAGAGTGGTGAACTTTCATACGTTAATTAATCTGAAATCTTTGCTTCGGAAGTGTGGATGGAGGGATTTGGATATTAAGTACTTGGGAGGATTATCTGTGGTATTGGTGTTTTATGACAGCGGAGATAGAGAAGTGTTGTTGAATGATAAAGAGACTTGGTCCATATGGTTCGAGACTCTTGAGGTGTGGTCCGATAGTTCGGGTGTGGAGGAGGGCCGGTTCGCTTGGCTTCAGATACATGGGATTCCGGCTCATTTGGCGTCAGATGAGGTGTTTGATTTGATTGGTCGTAGGTACGGTAAGGTGGTTCGATCGGCCTCGCTATCAGGTGATGACAACAATCTTTCCTACGCTCTTATCGGTGTGCTATGCAAAGAATGTAAACGGATTGCGGATAGGGTGGACATTAGTTGGAGGGGTAGAGTGTTTAGAGTGTGGGTGGATGAAGATGTAGGGGAGTGGACGCCGGAGTGTGCATCGAGGGATGTAGAGGACGATAGTTCGGTTATACCGGAGGAGGACAAGTGCGAAGATGAAAACACGCAGGTGGAGGTCGAGTTTGTGAATCGTGAAGAAGGTGAATGCTCTCCTGTCATAAAGGTTGTTCCTGTGAATGGCGAAAGAAATGACGACGATGGTCTTGGTACTAACGAAGAGGTTACGGGTCAAAGGAGTGTCCAGGCTTTGTCTAGTGAGATGCCGGTGGAGATAAATGATGATAATACTTCAAGTGTTAATGTGACGAAAGGAACGGGACGCAAAAAGTTTAGGAGAAAGTCTTTGGTTACTAATCGGAGTGGGGGTAGCGGTTCTAGTGAGCGGCCAAAGAAGCGTTCAAGGGAGAATAATGATGTGTTTGATATTGACAGGTTTATTGGTATAATGCATGTTCCTGCGGAAATGGCAACGGGTAATAAGTCCGGCGGGGATGAGGTATTTTTGACACCGGATTTAAATAAGGGGCATTCTTCTTCCATGGCGGCAACTCCTATCATTGCCGAAGAGGTTGTTGAGACTTCGGTTCGTTGTAGTAATGTAGTTCCAGTACAGCAGCGTGGTCCGATTGTTGTGGAAGCAGATAAGACTATAGAGTTAAGCAAGGTGTTGGGCGTTGAGAATTTGCAAGATTTTGCGTCAGACGTTCAAGAGGTTCTTGTTTCCGAAGGTTATCAAGTAGGTGTTCAATGAATGTGATGTCCTTGAATATTCGTGGGTTAGGGGATTCTAGCAAAGCCGATTGGATTCGAGGTCTTCGGGTTCTTCATGAGGTTAGTTTTATTGTTTTACAGGAGACACAATACGGTTCTATTGAGTCTGTGGATGTGGGCCGGTTTTGGGGCCATGGTGTTCATTCGTTTGAGTGGGTTCCATCGTCTGGTCGTTCGGGCGGTTTATTGTCGATGTGGGATTCGCAAGTTTTTACTATGGAAAGGGTGGTTAAGAATAACAACTGGTTGTTAGTATCGGGAACTGTGAAAGGGAAGGTTGGCTTGTTTCACTTTTTGAATGTGTATTCTCCTCAGAATCTAGTCGCTAAACGTTTGCTTTGGAGGGAAATTAGTAGTTTGATTGGGGAGGGTAACGGGAGGTGGATTGTGGCAGGTGACTTTAATGCGGTTCGGTGCGTCGAGGACAGGAGGAATTCTGTTTTTAATATTGGCGAGGCTAATGAATTTAATGACTTTATTGATGATTCAGACCTTCACGAGTATTCTTTGAAAGGGAGGAGATTCACTTTTGTTGCAGGGAATAAATTAAGTCGCATCGACAGAATTTTTGTGAGTTGGGATTTTTTTATGGAGTGGCCGTGTGCGGAATATGTTGCACTCGAAAGAAATAAACCGGATCACAGTCCGTTGGTGTTAAAAATCGGTGCTCCAAGGAACTTTGGCCCTAAACCGTTCAGGTTCTTCAATTCTTGGCTTGGTAGAGAAGATTTTGTTATGTTGGTTAAGAAGATGGTTGAGGAGAGCTCGTCTGATGGGACGATTGTGGGGCCCCCAGATGCGAGGTTATTGGCTAAGTTCAAGGCGCTGAGAGATGCTATTACTAGATGGTCGATTGATTGCAAAACCAAAGAAAAGGAGGAACGAGTTATTTTGGAACAAGAGATGAAAGGGTTGGATCTTATTTTGGAGGATCGGGATTTATTAGAAGAAGAGAAATGGTCGTTGGGTGAAATCAAAAGACGTTTAGGGGAGTTGGATTATTTTGCGTATCGGGATCTTAAGCAAAAGGCGCGGTGTAGTTGGGCGACTCATGGAGATGAAAACTCGCGTTATTTTCATGGCTTCATTAATAAACGTAAAGCTTCAAACTTTTTTCCGGGATTGGAAGTTAATGGCGTATGGGAAACTAACCCGGTGCGAATTAAGAAGGAGGTTCTTCGCTTCTTTTCTGGCAAGTTTAAAGAATCTATAACACATCGGCCTCGGTTGGTTGGGTATGGCTTTTCGGTATTATCCCCTGAGGAGGCGGGCTCCTTGGTTTGCGAGTTCTCCTTGAGTGAGATTAAGAAAGCGGTTTTCGATTGTGGTTGTGACAAAGCTCCTGGGCCGGATGGATTCAATTTTAGGTTCATTCGGTTCTTTTGGGAGTCTTTCGAGAAGGATTTCGTTGACGTGCTCGCTAATTTCCATAGTTCTAAAAGATTTTGTCCGGGTGTTGGGTCTTCTTTTGTTACGTTGATTCCGAAGGTTAATAATCCGTCTTCTTTGGGTGATTTTAGGCCGATTAGTCTTATCGGTTGCATTTTAAAGACGGTATCGAAAGTGTTAGTGAATCGCCTGAAAACTGTTATGAATAAGGTTGTGTCAGAACATCAGTCGGCTTTTCTTTCTGGAAGGTACATTCTTGATGGCCCTTTAGTGGCTAATGAGGTTATCGCGTGGGCTAAGAAAAAGGATAGAAGAATTTTCATGTTTAAGATCGATTTCGACAAAGCTTATGATAATGTTAACTGGGAGTTTTTGTTGTCGATTCTCGCTCAGATGGGGTTTCCTGCTGTTTGGTGTGATTGGATTCGTGGTATTTTATTGGCGACTAGAGCCTCTGTTCTTGTCAACGGTTCCCCTACTTTCGAGTTTGGGTGCCAAAAAGGAATCCGTCAAGGTGACCCGCTTTCTCCTTTTCTCTTTATTATTTTAATGGAGGCTTTTTCAGGTATGATGAAACAAGCGTGCGACATAGGCGCTTTTCATGGTGTTATTCTCCCTGGTGATGGTCCTCGGCTCTCTCATCTTCTCTATGCGGACGATGCAATGCTTATGGGAGAGTGGTCTTCTTTTAATTTTGATAATTTGAGACGCATCCTTCGCATTTTTTACTTATGTTCGGGGCTAAAGATCAATCTTCATAAGTCAGTGTTATTTGGTGTTGGTGTCGAAGATGGGGTTATTGGAAGTCAAGCTGCGAGTATGGGTTGTAAGGCGGGTAGTATTCCATTCACGTATCTTGGGATTACGGTTGGCGCGAACATGAATAGGGTGGCTAATTGGGAGCCGGTTGTGTCTAAGTTCAAGAAGAGACTTTCTAAATGGAAAGTGAATTCTTTATCTATTGCCGGCCGTCTTACGCTTATTAAATCGGTGTTGGATAGCCTTCCCACATATTATTTTTCGCTTTTCAAGGCTCCAAAGAAGGTGATTCATGATTTGGAAGCTTTGATGAGAAGATTTTTATGGGGTGGTTCGGACGAAGTTCGGAAGATGTCATGGGTGGCATGGGAGATAGTTACCAAACCGATTAAACAAGGGGGTTTAGGGATTGTTCCTTTACAGATTAGTAATCAAGCGCTGATTTCCAAGTGGTTGGGGAGATTTCTCAATGAACACCAAGCGATTTGGAGACGTGTGGTTTGGGCTATTCACGGGTCTGCGAGAGGTTGGGGGATAGCTCCGGTTAATAGTGGGGTTTCCGGGGTTTGGAAGAATTGTGTTATGTTTTGGAATAAGTTCAAGGTGGATGGTGTGGGCTTTAATAGAGTGGTTCGGGCTACGATTGGGAATGGTCATAATGTCCGGTTCTGGCTAGATTTGTGGTTAGGATCGGCTCTGTTGTTGGATAAGTTCCCGGCTTTATTTGCGCTAGAGAAACATAAAAACACTTTGGTAGTGGATCGCTTGGTGGTGGATGGTTCTTCTCGGCGCATTGTGTGGGATTGGCTTAGAGCTCCTAGTACTCAGCAGGAGATGCGAGAGAAGATAGAGCTGGAACAAATGCTTGAAAGGGTTGAGATGACGGATCATGAAGACTCTTGGTCGTGGGCGGTTGGTAGTAGTAAAGAGTTCGCCGTTTCTTCGATAAAAAAATGGATGCGTCGGGATGATGAGGGTGCTGGGGAGTTTGCATTTCAATGGAGCGTTTGGGTCCCAAAAAAGTGCAACATTTTTATGTGGAGGGCGGTTTTGGATCGGTTGCCAACCAAGGAAGCTTTGGTAAGGCGGAATATTCAGTGTGGCGACCATATGTGTGTATTATGTGATAGTAGTGGAGAATCGCTTGAACATTTGTTAACCGGTTGTATTACCTCGTCGGCCGTTTGGGATGCTATAGCTTCTTGGTGTAATATTCCTAGGCCCTTTGTTTTTCATGTCAACGATTTGGTGGAATTGCATAAGGCGAGTGGTGTGACGGGGATCAAAAGTTCGATTGTTCATGGCATTGTTATAATTACTTGTTGGAGGATTTGGCGTGCTAGGAATGACAAGATTTTCTCGGGCAAGGATACGAAGATCATGGAGATAGTTACGGATATAAAGTCTTTTGGCTTTCTTTGGTTTAAATATAGATCCAAGCTAGGGGTAGTGGATTGGAATAGATGGTGTCGTTTTGATGTAACGTGATTTTGTAAGTTGTTCTTGGCTTTCGGCGTCTATCTCCGTCTTGGTGATAGACGTCGGTGGTGTTTGTTTTAATGAAAGTCAATTTTCAAAAAAAAAAACTAAAAATTTAACTTGCATAATGTTTCCCTTACCCATTTGTTTGAGATAAAAAAAACAAAATCCTAACATATAGCCTTGTGCATGGTAGTTAAAAGTGTAAACTACATTTTTGGTAGTTAAAATATGTCAACTAAATTTTGGAAGTTAAAGAAAAAACATGGAACTCTTCTGGTCCCTCACCAAAAACTTATCTCAAATTGGTCCTCACTAGAAAAAATCAACCACAATACATATAGCCAAATTGGCGGGCTGGAAAGGGTTCATGTTAGATGGCCGGATTGACCCAAAATACTTTATATTTTACTTTTATCTATGTGTTTTTTTTTTTTTAAAGATAACTTTTATATAAACACCACCGCCCCTACGCCTTCAAGACAAAGGCATAGGAAAAAACGGAACAATTACATAACCTCAAATTTACACCAATCTTCCCATGAGAAGGATACTTTTTTACATCTATTTTTTACCCAAAGAAAACTAAGCGCTTTAATCTCTGCCACGATCTCCATAACTTGAAGCTTTTTCTCTTCAAAGATCCTCCTATTTCTCTCTCGCCAAATACTCCACATCGCTATAAAAAGAATGCCATGGACCAACTCCTTTTTAACACCTTTAAGATTTAAATAGTTATGTTGCTGAACGACGTCCTTCGTAGAAAATATCAAGAACATTGGCAGCTTACACCATCTTTCAATCGCCCACCAAATACCATGCACGAATATACAGCCCGAGAAAAGATGATCAGCTGTTTCCGGACTATGCTCACAAAAAACACAACCTGACGATTGAAGAACAATGTTGCGTCTGCCAAGAGCCTCAACCGTTGCAATCCGATTCATTTCTGCGCGCCACACAAAGATGTTGATCTTGTCCGGAACCCACTTTGACCATTCCAATACAAAGTCAGCCGCTTCCTCAGATCTTCGTAACCAGTCTTTTATCAAGATACATAGGTATACTTCATCAAGAGAAGTTAGGAGAAAGAATCGTGCAACACTGCAAAGCCATGCTTTCATTGGAAGTTTACTCTTCTAAAGATACATAGGTATACTTCATCAAGAGAAGTTAGGAGAAAGAATCGTGCAACACTGCAATACATGGTGTCACCTTATAGCAAAGTTATTTTTTTATTTATTTAATTACAAGAGTAATAATTATTACTATTAGTATTAGTATTATTATAATTGTTATATTTTTCAACCCCGGGACACTCCCGGGATAAAAGCTAGTGTTATATTATTAGAATATCTGTTGTGGAAGCGCGAGTGTCATTACGCGAATGGAGTTTTTGCACCGGTGTTCACCTCTAGCCACAACAGCCCCACGCAAACCCCGGCGCGAGCGAGCACAAGCGACGGTGGTCGCGTGGGCTAACGGGAGAAACTGACCTTTGCTTGCGCCGATGCTCACCTCTAGCCACAACAGGGTCAAAGGATCAGGTTACTTGAGAGTCACGTTGGTGGCTCGCGCCCGGTCGCTCGCGGCTTCACAACGGACAGCCTAACCATCAAATTTATTAGCCGGCCACTGGTTATAGAATAGATCAATGCCACTATGAAATTGAAACCTATTAGCCATAAGTTATGCAACACTTTACACATGGTTGATAATTAAAAGTTATATGTTAGTAATTAAATGTTTTTAATACATTACGAGTCGACTCTAAGAAATTACACCATTATTCTCAAAGCCCAATATAGAATCCTATTATCTAGTTGTAGACTTGTATCCAATTCCCCACCCATGTTCAAGAACAATGAAACAACCCTGCATTAGATCATATAATTAAAAATACATCAATCAATGAAACCATCTCAAAACAACATTGTCAGCATCATCAGCTGCTTACGGGCTATCTACGCATTAAAGAGAAAAAATGACCTCAAAACATTCATGCTCCATTTTCATTGACTAAAAAGTGTAAATTACATAAGGATGGTAGGTAGGCGGGCAACAAGTTGCGCTGCCACCCCATTTTAAATAGAAAATCTCAATCTGCTAAAAACAAAACCCCGTCCTTGGGCAAGTGTGAGTTGCCAGATTACAGTTACAAACAAATCGATTGTTTTACTTACTTTGTCCTACTATGAGTTGCCAGTTTACACTTTCAAACAATCGATGTTGTCTGATATATAATCGCTCAAAAATTGGATTTGGTAACACAATTTTACGCCAAAAAGAACAAAGTATACATGTAACTGATGAGAAACACAAGAGTGAAAATGCTAGAGTTTAAGAGCCTATGAATTTCGATTGGTTTAAGAGCCTGTGTGTGAATAAAAATCATACAACTGAGAACAAGACTAAAAACATACTTTACGCCGGTTGTAGCCTTCAATGGCCACTGCAAGAAGAAGATGTGAGAGGCATGATGTTCAAAAAATTAGAAGCAGGATGTAGCGATTGATCAACACTTAGGAAAAGTGTGCCCTTGATGATCAACACTTTATTACTCTACTGGTGTGGCAAAGACCAACTATAACAATTAGTGGTATTCACAGTATCTATTATTATCTTCTTGATATCAATTTAAGTGAATTAAATTGTTGGTGTTTCCCTTTGTACACAATTACAGTTACCAATATAATACATACCCAAACAGGGTGACAAATGATGAAAAGCCCCAAGACAAAGAAAATTATAGCATCAGTTGTAAAGAAATCTATAGGATTGAAGAAACTAAACAACCTTTTTACATGTGAGAAGTGTTTGTGGACCGGTGAAAATGTGGACGAAGACTGAAAAAACGATCCGTGGCTCACAACAAATAACAATCAACTTAACTTATTTTAAATGGTTTTTTATCATTTATTACTCTTTATATTAATTCACAACATAGTAATGAACAATGACTTAATCTTCACCCTTCAATCTTGATTTAACGGTTTGAAAAGATTCAGGGGGTGTTTGTTTTTTTGTCAAAAGTGTTTCTGACCACTTTTGTCTGCGTCGTGCAGATGCGGGCGGACATTTAAGGGGCGCAACTTGTTTGTTTTTTGAAAGACATTTCACTAAAAAGGTCTTCCTGACATCTTCTTGGTACAGACTTGGACCAAGGTCTTGTCACATCTTCCCATCTCTTCTCCTCCTCTCTTTTCTTCTTCCCTCTTCTCCAACTCAACAGATCCTCTGCTCCTCGTTTCTTCTTCTTCTCCTCCTCCTCCTCGTCTCCCCTGTGTCGTCCTCCCTACCGTCTACCGTCGCAGCTCCATTCTCCTCTCCCCAACACCGCTTCGTCCTCCTTTCCCCATCGTCTCCATCCCCTCCTCTCCCCCTCCCCTCCCCTCTCCTCCCCATCGCCTCATCCCGCTCCACAATGATCGGCGTCGAATGACCGATCAAAAATAAGAGTTTTATAAAAGTCCAACTACCTTATTAGATAGAGTAAATTGGATGTCGAACCTCGAGGAGTATTGTGGAAAGTGTTGTATTTAACTATTAAATAAAACTAGACAAGAAGTAAAATCGATTGTTGGACTGTTGAGTAAATTGCAATTAAATAAACGATTTAAAAGAAAACGAGTTGTAAACAATTATGAGAAATTGTGACCTTTCTAGGATCCCGGTTAATCACTATCGCCAAAGGTTATACGAATTGTCAATTGAAATCACATAGACATTATTTGTGGTTAGGTATGGTTAATATTGTAAGTTGATTAATAACCTAACTGACAACCGATAACTGGACCGCTACTGTTGATTTTGTTGATTATCACTTAACAATGTATTAGTTACTCATAAGATTGAAAGACCAACACTTGCATATTAATCAATGACCATCAATAATTAAACCGCCATGGCTAATGAAATCAAAACAAGCAAATCATTGAATAAACGTTCAAATCAAATAGTTCATACAAAACCACACTTGAAATTCATAACAAAACAATCAAAAATTCAATTCAATGTTTAGACAATTGATAAACCCCCAACTACGTAACTAACCATTCACCCAGAGAGGATCACGGGTGACTTAGCCGCTCATGGTGGTTTTCCAATCTTCAATAGCTTGATTCTTGGTGCAAAACATGTTCCTATGGATCAATGAATGATTAATCGACGATATGAGGATGTTTTTCCAACCAAAAAGCTCCCAAAGGATTATTATTTTCAACCAAAAACGGCAGGGGATGCTTAGGGTTTCAAAATATAAGCCAAAACAACAACTTTCCAAAAATTTCTCCTTCACGCTGTAAGCTACGGGGATCAGACCGTAGCTTACGGTCTAACCTTCCTGCTCCTTTTTGCTGATGCCAACCGTAAGCTACGGTTCAACAACCGTAGCTTACTGTTGGGGCTGTCGAATAAATCTTGTTTCTTGTATTACTTTTTCGTTATAAGTTCGTTTTCTTCACCGTTTGCGGCCACGTCTTCGTTTTTCTACCCTCTTTCATGTCATCCATGAGAATCTTCAGGTCCAATCCATGAATTTTCTCCAAAACACGTCCAATATTCGTATTTAACCTGCAAATACACAAGTTCGCGTAGTTATCTTATTCAAGCTATATAATCATCCAAAATAAAAGAAAACCAACCATTTAAATCACATTAACACTCGGGTTTTAGCCTCTCCATCACCCAACCCCTTCAATATTTACACTTTCAGTTGATACCATCTACTCATCAGCACCTTTAAATTTATATTATCCATTGATTTCATAATTCTTATACAAAGTTTTTTAAATGATTTGTAACTGATTTTGTTCTGTGATTAAAATGATAAAGCTTTTGATTGATTTGTTTTAAATTGTTATAATTTTTTTTAAAAAATGGCTTTGATCGATATAGTGGTGGGTTAAAGTTATGGTTTGTGGTGGGTTATAGATGTGGTGGGTTATGGTTATGGTGGGTTTACCGGGGGGTGTCTTGGTTATGGCTTTGGGTTACGCTGCAGTGTTAACAAACAAACAGTCTTCTTCTTGTAGACTGTAGAAGTTTGGTCCACCTCTTCTCATGCAGATGTCTGCAGATGTGGTCCGCAAATTACAGACATTTTACCTCTTCAAAAACAAACAACACCTTACTTTTATTGGAAGTTTTGCACACCGAATAAATATGATTTAAAAAAAAAACAACCACGCGGAGATCGCGGTGACTTAAACAATAAAACAGCCTCAAGTATTGTCTTCTCAAATAATCACCTTTTGTAACAGCATGTCATAGCAGATGACAATTTATTTAGACCCCAAGTAATACAATGAGTAAGAATATCGTTAGTTATAATCAGTAAAATCAAATAATCGCTTTCCTTAAGAGGATGTACTCACGTGTGACTATATATCTTAGACCACTAGTTTATATCTATATTTATACTTTTACACTACTATATAATGCATCTTAGATAGACAATAAAGTGGTTTAAGACACGTCAATACATTATTTATTAAATTACTAATTAAACTAATACATTATTTAATAAAACTTCTAACCGAATGCATTAAATGCATTTTCTAAAAAATACGTATATAATTAGAACAAAACAAAATGAAAGAAATTTGTAAAAGACAATATCTTATAGTACTATGTTATGATAAATAACTAAGGAGAAAATAAACAAATTTAAAGTTATCTTTTTCTAAATGCCATATCTTTGATATAACACATAAAATTGAAAATATTATTCTTAAACTAAAATAACAATACTTAATTATATGTAACAAGAGTAAATTATTTAACAGTTTATCAAAGGTATTGTATTCTTTAAATTAAAATAATGATATTTGATGATATGTAATGACCTTAACTTATTTAACTGTTTCCAAATGTTAAAAAACATGTAGAACTTGTCGACTAAATCCAGCTACAGAACACACACACACACACACACACACTTCTGAGTAGATTGACGGTCTCAAAAAGCATTGCATTACTTATTAGAAATATTTTATCAATATTACCCATGCACAGATAATACATTCAAGATATGTGAAGATATGGGCTCATTGTAGTTATTACTGCATATTTATATTGGTTCAAGTTCTCTATTTGTGCTTCTAAATATGTGTAATTGTTGAGACTAAATTGGTGTTGAAGTGATGTGTTAAGAAACTTATATTTCAACTTCTTGATAACAACATAGAAAAAAAATGCCCTATAAGGTGTCTATTACATTAACTTAGCCTAGAGATAACCCGCCCTTTTTTTCTTAAATCGGTTTGGGTTGAAAACAGGTTCGAGTTCTTTTGAGGAGGATTAGAACCGATTTTTGGCCAAATTAGCATGAGCTAGAAACCGGAATAGGCCAAAAATATTCCAAACCACCTAGAACTGATTGGGGTTGAGGAAAACTAAAACATTTTTACAATTCCGTTTAAATTATATTCAAAATCGATATGTCCCGCCATGAAATGCGGGGTCACCTCTACTCATACAAACGTGACACTTTGCATACATGACAAAGGAATCATTGCATGACAACCGACGACAGTTTCGTTCATACCTACGGACAATCATGGTCAAAGTTCGAAGACTCACAGATTTCTCATCCACATAAATAAAATTTGTTAATTTTATTTTAATATAGTTACACAGACAAAGATATCCAATGGGTTTATATTTAAGAGCAGTTAGACCACCCGTGGTGGTGTGGATAGGTGGTGATATTTAAACCCCCCAGCTTCTATTTAAACCCCCCAGAAGCGCCTCGCTTAGGCCTAAGCGAGGCGCTTCTGGGGGGTAATTTATTTTGGTAGTTTTTTGGTGTTTTGAGTTGTTTTTTTTTTAATTTAATAATTATAAAAAGTTAAAAAAAAAATAAATGGCAATGACTTAAACTTGACATCATCTTCTTGTAATTACTTTTCAGTTGTTATCCGAGAGATAGCGGTCAACGATGAAGACAACCTGAAAGTGGATACCATGGATCAGAGAGATTCAAGCTAATTAAACTCATATCTCAAGCCGGTGCAAGTTATGTTGTAGCAGTCAAGGTAGATCGTGGAAATCAATTACAGTTATTTGGAATGTTTCTGATCATTATAGTAACGAAATCATTCTCACATGAATATCCTGCGTAAAGGACTAAAGCCACATATCTTGCCATTAATACCAACTGAATTTTACTTGCTTGCATGAAAAGTTCATTGTACGATGTCTTTTTCAGAGGACCTCGACTCTTGAGATGTTGCAGGTGTTTGAAAAGTTTGAACTGAAATTGAACTTTTCATGCAAGCAAGTAAAATTCAGTTGTTTTACTAATTTCATAGTCTTGATACTTTTAACAATCGGATCGGCGCTAAACAATAGAAAGTAATTACAAATATTGCAAGAGGGTCACTATTCATATATAAAGAACATTAATCGGTTTCATCTTTGTTTTATTGAGTTCAACTTTCCATGATCTACCTTTATCATCTCAGAGAGATATCTGTCAAACGATGGAAGGGAACCCGAAACAATAAAAAGTAATTACAAAGAAGATGATCAAAGATGCTACAACATAACTTGCACCGGCTTGAGATATGAGTTTAGTTAGCTTGAATCTCTCTGATCCATGGTATCCGGTTGTTTCAGGTTGTCTTCATCGTTGACCGCTATCTCTCGGATAACAACTGAAAAGTTGTCTCATTAATTCCAATTCCAATTCCAATTCCACCGGTGCAATCAGAATCTGAAGAGAAGCTATCATCTCAGAGAGATATCTGTCAACGATGATGGCGCAGCAGAGGTTAGCGGTAACTTTAAATTTTGAATGATCGTCGGTTTGCTCTCTATATACCAATCAACAGTAGCGATCATTACAGTTTTAGTTGAAAGTGGATACAATGGATCAGAGAGATTTAAGCTAATTAAACTCATATCTCAAGCCGGTGCAAGTTATGAAATGACACATGCAGAATGTAATGTCATGCACAAATGTGATTTGTATTAATGGCAAAGTGATTTGTAAGGGAAGAAGAAGAGAATGTTATATATGTTTACCTTCCCATGGAAACTTTGAAGACCCTTAACGGAAGTTTGCTAGAGGGTCATTGGTCTTCAGAGTTTCCAACCCCTAATACATTCATCAAAGGATATTCATGTGAGAATGATTTTGTACAAGATTCCTATGCAAGCAAGTCAAATTCAGTTGTTAGACCAACTTGAGATATGAGTTTAATTAGCTTAAATCTCTCTGATCCATGATATGAGAGCAATAATCCATCGAGAACTTGAGAAAGAGAGAATAAGAGAAGAGATAATAACATATGAGCTACAACATAACTTGCACCGGCTTGAGATATGAGTTTAATTAGCTTGAATCTCTCTGATCCATGGTATCCGGTTGTTTTTAGGTTGTCTTCATCGTTGACCGCTATCTCTCGGATAACAACTGAAAAGTTGTCTCATTAATTCCAAAACCTAAAGAGAAGATATCATCTCAGTGAGATTGATAACTTCTCTATGGAAGTTGCTACAATAGTTAAACAAAAGCTGAAATTGAACAGTTATTTGGAATGTTTCTGATCATTACAGTTATACCTTTTTTGGTGAAATGAACTTGAAGAAATGATTTGGTGGATATATCATGAGTTAAACAAAAGCTGAAATTGGACGGTTATTTGGAATGTTCCTGATCATTACTTTTCATACAAGCAAGTAAAATTCAGATCATTACTTTTCATGCAAGCAAGTAAAATTCAGTTGTTAGACAGTGAGATTGATAACTGGACAGGTTAGCCAGACGTTTGTCAAAAGAACATTTTTTATAATAATTATATTAAAAAAAACAAAAAACAAACTCAAAAGATCAAAAAAAAAAAAAAAAAAAATTGATCCGAAGAGCCTCGCTTAGGCCTAAGCGAGGCGCTTCGAATTCAAAATCAGCTTTTTCTGCCCCTCGTACTGACCTGCTCTGATTGAATTCAAAGCGCCTCGCTTAGGCCTAAGCAAGGCGCTTTGAAAGGGGTAGAAATAGAAGGTGGGGGGTGGGAATAGACGGAGCCTGTGGATATTGAGCTTACATTTAAAAGCTGACCTAACATGACTTCAAATTATTATACATAAAATATACCAAGGGCATCTATTAGAGACAAATATTAAATTAGTAAAATAGTTAGCAATAGTTTATGAATCATAAAATGGTATTCTGATATTATGATTGAAATTATGTATAAGCATGTAATTTAAAATAAAAAACAATAATATTGAAAGTGATAAGAGATAGTTACATATCTCAAGTAAGTTACTAAACTAATAAATTAATATATTACTTTTACAATTGTTTGTTTTAATTAATTTTTTAGATTAAAAAAATGCAATAACATAAGCAAGAAAAGAATCTTGGCTTATTGATTTACTTACATAATTATATACCAACAGTACTTATCTGTTTGGTAAAGTTCTAATTGTTAATTTAATACCATATTTTATCCATACATAGTGTGGTGGAGTGGTAAAGAGGCCTTATGTTCACTTAGGTGATCATGGGTTCAATTCTCACTTCCAACATTTATGGTTTGATATCCGGGTAAAGATCGAATACGGGTGGCGTCGGTTTGAATCTGACGGGCGGTGAGGTTTTACCGAGTTCTATAACACTGTCGTGCCTTCGGGCGGGTGGGGCTCGGGTTTCCGCGCATCGGGAGAAGGCGGGGGCTGCTGGAGGTCGAGTAGTCGATTCATGGGCACGGCGCCACGCAAGGGTGGTTGCCACACAGTTATTCGCCGATAAAAAAAATTTAATACCATATTTATTCTTTATGATATATTTGACAATTTTAGAAAATTTATATGACGGGACAATGTACACTCCAGCTGGGATGAACAATATGCAAGCTGGACCATTAATCTACAAAAATGAAAAAACAAAAACTTAGCCATTGAAGTGATGCTACCGACAAATGTGTCGTTGTACCAATATTAAAAATATAACTTAAATACTTAAGTTTATTTAATGGTAAATAAAGTGTTCAATACATAGGTAAATGAACGTCATGAATCATGATTAATTTCCAAATACTTGTCAATTTTTTGATTTTTCAAACAATAAACTTGTTTCACAATTATAGGGTTACAGTAATAGTATTGAATAGTAATACTCGTAGAGTGACATGAGAAAACAAAGATAAGAGTTTAAGGCTATTTAGTCTTAAATTTGAATCTGATTCAGAAGAGTTATATCGCAGTGAGCCTTTGGGCTGTAGTAAAACACACATTTACATATTTACATATACGTATGTTAACTTGTTAAAATAAGTCATGTTCATAGGTTACTGTACAAACTATAAAACGTTATACTTGTTTAATCTTTTTAAATTTAATAAAAAAATGTCATTAAGTTTTGACGTATGATCAAATAAACACAAGTCTTATACATTTGTAAAGTAAATAAACTAAACATGTCAATCCATAACCCCAACAAGTCAACCCGTTTGACTACATATGACATCTTTTTCTAAAAGGGTTCGTGTTTCTACTTAAAACTTACTAAACTAAAACTTACTTAATAGAATAGTAATTATTGTAAATATAGTATGATTGTAAATATTAATTGTATCATTATCTCTATCCATAACTATAAAGATCACAATGTAATTATAAATATATGATAATCAATAGAGAAGAGACAAGGTTCCTATTACATCATTACTAAAACCCGTTTAGCTTAAACTCAAACCCGTATAATTCGTATTAGATTTGTCATTTGTTAAATGTGTATTATATATTTATATGCTTTGAGTATCCATCCAAGTGTGTGTATGCACTATGCTACATAGTCATATAGAAACAGTAAACTAAACAAAAAGCGAGACAACTTTTAGCGTAGAAAAGAAATATATGATATGTATACAAAATAAATATAACGGTTACATTTGCAGTTTAATCATGAATAAAAATAAAAGTAAAAAAAAAACAAAAAAAGAAGTGGTTATGGGCTTCTTTAGATTACACCATCAAAAAAACCTCATATAAAAAAAATTATAATCCACAAAATAAATTAAAAACAAAAAAAATATAAAAAAAAAATTCAGAAAGTCCATTTCCAGATCTTGATCCGAAGATCTACCTTACACTTCGCCGCCGTTACAGTAGCCGCAACCGCCGACGATGACGTCATATTCCGATGACTATTTTTAGGAACTAAGCTATGAATCCCTTGACATATAATCCTTATCCCGATTTTCTTTGTGGTTAAAGTTTCAATCTTTACTTTAGCTTCGGTATCTAGCAACAGCTTCATTGGTAGTCCAGATTTCTTCTTAAGATCTGAGGTTATTAATCTAACGGTGTCAGGGTCAAGGAGGAGAGAGGTGGTGTGTAATGAGGAGTGGATAATGGTGATGTTATTGGGTTTGGAGGTAATGGGAAATGGGTAAGATCCGTTAGCGATGAGGGTGTCGTGGGATAGTAATGTGATGGTGAATGGGTTGTAGAAGAGTGTGATTTTTTTGTTGGGGTTGGAGATGGAGAGGGTGAGGTTGAGGGTGGTGGTGAGGTGGGTGGTGTCGTCGGAGGAGGTGGTGGAGAGGGTGAAGGTGGTGGTTTTGAGGGCGGCGATGGAGAAGTTAGGGCGGTGAGGGTGGTAGAGGAGGTAGAGGATGCAGCCGGAGATAGTGGTGATGAGGATGAGGAGGAGAAGGATTAGGGTTGACCAGAAACAGCATAGGCAGAAGCAGCTCCGGCGGGTACGGCGGCGGTGGGTTACGGTGGTGGGGTTTGGACGGTAGGGGTGGCGGTTGGTGGTGGGGAGTTGGGATTTGTTTGGTGGTGGTGGTGGGAGTTTTTGGTTTGGGGTGGTGGTGGCGGTGGTGGTGGTGGTGGTGGTGGGTTTGGGTTTTGATGAAGGGTAGACTCTGTCGGTCATGTTTGGGTGGTGATTGCTGACGTGGCGGTGGGGGTGACGGTGGGGGTGGGTGGTGGAAGGGAGAGGCAAAATAAATAAATAAAATGGGTGGTAAAGAGTGTTGGGGTGGTAATATAAGTTATGATTATGATGAAATAATAATAAAAATGGAAAGGATTTTGGAGTTATGTTTTGTGGGAATAAGGAGGTATTTGTCACACGTGTAAATGAAATGCTAAAAAAAACAAAATGTTAATGAGTGCATTTATTATGATTATCGCCTAAAATATCAAAAGGAAATATGTTATCTTTACAATTGTAATAAAGAGGATGTCAATTTAATTTAATTGAAGAAATCAGAATCATGAGCTTCTTATGGATCATTGCTCGATCTAGGATGCCGGATATGTTATGGGATTTTTGGTGTAGGTTTGATGAATCTAAGATGTGTTAGTATGGGGTTCTTTGCAGGTGTTTTGGTTTGTGTTTTTTGGGTCTTTGTTAATTCGGATTGTTGTTGCGGACATTTTGAATTCCGGGCTATGTTTGCTAGTGCCTTGCTAGTTGTTTTATAAAGTTAGGTTGGCCGTTAAAAAAAAAAAAAGCAATGAAAGTTGGTGACTCGTCAGCGTTTAAAAATATAAAATGATTATAAAAAGTTAATGATTTCATTGTTTCATTCCCAGTTTTCCACATATAATCTAGATAATCTTCATGTTAAAAGAAGAAGAAAAAAACACCTATATTATCTTTTACTAATTTGATAATAATGATGTTTATAATAGATTTATATCATTACGTGTATTTCATACAAGTTTATAAAAATTTTATTACATTAAAATTAGGTATAGATACGGAAAAGAAAGTAGTTGAGCTTTCGTTTTGGTCTAAAGGTATATGGTGTTTGTTCACACCAAAGGCTCAAAGTAATTCGGGTATAGTTTAATGAAGGTGAGTATCAGGGTTGGTTCTAGGGAGGGTTGAGGAGGACCTCCGGTCAGGGCCCGTTTTTTTCGGGCATATTTTTTTATAAAATTCCTATATATTTAGATAATAATTATTGTGAAAACGATTTATTAACAACTAGCTTTTATCTCGGGAGCGTCCCGGGTTGAAATATTTAATATGACATAATAAAATATATTATCATATTCAAATATAAAAAAAACGAATCTTTGCGTTGAGGTATAAATCTAGTGTCATTACAAATGAATTCGGAAGTTTGCAATCGATCATTCTAAAAAGAACTAACATGAAATAAGAAAAAAAAAGTTAATTATTGAAATATCGAACGCGTTAGTCTAAGGGTTATGTGATGAGTTAAAAAATTCATAGGTATATGATCGGGTATATAGTTCGGGTATTTGGGTATGTTCTTTCGGGTAATCGGGTCGGGTATCACCTAATCCCAGACCCGACCCAAACCCACAATTTTTTTTAAACTAATCCCAAACCTGACACAATACCTGTCGGGTTACAAAAAATAGTCATTTTTTTCTTCGTTTTTTATATAGCACTATGGTACTCATTGGAAAGATAATAAAACGCTCGTTAATTTGGTGTAATTTTTTTCTTTAAAAAATATCGTATATAAAAGATATTAACGTTTAAAAGTTATGTGAGAAAACATGAGAGAAAAAATAGTAAAGTTTTAATATTTAGATTTAGTAGATTAAGTATTTAATAGATTAGGTTAAAGATTATAATAGATTATGTTAAATCATATTTATTTCTTTTTTTAAATTGGTTTACACTTGCCACATCACATCTTATGTGGCATCTCTCAAAGGAGAGATTGAATAAGAGTATGACATGTAGGATTAATCCTTTTGCAATATATATCTACTAGCTGATAACCCCGGGAAGGTCCCGGGGTTGAAAAATTTAATATAATTTAATAAAAAATGATAAAAGAAGAAAACTCAAATCACGAAAAAAGTAAATAACTTAAACATAATCAATCTTAATTAAAAAAACATTTATTTAAAAAGTTAAAAAAAATCATCATCATCATCATCATCATCATACTCATTTAATCCCGCTTATAGCAATGCTAAGGTAGGGTCTGAGGAGGGTAAGATGTAGACAGCCTTACCTCTATCCCTAAGAATAGAGAGGCTGCTTCTAGTGAGACCCCCGGCTCGATGTGGTTTGGTATCAAGCCTTGGACATAAGGCACAACACACTTAGCAATCGGGACAAACCCGATCAGTGCATGTACCCCTTTGTCTTTTGGCTATCAACGCCACCACATGATGCATGATTAACAGTCCGTCGTTTTTAGCGTTATTTTCACGAAAAAAGTAAAATAACGTTAAAATTAGTGCAACTTTACTTTTGCCCCCCAATGGCCACACATATATACATTATATGCGCACACCGTAAGTGGGGCGTTACAATTTGAAATATGTATTAAAAGAATAACATTCAACATATAATCATCTTCACGTAATTTAAAATATGTTACAATTTGACTTTGACTTATATAGATGTAGAATTCATGATGGGGGTTGAAAAATATAACCATTCTAATAATACTAATACTAATAGTAATAATTATTACTCTTGTAATTAAAAAAATAAAAAAAATACCTTGTTATAAGGTGGCATCATGTGTTACAGTGTTGCACGATTCTTTCTCCTAGCTTTTCTTGATGAAGTATACCTATCCATCTTTAGAAGAGTAAAATTCCAATGATAGCATGACGATTGGGCTGAATTTCAACATCGTAGATAAGAACCTGGTTTAAAAGAAAAAACATGATTAATGAATAACCTGAACTCTTTGTGTTTTTTTTTTCGGTACGAACATAACCCCACAAAAAATAGTCGTTTTTTTCTCCGTTTTTTTATATAGCACTATGGTACTCGTTGGAAAGATAATAAAACGCTCGTTAATTTGGTGTAATTTTTTTATTAAAAAAATCTCGAATATAAAATATATTAACGTTTAAAAATTATGTGAGGAACATGAGAGAGAAAAATTTAAATTTGTTTTTAAATTCTTTTTTCCTAAAATAACTCAATTTAATTTTAGTAATTGAGAATTGAGAGATAGAGAGATAAATTTAGGGTTTTATGTTTATCTTTTTTTTTTAATTAAAAAAGGAAATAATTCAAAAACACTAAAATCTTTCAATTATGATGCCACGTGGCAGTTTCATGGAGAGGTTGAAGGCACCATTGCACGCCACGTCAACAATGTTCAATTCTTTTATATATATTAATAGATTAATATTAATATTATATTATAATATATATAAAAGAATTGAACATTGCTGACGTGGCGTGCAATGGTGCCTTCAACTTTTCTATGAAACTGCCACGTGGCATTATAATTGAAAGATTTTAATGTTTTTGAATTATTTTCTTTTTTAATTAAATTGAGTTATTTTAGGAAAAAAAGAATTTAAAAATAAATTTAAAATTTTATCTCTCATGTTTTCTCCTATAATTTTTAAACGTTTATATCTTTTATATACGTGATTTTTTAAAGAAAAAAATTACACCAAATTAACGAGCGTTTTATTATCTTTTCAATGAGTACCATAGTGCTATATAAAAAATGGAGAAAAAATCGACTATTTTTTGTGGGGTTTCGTTCATACAGGAAAAAAACACACAAAGTATTCATGTTATTCATTAATCATGTTTTTTCTTTTAAACTAGGTTCTTATCTACGATGTTGAAAATCAGCCCAATCGCCATGTTATCATTGGAATTTTACTAGGTATACTTCATCAAGAGAAGCTAGGAGAAAAAATCGCGCAACACTGCAACACATGGTGTCACCTTATAGCAAGGTTATTTTTTTATTTATTTAATTACAAGAGTAATAATTATTACTATTAGTATTAGTATTATTAGAATGGTTATATTTTTCAACTCTGGGACGCTCCTGGGAAGAATTGATAGTTGCTGACGTGGTGTTCAATGGTGGTCTCAACCATCTCTTGATTATGCAACGTGGCATAATGAAATGCAATGGTTACAACTTCCAACTTAAGTGTTTGTTTAGTTGACTAGGTTATGAATTATAAGAGTCATTAGAATGTGAGAAATTAGAGAGATGTGATAAGTTTTTAAATAGTTGCAGCTTACATAAGTGATTCTTTACATGATTACTGATTAGGTTTTAGATTAGGGAATATGAGTTATTACTGATTAGAATACTATGAACATGCAATGATTGAGAGATTTTGTGGTTAGTTAACTTGAGCCATTTGCAATAGGTTATCACGTAAAATTAGATTTTTCAACCCCGGAACCATTCCGGGGTAATCAGCTAGTATATATATATAGATATAGATATAGAGATAGATATAGATTAACATAGAAACTGTTGTATTCGCATTGGTTAGCTACTTAGCTCTCCCCCTTTCTATCTAGGTGATTCAAGTTCGAGTGTTCCCGGCTTCTTTTTATATTTACCCCGCAAAGCAATTTAAGATTGCTTTCTTTTTTAGTTCCCCAAAGCACCAAACAATTTAAATCAAAAATAGGCAACTTCCAATATTTACTCAATGCAATGGTCAAATAATTTTGGTTTCTAAATCATTTATTGTGTTTTCTTTGTGCATAAATACTATAAAGGCATTAAGATCCCTTCCAAATGAGAAACCATTCAATTAATCGACCCCAAATTGAAAAAGAGATAAAAACTTATACTTAGTTAGGCTCGTTTAAAACATTAATTCGTTTTCGTTAAAACTTATGGGTCATATTTTTTAGCAGCTCGTACAGGGCACCTAATTTCTCAGAGCCACCTCTGGTGAGTATTACGTGAGTTTTAAAAATAGATTTTAGGAAAGTGTATTTGCTGTTATAAGTATATTTTATCTGTGCATAAAAGCACATTTGATGATGCCACGCAAATGTAAAGCTTATACACTAATGTAACGTATAACATTGTTTTCGCATAACATCTTTTACCCCGACCTCTATATATGAGATAGAGTTATGTTCACGAGCAAAAATGAATACACTAGTGTGGAACAATATAAAATGTCTATGTTGCTATAAACTACTGTTGATTATAACATAATAATAGGAGATTGCAATGAATATTTTAAATCAATTAGGATCAATCTAATATTTTTTTAATATAACATTAAATTATTATTAACACATAACCGTGAAAGATTACATCAAGATAGCGGGCAGGCGGGCAACAAGCTGCGCCGCCAACCCTTTCTGAATAGCAAACCCTAACCTACTAAGAACGAACCCATGCCCTCGTGGCGCCGAGACATTGCTATGAATAACCTGTTGGACTCTGGTCAGGAAATGGATGGCTTCCGGTGCCAGGGAGCCAAAGGTATCAAATGCCAAGGGTACGAAAACGTGTTGGTTTTCCTCACAAGCTTTGGCATGTTTCTAAACTGATTTCGCCTCTGCTTTCCGCACCGCTTGCCCTACTACAAAACCATGATCCCTCAAACCAACTAGGGGAGATACACCTGTTAGGTCGACACAAGCGTGTTTCCCCCCGACCCACCCAAAGACAAGCAGGTCTGCTGGACGTAGGGTGGATCTCCCTTTTGCGGGGTCCGAGAGGAAATTCACAGGAGACACCTTTTTTGCTGAGATCCCATCCCTTCTTAAAATATCCCAAAGAACGTCCCGGACCCAATCATTCCTATATTTGAAACCAGGCAACTCCTTACAGTGAACCGCGTGTTCCCCGTATTTGTCCAAACATGCCTTACGGCAAATCGGGCAGACTTCATCTTCGTAGTACATGAGGGTCATCAAACGATATTTGAGAATTGCCCTATATTCAACCCCATACATGGTTCCTACAAAAATCATCTAATATGGAGAACGTTAATAAATACCTACAAAAATAACCACTTTTATAATATTCTCATGATGTAATCGTAGTTTCTTATAATCCTACAATATAACATCATACCTCAAACATTCAAAGCATACAAAAATTTGTCCCGTCTCAATTGTCATAGCATCACATTGATGAATAAGAAAAATATGCAAACTTCAACAATGTTTTAAAAGCCTAACATCTAATACCAGTGTCAAATAAAATGCTTATAAAACTTGTTTCACAATTCATATTGTTACAGAAAAAAAGAGTGTTTTAAAAGTTTGAAGCGTCACAGATCAAAATTTTGTACATCTTTTAAAATTTACCAGGTCTAAAGTCTTTATTTACTTTAGATCCAACTGTAAAAAGACACTAAGACCCACCGTAGTGGGGCTCCATTGGGCGTCATTTTTGTAAAATAAAGCCCCCACACCGTTATGGGGGGTTTTATATTTGGAAAAGTGGTTTTGGCGTTACAAGTATAGCGCCGGAAATACAATACCCCCTCCAATCATATGTTGCCACTTCATACTCTCTCTTTTTATTATTATTTTATTATTTTTTTTAATTTAAAAGATAAAATAAAATATTAATAGGAGCTTTATAAATAAAACCCTTACCACTACACTCATTTTTCCCTTTATCTCTCCATGCTGACTCAGCTGTCATATGGACCAATCAGAAACAAAGACTTTATAAATAAAGCCCTCACTACACATGGTATAATAAATACATATATACCATACATAGAAGTTTTTTTACTTAATTGTGTAATTGTGTTGTCAATTATTTTAGTGCAATAGTGCATAACCAATTATGACTATTGACTTTATACATATGTTGAGACGTCTTGTTTAGCATCCATCCTATCAAGATGAACTGATAACATCCCACTAAGGCACTAATCAAATATGATTAACGTTAAACAACCTTTAAATTATTGCAATTGGTAGGTACATGAATTATATTGCACATTTTGCCGGTCGGTAAACAAATTATTTAGCATTTGCCGATACTTTATCTCTTTTTTGTTTTGTCCTATATATCGTGACAACCTCAATGTATGACGTGCAAGTCGCCTGCTCCATGTCATCTGTAACATGTATCCATCTATCTATCTATCTGTGTGTGTCACTAGTGAGAAAAGTGGTGGAGATGCACACACATCACCTATTTCATCTGCACGTGAAAATAATTTTACTTAGTACTTTATTATTTGAGATACTTAATCCTAATTTTCAACATAATCTTTGGTTTTCTTAACCAAAATCCTTAGGCCATATGTAATGGGCCGTGGAAATTAACGCCCTGCCTCTATTTTGCTTTAATTTCATTGGTCAGTCAAAAATAGCCCCATTTCACGCCGTGAAAAAAAAAACGTTCAAACTCATTTTAGGCCAATAACGCCATCGGGGGTGGTGTAGGGAGGTTTTGGGGCGTTTTTTGCCCATTCCACGCCCAAGATTGGTTTCAAATACACACGGTCTTAGACTCTTAGTCGGCTCATGGGCTAGGCAAAGTGGGCCACTGGCCACCGTCTAAGACCCGTTTTCCCTGAACCCAAATTTTTAATATTTTTTATATTTAAATTGTTTAAAGACAAAAGTCTATAAGTGAATTTAAAATCCCAATATGTTTGTAAAATCCATTAACGTTTTGATTTAGTTTAGGCCTATGAAACAATTAAACATTTTTTAGTTAAACCTAATTGCCCAATTAAACCCAATATGACACTTATCTATTAAACCGAATTACTAATTAAAAAAATAGTATAACCGTAGGCACACCGTAGTGCCTGTTTTTCCAATACATATTTAGACTTTATGGCCACATTCTTTATAGTTGGATAGGGTCCTGAGTTTTTGGGGACGACACTACCAAAATATATGTTATGAGTCTAAAGGTGTGTAGAGGTGGTAGTGGGTGGTAGTGATTTCCCGATCAGTGGGGGATCACAGCATACGCAGTTGGTTGAGTCGAACGGTGGTGGTATTGACAACACACGTGCGATGAAAGTGACCAGGTTGACCAAACTAATGGCCACGCTACGTCAAGTGATGCATGAGGATCGCTCTTATCACGATAATATTAAAATTTTGTAATTTTTTTCATGTTAAACAAGAAACAAAAACAAAAGAATCGATTGAAACTTTCAAAACACTAATATGTGTATTACCGTATTAGGGATAGAATTTTACAATGGACACAAGTAATTACGATTAAAGAGGGCTTTCATTTTATAATTGTCCGCTATACATACATATATGTGTGTGCGCGTGCCCGCGCACGCACACGCACGGGATGATCAATTGCGAAGAATTTTAATGTAAGAACAAAAATAACAAATGACATAACGCTAAACACTTAATAAGTTTTCATTCCTCTCATTAATTATTTTTTAAGACTAATTAATTAGTCAAACACATGTTACCCTATACATATCAAAACTTATCATACACATATCGAAATTTCTCCAACATATATCATACACATATTGAAATTTATCCTACATACATTAATATTTATCCTACATTGTCAGTTAGGTTTAAAATAATATATTAATTTAATTTTATTAGCTAATTTACAGGAATATAATGAATTAATCAACCATGAAAATTTACCTCAATACTCTTACAGTAACATTAAATACATATATCAAATGAAACATTGTTATTGGTTTGAACTTATTCTTTTTCTTCTTATAACATATTTTCTTTTCATTTGAACCATCCACTATATAAATACACACACATATTTAAAAATGTGAAACCAAAAAACTTATGGGCACTCTCTATAAATATTTAAAATCTTAAAACCTATTGGGCATATATCTAAAACATTATAACTTATTATAATTTATTGGGTTCAAATAAACTTATTTTGATCCATATCCAAGTATCTAAATAATAAATATTAAAAAATAAATGAGATTTTTGAAATTGAAGTTACTGACATCTTACATACGATTTATAATGTCATAAGAAAGACTTAGTAGATAGGAGATAATAGCTACTGAGAACGAAATTTTAGAGAGTGGACTACGAAGAGATGATTAAACAATTTGCTATCAAGAATGTTAGAAGTGCTTCACAAATAATCGATTACTAGCATTGTATGTCATTCTAATACTATGTTTTTACTATGTTTATTGTTATAACGTTAATCTTCATTTAAAACTAATTAATTTATATAACATGTTAGGGCTGATAGCCTTTTTGCTCGTACGAGACACTTAAATTATCATGAACATACCTTCTCTTTTTTTTGAACGACCAACTAAAGTATTGCCGGGTACCCCGTACGCGGCCCCCATTGGCTAAAGGTAGCCCACAAGACGTATCTTGTAGCGGCTCAATCCGCACGCACGGAGCCCTCTAGCCCACCCGTCTCCTGTTCTAGGGAAAACCCGGCCCGCATACCCGCCCGAAGGCACGACGGCAGCGAACCGGTAAAACCTTGAGGGATCAGGAGTCGAACCCATGACCACAAGAATCAAGTGTCTCTTCCTCACTTCCCGGTACCACTCCACCACAAGGGTGGGTGGTTCATGAACATACCTTCTAAGATCTAACCATACTGACATAGTGTCATTTTCATAATTGGAATTTCTTCCTGCTCTCCGGGGACAGCACTACTAAAGTTGTTTAGTAGCGAACAATAATTAGAAAGATTGGTACAATGTCAAAACGTCGGCGGAATGATTGGGGGCACAAAAAGACATTGTGAGACTATAGTCGTTTAACGATTGATTATGTCGTTGCAAGCACTAGAAAGTAGAAAATTAGTTGTAGTGGATTGCAACTTTAGAATAAAGTAAAATTTATTTGTGTCCAATGCATGACAACTTTAATGCATAAATATATACGATACAAACATCAATAGTTTCTTAGAACTAGTACAATCGATTCAAGATTGGGGTTTTAGTTTTTCATTTATGCAATATCATTTCCATTTATTCTTTTTTGTTTTATTAAGTTTTCGTTTAGCCTATTTTGTGAATACAAACCTGATTTCCAATATAATCTATTAGTGATGGGTAGGGTACCACTTCTCGCGCGCAGGCGCACCCTACCCCCACAACATTGCCATTATAAATACACCGGCGGAGGGTTGACCATTCGAAATGATTACTTCAGGTTCACAACACACCTCCGCGGAGTTTAACTTTCTAGAGCATCACCTAAGGAGTGCAATCTGCCCGCGTAAAACCATGCGCCAGTCCTGGAGATGGTCACCCGCGGAATGTAACAGCTGGCTGCGCCGATGTGCAGCTCCCCTTAGACCCCCACTTGTTACACTTTCTCCCATGTGTCAGAGGTCACTTCGGTCAATCTTGTAGATGAAGATAGTCGCCTGACACCTTCTGGCAACAACAAGAACAGGAGGTCCCTGCAGCCAACCACAAGGCGCCACGTGTACCAGTGGCAGGCGCCGCCCCTGACAACCAACCACAGCGCGTCACGTGGATTTATGGTAGGACGCCACTTGCACCCAGTTTGCTTTATGCAAATCTTTAGTCCAAACCCAACTGGATGGGCTTCTGGAAGGCAGACCCAACTCGTGGACCCAAGCCCATTGCGCCTGTTGTGGGCCGCGACACCCGGCCTACACATCCTCTATAAAAGGAGGACACCTCTACCTTTTATAGGGTCGATCAATTCACGAATCAAACGCATACACTTGTATCTCTTACTTGTATCTTTTCCTTTACACTTGTAACATTTCAAGTAATAAAGATCATACTTTGACAGTGGACATAGGTCAACGAGACCGAACCACTTATATCTTGTGTTTGTGTTTCATCTCTTGACCCCTTCCTTATCTTAAGGGCCACAGATCTAACCTCTGTGTGAGCGAAGGATTATGTCCTGTAATGAACACGAATAGCAACCCCCGGCTATACCCCGAGTTATACTCATTGTTTCATTGATTAGAAACTGAAATGCATTTTATATTCGGTCTTGAAACGTACTTATTTATTATCGAACGGTCAATTTACGTTTACGTATGAAAAAACTACTTTTATACTATATACGGAAAAGTATAGTTTGAGTCCGAAATATACATTTTCCTGAATCTAACTGTTTGTTACAAAACAATGAAAACTCAGGTTATAAATATTAGTCACAATATAATAGTGATATATTGAAATCTATAAACAAATGCTATATATCTAAATTAGGTTTATAAATAAATGGTGACATTAGTTTGATGTAAAAGTATTATGCTCTTTGTTAAATTTAGACTACAAGGAGGGGTAGAAAGAGGTGAATGAATTGTAATATGGTATTTGTGGGCTCTACATATGAAAAGTGGATGAATTGTCATGTGTCACGTAAAATTTATTTTTTTTATTTAATTTTCTTCTTAAACTAATAAAAACACATTTTTAATAAAAACATAATTAAAATCATTATAATTAATAATAAACTACAAACTAAAAATTAAAATACATGAACTAGAAAAAAAAATACATAAACGAAAAAAAATACATGAACCAAATATGTTTTTAATCATCGTCGGATTCGTAATGTCTTGGAAGACTCCAAATATGATCAACCAAATCCGCTCGAAGGTTGTGATGTGTTTAGCTATTCTTGATGTCGAAGTTGTTTAAAGTTTTTTCTTCATCAGTAATGTTTTTTTGACTTGATTGTGGTTCCTCATCAAAGTACTCGCATATTGCACGTCATTCGTATTCCAAAATAATGTAATGTAAAATAAGGCATGGGTACATCACATTTCTTATTTGGGGTTTTTCCCACATTTGACATGGCATAGACAAAATGCGCCATCTTTTTTGCAAGACACCAAAAGCTCGCTCAATGTCTTTCCTTGCAACCATTTGAGCTTTGTTAAACTTTTTTCGCTTAGGGTCTAACGTAGTCCTCCGTGTAAAAGATTTCGTAGTCCTCCGTGTAAAAGATTTGACGAACACGGCCCACTCAGGGTAAATTCCGCCTGTTAACAAATACCCGTACTTGTATTCTACCCCGTTTCCGAAAAAAGTTCCTTTTGGTGCAACATCATTTACAAGATCGTTGAAAATTGGCGATTGATTAATAATATTTATATCGTTCAACGAACCGGGCTAACCAAAAAACGCATGCCAAATCCAAAGGTCTTGTGATGCAACCGTTTCAAGCATCATACAAGGCTGTTTATGATACCCGCTCGAGTGTTGGCCTTGCCATGCAGTTGGGCAAAATTATCACTCCCATTTCATACAATCTAAACTCCCGAGCATCCCGGGAAAACCATGTTTTTCTTCGTTAAACCCCAAAAGTTGTTTACGTCACTAAATGTAGGTTTTCTCAAATATTTTTTTAAATATAGTTCAATGACGTACGAACAAAAATAGTGAAGACTTTCCCTAGCCGTTCGCTCCGACATCTTTAGATACTCATCCATAACGTCAAAAGTTTGTCCGTAACCCAAGTGTATAAGCGTGGCTGTGACCTTTTGCAACGTGGTAAATCCCATCTCACCACGTGCATCGGGCTTTTGTTGGAAATATTCGTAATTATTTTCTAAATCGTTTGATATTCTTAAAAATAAATTACGACTCATACGAAAACGCCGCCTAAAAGTTTTTTCATCGTATCTTAGTTCGGGTGAGAAATAATCACGTACCAATAAATTATTTGCGGCTTGTCGTTCCCGAATTATAAACTTTCTGTGTTTGGGTTCGGAGGAGGTCCCTTCATCATCCACTATAGCTTCAACGACTTTCTGAACGGTAGCTATTATCAATTTCGCGCCGTCGTCGGATGAGGACTCCAAAGCGTGTAGATCAAACGAATCAGATGAACTTGAAGACTGGTCCAACATCTTGGAAGTATTTTTAAAGAAATGATAGTTTTGAGAGGATTTTATAAAAAATATGAGAGTGTGAGTTTGGGTAGAAGAGTATATGGTTATATATATATATATATATATATATAGGTTAAGACTTTGGTAGAAAGTGGTATTTATCTAAGAAGTGTAAGAAGCCTCATATAAATGACATGTGGCCTTTCTAATAACAATAGAAAAGGGTAAGTTAGTAATTAACAAACTAAAATGATTTTCATAAAAAATATTATAATTACAAATTATCATCTAATTATGACGAGATCAGGCATCAAATATCCTATTTTCTTGCTAACAAATTACGTTTTCAATCACAGTATATCATCTTCGAATCTTCATCATATTACTTACGATTTCTCTTTTATTTATATATATGCTTTCTTGTTTTTTTCACATTCAAAGGTTTACACACCATTTTTTTTATCAAAAAGAATTATATATTTCTAATTATGAATGTTAAACATAACTTATGAATATAAAACACTACATCATGAACTAACAGACATTAAAAGACACCAACATAAAACTTATGAAGATAAAACACAATATCTTCAACTATTAGCCATTTCAAAATACACTAACATTTAACTTATGATATAAAACACTACACCATGAACACCCATTCAAAGACACCAACATACAACTTATGAATATAAAACACCAATTCATCAACTAATAACCATTAAAAAATGATAAAACACTAACAGTTGTAATAAAACACTATGTAAAGAAATAAACACCGGTAAAACACTCTGCCAAGAAATAAACACTCTTAAAACACTCTACCAAGAAATAAACACTCATAAAACACTCTGCCAAGAAATAAACACTCGTAAAACACTCTGCCATGAAATAAGCACTGATAAAACACACCAACATCGAGATTACACACCCCGTGCCATCATTTTTTAGAAGACACCATGATGATGTCCTCTACAGTGCAAGAAATCATAAAAAATTACTAAGCCCCAGTTTCAAAATCGCTATTACAAACCGCTCAGACGACACCGTAACTAGAATGTTATTTTTCCGACCAAAACATCTTCAATCGGAGGCTTACCTGCTCGACACTTCATATTCTTATCTGCAAATGAGGAAACCAAACTCGATAAACATTTAACAGATGAATTGAAAAGATGAAGAAAAGAAGGGTTTTATTGTTAACGTTTTTATTTTGAACCGTGTTATTCATCTGCATCCATGATTCTCAATATTTTGTAGTTTCCTTTTGCAAAGGGTTTGGAGAGAGAGTAGGAAATGGAATGAAGCGTAAATGATAGACTAAAGTCAATGGTTTTTCCTTTTGAATCTTGTAAAACAAGAGTACAATTACTATACTACCCCTACAGTTTATAATTTACCACAAATTATAAAACACTAATTACAAGAATGCCACTCATTAAATCTACACCATTAAAGATCTAATCCAAGGGCTTATAACACTTCCTACACTTCCTAGGAAAACACTACTTTCTACATGAACTCTACCCTATATATATATATATATATATATATATATATAATTTTTTCAAAAAAAAAAAAATTATCCAACGGTAACATACAAAAGAACCAATGATCGCGCACCACGTGTCCAAGCTCCTCCCCCCACGCCCGGCCAAATCTCCCCGTCCTCTTCCACGCCCTATCGAGGCGGTGTTCCCCCATGAAGGTCTTTCCCGCCCCACTCCGGTTGGCCTTAGTGTGACATCCGTCACCCTCGACTTTTATCTAATTTACAATTTTAGTCCTTCTAATATTTTCTGTATTTGTTGTCGCTTTCAAATTTAATAAATGTGCGAAATTTAAATTATATTAATTGCATGTTCTTTTTGGATCTTAATCTCGATTTAAGTTAACGCGTATGTTGCAACGTTATTCGGAAAATATACGTATATCATAAAAATTCCTAGTTATACAAGTTTTGAGTTAATTAATTAACTAGGTTAGTGGTTATAAAGGAAACTTTAACAAGAAACATTAAAACTAACTAAGAAAAGTATGAGGGGCCTTTATTGACAATTGCTGAAAGTTAAAAAAAAATATTCATATCTGCTGCTGTTCACGTTTTTCCGGCCAAGGCAGAAATTCCGGCGGCCGGAATTTATTCCGGCGAGACCTTTAACCTTTATTTAAGCGTCCGTTTCAACGGGTTAGCATTCCAAACGTTTTCTTCGTCATTATTCGACTCATTTGGATAATTATTATACGTTTTAACAAGGTTTTAAGGCGATTTAAATAACCTCCACTTGAAACCGATCGGAACCTTGATGTCAAGAAAAAACGCTCGTTTTTCACCTATAAATACGAACTGATCTCACCACTTTACCTCTGCACCACTACACAACAAAACCCACAACAAAATTTATACAGAAACACGTCCAAAGCTGCTCGATTTGGTAATTTTTTTTCCGGTTTTGCGTTTTCCTCTCGCGGCCTCGAAGAACCAATTGTAAGTTCAGTTTATAATGCCGTTTTGATTGTTTATCCATCATCTTTAAAAGCCCTAAGGTTTTGTGGCTTAACTATACCAGAATCGGAGTAATTGAATTGTGATAAGGGTTAGGGTTTATGGCTAGATGATTGGGGGAAGAAGACCTTTTGATTAAGAATATAAATATAAATCACCTTCTGATATGTTAACAAATGGTATAGATGGTCTAGTGGTTAAGGTTGTTGGGTTGCTCCATGAAGATCCGGGTTCGACCCCCATGGACCCCCATTTCTTTTCTTTCTTTTTTCTTTCTTTTTGGTTTATATTTCTTTTCATTAATTATACATATATATTACATATAAACTTAGAATATTTGTAATAAATCCATTATTTATCCAAAAATCATGAAAATTTAGACATAACATCTTGACATCTAAAATAAGACTTCCACACTTTTATTTTTCGGAAAATGCATTAATTTTATATTTTTATTGAATTTAATCATTTTAATCATAATTAAATGATTAAAAATTCATTTTAAGAGATTTTAACCTCAAATTTTCTGGAGCTTTATTTCTATGAATAATAAACTGTAATAAAATATAATTTCTTATAAAATGATTATTTTTGTTATTTTTACTAATTTTAATCATTAAAACATCATTTAAATTCATTAAAAATGTTTTAAATGCAAATAAATTAAAAGAAATTATGGAAATATTATTTTTAGTATTCTACATCATAAAATAATTATTTCTCATAATAAAATTTTGTTTTGGGATCATACCTTGTATTATTCATACTATTTATATTTAAATTAGATTTAATAGTAAACTGTTTAATTAAATATAAATCATTAACTCTATTTCAAGGCTATTTTTCTATAAAATGGAATTTATATCTATATGTGAAATACATAAGAGTTTCAGTCATTTACTAAATTCGTTATAAATATATTTATTTCAAAAAACTGTCGTTCAAATTATTGCTAATAATTTCATCTTCCCTAATACGAGTCTAGCAAGCCCTAATGCCTTAGATGATTCGTCGTCTTAGATTTTTAGTTATTTTCCTCATTTAGTATTTTTATATATAGGTTGAATTCTTCGGAATTCTTAAGCCTTTACGACGAACTTTCTCGGAATTTATATTTAGCGAACTGTGAGTATATCTTTCCCCTTTTTACTGTTTATTATTCTGGGGTGACTCATGTACTTACTATCAAGTTTCTATTTCTTTTACTTAATGCAATTCTCATGTGTGTTTGCTTTATGTTAATTGGTGTGTCTATGACTTGTCAAAATCATTAACCGCTGGGCGGCCTAGCTTTTCAATGAATAGTACTATGGTATACCCCCCTTGAGACTCTGTTGAGAATCTTGGTCATTGTCTTGTTAATTCATTATTCAGTTTGTTAGTCATGTGTTAGTCATTATTCTCAGGTTTGGTTTTGACTGATACTACTTAGTTACATATTTGCAAACAGTATACAACACATGAATTGCGAAACATTTTATTTCTATACTATATATATCAAACGAGTGTACTCACCAATACATTATATGTGTTGACAAAATTGTTTTGTACATGTTTCAGGTGACGTTTGATCTTACATGCTTTCACGCTTAGGCTGGACCTAGTGCTTAAATAAAAGTTGAACATTTACTATCTATGTTTGAAAATTCTATTAAGACTCTTTGTATTTCGTTTTGAACAATGGAAGTTATTTACTATTAATATTTACAGTTTAGTCCATGTGCTATTGAACAATCGTCACTACGTGACACCTCGATGTTTCCGCCATCGGTTGGGGTGTTACAGATTGGTATCAGAGCCATGGTTATAGGGAATTAGGTTATTAGTAAATGCTTTTGACCTAGACTATAACTAAGCTACCCATTATATGCTTTCTTTTATTCTCATATTTCTTTAGACAGATTTTTCTCCTTTTATTCAAGAAGATCATATTCCACAAACGAAACGAAAACATCAAGTTAGGAGTGATATCCATATCTTGGTGAATAGTTTCACTCCTTACATATTTTATTTATTTATCTTGGAATATTTTCCTTTCGAGATAGGAGACGTCCAAATCTCAAGGAATCTATCCCTCCAAAAGAAACTTAAATCACTAAGCTAGGAGTGATATCCTTAACTTAGTGACCCGTTTCACTCCAACGTATTTTAAAATTTTTGGAAGTATATCCTTGAGTTAGGAGTGAAATCCACACCTCAAAGATATATATTTCCACATCTCGAGATCCGCTAAAGTTTTGGAAAATTATTTGTGACGGGGCACGTGCAATCTGGAAGGGTGAGCGCCTGTATTCTGGGTTTTCTGGCTAGGTTGGTAATTCGCATAAATCCCAATCAGACGAGGGACCCGTTTACCTACCTGGGAATTCTCGGGATGAGCATTCACTTATAGGCTAAAGTACGCCCCCACAGATATTTCATTTGCTTTTATCATGGTTTGATCTATTGGAAATTTTTCTATGTTGATTTCTAGGTTACTCTTTAATTATGCAATTTCTCGTATGCTATGTGTTGAATCTCATAGGTGTTGCTTTATTTTTGTAGATGTCTGATCGCGAATCTCGCAAAAGAGCTTCTAAGCGTCAAGCTAAGTTGAAGTCTGATCAGCGTATCGCGACCATGCTTAATGACAAGCTGGAAACCCTTGTTCCTAACATTATTAATGCTATTATTCCAAACCTTCACCCGAACGGTAGCTCGAATGGGAACTCTAACGGGAATGCGGGTGGAAATGGTGGAACTAGTGAGAATAAGTGCACATTCAAACATTTCAACTCTTGCCATCCCAACAAGTTTAATGGCACTGAGGGAGCCACTGGGTTACTTGAATGGTTCGAAAGTATGGAGAATACGTTCATTAATAGCGACTGTCCAGCCAACTTACGGGTTCGTCATGCCACGGGTGTTCTTCAAAAGAGAGCGCTCACTTGGTGGAATGGTGAAAAACATGCTCGAGGGACGGAAGCTGCTTTAGCAATGTCTTGGGATGATTTCAAAATTGCCATGACAACTGAGTTCTGTCCTCGTAGTGAGATGAAGAAATTGGAGGATGAATTCTATCACCTCAAGCAGGATAGTGGCAACAACGTTCCCTACAACAACCGTTATCACGAGCTGAGCTTACTGATTCCTCGTATGGTGACACCACTGCCCTTAGCCATTGAGAAGTATATTGAGGGATTACCACCTCAGATCCATGATACAGTTATGGGGAGTAAACCTGCTACTGTAGAGGATGCCATTCGTCTTGCAGCATCTCTTACCGACAAGCATGTCAAAGATGGTACCCTGACTCGTAAAGGTACTAAGCGACCCACTGAAACCTCTTCAACCCCTGCTACCACTGAACCTCTCAAAAGTACCTCTGCCTCTGCCTTTACTTCTGGATCCAACAAGAAACGTAAAGGTAGAAGTCAAAATTATGCTGTTGTTGCACCTATTAATCAAATCCCCGCTACTAACCCACCTGCCGCACCTCAAGCCCAATCTGGCCCAAAACCTTATACTGGCATTTTCCCCAAGTGTAGTAAATGCAACTGGCACCACCCTACTGACCGACTTTGCTGGAAGTGTGATAATTGCGGCAAAACAGGCCATACTACCTCTCACTGCCGAGAAACCAAATCTGGGAATGCTCAAAACCAGAGGACTGGTCAACCCAGAACTTGTTATGCTTGTGGTGATCCTAACCACAGGCAAGATAGGTGTCCTCATCTGACTGCTTTTATCCAGTCTCGTCAGCAAACTCCAGCAGCTCCAGCAGTCCCAGCAATCCAAGCAGCTCCTTCTCGCGGCCGTGCTTTCAACATTAATGCTAATCAAGCTCAAGCGGCCAATGATGTGGTCAACGGTACATTTCTTATTAACAATTTGTATGCTTCCATTTTGTTTGATACCGGTGCGGATAAGAGTTTTGTTTCGTTAGAATTTGAACCCTTACTTGCTCGTGAACGTTCTCACCTTACACATCCTTGTACCGTGGAAGTTGCTGATGGAAATCCTATTGTTATCAAATCTGTGATTCGCAATTGCACGTTGAATCTAAATGACTATGATTTCTCTATTGACCTGGTACCCATGAAGTTGGGTAGTTTCGATGTTATAGTAGGCATGGACTGGCTTTCTAAACACCATGCCGAGGTTGTTTGCTTCGAGAAATATATTCGAATTCCACTTCCATCTGGTGAATCTTTATCTGTTTATGGGGAAACGACATCGAAGGGTTTGAAACTTATGTCTTGCACTCAAGCTCAAAAATATCTTCGTAAGAAGTATATATCTTTCTTGGCTCATGTGGTGGAAAAGAAGGATAAGGGTAAGAGTATTCAAGATGTTCCAGTTGTGTGTGATTTTCCAGAGGTTTTTCCTGAGGATTTATCTGGTTTACCTCCTGTTCGCTCTGTTGATTTCCGTATTGATCTTGTTCCTGGTGCTACTCCCGTCGCTAAAGCTCCATATCGTCTTGCACCTTCGGAAATGCAAGAACTTGCTAGCCAACTTCAGGAACTAACTGACAAAGGTTTCATTCGTCCGAGTTCCTCGCGTTGGGGAGCTCCAGTATTATTCGTTAAGAAGAAAGATGGGACTTTTCGTATGTGCATTGACTATCGTGAACTTAATAAGCTTACGATAAAGAATCGTTACCCTCTACCTCGCATCGATGACCTTTTTGATCAGCTTCAGGGTGCAGTCTGTTTTTCGAAGATCGACCTTCGTTCTGGATACCATCAACTTCGTGTTCATGAAGATGACATTCCCAAAACCGCCTTTCGAACTCGTTACGGTCACTATGAGTTCATGGTTATGCCTTTCGGTTTAACCAATGCACCTGCGGTTTTCATGGATCTTATGAATCGAGTTTGCAAACCTTTCTTGGACAAATTCGTAATAGTATTCATCGACGATATTCTCATTTATTCCAAATCCAGGACTACCCACGAACAACATCTTCGTCAAGTTTTAAGCCTTCTTCGTGATGAGCAACTGTATGCCAAGTTCTCCAAATGTGAATTTTGGCTTAAGGAAGTTCAATTCCTTGGTCACGTAATAAACGACAAAGGAATACACGTAGACCCTGCTAAGATTGAAGCCATAAAAAGCTGGATTGTACCCACAACTCCCACTGAGGTTCGTTCGTTTCTTGGTCTTGCTGGTTACTACCGTCGTTTCATTGCCAACTTTTCAAAGATCGCGGTTCCACTTACTTCTTTGACTCACAAAGATAAACCTTTCATATGGGGATCCAGTCAGGAAGAAGCATTTCAAACTTTGAAACAAAAGCTTTGCGACGCTCCTGTTCTCTCTCTTCCTGATGGTGTTGACGATTTTGTGGTGTACTGTGATGCATCTCACCTAGGCCTTGGTTGTGTTCTCATGCAACGAGGCAAGGTCATCGCTTATGCATCACGACAATTGAAAACATCTGAGAAAAATTACACTACTCATGACCTTGAACTTGGAGCCGTTGTGTTCGCGTTGAAAATTTGGAGACACTATCTGTATGGTACTAAATGTGTGGTCTTTACTGATCACAAAAGTCTTCAACATATTTTCAACCAAAAAGATTTAAATATGCGTCAGCGTCGATGGGTTGAATTTCTAAATGATTATGATTGTGAGATTCGCTATCATCCTGGAAAAGCGAATGTTGTGGCTGATGCTCTTAGTCGCAAGGCATATACTCAACTTAACTGCATTCAGACTCATGATCTCAAACTTCGAATCTATGAAGCCCAACATGTTTCGGTTACTGAAGGCAATATGTACAAAGAAATGTCATGTGGAGCTGAAAATCTTTTGGAGACGAAACATGGATTGCTCTATCTCTCCAATCGTCTATGGATTCCTGATCGTGATAATCTTAGAACCTTTATCATGGACGAGGCTCATAAGACTCGTTACTCCATTCACCCTGGTGCAGATAAGATGTATCAGGATCTGCGTCCCATGTATTGGTGGCCCGGTATGAAGAAGGATATAGCTCACTACGTGGCTAAATGCCTTACTTGTGCCAAGGTCAAAGCTGAGCATCAACGTCCATCTGGTTTGCTTGTACAACCAGAGATTCCTGTGTGGAAATGGGAGAACATTGCTATGGACTTCATTACTAAATTACCCCGCACTGCACGAGGTCATGATAGTATTTGGGTCATTGTGGATCGTTTAACTAAATCTGCACACTTTTTACCCATTCGTGAGACTTATTCGGCTGAGAAACTGGCTAATCTTTATATCGCCGAGATCATTAGTCGTCACGGAACTCCTTTGAGCATCATTTCTGATCGTGACAGCAAGTTCACTTCTCGTTTTTGGCAAACTCTTCATGACGCGTTGGGAACCAAACTAAATCTTAGCACAGCATACCATCCTCAGACAGATGGTCAAACGGAGCGTACTATTCAAACATTAGAAGATATGCTTCGGGCTTGTGTCATAGATTTTGGTGGTAATTGGGATTCACACTTGCCTTTGGTTGAGTTTTCGTATAATAACAGCTATCATGCCAGTATCCGTATGGCACCTTTTGAAGCTCTTTATGGTCGCAAATGCCGTTCTCCTGTGTGCTGGAGTGAGGTCGGTGATACTCTCATTACCGGTCCCGAACTTGTCCAGGAAACAACAGACAAAATTGCGCTTATTCGTGGATCCTTACTGGCAGCTCAGAGTAGACAGAAGAGTTACGCTGATCAAAGGCGTAAACCCTTGGAATTTCAAGTTGGTGACATGGTTCTTCTTAAAGTCTCACCTTGGAAGGGTGTTTTTCGGTTCGGGAAAAAAGGAAAGCTGGCTCCGAGATACGTAGGCCCATTTAAGATTTTGGAAAGAGTTGGAAAAGTGGCTTACAAGCTAGATCTTCCCGATGAACTCAGCAACGTTCACCCTACCTTCCATGTATCGAACTTGAAAAAGTGTTTGGCGGATGAGAATTTACATGTTCCACTGGAGGATATTCAGGTTGACGAAACGATGCGTTTCACGGAGAAACCCGTGGAAATTATGGATCGTGAAGTCAAGACTCTTAAGCGTAGCCGTATTCCTATTGTCAAGGTTCGTTGGGAGTCTAAACGTGGCCCAGAATTTACTTGGGAACGTGAAGACCAAATGAAGACAAAGTACCCTCATCTCTTTACAGGAACCTCCACTTGAAATAAATTTCGAGACGAAATTTTCTAAAGTAGGGGAGACTGTGACATCCGTCACCCTCGACTTTTATCTAATTTACAATTTTAGTCCTTCTAATATTTTCTGTATTTGTTGTCGCTTTCAAATTTAATAAATGTGCGAAATTTAAATTATATTAATTGCATGTTCTTTTTGGATCTTAATCTCGATTTAAGTTAACGCGTATGTTGCAACGTTATTCGGAAAATATACGTATATCATAAAAATTCCTAGTTATACAAGTTTTGAGTTAATTAATTAACTAGGTTAGTGGTTATAAAGGAAACTTTAACAAGAAACATTAAAACTAACTAAGAAAAGTATGAGGGGCCTTTATTGACAATTGCTGAAAGTTAAAAAAAAAATATTCATATCTGCTGCTGTTCACGTTTTTCCGGCCAAGGCAGAAATTCCGGCGGCCGGAATTTATTCCGGCGAGACCTTTAACCTTTATTTAAGCGTCCGTTTCAACGGGTTAGCATTCCAAACGTTTTCTTCGTCATTATTCGACTCATTTGGATAATTATTATACGTTTTAACAAGGTTTTAAGGCGATTTAAATAACCTCCACTTGAAACCGATCGGAACCTTGATGTCAAGAAAAAACGCTCGTTTTTCACCTATAAATACGAACTGATCTCACCACTTTACCTCTGCACCACTACACAACAAAACCCACAACAAAATTTATACAGAAACACGTCCAAAGCTGCTCGATTTGGTAATTTTTTTTCCGGTTTTGCGTTTTCCTCTCGCGGCCTCGAAGAACCAATTGTAAGTTCAGTTTATAATGCCGTTTTGATTGTTTATCCATCATCTTTAAAAGCCCTAAGGTTTTGTGGCTTAACTATACCAGAATCGGAGTAATTGAATTGTGATAAGGGTTAGGGTTTATGGCTAGATGATTGGGGGAAGAAGACCTTTTGATTAAGAATATAAATATAAATCACCTTCTGATATGTTAACAAATGGTATAGATGGTCTAGTGGTTAAGGTTGTTGGGTTGCTCCATGAAGATCCGGGTTCGACCCCCATGGACCCCCATTTCTTTTCTTTCTTTTTTCTTTCTTTTTGGTTTATATTTCTTTTCATTAATTATACATATATATTACATATAAACTTAGAATATTTGTAATAAATCCATTATTTATCCAAAAATCATGAAAATTTAGACATAACATCTTGACATCTAAAATAAGACTTCCACACTTTTATTTTTCGGAAAATGCATTAATTTTATATTTTTATTGAATTTAATCATTTTAATCATAATTAAATGATTAAAAATTCATTTTAAGAGATTTTAACCTCAAATTTTCTGGAGCTTTATTTCTATGAATAATAAACTGTAATAAAATATAATTTCTTATAAAATGATTATTTTTGTTATTTTTACTAATTTTAATCATTAAAACATCATTTAAATTCATTAAAAATGTTTTAAATGCAAATAAATTAAAAGAAATTATGGAAATATTATTTTTAGTATTCTACATCATAAAATAATTATTTCTCATAATAAAATTTTGTTTTGGGATCATACCTTGTATTATTCATACTATTTATATTTAAATTAGATTTAATAGTAAACTGTTTAATTAAATATAAATCATTAACTCTATTTCAAGGCTATTTTTCTATAAAATGGAATTTATATCTATATGTGAAATACATAAGAGTTTCAGTCATTTACTAAATTCGTTATAAATATATTTATTTCAAAAAACTGTCGTTCAAATTATTGCTAATAATTTCATCTTCCCTAATACGAGTCTAGCAAGCCCTAATGCCTTAGATGATTCGTCGTCTTAGATTTTTAGTTATTTTCCTCATTTAGTATTTTTATATATAGGTTGAATTCTTCGGAATTCTTAAGCCTTTACGACGAACTTTCTCGGAATTTATATTTAGCGAACTGTGAGTATATCTTTCCCCTTTTTACTGTTTATTATTCTGGGGTGACTCATGTACTTACTATCAAGTTTCTATTTCTTTTACTTAATGCAATTCTCATGTGTGTTTGCTTTATGTTAATTGGTGTGTCTATGACTTGTCAAAATCATTAACCGCTGGGCGGCCTAGCTTTTCAATGAATAGTACTATGGTATACCCCCCTTGAGACTCTGTTGAGAATCTTGGTCATTGTCTTGTTAATTCATTATTCAGTTTGTTAGTCATGTGTTAGTCATTATTCTCAGGTTTGGTTTTGACTGATACTACTTAGTTACATATTTGCAAACAGTATACAACACATGAATTGCGAAACATTTTATTTCTATACTATATATATCAAACGAGTGTACTCACCAATACATTATATGTGTTGACAAAATTGTTTTGTACATGTTTCAGGTGACGTTTGATCTTACATGCTTTCACGCTTAGGCTGGACCTAGTGCTTAAATAAAAGTTGAACATTTATTATCTATGTTTGAAAATTCTATTAAGACTCTTTGTATTTCGTTTTGAACAATGGAAGTTATTTACTATTAATATTTACAGTTTAGTCCATGTGCTATTGAACAATCGTCACTACGTGACACCTCGATGTTTCCGCCATCGGTTGGGGTGTTACACTTAGAGAGAAGGAGTGGGTTTTGACATGAGTTGTCACGTGGTAAGAATTGGATTCAAAACTCAAGCCTCCAAAAAAAGGGAGTGAAGAAGCTTGGGATTTAAATATTTTAAAGTTTATTTATTTAAAGTTTATTTATTTAAAGAAAAAAAAAAACCTCCAATCACCTCCTTCCACCTCTGCTCCCCATTCCCTAAGCCAAGTCTTCCCTCCACGTCAAAGGGGCAACGCCCCACTCACCCAAGGTAGGGGGTGGTGTCCAGGCTTATGTTGATTATTGAATATAAAAAACTCTGTTCTTACCTATGACCTATTGCCTATTGGTCTAGTGGTATGGTGTTCCTCCTTACAAATGTGAGGTTGTAGGTTTAAATCCTTGCAAGTGCAAGGTAAAGGTGGAATTAAGGGTGTTAAAAAGAAATTTGCCGTTAAAAAAAAAAAAAGAACTTTGTTCTTGGAACCTTTTGTTCAACTAATCGTCTTTGATTACTAAATTGTTTTTCAGCCATTTGATCGCTTTCGAAACTGCATCATATTGCTTAAAATGATTAGATTTCACTATTAGTAAAACATGTTTTACAAATTTTGATTTTAGTTTTTCATCACAAGAAAAATAAGAAACTGGTTACCAGAAAAATAAAAAATTGATTACTTTTAACAAAAAAAATATATATATTATAAACTTGTTTTCTTTCTAAAACAAAATGGATTACAAAAGGAACTGGTATGAAAATATTATTTTGGAAAACAAATTTAGTTTTTTTTTAAGGAATAATGGAAATAAATAATCCCAACTATTGACTATTGACCAATAACAGTCCCAACTACGAAAATTACCAATAGTGGTCCCAACTTTCGACATATTTGAATATAATGGACTCAAACTAACGGAGGTCTAACTCCGTTAGTGTGATGCTGACGTGGCATCCTAGGTGGCAAAATGATCCTACATGGCATCCTATGTGGCATCCTACGTGGCATGCCACGTCAGCACCACACTAACGCCGTTAGTTTGGGTCCATTATATTCCAATATGTCGAAAGTTGGGACCACTATTGGTAATTTTCGTAGTTGGGACTGTTATTGGCCAATAGTTAATAGTTGGGATTATTTATTTCCATTATTCATTTTTTTAATCATTTTCTTAAATAAAAGTTGAAAGAAAAGCAGAATTAATCCAAAAGGATTTGGGTCTGGGCCGAAAAGAGCGAGCTGGGCTAGGCGGTTAAGTTCGAAGATGATGATGGGTTGGATCGAGGCTGGTGACTTAGTAGGAAAAAGTTAAATATATTTATCACTGATAATTTAAAACTTAAGAAAGGTACCAAATAGTATTCAATTGAATTCCGTTTAGTGATATTAAAACCGTTTCATCGAACTTTATGATTTTAGATTTTAGATTTTAAATTCTTGCGTTTGAACTTTTAGATTGTAGATATTAGAATGTTTGTTAGTGACATTGAAACCGTTTCATCGAACTCTATGATCTTAGATTTTAAGTTCCTGCGTTTGAACTTTTAGCTTGCAGAATGTTTGTTACATCACCATGTCTTTTTATTTGCATTATGTTTTTTTTTTTTGTTATTGTATCTTTTTTGCGATTTATTGTCTCTCTTTTCCTCGACATTGCATTATATTTATCGATATTGTGTTATATTTTGTGATTCGCTATGTTATCTTCTGTGATCTATTGTCTCTTTTGTATGTTTCTCATTCTTCTTATTTGGTTGTATCTTTTGTATGATAACTTAACCTTATACTGTAAATGTTTATAAGGCTACACGGTGGAGCGGTGGCGCCCACTCCACCTCAGCCAAAATTTGATCAATAGCGCTCCCCCACTTTGTTTCCTTGGCGCCATTGAAGGGTCATGAACCCAATAACAAAGGGAAATGGATGTAAATGTGGGGCCATCAATGTTTTCACCGTTTAACAACAGTCAATTTGGTTAAAAAAATACTTTAAACCCTCTATATATATTCTTTCACACCCGCCCCATTTTTAACCCAACCCACTATACATTCTACATTCATTCTTTTTCTTATTTAATCTTCAAATGGTAAACCGACGTTGGACCGTGAAAGAGGACATCACCTTGACCAGCAGTTATGTTACCACACTCGAGAAACCGTTAAAAGTTATTTGCGTTCATGATACCATTTCGTATTTAATCTTCAAGAAACCGTTAAAAGTGATTTGCGTTACGGGTATGATTGTAAAATCACCATTATTTTAAATGGTGTAAAATCACCATTATCTTCAAGATACCATTTCGTATTTAATCTTCAAATGATTAGATGTGGTAGGGGTATGATTGTAAAATCATCATTATTTTAAATCAAAAACCAAAAAACCATCCAACCCTCCCCCCATTTGGAAACAATAATCTCGATATTTTGTTTTATATACAAGCCTAAGGTTTGTTCATTATTTTTTAATGAAGTGTTTTATAATCATATGTTAACCGATTGTCCATCTTCATTGTGCTTTATCATCTAGGGTAGGTGATTGTATTATTAAAGTGTGATTTATTTATACTCATTGTTTAGTTGGGTAGTTAATAAGTATGTCGAACCGATTACCTAAACTTAAGGTTTGTTCATTGTTTCTTAGTGAGGTGTTTTATGATAATTTGTTAACCGATTGTCCATTTTAGTGTGTTTTGCCATCATGGTTAAGTGATTGTTTATTAAATTGTGTTTTGTGCTCATTGTTTAGTTGAGTAGTTAATAAAGACACCTTTTATGCTTAGTGTTTGTTTATAATGGAGTTTGAATATAAAACACAATTTAATTCATTGTGTTGTTATACATGAATTTAACACAATGATTGGTGAAATATAAAAATTAACATGTTATGTATATGATGGTGTTTATAACCTAGTAAATGGGTTAGGCCTTGAGCATATGAAGTTGCTTGTAAGCTTCTCTTAAGTTTTAGACATATAGCTTGAAATACGTTAAGTTAGACTGTTTGTTGTGAGCCGTGAACGAGCTCCGGTGCGAGGGAGGTTTCATTCCGGCGTTCACCCTCAGCCACAACAGCTCCAAGCCTCCATTCGAACAGTCACGAGTCGCGACGCGAGCACAGGCGACGGTGGTCGCGTGCGTTAATGGGAGAGAGAGGTGCTTTGGTCGCGCCGGTGCTCACCCCCAGCCACAACGGGGTCAAGTGACCGGGTTACTTGAGAGTGAAGTTTGTGGCTCGCGTCTGCTTGCTAGCGGCCGATAACGGATAGTCTTATCTAAAGTTAAATAAACCGTAACTTTATATAACTTTACGTAACTTTGTAAGTTCTTTCTTTGATATTATGTGGGTGTTCACTACTTGTTTGACTTTGTTTATAATCTTTTATAGGATGGAAATGTGTTCTAACTTTATTTTTTAAAATTTAATGACTACATATTTTAATCACAAAATAACTTTTAGTTTAGTGGAATTAATTTGTGTGCAAAAGATGTCCATCTCTTATAGATGTCCTTGTTTATTAATTTTTTAAAAATGTACTTGTTTTTGGTCATGCAAAAACAAATTCTAAAACTTATTGTGCACCATGGTACAAACAGAATCCCCCAAAATAAATATCTTTCCTAAACAGGACTGGTATGGTGGTGATGCAGCTCTCATCTTATACAAGTTGTATCCAACACACTCCATTTGTTGTGATATGAAGAAGAATTATCGCCCCTCTCTTCTCGCTACACAAATTTTAAGAAAACCTTACAAAAATTGAGCGCTAAACTTTTAATTTGGAATTTTAAGGCATCAGGGGGCGGTGTAGAGGGTCTTAGGACGCTAAATTTGGATTTAACTAATTAAGGCCCCATTAGCGCTCCACTGCACGTATCGTTAGATAATTATATATATTTAGGGGCTGATTGATTTAGAGTATGACACATGTTTCTGATTGTGCTATGTAATGATGGGAGGTTGAAAGAGAGATAAGGCGAATGTGAAATAGGATCGGCCACCCCAACATAATTTTCCAAACATTTTGCTCCACTCATACCCAATCCAATCTATCCAATGCCTGACTGAACCAAGATCATCCACAATCTGTCTGTCATTGGTTTTGTTTTAGACTCAAGCTGCTGATAATAAACGATTGGCTTTGGTTGCTCGCTCGCGGTTAACAGTAGAGACACCCAACAAGTATCGTCTACACGTGTGCCAATGCCTTTCAACTTGTTGGTGGGTAATTTGTCCAAATCTTAGCACTCACCCACCACCTCAGATCTGGAATCTTTATTATTTTATGTTTTCGTGTATAAACTTTGCACACATGGTCATATCTCATCCTTCTACTTGACATCTATTTTTATTACCTAACCTTACCTTATTATTAGTTATTCATATCCTATGTAATTTTCCTATAAGTGTTATTTGGTCATTCAGAATGTGCTGGCGGCGTAACTTTTTGTCTGTCTGTCCGCTATTTTGATGTAATTTTTTCAGTCATTGAATGAAAAATCGAATTAATATGGTTAAAAAAATAAGGGAGACAAATAAAATGTATATAAATCTTGAAACACCTGATGAAAGTTGAATGGGTTTAGATAGAACAAAAAATTGAGTGACCTTAAGTGAACATTCGAGCAACAAGGTTATTATTGGATGATTTTTTCCGTTCAAACTGAAATTAACGTATCTAGTTTGTCTTTAAAATGGATTTGTAATGATAACACGAAGTTACTGATGTATTTTGACCGATTTTTTCTTTGCGGATGGTTTTATGTAGAACATAGTTTTTCTTAGGGGTGCAAATGAGCTGAGCCGTTTGAGTTCAGCTCGGTAAAAAGCTCGAAACGAGCTGAGCCTTACCCAGCCCAGGCGGGGCTTGAACCTGAAATGAAGCTCGTTTATTTATCGAGCTTGAGCCTAGTCAAGTTCAGGATCAACTCGGCTCATTTGCACCTCTAGTTTTTTTTGTGCGTATAGGAATAACAAAATAAGTCACTCATTTAAAAAAAAATTAATTTACTTTAAAATATAAGAAAATTTTTCAAACTACAAAAATTAAAAGTTTTGTTTATTTATAGATCATGTCATGTGTATGTTATATTGCAAACAAATAACTTACATTTGGGTTAGTAAACGTTTAAGAAAATCATATAAACAAATAATACTGCCATTTTATTAACATAACACACATTTGCGCATAAGAAATACATACACAAAAATATTAACCACCGATTAAAAGTTAAAAATTTAAGTTTATAATTTTTGTTCTCACTTAATTTAGTGTTTTGTAACAAATCTCATCACCATTCTTTGTTATCCATTTTTGTAACGGCCAACAAAACTAATGCCCGACTATCCAGGGACGCGCCGCTCCTCGAGTGAAAGCTCCACATACGCTCGGGTTTACCAATAGCGTTGGGCAACCTAAGCTCACAAGTTCCCGAACCGAGAAAAAGTCGCCCACTAGAAGGCTCTCCGCGGTAAAACCTGAGTAGGATCAGATTCGAACTTGAGACCTTCAGTCTCAAGCTCTAACCCTCATTTCCCATGCCAATCCACCACAAGGGTGGGGACTCTTGTTATCAACTTATTGTTAAACATAATTTCAAATAGGGACGGCAATGGGTCGAGTTTGAGACGGGTTTAGGTAATCCCTAATTTCAAGTTATTTTCTTTTCTTTAAACAAAATTAAAACTTAGGTAGGCAACATGAAAGTGTGTGTATAGTTTAGGACCAAAAACATAAACTCTTAGCTAACTCAATGACATGTGACTAGGTGTGAGATAGATAGATAACATAACATATGAGGCCAGTGTACACCCATTAACCTCTTTTTATCACCAATCCATGAACCGATAACCAAGAAAACACACACACACAGAGCATTCTTTTGCTCTATCTATCTTCTTCTTCACCAAACCCATCACACACACAATGGAACGTGCACGCAGGCTAGCCAACAAAGCCATCCTCAGACGCCTCTTATCCCAATCCAAACCCAACCCATCATCCCCTTCTCTTTACTCACCTTCACGCTATGTCTCCTCCTTATCACCTTACATCTACAACAGCCCAACAAACGTTAAACCACACAACAAAAACCTTAACGGGTTTCCCTCACAAACCCGGTCCATTTCAGTCGACGCATTGAAACCAAGTGACACGTTCCCACGTCGCCATAACTCAGCCACCCCTCAAGAACAGATCAAGATGGCTGAGTTCGTTGGGTTTCATGATCTCGACTCACTAATTGACGCAACTGTCCCGAAATCTATCCGTCTTGATAAGATGAAGTATTCAAAGTTTGATGATGGGTTAACTGAGTCTGAAATGATTGCACATATGCAGGATTTGGCTTCGAAGAATAAGATATATAAGTCGTTTATTGGTATGGGTTATTATAACACTTATGTGCCTAGTGTAATATTAAGGAATATTATGGAGAACCCAGGTTGGTATACGCAGTATACGCCTTACCAAGCTGAGATAGCACAGGGTAGGCTCGAGTCATTGCTTAATTTTCAAACGATGGTTACTGATTTAACGGGTTTGCCAATGTCGAATGCGTCGTTGTTAGATGAAGGGACAGCAGCTGCAGAAGCAATGGCAATGTGTAATAATATTCTAAAGGGTAAAAAGAAGACATTTATTATTGCTAGTAACTGTCACCCACAGACGATTGATATTTGTAAGACTAGGGCTGATGGGTTTGATTTAAAGGTGGTTACGGCGGAGCTTAAGGAGTTTGATTACTCGTCGGGTGATGTGTGTGGGGTGTTGGTTCAGTATCCTGGGACCGAAGGCGAGGTGTTGGATTATAGTGAGTTTATTAAGAATGCACATGCTAATGGGGTGAAAGTGGTGATGGCTAGTGATTTGTTGGCTTTGACGGTTTTGAAGCCGCCTGGTGAGCTTGGGGCGGATATTGTGGTGGGTTCGGCTCAGCGGTTTGGGGTTCCTATGGGGTATGGTGGTCCTCATGCGGCTTTTCTTGCAACTTCTCAAGAGTATAAGAGAATGATGCCTGGAAGGATTATTGGTGTTAGTGTTGATTCTTCTGGGAAACCGGCTTTACGTATGGCGATGCAGACCCGTGAGCAGCATATCAGGAGGGATAAAGCAACTAGCAATATTTGTACAGCTCAGGTATTGTTTTCATGTTTGGATTCTGATTGTTGTGAATTGTCTAGCTACTTGTATATTAACTTAGTTTGAGACGCTTTTGCTCGCTTACCGTACGAGAAGTTATCAAAAGCACATCCAAACCATAGTTATCAAAGGCGCTAGGCGCACTCAAGGCGCATAGGCCTTGCCTGCAGTGGCGGAGCTCTTTAGGGGCGGGGAGGGGTTCGCTCAAAAGTTCCGATTATATAGTATTCGTATAGAAATTTTTTGTTATATACGGTTTCAACCCCCCGGAATTGGTTTTCGACCCCCGAAATTAGTGATTTCCGACCCCCCGAAGTTTCGGGTCAAGCTTCGCCACTGCTTGCCTGGGGCCTAGGCGCGAGGCGCAAAAAAAAGCGAGGGCCTGAGATAAAAAAAAAAAAGCGAACAAAGAAAATAAAGTAAAAATATATTAAAATCATACTATTTTTCATCTACTTAGTATCAAAAGTTTTGAAATATTGATGTATTAGTGTATAGAAGTAGTTTTCCTGAGATAAAAGTAGAAATATGGTTGGAATTTAGCCATAATTTAACGGATTTGGCTGGAAACTCTCCAGAATTTGGGAATCTAAGTAAAATCTGCCCCTAAACCATCACCTAGAGAATTAAAGCGCAATTTCCTTGACTCAAAGTGCAAATGCATCGCCTCGCTTAAAAAATGGGCCTAGGCGGAAGAGGCGATGGCTTTTGACAACTATGATCCAAACACAATATCCTACAGTCCGTTTTATTAAAGCTTATTATCTGACCCTAGTTATTCAAATCTAATAATCACTTTCGAAATTCGCACCTAAGTAATTCTTATTTTTATTATTGTACAAATGATTACAGAAGTTTCCTTATATATGCATATGTGTTTCAGAGATTAACCTCTATTTTTCTTACATAACTCATTTTTTTTTATTAAATAGGCATTGCTTGCAAACATGGCTGCTATGTTTGGTGTGTACCATGGGCCAGAAGGCCTAAAGACCATTGCCAAACGAGTCCATGGCCTAGCCGGCACATTTGCTGCAGGTTTGAAGAAGTTAGGGACAGTACAAGTCCAAGATCTCCCTTTTTTTGACACTGTGAAAGTAACATGTGCCGACTCAAGCGCAATTGCTGAAGAAGCTAACAAGCATAAAATGAATCTCCGTATAGTCGACAAAAACACTGTAAATATCTTTCTTACTTCTATTTATGTATTCAAAATACAAATGCTAAGAACTCATTTTTAAATATGTTTCTCTCAGATCACAGTCTCGTTCGATGAGACAACAACGATTGAAGATGTTGATACTTTGTTCAAAGTTTTTGCATTAGGAAAACCTGTGAGTGTATCCCTTATATATCTATCTTTTCTTACAAAAAAACTTGTAGGGATATTTTTAATTTACTTTAATCTTATTTAATTATAGGTGACATTCACTGCTGCATCCGTTGCACCCGAGGTTCAGGATGCTATCCCGTCTGGGCTTGTAAGGGAGACTCCGTATTTGACCCATCCAATTTTTAACATGTATGGTCCTTTTTCTATGTTTGAAAAAACATTTAAACTCCGATTCTTATTTATAGTTGAAAATACTGAAAAAATACCACTTACCATCTTCATGAAAATAACCTTATATTAATCAAAACAGTGTATACAACATAGTTGTCAAAAGCGCGCCTAGGTGCAATTAGGCGCACCAAGTGCACAGCGCCCTGTGAGGCGCGCCCCTAGGCACTGAGGCGCACTATCGGGGCTGTTTTTAGGCTGATTTCCGGCTAAAAGTTGCCTAAACCTCTAAAACATCCTAAATGAGTTATGAACAAGTCCTAAACCCCTAAAACATCCTAATGTAGCCCTAAACAAGCCTAAAACATCTCTAAAATCCCTAAAAATGTATTTTATACTATGCGCGTAATTATAAAAAGCCCTCGTTTTTTTATGCGCCTTGCGCCTAGGCTCCAGGCTTTTGACAACTATGGTATACAATGATCTGTTTCTTTAAGTACTTGCCTGATTTTTTTTCTTTCAAATTTTAGGTATCATACGGAGCATGAGCTACTAAGATACCTTAGTAAATTGCAATCAAAGGACCTCTCTTTATGCCACAGTATGATTCCATTGGGATCATGTACCATGAAGCTTAATGCAACTACAGAAATGATGCCTGTGACATGGCCCGCCTTTGCAGATATTCATCCGTTTGCTCCTACCGAACAGGCACAGGGTTATCAGGTAACCTTAATTTTATTTTGGTTAACATAAATTAGGGTATCAAATACTGTACTTCAAATCTTTTTTTTTTTTTTTTTTTTTTTTTTTTTTGCAGGAAATGTTCGAGAACTTGGGTGACTTGTTGTGTAGCATTACCGGATTTGATTCTTTCTCCTTGCAACCAAATGCCGGTGCTGCTGGAGAATATGCCGGACTGATGGTTATCCGCGCATATCATATGGTATGCGTAAATTAGTTGTTCAATTTGGTCAACTTCAATAGCCAAGTTAAATAATTGACTTATCGACTCTGGTCAACTGCAGGCAAGAGGAGACCATCATAGGAATGTATGCATTATCCCAGTGTCGGCGCATGGAACAAACCCTGCTAGTGCTGCTATGTGCGGAATGAAAATCATTACTGTGGGAACAGACTCAAAAGGTAACATAAATATAGACGAACTACGCAAGGCTGCGGAGGCAAACAAAGAGAATCTCTCTGCTCTTATGGTAAGTAGTTAATTAGACATCATTATTTTGGCACAATGGAATGTGTTATAAATTATATTAATTGAATTTCAGGTTACCTATCCTTCAACTCATGGAGTGTATGAGGAGGGTATTGATGAAATTTGCAAAATTATTCATGATAATGGTGGTCAAGTTTACATGGATGGAGCAAACATGAATGCACAGGTTGGTTTGACCAGTCCAGGGTTCATTGGTGCTGATGTGTGCCATCTCAACTTGCACAAGACATTTTGCATTCCACATGGCGGAGGCGGTCCCGGTATGGGTCCCATTGGTGTGAAAAAACACTTGGCACCATACTTACCTTCACACCCTGTGGTAAGTACCAAAGTTAAATATTAAACTTCAGAAAAAAAAAAAATTAAAATAGTTGTGAAAATTGCTTCTCTATATATATGATCATGGTAATCAATCAGTGTGTTGTGTTCAAATCTGTAAGTTGATTTATGTTTTGATTTGAAGGTGGCGACAGGTGGCATACCGGCCCCTGAACACAGCAAGCCGCTTGGTACCATTGCTGCAGCCCCTTGGGGTTCGGCTCTTATCTTGCCTATATCGTACACATACATTGCCATGATGGGATCTCAAGGAATAACGGATGCATCGAAGATAGCCATCCTGAATGCAAATTATATGGCAAAACGTCTAGAGGTGTTAATTTCTTTCTTTTTTATATTTGTTTATTATTGTCAATAACGTATAACATGACTTAATGTTTGTATTACATTGCAGAATCACTATCCAATTCTTTTCCGTGGTGTGAATGGAACAGTCGCCCATGAATTCATTGTTGATTTGAGACCATTGAAGGTAATATAGAACTCAAAGTCAAATACACTAATCTTGATTGTTTATTTAAGATCTATTGACTAAATTCAATCACTTTCAGACTACTGCTGGAATAGAACCTGAAGATGTTGCTAAACGTCTTATTGATTACGGGTTTCACGGCCCAACAATGTCATGGCCAGTTCCAGGAACACTCATGATTGAACCAACTGAAAGTGAAAGCAAGGTATGGTGGAGGGTAAAGTCTTTATTTTTATTGAAGTTGTAATATTAATTTTACCTAAAGCGTATACTTTTTTGTTTGTAGGCTGAGTTGGACAGGTTTTGCGATGCTTTAATCTCCATTCGACAAGAAATCGCAGAGATTGAGAAAGGAACAGTTGATCTCAACAACAATGTCATCAAGGTATTTTTGCAATCAGATTATGATTCTTTTGGAGTAATTTATTCATGAATTTTATTAGTGACATTAGAAAATCATTATGTTTGTAGGGCGCTCCTCACCCACCACAACTCCTCATGGCTGATAAGTGGACCAAACCGTATTCTAGAGAATACGCAGCGTACCCTGCTCCCTGGCTTCGTGCTGCTAAGTTCTGGCCTACCACATGTTCGTATCTCGCTCCCACCTTCAAAACGTCTATTCCAAACACTTGTTTTTTTTTTCTTTTCCTTATATTCTGATGTGTCTTTATGTAACAGGTCGTGTAGACAATGTGTATGGAGACCGCAACCTCATTTGTACTCTTCAACCACCACAGGAGTATGAAGAGAAAGCCGAAGCTACTGCCTAAGTGAACTATGAATCGCCACATTTGCGTCAAGGTTCTTTCCAGGGTTTATACTTGAATCTGTTCATGTATATACACGGGTTTCGTGTTTCTATGCCTTATGGCTGCTGGATTTTATGATATTCCTGTAATCATGATGACCAGCTGCTCTTATAACAACAATCCCTTGTAATGTACAGCTTTCACTTGTTGTGAAACACATCAATATTAAACTATCTATTAAATCCAAACACAGTAACTAAAACTTTTCAAAAGGTCTAAGGGTAATTTAGTAATCATCACATGGTGGTCATTGGTTGATTCCACCTAATTTTATGCACTTTTTTGTTGAATTTTCCATACAATGGATGATGTTTCCATATGGGTAACGAGTCAAAACATGTGATGTTTTGGATATTGAAGCAAGTCAGGTTGGGTTTGACCATGGACAAATTTTGCTCAAACTAATATTTTTTTATAAATAATTAGTGTGTCAAATTGTTCATACTTCATAGTATAGCTTGCCATTGATTTAAAAAATAAAAATCAAATGTGAAGTATAGCTGATACAAGATGTGCATCAGTAACTTCTTTTTGAGGCAAAAATTGAAAAAATTGTAGAAGTGACAATTCATGTGAGGTGCTATCACATAACTTTAACGGTTAATTAAGCGTGTTGAAATGCTGAAACGTAAACAAGCTGTAAATGGATTGGTGGATTGAATTGTTTGAACTTGTAATTTGTAGTTTCTATTATTATTTTTTAATTATAGTTTATCTAATCACCTAATTAGAAGACATCTTTATTAAATGTGTTAAATGGGTCCATACAGTTACAGATCTTGAACAAAAAACTATGGTAGAGCCAGACTCAATACATATAAAATTTTTCAGAAATTTTCAGTAAAATTTATACTACGAAGCGAAAAGCTGAGTGGGCCGATGTCTCGTCCGGCCCGTAGGAAGATCCGCTAGTGAGTCAACATGTTTATAACTCAATGTCGTTTAGACCCAACCCTAGCTGATTTATTGTATGACATAAAGAACAACCAAGATTTGTACCATATAAAAATGAGGCTTCAACAAGACCTACTACTTATATGGTCGAGCTTTAACTTTGTTTTATTGTTTGTGCGTTGGGATGAGGAAAGTATTTCCAAGCAACACTCGGATATATGCAAATAATGAAGAAAGACTAAAAGATCTAGATGGATCATGCCTAAGTAAAAGATCTCACATTGGGGAATATAAGTTGGGTCAAATGTTTTATAGGTTAATAGGAACAAAAGCAGGGGTGTTAAACTGGCTGTGTTGATAGGTTAAGAGGTTAAACCTAACACGAACCTAGCAATTCTACATAAGTTTAAACATGGCTTGTGTATTTGTTGGTTGACACGAATGTGTCTTGTTAACCTGGAAATTATTATTATTATTATTTTGAACAATGCTACTTTTAAACTAGAAACTAGAAATTGACATAAACCCGCCGACTATAACTACTGTTCATATACGACCTATATTAGATCTGACCAACTGCCCACCTTACCTCCTTTATGTTCAAAAAACATAAAATATTAAAATCCAGATAAACCAAGCGCACTAAACTATATTTTATAACTTTTTATGTTTTGGCATAAATATTCAATCGGTTTAAGTTATTAATTACAACTTTGGAAATAAACAGCTCAACTTGAGAACCAGCCGTTGACGCAAAAGGGACCCATAATTACATCAAATTTTTACGGATTACAACATTTACAAAAACCCTATCTCTTTGAATCTTTTAACTTCTCAAAAACAGTTTTTCCACCTTTAAAGCCAAAAGTCAAAATAGAAAGTGCTTTTAGGTTACACAAACAACTTATTGATTTATTGGCTTCTTTAAAAAAACAATAAGACCGGGTGTAGTGAAGCGTGATTGGGCAACATAGTGCCCCCCACAACGCTACAGGGGGCGTTATGCTTCAAATGTGGTTGATGGCGTGATGATTATAACGTTGTGCAACAAATAAACAAACCAATCACATGATGACACCTCACCTCACCAAATAAACAAACCAATCACATGATGACACCTCAACAAATAAAAAAACCAATCTTTTTCCCACTACCACTACACCTCATTTTCACTTCAAGTCTCACGCTGTAACACCCCAACCGATGGCGGAAACATTGAGGTGTCACGTAGTGACGATTGTTCAATAGCAAATGGACTAAAGTGTAAATTTGAATACATTGATTAAATAATTTATTACATTGAAATGAAATACAACGATTCTAACTGCCAACTAAATTGAAATACAATGAATCAAAATCTAAATATAAATCCGAAAGCTTAAAGGATGCATCTCAAAACAACCTGAAACATGTACAAAATAATTTTGGTCAATACAAAAATTGTATTGGTGAGCATACCCTGTTTAAATAAATATAGTAGAAAAGCGTTTAGCAATTCATGTGCGGTACCATTTGCAATTATGTAATAAGTAATATCCGTTCAAAACCAACCCTGAGAATAATGACTAACACATGACTAACCAACTGAATAATGAATTAACAAGATAATGACCAAGATTCTCTCAACAGAGTCTCAAGGGGGTATACCATAGTACTATTCATTGAAAAGCTAGGCCGCCCAGCGGTTAATGATTTTGACAAGTCATAGACACACCAATTAACATAAAGCAAACACACATGAGAATTGCATTAAGTATAAGAAATTGAAACTTGATTAATATATAGGTACATGAGTCACCCCAAAGTAGTAAAACAGTAAAAAGGGGAAAGATATACTCACAGTTTGCGAAAGCGATCAAAATCCAACTTAAGCGACCGTGAGCTAAGTAATGGGAATTCCGAGGAATTCAACCTATAAGGTATAAGAGTACTATTAATGAAATGTCTAAAAATCTAAGGTATCTAGGGTCTAAGGCATTAGGGTTTGCTAAGTCGATTTGGGGAATTAGAGTTTTTATGACATGTCGCGTTAATGTAAAAGTTGTATATCACAAATAAGATATGAAAGGTTGTAAATGTGGTTTAAATAATATAATTATTACCTATTGAATAAAAATATGTTTGAATAATTAAGACAAAATAATTTAGTTAGTTATTTTAACTAAATTAAAATAAATACAATAATCATATATATATATAAATAAATAATTTTGAGTTACACAATGATCCAACAAGAGATAATAAAGACATTAAACCATATGAGTACTTTCTATTTTATAAGAAAAATATTTATAAAATAGATGTTTAAATTGTATAACTAAATAAATGTTTTATTATGTCTAATTAAATGTAAATAAGACTAATAATACCATACATGATCCAAAAATACTAGTTTTATAAAAAAAAATGGATGATTTCTGACGTAAACAATTTAGAATAATTTTCCCATAATTTATATAAACTTATTTATATTTAAAAGTGATTTAACGAGATTAAATTATGTTTAAATGATTAAAAATAGGAAAGTCAATAAAATTAAATGTTTTCTGAACCAATAATTTTTATATCAGTTCATGATGATGAGAAATAATTATCCAAAAAGTTTGAGATTAAAATCATTAAAAACAAATTTTTAATCAATTAATTATGATTAAAACAATTTAAATTAATAAAATAACGAAAATTAAATAATTTTCATAAAGTAAAAGTGTGACAATTTTCTTTATTGTGTCAAGATGCTACACCTAAATTTTCATAATTTTTGGAGCAAAGATGGATTTATTATGAATATTCTAAGTTTGCATGTATTATAATACTTAAAAAAAAACAAATAAATAAGAAGGAAATGAATCTGTATAAAAAAAAAAAAAAACACAACTGATTATGCCTGGGTTCGAACCCAGGTGATATGGATGCATCAACAACACACCAACCACTACACCACTATAAGTCTTATGAATTTATTTAGAAAAAGAAATATAAATATATTAGTTTCTAACCCATCTTCTTCCCCAGATTAACCAAGACATGAACCCTAACCCTAGAACCTCAATAATACGATTTCGGCACTATGAATGATCTGTAATAAAGGGGTTTTGTTCCTGGAACGATTCTAAGCAAAACGGCATCATAAAAAACGAACTTACATCGCGTATTAAGGACGAACACGAGCTTGAATAGGCCGATGGTTTTGGTTCAATTATAAGGCTTCTTGGACGCGATCTGGACGAATTTTTAGGTGGGTTTATGATGTATGTATGTGCAGAATCATTTAGGTAGGAACAATTTATATAATAGGTGAATTAAACGCGCATATTGAAAGCTTCATTAATTCCGATCGGGTATAAAAACTAAACCCGAATTAAACATGTTTAAAGGTGCGTTATAGTGCGTTTTTATTGAGGGAAAATACGTTACAATACACGGGGAAACGTTCACAACTAAATGGAAGGATTAAATGGGTTTAAATTGATAGTTATGTGCTTCGCCGGAGTGAATTCCGGTGGCCGGAATTCCGACCGGAAAAGAAACAAAAAGAAGAAAAAAAAAACGTGCAGAGGAGCATTCACAATTCAAATTTTTTTGAAGTTTCATTGTTTGGCAGAACAGGCCCTTGTAGTTAGTATAGTTAGTTAAATTCAAGTTTGATTAAGTTTCTCTTATAAAATTTTAACTAAGTTAACTTAACTTAACTTAAAAGTTTTTAAAACTTTATAAAACTTATTTTTTTTTTTATAAAATCTTTTACGAATACGTTTCAGATACGCATTTGATTAAAACTTATACCCGAGCCATAATAATTATAAATGGTAAAATTTTAGTTCGCTCTAACATTAAATTTGAAAACGACGAAACGTATAGGGACTATAATAGAAATATTTGAAGGGCTATTATTGTCTATTTGACAAAAGACGAAGGTGACGGATGTCACATACGCTGTCTCAATTGCCACGTGAACCAATAAAAAACAGAGGTCTTATGTTTTTTTCTTCTCCACTACACATCGTCTAAGTCAATAAGTTGTTTTGAAACTCAATACCAAATAAGGGTGTTCAGAAAAACCGCAAACCAAATAAAAACCGAACCGTAACCGTAACTGAAAAAACCAATCCGAACAACGAATTTGGTGTTTGGTTTGGTTTTAACCGAAACCGATTTGCTAATTCGGTGTTTGGTTTGGTTTTTGGTTTTACATTTTTTTAATTGGTTTATTTGGATAACCGAATAAACTGGTAAAATAATTAATTATTAAATAAAAATAATAATATTTAATAACCCATATATAATATATAAGCCCAAGTATATGTTTAGTATTAATATCTCTTTATTTTTCGTATGCAGGTTCATTAGAGTTGGAGAAAGATTTAAGTTTGAAGTTTATTTATATTTTGTGGAATTTGCAAAGACTTATTTACTATTTCTAATTTCTATGATGTTTGTGTTTGCGTGGTTTGATTTATAGTAATTGATATCTTTCTATTCGGATTTCAGAACACAGAGGTAGATAAGTTAGAGAAAAAAAAATTTGTTTCAATTTGGTTGAATTTGGTTTGTTTGGTTTTAAACCGAAACCAAACCGAATTCAATTTGGTTTGGTTTTCATATTCCTAATTTGGTTTGGTTTGTGGTACAAAATTTTGAAAACCGAATAAACCGAATCGAATAAACCAAATAAACCGTAAACCGAACCGATGAACACCATTACCAAACACGTTTCTTTTATTATTATTATTATTATTTTTTTCATGTTTAATAATAATAATAATAATAATAATAATAAGGTTCGGTTATTCTACAAAGTAAAAGAAACGTGCGAATGATGCGAATGAACTTTGTACATAATAATTACGTAATGATAATTACGTAATGTTTTTTTATGTTCATGAAAGCAATACGTAATTATCATGCACTTTGTACATGATAATTACGTAATGCCTTCATATACGTAATGATAATTACGTAATGTTTTTGTATGTTCATGAAGGCATTACGTAATTACCATGACGTAACTATCATGTACAAAGTGATCCTTCGCATTCTTCGCACGTTTGTATTACTTTGTATTTGATCATGCCCCATAATAATAATAATAATAATAATAATAATCTATAACTTATAATAAAAGAATTGAATATTGATGAGGTGGCATTCAATGGATGCCTAAGAAGGCCATTTAAATGACATGACATTTAAGGAGACATTCTCTTCTTTGAGTGTGTCATGTATCATGCCATGTGGCAAATTAAAAATAAATAAATAATAATATAAAACTTAATCTACTAAATTTAAATTGAGTTATTTTAGGAAAAAGAATTTAAAAACAAATTTAAATTATTCTCTCTTATTTTCCTCCCATAATTTTTAAACGTTAATATCTTTTATATACGATATTTTTTAAAGAAAAAAGTTACACCAAATTAACGAGCGTTTTATTATCTTTCCAACGAGTACCATAGTTCTATATAAAAAACGGAGAAAAAACAACTATTTTTTGTGGGGTTTCGTTCATACAGGAAAAAAAAAACACAAAGTGTTCAGGTTATTCATTAATAATGTTTTTTCCTTTAAACCAGGTTCTTATCTACGATGTTGAAATTCAGCTCAATCGCCATGCTTTCATTGGAATTTTACTTTTTTAAAGATGCATAAGTATACTTCATCAAGAGAAGCTAAGAGAAAGAATTGCGCAACACTACAACACATGGTGTCACCTTATAGCAATGTTATTTTTTTATTTATTTAATTACAAGGGTAATGATTATTACTATTAGTATTAGTATTATTAAAAGTGTTATATTTTTCAACCCCGGGACGCTCCCGGGGTAAAAGCTAGTAATAATAAATAAATAAATAAATAAAGGGGTTGTGGATTCATACACCCCTACTTTAGGATTCATACACCCTGACCCACACCTATCACCAATAAGAAGTTGCCACATACCCAGAATGTGACGTCATACACCCCAAATATGATGTCACGGGATGTATGAATCCTAGAACCCTTAATAATCCCACCTTAATTCCTTTTCCCGAGCAGGTACTCCTGGTGGAAGAAAGAAGTGGGCGTAGGTTAAGTCAGAGAACCTTCCTCTCTCTCTCTCTCTCTCTCCACATCTAGAGAGAGAAAGAAACTCCCCACCCAAATTCTAGAGAGAGAAACAACAACCACACTGATGCTCTCAATCTCATCCATCATCGACCATGTCAAAGATGAAACACCTCTTACGTAAACTCCACATCGGCACCAACACCACCACCACCAACAACAACAACCGCCTTAACACCGCCGACACGTCATCACGTCCTCCATCTCAACCTATATCACCAATAACCGATTCAAACGTCGCCGTTTCATCGTCTTCCGTTGAGAACGTCAACGACCACTCGAACGCGTCCACCGTTGATTCCAATTTCTTCGAGGAGGAGTTCCAGATGCAGCTTGCTCTTGCGATTAGTGTTTCCTCAGGATCGCTTGAGTCCGGTCAACCAGATGCTGAAACTGCTCAGATTAAGGCGGCTAAGCAACGGAGCTTAGGCTGTTCGCCTGAAGAATCGTTTGTTGAATATCTCTCGCTTAGATATTGGGTAAGGTTTGCTTAATTAATTAATTAATTAATAATAATATTAATAATAATATTAATAATAATTGCGGTTTATGCATAATTGAATGTGTGATACACTGGAACCCTAAGTAATGTAACATTGTTTGGACTTTGTTTTTTAGTTTTAGTTTTAGCTTTAGATGTTGCAGGGTTAAACTACTGGTGTGCAAACTTCGGTTCGGTTCGGTTATTAGCCTTAAATCGAAACCGAAGTCATTGGTTAATCTGTTTTTAAACCAATCGGTTTCGTTTAATAACTAAAACCAAGCTTGGTCTACTTTTTTTTTTCTCTCTTAGAATACATGAAATGGATGCATAAATACATAAAATAAAATAGATGTATAAATACATGAGATAAATTTATAAATTTATAAATACATGAAATAAAGGTATAAAAGCTACGAATAAATCAAAATATATGGTTCGGTTTGGTAAATTTTGGTTAACCTAGAGTACAAAAAACAATAACCGATTTTCGGTTAATTTGGTTTCAGTTAACAGTTCGGTTATTGCTCACCCCTTGGTTAAAACGGTAATAAGTTAGGGGATGATGCACTTCTTACTCGGGTGGGCAGTAACTCAATTTAGTCAACTGCAAATGTGAAATGACGTAAACATACACGATGAAGCGATATTAAGCTTTTATAAGTAGGTTTTTTTTTTTTAAACTTTTTTACATAGACTGTATGAATGATTAGTATACTTACTTTGATGGAGTGAACATTCTGTAATTGATTGTCATCATTTTTTGGTTCACAGACAGTTGGACATGTAGCTGCTTGTAGTAGGTAACAAATTATAAAATAGTCAAATAGATATATACATATAAGTGGCTCTCATGTCAGGCTCGACAAGTAGTATTGAGAGGCCTTGTGTCAGTGAATTGCTTGGCTTTAAAATTTCATAGCTCATGCTTGGGTATGTTAGTACATACGTAAATCAGAACATACTCGGCTACATACAATGGAAGCACGTGCAGTTGGTTATTGTTGGGATGTGATTGATATTTTGTGAAATTGAGTTTTATATATATAGTTTTAATTTAATGTTTTATGGCCTCTTTAGTGTTTACCATCCCATGTGGACTACTTTAATGGTTATGGAAGCATGTTTTATTAGAATACAAAATTGTAATGAGTTTTGCATGTGCAGAGCAATAATGTCATAAATTATGATGAAAAAGTGATGGATGGTTTTTATGACGTATACGGGATTGCTTCAAATTCGATCACACAAGGGAAGATGCCATTGTTAGTGGACCTTCAAGCAATAAATGTTTCAGATAATGTTGACTATGAAGTAATTTTAGTCAACAGAGTGGTTGACAAGGATTTACGGTACCTTGAAGAAAGGGTTTCTACTATATCACTGGAATGCCAAGCTGCTGGGATGACTCAGATTATGAGCACTTTAATCCAAAAAATTGCTAATATTGTTGTTGGTCAAATGGGTGGGCCTGTAAGTGATGCTGATGAAATGTTGAGAAAGTGGACTTTTAGAAGTTACGAGTTGAGGAACTCAATGAACACTATTATTCTTCCTATTGGTTGTCTTGATGTTGGACTTTCCCGTCATAGAGCCTTGCTCTTTAAGGTATGGAGCTTTGCTCTTTACATAAGTTGAGCATAGCCTCTATTTTTTTAATAACTTTTTAGTGCATTGTCATATATTCATTCAATGCTAGGTACTTGCTGACAAGATCAACCTTCCATGTAGTCTGGTCAAAGGGAGCTACTATACTGGAACCGATGATGGAGCTGTGAACTTGATCAAGATTGATAATGGAAGGTATGGTGATCATGCCTTTTGTTGCACCTGTTAGTATGCATGTATATAGATGTATATGCTATGTGTTTTTGCACACTAATATTGCGTTTCTTGTCTTTTTCTTCAACTTAATTATCTTTACTCTCATTGAAGTTAGCATTAGAAACATGTATTCACCAACATTAACAATCTGTAAGTGGTGATTCAAAGTGTTCAAACTATCTTGTTATCAATCATCAAAGTGAGTCACGGTTTCATTTGTTAAAAGGTGTCACAAGAATCTAATAGTTATTGCATAAGATAGTCTAAAATTGCTTTGATCAACTAGTTTTGTGAATATGGATGTTCTTTACTTTTATCTGGTGCTGCTAAGCTTTCATTGCTTCTTTGTAACATCATCATTATTGATATTTGATAATAGTATTAACTTTTACCTTTAATAAACTCAACGCCTAGTCCATACATTACGCTTAAATAGCAGATTTAAGCTTCTGGCCCTTGTAGTTTTTGTATCAGTTTTAAGGAGGAACAGCATTAATTTATGTATGGCAATCATGTATATTTGGCTGCTGTTAGTTCTCAGAAAATGCTTTTATCAAACCTTGTGTAGCATCACAATGCTTAGACTATGTGTTGTGGCCCGCGAGCCAGCTGCCGCGAGCCACAACGTTAGCCACGTGGATCGTGTACACGAGAACACCCACACGCTAGTGATTACGCGAGCGACCATACGTGATGGCGGTCACGTTCGTTAGCGGCAACTAATTTTTTTACCATTTTCATTTATTACAATTACTTAATATATATTTACCACCCTTCTTCACCACCATTTTTCACTACCAATCTTCATCTTCTACTTCATCTTCTTCAAACATTCACCCAATTTTCAAATCTTCATCTTCAAAATCAACCAAAATCATAGTGCAATGGACCGAGGAGAAGGAGGAACTAGCGTTAATAATCGCGTATAATCAAGTGCATGGTGACGGCGCCTCGACAAGCCGTGGTTCTCGAAGCCGCGGACCACAGTGGGGAAAAGTCCTAGGGGGGTTTGGTAACCTTGTCGGGGGTACCAAACGTACTTGTAATTCGATCTCTCACAAGTACGGGGATCTGAAATCGAAGTGTGAAAACTTCGAAATCGCGTATAAAAAAGTCTCCAGAGATCTCCCCAGCGAAAAAGAAGACGTGCTACTAGCTTTTACGCACGTGGAGTACCTTTCAGAGGTTGGGCATGACTTTCACCACGTTTCGGCGTGGCAAATGTTACGCTCAAGCTCAACCTTACGTTAGTTTTTTTTATTTGCAATGGTTTTTATTTTAGTGTAATATTTTTATTTTTTAGTGTTACTTTTTTTTTATGTAATGTTTTTTTTTGTGCAATGTATTTTTTTTTATATTTAAGATAATGTTTAAAAAAATGTTTTGTAAAATATTTATGTTTAATATTATTATTTGGAAAAGAAAAAGACAAGCTAACCTTGAGCCACAACGGGATCAAGTGAACAGTTGGCGGTCGCGAGCCAGTGACACGTGGGCGCCTACTTGGCACAATGTAATTGGATCAAGTTGTGGCTCACCTCTAGCCACAATACATAGTCTTATAAACTTGGCTAACAGCTGAACACACTATCTGCCGACATGATATTTGAAAATGATTCTATATAAGTTTTTGAATTTAATGGTTTTCCAGCTAGCATTCAGCTACTACCAATTGTTGTTAAAAATAAGATTCATATAGGATATTGTTATTGATGCAGTGAATACATTATAGATTTAATGGGCGCTCCAGGAACCCTAATCCCTGTGGAGGTGCAAAGCTGTAATCTTCCCAGTTTTGGACTAGATTCAGTGTCAGTTACACCTCGACATGACAATATTGCCAATTTTGGGACTTCAGGTTCTGAAGTGTCTTCTTTTATAGGCTCACAATCAGAATGCCAATTTGGGCAAGTTAATAAAAGAAATCAAACAGAGAGGTTTGAGTATGACTTTGGCAAGCTTCTTCCATCTCTCAACAGACCACTTGAAGGCCCATCAGGTGCTTGTGAGATAACATCCCCAGCACAGGAATTGAAGCTTAAAGATGTGTCTAATTATGTCATAGATGCTGCAAAAAACCCTGATTTTGCTCAAAAACTTCATGCAGTTCTCTTAAACAGTGACGTGACATCTTCTGACAATCTCATAAATGTAAATAATCAAGAGAAGGGAGAACGAAAAGCATGTGAAGAAGTTCATTTGTTAGATGCTGACATGTTAACCATGTCTAATAATGAGGAGCTTAGTGTTCATAATAGGTTACATGCAGAACATCAATTAATGTCTGAAAGAAATAATTTTGGATACAATTTACCGTTTGAATCTACAATCCGTAGTGAGGACGCCCTGGCCAATAACTTAGATGGTAAGGTTTTTGTTGATCCATTTTTTATAGGTTTAAGAACCCGTATGCAAAAGATACTTATAGAACTTTGTTTCTTCTTCAGTGAAGCCATTGGAAAGTCAAGAACAAGAAGTCACCCAAGATGATGAAAAAACTAAAAGGTTAAATATGATTGACCTTACCGCAGTTGAGTGGGAAATTCTGTGGGAGGATCTTCAGATTGGTGAGCGCATTGGTATAGGTAAGATTAATTTTTTATTCAAAATAAAGCATTTTTGTGTTGCATAGCCAAAGCTAAACAAAGATTTGTTTTTTTTTTTGTCTTTGTCAATAATATGTTTGATAAGATGATAATCAAACAATTTTGTCACATTTTGGTTTTATGATGCTTCTCTAGTTCTGAATAATGTCGTATTAACGTATCCTAAACATATATATGCTGGAATCCAGTTTTCAGCAGTTAGGTCTATTCCACATTCAGCTCCCATCCTGCTTGTTACTAGAGAAAAAAGAATTAGCTTTGTGTTAGTATTTGAGGAAGTTAGGAACCATTGTATGTGGGTATAGAGATGGATCTGATTATGTTAATTTGAAGAAAAAGAAGGAAAATTAGAATTATAAGAAGCCCATAAGGTTACGTTTATTTATTTTTTTTTTTTGCCACCTATATGTACAATTAGCATGGGTGCATGGCAGCAATGATTCATGTTGGCTTAACGTGACATCAAAGGGCTCAAGAACTCAGAGAATTCCACTAATCTTGAATCAAGGATCCTGGGAAGAAGGATCTAGAGTTCTCCATGGAAAGGTGTGGCGACTTCTGTGGAAAGGTATGGAAGATTCATTAGAAGAAGCCAGATTGGAAAGGATCTAGAATAAGACATCCTTGGTAGGAATGTAGTGTGTATAGGGGGTGTATTTTTTGACACAAACCAACTCTATAAAAACCTCGAAAACCCTTGAAAAGACAAGTTCTAATGCCCTATCCTAAGTGTTTTCTCAAGCACTACAAAGTGTTATTGTTTCTTACAAAGTGTTATTATAAGAAACGTTCTTAATTTCTTATAATATCTCTTTAGTCTTGGCAATTGCTGCCAGGGTCAGAGTTAGGCTGGCTTAAATAGATTACAAAATGTCATACAGGAGCTTATAAAGATAAATCTGTAAGAATACGCTAATGAATAAAATAAATTTTGTTCCACAATGGTATGGTGCTTTAGTTTTAAATTTCTTGAATTCACAAGAGTGTGATCTTGTTAATATTTTGGTTTAAAAAAGCACAAGGCTCTCCAAGTCGTTTAGATCTCGAAAGCCGAGGCACAAGGAGTGAGGTTAGAGCTTCACGTATGCGAGGTGTTGCTCTATGTACAACAAATTAAGCTTTATGTATAATGTACTACCAAAAGTTGCATATGTCTCGTGTATTTCACATATTAGCCTTTATATCAAGTAAATCATTCATAATCTCTCGATCCCTGTTCCTTACATATCACCCTCCCGTGGACCCTAATTTTGACCAAGTTTGACCCACATGTGCATGAGGCGCTTTCCTGATTCCCTAGTGCCCCCCGTGCACGTTTTTGAACCAAGATCGGTACTTTTCTCGTTCTTAGATCTCACAACAATTTTTGATTGACCAAGATTTGGTGAAGCGTTATTTTATTCTGTATAGCATTTTATTTTAAAGACATAACTTTAGGTTTGTATAATCTGATTGCTCGTGCTAAAAATGAAAATTTTCAAATGCATTTTTCAATCAGTAACAACTTGATGTTTATGAGTTATATAGAAAAGTCACTTGATATTTCGTTTACTCTCTGCCTTTTCTTCCTATCCAGTGTTTTTGCAAGTTCATATTTTTATAGTAATGCGTGATTGAGATCTTATCTTATCCTACATAAAAGTCTTATGCTATTCTTTTTCATTTAGGTTCTTATGGTGAGGTTTATCGTTCAGAATGGAATGGAACCGTAAGCTGCTTTTACTTCACTTTCTTTATACTATAATTATCGTGCTAAGTTAATTTTAACATTTTAGAATAAGCTGTTAAGTATATTTCATGTTTAACTTTGATGATTTGGTCATGGACAATTTTTGTCTTGGGATAGGAATGTGATCATACCCAAATACTGCTTCATTTTCATTTTTGTTTTAGAAGATAGTTTTTTTAAGCTTGCAAAAGACTAATCCAACTGCTACAAAGTTTATTTACTCATATGATGGTATATGCTCACAGGAGGTGGCTGTGAAGAAGTTCATGAACCAGGATATATCGGGCGATGCACTAACTCAATTTAAGGGTGAAGTAGGTGCTAGAGTTTTTATATTTTTGTCACCTATTGGGGGTCAAAATGGCATTGTTAACTTCCAAAAAGCTAATGTTGTCATTATACTTGGTTGTTGGTTTTTGTAGATTGAGATCATGTTAAGGTTAAGACATCCTAATGTTGTTCTTTTCATGGGAGCAGTTACTCGTCCTCCAAATCTTTCCATTTTGACAGAATTTCTACCAAGGTGGAAGGTTTATTATTTTTTTATGTTATGCTGAGATGATTACTATTTTCTTTCTCTTAAGTATTTTACTGTGTGATTCAGAGGAAGCTTATATAAACTGCTGCATCGTACAAATGTTCAACTTGATGAGAAAAGGCGAATGCGTATGGCTCTTGATGTGGTAAAAAGATTGAATTGCTTTCACCTTTTATCTTTGTCCGTTTTGTTTAGTAATTGTATGAAATGCTTTCAGGCCAAAGGAATGAATTATTTGCACACTAGCAATCCGGTTATTGTGCACAGGGATTTGAAGACTCCAAATCTCCTTGTTGATAAGAATTGGGTTGTTAAGGTTTGTATTTTTCCTTTACCACGATAACTATGGGGCTCATTATACACAGTGAATTTGTAATGTATGAATCATTTTTCTTTGTCAATGTAATAATATCTACATGATGTACAGGTGTGTGATTTTGGGATGTCGCGCATGAAACACCACACTTTTCTGTCTTCAAAGTCTACTGCTGGAACTGTATGCTCTTTACTAAAGATGTCTACACACTCACACACGTATATGTATGTATATATTAATAGATCTTGTTGTATGGCAGCCTGAATGGATGGCACCAGAAGTATTGAGGAATGAACCATCTAACGAGAAGTAAGTGATCTCTTATTTGAACTAAACACCTAAAAACCTTTGATTGTATCTTTCAATTAGCTAAGGAATCAGATGTGCTGATTTTGCAGATGTGATGTCTATAGTTTTGGTGTAATTCTATGGGAATTAGCAACTTTGCGTGTACCCTGGACAGAAATGAATTCAATGCAAGTTGTTGGCGCTGTTGGCTTTCAATACCGACACCTAGACATTCCAGAAACTGTTGACCCTTTTGTTGCAAGAATCATAACTGATTGTTGGCATCCGTTAGTAAATCCTCCTATCATAACATCTTTAAAGTTCATTTTGTTCTCTCATTACATTTGTTGATTTTATAATGTGCAGGGAGCCACAGTGCCGACCATCATTCAAAGAGATCATTGCTCGTCTCAGAGGTTTGGGGCGCCTCTCAGTTGAACGAATTGAAACTCGTATAAATCAATAAAAAAATTGAGGGAAGTGTTGTTTGTATCTGTAGAGATATCTTCGTAGCCGATTAAAAGACAGAAAATGTTTTAAAAAAAAGAGTGATGGATTGGGAAGTGTTGGTTCGCTTTAAAGGACGGGGACGAAGCACAGCCAAGCCAGATTGACGCACTCGCTATCGGGGGTTGAGTGATTAATTTCACTCAAAGGATATATAGTTCATGTAATAATAATTATGTCTATAAAAAAATTGTTAACAAAGAAAGAAAAAAAGAGCCAAGAATGGTTTTTGGTTTGGAGGTCATAAAGAGGGAGCAATTGCAGCTTTCAAATTGTAAACACTAGGTGGTCTCTGCAAATGTTCAATCTTCCTACAATTCTGTAATCTGTATATTTTCGTTTGCTGCCGAACCATAACATACAAGCTTTATCCATCAAATTACACTAAAAACCACTACATTCTCTTCAAATAAATAATACTTTTTTTTATACATTTATTATTACTTTTTTTTTTCCGCTCACAAGTCACAACCACTTTAAAATAGTATTAAAAAATAAATGAAAAAGAACAGTGTCATCTCAAATTTATTTAATTACTGATGTAACATTTTCTTTTTCATCCCCTCATGCCTACCCTAAATCATTTTTTGAAATATGAAAAACGCACTCACAAAAATATGTAGTACCTGATGTGGATACTCTTATAGTCCAAAAAAATTTACTTTTTTTACAAGGGTAGAGGGTATCTAAGTTTATAATAATAATTTTGCTAACTCAGATGGGAATAATAATGACTAAGGCTCAAAATAGGTATAATATAAACCATTAATTATTAATATACACTTATATTAATATCATAAAAATGCTTAAGTTTGGGCATAATAAGCAGAAGATGTGCATGAATAAAGAACAAATGCAGTTATGTTTAGATGTGATATTGCTGGCTTCTGTGGTTACTTGATGTTTCTTCGTCACGAATCCTCCTTTTGTTCATCTCTAAATACATTTCGTCGATCATTGGCTTCCATAATCGAACTCTCGCGTTTATAAACCAATTAGACACCTGTAATCATACAAGACACTGGTTATAACTTGTATATAAAAAATAAGTAACAAAATTTGGACACAAAGTGTTTTGAGTGTTTCAGGTCAACCCAACTGATTCTTTTTACCAGATCCCATAATAAAATGTTACCCGACCCGCAAACAATTATCACCTCTATAGTACCTGGCTCCTTGTCAATCCACTTTTTACAGCCAACAATTGTTTCTCTGCATCCTTGGGATACCTGCAAGCAAATTCAAGATTATAAACAATATGCATTGCAAACTTTTATTAACTAAATTACAAGATTGATTTACTAAAACGCTTACGGGTGAAGAAAGTTCTGAAACATCCATGCGCGCAACACAGACACCGATTTTTCAGGCAGCCCTCTTTGAGGCCTCCAAAGTTGATGTTCTTTTCTTTTTAGCTGTTGAAGAGCCCATTCTTTTGGTACAAAAGATGAAAGCTCTTCTTCCATAGGATCCGAGGTGGTAAAATCGGCTCCCATTGAAAGTATATGGTTACTTATTTTCTCTCTTAAGTTTTTGTAAAAGAATGTAACTGTCTGAAGAGCAAAACATGCATGAATTTGAGGATCCAATTCTGTTACTGCATGGAAAGCTGAGATCACAGTATGGATCTCATCTAAGCACTGCTTGTATCGTTCATCGGCCTGAGGAGTCACAAAAAAGTTCACAGATTAAACCTGCTTAGATGCATAATTGGTTCTAGATCAAATTCAAGAAAATTGTGGTTCTGGTCAATTTAAAAGTAAAAAAGTAGTAAATTTTACGCCTTTCGGATGAATGATTGGATGGTAATCAAAATCATCAAGAAAATCTTGAATCTTGGTCACAAAAATATTTGAAAATTCTAAGGCCCTGTTTGGTTGAGTCTGAAGTCTGAACGGGTCGAGGCTCTGAATGACTAAGTGCTGAATCGTTCAGCTCTTAACCATTCCATTCAGAGCCTTTTTTAGGTTTAAACAAACAGTCTGAATGCTGAACCATTTAGAACTTATTGGTTCATAGCCTCATTTAGAGGCTACCAAACATTCCCTTAATCATTGAGAATCTCTTAACCATTCAGACCTCTTACTGGGTCAGCACTTACCCATTCAAAAGTTGTCAAACGGCCCCTAAGTCTTTTTTTGGATAAATAGCTGATTAAAGATCAAAATCAACAAAAATGAGGTTCTTGGTAAAAAAAAAAAAAATCACAAATTTTATGTATTGTTGGCAAATAGTTGATTAAAGCAAAGATAAAGAAAATCATGATTTTGATGACATACCATTTCTAGTAAGGCAAGCAAATGCTTCTTTTTCTCTTCAATACTAAATGATTTCAAAACCTGATTAAATTGTTGATCAAATTTATTATTTCCATCTGAAAAATCCTCAAAACTGATATGTTTATGGGCCCTCTGGTCAAGATTCTCGACGGAATATCTTGCGATTTCCGTAACGATTTCTTGCATCATATGCAGATACCCATTTGATCCAGATGAAGATTGCAAAACCTGAATCGGTCTATTGGCGTTTGAGTCAAACCCGAAAGAGATATTTTTACTGCTGCAAGAACTTGCTTGTTCTGCACACCTCATTTGTCTTCCATTTAAAGAAAGATTGCTCATTCCAGAACATGTGGCAAGACCCAAAGATAGCTCATTACCATCTGAACTCACACTTGGGTTATTATCACGCGATATCCATCCGTTTGGATCGCTATTAAATCCAATTTGTTCGGCTGCAGGTGTTAAAAACTTGTTGAGTTCCCATTTCCTGTTCATATCATTAAGAGTTCCATCGTATCCGAAAACATCAGGGAAATAGTTGGTTTGAACAACATTTTTTGGACTTTCGAGAGATTGACCAAAAGAGGCGCAATTTAAGCGTTCATGTTGACCGTGTTGACCAAGCCTTGAGGCGACAAGTGATGCTAGAGAAATGGGAATATCCATTTGATCATTTGAAGGAAAGTTACTTCCAAAATGTTCAGATGGATTTGTAATTCCTATAACATTTATGGGTTCATTTGGGATCATAATATTCATAGGAAATTCGGGCATAAATAGGCGGTTTTGATCAAAAGAAATCATGGCTGCAGACTGAAAGTTTTCATCTGAAATGATGAAATTCTCTCCATGCATAGTACCAATTGGGATATTGAATCCATTGTTCTCCATGATGAAATTGGAATAAAATCTATTCAAATTTCAACAAGATTACCTAAAAGAAGATTAAAGCAAGAGCATAAGTTTATGATCTTGAAAGTGTACATTTTATAAATAATAATAATAATAATAATAATAATAATAATAATAATAATAATAATGAATTATTAAATTATCATATCAACCACTCAAACTTAATAATGTAAGAAAGAATTCCTGTTTAAAAATAGTAGCAAACAAAGGACATAAACACAAATGGTGCAACAAAAAGATGTCCATCAACATACATTACTAGATGGAATGTATGTAAGTTATTTCAATGGCAAGAAGTGACTTCTCAAAGCTCAACTCTCACTATCAGTCTATCATATCCCTGTGGAAACAGTTCCATTAACTAATTATAAATCTTGGCATATCATATTCACTATTTTACAAATGATCAACACCTTTTTTTTTTTAACATAACATATGTTTTTTTATATTATTAGCAAAGTAAAGCAGAGTTGCAGGTAAACGGGCAGCAAGCTGCAAACACAAAGCTATGGTTCTTCGTCGACACATTGTTGTGCGCGACCCGCTACACTAGACACCTTTGTGGGTGAGTGACCCAAATGTATCATCAAAGTAAAAATGATTGAAGACATGTAAGATTACCCTTCATCTTAAATTTGAAGATTCCCTTATTAATTACAAGAAAACATAGCAACTTAACACTCCAAAATGTCAATTATGATATTAAACTTAAATGCTTCAAAACATTGTGTTTCTTTTGCATGAGTTAGAGCACTCACATTTGGTCTTTTGTAATTTTGTGATAGAAAACCTCATATTTTTTATGAAGTTGTAATGGGAGAAAATAGGGAACATACTGTTTTCATGTATTTATTTTTTTAATATTTATTGAAAGTGATTGTAAGGGGAGAGAGAAAGTGTAATGATTTTTAGTGCAATATGTGGCTGTAAGTGGATTGGGGACGAAGAAACTATTGTGAATGCTCTTAGTATGGTCAAACTTTAGAAAGTTCTACAACTAAATATCATGTAATACCAAAAATGACATGGGGTTTATTTATAAAAATTATAGTAAACATTTTGTAGTTAAAACCAAGACAAAAGTGAAAGGAAACCAACCTTGCAAAAATTTGAAAGGAGATGAAGAAAGATAAAGTAGCCTACCCTCCAACAAAGCCAAAAATAAAAAAGTTTCTTATTTTGTTAAAGTGAAGAAGAGATAGAGATGTGAATGGGATCTTGTTTGTTTAATGAAGTGTGTGTATGGGTGGGTGGGGATTGACACTTGACCCTGCAAAGTAGTAGCTACACTCAGAGAAGTAACCCAAGTGAAGCAATTGGTGTGCAAAGAAAGAAAGACTCATTTGTGTGAACCCCAAAGAAGGATAAATAAAGAGACATGTGGGCTTGGGATCTTAAGTACTATTTAGCTTTTGAGCCAATACAAAATTAAAAGTCATAAATAAATAAATAAATAAATACATAATAGTAAAGTAGATTTTATGCCCTCTTGCATGGATAACAAAAAAGATGTGTCATCTTTACTTCAATCATTTTACGGAACCCAAGAATCATGATCACTATGCCCTTTGGTTTTAGTTTCACGCAAACACAACAATACCCATAGCTTCTTTTTTGTTTATTTATTATTATTATTATTAACCAAAAACATATAAAGAAAGAATTGGCTACGTTTTTTAGTAGATTAGCTTTGCTATTCAGAAAAAGGGTGGCGGCGTCACTTGTTACCCGTCTGTATGCTATCTTGATGTAATTTTTGTAGTTATGTTATTTATCGATTTTTATTAATATATACATTTTTTTCCATAAAAAGAAAGAATTAGTTTATTTTCAGAGGTCTGAGTACGCGCTTGTAACAAACGCTTATGATTTCGGACATGGTAATCATTGGTTCTTTATTCAGTAACTTTTAATAACATTTTCTGATCCAATATATATGTAGAATTACATGATGTGAAACAATAATGCAACTGAAATGGACCCGTGAAATTTTAAGACCAAAGAGAGAAGCTAGGAATCAGAGCCACACACAAACACACATACATTTACAGTTACACATACTTTTATATTTTGAATCTGAAAATCACTTGAATAAATACAAAATGAATCTAAATGGTGCAGTGCCACTCATTCTTGGTTGCAGCCTTTACGCGGAAACAAAACAAAAGGGGCCCATATAATAATAAGGGGGGACGCGCGCCTATAGATTTGGTCACAGGTACTTCACTACCAGCACGGTAACACCGCCGCCATCTATGCCGGTAGTGGTCCCGTGAACCAAATTCGGGTTCTATCTAACGGGAGTGAACAGTATCCGTGGACCTTTATAATATTATTCCATTCCACCTTTTTCCCAACTATCATCATCACCGTTTGTAACCATCACCACCAGCTAGACCTAGTCACCGCCGAGATGCTTGGACTGTTAAAATTGTTTGGAGTTTGGACTGAAAAGAGGAGAAGTGGGTTGCCAACATTTGTTCGGGTTAGCTCTATAACCTGTTTATGTTAATTTCTTGATGTTGTCTGTCATTTTCCGGTAAGAAATAAAGGAAAATGAAGTGATTATTAGACAAGAGTGTTAAGATGAAGAAATAGAAGGTAAATGGAGGTGTCTGATTTGTGCTTTCCCATTTTCAAAAGAACACAAAAATAAGAAATTCATTTCATAAAAACACATAATCGTGAAATTATAATTTTTTTTCGTACTTAAGTAATAATAATAATATATTTTTAATATTACTATTATGAGTAAAAATAATTAATTTTTGGGTAAAGAATTAGCGGAGTGCCGCCTCCAAAAAACGGTTTCAATGAAGTGACGTGACAGTGTAGGATTTAATGTAAATCAGTGAAGTTAAAATGTTTTAGTGGACCACCCTACCCCCTAATAATAATAATAATAATAATAATAATAATAATAATAATAATAATAATAATAATAATAATAATAATAATAATAAACGGGTGTTGTTTTTTTAACTATTTTTAGGGGAATGTGAATTTGTTGAGTAAAGAAGGTTGGTTGCTTTTATTTGTGTGAGATGGATGGATGACCATACCTTTACAAATACATTGGCTACTGTTTTTGTTGCAGTGAGTAGGGTTTGTTTTATAGTACTGAGTGTGAAATAATGATGTAAGCTAATATGGAGTGTTTTATAGCCATGAAGATAAAATCTTGCAGGAGATCTATTCTAAGGTTTTCTTTCCTTCACCACTCCAATTACTCTCTCTTTTAGTAATTCTGTTGTATTATTATTGTACTTAGATGACTAGATGAGTGACTCATTTTAATACTAGTAACTAAAACAATAGTATGTATAGAAAAAAGTGGTTGAAATTTATACAAAAGATTTAAAATTGTCCACTTTGTATAAACCTACACATCTTGGATTTTAAAATACATGATACATCCCTTTGTTTTTTTATCGGCGAATAACTATGTGACAACCACCCTTGCGGGGCGCCGTGCCCAAGAATCGACTACTCGACCTCCAGTAGCCCCCGCCTTCTCCAGATGCGCGGAAACCCGAGCCCCACCCGCTCGAAGGCACGACAGTGTTATAGAACTCGGTAAAACCTCGCCGCCCGTCAGATTCGAACCGGCGCCACCCGTATTCGATCTTCACCCGGATACCAAACCATAAATGTTAAAAGTGGGAATTGAACCTTTGATCACATAGGTGAAACAAAAGTCACTCCACCACTATGGACGGATAAAAGAGGGATGGTATGGATGGATAAAAGAGGTGATACATCCCTTTGTTGTTTTCAAGATATTTTCCAAACTATTTTTTTTTTTTTTTTTTTGAAAAGAAACCTTCATTAAACACACTCTAAAAGGGCCTCAAAACAAGGACCTAGGAGCAAAAAAAAAAAAAAAAAACGAGACAACATCAACCCAAGGGATACAAACACCAATTATGCCAATCTATATTTTCCAAACTATTTATGATCCTAAAAAGAATGTTGATAACTTTATTAGGTTATTAGGAGTTATTTTAAGCATTTTTTTAATCGTTAACTTTCATTAAAACACCAAGTAATTCCTCAAAACAAGGACCATAGAAAACAAACAATCAGATTACAACATGCACGTCGGTTTTGGTTGGTTTTAATGAAGTTCAATTTTCAAAAAAAGATTACAACATGCACATCTTACACAAATCCTTCCAAACCATTGTCTTAAAACTAGATCTATTCCTTAGCCACAAGAAAGCCAAGGACTTCATATTCGCCATTATCTCACAAAACTTATCGGCTTTACATTTGAACACCTTCTCATTCTTACCTTTCCACAAGCACCAACAAGTCCCGACTATAATGCCATGGATAATCTTTTTCCCATTTTCTCTCATTTCCCCGCCTTATATATCTTCAATAAACCTCAAAGTTCCAAAACATATATCGGCTCAAGGCAGCACCACCATTCAATATGAACTCAACCCCCGTCGCTACCCCACATGAAGCAAAAATATGCGTAACCGATTCCAAATCCAAATCACACAATGCACACTCAAAACTATCCAACACCACATTTCTTCTCCCAAGCTCTAGTAAAGTTGGAAGACGATTAATCTCCGCTCTCCACCCCAAAATATTACATTTCAAAGGGACCTACGAAACCCATTTCAAAACGAAAATTGTCACCGAAATTTCGATTCTTCCTTACAAAGTTTTTAACCAATCTCATCGTGAAAGAACCAGAGTCGTCTCCTCCCCATCTCCAACGATCCTCCTCACCCGAGCCCACAAAACTCGCCATCAATTGTAGCTCAGTTGGTAGGTGACTGGGCTCTCCTTTGGAGAGACCCGGGTTTGATCCCCATGGGCGACATTTGAGGAACATTAGGCGATTCGAATCTGAGTTAACCCGGTTTTAATCCGGTCGTTACTCCAGCGAGTTTACTCATGTGGAGGCGGTACGATTTCCGGGCGAAAGCCGCTAACAACCCCCACGGCACCAGTGTCCTCTGCTATGCACGATAGTTTGGGCTTGTGAAGGGTCAGGACTGCTCAAGTCAAACAGTGTGATTATCTCTGCCAAACATTTAAAAAAAATAACCTAAAAAAAAGAGTAGAATCATAATAAAAATCTTTACTATTACATGATTTATGTCATCCGAAACAGAATCATAATACAAATCTTTACTATTAATAATAAAATGATATAAAAGTACAACCTATACCCTATCAAAGTGCCATTTTTAGCACTTAAATATTGAATGCTATCCAAGTACCATTATCCCTGTGGGCCCTGGTGCTTTTTTAAAAGGCTCTTTAGTTTACAACAAAAGTGGTTTCATTTTATACTAATAGTAGTATAAATTTAGACTCATTCACCATAGATTAAAAAATTGATAGTAGATTCTCAACGAGCCCAAGTAGTTATATATTAGAACCAAACGGAGCTTAAACAATCATGAGGTCGTCTAGCACAAATTTCTTTTGAAGCTCACTTAATAAAAAAACTAAACATAACTTATGAGTTTATACAAGTCCATTATTCATATAAGTTTTACATAATATAATAAATATATAACACATAAAGTTATTGATATGTATAAAATTATTATAAAAGTACAAACAATATGTGTATATATATATATTATTTAGAAAATATAATTTGTAGTTGTATACAAAAGATAATAAATGTATATGATTGAAGTAATTAATAAGTAATAAACGAGTCGAGTTTGAGCTAAGCTCCAGCTTGAAAAACTACTCACGTGCCGAACTCGAGCTTTAGAAACAGAGCTTGAAACAAGCCGAGCTCAAGGGTAAAAAACTACTTACAGGCCAACGTCGAGTATTAGAAATATTAGTTTGGAATGAGCCGAACTCAAGTTTAAACTAGATTTGGACTTGTTTACACTCTTAGTTAGCAGCGTGTAAAGAATTAAACTTTTACACTCATGTCTTAAAAAAGGTGGTTTATATTTAGTTGGCATTACATGTGCACTTAGAGCATTCACACTAGATACTTCATCTCCATCTCAATAATTACACTAAAAAACACTACCTTTCTCTCTCCTTTTCTATTTAATAATACGTATTCTATACTTTTATCATTACATTTTCTCTCTCCTCTACTCACAACCACTTTTAAAAATAGTAAAAAATTATAGAGGGTGAGTAGTGTATCCTCTATATATTTTTTCTCTCCTCTACTCACAACCACTTATACTCACTCTATATAATATAGAGGTCCCCTCACACTAATATAGAGCATCTATTGTGAATGCTCTTAGGCTTTATTTATTTATTTTTTGAAAATAAACTTTCATTAAACAACGCAAAAGTCGGTCCTCAAAAGGAGGACCGACAGCAAGAAACAACCTTACAGCATATACAACGAAAATTACACCAATCTATCCAAATTAATTTGAACATCTATTGTTACCGAAAAATGAAAAAATCATGACTCATTTCATTTAGTAAAAAGTAACTGATTTAGCATAAAATCCAAACTTAAGATTGTAAATTTGAAATGTCTCTATAATCCAATCTTAAGAAGACAAATGATCTCTAATAAGATCTCAATATTAGGAAACTTACAAAAATAAAAGTTTTGTCAAATTAAAAAAGCAGTTTACTATAAAATTAGGGTCTCGGATTCAAGCATTTTAACATAGTTTGATTAATTATTATAATAACTTGAATGGATAATAAGAGCATGTTTGGCTCTCCTTATTTTCACCTCCTTGTAACTTATAACTTTTTCAAAAAGTTAATAAGTTGCAAAAAGTGTTTGGCAAAAGAAAAGGACCTTTTGTTTTAACTTTTTGTTTGCCTATGATAAGTTGTTTTGGAAAAGTAAGGGAGGGATGACTTTTTGAACCTCCTTATAACTTATTTGATGGTTATTTACCTACATGCCCTTATTATATTCTTACACATTCCCTCCTTATACCTTTTTTTTATCATTTTACCTAAATAAGTTAAACCAAACACTTTTTTACAAACTTAACTTATCAACTTATTGTTTTTCCCCACCACATAAGCTAATCCAAACACTTTTCTAAAAACTCCTTTTTAAAAAGTCATAAGTTAATAAGTCCTTTTAACAAAAAGTCATTTTTACCTCAAATAAGTTTATCCAAACATGCCCTAATATACTTCTGTAGTTCTGTAATATCATATTCTCATGGACCTCATATAATTTCAACTTTTAAAGGTTTGCCCAAGGAACTCGTGTTATATTGGGCTGTAACTTCTTATAGAGCCCACACATATTGAGGTTGGGCTTAATGGGCTTCTAGGACTTGTATATTACTTCATGTGAATTGTTGTGACAATGTATATAAATTGATTACTAATTTAGTTATCATGTTTATTAATGGTTAATGTATGTATGTATATAAATTGAAATCATGTGGCAGTTAACCCTTTCAAATCATCATATAACGATAATACAGCTTGTTATTCAATACGCAACGTCCCTACTCAACTGGGTTGCTTTGGTTCAACACTCGGATAGTCAAACTGAACGGGCCAGCCCGAATTTTCTAACTCAAAACAAACCGATTAGTTTAGTTCGACACATGTACCCTACTTTATACCTAACAGCTTTGCAGCAACAGACCATTTAGAACATCATTGTACAACCAACATTGCAGTGGTCAACTCACCGAACCATATCTACCATCTCTTGATCAGAAGCCGAGTTATTGACCACTTCAGTTTTCCCACAAAAACCATCATCTCCCAGATTCTCATGACAGCACTTTATAACTTTAATATGCTTTTGTACCTCCCAAAACCCTGCGCTATCACGTTTTCTTCTCCCATTGATACTTACAGGTGCATCTTCCACCATAGCTTCGCCGTCTTTGAATCCATTGTCTTTGCCCATGGAACTGTACTTCAAAGCTTTCTCTTGTAACTCTGAGATGCTGTGCTCACATATTTTAAATCCCTGCTGTTCCAGTACCAAAAGCCAGCCTGTTTTTTTTTTTTAAATAATCAATGTATTAGCAAGAGTGTGGGAATGTACCATGGTTTAAAAAACAGGTGAGGCGTACGCCTCGAGGCGAAACTCTAAGAAAACAAGTCTGCGGCGCGCCTCATGGGTTTCAGATTGTACATACGCCTTTAAGGGGTGAGGCGCTAAGAAAATGTGCGCCTCAGGTGGTTTAGGGGGCTTCTTATGTGTTTTAGACTTTTTGGGTCAATTATTTTATTTTTGATGTGTGTTTTTTGATGTTCTAGACTTTTCTAGGTCTAAGTATTTTATTTTTTACAGACACATAATTTTTATATTTATTTTTTGGCTGCGCCTCGAGCTTACGCCTTGGTTCGCCTCGAGGCTCGTTTCCGTTCTTTTAAACTTTGGAATGTACAAGTTTATAAAAAGGGAAGTACCAATAATTTCCTTTGGGGAAGAGATATCAGGTGCGGTTGGTTTCACACTTGTCATGCCAGTGACCCACGAAATTATCTGACGTGGCAGCTGAGATGCCGAGAAGGCGTTGAGATAACAATTGACTGCAACATGGTCACCATTTTCACTACAATCCATAAAATTCACAAGTCATAATACAAGCTAAGTAATCCATATTAAATGGTAGTTTAGACCTTAGTTTATACACTATCCAAATACTTCTGAAACAGTTACCGAATTAAATGGTAACTGGTCCGCAAGACTGCTATTTGTAAAAACCAAAAGAACAATTTAAACATACGAGTAAAAATAACACATATTTTGCTGTCTTGATGACATTAATTATGCCTTACCTTGCAAACTGCAATGCTGAGTTTGCGACAAACAGCCATAAAACCACAACCTCTTTGTACTGAGCATCATCAAGGGAGGTATCACTGCTAAGAAACAGGCCGAAATCCAATGCAACATCATAAAGCACTCGCCTGAGGATGAGTTCATCTGATGTAGCCTGTATATATACATATATATAATATATAATTCTTACATAGGCAGCCATTGATAGTAGTATGACATAAAAATAAGTCTCTCGGTAGAGAAAAACTCACCAAAAGCTTTCCAACAGGCAAACTTGGTTCCAACAGCATTTTGAAAAGCATAACTGTGATTAATATATATATATATAAAAAAAACAAAATTACTACTAAGAGAATGAATTTGTAGTTGCTTGAAGACTAACATGAATCTTTTGACTTTGACTTGAAGTCTTGAACAAATTTCGACATGTAGAACACACTAACAAGTACAATGCAGTTAGTTATACGGCTTGAAAACCTCATGCCTTTGAACTAGAATTAGTTTCTCTGACGCATAAAACCAAACCGTCATCGTTCTGACCAGCTAGGTAACAACTGTCGGAAACAACTAATAATGTCATATCTAAAAGCAGTGTTGCAAAAATAGGCCTAGGCGCTAGGCGGGAGTAAAAATCGAAAATAAGCCCTAGTCGCTGATCTAGGCGTTTTGGCCATTAGGCGGCCATTAGTCGGGCCTAGGCGGTGGATTTTTTTATTTTTTTTTAAATTTCTAATTATTTCTTAGTATTATGTGTATATATCTAAGTATTTCTAAGTATTATGTATATATATCTTAACATATTTTCAAAAAACACCTAAATTTTTGTGTGTGTGTATGTATATAAAATACGTATAAAATACCAAAACGCCTAATTCCGCCTAGTCCCGACCAGCCCCAAGGTTGGACCTCACCGCCCGCCTAGCGCCTTTTGCAACCTTGTCTAAAAGTATTCATAAGGAGCAAGTTTGGAATGTATATGTATATCCTGCAGATCTAATACAATAAGGAAACTATCTATAAACACGCAAATGCATTAATTAAACACAAATATCCATACTATGACGTTAACGACTTCAGTCAACGTGTTCTCCTTACATTTGTCTACGTTCATGTAAAGTACCAAGCACGATCACATCACACAACCTTAATTCGTAGCTATAATTATAAAACTAAATCAACCGTTACATCATATAACAAGGTACCAAAAACTGCACGTTTGTTCATACGGTCTCACCTAAAAACAACGGATTCTTCTTAAACCCCTGAACAATCTGAGCACCACAACTCTTAACATCCTTACACAACCCCACCCCGTCGTCCCTCGAATCAAACATCACACACAACCTAAACAAAAACACCTCGACCATAACCCCGGCCGCAAGCCACTTCATCCCACACTCCCCAACAACGATCCCTTTCCGCATATCCTCACTCAAAAGCGGCAAAAACAACCCGAACCCATCGACCCTCCCTTCACTCTGCTTAACCCGATCCGCAATCCAAACCGGCACTAATCCAACCCACCCCACCCCCAATTCACATTCCACCTCATCTCCATTATCACCACATTCACAACACATAATAATATAACTAATCATCCTATCGACCGAATCTACTAACCCGACAATCTCGGTATTAACATCATGTTTAAGGTTAAATAAATGATATAAAACAGGGGCAATGATGGATACGGATTTAAAAGGGTTAGTATTGGAAAGGGTATGGAATGATATTAATGAATGGAAGAGATTATTAATGGAGGGTAAAGAGGGTTGAGAGTTGGTTAGGGTTAGGGTTAGGGCGGAGTGAAACCAGATGAATTGGAGAGGTGGGTGACGCATGGTTTGGATGAGTCTGAAGAAAATGGAGGTGAGTTCGGAGAAGTCGGTTCGGCCGTTGTGGTGTTGGGTTAGGAAGTGGTAGATGGACTCGGTTAACATGGGTTCTAGGGTTTCGGTTAAGGGTGGTGGTGGTGGAGTCATGGGTTGTAGCTGCTTCATGGTGTGAGAGTAGATGAAGATGATGATGATGATGATGGTAAAACCCTAATAATGGGGACAAGTAATGTGATGAGGAAGCTAGGAACGAGGGAATTTTGGGGTTTTTCTTCTAACGGACGGATTTTGAATTTATTATTATTATTATTATTTTTACACGAATTTATTTTTTTGAATACTAAATAGTAAGACGCGCTGGGATCTCAGTTAAAAAGGAGGTCACTGTGAACTTTTTCTTGGATCCTGAAGAAGGGAGATTCAGCCTACGTTCAGCAGATCTTCTCATCTTTGGGTGGGTCGGGGGGAAACATGCTTGTGTTGACATGACATGTGTATCTTCTCTAGTTAGGTTAAAGGATAGTGAGTTTGTAGTAAGGCAAGTGGTGCGGAGAGTAGATATGAAGAAGGTAGAAAAACATGCTAAAGCATGCGAGGAGAACAAACACGTTTTTGTACCCCTGGCTTTTGATACATTTGGCTCATTGCCACCGGAGGGTACCCGTTTACTAACCAGGGTCTAGCGAGTTATTCACAGTAGTGTCTCGGCTCTGGGTGGGCAGAGTTACGGTTTTAGTAGATTAGGATTTGCCATTCAGAAAGGGGTGGCGGCGCAGTTTGTTGCCCGCCTGCCCGCTATCTTGATGTAATTTCTTAGTCGTGGAATGAAAATTAATTTAAAAAATAAAATAGTAGCACATGAGGACCATACCCACAACCCTGTCCGAAAAGACGGCGGCGGTGTAGCCGTGCCGGTAAGGGATGCCATACCCTATACTCGAGCTAACACTGAGTGGCCTAACTCTAACTCTAGAGTCCAAAAATTTAACCATCTTGACTTTCATTACACGATACATCATAGAATACTAGAATCACTAGTAAATTGCCTCGCGCGTTGCGGCGGGTTTTAAACGTGACTAAGTACGTAAAGGTAACCCAAGTTAAAAAAATAATTTTTTTTACCAAAATGGTAATTTTAAATTAAAAGTATTTGATACGTAAATCAAGATATTATTCTATTCGTAAATCAGGATATTATTCTATTCAGGATACTAAGTTTTCTTTTAGTTAGTTGTAATATACAGAGAGAAGGAGATAGAATTATTGACAACAAATACATATATTATATGAGGTTAGACATCATGCTTTAAAAAGTTATACAATTCAACAAACAAAAAAAAAGACAAAAATGTCCAATTACTACAATGTTTATAAGCTCCAACAAAGCCTAATAGAACCATCACAAACATTGCTTGTTATTATTAAATAGATGTGTAGAAGGATTCAATGAAAAGCTTGGGTTTTATTGAAATTGAATTGGGGTTTAATTAGGTGTTATGAATAGTTACATGTTGAAATGAATATGAAGTATGCAATACACATATATACAATGAGCATTATAGGTTGTACACAAGGGCATAAAGGGAACAAAATGACAAAATATTGGAAATTTGTGAAGGGACTCTTCAACTCCCATCTTAAAAATTGTGTAAAATTAGCTTCTTACCTATCTCTCCTCCTTAATAAGGTAGTAGAGATAAATCATGGACATGATGATGGGTTGTGTACAATAAAAAAAAAAAAAAGAATTGAAGAGTAATAGAGAATGAATAGAGAAAGAACGTTGTCTAAAGAAGATAAGCAACATTAGGGGTGTTCATCGAATCGAATAACGAATTTTTGAATTATTCGAATCGAAATTTTCAAATAATTTATTTTGTTTACTGAATTCGATTAAAATCTGACCAATTCGATTCGAAATTGTATTCGAATAAAAATCTCAATTCGAAATTGATTCGAATTCGTATTAGCAACTCGAATTCGAAGTGAATTCGAGTAAATTCGTTTAAGGCTAAGACTTAAGTTATGAGTTTTAGTTAGGTTTGGGCTTGGTAATAGATTAATTTATGACTTAGGTCGAATTCATATATTAGCCCATGTTTTAAAGTTATAAGTGTGTATATAATTATATATATAATATGTATTATTTTTATTCGAATTTCGAATTGAATCGAATTTAAAATCATAGATTCGAATTCGAATTCTTGATCATCAAATCAAATTGTTGATAATCGAATCGAATTAAGTCGAATTTCGAATTTTTCAAATTCGAATCGAATTATGAACATCCCTAGGCAACATAATAAAAAAATTTTCATTCAGATTAGAGTTAAATGGGTTTATGTTTTGAGTAAACAAGTTTTTTAACAGCAAACATCTATATATATATAGAGCCAACAAGAAACTGGGACAATACAACGAAGACAAAGACCAAAACAACAACAGTACGAAAGCAGACCAACCACATTTACACCAAATCGGTGACATTAAAACAACTCCAATTATCCCAAGACGGGTTAGGCCCATTAGCGCGATGGGCTATCCATAAGAAAGAGTCATCCTTTATCAACTCGTTCGTCTTGTTCACCGGAAGCCTACGAGTAAGATCTTCACGGTTCACGAGGCGTAATGAACATGGATAACCTCTTGGTTTAGTCATTTCAAAAAATTTGAAAGTCCACCTCCAAGCCAATAAATCGTGAACACATGGATGAATCTCGGTAAAAGCGGATAGGTAGACGACAGTTTTGTCTAGCGTCTAAGCCTAGTTGTTTCCATTGGCTTAGACGGCGTTGATGGCTAGACAATTTATATATATATTTTTAATTCGTAAACGTCTAGGCTAGCTGTTTTTCATAGATTTCCATTATTTCTTAACCTTCCACTATAAAATCTTATCTTATTAAGGAGGTGTGATGGCCAAGATTGTAATTTTGCCAAACATCTAACTATTAAAGCAATATGTACAATTGAATTATGCTTATATAATGAGGGTATAATTGAAACTTTATGGATATTTAAGACACTTAGAAGGGTAGAATGGTAAATTTAGCATAATCCAATACCTCACATCCTAAAATCTTATCCCAATTCTACCCTCATGTCCAGCTTTTATAACACAAAATACAACCTATGATGCATCTTAAATGTGAGACCTTTCAACCGCTTATAATCATCAACCTTTCATTATCATTATCATCAATTCATTAGTAACTCATTCCTCTTATATATCTATATATTATCTATGTGGGGTCAACAACAACAAGAATCACCACATAAATCGCCAAACCTAATTCTTTGGTTTCTCACCTCTAAACCCTTCTATCATCACAGGTTCCTTACCGTATCATTCATTTTATTTTTCATTTTTCTTCACTATGGCATTTCATTAAAGCTTGGTATGCAAACATTATTTCCTATCCGTATCTTTCATTTTATTTATTGTTTTCTTTTGTTTCTCTATGGCATTTTATTGAATCTTGATACGTAAACATTATTTCCACTGAAGCTTGATACGTAAACATTGTGATGTTAATTAGTATTTTTTTTAGGAATCTTGATTTAGTTGGTCAAATAGTTTTTTTTAACCATAAAACTGTGGTAATAGTAAAAAAATGAGTTCGTGGATTTATGGTTATTGATGATAATTGACAGGTGGGATTAATAGTCTCTAAATGGCAAAAGATGGATTCAAGATCACCGGGGATAACGTGAAAGGTCTCATCATCTCCTTATACTCTTATAAAGATTTTCAAAAGCAGAGGTGATTTTTGTTTTAAGTACCAATTTTTATACGTATCAAGCATTTTGTTACCTATTGTTTATAAGACTCAATACGTGTTATCTCTTTATGTTTTTATTTCCTTGATTTTGATTCTTGACTCTTTAGTACTTTTCTATCATCATGAATTCTATGTTTTCTTTTGCAAATATCTATATATCTATACTATATTATAAAGCATTTGAGAAAGATTCCAACCAAATTTAAGTAAATACTACATATTATGCTTATGGTATAACATCTTAATGAAGTTAGTAAGAGGGCAAAATTGTCTTTCCATATAAATATTAAATTGAATAATGAATAATTATTTAATATACATTATGATCACATTAGTTTTGCATTACATGACATTTAGATTATTGAATTGCTTTAATTCTTTTCCTTGCTTTGTAACGTAGAAGCCTAAGAGTTGTATGATCATTGAAACAAATTAAAATAAAAAAAATCAAGTTTTGAGAATACAAAAAAAAAAAACATTAATAAATATTAAGATCAAATATAGTATTTACATTAAACAGTAAGTTCTAAGAATATATAAAAAAACCATTAATCTATGTTATCTAAGGTAGTTACATTCTTTCTAAATTAGTAAAAAGAGTTGTGTGTTATCTAGGTAGAGTTCAAGATTATCCTTAGGGATTTTAGCACTCATTATTTATCCCAACCAGACAAGTGTGTGGGATGAAATTTTGTATGCCCGTACCTACCACTTGTTTCTAAATCTTTGCTTAGAGTAGGATTATCACTAACCTTGAGTAAATGAGGCATTTTTTGCTACCGCTAAGAGGATTTAGTTTATATAATTAATAATTAATATTTCTTTGTTATAAACATATATATTATAGTGACTATACATATTCTAACTCTTATATACCATTAAGTTTGTATATTAATGTCATGTCTCAATAAATAGAGGCTTATTGTATTTGGTATAACTCATTGATTTAAAAAATAGTATAAAGAGTTTGGTATAATGGTGACTATTTATATTCTAACTCCCATATACCATTAAGTTTGTATTAATGTTGTATCTCTATAAATATAGGCTTATTGTATTTGGTATAACTCATTGATAAAGAGCTCTCTCATTTTTCATCTTATCTTTCTCTGTATAATCTTTGTTCTTATGTTTACATACCTTGTATAGTGATTGCTAGGAATAACCATTAAGAATACATGAAATGGTAGCATGTTGCGATAAACTTTAACAACTCATATTCCTCATTGAGATATAGCTTAAACGAGAAACACACAGGACGTGAAACAGAGTGTATTACAAGGGAAATTGTGGACAACGATGGAAAATCCGTGCAACATGAAACATGTCAATGACTTAACACAAATAAAAGCACTCTCGTTTTGTAATATGATTAAGCGCGTTGTTTGTTTGATTTCGCATGTATGTTGGTGACAATGGACTCTAGCATCTAGGACAGTTTGTGGTAGTTTGATGTTGTAATTTGAATCTCTAATCTAATTCACATCCATTCGAACTAGATCGTCACAACACGGATGGCTTCCATGTTATTGTTACAAAACCAAATGCATTAACTTTCCTTGTATTCATTACATTTATTACGAGTAAAAGTTACTATAATTTCCTACATACGCTCTCTTCGTCATGTCATGTACAGAGAACAAAACAAAAGCAAGACTAATTATATTGAAGTGAACAGGTTATTAGGTTAACAAAACAACAATAATAAATACACGACAATACTAACTCTATTTAATGCTATGCACATTGCGTATCTAGGTTTAGATTACCAAATAAAATTAATATTTTATTTATATAAAGAAATGTTTAGAAAGTCCACAAGTTTTACTGTATATAATATTAATATATCTTATTAAAGTAACATAAAGCACCTATAACCCTAACACTCTACATTTTTTCATAAATTGTTAACTCTTACAGCTTATAACTGTTTGATAATCTTCATACTTTTTTAGAACTCATAAACTATAATATTTGGTTAGATATAATATGATAAGCATAGGTAGTGGTTGCATTGTAGGTGATGGCCCAAGAGGTAACCCAGCCCACGTTGGGTCAACATACGACATGGGTGAGACAATTCAAACATCGGCCTGGATCTCAGGTAAACATAAATAAGCATTCAACCAAATTGGCTCAACTTCTTATTCGTTAAACAAAAATGCAGACATCGAAGTTCATTATTTGTTTTTGACATAATTATCAACTTATGTTTGAAACAAAACATTAATAGAGATTAAAAGGTAGGTATCGGTTTCCTATGAAAGTGTCCGATCGCATAAGCCCTTACAAGAGTTAATAAATTGTGTAATATACATACATGGTCTTTTGGCTAATTAAGTAAAATTTTAATTTTAGCCTTTTGGCAAGAATAATTTATATGTTCGACCCTCATGATAAATTAGTTGCAAAGTCTAACCAAATCAAGTTAAGCAAGCCAACTCGATTTTTTATCAAGCCGAGCTCGAGTTTAAGATTCTAGCTTGATTTTAAATTAGAGTCAACCCAAGCCAACTCAGTAGGAAGTGCAAGTCAAGCTCGAGCTAGCCTTAGCTCGACTCAACCTTTAAGTGTTGTGTTCCCGCCGCATCGCGCGGGCACCCCACTAGTACTAATATAAATTATTACGTTTCAATAAAACCTCTACAAACTAGTCTTTTACCTTCATTCCACCCGATCAAGTATTGCCACCTCTATAAACAAACGTCTACAACTAGTACAAAAATGTTTTTTTTATGCACAAACGTCTAATATTTGTACTAAAACAGCTTAACACGTCAATACAAAGTATGTAGCGTTAGCATAAACGTATTGAAAAAAAAGAGGAAATGTTTACTCATACGTCGTTTTGAACTGCACCGACTATATGAAAACAACTAAAATATGATGAAGTATCTCAAGCCATGTTAAGCCGAAGGAAACAACTAGACTTAGACGCTTCAATAGATCGCAAGCGTTTTAGCCTAAACCCTTAGTCGTTTGAGGGATACCAACTAGGGTCAGACGCTAGACGCTAGACGCTAGACGCACGTGTCTAACTAGCCGCTTTCAATATAAAATCAACCACGTGTCCACGTGTTCATGACTTATTGGTTAATGGGTAGGCCTTCAAAATTTTGAGACGGGTAAACCAAAATGCCTTTGTGAAGGTAGACTTTATGGTTGTGTTTGACTAAATTTGTGTTTTAGGAAAAAAAAAATAGCAAGTGGGGAATAGGAATAAAAAATAATAATATAGGATTATTGGATTTTTTTTAAACGGTAAATAAACATATGTCATGACTATCTGGAGTACCCGTCAATTGGTTACAAAAGCATCCCATACACCCCTGAGTGAAGACACGTCTTAGGTGCTTTTCCACAGGTAGTGTTAGGTAGCCAGAACCTACCAGTTCCGAGAAAAACATGACCCTCCATCAGCCCGAAGGCACAACAATGGAGAATTAGCAAAACCCGATAGGATCAATGATCAAACCTAGACACCTCAAAAATGTTAGAAGACTCTACCCATCATTTTTCACGCCAGTCCGCCACAACAGGTGGGGCATCGAATTATTGGATTAAACTAAGGAATACTATTGCAGGGATGAAAATATTGCATCGAATACCGAACCGATACCGATCCCAAACCGAACCGAGGATATTCGGTATTGATATAAGTACTCACATTTAGAGGTTTTCGGCTTCGGTACCGAATCGGTATGGTATTGGTATTTTAAGGTAAAATACCGTTACTATACCGGTACCGTACCGTATGTTTTCGGTATCGGTATTGGATTTCGAGATCGGTATTTTCAGGATCAGTATCGGTTGGTTGGTACCGATACCGTCCCGAGCTCCCGAACTCATCATATGCAATCGGGCCGAAAGTGGGTCTCGTGGGGAAGAGAGAGATTCCATCTACCAGACAATACCAACAGTCCAACACCAAAAAAAAAACGTAGACAAATCTGTGGTTTTAGACAGCAGCTACTCACTGTTATTGATTGATCCAAGACAGACCCAAATGTTCGATTCCTGGAATTGAAGTTTACTTTGCCACAAATGGACGGAGATGCTGACGTGGCTATGACTACTGAAGGTTTAGACTGGAAATTCTCTCAGGTTTTTGGTGAACGTGCTGCTGGAGAAGACGTTCAAGAAGGTATTTTATATATATATCTATCTATATATTATGCAAATATTCTTTAATTCATTGATACCTATCGATCTGTGTATTTATAATGTTCATGAATTACCTGAGATTTTGATTGGGAATTATTTGATGGTATAATGTTGAAGTGTTTATAAAAATAGTTTAGGTAAAAACATAGATGGGAAGTGTTTTAGATTTGATTATTTCGAGTAACCGAATAATGGGACAATGCTTATGTTTTTTGATTAGTGTTGATCACATGTGAGTTGACCGGCGAAATTTAGTAAAACTATAAGTAAAAAGATGATAGCTTGTTATACAAGTGTAACATCTGGTCGCTCGTACCAACCAGTATTGTCCGCTTTGCCTACTAAGAGCTCACAGCTTTGATTTTTGCTAGGGTGGAGACTTCTTATGTGATGTCACCACCCAAGCACACGTAATCCACAATGAATGTGCCGCCCAAAACGTGTTGATGGTATTTGAGACAGGGCATGTCTAATGTCCAAGTGTCTCTCGGTCTCTCCTTGGACGGGCGATATGGGATTTGCCTAAGGTGTCACAACACTGATTATATCAGACATTGGTTTTAAAAAGCGCGTTTAAGCGCAAAGCGCACCTAGGCGCAAATCCGTGCGCCTTATGTAACCCTAGGCGAGCAGTGTACGAAAAGCGCAAAAAGAGCACGAAAAAAGCGCGCTTTTTGTACACATGATGTTTTTGTGCTTAAAATTGTTATACATGTAGCTAAAAAGGTTGTACATTTTACTTAAATCATATATATATACCTTATTTGTATCTATATTTTGAGTAAATAATGCTAAAAACTTATAGCATATATAAAAAAAATTATATAATTGTCTTGCGCCTCGCGTATTAAAAGCCCACCGCTTTTGCGCTTTGCGCCTCGGTTTTAGACCTCGTCGCTTTTGTGCCCTTCGCGCTTTTTAAAACCAAGTATCGGATAAACAATATCCTGTCATTCTCTTACAACTGCTGATTTATGAAAAAGTACAATAATTGAAAGTGAAAAAGGTAAAATGGTTTAAACAAACATGTCATAAGTTATATGTACCTATCTATCATATAGTACATAGTTATTGAAATTGTTGCATTGTGTTTTGTGTCAAAAACTGCTAACATGATTGTAGTGCAATAATAGTATCTTTTGTTTATAGTCTCACATGTATCTTAACCGTTATTTAGAATATTTTGTCGTAAACTTACAGGCAACAGCCACTTCAAGTCCTTTCTTTACTGGTTGACAATGTAGCCTACTTATTACATGTTGAATGCTTTACTTGCAGTTGATATCATTTCCGCAATAGAATTTGATAAAACTGGGGATCATCTTGCAACCGGAGATCGTGGGGGCCGTGTGGTTTTGTTTGAAAGAACTGACAGAATAGATGTATGCTGCTTTACAGTCTTCTTTTAAATATCTTCACACTTATTCTTCCTTATTTTTTGTATATTAAATCTTCAAATTGTTTACTAACATCCATGTCATGACACGAACATGTGTAAATTAGGGTGGTGTTCATCGTAGAGTTTTGGAGGCAATGGACTGTTCCAGTAGTCAGCACCCTGAGTTTCACTATAAAACTGAATTTCAAAGTCATGAACCAGAGGTATTCATCATCTTCATATATTTTTTTTAAATGTGGAGTCCTTTTGGTTATTGTTTTGTTCATTTTTGTGTTAAACATTTTTATAGATCATGTTTATTAATTCTTCGATTGATGCTTGTGAGATTAGTTTGACTATCTAAAGAGCTTGGAAATTGAGGAGAAAATAAACAAGATCAGATGGTGCCAGACCGCTAACAATGCCATGTTTTTGCTATCTACTAATGATAAAACTATAAAGTTTTGGAAGGTAAGAATTTTTACAAGTTTGATGGCACCTCTTATCATTCCCTTATGGTAGGCTAGTTTCTAGAGATGACATACTGGGTGGGATACAGTGGCGAAGCTTGAGCAAAAATTTCGGGGGGTCGGCTCGGAAGTCACCGGTTATGGGGGGTCGAAACCGTATATAGCAAAAAAATTCTATACGGATACTATATAATCGGAACTTCTGAGCAAAAATTTCGGGGGGTCGGGCGCCCCTCCCCGCCCCTATAAAGCTACACCCTTGGTGGGATGGGCAACAGATCAAAACATGCCTTTTTTGGTATGTGTCAAAACGGGCTTGAAGGGTTGACTTGAACCACCTTTTTCCCTGTTCTTTATTTCTTATATAAATAATTAAATAAGAATAGAAAACATATAAACAACAATAACCAACAACAACCATACCCTGTAAATCCCACAAACAGCGCAACTATTGGTAGGGTCTGGGGAGGGTGAGATGTAGACAGACCTTACCTCTATCCTAGGATTAGAGAGGCTGCTAAAGAATATAAAACATATATTATATCAATAATACTCTAATATTTGTATAAAATGGTTTAGGGGTTGTTTAATAAACGTCTATTATTTCCCTTCATTATACTCGTTGGACCAGTTAGAGAAAAAAAAGTTAAAACATAACCCGAGTCAATACATTTATAAGTAAATGGGTTAAAATGGCCACCTCTACTAACGTCCTGTTTTGACCAGGTTCAAGAAAAGAAGATCAAGAAGATGTGCAACTTTAATCTAGACCCTCAAAAACCGACAATCAATGGTTTTGTTAGTACTTCAAATGTGCCTACATCATATAAAACTTGTTTTACAAACGGGGGAAGCAACGACAATCCCCTGAATTTTAGGAGCAACAATCTTTCATTGAGGGGAATTACATCTCTACATTTACCTACGGTAGTCATTTTGATCCTAATTTTTTATTATTCAATTGTTAAATCTTACTATTTAAATCTCAACTTCCAACTGTCATATTCAGGTAACCAGTCATGAAACCAGCCTTTTAGCTAGATGTCGTAAAACATATGCTCACGCCCACGACTATCATATTAATTCCATCTCAAATAACAGGTGTGCTCCAGTGATTTTTCATTGAGACATTGATCAAGGATATAGTGTGATACATGTTTTTATTTATTTATATATATTTACTGATGTAAGTTTGTTCTATTTTCATCCTGTAGTGACTGTGAAACATTTATATCAGCTGACGATCTTCGTATAAACCTTTGGAATTTGGAAATTAGCAGTCAAAGTTTCAATATTGTTGACAAGAAGCCTGCAAACATGGAGGATTTAACTGGTGGATTTGATTTATAACATTTACTTTTTTTTATTTATTAAAAAATAAACTGCACAAATTTTTAATTGTCAATACTTATTTATATTTGTTGGTGCAGAGGTGATAACTTCAGCAGAGTTTCATCCTTCACACTGTAATATGTTGGCATATAGTAGCTCAAAAGGCTCAATTAGGCTTATTGATTTGCGACAATCAGCTTTGTGTGACACCCATAGCAAATTGTTAGTGTAAATTTTTTTTTTTTTTTTTTATGGAAAAAAAGGGAATACTTTTTTTTATATAATTATTAAATTTTTTTCAATTTTCTGTTGCAGGTTTGAAGAACATGAAGCTCCTGGTTCTAAATCTTTCTTTTCAGATATTATATCCTCAATTTCTGATATTAAGTTTTCAAAGGGGGGTAGGTACATACTAAGCCGTGATTACATGACCCTTAAGGTATGCGTTTTTAAGGAAATATCGTAGGCGTAACTAATTATCTCGGTTCTCATAGCCGTTTTTTCATACATATTTGTTAGATGTGGGATATAAATATGGGTTCTGGCCCCGTTGCAACTTTTCAGGTGCATGAACATTTGAGACCCAAGGTAAACACGATACACCATTATTATCAGTCATCGCTTTTCTTTTTTTTTTTTTGACGACTTGTAGCAAAAAATAAACCGACTTCATGAATCAATCTCTCGTTCTTTGTTTTTCATCAGTTGTGTGATCTGTATGAAAATGACGCAATCTTTGACAAATTCGAATGTTGTCTGAGTGGAGATGGACAGCGGGTGGCAACTGGTTCATACAGGTCTCACGTTTAATTCGTTTTAATTAGTTGTGATCCAAGTTAATGTTGTACTAACTGTTTTTTTCAATAATTCAGCCATCTGTTCCGTGTTTTCGGTTGTTCTGAGGGCAGCACAGAAGCAACAACTTTAGAGGCAACCAAGAATCCCACAAGGTCCATTTATTTCCACTAATTTCGCATGCTTTTAATTATATTGTATTTGACGTTTGTTTTGTACTTAACTAATAGGAGACAAATCCAGACACCTCCGAGATTCTTAAGATCGCCTGGAAATAATTCCCATGGAGGTATGCACACCGTTTTCAACTCATAATTATGTTGTTGATCTCTTAAGCAGGTCTTGTGTATGTATATTGTATACACAACCATTTTTAAGTAGAGAACTGCGAGAACCACGTAAACACCAAACACATTTGCATATAATTGCATAACCGCTTCTCTTTGTCTCTCCGGTTATATTTGAAAAACACTTGTTCTCGCAATTCTCAACTTTAAATTGGTTTTGTACTTGTATACACACATAAAGTCATAAACATGTATATTCACTATATTTTTTTCCGTCCATAGGATCGGATGGCATAAATGGAAATAGTTTTGATTTAACAACAAAGTTGCTGCACCTTGCATGGCACCCAAGTGAAAACTCAATTGCTTGTGCTGCTTCAAACAGTTTGTATATGTATTATGCATGAAGACAGACAATGGCGTAATTGTAAATTATTGGATTAAACGAATATGAACGAGCGCTCTCCTACAACCAAAAAAACCGAGGTAATTTGATAGTTGGGAGCTGGGACCGAGGTTTATGTTTGGATTGGAAGGAAGTAGCTGTGTTGTGAATTAGTTAAACTATATGGGGGATAAGTTTTTACACTTCTATGTCATGTTGGGTAGCTAGATCATATCATGTTTATGGTTACAATGGCATCATAACTATTCTACATGATCATGATTTGAGTTCTCAACGATAAACTCTTAAGTTGTCGACTTGATAGATTTTGTTTAGCCGTCAGAGTAGTTTATATACATCCCTTGAATGTTTCAATAAATGGTTGATTGTATTCTTGAATAAGCTCAAATGTTGAAAGGGGATGTTCAAACATGATTTCAGAAGTTGAAAAGCGACTACTGGCGTGTGATTCAAAGGCTGAAGCAGATCTTATCGACTCATGTCAGCCTGGGGAGAATTTCCTATTTGATCTTGACTTTACCGAACAAATAGAACATGATTCTTTTGAATATTTTGGGAACTAAAATCTAAATGATTAAACACATCCATCCAAATGAACATCCGTAATCACGCTTTAGAGCATCTCAATGGTTAAGAGCATCTTAAACAAGGTTGCCCCATGGAGGGCTCCACATCACCTGCTCAGGTTGCCCCTCAAAACGCCGACAATCCTCAGTTCCTCTCCCTGAAGATGGGTAAATTTGTTTTCGACAAACGAATATACTCCTTCTAAAAGGAGCTTCTAACCACAGAATCAATCACATAAATTCATTCAAAAGCTAAAGACAAGGGGGCAGTGGGGGCTAACAATAATAATAATAATAAAATAAGGAAATGTACAAAATCCAAGTTTGTAACATACATACAAACAAAAGTATTCAAATAATCCTTGCATCATTATATATCTCTTTATTGTGTAGGGCAGCAGGCACCACTCTAAACTAAATCCATATCCATTCCATTTCCCCACTTACACAGCCCCCTAACCAAAAACAGGGGATATAACACGTAATCCAATCGTCTTTTTTTTCAAAACCTAATTAGGGGGGAAGAGGGACAGGCAGGGGAACTGTATGTGGTTTTTCCTGCGCGTTTTTGGCTTATTAAAATGGAGGCCATGTAAATATGTCCTCATAACAGGACTCACCTCAAAAATCCAGAAAAAAATAAAATAAAATAAGATGGCATGTTAGGTTCATATAAAATGTGATGAGAACTGGTACCCCACTTGTCATGTGGAATGGTGACGGGTGATGGTGATGGTGCCGCCAGTTGAATCAGAAACTGGCAAGCTTTGGGACAAACTAGAACCGGCTGAGCCACTAGGCATGCTGGTGGAGAGACCATCTTCGTGAGACGAAGAAACAAGGTCAGGCCTCAATTCAGATGAGGATGTTGATGGCGCCAGGGTGACGATAGATGAGCCAACTGGATATGGTGCAACTGGCATGTCGGCTAGTGAAGATGCAGACGGGCTATAACTTAATGTCCCCATTGGATGATCAAATTTGCATGATGGCCCAAACTTACACACCCCCTTTTGACTGTAATGTGTACAAAGAGGTGCGCCCTGAAATGTACAGTACATCAACGTAAGGATTCGAGAGTCCAAAAACAAAACATTAATTTTTTTTTTTAAACGTGGATACTTACTGGACGGAGGGGGAGGCCCATTGGACTAAGCGCAAAGTTTGACTTTGGTACAGTCCATTCTGGTGGATGATGATATCTACATGAAGAACCAAATTTACAATCCCCTGTTTTCAAGTAATACTGACATTCAGGTTCACCGGGTCTTTCGGGAAAGGAATGTTCTTTTTTACTAGAAGAAGACGGTATAGAAAGGTAAGACCCGGTGTATGAAGGAACAGGAGGGGATAACTGCGGAGTTACTGCATAAAACGGGGCCCCTCCAACGGTATTAGGAGAGGCTGCTGGATTTACAGGTGCCTGAAATCAACACAATAAGTTATTCTGCAAAAACAATTAACTTTAAACAATAGAAAAATAAGCTTTTTTTTTTCTTTTTTTTTTAATAAATACCTGATAAGGATTCCATCCTGGAAATGGGACCATTCCTGGTGGAAGTAGCACCGGACTGTAAGGCGTGGGCATATATGAGCCCGGAAGAAGAGACGGTCTTGCATATACCCCGTATGGCTGGGAAGAGGCAACCTGAGATGGGTATATAGCAGAAGGTGTAGATTCAGGCGGCTGTAGCTGTGGTGGTGGAATGACGGCGGTAGGCTGGGGATGATGAAATTTACAGATGACCCCAAACTTACACTGCCCTGTTTTGACATAGTATGAACACTCTTTTTCACCCTGAGGATGGATTTATGCCGATGTAAGTCGCAATGTGAAATTCAGATGAATGAAATATAAATAATCAGTGAGGCAATTTCGTCCCAATTACCTATAAATGGGTAGATTTGGGTCTAACATGTCAAACAAGTTAAAAATTTGATTTTTTTTTAAAATATAGCGTACTTGCAGTCATATTTAGGTCATCCCAGTTAGAAAATTTTTAACTTTTTAAGTGTTTACGGTTGCCCCAGCCCGTTTTCACCCAAACCTAGTTTGACCCGTTACACAGCCTGCTTGTTTTGCCACCTCCAGAAAAACAGGAACTCACAGGACGAAGAGGGTATCCAGACATATTTAGTGGCACTGTACTTGATGATCCAACTCCATGTCTCGGATGATGATACTTGCAGGAAGCACCAAATTTGCACATTCCCGTTCGCATATAGTACTAGCAACAAAACAGATAAACACATAAATGAATACAAAAATACGAATTTATCAGCAAAAGACGAATCCATAAACAGAAAAGGTTATGTCAATCTTTGAATAGCTAACATACAAACGAAATTGCGATGACTAATACCAAATCTATTAGTCTTTTAACCATCAAACATCACATTAAAAACATAATCTATTCTTCCACTTAGCTAAAAGCATCTGCAAAATTAAATGTAACAAAAAGACGAAACTTTGACCATTAAATTTGCGTCGTAATCTTTGCAGAACAAGAAAATGACGCACGCCTTGGATCTCCTGCAATGAATGATCAACGATGCACAAATACACATTCCAATTAAGTCCTAATAACAGCCCGTCATATCAAAGTTTAAAAGAACGGAAACAAGCCTCAAGGCGTAAGCTCGAGGCGCAGTCAAAAAATAAATATACAAATTATGTGTGTATAAAAAATAAAATACTTGACCTAGAAAAGTCTAAAACAAAAAAAAAAACCCACATCAAAAATAAAATAATTGACCCAAAAAGTCTAAAACACACACACAAAAAAAAAAAAAAAAAAAAAAACATAAAAAACACCCTAAACCACCCGAGGCGCATCTGAGGCGTTAGCGCCGCAGCCCTTAGAGGCGTATGTACAATATGAACCCCATGAGGCACGCCTCAGACTCGTTTTCTTAAAGTTTCGCCTCGAGGCTTATGCCTCACCCGTTTTTTTAAACCATGCGTCATATTAACATTGTTCATGTCTCACAAGAATCACAGATGATCTACAATGCATAAAGTTTCCAGAATAGAAACAAACAAACAAATGACAGGTAAATTTCTGTTTCGGAAGCGGTGTAAAAGACAAGTTTTACAATAACAAACAAACAATCAACAAAATGTGAACCTTGTTACATCAACATTCTGTAATCTATAAATAGTTACACATCCTTAAATAGTAAAACCCCCAATACACAACAATCATTCACTTCTTGAAACTAATAATACCTGACAAACGGGTTCACCAGGACGATCGGGGTACTCCTCACCACCACCGCTAGACCTAACCGCTCCATAAACCTAACAAAACTCACCAAAAACATCCTTAATTTCAATACAATAATGCAAACAACCAATCCACATATATCCTAAATGCATGTCAAATCAACCCAATTCCCACACAGATCCATGAACCCACATGATCAAATTCAAAAACACATTACAAACGACGAATATTTACCGAACCGCCACGATCACGCGGATGGTTAAACCGACAGCGAGAACCGTAGCCACAAAACCCTGTTCTTAAATAATAGATACAATCAGCTGCATCCGGGCGTTCAGGGTATGATTCCAATCCACCCCCTAACCCTAACGGCCACACAGGCTCTGCATTCACCAACCAATAATAATAATTATTATTATTTAAAAAAAAAAACCCTAAATTAACAATTAAACCAACGAAATTGGGAATGTGAGTGTACTGACCTTCGAGCCCTGTTTCAGTGACCGGATCGGACTGTGATATCTCTTCCATTATACAAGATTAAAAATATTAATAAAGATATGATTTTTATTTATATAAATATATAACCAACTATACAGTTATAAATAAAAAAGATTGTGTATATATCTATCTAATATATTAACACTGTACACTGAAACCCATAAAACTAAATTGGGTTTATTAATTTTTTTCAAAGATCGGATTTTTAGAAGGAAAGAAAAAGGGGGGGGGGGGGGGGGGGGGGGGGGTTTATATTACTGGTGATCACTCACACAATCTTTTTGTTTCTCTAGATATATACGTATAGGGTGTATGTATATGTATGTATCATTGTAGAGAAGAGAAGAGTGTGTTTGTGTGTGTGTGTGTGTTTCTCTCTCTAGATTTGATCTTGTCTTTGATGACTGTTAGTTTACCAACGCGCCATATGGTACAACAGAGTTGTTGTGGTTTCCTCTCTCTCTAGTTTATCTTCTCTCTCTAGATTATTATTTTTCTTTGTTGAATGTTCAAATTGAAAGAGGTTGGGGTGTTTTGGATTGTTTATGTGTGATAAGAAGGGTAAGTTTATAAAAAGGGGAATTTGACTTTAGTGTGACATGTGTCCCTGTATCAGAGGGTAATCTCGTCAGTTACATAATCACACATGGTTCAGATGATAAGTACGCATGTCATAAAAAAAAACTCATCGATTTATATTAAGGTTCCTTTTGTATAAAAGCCCTTCGTATCCTTTTTATGTTAAGGTTCCTTGTCTTTAAAACTTTCTCTTAGCTGTGGTATGTGACGGATTTAGTTGGTGTTGATTCGGTTTCTTGAGTGTTATTATGGTATCTATACTTGGTGTAACGACTGAAAGAGAACTTAAAAATAAAATTGGTGATATGGTAAAAAGGATATAAACATGTGTTTTATATTGATAAAAAAACTATAAAATGAATACAGACGGGTTTCCACATAATCATTCCAAATAGTGATATCTCACGTATGAAGAGGAATCGGCTCTTCCAAGGAAGATGATAGGTGAAGTGTAGGAGACTACGATGTATTAGTATGGGAAAATAATGTATTAGTAAATTGCATCTTCAATTCACTTAAAAAATCTACTTACTTTGGTTTATTAATCACTAAAATTAATATGGGCTTTAATGGGGGGGGGGGGGGGGTTAATAGGTGGGTATTTTTTTTTTTTTTTTTTTGAACAATGACTTTCATTAACACCGGCTAGTTCTCAAACGCGAGAACCGCCCAATTCAAATACACATATACAACGGATAAGAAGACCAATCTTTCCAAACAATACTATTAAATTTAGACCTATGTTTCAACCAAAGAAACGCTCTTGACTTCACCTCCGCGACCGCATCCGTGATCTTCTTAGTCGAAATCTGAAACGCCTTCGCATTCCTTATATTCCAAATAACCCAAGTGGTTATCATAACTATCCCTCTAACAATTTTTTTCCCCATTTGCTGGAATGCACGTTCTTATATAGCATAAGCAAGTCATCATAATCATAAGCGAAAACAGGCTCTAACTTACACCATTTACACACCAAGCTCCAAACACCATAAGCGAATTCGCATCTCACCATCAGGTGTCGGACATCTTCATCAGCACCCCTGCATAACAGACATGAAACATCTGGAATGGTTATTCTTCTTCTAGCCAAAGCGACCCAAGTCGGGATCCTATCTTGCGCCGCCCTCCAAGTGAGAATGTTAACTTTCAATGGCACCCAATGTTCCCACTTCATCTTAAAATCTAGCCTTCTATTATCATTATTTTGCAGCTCAGTTCTAAACCCGGAAACCGTAAATTCCCCTGTTGCCCCATCGCTCCATCCCCACCTGTCTAAGTCACTAGACAGCCTCCATTCTACCAGCAATCTGTCCAAATCTTGATGCTCAGATATCTCTTCAACAGTCCTGGGACTCCTCTGCCAGCTTCCTCTAAATCGGACCCCATCATTGCCATTATATATACGCTCGCTGACCTTGCATCTCTTAGCCTTTTCAAGTCTAAAGAGGCACGGCCATCTGTCTTTTAACAACCCATCCCCCGTCCAATGATCTGTCCAAAAACATATCTTATCCCCGTTGCCCAGCTTGCCTTTAATCAACTGGTGAATGTTCTTATTTTATACTCGAGCCGACTCTATCAAAGATACTATGGACTTCCAGCAGCCTGTTATTGCTCGTCTCACCGGAAGAAATCCCCACACGCCCCTCCCACCATGAATCGCCTCAATGAGGTGTCTCCAAATCGAGTTGTCTTCGACAGTGAATCTCCATGCCCATTTCGCTAGTAACGCCAAGTTAACCTCCATTAGCCTCGCCACTCCCAGCCCCCCTTTATCTTTAGGAGTAGTAATTACCTCCCAAGACACCCAATGAAGTTTTTTAATATCATCCGAGCCCGACCACAAGAAGTTTCTCATCAATCTTTCCAATTGTTCCAAAACCTTAACCGGCGCCTTATACAAAGACAAATAGTATATTGGGAGACTTGATAAAACCGATTTAATTAGCGTGAGCCTTCCTCCCATGGATAAAGTTTTCGCCTTCCAATTGGAGAGCCTATTTTTCACCGTTTTAATGACCGGACTCCAATGACAAGTCCTAGTCATGTTAGCTCCCACTCTAATACCCAAATAATCGAACGGAAAGCTACCGACCCTACACCCTAGAACACCCGCCATATCAATCACCTCCCCATCCGATAACCCAATGCCATACAAAAATGATTTCTGAATATTAATCTTTAGACCCGAGCATATGTGAAATACTCTAAGCACCCGAGCAACAACCTCTAAGTTCTCTTTAGACCACTCCCCGACAATCAAGGCGTCATCTGCATAGAACAAATGGGATATAGGTTTTGTATTCACATTAACCTTAACCCCTTTTAACTCCCCCAAATCCACGGCCTTTTCCAACATACAATGGAGAATTTCCATAACCACCAAAATCAGGAAAGGAGATAAAGGGTCCCCTTGCCGAACTCCTTTCTCACACTGAAACTCGAATGTAGGAGACCCATTTACTAACACCGCCGAGCGAGCTGATTGTAGGACCCCTTTTACCCACTTGCACCATCTATCCAGAAATCCCATCTGCTCTAGAGCGGATAAAAGAAAACCCCAGTTAACATTGTCATATGCCTTTTCAAAATCCAATTTTAGCATAAACGCCTTGATCTTTTTCTTTTTCAGCCACCCAATAGTCTCGTTAATAATAAGCGGCCCATCCAATATGAATCTCCCACCGAGAAAAGCTGACTGGGAGTTAGAGATAACCGGATCCAGCACCTTTTTCACCCGCATAGTCAAAACCTTTGAAATAAGTTTACTAATTATCCCAACTAAGTTAATGTGTCTATAGTCTTTTAAACCCACCGGAGTTTTAATTTTTGGGATCAATGTAATAAACGATGAACTACACCCTCTACTAATATCACCTTGTTCATGAAATATAGGTGGGTATTAATAATATAAGTTACATGGTGGAAAAGATGTTTGATATGTATTACACACATATACAATGTGTATAATATGTTATACATAAGGGGCAAAAAGGGAAGAAAATGACAAAAATATAGAGATTTGTAAAGAGTCTTTTCATATGTCATCTTAAAATTGATGTGAAATTACCTTTAAGGTGTAACACCCCAACCGATGGCGGAATCATCGAGGTGCCACGTAGTGACGATTGCTCAAAAGCTCATGGTACTAAAATGTAAATATATGATTATTGAATATTGTTTTACAACATGTGAAATTAAATACAATACAACAAAAGTAAAGATAATTGATTGATTTAATCTAAGTCCAAAGTCCTATGTGAAGCGTCAAGCAGCTTATCCTGAAACATGCACGAAAATAATTTTGTCAACATATGATGTTGGTGAGTACTACTTAGTTTTGTACGCATAGTATAAGTTTTGAAAAGTAGTACAATCCATGTGTCTAGCATCACCAAGGCATTATGTAAACACGCAAGTAACCAAACCAGACAAAGATCACATGTAAAGTTTGTACAATGTAATTGATAATGAGCACCTCAACACGTGTGAGTCTAAAAGAGCACCATAACACAAAGTTATGTCTAAATGAGCACCGTAGCATAAGTTACGTCTAAATGAGCACCGTAACATAAGTTACGTCTGAGTGTAAAGAGCACCATAACATAAAGTTATGTCTAAATGTATGATTTTGTATGTAAGCTACGTTCATGTTCAAGCATATGCACAAAGATAAACAAGACACGTATATGAATTGTAAATGAATAAAATGTATGTATAAATGAATACGAAAGTTTTGTATACTTGTGCATGAATCACCCCAAAAGTTGTAAAGCGGAAAAAGGGGATAAGTAATACTCACCTTAGCAAGGTGTTAAGTCTTGTGTAATTGAATAAGTGTATCCAACGTTGCCAAGTATCACCCTATGTATAATGTAACAAATAAGTCTAAGTCTATCTAGTCTATAAGTATTTTTCTAGGGCTTCGAATTAGGGATAAACATTTATTTGTTTATTAAACAAATTGTTTATTAAATATAAGAAATTTAGTAAATAAATAAATAAAAGTCTCTTTGTAAAATTTTAAGTTTAATATAGTCACAACATAAGGTTTTAAGTATGAAAATAATTTTTATAAAATTATTTTCTTGAAAATAGAATATTTAATCTAATTATTTCAAATTGTTAAAATACGACTTTAATATCTAAAAATATTAAAATCAAAGAATTTCTGAATAAAAAAAATTGTATTTCAGTTCTAAATAGTTAGAAATAATTTATATAAAATTTTGGTACGAAAATATTGAGAAATGAATTTATTATGAATTATTTATGATTAAAACTAACAAAAATTAATTAAAAATATAAAATAAACGGTTTTTCTGAAATAAAAATATTTTCTGAAATGTATATTGTTGTACAAGTTTAGGATAATTTTTGTGAGACTTAATAAAATCGTTTAGATATTTTTATAGAATTTAATAAATTTAAATGAATAAACTTGTATTATTAATAATATATATTAAATAAATTATTTTTGAAAAACTAAAAATTGGGTAATGAACTTTATCATTTGAAGATCATATAATAATTTTTGTAGAATTTATAAAACACTTTTAGTATTTAAAGACTATTTTTAAAAGTTTAATATGTAAAATATATGTATATAAAAAAAAGGAAAAAATGTTTGTAGGTTGCAGGGGTCGAACCCCAGACCTGAACCGGTTCAACGAGTTTAGCCAAAAGCCCCAACCAACTGGTCTATGATTCACTTTGTTAATGTTTTTGATTTCAATTATATTTATAGGAAAAACGATATCGTCATCTTCCCCAATTTATCCTAATCGAGCCCTAGCTTATCAAATCCAACAATTAGGGATCAATAGCCCCTGGATTCTTGGGGCTATTGTTTGTTAGGTGTCGATGAACAAAACCCCACATGAAAAAGAACACTTACAATGACGAATTCGGGTTCGAATGCTCGGTCAACGGAATGGTCAAACGCGAATGAAAGCAGATTGTAGGGAGTGTTTTAGGAGAAATAGAAGGTGAGGGTAAGTAATTCGGCACAAGGGAATGGTTCGGACGTCTTTAATTTATAGGGATAGGATCCGGTTGTTGATTTGGTAAGCTTTGACCAACGTTTAATATAAACGCGTGAATTAAGCATCATTAAGAGCTGAATTCATGCTGAAATCGTTACTACAGCTGCGGAGATGGTGTATTAGTCATTAGGTGAAATTAATTGGCCAATGGTTTCCTTATGAAGGGCCAATTTGATGGCCAAAGAGGGACTCGCTGCTGCTGCTGCTCGTAACTGTACCAGGGAAGAAGAAAGGGACGCGGGACAAGGTTTATATACAATTTGAGTTGGGTTTAGATCAGGAATTAGGCTATAGCTTAGTTGGTGGACGTGTGTGTGTGTGGTGCTACCTGCCCGGGTTCGAGTCCCGGCAGGATCATTCTTTTTTTTTTTTTTATCAGATAGGGAAGGAGAGGAAGTGGGCTGGCTTTTGGGCTTCGTGGGTTATGGGCCGAGCAACATCTCTTTTGGGCTTCAGGGAGGAGATGGTTGGGTTAGAGGTGTTGGGTTAAGTTAATGGGTTATGGTTTGGAGATGGTAAAAAAAATGTATATAATAAAATCTGAATTTTTTTTTTTTATTATTATTATTATTATTATTATTATTATTATTATTATATAAAAGAATAAAAAGTGACGGATGTCACATAAGGACATCTATAATGTATTATATAGCAGTATATACACATAATAAAGATTGGAGAATTATATCATTCTCACATACGTGCACTTTACATATCAGAATCACCTATCATCATCATCGTGACATATCATTTGATACCAATTTTGTTGTTTTTTTCCAGGTTCACATCGCAGCTTTAGAGTGTCTTGAGGAAATGACAAAATTGTATAAAGATTTCACTTGAGCAAGAGGTGCACACAAAGAATTAGAAGTAGGTTTTATGAGTTATCGAGTGTTGATCCTTTACATTTTTTTTTCTGAAAAAAAGCCTATTGTTTTTATAACACATATTTTATCACTTATAATATATTTGTTTATAACGGGAAGCTTTCGAGAAATAAACTAGTATAACGTATTCTATTATATATATATATATATATATATACTTAAAAGAGAAAGTCGGTGGATTTTTTTATTGTCAAAATCGTTGGTGGGGCACATCACCACTGTAACACTCCAAGCGATGGCGGAAACATCAGGATGTCACGTATGGATGATTGTTCAATAGCTCATGGTACTAAATGAAAGTTGAATAATATTATACAATTTACAATTCATCTTACAAGTAAGGATTACAAAAATTGATTAATATAAACTAGGTCCAATGCTCCTATGTGTTCCAAGACTTGTACAACTTCCAATAGCAAATAAACCTGAAACATGTAAAGTTGGAAAGATGGGGGGGGGGTCAACTATAAATAGTTGGTGAGAATACATAGGTTTTGCATATAGTTAAAAAAAATATGTTGTATAGCAATCATAGTTGAAGTATAATAATGAGTAATGATAGAATATGAGTCCGACATGTAACAATGCGTCTTTTGTACAATCAAACCTTGTGTCGACTGAGACCTAACTCGCAAGTTAGTAAAAGTGTAACTGTTATCGATCATCCCTGAATTTATGCGGGGGATGGGTTTGTCAGACCTATAACGCTATAATCTAAACAGGCGGCTTGATCAATGTTAATGATTGTACTGTGTCTTTTTGTTACAGTCAAATGATAGAATGAGTAAATGATAGTGTAATTGAATCACAAGTTTCAACAATGTAAAAATGAGTAAATGATAGTGTTTAAAATGTTTAAACATGTTTCACCCCAAAATGTAAAACAGAAAAAGGGGCTATGTAAACTCACATCGGCTAAGGTGAATTATCCTCTAAGTGTTGTGAATGTATGCGAGGCGAATCCCAAAGACTCAACAACGTAGCTAGTCCAAATTGAAGAAATAAAAAAAATGAAAAAGAAAGAATATCAAGCTTCCAATTCGCCAATTACAAGAGCTTATAATCAAAGCTTCAATTGTAGAAGTAATAGACTATAGAAGAAAGGTATGAGGGAAAGTTTAATCGGATTGAAACAATCGATTTAGAGGTGCCAAGTATAATGGGTCATAGGTGGGTTTTTATACTAGTTTTGGATTCAATTAGCCATTAAAATTGGTCAACACCATAAAGTAAGGTTTTATGATGAATTGACTATTTGACTAAGACTTTGACTGTTTGACTAAGACTTTGACTAAGACTTTGACCAGGACTTTGACTAGGACTTTGACTGTTTGACTAAGACTTTGACTAGGACTTTGATCAGGACTTTGACTATTTGATTGTCTTCGCAGAACGCGAGAACTAAAAAAAATCAAATTTTCTAATTTAATCAGTTTTAAGTTCCGGACTTGTTTCCTTCGGTTTCTAAGTTGTTTTAGGACCGAAAATTAAGGGTTTTGAGTATCAAGGTCTGAAACATACGTGCTCGGGTGTAGATGTAAGTATAAAACGTGCAATACTTTTACTTATAAAAATTATAAGTTTTATTAAATTATGACTTTTGGTCCTATTAAAATAGGAGGGTTAAAAATGAAAATTTTGAAATAGTTGAGTGACCAATTATGCACATTTATGAAAAGTGAAGGGTGCAGGTTGTCACAACCACCTTCACTTGTCCTTCCCCCTTTCATCTTCTTTATTCTTTGATTTTCACTATGTCCAGATACTGTCTCCTAGGGCCAGCCCTTAAGGGGTGCGGGGAAGACTTATTGTAACGACCCTGCCTGACGTGGACGGGTCGTCGGGTCGGGTTATCGGAGCTACACAGCGGAATCCAGGGTAATAACAGTCTTTAGTCTTCCAGGATCCACGTCATCATACCTGTTGGGTTACCTGAACACATGTCAAAAATAGTTTCTGTCAACATAAAGTTGGTGAGGTCGTGTATTTTATAAAGTGAATGGCCAGTTCGTTTATTTATAATTCTTTTATAACAATCTTTTATAAATATGCTTTACAATTCTAATTCTGGAGGGGAAAATATATTCTATTAATTCGATTATATGTCTATTATTCCGATTATATTCTATTGGTTGCCATTCCTATCTATGGTATCACTCTCCTTGTGATAAATATAATTATTTCTACCCTCTACTCGGGTAAAACTGGTTCTTGTCCTCTAGTTGGACAAGAAAGGAAATGGCGATACCGTCCAGTACTGTCCTTGTCGTTTCTATTACCCCCTTTATATAACTTTTATTAATAATTATTCTTTTATGTAAAACATTATTATGTTTACTTATAAATGACATGTATTCCCCCGAAAACACTTAATAAAACAGTAAAAGTGGGGAGTTCACGATACTCACCGGTTTGCGTTATATCTTCAGCTAATCTTCTTATTACAATTATATTTCATATATATATCGATACGTTTTACGCGTGAGACTTGTTAGATTGTAATACTTAGGATATATATCATATATATACTTTATATATATAGAATTCAATATATATTAGATAGTTCTAAACTCGGGGTTTGGGCATTCTAGGCAAAAAGAAATAAAGCTGGCCTTTACAGCTTGGCACGCGAACCTAAAGAACTCTAGACACGAACTTACCCGAGTTTAGTATATCGTTTTATATATCGAATCTTATATATATAAACATATATATTTAATATATGTTTATTATTCTATTATTATTATTATCAAGTCCGTACGTTATTCGTATTATATATATATTCGTATAATTCTAATAATATTCCTCGTCTAGCTATTGGACCGGGTTCTATTCCGGGTGTTGACCGAGTCACTGAGTCGACTCGGTATCGACTCTATTCTCCAATACGGTTAACGGTACCTCGCAATAATCATAGGAACAGTATTATAATCGGGTATCAATTATTAATACCAATCAAATTACTGTTAAGATTATACCTTATCAGATTCTCACCGGGAAGTGACCGGAGACTAACCGGACCTCGTCGGAACACAGTCGGGGACTGACCGAAGGTTCGCCGGGAAACATAATACTAATCAGGAATACATCGGGAATCGCCCGAAGGCCTAATCCACTAGTTATAGGTGGGCTTCTTGGCAGTCACCGGAGTTGGTGACTGTCCGTTCTTCGGACCTTCAAACAAACGGAGGAGGAGGTTACCGGTTACAAGTTTATAATCAAATCAGAGGATAAAGGTTCAAGGATGTTATCGGGACAGAGGGGAAAACAGTACCCGGTGGTTATGGTTTATTATCGGAACTCGATGACCATCGTACGGACAGATTCTAGCGATTGGTTTCACAACTGACCCAAGGATAAGATTATGGTGGTTATCGGCTTTACCACAGAAACAGTGAAGGGTGTTGGTTATCTGTGCCAGTGGTTTCAGCGGTGACAGTCACCGATATGGTGACTGTCTGGTTCGTTATCCAGAACAGAGGGACGAAGAGGAAGTTATCGGGTTAGGGTTCTTGACTGATTATGACTCGATGAATTGTATCTGAAGGGTTCTTGATTGGGGCTTCTATGTTGAAGATGAAGACCCGATTGCTGCTTATCAATAGATACAGAAGGGGAGAAAGAGGGTTGTGTACTCACCTAAGAAGAAAAGGACGACGGCGGTGACCGGAGGAAGAGGCGGCGGCGGCCGGCCATGTTCTCCGATCAAGGCTCCTTTGGTCAGAGCTTCTATAATTAAAACACACTTGGTGTGTGTGTATGTATAACTTGCAGAGAGAGAGAGAGAGAGCGAGAGACAAGGGAGAGAGGGTGGTTTTATAGGATAATTAAATAGAGGGTGTTTGGCAACGGGGATAATAACTATAACTCGCGATGTTTGGTAATAGTTATAACAACCGAACAAAAGACGTTTGACAACGGGTTATTAGCAGATAAGGAGCGTTTAACCGAGATAATAAAATCTTAATAATTATTATCTATATAATCGGTTGAAACGGTTTGTCGCGAGATTCGAACCTGAATATTTAATTTAGTAATCGGGTGGTCAGGTCCGACCCGACCCGTTAAAGAGACCCGTAACACCTCGAGGTGTTACAATCTCCCCCCCTTAGGAAATTTCGTCCCCGAAATTTGAGTGATCTTGTCCTTTACACCCTTAATTTATAAGGATGTTGCAATTAGAACAAAAATACTTGTCGTCGAGACATGATCGGTTCTTATTGTTTGCGAGGAACTCGATTTTATATCAAATCTGAGATTACACAAGTTAGAGATATCAATCTGTAATGATACATTTTGATCATTCTACTAATCTCGTTTTAACCTTTCTTGCTATAGTCATGTTATTTCAGATACATGGATTATCTGTATTAATTCGATATGACTATTAAAGGTTCTCGTATTGATACTATATTTTCATCGTTTGATATTCGGATTCATTTACAATGATGGATTCTAGATAGTTCTTAGGAGATAGATACGGAAGTCCCTTCGTTATCATGACTTGAACGGGATCCGAGTTACTACCTCTTTTATTTGAACTTTAGAATTTACCATCATTGTAATTTCGATTCTTAAAGAGTAGGAATAACCTTTGGTAACTATCGGATTAATTCTTACAAATTTTATCCTTTAAGTACTATTTATATCGATGTAACATAGTTGATCTCTAGGTTATCCTTATTTGTGGATATACTTAGGAGGTTTCTCAGATCATTAGACTTATCTTATATGGAGTCTAAAGGTACCGGAAAAGACTAATTCATTGATGATTGAGATTTCTCTTAAATCATCTATAATAATCTTACTGACTATTTCATTGATGATTGACTGCATTGTATCTAATACATATTGTTTGACTTTTCTTATTGTATTATCGTGAACGAGGTCTTTCACAATTCCACAGTCAACATATGTAAATTTATCTTTATAGTCTTTGAATCTACTGGTAACAGTCGTTGTTACGATTCTTTGACTTAAGATTCTTATGGCAATGCATCAATTATTCTTTCTCAAAATCATGATTATCATTCGGAATTACTATACTTATTGCCTTAACTATTTCTGTAAAATTCTTTCTTAATTCTAATTCGGGATTCGTTGACACTCTTGATAAAATATTCTTTATAAAATTTCTAGTCGTTTTCGTACAACTTATATTTTTATCTGATACTTTCTTTTAATGTTTATATTCTTATAATATTTTCTTTTGGCATATCGGATGCCTTTTAATATTATTTGGCACTTCAATTGCCTTCTCGTGATATATGGCATTTCCCATGCCTTTTTATTATTTAGACATATCGGATGTCTTTTTAAATTATAATTCTTTTTATTGTCTATTTATATTCTTTTATTTATTTATTTATATTCTTTTATAATTTCGATTAAAGTTTATATTTTCAGTGTCTGAATACACTTTCAAGTAAGTTTATATATATTGGCAATCTATCGTATGTTCTTAATCCAACTTATTATAAGCGAAGCTTATTTCATCAGGATATTTGTATAGATAGTTCTTGCCAGAACAGTGATTTCTTAAATGATCTCTCACAGCCTTTAACTTAGAACAGGAATTCCGTCATTCTTTGGCCAGAGAGTTTCACTGGAAAAATGAGCATAACTTTATTCATTTTTCGATTTCACTTCGGTTATACCCTGCGAATCTCTACGCGATTCCGCTTGGTATTTAATTCTTTTAATAATTCGTTAGATTCTACCATTTCCGGTTTCCGAATCCATATAAATTTCTATCTGTTATATTCTTGGAATTTTAGCAATTCTTTCATCACACTTGTAAATTTCAACTTGGTAACACTCGACCGTTTTACCAATTTGATTGTACTGTAACTCACGTGAGTTTTTATACGAAGTGACTGCGAAAATTTATTCATAGTATCATATATCCTTATAAAGAATCCTGTGACTTAGTGGCAAATGTCCGGATATACCTTCTGTAAGGGTCCGAATATCCTTTGCCACAGGGATTGCACATAGGACATATAACTATCTTTGGTTGGCAATCGAAAATCAATAAAATGATTTCTTTGATTCATAGAATTTAACCGAGCGATGGTTTTTATTCTGCGAATCTATTCCTAGTCGTATTTCACAAAGAAATTTCAACTAGATTGCCAATGATATGGTCGTATTCTCCACATACGATACGCTGGTAATTCAGATTTATATTTCTTCTTATTATTTATTTTCTTATTATTTCTCTTAATATGTTCGTGACTCAAACATACTGTGATCTCGATAAACTCCTACTCGAATGTTCCTGTGCCTGTGGCATTCATAATTATGTTTGCAACCATAATTACTATTCCACCTCACCTAACATTCCAGTATTCGTTTATTTTAATCACAATAGGTATGTGTCCCTTACATATTATTTCGATATTCTGTTTTTTATTTTCTCTTGAGTTTGAAATTATATTATTTTGGAAGAAAACATGTTGATCTGAGTCTAACGAAATAGACTATCAATCGTTCAAGGATTTGTTCGTGTCAGAAGATATTTAATATAACAATTCAATCTTTTTAATATCCCTGACTTGTTCGAGTCGTAGGATAGAGACGGTATTTATATTGTCATATAATCGAGCGAGTAAGAATTCGGTTTCGTCCGACATAATCCAGAGTATTTTGGTTACGGAATTTCGAGAATAATATTTTTGTCCAAATATTATTTAATTCTGGAAAGGATCGAGGATGACGTATAACTGAGATTTTTATATAATTATAAAGACGAGTTTAGATTATAAAACGGAATATGTATAGTATTTATTATCGTTTATATTGGAATAATATCGAGGAATTATATAATCGAACATAGATATAAAATTATACGGAGAAAGGTTCTTAATATTTATATATACGAATACGAATTTGATTAAGAAATCTTCATGAAAATATTGTTAAATGCGATATGAAATATGTTTCGGTAAAATAATATGGTAGTGGTTCAATACGATTTTCATATTTCAAAATAAAACTTTTAGGGAGGGTTTATACTAACAATACTGGTTCGAATTTCGTAATAGTATCTATTTTTGAAATGAAATTGATAGTTCAAAAGAGTCATGGTAAAGGTTTCTTAATGTCGGAATTCTTAAATTTTTAATAAACAAGTTTCTTATTATAGATTGATAAAATAAATAGATTTCTCAAAATATTGAGATCAAAATTTTAAGATTGAACGGATAATTCCGGTAGATTTAAAACAAATTCTGGGGTTTCTCAATAATATAAAGAATATTAATACTTGTTTGATAATAAGAAATTTATAGTATGAACAGATTTTCTCGATCTTATAAATTTAAATAAAGCGTCTATTTAAAATTTAAAGCAGAAGGGTATTTATATATTTTTACTAAAAATTGAAATACTGGTTTAGTATAAAAATAGTAATGACTGAGAATAAATTCAATAAACTTCCAAAATCATACTAAAAAGATTTAAAACAATGTAGATAATCGCGGAATATATTTAATCTTTAAATAGTCGGAGGAAATTCTTTAGAAACACGATATTTATATGTTTCTAGCATATTAGATTTTATAAAATTTCGAAAATTACGGTGTAAAAATAATATTTCTGAAAACTCGAGCATAGGAATGTTCAAGTTGGAGCGTAATATTCGTATTTTGTTTATAATTATTGGAATAGCCGTGAGGTTAACGATCTAAATAATTATTAAGACTGAAATTTCGGAGAGATGCGACGAATGATTATAATCAACGAGTTTTTCTAGAGAGTGAAATACGTTTTCAAACTCTCGTACAAGTCGATTAAAATATCGAAGAATACTTTTGTAATTTCTATATCTATTTTTATATATATATATACTTCAAAAATTTCTGTTATTTTTTTATTTATATCGGAATTTATTTTTCTGATTTCTTTTAATATATCTGGTTTCTGTTCTGTATTCTTTCTTATTTCATATGGCCTTAATATCCTGTAAGATTTCCCAGAAATTAAATGTGCATATAAATTCACAATTGTGTACAGAATTGTCAATTTACCCCACATAATCATTCTAGTAATATCCTGTGGTGGATTCGTTTTAATTTCTAATATACTGTTATGGTTCTCACCAACTTTATTATGGTTTGACATTTAGGTACCCAAAAATTTACTCGCCTATTATTTTCTCTTAATATTTCTAATATCTTAATTATTTTTCTAAGCAACTTTTCTTTTTAGAAAAATATTCTGGTAGATCCCGGATTACTAAAGACTTCAAAACTGTTATTAGCGCGGCTCTGATACCAACTGTAACGACCCTGCCTGACGTGGCCGGGTCGTCGGGTCGGGTTATCGGAGCTACACAGCGGAATCCAGGGTAATAACAGTCTTTAGTCTTCCAAGATCCACGTCATCATATCTGTTGGGTTACCTGAACACATGTCAAAAATAGTTTCCGTCAACATAAAGTTGGTGAGGTCGTGTATTTTATAAAGTGAATGGCCAGTTCGTTTATTTATAATTCTTTTATAACAATCTTTTATAAATATGCTTTACAATTCTAATTCTGGAGGGGAAAATATATTCTATTAATTCTATTATATGTCTATTATTCCGATTATATTCTATTGGTTGCCATTCTTATCTATGGTATCACTCTGCTTATGATAAATATAATTATTTCTACCCTCTACTCGGGTAAAACTGGTTCTTGTCCTCTAGTTGGACAAGAAAGGAAATGGCGATACCGTCCAGTACTGTCCTTGTCGTTTCTATTACCCCCTTTATATAACTTTTATTAATAATTATTCTTTTATGTAAAACATTATTATGTTTACTTATAAATGACATGTATTCCCCCGAAAACACTTAATAAAACAGTAAAAGTGGGGAGTTCACGATACTCACCGGTTTGCGTTATATCTTCAGCTAATCTTCTTATTACAATTATATTTCATATATATGTCGATACGTTTTACGCGTGAGACTTGTTAGATTGTAATACTTAGGATATATATCATATATATACTTTATATATATAGAATTCAATATATATTAGATAGTTTTAAACTCGGGGTTTGGGCATTCTAGGCAAAAAGAAATAAAGCTGGCCTTTACAGCTTGGCACGCGAACCTAAAGAACTCTAGACACGAACTTACCCGAGTTTAGTATATCGTTTTATATATCGAATCTTATATATATAAACATATATATTTTATATATGTTTATTATTCTCTTATTATTATTATCAAGTCCGTACGTTATTCGTATTATATATATATTCGTATAATTCTAATAATATTCCTCATCTAGCTATTGGACCGGGTTCTATTCCGGGTGTTGACCGAGTCACTGAGTCGACTCGGTATCGACTCTATTCTCCGATACGGTTAACGGTACCTCGCAATAATCATAGGAACAGTATTATAATCGGGTATCAATTATTAATACCAATCAAATTACTGTTAAGATTATACCTTATCAGATTCTCACCGGGAAGTGACCGGAGACTAACCGGACCTCGTCGGAACACAGTCGGGGACTGGCCGAAGGTTCGCCGGAAAACATAATACTAATCAGGAATACATCGGGAATCGCCCGAAGGCCTAATCCACTAGTTATAGGTGGGCTTCTTGGCAGTCACCGGAGTTGGTGACTGTCCGTTCTTCGGACCTTCAAACAAACAGAGGAGGAGGTTACCGGTTACAAGTTTATAATCAAATCAGAGGATAAAGGTTCAAGGATGTTATCGGGACAGAGGGGAAAACAGTACCCGGTGGTTATGGTTTATTATCGGAACTCGATGACCATCGTACGGACAGATTCTAGCGATTGGTTTCACAACTGACCCAAGGATAAGATTATGGTGGTTATCGGCTTTACCACAGAAACAGTGAAGGGTGTTGGTTATCTGTGCCAGTGGTTTCAGCGGTGACAGTCACCGATATGGTGACTGTCTGGTTCGTTATCCAGAACAGAGGGACGAAGAGGAAGTTATCGGGTTAGGGTTCTTGACTGATTATGACTCGATGAATTGTATCTAAAGGCTTCTATGTTGAAGATGAAGACCCGATTGCTGCTTATCAATAGATACAGAAGGGGAGAAAGAGGGTTGTGTACTCACCTAAGAAGAAAAGGACGACGGCGGTGACCGGAGGAAGAGGCGGCGGCGGCCGGCCATGTTCTCCGATCAAGGCTCCTTTGGTCAGAGCTTCTATAATTAAAACACACTTGGTGTGTGTGTATGTATAACTTGCAGAGAGAGAGAGCGAGAGACAAGGGAGAGAGGGTGGTTTTATAGGATAATTAAATAGAGGGTGTTTGGCAACGAGGATAATAACTATAACTCGCGATGTTTGGTAATAGTTATAACAACCGAACAAAAGACGTTTGACAACGGGTTATTAGCAGATAAGGAGCGTTTAACCGAGATAATAAAATCTTAATAATTATTATCTATATAATCGGTTGAAACGGTTTGTCGCGAGATTCGAACCTGAATATTTAATTTAGTAATCGGGTGGTCAGGTCCGACCCGACCCGTTAAAGAGACCCGTAACACCTCGAGGTGTTACACTTATAGCCCGGGCCTAATTTATCGGGGCACATTGACCCTTCGGCAATCCAGTTTTTCTTAATAGTGATGTCCTTAATTTGATGGATTTTTATATGTTTAAGCCCCAAAATTGTTAATCAAGTACTAATCAAAGTGAATGGTAGTTTGTATAAAACAGAAAGTAAATAAATGTTGAGAGAGGTTAAGAATTAAAGAAGAAAATAAAATGGTTTGAGAAAAAAATTGCAAATTTACTAACGAGTGTAGGACTAGAGAGGATGGAGAAGATAAAATGAAGAGGGCTCACACTTGGTTGTTTTTGCTTTTTACCGGTTGGTTTTGACTTCCTTTTTAACATTTATTTTTGTTATGAAACAACATTTTTTTTTAATTGCCAAACATTCACCCATTTATATTTTCACCCTTTGTGGGATTCGAACTCCCAACCTCTCCCAAGAGGGTTTGTTCTCTCTACCGTTAGACTACAACCCAAGTGAAAAATAAAATTTGATCCATCAATTTGATATTACTTTGATTGTAGCTTAAAAAATAGTTTACATTATTTATTTCGTTAAGGCTTAAAGCTAAGGCTAAGGGACACAATTTTTACATAACATAACATTAACAATTTTCAGTAACACACACCCTGTCTATGCATCACCATCCCCCAGAGCCATATCCACCACAAACTACGGCGTTTTCTATTTCTCTATTGTAACACCCCAACCGATGGCGGAATCATCGAGGTGTCATGTAGTGACGTTTGTTCAAAAGCACATGGTACTAAAATGTAAATATACTATTGAATAATTTAAATTGTCTTACATAGATGAAATGGAAAACATACAAAAGTCTGAACGAAACATGAAATTTGAAATAATTTATTAAAAGCAAGCATTAAAATCCAATGCTATGGAACTAAGATCAAACTGCACCTGAAACATGTACAAAATAGGTTTTGTCAACATATGAAATGTTGGTGAGCATTTCTAGTTTTAATACATATAGTAAGTTGAAAAAAAATGGTTTACAATTCAAGTGCAAAGCTATAGTGCAATTATGTAAACTATGTATCATACAAATGAGCGAAATCAATCCTGTGACTGTGTAATGTACTAAATGAACGGCGGTGTACTTATCCAAATAATTGGATAATAACTTAACAATGACCATGGATTCTCCGATGAAAAAGGGGGAGAATCAACCTAGGCGGGTTGTCAATCCAATAGCGCTATCCAATGTTAAGGTCGACTTGTACAATGTTAATGATTTCACTAAGTACAAATGTATTCTACATGTAATGTCTAAGCATAAAGCATGTTTGTAAGCAAATGCACATAGTACTAGAATTGTATTGTAAAAAAATGTGAACTTGTATTTGTAATTTGTATAAGTGTACATGTAACACCCCAAAAATGAATAAAAGCAAAAAGGGGATAGGAAGTACTCACTTTCGCCAAATGACTAGATGACTAAGCGAGCGTGAAAATGCGAGCAATCCAAAGGTTCAACAACGAAACTAGTCCAATTTAGAAGAAAAGAAACCGAATAGGAAAAATATCAAGCTTCCAATTCGCCAATTACAAGAGCTTATAATCAAAGCTTCAAATGTAGAAGTAATATACTCTAGAAGAAAGGTACGAGGGAGAGTTTAATCGAATTGAAACAATTGATTTAGATGTGCAAAGTGTAATGGGTCATAGGTGGGTTTTTATACTAGTTTTGGATTCAATTAGGCTTTAAAATTGACCAACACAATAAAGTAAGGTTTTAAGATAAATTGACTATTTGACTAGGACTTTGACTAGGATTTTGACTAAGACTTTGACTGAGACTTTGACTCGGACTTTGACTAAGACTTTGACTGGGACTTTGACTGTTTGATTGTCTCAGTGGACCGCGAGAGCTAAAAAATCAATTTTTCTAATTTAATCAATTTTAAGTTCTGGACTTGTTTCCTTCAGTTTCTAAGTTGTTTTAGGACCAAAAATTAATGGCTTTGAGTATCAAGGTCTGAAACATATGTGCTCAGGTGTAGATGTGAGTATAAAATGTGCATACTTTTACTTATAAATTATAAGTTTTATTAAATTGTGAATTTTGGTCCTATTAAAATACGAGGGTTAAAAATGAAAATTTTGAAATAGTTGAGGAACCAATTATGCACATTTATGAAAAGTGAAGGGTGCAGGTTGTCACATCTATACACTACCAATATTAACTTGCACTATCACAACTGACGCCACCATCTTCGACCTTCCGTCGTCGTTGTTCATCCTTTCCGATTGTTGAGGGTGAAACCGCCTCTCTCGGTTTTTGGTTTATGGCTGTTTGCGGTGTTCTGTCACAGGAAGTGTTTGTTTATCGTATCATCGGTTACTGTTTGCTTTTCCGGTTTCGGGTTGTTTGAGGTGTTGTCATTGGTATGTTTTTTTGGTTTCGTACGTGACGACGTCTGTGGCGTTTATCCGTTTGGGCCGGACCTTACAGTTTCCGTTGTTGACGCTTTGACAATTCGTTCTATGTTTGTGATGTACCCGCACCGTAACGCGTGCGGGCTAATTACTAGTTTATTTTTAATTTTAGTGGAAGAGTTTTGAGAATGGAATATGAGAAAAATGCCCTTTCAATTCGGTACACGTGCATTAAGACGTGTTCACCCTACATCACCACATAATTTTTTATTGGACACTTTTGACAAATCTCATTTCTTCCTTCATTTTTTATGACATAATTCATAAAGGTAAAATATTTTATTGTTGTGTATGTCTATTTATAACTCTTCTCATTCGTTTTGTTTAAATTAGCTTATATGAATGGCAACCACTTATTACTAAGTTATTTTATTAAATTAAAAAAAAAAAAAAACTATTAATAAGACATTGGTATTTTGATAGTAACACCATCCACACTTTTAAGGAAATTTAAAATTTTACAAGTTTTCGCTTAATAACACATTAAATTTGAGTCTTCCATAAAAGAAATCTTTCCTTTTTCCACAATGCACAAACCTCTACACACTCCAATCCTCCCCAACCCCTCCCTCACATCATCACACACTTTTACTAAATTATCCAACAAACCATAAAATTTCATAAAATCTATAAAAGATGACATATTAAGAAATAAAAAATATTAACACATCTGAAAAACGTAAAAAATAACATATGAACAATCGAATAACAAGTGGCTCAGACTTTTGGCCGGATTATGATTCCCAAAGTGCCATGGTTGTATTCACGGTTGTAAAATCCGAATTTTCGCCCCCAATATACAGATCGGGTCCACACTATCATATTTCCTTTTTTTTTTTTTTTTTCAAAATCATCGCACAGAATTGGACCAATTTGTTAAAAATCATCACTGCATCTAACCAAGAACAAGAACACATTCGGAAACATCCGAAAAATCGTCATACAAAGTCCGGATCTAGTCATCATCAACATAAAGATAAATAGATCATAACAAAGAGAACTCAGAACACATTTAAACAAAGAGAGCATTTCTTAATGTGCTCTAATACACAGATCCAACAGATCAGACGAACGGAAGCAATTGACGCTATGTTCCGGAGTTCAACTAACTATTAGAAGCTCAATTGACGCAATGATCAGGACCATATGTAATAGACTATAGACCAACAATAGATCCAACATCGCAAAACCATAGCCATGTGGGTGCTTTAAAACTATGAAAGATTAGACGTAATAGTTGAACTATCACAAATTGTAAAATTGTGCTTGTTAGTTTGTTTTTATATAAAAAAAACAATTGAGTTCCATTGACCACTTGCGAGTTTACGGGTAGAAGTTGATTGAATAAAGACTTTGGTTATTTGGACATCCCTTATATGACCCATATGCGAGTTTACGGGTAGAAGGCTGCTTTTCAGACTGAACTCCCTGCATTTGCATAAAGTTTAGTTTGAAAGTAGAGAAGTTTGGTAGGTGAATACAGGTCGTATAGGCCAATATGGGTCGTAGATAGGCCTGTAAATGAACCGAACGTTCATGAATTGTTCGGTGGGAAGTTCGTTTATGTTCGTTTATTTAGATAAATGAACGAATACGAACACAATTTTTTGTTCGTTTAATTAAATGAACGAACATGAACACACGTTTTGTTCGTTCATTTATGTTCGTTTAATTAAACTTTACTTTATTTTTATTATTTATTTTCCTTTGGTTAAGTAAACTTAATTCATATTATATTTTATACAATATATTTGATATGTTCTAAATTTTAATTCTAACCCTAACATTTTAAACATATCAGCCGCTTTCCACACTTTACAGCCCCACCTCTCTTCTTCTCCACACTCCACAACCCTACTAATTTAGATTTTGTTTTGGTTGCATTGTGATGTATTAGACTTGGCTGAATTGTGATGAATCATTATTAAACTTGTTTTTTGTTTGTGTTCATTAATGTTCGTTTATGTTCCTTTGTGTTCGTTTATGTTCATGAACTATTCGTTTAGGTTTTAAATGAACGAACATAAACGAACACGAACATGACAAATTTCTTAATGAACAAACACGAACACAAAAATGAGTTCGATTATGTGTTCGTGTTCGTTCGGTTCGTTTACAGGCCTAGTCGTAGAAGGGTGTATTTAAACCCTATACGACTCGTATAAGCCAACATGGGTCGTATCAGGGGATGTTTAAATTTTTTTGAGATGTACAAATAATATCACCTAGGGGTGAGCATACGAAAACCGATAATTGAAAAAAACCGAAACCGAACCGATAACCGAACCAAAAATAACCAAAATCAAATTAACCGATCGGTTACGGTTAATATATGGCCAAAACCGAATCATTTGGTTACGGCTTCGGTTTTCCCTTCTTTCGTAACCGAAATAACCGAAACCGAACCGATGGTTATATTCTTAAATATTTTTCATACATATATCCATGTATTTGGAACATATTTTCATGTATTTTCGGTATATTTCATATATCTTTCATGTATATCTATGTATTTGAAATATACATTTTGTGTAACTCATGTATTTTTCATGTTATTCATATATTTGAAGCATTTTTTTTATTTATTTCCTCGGTGGCTCGGTATTTCATGTATTTTTCTTGCGTTTTCATATATATATATATATATATTTGTATTCTTAAAAAAGATCCAATCACTTTACTAACTATTTTAAGTTTATAATTTTGCACAAGTTTTATGTTTGGGTATTAACCGAACATAACCGAAACCGAACGGATAACCGACATATTAACCGAATTAACCGAACCGACATAACCGATCGGTTACGGTTATGGTTTTTCCTAAAACCGAACTTCGGTTATCGGTTTCGGTTATATGTAAAAACCGAACCGAACCGACATTTGCTCACCCATAATATCACCCTTGAATAAATGTTAAAAGTTAAAATTGTTCTGTTAGCATTAGTGTAATGTATTATTTACGTTTTTTTAATTACAATGATCTTTTTAAACAAAAATTAAAGTTCGATAGACTTTAAATTAGTTTGAACCAACTTCTACTTTATTTAACAAACCAAGCAATCTTCTACTTTTGCTACACGTTTCGATTTTATTTATACGTATAAAATGTTGCATAACATGAACATCCTAATTTTTTTTTGTGAAGTACATGAACATCCTATTTTTTTTGTAAAGTACATGAACATCCTATTTTTTTTGTAAAGTACATGAACATCCTATTTTTTTTGTAAAGTACATGAACATCCTAATTGAGAAGCACTAGACTGATATTTCAAACTCTTGCGTGTAATAAACTTCTTATAGTTTCCCTATTTGGCTAAAGAACCTAAAGTTTATTCATACATCATGAATGAAACACCCAAAACTAATAAATTGTACGCAACGTAATACCAAGCGTGTTGGATACTAGAAGTGCATAAAAAAACCCCGGTTTTGGTAAAAGAAAACTTGGAACAAGGTATTGCTAGGAACGAGTTATGGAGATACTGGTTCGATAACCGAGCTGGTTATTCATCGATTCCTATCATATGATTAGAAACAAGTTCCAACCTGGTTATACCTTACCCAAACTGGTCAAAGCATGGTCCCGGAAGTGGACAGATCACTTCCCTCTTTAAAACCGGCTCAATAACCGAACTAGTTCCAACCAATGCATATCTTAGTGACAGGACATATTATATCGTGTTTTATAAATTTGAAGTTTGTTTTTGTGTTTAAACATAATCAAATTTTATATACCACCACGAGCACACTAGTTATGACCAAATACATTGACATAACCACCTGATTTAATTCTAAATCATATTCATCCAATCAAGTCTTCACTGTGTGCATAGTGATGATTCCACAAACCTCATGTGTGACAATTATCATTGCTGATGATTTGCATCACATTGATCTAGTGGAAGTGAATATTCTACACTAACTTGCCTTGTTAAGTGTTACAAATAACATGTTTTTTTTAGAAAACCGGTAGAAAATTACTTAGTTTGCATGAAAAGGCCAAGCTGGCGATGGATAAGGCTAAGATGAAATGTTAGAGAGGTAATATGTTAGTTCATTTTGGTAGGCAATATAAAAGTCCAATTCAAAACCTCAACATACCATACCCCAACATCATTATAATTAATCAAAGTCCAAACACTCATTTTACTTCTCACTTAGAGGGTGTTTGGGATTGATTTTTCAAAACAACTTCTGCGTTTTGATAGCCTAAAAATTCAATTTAAAACTCAAACGCAAACATTAAAAACTGATTATTTGCGTTTTCAAAATGCATTAATCTAAAAATCCATTTCAAAACGCAACCTCAAGCACCCCTTAGTCACTTTGTCCCTACCCTGTTCAAATGCATATTAAGGGTGTAACAGTACTGATTTCTGAGAAGATTAACATGGACCTTTGTATGACACTCTAGGCAAATCCCACATCGGCCGTGGCCAGGAGAGATCCTTGGTTCATAAGTAATCCAAAGCCTCTTAAATCACCAACTTGTTTTGGGCTTAATGTTAGTGGATGAGAGGAGAACTCCACAGTTAAGCGTGCTCAGGTGGGAGTAGTATCAGGATGGGTGACCTCTTGGGAAGTCTCCACCGGGGCGACAAAAAACAAATCCGTGAGCTCTGGATGGGCAACCCATCGGGGCAAAGCGGACAATATTGGTGGTGAGAGGGGCCGGATGTTACAAATGGTATCAGAGCCACTCCTGTGCCGTTCGGGATGGTGGGGCAAACCTCATCGAGGACGATGAGTCCCTAAGGGGGGGGGGGGGGTGATTGTAGCAATACTGATTTCTGAGAAGATTAACATGGATCTTTGTATGACACCCTAGGCAAATCCCACATCGGCCGTGGCCAGGAGAGATCCTTGGTTCATAAGTAATCCAAAGCCTCTTAAATCACCAACGCGTTTTGGGCTTAATGCTAGTGGATGAGAGGAGAACTCCACAGTTAAGCGTGCTTAGGTGGGAGTAGTATTAAGATGGGTGACCTCCTGGGAAGTCTCCACCGGGGCGACCAAAAACAAATCCGTGAGCTCTGGATGGGCAACCCATCGGGGCAAAGCGGGCAATATTGGTGGTGAGAGGGACCGGATGTTACAAAGGGGGTGTTTGGGATTGATTATTCAAAACAGATTATGCGTTTTGGAAAATCATTGATGAAGCTGCTTATAGATTATTGCGTTTTGGTAGCTTAAAAAACTGATAATCTGCGTCTTCAAAACGCAATCCAAACACTAAAAACTGATTATTTACGTTTTGAAAACGCAATAATTTAAAAATCAGATTCAAAACGCAATCCCAAACACCCTCTAAATATGTTCAAAAAACCCATCCACCACTTTTTTCACCAAATCAAACAACTATTGAATTATAGCTGTACAAAATAACCGGTTAAAACAAAAATAAGAAAAATATCAACCGAACCAGTTAGAAAAAAATAATTTGAGCTACACAAAATAACCGGTAAAAGCAAAAATAAGAAAATAACCAACCGAACCAGTTAGAAAAAAAAAACCGGTTTTGCGCACCTCTACGACCCATAACTTAAGTTCAGCCCATAGAATTTAAAAATAGTCTTTTCTATCAAAACACGGGCCAGCCCAAACACAAGTAAACTTTGACCGTCAAAAGAAGCAGACGCCGTTATCTATTTCACCATCTCCGTCAACGGAAGTCTAACAAACAAACAAACAAACCAACCATGGACAAGCTACTAACCGTCGGAACCAAGATCGTCGCCGTCGGCCGTAACTACGCCGCTCACGCTAAAGAACTCGGTAACGCCGTCCCCAAGGTTTGCTCACTGCGATCTTAAAAAAAAAAAACTTTTATATATTATGTGAAGTGCGATGATAATAATAAATTAGTATTAGGAGCCGGTCTTGTTTATTAAACCGACGTCGTCTTACTTAACGAACGGAGGAACTATTGAAGTTCCTCATCCGTTGGAATCGCTCGATCATGAGGTGGAATTAGCTGTTGTTATTAATAAGAAGGCTCGTGATGTTCCTGAATCAACTGCTATGGATTATATCGGAGGTAATCGATCTGTGTGTTTGTATTATTACTTGTCTGTTCTGTATGGTATGTTAAAGCGTATAGTTATCAGAGGCGCAAGGCGCAAAAAAAGCGAGGGACTAAGACAAAAAAAGTGAATAAAATAAGGAAAAACTATTATGTAACATTTACTATCGTCTAATTAGTATTAGAAGTTTTAATACTAATTAGAAGTTTTAAAATATTAGTGTATAGAAGTAGTTTTTTTTAGATAAAAGCAGAAATCTGGCTGAAATGTAGCGATAATTTAGAGAATTTGGCTGGAAACTCTTTGGAATTTGGGAATCTCGTTTGAATCTGTGCCTAAATCATCACCTGGAGAATTAAAGTGAAATTGCCTCGACTTAAAGCGCAATTACCTCGCCTCGCATGAAAAATGGGCCTAGGCGCAAGAGGTGATGGCTTTTAACAACTATGGTTAAATGTTTAGGTAGTTTATGTTTTTGTTTGATTAAACTTGTGAAATAGTTATGGAAGTTCAATGGATTAGATGCATCAATTAAGTAGTGACATTAGGTCAAGAGAAGTTGAGGCAGGTCTTGCAAAAGGAGATGACAAAGGGAGTGGGTGATGAATTGTAGATGCTAGTTTGTACTCTGCGGTTTAATTAATTTTTGACACTATTTTAAGTAACAGAAACCGAAACACATTTATCTTTTATCTCAAGTTAATCCCAAATTATGACTTTAACAAGAAAAGAAAAAGAAATATGAAGGTATAAAAAGTGTTCTTCGTAGAACATAGTCATGGTCTCAAAGCTGGATATGTGATATTGCAGGTTATGCACTTGCACTGGATATGACTGCAAGGGAAATACAGGCTTCTGCAAAGGTAAAAGTAAAACCATGTCTTATGTTTTTGAAATATAGTCATAAACATGTCAAACAGCATTGGAAGATTTAGTCTTAGATGTAGGAAAGGCGGGGGTTAAATATAAGGGTGAAAGTATTCTTCGATGCAACACTTGGAAAATTATCAATCTAAAGGCAATGAATTTAAAGATTTCACTATATGGTGATAGTGAATAGTTCCCACGCAATTTGATGCATATGTTTGATATGCAGGGTTGTGTTGTTGCAAGTTTCATTCTAGTCTCAGCTAATGTAATGTTTAACTTTAAAATGTTTAATTTATGTGAACACGCACTCTCATTCATTCTAGGACTTTAGTTGGCAAAGACATTGTTCATGTTACAAAATTTTCTTGCTAATGATATTTTGGAAGGGAAGTGATTTGTACACCATCAAAGTTACTTGGTATAGCACCAAGTGGTAGGACTATACACGGGTTGGGCCGGACGTGATATTGGGCCGTTTTAGAAACTGGTTATTTTGGTGTGGGTTAGAACATGTTTTGACAAAAATGAGTACAACTTTAATTCAAAACGGGTTGATTCAGAAGATAGTATCAAATGACTAAATTATCAAGCCAAATTGACCCAAAAGACCAAGAGCCAGTCAAATCATTTTCATGCATTCCAAAGGCTTCAGATGTAATTATACATTTGACAAGTATAGTGACAATGGGCATATAGTTACAGGAATAAAAGAAAGGGAAAGATTACTTTAAAAAGTTAACTACCCTTGCTCAAAATTTTAAACTTTGAAACAGTAGGTATTTTCTGTGGTAAAAAAGTAGGTTTTTGTTTTATGCATTTAAGAAAGAAAGCACATTCAAGAAAGTTGCCTGTCTCACAGATAATTAGCTTCTACAGTTTTGGGCATAGTTGTTGAAAGCCATTGCCTCTTGCGCCTAGGCCCATTTTTTAGGCGATGCGATGCAATACAAGGCATCTGTATCAGCTTTTTGATACAGGATCCACCTACTTGGAGGCAATGGCAACTTAAGAGTACGATCTACTGACCGATACTATGCTAACATGGCCAACATATAAAACCTAGGCTATAGGGAGTAACCCATTGTCTTATTATACATAGGCATTTACTTTTTCCATTGGGTTTGCACCCAACACCCAGTATGATTTAAATAGCTGAAGGTAGAATGTTATTATAGCATACTGACATATTCTTTGGCATTTTTTACATGTCAGTCTGCAGGTCTCCCATGGACTGTTGCTAAAGGACAGGACACTTTCACACCAATCAGCTCCATTGTAAGACCTAATAACTTTTCATAAATTTTGTTGCTCATTTGATGGGAAAACATAGATCTTTTGCAGTTGTCCTTATCAAAGGTGCCGGATCCTCATAGCTTGGAATTGTGGTTAAAGGTACAAGATGCATATAAGTTCTGCAGTTGAAAAAGCAATATGCTTTACTTATGTCATCCACATTAATGTTTTACTCAGGTAGATGGAGAAATACGGCAGAAAGGATCAACAGAAGATATGATTTTCAAGATCCCATATCTGATCAGTCATATTAGTAGTATTATGACACTTCTAGAAGGCGACGTTATACTAACAGGTATCGTTATAGTTTGTGGGATACAATATACAATATACCGATGATCCTCCAAGCTAACATTAAAACTATTAAAGACAGCATGAAGTGAAGGATCAAGGATCCCTTCCTTCATCAATTGGAAAATGTCATTTGCCAAAAGATATAAATGAGATGAAAAATCGACTTTTTTTTTTTTCTGTTTTTAATTTAGTATTTTCTATTCTAATTTCGTACGATGTATATGATGAGCAGGAACCCCAAAAGGTGTTGGGCCGGTCAAAGTTGGTCAAAAGATTGAAGCTGGCATAACTGGCCTCTTGGATATGCACTTTGATGTTGGAAGACGTCAAAAGTCGTCGTAGAAGTAAGGGCTGAAAGTTGAAACACATTTTGAGGGCATTTGGTTGTCAAGACTTGGCTTTATTGTGTAAGTTTCAAACCTAACTATAAATAATTACACCTGAGAATAAGCATGTGTTGTGTTATGCATACATTTCACTAAACAGTGATATCCTAGTACCACAACAAAACAGACTTTAGTGGTGGATTTTGAAGTTGGGTTTGGCTGTAGAATTGTTTCAGGTTTTTATGTACTATATCCAAAATCAGATAAATATATACAAGAACAAATCAAATCTTGATTTTCAACAAATTTACAAAAATTTTCTAATCAGCTACAAACTACGAAGTTATCCAATATTTTTTAGAAAGTGAAGTCTTGATGTAGCAATGGAATAGAGAGAACAAAACGTCAACGACTACCTTGACCAATACGTTCTTGTTGGCTTTCCAAGATCCAGCTGCAGATAGAATCCTGGATGCTATGTGATCATTGTGCCAACAGATTCAAAAATTTGTACGATTACAAGAATTCTGGTTGTTAAGGATTTTATCTCGCACTAGTTGACACAATTTCCAGAAAAAAGTTTGAAACATGTAACAAAGGATTCGATCTATATAAATTAGCTTCCTTGGTCTGACCAAAGTGTATATGCAGATGTTTTATATCCTAAGCCAACTCGAAACATATTCGCAAAATATTTTAAGAAGTTGCAGAAAAAATGGTTTATGGGACAACATAGCCTACGGTCATAGCAGCACCTGAAAACAATCAAGTAAGCTTTACCGATTCTTGATAGAGTTAAATAAATGGAGAAATAGGGATCACATTTGGAAATACTAGAGTTAGTGCGTTGTTTTTTATAGGTTTACAAAGGCGTCTTTTTTTTTTTTTTTTTTTGTGAATGTATCTTTTGAAACATCCATTGGACGCCATTTTGTGTCATATATCCTTGGTGTGAGGTAAAATTACACAAGGCAGTTACCTTTTTAAAATATTTTAAAATTGGAAGTCAATTCGGTGTGGTTATGGTGCCCTTGAGGGGGCATGGACGGTGGGCCAATGACTGTCAAGTCAAGGTTTGGTTTTGATTATTTTTTTTAATTTAGATCAATATTTAACATTTAATTTAAACCATTACATTATAAAAAATAAAAACTAAAAATGCATTAAACAATATTTAGATTACTACATATTATATTTTAGCCTTATTTGCGCTTTCACCTCTTTTTACGTTTTTTGATCGGGATCATCGACGTGATCATCGCTTAGATTAACTTGGGTGTGAGCATCACTTGTAAGAGAACGGGATGATGAGCTTGTTTTGAGTCGTTTGGATGAAATGCTCGCGAGAGGTACGTTCGCCCATTTGGTCGAGGGGCGCGCCACTAGTCAACAATGTATAAATTTGTAAGGGTTATGCTTGTTTTTACCTTGATATAGCATAAGCGCCCTCGACAAGAATTTGTATTCACCACCTTTTGGATTATTCTTGCAATTGAGATAATGACCGTTATAGGCCGTCATGTCGGTGTTTTTTTCGCGCCACTTAGACGAGAGACTATCATTTTCACGGTAAGGCTCTCGTTTCATCTCTTCGTGAAAGTTTTTGTGTATTCTACTCCAAAAGACGTGTTTGTTTTGATTTTTACCTGCCTTCGAGTTTTCGGATACGAATATCCAAGACTTGACCAAAGCGAGTTCTTCCTCCCCAACCTATCTTTAAGGGGCATGTTCGGTTTATTTCTTCTCCTCTTCAGTTCTCTTCTTATGGCTTCCCTTTTTAACCTTTTTGCTCGGTGGTTCGCCAACTTCTTGTGGTTGGGTTTCGGGTACAAAGTCGGGTGTCGAAACGGGGAACTTAGGTTACGGAATGTTGTGAAGTTGATATTGAGATGGGGGATACTTAGGTTTTGAAATTAGGTTGAGGGTAGGGTCCGTAGTATATATTACCGGCTATAAGTTGCGCATATGACGCGAAGTCGTTTGCATGGCCTGAAAATGATAAGTTTCGGTTATGAGGGGGACTAGGATTCGGGGAGTCGCCTCGCCCATACGGGTGGTTTAGGTCGTACTCACGGTTGTTGGGATTCATGTTCGGTTGAGTTTAAAAAAAATAGAAGTGGGAAGAAAAGGTGTTATGTATTAAAAATAAACAAAATGTTGAATATATATACACACAAACTAAATTAAGTATTTTTGTTGAAATAAAGCTTTTTAACCGTAGGGTAAAAGCTATTTCTAAACAGTAATAAAATATTAACCTTTGACGAATCACAACCGTCCACATCACGTAAAGCTTTTGCCCCACGCCAGTAGAAATTATCATGTAATGTGCCCCACGCCCTGCTTCATGCTGGCCACAGTGTGGTGGGCTGGCGTGGAAGCGCCCCATGACCCATTTCCACGCCACCACACCGTGTAGTCTAATAAAAAGATTGCGAGTAGAAGGCATATACTATTCCTTAATCGAACTTATACACAGAAATTAATTCTTTTCCTTATTAATAAACGAATCCGTTCAAGTGTTTTTTTTAATTAAAAATAGAAAGGGTAAATTACACAACAGTCCCCGTGGTTTGCAAAATTAACACATTTCAGGTTCAAGGGCTTAAAGTTGCAAGTTTGCGGTTTATGGTTTTGTTTTCATAACGAGTTTCGGTGCTAACATTAACTTCAGTTAACCTGTTTTGTTAAGTTCACGTAAAATGACCTTAATAACCTTTTTAACTAAAGCAACCATTTATGCAATTCACTATGTTTTACTTACATGGATCTTTCTTGTAACTTCTCAAATTAACTTTATTTAATTTAACACTTTTCCAACCATATATCGCTTTCTACAATAATTTTGTTTAGCTTTTGTTTGATCTCTTCGGTTCATACAATCGAACCCCTACTTTGCATTCTGAGCGCCCCAACATCCTTGTTAGTTGATTTAAAAATCCCAATCTCGACAAATAATTTGACCTATATGTTGACACTAGTTTTTATCCAGCGTCCCGGGTTGAAATATCTAATATGACATATTATTATTATTATTATTATTATTATTATTATTATTATTATTATTATTATTATTATTATTTTAAACAAATCTCTGCCATAAGTTATGATATTCAAATATAAAAAAACGAATCTCTGCGCCGGGGTATAAATCTAGTGCCATTACAAATGAATTCGGAAGTTTGTAATCGATCATTCTAAAAGAACTAACATGAAATAAGAAAAAAAAGTTAATTATTGAAATATCGAACGCATTAGTCTAAGGGTTATGTGATGCGTTAAAAAAAATTCATGGGTATATGATCGGGTATGTAGTTCGGGTATTTGGGTATGTTGTTTCGGGTAATCGGGTCGGGTATCATCTAATCCCAGACCCGACTCAAACCCACAATTTTTTTAAACTAATCCCAAACCCATCACAATACCTGTCGGGTTACAAAAAATAGTCGTTTTTTTCTCCGTTTTTTATATAGCACTATGGTACTCGTTGGAAAGATAATTAAACGCTTGTTAATTTGGTGTAATTTTTTTTCTTTAAAAAATCTTGTATATAAAAGATATTAACGTTTAAAAGTTATGGGAGGAAACATGAGAGAGAAAATAATAAAGGTTTAATATTTAGATTTAGTAGATTATGTATTTAATAGATTAAGTTAAAGATTATTTATTCCTTTTTTTTAATTGGTTTACACTTGCCACATCACATCCTATGTTGCATCTCTTAAAAGAGAGATTGCATAAGATTATGACATATAGGATTTCCCCCTTTGCAATATATATATATATATATATATATATATATATAGATGATGTTTTCCGACCATCCCCACTTTGTTTTCGGCACTCAAATAGTAGTCAACTTGAGTCACCTCTATGGCGACTTCTTCTTAGCTCGTTGGGGATACCTCCATGTTCGCCTTGAACATCTCCTCAAAGTTCTCAATCCTTGACTCACTGTCCAAAAACCTGTGATGAATTTCATCACCAGTGCGGTTTGTTTCGCCGCCAATTAATTCGTGGAATTCCGCCAATACCTTACCCCTAAAGGGATAGAACGAAGCGTAGCGGATACTAGGGATGAGCTCGGGACGGTATCGGTACCGAACCGATACCGATCCCGAGAATACCGATACGAAAAGTCCAAAAAACCAATACCGATACCGATACCGTACACATACGGTACTGTACGGTATCGGTACGATACCGGTATGGTATCGGTATTTTACCTTAAAATACCGATACCGATAATACCAAAACCGAAAATCCATAAATATGGGTACCGATACCGATCCCGAAACCCCTCAGTTCGGTACGGTACGGTATCAGGATCGGGACGGGACATGATCGGTATTCGGTCTTGTATGCTCATCCCTAGCGGATACTCTAGTGGTTTTTGTGAATGTTTAGCCACCCCAAGGTTAGGGTTAGCAACTCTTCTTCGGTCCACGGTTAGTCCATATCATTAACGGTTTGTTGGTGTGTGGTATAGAATATGATGTAGGGTAAGATGTGGGGTTTATATAGTGTTTAATATATAAATGCGGTTGGTGTGGTTTAAAAAATAACCGCCCCCGGTAATAAATAAAACATATTGACTGCCTAATTAAAATAAATAAAGCACATTGGTCGTCCACCGGTAAAAACCGTCCACGTCGGACTCTACTTTTGCACCACCCTGGTGGATATTTCAACCAAAAAAACCCTCACGGTTTCACGCGGTCCACGGAGTGGTGGGCTGGCGTGGAAGGGCTCCACGGCCCATTTCCACGTCACCACACAATGTAACCTTACCTTGGGTAGGATGTTAGCGATGCATTATAGGGCTAGCTTATCCTTTTGTTGTAACAAGCGAAAGGGAGTGCCGCGAGACCATTGGGTATTCACAAATAAAAACCAACAAACTTTTTTGAATAGAAATAAATTAAGCTTCTTGATCCTGGAAGATTGTATAAGTGTTTATGGTATAAACTGTGAATGAATATTATTGAAAACAAAGGCTCATTATATAGAGCACATTACAAGCTAACCCTAGCTATATTTAAGGAAAGTATATACACAATCAATCCTATACAATATTCATTGTATAATAAACCAATAACATAATAACTAATATAGTCGGCTAAGACACCCCCCAGTTTGAGCGGGCGTAGGACAGACGTTCAAACTGGACCGAAAAGATTGAAAGAGTTGTCTTGAGATGCCTTTAGTGAAAATATATGCATACTGAAGAGATGAGGGGACATGTAAAATCCGAAGGGGTCCGATGCGAACCTTTTCACGAACAAAATGGATGTCAATCTCAATGTTCTTTGTCCTTTGATGTTGAACTGGATTGTCTGACAGATAAACAGCCGAAACATTGTCACAATACACTATAGAGGCCTTCTGTAGAGGGGTAAGCAACTCGAGCAGCAAATTTCGAATCCAGGTGACTTCTGCAACAGCATTAGCAACTCCCCGATATTCGGCTTCAGCACTAGATCTAGAGATGGTGGGTTGACGTTTGGAAGACCATGAGATAAGATTATCCCCGAGAAAGACACAGTACCCACTAGTCGAACGTCGCGAATCTGGACAGCCTCCCCAGTCGGCATCCGAATAAGCAATCAAAAAACTCATGGGGGACTTGACCATACGCAGCCCGTAATTCAATGTGCCCTGTAAATACCGAATAGTACGCTTCAAAAAAGCAAAATGAGGCTCACGAGGTTCTTGCATGAATAAACAAATCTGCTGCACAGCATATGAGATGTCTGGGCGCGTAAATGTAAGATACTGAAGTGCACCGGCTAGACTCCTATATAACGTCAGATCAGAAAATGGAGGGCCATTAGTGGCACTTAATTTTGAGGATAGATCAAATGGAGTGGCACACGGTTTGTAGTTCGCCATTGAAGCCCGAGAGATAATATCTTTCGTATATTGTTCCTGTGATAAAAACAACCCATTCGACTGACGAGTAACTTTAACACCCAAGAAGTGATGTAGGTGTCCCAAATCTGTCATAGCAAATTCACGAGATAAAGTACTGATGATTCCCTGTAACAGAGAAACACTAGAGGCAGTGAGCACAATATCATCGACATAAAGAAGCAAATATGCGGTGTCCTGTCCCCGAGTGTAGATGAACAATGAGTTGTCACAAGTGCTGCTACGAAAACCGTTAGCTAAGATATAGTTGGCAAACCATGTATACCAAGCCCGAGGTGCCTGTTTGAGGCTATAGAGTGACTTCTTCAAGCGGCATACAAAATCTGGATGTCGCTTATCACCGAAACCTGCAGGCTGATGCATAAAAACAACTTCATTCAAATTACCATGTAAAAACGCATTTTTAACGTCCAACTGATGGATAGGCTAATCTCGTGCGATGGCCAAAGACAGAACCGTCCGAATGGTAGCCGGCTTGACAACCGGGCTAAAAGTCTCATCACAGTCCACCCCCACTGTTTGTGATTTACCGTTTACAACAAGCGAGCTTTATACCTTTCCAATGAGCCATCGGACTTAAACTTATGGCGAAAAAGCCACATACATCGAATAATAGGCCTGTCTAATGGACGTGGCACCAGTTCCCATGTGTCATTAACCTGTAAAGCAGTAAACTCAGTTTGCATGGCGTGTAGCCAATTAGGATCGGCAAAGGCTTTGGCATCTGAGGTGGAACGAGGGAAACGTTGGTTGTGAGAAGTGTGTGGTGAGTATGTGGTAGGCTGCCAGATTTGGATCTGGTGGTCATAGGGTGTAAGTTGGTAGGTTGGGAGGAGGTGGCAGAAACCGGTGGGGCCTGGACAGGGGCAGCAGCTGTGGGCTGCGTAGGGATGACTGTAGAGGCCGTAGGCTGCACGGGGCTGCTGCCGTGGCCGTAGGAGATGTGGGTGCACGAGTTTGTGGTGGCTGGTTTCTGCGAGTATAGGTAAGAGGAAATAGAGTGGTGCTTGGGTGTGGAGTGGGAGCGGGTTGTGGGTTTGGCCGGTTAAAGAGAAAGTTAGCTGGAATGGAGTCATCTAGAAAATTATAGGAGGTAGTGGGTGTGGGAATGGTGTAAGGGAATGTGTGCTCGTCAAACGTGACATGGCGGGAAATGTGGACTCAGCCGGTAGTGGGGTCGAAACACCGATACCCCTGGGGGGTAGCCAAGGAAAATGCACCTCACAGATCGGGGATGCAGTTTATAGGGTTGGGTAGCCGAGGTATTGGGGTAACAAGCATAGCCAAAAACACGTAGATGATCGTACGTGGGATGGCGAAGGTAAAGGGCAAAGGTCGGGTTAAAGTAGTTGAGCCGTTTGGTTGGTAGTATGTTGTGTAGGTAAGCGGCTGTGTGAAGTGCTTCCACCCAAAAAATAGGTGGGAGGCATGGATGAGCATGTCACGAATGATGTCGTTTAAACGACGTATAATGCGTTCTGCACGTCCGTTTTGTGAGGAAGTTTGTGGACAAGCAAAACGAAAATTAAAAAAAAAAAGAAGGGTTTCAGAACCTAAGCTCTGATACTATAAATGTGTTTATGGTATAAAGTGTGAATGAATATTATTGAAAACAAAGGCTCATTATATAGAGCATATTACAAGCTAACCCTAGCTATATTTAATGAAAGGATATACATAATCAATCCTATACAATATTCATTCTATAATAAACCAATAACATAATTACTAATACAGTCGGCTAAGGGGGTGTTTGGGATTGATTATTTAAAACAGATTATGCGTTTTGGAAAAGCAGGGGTGGAGCTGCTTATAGATTATTGCGTTTTGGTAGCCTAAAAATCTGATTATCTGTGTTTTCAAAACGCAATCCAAACACTAAAAACTGATTATCTGCGTTTTCAAAACGCAATAATCTAAAAATCAGATTCAAAACGCAATCCTAAATACCCTCTAAGAGATTGAAGGCCACCCCTTTTAGTTTTGTCTCTAGCAAATCATTGGGTATTCAATAAGAGAAGTCAAGGTCATGGTTGGTAGAATAGAGAAGCCAACCCTTTTAGATTTGTAACTAGAAGTATAATAAACGGAATATATATATGATTAAAGCATAAACAAGGCCCAACTTGGTTTTGCAAATAATATTATATCACCATAATGACACCTTAATTTGTTGAAAATTAGCCGCCTCAAGGGAATATCAAAGACAGATATGATGGACTAACTCTCATCAATATTGAACGTTGCTTTGCCTGGTTACACAGCCTTGCATACTACATTACTACTACTATAAATATACAAGTGCAGACAGACCCTTGAGCATATACAAATTAGTAAATTAAAGAAAGCTTCAATATTCAGAAAAGAAAATGGAGGGGATTAAGCACAAGGCAGTTGTGTGTGCAAACGGGATGAACATCCACATAGCTGAGAAGGGTGATGGACCATTGGTCTTGCTCATCCACGGCTTCCCTGAGCTCTGGTATTCCTGGCGACACCAGATTTTGTATTTGGCTGATCATGGTTATCGCGCCGTGGCACCAGACCTCCGTGGCTATGGCGACACAACCGGTGCAACCGTCACTGACCATACCAAGTTCAGCATCATCCATCTGGTAGGCGACATGATTGGGCTTCTTGATGCCATCACAAACCAAGGTGAAACAGTGTATGTTGTGGGTCATGACTGGGGTGCCATCGTTGCATGGTACTTGTGCACCTTTAGGCCGGACAGAGTCAAAGCTTTGGTAAACATGAGCGTGCCTTTTGTTCGCTGGAACCCGGATGGAGACGTTGTCCAGCTCCTAACAAAAGCGTACGGAGAGGATCATTACATTGTTCGATTTCAGGAGCCGGGAGAAATCGAAGCTGAGGTTGCAAGTATGAGTATTCCAACATTTGTAAAGAAGTTCTTAACTTACAGAGACCCTGAACCCTTGTATATATCAAAAGGAAAAGGATTTCGGCATTCGCCTAATGATGTACCGGTAACCTTGCCACCTTGGTTATCTGAAGCAGACGTTGAATACTTTTCTAGCCAACTCCAAAAGACCACCATAACAGGTGGAATCAACTATTATCGAGCTCTTAATGTGTAAGTACTTTCAGTTTGCACGTTTTAGTCTTAAGGTTTAACATATATAAATCATAGCTAGCTAGCTAGCTAGCAAGCACGTGTATGCATGTTATACTCATGATTTGGGTGTTTGCTTACAGTAATTGGGAAATCAGTGCGGCATATAGAGATGTTAAAGGGAAAGTGCCATCAAAATTCATCATTGGAGACCAAGATTGGTGCCTTGAAATGTTTAACAAGGACTACATACTAGGTGATGAGTTCAAAAATGATGTTCCTCTCTTGGAAGACGTTGTTGTGATACCAGGTGCAGCCCATTTCATCAATCAAGAGAAGCCCGACGAAGTCAACAAACACATAATTGAGTTTTTAAGGAAATATTAATTTCAATTTTTTTTCTAATCCTTATGCGCCCTTATATTTGTATCCCTTATTTATATACTATTCATTTACACGTGGTTTGTGTATTATGATGTTGTAAGTTGTGCTTAAAAAGCGTTTTATGCATTAATGCTTGTACTTTTAGCTTTGGTGGTTGTACCCCACTTTGTTTGTTTATTTTATTTTATATTTAATCTCAATGCTATTAGATCCTTTTCTCTTAGTTTGTGTTATACATAAATAGTCTTTTTTATATTGAAACCTGTTTTGATCAAGAACAGTTCGATCAATAAAGTGGGTTTTATTATATTGTTCATTTTTCATGGAAAACCAAAAATCATGCACATCAAAACGATATAGAGAACAATATATTATTGCCGTTATTTTCTGTTAACTTGCGGGCCACTTTGTAATTATTATATAATCAAGAAGGGTTGAAAGCAAATCTATCATCAAAATTACAAGGGAAAATAAAACGGAGACCAAGGCAACGCAAGGAGGAATACAAACAGAGGTTCCAAAATTATTGGGACAGAATTATTATCATTGGCATGTAGTAGAAGGAGTGTTACTGGAATGTAGTAGAAGAAGGAGTCAGAGAATTACTTACGGATCCTACCGATGTAATTAGAAAAGAAAACAAATAGCAGAACAAGCGAGAAAAGAAAGCATTGCATTCCTTGTTTCAAGCATCAACAGAGGCAATCTTTGAAAGGATTGCTAATGCAAAATCATCTAAAGAGGCATGGGAAATATTACATAAGTCCTATCATGGGAAAAACGCGTGAAAACGGTAAAATTTCAAATTCTTAGATGTGAATTTGATGCCTTAAGAATCTTAGTTGCTTTATGTTTACTTCTACATTAATGGAATGTAATTCATAATAATATTAGTTACATCTTTTAAAGTTTTAGCTATAAATCATTTCGTTGTAAGTGAAGTTTAGATTCTTTCAGTTAATTAATAAATATTCATTTCTTTTATATTCTTTCGGTTAAACATGCAATGCGATAATCACTTCCAAATAACGCATTTCTTTCTTGTATATTTCAATCTACACGTCAATATTGACTAAGACAAACATCAAAACGTTTGGGGACGAAGGATTTAAAGGGCTAGGGGTGGCCCTGCCCCCCTGTTTTTTGGCGCAGTAGTGGAAATTTACAATTTTCGTAGGTAAATTGAGTCCGAGTTGAGTCCGGCCCCCGCTGATTTGTTCGATTTCAGGAGAGGATCATTACATTGTTCGATTTCCGGAGCCGGGAGAAATCGAAGCTGAGGTTGCAAGTATGAGTATTCCAACATTTGTAAAGAAGTTCTTAACTTACAGAGACCCTGAAGCCTTGTATATATCTAAAGTGTAATTTTTATATTTCTTTGACGCTAAATCAATGACACCCAATATTGCATGTCATAAATTTGTCAGATTTTATAATTCTCAACATTTTTTTAATTGCATACGCTTTTTAGTGTCATAAATGAGTGCGTGTCATTGTTCGCGTGTCAAGGAATGTATTTTTTCTAGTAGTGCGTGTTTCATATCTAAAACGAATTTTAGTTTGTTGCTTCCATAAATTTTTTTCGAACAACAACACTACCCATAATTCGGAGCTTAGAACGACAATAGATAACTAATTATCTAGTTTTTGATCGATTTAAAAGTTATGTCACTTGCATTTATACATACATCTCTATATAGAATCTATTCATCTAGATTTATTTGACGCAAATGGTTCAATAAAACTTTTACGCTTCACCATACACGAACTAAAATTGTTGGCGGCCTAGATGTAGAACCAGGTCTACATAAAAGAGAACAACGAGTGACTAGTCGTGTGTTTGTTTTAGTCGCCAGAAGATGGAAACAACTTACGATGGTGGGAAGAAGAACTAGAGAAAGTAAATTGCACAAGGAAAAATGGAAATAAATAATCCCAACTATTGACTATTGGCCAATAACAGTCCCAACTACGAAAATCACCAATATTGGTCCCAACTTTCGACATATTGGAAACCAACGGACCCAAACTAACGGAGGCTAACTCCGTTAGTGTGATGCTGACGTGGCATGCTTAGGTGGCAAGATGATCCTACGTGGCATCTTACGTGGCATGCCACGTGGCAAAATAATCTTATGTGGCATCCTACGTGGCATGCCACGTGGCAAAATGATCCTATGTGGCATGCCACGTCAGCATCACACTAATGGAGTTAGCCTCCGTTAGTTTGGGTCCATTGGTTTCCAATATGTCGAAAGTTGGGACCAATATTGGTGATTTTCGTAGTTGGGACTGTTATTGGCCAATAGTGAATAGTTGGGATTATTTATTTCCATTATTCCTTGCACAAATAGTCACATTGGTTCGAAAAGGCGTATAACAGTTAGTTGTAAAAGTTTAAACTGAGTTGTGTAATTAACACTTATAGATAACTTCATCTGAAAGCATAGCATTTGAAAACAGAAGTTAGAATTTACGTATAAACTCGATTATGTGTCTGTTTATCTCATCAGGCTTCTCTTGATTGAGGAAGTGAGCTACACCTTCCATCACCACAACTTCCTCCAACAATGGAACATCCTTCTTAAACCCACCACTCTCTATGTAGTCCCTCACACCTGCCATATGATAGATAAGGTCAAGGTCTCCAACCACGAACTTTGTTGGCACCATAACTTTCGCACCCTTCCACGCTGAAGTCAGTTCCCAACTCCTGTCCTCATGTAGCGAAAACCAAATATTATAGTTATTATATATACCATTTCTTTTATATATGCACACTTATTTTAATTAGTTTGTTACTTACAAATGAAGAGCTCAGTAATAGTTGATTCCACCAGTTAGTCCACCAGCCTTTTCGTGTTGGCAAGCAAAGTATTCAACGTCTTCTTCTAACAACCAAGATGGTAAGGTCACTGGGACGTCAGGCGGTGAATGTAGAAATCCTTTACCGTTAGGGAATAAAAGAGGTCCTGGATCTCGTAACGTCAAGAATTTTTTCATGAAAGTTTGATAACCCATTTTATCAAACTCGGCTTCAATTTCGTTTGGTTTCTACACCCGTAAGTAAATGCACATTATTAATAATTAACACAAGAAACCAAGTTTAAACATTGAACTAATTTAATGATCAGAAAATAATAACTGATACCTGAAATCTGGACATGTAGTGATCGTCTCCATAGGTATGTGTTAACATCTCGGCCAGGTCTCCATTTGGGTTCCAAGGGACAAATGGGACGCTAAGTTTGACCAAAGCTTTAACTCTGTCTGGCCTAAACATGCACAACTTCCCTGCAATGATCTCACCCCAGTCATGACCCACAACAAAAACCTTTTCACCTTCGTTTGTGATGGCGTCAAGAAGCCCAATCAGGTCGCCTATCACATGAAGGATAGTGAACTTGGCGTGGTCATTGATCGGTGCACCCATTTATAGACTTTGAATGTTAATTGTATTGATCAAGAGAAATATTACAAAAGCTTACAACAGAATATATAGAGGAACAAATTTAATGCAAAAATTACAAAACAATTACAAAGGCAATATTGATGGCTGAGATTTATGTTCAATCAATCAACTTGATTGATTTGTGTGATTGACCATTTATTGGATAGAATATTAGGCAATTAATGTTGACTTAATTTGTGGTGTTGATACACCCCCGCAAGATGGAGGATCCATTGGAGACTCCAATCTTGGACCGAAAATTCAAGAAGGGTGCTCGGGAAAGCGACTTGGTAAGAACACCCGCAAGTTGGTCCTTTGAGCTGACATGAAAAACTTTAAGTTGACCAAAGTTAACCTGTTCCCATACAAAATGATAGTCGAGGGCAATGTGTTTCATGCGCGAGTGGTAAACAGGATTGTCACATACATAGGTAGCCCCGGTATTTTCAAAGTAAAGTGATGGAGTGCTCACAGGTGGTAAACCAAGTTCACTGAGTAAGTTTTTGACCTAAGAAAGTTCAGCTGCGGCATTGGCAAGGGCTTTGTACTCAGCTTTTGTTGATGATCGAGAGACCGTTTTTTGTTTCGTAGATTTCCAAGAGATGATGTTGGACCCAAGGTATAAAATATATGCTGTAGTGGACCGTACCCCATCTTGAATACCGCCCCAGTCTGAGTCTGAAAAAGCCTGCAATTTAAGGTTAGTATTGCGCTTCAAGAACAACCCATGATGGACCGTTCCTTTCAAATAGGGAGTACCCGTTTGAGAGCTTGCCAGTGTGATTGTTTAGGAGGGTGCATGAACTGAGATAATTTATTTACTGCAAAGGATATGTCGGGACGAGCGAAGGCGAGGTACTGCAAGGTACCCACCAGTTGGCGGTAGGGAGTAGGATCTACGGGGGGAGTGGAGTCAACAGAAGAAAATCGATCGGAGGTACTTAAAGGGGTGAAAACCACTTTGGCACCATCCATTTTGAAGGTGGTTAGAATATCTTGAATATGGCGATGTTGTGTAAGAAAGAGACCGTGGGGCGTAGGAATAACTTCAATTCCTAGAAAATTGTGTAGGGGGGCTAAGTCTTTGATAGAATATTGTTTACTTAGGGCTTGGACAAAGGAATCCATAAAAGGGTTGTTATTGCCGGTGAGGAAAATGTCATCAACATAGACGAGTAGGTAGCATGTGATACCATTAGAGTTATAGACAAAGAGAGAGGTATCAGATAGGCAGTTTTTGAAGCCAAGGCTAAGGAGAAAGGTGGTGAGCTCAATGTATCAAGCACGCAGTGCTTGTTTAAGGCCATAGAGAGATTTTTTGAGTGTGCAAATGTGATTAGGGACTCAGAATTTGTGAAACCGGGAGGTTGAATCATAAAAACATCTTCGTGAAGAGTTCAATGAAGGAATGTGTTGTTTACATCAAGTTGATGTAAAGACCATCCTTTTGAGACAACAATGGAGAGGACGGTGTGAATAGTGACAGGTTTAGTAACGGGACTAAAAGTGTCATGGTAGTCTTTCCCATATTGCTGGTGAAAGCCTTTGGAAACGAGACGTGCTTTATATTTGTCAATAGTTTCGTCCGTTTTACGTTTAATATGGAACACCCATTTGCAACCAATGGGATGTTGGGTGGTGCGAGGAACAAGTTCCCATGTGTGGTTTTAGATGAGTGCATTGTACTCAAGGTCCATAGCATGACGCCATGCCGGATCTTTCATAGCTTGGCTATGGGTTGAGGGTTCAAGGGAAGGTGGTAGAGGATAAAGAGTTGTAGAGTTAATAAAGTTCAGGTTGTAGTATTTTGAGTTGGGTTTGGGTTGCCGGCGAGAGGGTTGCGAGGGATTGTTGGGAGGTGGGTTATTGGATTGGGTAATTGGGTTGGTGGATGAGGTTGGAAGGGTAGTGGAAGAAGGCTGGGTTGGGCCGTGGGAAGGGTGGAGGTCAGTGGGTTCAGGGTGGTTTGGGCCGAGAGAGGGAGAAGAAGGATTAGGTGGCTGTGGGGACTGTGGGTTTGGGCTGGCAGAAATAGGAGAGGTGGCAGAATGGTCCTCAGTTGCTGTTGGGCCAAAGGAGACTACTGGGCTCGAGTCAGGAGTAGGTAAGGGTGTTGGGCCAGGCATGGTATGAGTGGGTGTGAAGGAAGGAGTTGGGATGGGCTGTGGTGATGAGATTGGAGTTTCGGTGAGAGATTGAGTCGATGGTGGGATGGCTAGGAAAGTGTCAAAGGAGATGTTTAGGGGTGAGGGATTAGTGGCTTGGGATGGGAAGATATGGGAGATGAATGTCGAGAGTGGTAGAGTTTGTTGTTTAATGGGTCATAGCATTTAAATGCGGATTTGGAGGATGAGTATCCAAGGAAGATACATGCCATTGATCGTGAGGACAATTTGGAAGTGGCATATGGTCGTTCTGGATAATGCTCCCAAGATGTGCCGAAAGATTAGGATCTGGGATCCTATGAGGTTGATCAACTTGTCAAAAAAGGATGTTGAGACGTTGTTTCTGTATCCTATCCAGCATATAAGCAAGAAGCTGATCAAGCGATAAAGTTTCAGCACGTGATTCGTTTCTTCCATGCTCACAAGGTTCATGCTGGATGTGACTGGTCGAGGATTTCAAGGATCAGAATTGCGAAGACATGAAGACTGAAGATGTTGCTGTGAAGTTTTGGTTGTCTGCTTAGTTGTTTAATGTTTGTTTATGAACGATGATAGTTGTTAGCTGTTTTTGCTTGTAATTTGTCTTTTGTAAATCATACTAGCTAGGTCCAAGGGGGAGCCTGTTATTACATGATGTCCCTAGCCTAGTATAGGTGATGTTTGGTTAGCATTTCGGGTGTTTAGGTGTGTTTGGAAACATTTTGGGAGGATTTGGATGCTGAGGGCGATTAGGAATCCATATAGGCGATTAGCAGAGTTGATCGCTTGGTTTACATGTGTGATAGCTCCTAATCGCCTGATCTTCATATGGCATAGCTTTCCTACTCGCCTGCTGGGCTCTACACGAGTAGTGGGGGTATAAAAGCATCCAATCATTGCCCTAATCATTAGTTGTCACATCACACAGCCCCCAAACACCCTTCCCAAGGTCTGAAGGTCTGAGTGTAACACCCCAACCGATGGCGGAAACATCGAGGTGTCACGTAGTGACGATTGTTCAATAGCTCATGGACTAAAGTGTAAATTTGAATACATTGATTAAATAATTTATTACACTGAAATGAAATACAACGATACTAACTGTCAACTAAATTGAAATACAATGAATCAAAATCTGAATCTAAAACCGAAAGCCTAAAGGATGCATCTCAAAAACAACCTGAAACATGTACAAAATCATTTGGTCAATACAAAAATTGTATTGGTGAGCATACCCTGTTTGAATAAATATAGTAGAAAAGTGTTTAGCAATTCATGTGTCGTATACTGTTTGCAATTATGTAATAAGTGATATCCGGGTCAAATCAACCCTAAGAGAAGAAAGCAGATATATATAGTATGCGCTAGTAGTAATGTAATACATAGCAATGACGAGGACTCTCAACAGAGTCACAAGGGTATATACCATAGTACTATTCATTGAAATGCCAGGCCACAACGGTTAATGATTTGACAGGTCATAGATACACAAAATGACACAAGCAAACACACATAAGAATTTCATTTTAGTAAAAGGAAATATAAACTTGATAGTAAGTACACGAGTCACCCCAAAATAGTAAGACAGTAAAAAGGGGAAAGATATACTCACAGTTTGCGAAAGCGATTAAAATCCACTTAAGCGGTCGTGAGCTAAGTAATGGGAATTCCGAGGAATTCAACCTATAACGTGTAAGAATACTAATAAGGGAATGTCTAAAAGGTCTAAGGTAACTAGGGTCTAAGGCATTAGGGTTTGCTAAGTTGATTTGGGGAATTAGAATTTTTTATGACAAGTCGCGTTAATGTAAAAGTTGTATATCACAAATAATATATGAAAGGTTGTAAATGTGGTTTAAATAATATAATTATTACCTATTGAATAAAAATATGTTTGAATAATTAAGACAAAATAATTTAGTTAGTTACTTTAACTAAATTAAAATAAATACAATAATCATAAATATATATAAATAAATAATTTTGAGTTACACAATGATCCAACAAAAGATAATAAAGACATTAAACCATATGAGTATTTTCTATTTTATAAGAAAAATATTTATAAAATAGATGTTTAAATTGTATAAATAAATAAATGTTTTATTATGTCTAATTAAATGTAAATAAGACTAATAATACCATACATGATCCAAAAGTACTAGTTTTATAGAAAATGGATGATTTCTGACGTAAACAAGTTAGAATAATTTTCCCATAATTTATATAAACTTATTTATATTTAAAACTGATTTAACGAGATTAAATTATGTTTAAATGATTAAAAATAGGAAAATTAATAAAAATAGATGTTTTCTGAACCAAATATTTTTATATCAGTTCATGATGATGAGAAATAATTACCCAAAAAGTTTGAGATTAAAATCATTGAAAACGAATTTTTAATCAATTAATTATGATTAAAACAATTTAAATTCAATAAAAATTTAAAAATAAAACATTTTCCAGAAACTAAAAGTGGGATAATTTTCTATGGGGTGTCAAGAAGCTACTCCTAAATTTTCATAATTTTTGGATCAAAAATGAATTTATTATGAATATTCTAAGTTAAATATATTATATATATTTAAAGATAATATGAAAATGAAAATTAAAAATGAAATACACCAAAAAAATGCAGATGTGCGTCCATGGGGACTCGAACCCGGATACCCTCTATGGAGCAATAACATCACAACCACTAGTCTACCAAGTCTTTTGTTGATTTATTTGAAATTTAAATTTATTTAACTATTAATACATACCCATCTTCTTCCCCAAAATCTCTCTAAGAACCCTAACCCTAACCTAAATCTCAATCACCATTAATTCAACTAGATTAATGGTAGATTATAGAGGGGTTTTGTTCAGAATCAACTAGTAAACAGAAAGACACAATAAAATAAGACTTACAACAACGAACTAAGCCGCAAATGATGATCTCACAACCGCAACATGAGGCCGAATCACAAAAGCTTCTGGACGCGAACTGGAACAGCTTTTATGTGGGTTTGGGACGTGAGAGTGTGCAGAAACGATAAGGTACCAACTATTTATGGTGTTAGACGCGTTTGAATACGTTATCAAAAATCCGGCGGTTACGTTAATGAAGACCCGATTAAAACCCATTAAGGTGCGAATTGAAACTTGTAACTGACTTGTAATTAGTGGCGATAACTAACTGATGCGAGAAAAACGGAAAAGAGGCTATAAAGGGGAGTTTTCAAGCTCGCTGGACTTTGGCCGGTTCTTGGCCGGAATAACAGCCGGAAAAACGTGGACACAGGGAGGGTAGAAAAAAAATTTCAAAACTTTTGCTTATAGGCAATTTTGGTCCCTCATAGTTTACTAGGTTAATTATATTATGATATAGTTAGTTTTCCCTTTATAAGATACTAACCAAGTTAATTTAATTTAACCAAAATGTTTTTAAAGTTTTATAAAACTAATTTTTTTTTTTTTTTTTTTTTTGTAAAATCTTTTACGAATACGTTTCACTTACGCATTTGATTAAAACTTATACCCCAAATTAACTTATAAATATAACTGATAAAATTTTTAATTCGCTTTAGAATTAAATTTTGAAAACGTCGAAACTTTTAGGGACTAAAATGGAATATTTAAAGGATTATTATTGTTAATTAGATAAAAGACGAAGGTGACGGATGTCACACTGAGATTGATCTTTTAAACACCTGTGCTCTGTTTTGATTAATCAATTCAACCTTTGATCTTATTTTGTGTGTGTTGATACCTCATTTGTGTTTGTTTCATTGTCGTTTCTGTTATCCGGACCTTTTCAGAGGATTCCGCACTCTGAATAGTCAAGCTCGTGATTGTCGGGTGACTCGAAAGTCGATCCTACAAGTTCTTTCATGGTCAAGAAGTTTTTCAAACAAGTCGGCAAAAGATATAGTGGTGTCACGAGTGTGGAAGGAAGCGACTAAACTAGAATAGTCATGACCTAGTTGATTCATGATGTGGACGACAAGGTCCTTTTCGGACATGGGGCTTTGGGCGATGGCAAGTTCATCAAACAGGGATTTCATTTCGTGTAGGTAGTCGGAGATGGAGTGGTTGCCTCTTGGATTTTTGGCAAGCCAAGATTTGAGGGAGATGATTCGGGAACGTGAGCGGCTTGCATAACTAGAGTTTAGCAATTCCCAGGCTGTGCGGGCTGTTTTGACGGAGGAGACAATGGGTTGGATTTGTTCGGAGCAACTACCAAGTAGAGCACTAATAATCATTTGGTCTTGGCGAAACCAACGAATAAACTCGGGATTTGGTTTGGTTTCTTGTTCGTTAGGAATGGTTTCAGCGGGGTTTGATCGGGTCCAATGATGTGGTGGTCAAGTTCAAGGCCAATAAGGGTGGCGGTGACTTGGGTGCGCCATGAGAGGAAGTTTTGTGGTGACAATTTGATGGGAAAGTGTGTTGCAGCGGTGATATGGATTGTTGGTTTGGCCATTGGATGAGAAAGATAATCGGCTGCAAGAAGGAAGGCTTGTGAATTGAAAAAAAAATAGGGCAGGGGATCGAAATGCTCACAGGAGCTTGTGGACTCGGAATACCATATAGACTTTGAATGTTAATTGTATTGATCAAGATAAATATTACAAAAGCTTACAACAGAATACATAGAGGAACAAAGTTAATGCAAAAATTACAAAACAATTACAAAGGCAAGATTGATGGCCGAGATTTATGTTCAATCAATCAACTTGATTGATTTGTATGATTGACCACTTTAATGGATAGAATAATAGGCAATTAGTGTTGACTTAATTTGTGGTACCATAGCCACGAAGGTCTGGTGCCACGGCTCGGTAACCATGATCCGCCAAAAACACTATATGGTGGCGCCAGAAGTACCAAAGCTCGGGGAATCCGTGAAGGAGCAAGACTAATGGACCTTCACCCTTTTCAGCTATGTTAATGTTGAGCCCATTTACAAGTATGGTCTTGTGTTTTATTCCCTCCATCTTCTTCTTTTTCAGGATAAATTTGAATGGACTTATCTTATTCAGGTCAGGTATATACTATAGTACATTACTGACATACATACTTTATTCAGCCTTGTGATACCACGCAACACGTTAATAATACCATGAAAGAAAACGAAGTTGTTAAATTATATATAGCATGGGACGGTATATAAGCCAACAATTGAGCTAATCGCCCCAATAATAATCACAAATAAAACTAATATAAAGTTTTTGTTAATCATATAATAATCATCAGGGAATCATAATGTCGTCAAGTATAGTGAGCATTCCAGAAATTTATTGAGATAAAATATGTACAAAGATATAATACCACGAGCATAAAGGAATAAATCACCTTTATCTTTTCAAAATGTTAGTATATAAAATAGGAATAAAGTTCAAATAGAAATGGGCATAATCTAGTAAATATAAGAAGTGAAGGGGATTTTTTTTTTCATATGCTAAAACATCTATATCTATATTTATTTATAGTTAGTATAATAGGAGAGTCTTTAATAGGAGAGTTTTGAATGACATAACTACATAAGAAATGCTAAAACATCTATATCTATATTTATCTATACTTATTATAATAAGAGAGTCTTGAGTCACATAAAAAATGCTTAGAAAGCTGATGTGGTAGCCATAGAGATAGGCCAACAATGTCTCGGTGATGCAAAAAGTGATGTCATGAATCAGCTTAAAATATAACAAAAGAGGTGGGCCACTTTTAATTTAACATATGTTGACTTCAAAAACATCTGTTGAACTCAAAGATCAGTTATTAATAGCATCTTTTAGTTTAAATTTGAGCTCCAAATTCAAATTTTAAAATTAAAAACCCTGACACAAACCATATATATATATAGGGGAAGTATATGGAAAAAACCCACTTTAGATGAACAACTCAAATAAACCCAACTCTTGGTCCATGTTGTGCCACATCACCTATTACATTATAATATTCTATAATATTCAAAGGGACAATATAGACAATTCCTCTATCCCACTTCTCTCTCTACCTATAAATATTGTTTTCCATATTCTCTCTCTCCAATTTTTGGTTCAAATTCAAATCTGATCTACCCTCCTCTCTCTATCCCCTCTCTCTCTGTCTCTCTCTAGAACCACCACCACCACCACAAGAACTACCCTGACTCTCTCTCTCGCTTCTTCTCTCTCTGTTCTTCTCACTCGTCCTCTCTCTCTCTAAAAATAGGAAGAACACCAATCAAGAACTAACAATCAAGATTCCCTCTTTTAAAAACACATACACGACGGTGGTTGTGGTGGTGGCTGACGGTGGCGGGGGGGTTTTGAAGGTGGTTGATGGTGACAGTGGAGGTGATGGTGGGTTTCGTTGGTGGGTTTCGAAGGGGCGGTGGTAGTTTTCAATGAATAGATCTGAACAGATCTGAGTCTTTGCTGGTTTTTAAAGGTGGTGATGGTGACAGTGGAAGTGATGGGGTCGATTTGGTGGGTTGCAGGTTTGGATAAGGGCCGATGATGGTGTCGGGTGGTGTTTTTGGATGATGGGGTCGATGATGGCCTATGAGCAGAAAAAATTTCTACATCAACACCACCCACCTTCTTCCATGGTAAACCCTTTATATTTCCTCTTTTTGTTACTTGTTTAGATCCAAAAAATATTATAAAAACACTATATCTTATTGTTTGATAAATGATAATATACAATATGTGTATTTTATTAGGTTTTGGGTTTTGTTAGAATAATAATAATAATAGTTTTGGGGATAGTTTTTGTTCGCATACCAAGTGTTCGATCAAATGCTTGAATGAAAAAAAAAATCATATGTTAACCTTATTTATTTATTTTTTATAATTATTATTTTGTTTATGTTAGATTTTTATTGGATTGGGGACATTAGGTTGATAGATCACATGTGATTGATAAATAAATTTGTTGTATTTTTATGTTAGTATATGCTAACACATGTTATCTGTTCCAGTGTTGGTTTTCACGAGTAGGCTATGGGACAAGGTGGCATTGGTGACGTGGCTGTGGTAATGAAGAAGCTTGCCTCGAAAACAGAGGGCTTATGTGTGCTTCATAGAGCTTGAAGAAGGTTGTTAAGGTATTTTTTTTCTATTGCTTTTCGTAATTAGTGCAGCTCCATTCCTTTTCATTTTCTATAAAATAATGTTAGAATAACAATAATAACAGTTTTGGGGATAGTGTTTGTTCGCATACCAAGTGTTCGATCAAATGCTTGAATGAAAAAAAAAAACTTATGTTAACCTTTTTTATTTATTTTTTATTATAATTAATTTGTTTATGTTAGATTTTTATTGGATTGGGACATGAGGTTGATAGATCACATGTGATTGATGAATAAATTTGTAGTCTTTTTATGTTAGTATATGCTAACACATGTTAGCGACGCCTCATTATGTGTTTCAGGATCCCAAACTAACATGTGTATCTGTTCCAGTGTTGGTTTTCACGAGTAGGCTATTGGAAGAAGGCGGCGTTGGTGATGTGGCTGTGGTAAGTGATGTTTTTTATAACCACTTAGAATTGTGTCTATTTTTTGCAGTCCGAGTCTTGTATGCTCACACACGATAGTGATGCTAACACATGCTAGTATATGCCCAACTAACAGGTGTTAGGGTCCGGATGACATACATTAGTTTCAGTAAAACATATGTTTTAGAATATGCTAACACATGCTACTGATGTATTGTTGGATTTCAAACCATATTAATCGTATTTGAGTAGTTGTATTTAACATAGTTGTAAAAATCGTGTTTAGTGTTGTTTATACACATGTTTGAGTATTATACACTTGGCACTTCAATTTGAGTAACATACATTAGTTTCAGTAAAATATATGTTTTAAAATATGTTAACACATGCTACTGATGTATTGTTGGATTTCAAACCATATTAATCGTATTTGAGTAGTTGTATTTAACATAGTTGTAAAAATCGCGTTTAGTGTTGTTCATACACATGTTTGAGTATTATACACTTGGCACTTCAAATTGAGTACGATACACATGAAATTGCAGATTTGGTATTTGTTTATACACATGTTAGTGATGCTAACACATGTATATACCTAACTAACAGGTGTTAGGGTTCATATGACATACGTAGTATATGCCTAACTTACATGTGTTAGGGTTCATATGACATACGTTATTTCAGTAAAACATATGTTTTTAGAATACACTACACATGTTAGTGATGTCTTATTATATGTTTCGGAGAGCCCAACTAACATGTGTTATCTTTTTTTGTAGGTGAAGAGATGTTTTGTGTTAAAGATAAAGATGGGTATCAAGAACGAAGCATAGCTAGATCTTTTTTATGTTGTTATGATAGTTTTTTATCATTCACAAATAATTATGTATGTATGAAAACTTTTTTGATACATTTTTAGTATTGATTGTAATGATCGTTTTTATCATTTATTAAATAAATACACAATTTATGTGATCTTTTATTATGTTCTTTTAGTATATGCCTGGTAACACATGTTAGCGATGTCTCACACGAGGTCAGAATTTTGCATCACAATACCAACGTATGTTAATTTTTCGTGCTGGAGAAAGTGCCATAAAGTAGGAGAGAGGTGACTTGACAAGTGTCAAATCAACCTTTTTAAACCTAGGATTCAGAAAATTAAATTGGCCCACTTGCTTAAATGACTCATTTGCCCTTGATCTCATTACAACCACACAAATGCAAGTGGCTTTATATTATTATAAACAATTAATTAAGGACCATTGATCAAGTTTGATCAATGGTCACCATAGAGTTTACAAGGTTTTTCATGAAGATGAGGTTTCCTTTTTATCCATCCCCTATATATATATATATATATATATATATATATATATATATATATATATATATAGGTCTTCAAATTCGACCTTTGGCTGTCAACCAACGGCTAGTTTGTTGGAAATAAGGTGAATGTAGATTTAATTATAATTTAGTGAAATTATAATTATTATCTATATTCTTCATGTGGTTAACTTAAGACAAATAAAGATACTTTATGAGGCTTGAATAGAGTTTATGGCTAATAAATAAAATTTAAGTCTCTAATTATGTGAGACTTTTCACTAGCCATAGTTCATGTATACATATGAGTCTTTGTACCTCATTTTGGGACAAGAGAAATATACAGGAAGAAACTCTTGAAACACACATACACTAGAAACACAACTCGAATACATAGCAGTAGCAACCAAGTTCGATTATTTTTCAGGCAAGTGGGATAGTCCGGCAGTGCACCACCACTGTTTCGAACCGGTGTACCTTGGGAACAGACGAAGGATCTGTTTAAGGGAATTGTGTCAAACACAAGCCCGGTTCACTTCTATGATTTCATTTTTCTGTTATAGTTTATTGCAGCAAGTACAGAGACTCGAAAACACGCGAGCTTCATGTACAAGAGGCGTTGAGGCGATCACAATGTAAGTTTTTCTAACATAGTTTTTTGAATTCGTCCTCGCTAGGTCACACGATGATAGACCCATGAGTCCAGATTCAAATGAAGTAGTCGTTGATGGAAGGAACCAGCTGAACGGGTCAGGTCCACAGGTAGATGCAGTCCAAGTTTCATGAGTCTCCTTGATTCAAGTCACCACTTAACTGCCATGCAAAAAATTCGCTCCACTACCCTACGTTCTTTTCCTTTACTGCATGTTTTTTTATTTCCATTTATTTAGTTTTATAGTAAATGTTTCCTTAATTCCAGTGGTAGTGGGCAAGGTAGTTATTTTATTTTCATGTATAACCTGTGTTTCTAAAACGCAAGTATATCCTCAATAAAACGCAAATTATCAACCCAACAAAAAAAAATTAGTATAACAATATGGTATGGAAATGAAAGAAGATGAAAAGTTTGTTTTTATGGTGTAATTTTTTTTTAAAATAATGTCGTATGAAAAAGTTATGGCCGTTTTAAAAATGGAGGTGAAAGTTGAAAAAAGTCAACAATTATGGTGATGGACAATAATACCCTTTTTTGCTAGGGACATGTGTCAGCCCCTTATCCCTTCTTACGCTTCTCACCATAAGCTACTTTTTACGTTAGCCTTACCCTATAGTTAATTAATTAATCAATATAGGTTATCTATATCTATACTACATTATAAAGGATGAGGCATGGACAAATATGTCTAAAGTTAAGATGGTATTATACCTATGGTTTCTTTACAATTCTAAATTTTACCACTTTTCTTCCCTAAATGCCTCTAGAAGATAATCAACTTTTAAATGAAAATGGAATTCACCCAAACTAAATAAACACATGGGATATCAATATTTTTGAACAAATTTCATACAATGGTGATGAAAGATAATAATTTATGTTACCACAATGAATAATCTTATCTCAGCTGAACTTGTATGAGTTTTAAAACTTTAAAATATAGTGACTGAAGATTTCTTAGAGTTAAATTTAAGCTAACCAGTGCAACTTTTTTTTATATCATTCAACGCAATCATCTTTGTTTTCAATTTTAATCATGATAATTACATAAAATTAGGCTCTATAGATTTTATTAGTTGATTAATTTTTAGGCGTTTTATGATAGATTGATGATATAAGATATACGTGTCGTTCATTAGGTATTGGTTAAAGGATTACCTGTTTGTTTATAAAATTTAAGGTTGGTGTAGTCTTTTATGGATCTGCTTTGGTAGGAGAAATTCCATGGTCTGAAAATTATTATTTCAAATATATCCAAGTCAAGTCTCTGTTCTTGATGATCCAGTTTATGTGTACAACTCATCTTCACCGGTGAAACATACTCCAATTACCAAAAAAATGCATAATCGATCATTGTCTTGGATTACAAACTTGTAGATGATAATTAGTTTGGGAATAGTAAAAAAAGCTCAAAAGTGTGTTTTTAATGAACAAAAGTACAAAACCATATATGCTACACCAATTATTAACAAAAATATGTCCAATCTACTTGACCGACCAATTTCAACCTGTACGGTAACATCATTTGGTCGGTTAACATCTCTTAAAGATGTTATAAGGATGCTAACTACCCTGACACACACACACACACACACACACATATATATTAGTTCTTTTTTGCTTCGGTTTTATTCCAAATTAGAGAAACAATAAGCGTTGGAGGTAGAGAATTAAATGGGAGGCAAGAACCAAGGTAAAATTTCTATGACCTTTATCAGTTAATTTTTTTCATCTATTTTCAGTTTGAAGTTCATATTTGTGTTAAAAATGAAGAAAAGGAAGCAAACTTGAAGCAACTCGGAAAGAGTTTGTTATTTAAGGCAAACCTAATGCCAAGCTTCTACCATGAGGGTCAAATACGGTTTAATTGTTAACTGTACCATGGTCAAACTATGGAAAATGTTAAATGGGTCAAAATGTTTACCCTGTAAAATGGAATCAAAACCATAACAAAATGTCAAACATTCCACCAAAGTCATTATAACCATAATAAGATTCAAATATTCCTCAAAAGTTTAAACATAACCATACCATACATGAAAGTTCAACCAAAACACTAACAAAGTTCAAACATAAAGTTCAACCAAAATACAATGAAAGTTCAACCAAAAATACAAACAAACATTCAAGATAATGCAAGTGCTGCTTCAGTGGATAGGTGTGTGGTTTTGCTGGACTTCTTGGGTCTTCCCTTGGCTTCTGTGGTACTGTTGGCTTCTCTAGTGTTGTTGACTTTTTTGCAATTCCCTTTGACTTTTGCTGAGTGGATTCAATAGGCTGAGTGGATTGAGAAGGCTGATTGGCTTGTGAAGCTATTGCAACTGTTAGCTGTTAGGATCGGAGAACACACACGCACACGAACACGAGTATTTACGTGGTTCGGTCTAAACTGACCTACGTCCACGGGGGCAACTAGGGTATTCTTATTATTGAGTGATACAAAAGTTACAAGTACAAGATGTTATTATATAGGCACAAATTAGGGTTACACCCTTTGCTAATCTTGCTCAACAAGTTAAACAAACTGGGCCGGCCTATATGTGGGCTGAAGGCAACATCTCCAACAATCTCCCACTTGGTGTCTTCGGACCACGAACTGCACCATCTCTTCTGTACTTCTGTACGTAAGATCTCCCCTTGATCTTCAATGCACCTCCAGTTACCCCGATCTCCTCAACATTATTCCTGGAGACCAGCTGAAGCTTCGCACAGCTTCAGCTTATCCAACGTTACACATTTAGTGAACATGTCTGCTGGATTCTTAGCACCTGAGATATTCTTCAAGTTGATTGTGCCATTAGCAACCAATCCACTCATGAAGTGATACCTTATCCCGATGTGCTTCGTCTTCTTGTGATACACAGGATTCTTAGCAAGTTTCACTGCACTTTCATTATCACAGTGCAACAAGTACTCAGTCTGCTTCTTCCCTAACACTTCCAGAAAAGCTTTCAACCATACTAGCTCCTTACTGGCCTCAGTTATAGCCATGTATTCTGCCTCTGTTGTGGACAAAGCCACACTTTTGTGAAGTCTGGACATCCAACTGACTGTAGTTCCTCCCACTGTGAAAACGAAACCTGTGGTGCTTTTAAATGTCTCTTTGCAACCACCCAGGTCAGCATCTGTATAACCTCTGAGAACTGAATCCTTCCTTTTGAAACATAACCCCATCTTTGACGTTCCCTTTAAATAACGAAGCACCCATTTAACTGCTTCCCAATGTTCTCTTCCTGGATTTGACATAAACCGACTGACAACTCCGACTACGTGTGCTATGTCAGGTCTTGTACACACCATAGCGTACATCAAACTACCTACTGCAGATGCATACGGAACTCTAGCCATATCAGCTTTTTCTTCTTCTGTTCTGGGACACTGATCTTTGGTAAGCTTGAGGTGACTCCCCAAGGGCGTGTTTCTAGGCTTGATCTTCTCACTGTTAATATTGAATTTCTCTAACACTTTCCCGATGTACTTCTCCTGGGACAGTGTCAAAGATCCATCTTTCTTGCTTCTAGTGATACTTATCCCGAGTATCTGTTTGGCTGCACCCAAATCCTTCATCTCGAATTCTTTGGACATTTGGTTCTTCAACTTGCTTATCTCATTCATATCTGATCCTGCAATCAACATATCATCTACATACAAAAGTAGAATGATATACGAACTCTTGAACTTTTTCAGATAACAACAGTGATCGGCTTCACATCTATTGTAACCAGTCTTCACCATGAAATTATCAAACTTCAAGTACCATTGTCTTGGCGCTTGTTTCAGACCATATAAACTCTTCTTCAACTTGCACACCCAATTCTCTTTTCCAATAACTTGGAATCCCTCAGGCTGTGCCATGTAAATGTCTTCATCAAGGTCACCATGTAGAAATGCTGTTTTCACATCTAGCTGCTACGGATGCAAATTCTCTGCTGCTACAATACTCAGAACGAACCTGATGGTGGTCATCTTCACCGCTGGAGAGAAGATCTCATCATAATCAACTCCCTTCTTCTGCTGAAATCCCTTGACCACTAAACGGGCTTTATACCGTTTAGAACCATCATGTTCATCTTTGACCCTGAAAACCCATTTATTCTGAAGAGCTTTCTTGTCTCGCTGAAGCCTTACAAGAACCCAAGTCTTGTTCTTGTCTAGTGAACTCATTTCTTCTTTCATTGCTCGCTCCCACTGGAACGAGTCCTTCATCTTGACTGCTTCAGAGTAGCTCTCTGGTTCACCATTTTCTGTCAAGAGAATATAATTAACTGAGGGGCCGGTACGACTGGGACTGTACCTGTTCGGCGCTTTAGAAACTCTGGTGGATCTCCTGACCGAAGTATCAGACTGGCCAGGTTGCTGTGGAGACTGTTCGTCTTCAGACTCTGAACTCCCACTGTCAGAAACTCCCACTGACTCTTCATTCTCACCATCTTCAGTCTCAGGTTCTGTGTCATCTTCAGATTCTGTTACGGGCCCTGTGACAGATTCTTTCTTCTGATTCTCAACACTAAACTCAATTGTTTCTTTCTGAACCTTTGACTTATCCAAGTTTCTGTCTTTGTACAATTCTTCTTCATTGAACTCAGCATGCTTGCTTCTGATTACCTTTCTGCTTTCAAAATCCCAAAGCCTGTAGCCAATTTTATCACCCCCATATGCAATGAAGATATACTTTTTTGCTTTAGCATCCAGCTTGTCACCTTCAGGGTTAATATCATAAGCACTACACCCGAAGATTCTCAGGTGATCATATTCAACTGCTTTGCCCTTCCATTCTTCTTGAGGAAGCTTGAATCCTAACGGTACTGAGGGTCCACGGTTGATAAGATGCGCTGCTGTGTTAACTGAATCAACCCAGAACATCTTTGGGAGCCCTACATTCAATCTCATGCTCCTGGCTCTTTCACACAATGTTCTGTTCATCCTCTCTGCAACTCCATTCTGTTGCGGAGTTTCTGGAACTGTATTTATCATCTTGATCCCTCTATCAGCACAATAATATATAAACTCCTTGCTGATATATTCACCACCATTATCCGACTTCAAGCATTTCACCTTCAAATCAGTTTCAAGTTCAGCAGCAGATTTCCATTTCTTAAAAGTATCGAAAACTTCAGATTTATGTTTAAGAAAGTAAACCCATACCTTGCGTGTTGAATCATCTATGAAGGTCACAAAGTAGCGAGAACCTCCAAGTTAAGCTACTGATGTCGGTCCGTATACATCTGAGTGAATAAGCTCCAATTTATGAGCTTTCGGTGCTCTCCCAGTCTTCACAAAAGTCACCTTCTTTTTCTTGCCTAGGATGCACGGTTCACAAAATCCTGACTCGACCTTCTTCAACTCTGGAAGTTTTCCCTTGGCAACAAGCATCTTCATCCCATTCTCACTCATGTGCCCGAGTCTTTGATGCCATAACTTTGTTTGACTCTGGTCACTCGATACTGTGTTCACTGCATCGGCTGATGCTTCAACCTTGTACAAACTACCTCTCTTCTTGCCTCTAGCAACTACCATACTTCCCTTAACAACTCTCCATTGTCCACTACCAAAGTGAACATCATATCCCTGATCATCAAGCTGACCGATGGATATAAGTATCCTCTTCAAACCAGGAATGACCCGAACATTCTTCAAGGTCCAAATAGTTCCCAATGGAGTTTTAAGGTATATGTCTCCAATTCCTGTAATGTCAAGACTCTGATTATTAGCCAAACGAACTTTACCAAAGTTACCTGTTCGTAGATTCTTCATCTTCTTCGTGCTAAAAGTAGCATGGAAAGACGCTCCTGAATCCATAATCCAGTCTTCAACAGAACTCTCAATACAACAAATAAGAGCATCCTCTGAGTCTGAGGATGTAGTAGCATTCACCTCCTTTTTCTCTCTCGTAGGTTCAGAACACTGACTTCTGAAATGCCCAAACTCCTTACAGTTCCAACACTGTACGTCTTTCCTTGGCTTTCCAGGTCTTGACTTGCTCCTGCGTTTTGACTTTGACCTACCCTTATTTCCTCCTCTGTTACTACTTCTCCCTCTTCCGTCAGTACTGAGAAACGAGCTTGATTCTCCATTGTTCCTTCTTCTGGAATCCTCATTCAGTAACAAATCACGAACTCTTCCAAAACTGAGAGTCTCAACTGACCCTGTGACTGCTGTGATTATGCCTGACCAATTGTCAGCTAATGAGGATAACAATAGACAAGCCTGCAATTCATCATCTATCTTAAAATTCACAGAAGACAAACGAGTCAAATGTGATTTAAATAAATTAATATGCTCAGTAACAGAACTTCCCTCTTTCATACGAATATTGACTAACTCCCGAATCAGGAACACTTTGTTCGCAGGAGACGGCTTCTCGTACATGTCTGACAAAGCTTCCATAATCCCACGCGATGTGGTTTGTTCCAGAATGTTGTAAGCTACATTCACGGAGAGAGCAAGCCTAATCGTTGAATGTGCTTTCTTGTCAAGATTCGTCCATTCTTTCGTTATGGTCTCAGGGGGAGGGTCTAGTGCAGCATCTAACTCCTTCTGTATAAGCAAATCTTTGATTTGCAATTTCCACCAACCAAAATTCTTCCCATCAAACTTCTCAACCTTGACTTTTCCTTCTTCAGACATTATCCCTTGTCTAAATATCTAGGAAACTAGCCAAATAATAATACCACTTCTTTGACTAAAAAGTCAAATCTCCCTAAAAAAAAGATATTAAATTATAATATAATATTATATGATAATTCCTTTTATGCTCCAACAAAACAAAGCAATGCTGCTTTCACCTTTTTGTATTCCACGCAAGAAACCACAAGAGAAAACAATTAACTTCTTTTGTCCTCTTTTTCTTTATGCACAAGAACAATACAGGCAAGGACCTTTCTTTATTCTCGATCGAGCAAACAAACGGGGATGACAGAAGGGGTACAGCGGGAGGTTGGTTAAACAGGAACCTAATCGGGATGGGACAGGGATGGGACAGAAGTGACGGTAGGCGCGACAAAGAAAAAAAACGTGGCTTAGGGTGGCGGCGACGGAACCCTAGACGGTGGTCTAGGGTGACGGCGGTAGCTGAGGTGGTGGTTGGCTGATCTGGTATGTTCTTCTCTTTGATCTAGAGCCTGAGCTCTGATACCCGTTGTTAGGATCGGAGAACACACATGCACACGAACACGAGTATTTACATGGTTCGGTCTAAACTGACCTACGTCCACGGGGGCAACTGGGGTATTCTTATTATTGAGTGATACAAAAGTTACAAGTACAAGAGGTTATTATATAGGCACAAATTAGGGTTACACCCTTTGCTAATCTTGCTCAACAAGTTAAACAAACTGGGCCGGGCCTATATGTGGGCTGAAGGCAACATCTCCAACATTAGCTTTCTTGGCCTTCCCTCTTTCTTGGTTGTTGATTGGTTCGAGCTGAGTTGAATGTTTTAGTACATTTTGCCTTATTATGTCCCTTTTCATGAAATTTTCTACAAGTCATCATAATCCCATGCCTATTTAGTTTACCACTTTTTTTTCTTAACTTCATAAGGATCATTCCTTCTGTTTTTCTTGGGTTTGCCAGGGCCAATTTTGATTGGTGGGGGTCCAAAGGTTAGTAAACTATTAGCCAATAGGGAATATATTCCTCAACATTCATATTCATAAAACCTACTACACATACATGGTAACAAGGAATACCAGCTAAGTCCCACTTTCTGCATGTGCAGGTTCTGTTCATATCCACAGACACATCAGCAAAGTACTTCACTTGAAACAAGGTGTTGCTTGATAAATATATAGTACACTTATAAGCTCAGTCCTTCTCTTTATCAAGTTTTATTTGAATCCTAGGACATATAACTACATTTTTAGCAGACGTTTCATTTTGCTTGTTAACTAACCTTATCATAACTGCCAACCTTATATCTTCTAACATGTTGATTATATATGTGCTTAGATCTAGGCTGAATTATATACCCATTGATGGTCTGTGCCATGTTGTTGACAATGACATCAGTCTTAGTGGATATATCTAGAAAGCTCCTATGAAACATTTTGGATTCTGATTGAGGAATGCTTGAGTTGCTTCAGCATTCAATTCCCTCATCTCTACAATTTCCTTCTTGTGATCAGCCACATTATATGCTCTAGCAGCTTTCAAAAATAACTTATTTCAATCATCACCCTTGAATTTCCTATGCCAATTTGCATAGATATGCCTAACACAATTTATGTGCTTAGCATTATTCCAAATCAAAACAACTGCATTAAGTAATACCTAAAAAAGAGAGTAAATTAAACTAAATTGAAAAGAAAAAGGAATACTGGAACAAAAATAGATACAAGTGTAGCATACCTTATGTTGGTCAGATACAAGTGTCCAACTCTTCCCATCACCAGTGACTCATAAACACTACTTTAACTCATTAATAAACCATGTCTAACTATCATTATTCTCCCCTTCAACAACTTCTCATGCTACTGGACACATTTGATCACTGGCATCCCTACCTATTACAACCAATAACATACCTCCAAGAAATGTCTTTAGAAATCAACCATCCAAACATAATAATCTCCTACAACCAACTAAAAAACCCTGCTTGGTTTATGGGAAATGTGTTGTCTTTAGGTTGTACTATTATGGGAAGTTCTATTGTGGATGACATAATCTTATTAGCTGTGTACACCTAGTAAAGTCTGACCTCACTTTTGGTGTTTGGGTTTCTGTTTAGGCCTCTTTGTTATTAGGTTGGGCTTCCTTAGGGTTCAAATGTACTTTAGCAATAGTAGACCCACCTTGTGCATAAAGATGAAGAATGTGCTTCACATCATCACCCAATTTGATCATCTTCTCGTTCACATCTTTGTCATTCAAAATCTGAACCAGACCATTATCAAATGTGCTCCCAGGAGCCAAGTAAAACTTCTCAAAATCTTTAGTTTTGTAAGACCCGACTATTAGCTCAAAGTATGACATTCTATTTACTTCTACTTTAAACATGTTAGTTTCACCTCCCCCTCCTCATAGTGCAATTTAGGTTTGTCTTTAAGCTTCCACCATGATAAGCTTCAACTATTACTATATCACTCATTGCCTATATGAAAAGATTAAAGATACTAAGTTATTTGCGAACGATTTATGAAAAGATTAAAGATTCAATGTACCTGATGACTGATTGTTAAAAAGCTTGTTGTTGAAGAGCCAATTGATCAAGCACAGGGTTTTAATTTTTGTGGGTTGTGATTTGGGTGGATTAAACATATAAAGTCTGATAATAATGCAAAGGACTATAAGGTTTTAAGAAAGGGCCATGTCAGCAGCCCAGTCATAATCCTAGTCAGCCGCCACGTAATAAAAAAACTAACTGGGTTAGTTAGATTTAACGGAGATCCAATGGTATAAAATATTTAAAAGGTGGGACTGGTGGAGGGAAAAAACTCTGGTGGGATAAAAACTCTAGTGGGATTATAGTCAGCTGCCACGTAATAAAAAAACGAACTGGGTTAGTTAGATTTAACGGAGGTCCAATGGTATAAAAATATTTAAAAGGTGGGACTGGTGGAGGGAAAAAACACTGGTGGGATTATTATCGGCCAACCAGAATGTGACACCCGGCAAATTCCGGTTAACAACGCTGTCTAGATTAAAGTCTACCTTAGCGAGTCACGCGTATATTATACTTAACTGGGTTAGTTGAGTCGTGTTATGGTTCGGGAACTGTTAGTTTAGTATAGAGGATCTTTAGATGTCAGTCCTTAACCAAGTGTACAAGGGGTGATGATTCGTAAAATCGTCAGAGCATAGGGAACATACAAGTCTCGAGTCCCGGGAATTGGTGAACGAGTGTGAATGTGTTTGTTTGCAAGTATTATGTGTTTACAATCATTATGTGACTTGTCGGTATGTGAAAATGTGTTAACATATGTTAAAACAGGGTTTAACGCGCAAAATACGCAGAACCAACCCCTATAGGCGATTAGGGAGGGCTAATCGCCTATAGGAGGGGCGAATGGGACATTTGTTTGGGCGAATAGCAGGCTAATCGCCTATAGGGAGGGCGATTAGCAACCCTATTCGCCTGATGCTGCTGCATAATCGCCTGTAACGTACCTGACGACTAAAAACGACTATAAATACCATACTTGACCTCCTAAACTTCATTATAACAACCCTAGTTGTCCCACAACTCGTCCCAACACACACACAACCTCTGGAACACGATTTTGTATCAAAATACAAGATTTCAAGCCTATTACATCAATCTATCATAAACCTAAGGTGTGGTTTTCATTCATGCAACCTTTAATAATGTTTTTATTAAATCCCTAATGGTTCCGACCTGTTTATAAACGTATGTGTCTTCTGAAATTCGTTAATAATCATTGTTAATTGGATTCTAGCTATTATGCATGTTGTATGTGTGTTTATAATTAAAAGATAGGGTTTTTGTGATTCATGAAGGATTGTTAGCATGATATTAAGGTAGTTACAGATTGATGATGATAGCATGTTGATGAGATCTGAGTAATTGTTCATTAGGGTTACGGTTATGCATGTTAATGTGATGTTTCATGCTATGTGTATTGTTTTTGGGATACATGGTTGCATGCAGGGCTGATAGAACGAGGTTAAACGAAGGATTTTGATTGAAATATGTTTGATATGGTTGTTTGATTGATATTTGATGTTTACACACGTTCTGGATTTGATTTGGAGTGTTAAACGCGCGAAAAACCGGAACAGCTGGGCTAAAGGCGATTAGCAATCCCAATCGCCTATGCTATAGGCGATTAGGAGGCTATTCGCCTGATAGGATGCCCTAATCGCCTATAGTATAGGCGAATAGGGGTCTAAATGCCTTTACTTCATGCGATTACGATCCTAATTGCTAGTTAAGCCCTGAATTGCATGACTTACGACGTAATCGCCTATAAACTCCTGATTTGCATACCATATGACCCTAATGGCGATTAGCCTTCCTATATGCCTGTTGACCCACATAATCACTAGTTGACTTTTCCTAATCGCCTGTACTGCTGCTGTAAGTGTAATTTAGCATTTCGGGACCCGATTGGACACCTAGGAACATGCTAGGAACCCCGTAACATACCTAATAACTTGGTAACATGTACTCGGACTTATTTATGAGATACTTGAACTACGTGCTACAACTTGTTGGATTTTAACGTATGTTAAGTGTGATTGCATGATTGTATGTTTGAGAGTGCAAGTATAACGCGGGGAGTCCCGGGTCACCATTGGGATGTCGAGTCTTGTACATTGGGTTAATTCAACAGTCACAGTGTTTTCAAACGAACTTGGTTATGGTCTGGACATCTAGGGACTAACTAACCTACGGGTTATTAGTCTAATTACTTGTAACTGTCATATGTTAGGTCGCCGCCTTACGGGGCTAACATAGCGTATTATGAAGTAACGCAACCTAAGGTGAGTTTACGGCCCCTCTTTTAACTGGTTTCACTTTTTGGGGGAGAAAACATGTGTTAAACTTATGTTTTGGTAACAACTGTCATACTATGGGTTTCTAAGGTTTACTATACGATCTTTGGAAGTCCCGGGGGAAACCATGAATGTGCGGGTTAGCACAACGGGGAAATGTGAATAGATCTATTTGGAGTAACCAACCCCGCTCGTCGGCTTGGAGGGCCGGGCGAGTGCATATTGTCTCAAACAGGAACATGTTTACTATTCGGGCACAACATCTGGTTTGCGAGTTAGTAATGGTGTTCCAATCGTTGTAGTAACAAAACATACGCCTAGCTAGCATACCTTGGTTTACAAATTTATATAGTATGCACAGGTTGAACTTGGTACTTTAATTACAAACCTGTGAACTCACCAGCATTTTTGTGCTGACGTAACTCTTACATGTTTTCTCAGGTCGCTAAGGTAGCACTACGGAACTAGGGCGCACGCGTCTGCACGGCGTCTAGTTAGGGTTGCATGGTTTTCGAACATTGAATAATTTGGTTTACTTTTAGATTATGCTTTGAGAATAAGCTTCCGCTGTATTTGGGGATTTTAAATTATGTTTTTGAAATTGCATATGTTCATTTAGATTTGTTTATTGTGATCGTTGACTTAGATCCTGGTTTGTCATGCGCCTCGCGGTAAAACTCCGCAAGTGGATTTGAGGGTGTGACACAGAAAAAGGTGAGATTATCCATTTTGCTATTTACTAGTGGGAAACCCGCGCGTTGCGGCGGGACTGTTAATAAGAACAAAAAATAGGCAAAAACATTGAATCACGCATACGCGTCGCGGCGAGTACACTCACCATATTAAAAAAAAGTTAAAAATTATCATAGAAAAGTTAAGTAAGTCAAAACCGTAATATAACCACATAAAAAAGAAAATAAAAAACTAAAAACAAACTTTCATGACTTATTCACCTATGGTTAGATGACTTGTATATTGTCACACACAATTCTCTTTTGAACGAAACTTACATTCAAATGTATGTAAAAATAGAACCTATAAAGAAACTTCGCTTTTCTCCATAACATAAGTTTTCATTTTCAATACTTTCCCTTTAGGGTATTAGGAATACAAATTATCAAATAATACTTATCTATCAAACATCCAGAGTTTTTTCTATTAATAATCATTCAACTAAATTATAACATATTAAAATCATCATAACAAGTCGATATCAAATTTATGCATATCACATTATGTCAAATACTTTTTGTAGAAGAAAGTTCACTTTCATCTAATTAATCATGATTAGTTGGCGTAATTACATGAGACCTTTGTTTCAAATTCATTATAAACATAAACTTTTTTATCTGGTCATAGAATCTGGTGACGTAGAGTTAAGATCAGATTATGCGTGTTTACGTGTATGAATATAACATAATAGTTTCAAAATGCAAAGCGTTACCGCTTGATTAAAAACACAGCTTTCATTATTGATTTCTTGATTTCTTATAGTATTATCAAGTTTATAAAATGTTAACTTTTATAAACTATCTAATTCTATATAAAGTATTATAACAAAACATGTAACATTATGAATTATTTTTTATATTTTTCTATTTAATCTGTTTAAAGTAATTGTAAAATTAATTGTCATGAGCTCTCATAAACATCACTTAACTCTTGACTTCATTTTGATTAAATATGATGCTCTAAAGACAAAATTTCCCTTAAAAAGTAGTTATTATATGCATTGAGTGTTGTACCATAAGCAATTGAACTTGTACCTCTTAAATTTTAAGAAGTCCTTGTCAAATGCTTTATAATATAGTATAGATATAGATATAGATATAGATATAGATATAGATTATACATTGAAGTTTTGTTATTGGAGTTGCAAAAACCATGTTAATTTAATGTAGAAATCTTAAGTTCAAGTATTGGTAGCTCTTCACGCCTGCTACACCATTCCTTCTTGGCGTGGGGGGGGGGGGGGGGGGAGCCCCTTGGGGGGGAAGAAACCCGCTGGCGTGGGGCGGGTCTTGCTTGGAGTTGATTGGCTGATTTTCTTTTTTAACTTTAACACACACATTAATAATAATAATAATAATAATAATATTATTTTCCCCCTTCCACTCTCCACAATTTTCACCTTTCAAACACGGGTCCCACAAGTGCCACACGGCACTTCATGCCCCTCTTTCCCCCTCCACTCCGTATGGTCTTACGGTAACTATTCCGAATTGTGAGCGGGGTCCAGGTGCTCTGTTAACTACCATTACCATCATGATGATATTACCTAGGGGTGTAAACGAGCCGAGTCGAGCCTGACTGGGCTCGAGCTCGGCTCGTTATGGTTTTATGAAGCTCGAGCTCGAGCTCGGCTCGGTTCGAGCCTACAATCTTGGGCTCGAGCTCGACTCGCTAGCAAAATCAAAAGCTCGAGCTCGGCTCGAGGTGATTTGAGAACAATCTCAAACAAGCTCAAAGCTCGGCTCAAGATCGCAAAAGCTCGGCTCGCGAGTGTTATTAAATGGGCCTATGAAATAAGGACTTGAGCTTTGGAGATGTGGGCTATAAATTATAAGAGATATATAAATAACATATAATTATGTTTGGGCTCGTTTAGGCTCGCAAGCCCAATTGAGCTTTGTATCTAGGGCTCGAGCTCGGGCTCGATAACTAAACGAGCCATATTTCAGGCTTGGGCTCGGGCTCGTTAAGGCTCGGCTTGTTCGGGCTTTTTACCGAGCCGATCCCGGGTAGTTCTCGAGCCGTTACGTGTCATTTACACCCCTAATATTACCAACACCACCTCATCGTTATCACCGTATCCACGTGGCGCTATGGGTCATGGTACAAAATTATATATAGCAAACTAGCTGATTACCCCGGGAGTGTCCTGGGGTTGAGAAATCTAATATGACACATCAATTTTACATATGAAATAGACTGATTCGCATCACATTACATGAAGAAAAGATTCGAGTAACACCTAACTTAAAATAGTGTATAACTACGTTGTTAACATTTAACCTTAAACAATGTATAATTCTAATGTTAACATCTAACCTAAAACAATGTATAATTCTAATGTTAACATCTAACCTAAAACAATGTATAATTCTAATGTTAACATCTAACCTAAAACAATGTATAATTCTAATATTAATACCTAGCATAAAATAATGTACAACTCCAATGCTAATTAACACTTAACCCAAAACAATGTATAACTCCAATGTAAGCTAAAAAAATATACAACTCTAACATACTAATATTGATACCTAATATAAAACAATGTATAACTCTAATATTAACACCTATCATAAAGGCTAAGTAAATGAATAACTCTAATATCAATATTTAATACTTAACCTAAAACAATGTATAACTCTAATATTAACACATATCATAAAGGCTAAAAAAATGCATAACTCTAATATCAATATTCAATACCTAACCTAAAACGATCTATAAATCCAATGCTAATACCTAATACTTTAACATGAAGAAGCAATAAAAACCTAGTCGAATCGGTAAAAGATACATCTATTCTATACAACTAATATATGAAACTCAATGTGGACACATGGCACTCCCATGTTGATCCTTCAATTCCCTAGCCTATCATATTGTGTCATGTATCACAATGTGAGAATTTATAAAAAAATTTATTTTTTTAAAAAACAAAAATCATTTATTTCTTTTGTTCAAAATTGGTCAAGAGTTTTAATTACTTTCCTAAATCACATTATCTTCATTACCACCATTCCTAAATCTCACAATCGTTCACATCGTCCTCTCCAAGCCAACAACCCTAATCAAGGGTGATCCAATCGAATCAGCCATCATTTACCGTGTTCTTCATCTCCTTTCCAAGGTTTTCTCTCTTCCATTCTGATTTCAATCAATCGCTCTTCATCTCTCTGTTTTCTCTGTATTTTTTTTTGTTTTTTTCTGATTTGTTTGTCGATTAAAGTTTATTTTTGTCTCTGTTTTGACTGATTTTGATTATTTACCTTTCAATATTTGAGGTTTCGTGGATTATTATTCAGGTTTACTAATTTTTTTGTTTTAATTGAATTCAAATGCTTATGGTTACGTGTTTTGACTTTTGAGTGTTGGAATTGAATTATTAATCCCCTTATTTGATGAGCAAATGCTTTATTGGTGAAAAAAATCAACTACATTGATTATGTTTGATTGTTAGGTGCTGATTTTGGATGGTATTGAGATTTTTGATAGAAATTATGGTGGCTGGAGATTTGCTTGCGGTGGTCGGAAAATGGTGCATTGCTGGTTAGCTTTTATGGTAAGATTTGACTTTTCTTGTAAGTTTGCTTGATTTACGAGATTGAGTCTCGATTTTTTAGTGATTTAATTTTTAAATTTAAATTTTGAAGTCAAATCATTATTTTAAATTTGAAAGTTGATCATTAATGCGTTTGACTGTATTAAATCATGTATTTTTTTGAATACGAATCTGTGTTTATTTTTTCCAATACCATGTTTTATATGAATTAGTGTCTTTTTAATTTTGTTATAATTGGGGCTCTTTTTTGTAGTGAACAAGTTCCGATCAGTTTACGAACTGTATGGTGGAATTGGACCATTGATGCATAATACATTGAATCTTCTTTGTTTAGTCGAATTTTGTGGCTTCTGATATTATATGGTTATGGTTAGTTGATTTTGTTCAGGACAAGTGTGGATGAAGTCTGGGTTGTTTCACTGTTAAGGTTTTGATTGATCATTGAATTGATGTGGATTTGTATGATTCTGTTCATGTTCATGTTGTTGTATGATTCCATTCATGTTCATGCTGATATGCTTAATCTTCTTTATTCAGTTGCTTTCGGTGGCTTTATTCAGTCTTTATTTGGGACAAAAACATCGAGCAAAGCTCCGTTAAGTTACTAAATGTAACCTCTGCTGGTTGTTCGTAAGGTGCTCAATAAAATGTCTTATTGATGTTTTTAAACTGTTTCTTACAGATTTGATTGTATCGGGTTAGTAGCTAGTGTGGTTTTCTTAGAAGTTTGTTCATGAATACACTCAAGTTAATCGGCTTCAAGGATTCTAAAGTTTCTAAAGATAATTCGCTTTGTTTCTCTATAAGTTGTTAGGTCATACACAATGTTTCTTTATTGATTTCTTTTTCAATCATCTCTGCGTGTCACTAATGTGGTTTTATGTGCCTTTAGTTTCTCCAATTTCTGTAGAATTTGTTGTTTGCTCTTTGTTGTCCAATGGAGCTTGACATTTGTCTGGGACTTGAAAGATGGGTGCTTTACTTCTCATTGATGAATGAGCTCAAAGAAGGCCGGCCAGAGGGTAAACTCGATATTAGGTTTGATATTTTTTTTCATTCTTAAAAGTTATATATTATATTGGTTTTTGTCAGCTATGAATCTTTGTCCATATGTTCAGTAAGCTATGAAGTCTAATTTATTAAAATAGAAGAAATTTTTTAGTTTTACCTTTTTAATATCAAGCACATTGAGTATTCGGAAAATGAGTTTTGCCGGAAGATGTCCGTAGAAATATGCGAGTATATCACGAACAAATGTGACATTTAGTGGATGATAATGAAGGAATGTTGAATAGAATTGAAGAACTCTTACAAGCTGCATTTGCAGCATCGTTTTCATTTCTGTTATTTCATTATGTTGTGTATATATATTAAGGACTTCAAATTCTTATGTAATATATATGTTGGGAATCACTAAGATAAAGGATGTTAATTTCGCACTTTTGGCTAAGTGGGCGTGGCGCTTTAAAACGCATAAGGATATTAAGTGGCGTATAGTAATCGAGACTATTCATGGGAAAAGAGGTCGCTGGACCTTTCTACCTGTGAATAGAGGTGTAAAAAGCTGCTGGAAAACAATTGTGCAGGAACTTGATAACTACAGTTTCAAAGGGCAAAAGTTTAGTTCGTGTATAAAGCCGAAAGTTGGCAATGGCAAACAAGTGCTGTTTTGGTACGATGTGTGGATTGGTGAAACGGCTTTGAAGGATCGATGGCCGCTTTTATTTCGCTTAGAAAAGAATAAACTTGCTGTAGTGAGTCAGAGACTGATTTGCAGCGACTCAGGAAATTGGTTCCAGCCACGATGGAGTAGATGCCTCGCCACTGTTGCAGAATTATCCGAGATGCAAGACTTACTTTTCCTGCTTAAAATGTTGTTCTTACAGTAAAAAAAGTACCCCGAGAGAGTTACATGTCGTTGTCGAGTCATTAAAACAAAGGTTATGTAAGAAGTTAGCATGTCTCGCTGTTACATTCAAGTTGGCCGGTGTTAGTGTTATAACATAATCTATTTTATGTAGAGGTTATTAAGGAATATTTTATGTAAATTTGAATATCATGTTTTTTAGTTGAGAGTGTTGTCGTTTTAATTATTTGATTTAATAATGTAGGGACACCAAGGCCTCAAGTATGATTATTACTGTTGCGTTGTATATTCTTATGGTTGTCAAGTGAAAGACTGAAAGCTATTCAATTCCGTTAGATATATTGGTTCACTCCTCGCCGTTCAAACGTGATACGCTTTGAGGTTCGGGTTTGTTTTCTTCTCTGTAGTTACATTATCATAAATTGTGTTGTTAAATAAGGACATATTTTTTCTTTTTGAATTATGAAGCCGCAGGTTTTGGCAAGGCAAGCTGCGAGAGATCCGGGCAGAAGGCTTCCCTGATTGCAGATGATGTTTATGAAATCATCATGAAGGTGAACATAAGTTAATAGTTTATTATGTTGCTTTATACTTTGAATCTTGATATCTTTTGTAGGTTATTAATTTTTATGAAACTTTGTTGATCAGCATGCGGCTAAGCTGGATAGAGAGATTGTATATGAAAGGGATTTTGATTATGATTATTTTGGCTTTAAAACGCTTGAGAGATCGTATTTGTTGAGGATTGAAGGGAAGGTTGTTGAAACACCTCAACATATGTTGATGAGGGTTGCGGTTGGGATTCACAAAGATGACATTGATTTGGTGTTCAAGACTTATCATTTGATGTCACAATTTCAATTCGTCGCCTTTAAGATGATCATTTTTTTATAAGCAAGTGATCCATGATTTATTAATACGAACATGGTAAATTGTGGTAATGCAATATTGCAATGTTTTTAGAAGTAGGACTTTTATACGCATGCAGCTACAAAAAGAAAAAAAATCAGGTATTTTGACTGTGTCATGGTAATTTACAGAGGATTCACATTATTTGCTCCATGAGTTGATCAATAATATTTATTATGATTTCTTTCTTTACAGAGGATTCACATTGTTTGCTCCATGACTAAAATCAACTGGATGAGGAACTATTCAGGCTACTAAGGCATCAATATTTGGACAATATTGGCTGTAAGTGCATGATGTCCCTAGGCTAGTATATATGTTGTTTGGACGTGATTCGGGGTGTTTGGAGACGTTTATACGCGTTTTAGGGTGTTTGGGACACATCAGGCGAGTAGGAGAATTCTAGTGGGGAATATAATTCTATTTGTCAATACTTCATGCGAATAGACCTCCATTCGTGTGTTCATCTAGCGAGTATGGCCCTACTCGCTAGTTTGTCATAATGGATAGCCTCGTACTCGCCTATACTGTTCTGTACGAGTACGGGAGGTATAAATAGGCCCAATCATTGCCCTAATCATTAGTTCTTGCCACATACACTCTCCAAACACCCTCCCCTGGTCTGTAAGGTCTGATTTGATCATTGTAAACACTCGAGCTCTGTTTTAGTGATAAATCTTTAATCTTTTGACCCATTTGTGTGTGTTAATTACTCGTATATCATTGTTTCATATTCGTTTCTGTTATTCAAACATATTTAGAGGATTCCGCACTCTGAATATCAAGCTCGTGATTGTCGGGTGACCTGTTAGTCGATCCTACAAGTGGTATCAAAGCCGAGGCTCTTATCACGAGTGTTTTGATAGCAAAAACGAGTAAAAACAGGTAGGTTTTTGTGTGAAAGTTGTGATTTTTAAGCAAAAACCTGTTTTGAAGTTTGAAACTTTGAGTTTTTGATAAAAACCCTTATTTTCAAATTCTCGGTGTGTGTTTATGGATAAAAACGTGTGTTTTTTATTAGGTTTTGTTCTAAAAGTGTTTTGGAAACTTTTCCAATCATTTGGGGTTTAAACACATCGTTTTGGATAAGATTTTGAGGCAAAAAACGGTGGTTTTTGAGCAAAAGTGAGGTTACAGATCAGATCTAGCGAATACACAGACATCATACACGAATAGCCTTACAATCGCCTACTGTATAGGCGATTAGTAGAAGACTTCACGCGATTAAAGTATATTCGCCTATATATAGGCGAGTAGCAGAAAGCTTTACACGAGTAGCCTCTATTCGCCTGTTATACTAGCGATTAGGGCTCTAATCACCATTTCCTTATATGGTATAGAACCCTAATCGCCTGAAGGGTCCATACTCGCCTGAAACTTGTAATCGCTCAACTGTTCACTAGCAATTACACCCTAATCGCGTGTAATACTAATGATTACAACCGTACTCGCCCCAACAAAACCCTAATCGCTATTTTACACCAGAATAGAGTTCCTAATCGCCATTAAGGACCTGAAACTGAAAAATTGACTAAGTATCGGACTTTTAACGAATTTAAACATATGGCAAACCCGTGGGGACATCTGAACCAACCAAGGCAACAATATAATTAACAAATGAGCAATCAAAAGAACGTACCCACGACCCCTTGGCAATTCTCAGCCGAGCGTAACGCGCAACGGATGCAACAAGCGCAAATGCAAGCGAATGTTGCCGGAGTCAATCCGTGGGCGCTAGCGGCTCAAAAACAGGCAATGAATGCAAATCCTTGGGCGCTCACGGCTGCTGCAAACTCACAGACGAATCATCTATCTTCCGTTCTCATGAGTGACTTAGAGACGGGTAGCTCGAATAGGGCGACGAAATTGCAATACATGTCCGACTACCATGGATGGAAGGGCAGATTTCAGACGTATGTTGAGGGCATCGATGGTCTCGTATGGTCAGCTATAGAGACAGGGTACAGTAGGCCGATGGTTGAGAATTCGAATACTCCGATCTCACTAGAGGATATGAATGAAGATCAGAGGAAGAAGTATAATTATGAAAAGAAGGCGATGGCGGCATTGAAGCAAGCTCTTCCTAAGGATATACTCCATCAATTCGCTCAGTGCACAACATCACAGATGCTTTGGTTAGCACTTGCTGAGCGAAATGAGGGAAATCTGAAGACTCGGAAGGTTAAAATGGATCAACTCAAGAAGGTATTCGAGAACTTCAATGCTATCGGGAACGAATCACTGAGAGACATGACTGCAAGATACTACCATCTGATGTCTGAAATGTACCAGTACAGGGTCTTATACTCATCTGCAGACCTTGTAAAAAGATTTGCTGAGGCACTACCTCCACATTGGCATCCATGGTTGGACATCCTGAAGTCAAGCAATGCTTATCAGACTCTCACCATCAACGAGTTCATTACCGAGCTGGAGAACAAGGAGATAGAGGAGATCAGGAGAGCAAACAAGGCGCTCATTCCACAGAATCCTAGTATCTATTATGGGAACCCTCTTCAGGACACCAGTGTGGGTGGAACCAAACCACAGACTGCTTTTGTGGTTAACCCGGACCCGGTTTATGCTTTTGACAGTTATGGTCCCCCAGCTGATGTTCCTCCTCCTACATATCCTTTTGGACCAAACCAGTATCCTTTGAATTTTAATACTAATCATTTTGGTGTTAACCCGTTTTCTCATCTTGCAGCACCAGCGCAGGCAACTGCAAACTTTGGTGGACCTTCTCCTGCAGATTTTGGCGGGGCTCCAACTACAAGTTATGGTGGATATGGAGGTGCATCGACTTCTAATCAAGGTGGCTATCGGACCAACCCAGTCCCAGAGCAGCTGAACACCGCGGGTTTAGAGAAGGTGACTATAGAGCTAGCTCAAGAACACATGGCTCTACTGTCGACCTTGGTAAACGCCTATAGTGGACTGGTTGCTGAACAGATCGGGAATCCTCATCTTACACAGGAGGATTACTAGCAGATTGATAAAGACGACATGGATATGATAGACATACAGTGGCACTTCGCAAGTGTGGTGAGAAGGGCAAAGGAGTATATGGACAGGATGGGAAGGAGAGATGTTCTGATAAACAACAACACCAAGTTTGGGTTCGACAAAACAAAGGTCACATGCTACAACTGTGGCACGAAAGGGCACTTTGCAAGAGAATGTGACCAACCTAAGCAGCAAGGACATCAGAATCCCTTCAACAACAACAGAGCGAATCAGAATCAGAGGCAGCAAGCTCAGGCACAACCAAATACTGAGCGTGCTATTGTCCCAGTAAATAACCAGAACCAGAACCAGAGGCCTCCTGCAAACAACAATCAAGGTCAAGCCCTGGTTATTCAAGCTGATGAAGGTTTCAACTGGAACAATCTGATCACCGGAGAAGAAGCTCCTCAAGGTGGTGCAGCATGTTTTGCTCAACAAGCGTCTGAAGCACCGGCCGAAGTTGAAGAAACTCCAAGTCAGTCTGACATCACTACTTCTGAAACCGAAGCGTCTGACTGTGACTTGGAGTGCGATTCTGATATGGGAGAATATTTGGAGGATCTGTTAGCTGAAGCAGATGCGCTGATCAGTAAATGATCGTTTCTTGTGGATGCTGACTGCACAGAGAAGAACTTTGGCGAATTCTTTGGAGCTCAAAAGACTGCAGCTCATTATGCATTGATGGCCATTACTGAATCGTCGAACAAGGTAAGTTCTTCTTCTGATTCTAAACTAGATTGTGTAGAGTGTAATCAGCTAAAATTCAGAATTAAGGAATTAACTGAAGAAAATCTGAATTTAAAAGCTGATGTTGGTCCATTGCAAAGGTCAATTGATTCCTTAAGACAAAAGGAGAAAAATTTTCTAAGTACAATTGAAAATTATAAGAAGGATGTTTCTGAACTGTCAAAAACTTTAGCTAACAAGCAAATTGCTATCAATAATTACATCAATGAGGTAGAAGACACTAAGAAACAATTGGCCATTGTCAACTGTGACTATGAAAAGATCAAGAAGAAACTTGAGAGTTACCTAAACTGCAAGTATGTCCTTGATCACATAGTAGAACACTCTGAAAAGGAAAGCTTTTCCACCAGTCCCAAATATTCTCGGTGTCCACCTCCGGTGAGATTCGAAAATCATAATTTTGATGTCTTGCCGAAGGAGGAACTAGTGGACGTGGCAGCTGAAGCAGCAAAAGCTGCAGAGGCGGCCAAAGTTACTGAAGCAGCTAAATCTGCTGAGGTTACTAAGGCTGCTACTCCTGCTAAAGCTGTCAATCTTAGTGAGAAAGCTGATGACATTAGTGTGTATGACACTGACTCGTCGGATGATGAGCTTGATGAGCCTCCTAGGTATGCACCGGTCAAAACTCAAGATGTTCCTCTTGAAAATCGTATTATCACTACTGAAACCTTGAGTGAACTTGTATCGAAAGTGCAAATCGAGGATGGCAGAAGGATTAAGGTGTTCTATAAGCTAAAAGGGTCTGAAAAGGTATATGCTGATGAGGAAGTCCCTCTCAAATGTATCGCTCCTTGTTTAATTGCCAAAATTTGGCAAGAATCTGTCATTACCGTGGAAAAGGAAACCTGGAATAAAAAGAAGGGTAAGGGTAAGGGTAGAAAGGACCAGGGTAATCAGGCAAATGAGAATAACAAGAAAAATCAAAAGACAAACACCGCTAATCCTCAAAATCATGCTCAGAGAAAAAGTCCAAAAAAGCATGTCAATGAGAGAAATGATGATCCTCAAGTCGATCAGCAAAGAAAATGTCTTGAGGATCTAAAACACAAAAAACTCATTTGCCAGTTCATCTAGCAAAAGGAACAAAAAGGAGACCAAGTCCGAATCTCCTAGATTTGAAGAATATAGATCTTGTCACAAATGTGGGGAACGTGGGCATTTAGTTGCTGCGTGCCCTGAATTGAGACGAGAAAGGATTAAGGTAGATGAACCTCCCAGTTCTAGCAAACCTAAGCAACCCATTTCCCCCAAACTCTCTGAGAAACAAAAGGGAAAGCAGGTCGTTTATGATAAGCGCAACAAGATTGCTTTGAACCAAAAGCCAGTTGATGGCAGGGGTCCACAGCTGAGGGGGAGCACTGTTCCCACAAAGGTTGAAGCAGCGCCTAAGCCACCAGCAAAGGCTGCAGCTAAACCACAGTGCAACCCCAAAGATGTTCCACGTACAGTTAAATCTGAAGTGGATCTAAAATCTGTTCCTCCAAAGGAATCTAAGGCTGGACCTTCTAGCCCAAAGGCGAAGAAGAAGTCCAAGCCAAAGAAACCTGAACAGGTTTGGAGACCCACGTCACCAACCAAAAGTGGAGAATCATCTACAGGAGAGAACACTGCCGTACCATCGGAAACAACACCAACTCCAAATGGAAGATGGGTTGACTTTCTGACATTAGATGAAGATGGTAGACCCAAGACCGTGAAGGCTTGGGTCCCCTTAACCACTGAACTTTGAATGGTTGTGCAGGGAGTTCCACAGGGCCTTATCAGCAGCCTATGGATTGTTGATAGTGGAGCATCAGGGCACATGACAGGCGACTTATCCCTGCTTTTTGACATAAAGAATATCAACGGGGGTATGTTGTTTTTGCTGGTAATAAAAGGGGTTATATCACAAAAGAAGGAAGTATGAGTAATGGTATTGTAAGCTTTGAAAAGATAAGCTTTGTCAAACAAATAGACCACAACTTGCTGAGCATTTCGCAGATATGTGACAAGAAGTTCACTGTGTTCTTTGATGACAATGCATGTTTCATTCTGAAACCTGGATTCAAAATACCGAAAGAGTGGGTCATGATCTCAGCTCCCAGGGTCAACAACTTATACGTCCTGGATATGAGCCGAGCTATGACTGCAAAAGGTCAAGTCACTTGTTTTCTGTCTAAGGCGACAGAAAAGGAATCGATAATGTGGCACAGATGAATAGGGCACATCTACTTGAGGAAAATGAACCATCTGGTTCAGAATCAACTGGTGGAAGGTGTTTCTGTTAAGAATTTTCACCTAAACGACGTCTGTGTCTCATGCAAGAAAGGGAAGCAGAAAAGGAAGTCTCACAAGCCTAAGAAGACAAACTCAGTTAGTCTACCTCTCGAACGACTACACATGGACCTGTTTGGCCCGGTCAATCGGAAGAGCAAGAACGGTGACTTATACTGCTTAGTGGTTACGGATGACTATTCTAGGTTTTCTTGGGTCGTGTGCATGAAGCACAAGAGTGAAACTTTTGATTACTTGAAGAATCTGTTTACTAAACTAGAAAATCTATATCAGCTAAAGATCCGTAGGATCAGAAGCGATAATGGAACATAGTTCAAGAATCATGCTATGGAGGCGTTATGTGTAGAAAAGGGTATTCATCATGAATTCACAGCACCGTACACTCCTCAACAAAATGGGGTTGCAGAAACAAAGAATCGGACTCTTATTGAGGCAGCCAGAACAATGCTCGCAGACTCGAACTTGCCTGTGATCTTCTGGAACAAGGCAGTTCACTGCGCGTGTTACACGCTAAATAGGGTTCTAACGGTAAAGAATCTTGGTAAGACTTCTTACGAGCTTCTGAACCGAAGGAAACCGAACTTAGAGTTTTTGGAACCATTCGGAGCTCCATGCACCATGATACATCCCGATGGGAAGTTTGGTGCAAAGGCAGAAGAAGGTTTCCTTGTTGGTTACAGCACTTCCAATAAAAGAGTGTACAACAAAAGAACCAACAACGTTGAAGATTGGATTAATGTCGATGTTCAACGTTATACTGCCAATGCACCTGGTGTTGGACCTGATTGGTTGTTCGACTATAAGAGTCTATTTGATTCCTTCAACGTGGAGAATTTGGTAGATGATGCTGTAGCGCAAATGTATTACGAATGTGAAAACGCAGCTAGCTCACCGCTAATGCGCCCGATCGTGGTGAATGCACCTGCGCCTGCACCATCTGATGCCTCTGCATCCACGGGTCCCCCCGGTAAAACCGCAGCAGCAGAAGTTGAGGAAGTCTTTCAGGAGGCGTCAGCAGAGGTTCTCGAATCTTCATCTTCAGACGACGATTTTGCAGAGTCTCATGAAACTCTTACTGAAGAACAAGCTGGAAATGGTGAATCTACCACTACAGCTACAGTTAATCCGATAGGAAACAATCAAGCTGGTCCTTCTTCTTCAGCAGCTCCAAGGATAGGTCTTCGGATCGATCTCTCCGGTTTTAATATGCAACTTGCTGCTCCCTCTAGTTCAAGCGCCGCAGAGACAAATCTATCTCAAGGTTTGGAGAACCTTAATTTGCATTCGGATGATCCAGTGCCGGCACATCCGGAATCTCGGATTCACGACACTTATCCAATGCAGAATGTGATTGGTGATCCGGCTAGCAGAGTCATGACGCGCAGTCAGCTCAGAAATGCTAGTCCAAGTGACAATACAGGTACCCTGGCACTCTACTCGGAAATCAGAAAAGCAGGTCATTAGAACGATTGGTCCTTCGCCTTATATGTTTCTCAAACTGAACCAAGAACTGTGCAAGAGGCACTGAGGGAAGAACCTTGGATTGAAGCAATGCAAGCCGAGCTTCAGCAGTTCCAAAAGCTAGGGGTGTGGGACTTAGTTGACTTACCTCCAGGCTCGAAGAAAATTGGAACAAAGTGGGTCTATAAGTGTAAACGGGATGACCGCGGGTGATTATCAGAAACAAGGCTCGATTAGTTGTCCTCGGCTTCCGTCAAATCGAAGGAATAGATTACAACGAAGTATACGCTCCAGTTGCGCGCCTTGAAGCTATCCGAATGTTCTTAGCTTACGCTTCATACAAACGGTTTAAGGTGTATCAAATGGACGTGAAAAGTGCTTTTCTGTATGGTATCGTGAAGGAAGAGGTGTATGTAGCTCAGCCACCGGGTTTCGAGGATCCGCTTCATCGCGAAAAAGTTTACAAATTGAACAAAGCGTTGTACGGACTCCATCAGGCTCCGCGTGAATGGTACCAAATGCTTAGCAACTATCTGATATCCAACGGGTTCAAACGTGGACTCGTGGATTGCACCTTATTCACCAAGGAAAAAGGTGGTGACCGTCTTTGGTACAGGTTTATGTTGATGATATTATTTTTGGGTCTACTAATGATGTCATGTGCAAGGAATTTGAAAAGCTTATGCAGGATAAATTTGAGATGAGCTCGATGGGGGAGATGCAATTCTTCCTCGGTCTACAAGTAGAACAACAAGAGTTGGGGATCTGCATCCACCAGACAAAATACGTTGCTGACATCTTGATCCGGTTCCAGATGGAAGACTCTACTCCAGTAGGCACACTGATTCAGACCAATCACGGGATTGGGCCTGACGAGAAAGGACAAACCGTTGATCCTTTTCTCTATCGAGCTATGATAGGCTCACTCATGTACCTCACTGCATCAAGACCTGATATAATGTTCGCGACATGTCTACTATCAAGATACCAGTCAAGGCCGAAACAGCCCCACCTGGTTGCTGTGAAGAGGATCTTACGTTATCTAAAGGGTTGTCTGACCAAAGGTCTATGGTACCCTAATGACGATAAGTTTGACCTCATCGCATTTAGTGATGCTGACTATGGCGGATGCAAGACAGACTTAAAATCCACATCGGCTGGATGCCAGTTTTTGGGACCAAGACTAGTCTCGTGGCAATGCAAGAAGCAAGCCTCAGTCGCCTTATCTGTAACAACCCGGTTTGAGACCAAAATTTTTTCGCGTTTTATTAATTATTATCACGTATTAAAAGTGAAGCGAAACGAATATTAAGTAATACGATTATGTACGGAATTGGAAACCGAACCATTGTATATAAAATATTATTACCTAATACGATTTACAAGACGGAACTAATACGCCTTACGAACTCAACCCGAACCCAAACGAATGTGATTAGTCACCCGGACATGTGTCATCTTCTCAAGGTGACACATGCCCACTCTATGGTGTAAACACCTTATCCACCCCACTAATATAAAAACCCATCTCTTATCTTAAACTTATAACACACACCACACATATCATTGAGCAGAGAAAAGAGAGGACGAGCCGGAGGCTCCCGCCGCCGCTGATGGCGTAGCTCCGGCCGTCGGATCCTCAACGCCACCCACACCACCATCATCCTACCAAGTCAGATCGAAGAGAAAGAGAGATAGAGACGCAGAGATCGAGATGGAACAGAAGTCGGAGAGAGAGACGCGTGGGAGGGAGACACAGAGACAGATAGAAGGAAGCGAAGGGGGAGCTTGGTGGTGATGTTACCGGATAAGGAAGGCGACGGCGACGGTACAGGGGCTACGATGACGACGGCTGCACATCGATCTAGGGTTCCGATTACGAGCTAAGCTGATGACTAGTAAGTATACAAGTCTTTATGGGTTGTTCTTGAGGATTATCGATGAAGGATAAAGGTTTGGGTTAAGGTTATTAGGGTCAGTGATGATGGTGGTTCATGTCGTTGGGTTACAATTGTAAGCAGGGGAGATGAGTGGGTGTATTTGGAAACTAAACTATGAATGGTCAAAGAAACAATCAAAAGGATGGGTCGGACCTTGGTCAAACCGGTGGTCAACATAAGTCAACGGATTCAGCGACGGTCAACATGAACTCGGAATGAACGTAAGGTATAACCGAAACCTGTATACTTAACATTTATAGATAATTAGTTATAAATCTTTATATATTATAAACCTTTGTGTGTGGGACTTGACGAGCGCATATGAACCGGACCAATTTATACGATGGAAATATTAACTCGAAACATTATTAGACTGGATATGTGATCATGGACCTTGAGGACTAGTTATAAAACTTGAATACTTGAAGGTTACAACATGGATTTGAAACAAAATTAGGATCGACACATAAGCTTTGGAATGTGGTTATAACCATTACATACTAAGAGTAAGTATATACTGGAGTATACTTTGACACTTGGGAATGGACTAGGGACCTAAGATTGGAACTTAAATAAAAACCTAGAAATATACATAGATGTAAACATTAAAACAAATAGAACCATTGGCAACTTGGGCAAGGAAGAACCGACATACATATTAAGTTGTAATATGCAAGCACATATTTTAGTAGAGGTTAGTAAAGATACTCGAACTTGACGTTTGGACGAAGGATAGGAATAGAACCAAGACAACGGAAAGGATGCTTGAATGAATCATTTAGATAAGGAAATATAATTAGCCGTATAGAGCAGAAGGGAAATAGAATATGAAAACTTAGGCACATACACCCATAGACGATGAACAAATAATAAATGGCGAAGGACTTGGATGATGCAAGAACACATATCCGAACCAGGACTAAACATCTTATGGACATTAGACATGATTCCATGATTAGGAATCCTAAGAGGAACATCGTTGTCTAAATAACATCAATAATATAATCAACGCTCGAGCTCGTCCCCACGTATGACCTTTGTAATTAAACCGAACACTAATAATATTTGTCGACTTAGGATTCGATCAGGAAAATACCAGCACCGGATATCAGGAATCCCGTTTATTACAGACTATTCATGCGCATACTACCAGGCGAGTCTCGTGAACCATCCCCTCTTTTTACTTTTAAACTATTTTAGGGTGAACATATGCTTCCAGTATAAAATCAACATGATAAACCCGTTTGATGTGACAAGGTGTACTCCCGAATACCAAACCTTCACACTCATTAACCCAACGGGAGGTTGGGCCACTTAATATGTGGGTAGTACTACTTGGGGAAACCCCCACACACTGTGGACCCGGAAACCCGGGAAACCCTCCACTGAGGTTTGTGACACGTATTTTGCCATGGGAATCCATAATGGGAGTAGATGGATTTAGTGTCAGGTTTGAGGTGTGGCTTGTACATCACCAGTGCAACCATGTGTTAAACCATAATAAACTATTTTGGAATGTTAAACATGTTTTGTGTTAAACTAAGTAAACTTGTTTTCGAATGATAAACTATTTTGAGAAGATAAACTTATTAAAAACCAGCTTAACGCACACACGGACTCACCAACATATTTATTGACCCAAAACCTATTTTAAGCATGTGTTCAGGTACCGCTGTTGAATGGTTTGAAGCATAATCAAGTTATGGATAGAGACGCTTACGGATTGAGTTACAAGGTAGTGAGTTACTAGAGGTTTTATTTGAGAATACTTAGTTCGAGGACTACACACTTGAAGATTAGAGATATGCTTGGTAGATATCACGCCAGTTAGAGGATTTCTTCATCAACTGCTTTGACGACTACCATGATTCGTCCCTGCACACCTTTGAACTATTTATTTAAGTGTTGTATTTATATATATTTGGAATTAGAAATTGTACTAAACATTAAATATAGTAATTGTTACTTCTGCTGTGCAAGTTTGGTACCAATCTGTATTCCGACCAGGCCCACCTTGGTCGGGTTGTGACATTATCTACCTGCGACTCGGAATATGTAGCAGCATCGAGCTGCTGCTCCCAGGTTCTTTGGATACAGCAACAAATGAGAGACTACGGCTTGAAATTTCTTAATACTCCCATTCACTGTGACAATGAGTCCGTTATAGCTCTTGCTAAAGACTCAGTTAACGATTCCAAGGCGAAACATATCCTGGTTAAGTATCATTTCATACGCGATTGCTATGCAAAGAAACTTATCGATATGGTCAAAATCCACACGGACTACCAACGTGCCGATTTATTCACCAATGCTTTTGACGGTCCTCGTTTTGAGTACTTGTTAATCTTAAACGACATTAAAGTTAAGCAGGATTAGATCCTCATCGGTAATCGTTTTTGTAGATATTTTTCTTTAAAAAAATCAGAAAAATCCAAAAATATTGTCTTTTCGCAAATTTTTAGATTTTTAGGGGGAGAAAATTCAGAAAAATACAAAAACATCAGAAAATGCAAAAATTCAAAAAAAATTGAGAAAATCCCAAAATAAAAAAAAAGATGAAAAATGCAAAAATGAGTTTCTTTGGTGAAAATGGGAAGATGATATTAACCAATCAGTCGGACTGTCTGGACTCTTATCATCTTAAATGTATTGGAACTGATAGGTAGCCTCTACAATGATGTGTCGGTAGGCTCAAAATCATTTCCAAGTTCGGCACGGTGATATAAACCTAAATCAACTGAATCATGTGTGGATCAACGTGCGTTGACATATGGTCTTGGTACCGAAATCTCGTTTGATAGTATGCCAAAATCCGAGGTTTCATGGTCTTTAAGAGGTTGGTACATCCGGGGTGAACTGGACGTCTCTCAGAATAAATAGGAGTGGCACACGTGTCGTACGTTGGGGTCGCAGCCTACGACTGAGACACCTCTATGTCATTTCCTGGAAAAAAAAACAAAAACAAAAAAAATAGAATAAATTCAGATCAGGGGACGTCCGGGAATCCTAAAAGAGCAAAAAGATTCATATATGCCAAAACCTTATTCTCAATGAGAATTCGCTCTAAGGTATCAAATCATATACCTAAAGCATCGTACCGTGAAAAATCAAATATACGATATTTGACTTGAACCCTGGTTTGGATCTCACTGGTCTCTCTGTTGAAGCGTTTCTGCAGACATGATCACCACTGAGTCCATTCCTTGTAAAATACGGATGACAACAGCTTACTCACCGGTTACGAGGAAGCTTTGTGCATGACTTGATACGGGAATGTGTCGCGTGGCGGGGAACACCGTGTACATCAGTCTTAATATTACCTTAACGTATCTAAAGTGCCTAGCGATAAAACTTGATTTTGAGTTTAGGTGGACAACAATATCGGCAGTTGTTGTAGGATGCTTATGGTAATTTAAGCTAAAAACTGAAAATATAAGGGTTCTAGTAAAGTCCGTACACTGATATGATTCCCTAACCGTTGAAACTCGCAAAAATATGATAGTGTACAGTTCGTTGATCTCCCGTTTTGTTTTACTTATGCTTAGTTAATCATTCTTGATTGCCGATGATGGAATCCTAATCCATTGTAATCTTACTTCTTCAAAAATAAAACGCCGAAAATCAACTAGTTGAAAATTGTGTTTTTGCCTGGTCAAAACTGTACTTTCTCTTAAGTACAGGGGTCGAAAATGAAAGTTTTTCAAAGTCATGAGTCGTCATCTGTGTCATGTGTTTAAACGGGGTGAAAAACACATGTTTTGAACCTTAACGGGTCAGAAATGTGAGCTTTGGTGCTGCAGGGGCAATTTGGTAATTTATGTGAAAGTAGAAGCAATTGGGTTTCTAATCGCGTCTAGAAACACGCGAGTATGGGTAATCGCCTTATCCTGATGAACGAGTAGGGCTACTCGTGTGAACTTATCATGCGATTAGGACCTTTGGCTTCTTATAACTCACTTGAACATAAATGGTGAGTAGGAACTTCTATTCGTTCATTTGTCTAGCGATTAGATGTATTCGTGGGTCCACTGAAGCGAATAGTCTTCCACTCGCTAGTTAAGTCTAGCGATTAGAACCTTGTATAAAACCAACACTTAGAGTTTTTTTCTTCATTATTTCAAACACAACAACTGTGCTCTCTTTCCCTCTAACCTGTCTGAAATCAAACCTTTTGCCCTTGAATTTTTGATCTTACAAACTTGTTCTACATATCAAAGGTAACATTATATCAAATATTCAGCCTTTATCTCGTTGATTTAAAGGGTTAAATCCTAAGTTTTTAGGACGAAACCCTAACCAACTTATATTTGATCATTTGGATTAAAAACAAGTCTGTTGATGAGAAATGATGATAATGGTCTCTTAATCGGCCCCCTTAGGATCTGTTTTGGCTAAAATTTCAACCAAAAACATCACTGATCATAAAACCCCAATTTTAAACCATATGAACCCTAAATTTTTAAACGCCCAATTGAACCCGATTCTTGATCTGAAAATGTAATTATTGTTAGGGGTTTTGTTGTTGGGTTGTGTTAAACTTCAATGTGACAAAATCCGGACTCGAAACAAGACGTTTCAAAGTTTCGACAAATTTGGTGATCATAAGTACTGTTCATGCGAGTAGAATCATACTCGTGTGAACAGTAGGCGATTATGGATCTTGTGGGACTCTATTCGCGTATAGAGTATGCGATTAGAAGCTATTCGTGCATAATGATCAGTATTTGGTCTACTCACTCCTTATTATTGGCGATTACAAGTTGTAAACGCCTGTAGCAGTCTGATCATCATAATTTGCCACGTTTTTTTGTCCGTTTTTGTCCGTCTTGTCCGTTTTCAGCGTGTATGATCTGCGTGGTATACTTATTACGTGTTTTGATGTTCAGGATGGAGAATTGGAAAACATCGCCCAAGCACAACTGTTGTGCTTTTCTCGGACCAGTTACTATGGATAAATGCAAGATTTTCCAAGGTGTTATAGACTTCTTGAAGCGGTCGAGAATCCACTACGCGATAACCAAGCAGCACGCTGCATACAAGGATATCCTGCTGGAGTTCTACCGAAATGCTAAAGTCGACTACAAGGCTGTTCCGATCGTGATCACCAGTTCGATTCAAGGAAAGGAGGTCGTTATTACATAACAGATTATTCAAGAAGAATTACAGTTTGGCGATACTGATGCTGATCCCATAGTATTTGACGCCATTTTGATTCGTGGCGGCTTTCTAAGGATGAAGTATTTGGGAAAAGTCAACAAACAACAGATGCTGATGAAAGGGCTGCTTCCGCCTGAGATCAAGTATCTGACACATGTAGCTCTGAAGTGCATTGGTCCGAAAAAAGGTACTTTTGATGCTATTAGGGACACTTTGGCCTCTGCGATTGTCGCTCTGACACTCAACAAGCCATTCAACTTTTCCAAGAAGATCCTGCATCATTTGAAAGAGATCATATTTGTAACACCCCAACCGATGGCGGAAACATCGAGGTGTCACATAGTGACGATTGTTCAATAGTTCATGGACTAAAAGTGTAAATATTGATACATTGATTAAATAGTTTATTACATTGAAAAGAAATACAACGATTCTAAATGTCACCTAAACTGAAATACAATGAATCAAAATCTAAATATGAAACCGAAAGCTTAACGAATTTATCTCAAATAACCTGAAACATGTACGAAAATAATTTTGTCAATACAAACATGTATTGGTGAGCATACCCGTTTGATATATATAGTAAGGAAAATTTAGCAATTCATGTGTTATTTTGCAAAATGTAATAAGTGGTATCCGGGTCAAATCAACCCTATGAAAGGAAAACAGATATATATAGTATGCGCTAGTAGTAATGTAATACATAGCAATGACGAGGACTCTCAACAGAGTCACAAGGGTATATACCATAGTACTATTCATTGAAATGCCAGGCCGCAACGGTTAATGATTTGACAGGTCATAGATACACGAAACGACACAAGCAAACACACATAAGAATTGCTATTTTAGTAAGATGAAATAGAAAATTGATAGTAAGTACATAAGTCACCCCCAAAATAGTAAAACAGTAAAAAGGGGAAAAGATATACTCACATTCACTAAATAGTTATGTCACTAAATCGTCGTGAGCGTGAATTGGCGAATCCCGAAGTCTCAACCTAAAAGTATGGTATATGTATAAGTGTTTGGACTTAAAGTAAGTCTAGGGTTTCTAGTCTAAGGAACTTAGGATGTCTAGTCTAATTTGGGGTTTAACTTGTAAATAACGATATATGTTGAAAATGCGTCGTAAGTAAATATATATACTTGCTTGAAATAATATGACATATGAACTAAAGAATAAATAAGAATAATAATATTATAAGTTCATAATTGAAAGTTGTGAATTAAAGTAAATGGTGGAAGTCACATAAATGTTAAATTATGTAACAACTTTTACTTGTTAAAAAAAATGTAACAACTTTGAAACATTAATTATTTGTATTTATTAATTTAAATACAACCAATTAATTAGGTTAGTTAAAGAAATTTTAAATAAGGTAAATAATTTAAGTTTATACAATAATAGATTTATGAAGTCATAAAATGATCTAAATATTTTTAAACGACTTAATGAATATATAAACGCATAATTATCATAAATTCACTTAAAAATTTTAAGTTAATCAAAATATCAAGAATTCTAATGAAAACAATGTATTATGAACGAAAATGGTCAAAAATAAATTTTAGATAATTTTTTTAACCAAAATGATTTTATATTATATTTATTGTCTAAAACTTAAATAAAGAATTAAATTCTATAAAAGTACAAAACTAATACAAATTAGGTAGCAAAAATCATAATCAGTATTCTAACATAATAAATAGGTTTTCCATAAATATTAACATTAAAATACATTATATATGATTTTTAATGAAATAAGCATGATTTAATCAAAATAAAATTATTAAAACTATTGTAACGGCCACAAAATCAGAATAGAAACTATTTTCAGGTCATAAATATCATCTAGAAGCTAAGGTTAGAATTTCATGATTTTTAGATAACATATGAATTAGTTATGAATTTTACAAGTTAATTATACTTTTAACTCAAAAATCCCAAATTGTTCATAAACACCTTAAAGCCCTAACTAGCAATTAAAACCCTAATGTGTATGAATTATCAAATAAATATAATGCTATTGAAGAAATATATATATATGAAAAGGAGAAATAGTGAAAGTTGATTGAAAATACTTACGGTTTTGCTTGTTCGATTAAGAAAAATAAGAATATATGAAAACCAAAGCAAAAATCTCTAAAATTCTTGAGGATGATGATGATATGAACTCAAAAGATGATACAAGATGAGAGAAGTGAGAGTGTTTGTGTGTGAAACTCATGTTGGGATATTGAGGAAAAGAATGAGTAATTAGAAATATAATGAATGGTGTTTAATATAATAATCAATTTTGTGGGTAATACTAGTAATTAGTTGACTAGAAAACTCATGAAACTTATTTTTGAGGTAATATAATTAGTCATAAAGTTTAAAAGAAATTGGTAATTGTTTAATTGTGGTTAAAATATATGATACAAAAAAAAATGATTTTTGGCATAACTAACATCCTGACTTGGTATCCTATAAAAGTCAAATTATAGTAAGTTTGAAAAATGCTTCAATATACTTATTTGATTAAAACGTAGACCCGTCAGTAAATATGAAATGATAAAAAGAAACTCAAGCTTTTATTAATTTGAGAATAAACAAAAGTACATGGACTGGATTTGTAAATATGATAATATAGGGACTACATTTGTAATATTGGCAAAAATATAAGGAGCGGATGTTACAGTCTCCCCTACTTTAGAAAATTTCGTCTCGAAATTTGTTTCAAGTGGAGATTTCTATGAAATGAAAGGAGTTGAAAAGTCAAGTAGGTAAAAAAAATTGCATCAATTATGATTTGACAAAATTTAAAGTAATTGTCTAATATCCAAAGTAATAGTTTCAAAATCTTTGACAGTTGACCCAAAGTTAGAACGTTGCGAGTTTAAATGGGAAAGTTTTTGGGAATGTGTAACGGGTGAGGGCAGAGGCACTAATGTAGGTAGTCTCCCCTACTTTAGAAATGTTTCTAACTGAACTTTATTAGAGTATGCAACAAGAATCCAATTAATCGAGAGTGTAAGAGTATACAAGGTTTATGTTTTCTGTAGAGGTGGTCAAGAGAAAGACTCTAGGAGGACGATTTAAAGCTCGGGTAAGAACTTTCTTATCGAAAGTGCTAGCTATTAGTCAATGATCTAATGATGAGATAGTAATGGGTAGGTTCTTGGTCAGACTCCTAGTCCGCTCCCGCAGTATCGTTTATGCTTATATATAGGGTGTACCGCAACTGACCCACCACACTCACGATACTTTGGACTCGTACTAATTGTCTACCAACAGCCTAAATAGAATTACACACCACCCTCATGTACCTGTAAACCCATGATTGCGTTCCGGACCGTAATCATCGATTTACCTTACACTAGGGTGTTATGCTTTTCCATAACCCTAGCCTAAGTAATACTAGAAACAAATGCGTGCAACCAGGATATGCTAAGTAATTGATACTACAATGAAACAATGACATGGTTAGAGGTCCTTTCCTTTCGGGTTTACCCTTTAACCGTAATGAGAGTAACAGGTAAGTAATAGACATGGTTAGAGGTTCTTCCCTTTCGGGTTCACCCTTAACCGGTAACTTCTGTTCACATCGTTGGGCTCTAAACACCTATATTGATAAACTCCGAGATTTACACCGTTCCCTCGGATTAAATAAATACTCTAATCCGAGTCGTACGTGGGCACTGGCTTAGATCCCATACGAGTTATCAACTAGTATGTTGGTTGGCCATGACGATGAACAAAATAATGTAAAGTATAACAGGGTTTTGTTCACAATAGAAAAAAAATGTGCATACGAAATATGCGTTCATGTAAGTATATACGTAAAGCATAGAATTTCGATTAAAAAAATAGTATAACATAAATCGAGTAAATCGCACAATCGCACAAAATGAAAGTAAACGAGTTGAATTAATGCAAATAGGCAATGTGAAAATAATCACAACTAACGTGTTAGAAATAACTATGAATAAAAATGGTGCAAGAATAAAATAATGAAATTTATGGCAGATGAGTGTGCACGTAACAAGTGTATAGCCTACTAGCATGCGAGTTAAAATCTAGTAATTTTACATATATCCGTTATACTATAAAAGACATTTAACAATATTCTGATAAGAGGAAATGTTCATCGTTTTGTTGGACCAAAAGTTTTACAACTGAAAGAGTGCGAGTGTAAAAAGATAACTTTTTAGTAACCGAAGAATGTTTTAGGTTTAAAACAGATTCACTTGAAAAGATTTCATAAGTACACATTTTCATGTGTTTACGAGAAGTTGAGTTGAAAATTGTTATAAAACATATTATTAGTATGTGTAAAATATGCACTACAAGTTTATAAAATGCAAAATGAAACCATTTCATGAAGTATGTGTAAATCTAATGTGTTTCAAAAGACCAAGATTTAAAATGGCGTAAAGGTTGTGAATCATCCCAGATGCCTTGACAAAATTTTTTAAAAATAGAATTTTCTGTATTTAAACATTTCTTTAACTTGTAGGTTGAAAAGTCGAAAAAAAAATTAATTGTTATGAAATGTTGAGAAAATCTAAGTGTTACCCGTTAGGACTAGGTAACTTGAAACCTTTTAATTGTAAGGATCGTTAAGCCATCTCTTGTTTCAAGGCACAATGTGTATATAAAGTGTGTTCTAATCTGGCGAATAGGCTTCCCTAAACTGGGTGTAAATTAGTATTGTGTAAATGAGGATATTAGTGAATTTCAAAACTTTAGCGAGATTAAAAAACGAGATGTAGGAATAGATCCCTGAGATGTGGAATTCACTCCTAACTCAAAAATGTTATTTCAAAATTGAAAATTATTGTGGAATGAAACCAATCACTAAGTTAAGGATATCACTCCTAGCTTAGTGGTTAAATTTCTTTTTGAAGGAAATACTCTTTGAGATGTGGATGTCACTCCTATCCCAAAGGTATATTCTAAAGATGTATAACACATAGAGGAATGAAACTAATCACCAAGGTATGGATACCACTCCTAACTTGGTGATATCGTTTCGTTTGTGAAATACGAGTGTCTTCTTCTCCAAGCAAAATACCAAAAGAATAACAAGAAAGAATCACAGCGAAAATATCTTGAAAGAAAATATAAGAATAAAGAGAAATTTACACGAGAGGACTCGTGAATGTAAGCTTAGTTATAGACTAGGCTAAAAGGCATTCTAATAACCTAATTCCCTATAACCATGGCTCTGATACCAATCTGTAACACCCCAACCGATGGCGGAAACATCGAGGTGTCACGTAGTGACGATTGTTCAATAGCTCATGGACTAAAAGTGTAAATATTGATACATTGATTAAATAGTTTATTACATTGAAAAGAAATACAACGATTCTAAATGTCACCTAAACTGAAATACAATGAATCAAAATCTAAATATGAAACCGAAAGCTTAACGAATGCATCTCAAATAACCTGAAACATGTACGAAAATAATTTTGTCAATACAAACATGTATTGGTGAGCATACCCGTTTGATATATATAGTAAGGAAAATTTAGCAATTCATGTGTTATTTTGCAAAATGTAATAAGTGGTATCCGGGTCAAATCAACCCTATGAAAGGAAAACAGATATATATAGTATGCGCTAGTAGTAATGTAATACATAGCAATGACGAGGACTCTCAACAGAGTCACAAGGGTATATACCATAGTACTATTCATTGAAATGCCAGGCCGCAACGGTTAATGATTTGACAGGTCATAGATTCACGAAATGACACAAGCAAACACACATAAGAATTGCTATTTTAGTAAGATGAAATAGAAAATTGATAGTAAGTACATGAGTCACCCCCAAAATAGTAAAACAGTAAAAAGGGGAAAAGATATACTCACATTCACTAAATAGTTATGTCACTAAATCGTCGTGAGCGTGAATTGGCGAATCCCGAAGTCTCAACCTAAAAGTATGGTATATGTATAAGTGTTTGGACTTAAAGTAAGTCTAGGGTTTCTAGTCTAAGGAACTTAGGATGTCTAGTCTAATTTGGGGTTTAACTTGTAAATAACGATATATGTTGAAAATGCGACGTAAGTAAATATATATACTTGCTTGAAATAATATGACATATGAACTAAAGAATAAATAAGAATAATAATATTATAAGTTCATAATTGAAAGTTGTGAATTAAAGTAAATGGTGGAAGTCACATAAATGTTAAATTATGTAACAACTTTTACTTGTTAAAAAAAATGTAACAACTTTGAAACATTAATTATTTGTATTTATTAATTTAAATACAACCAATTAATTAGGTTAGTTAAAGAAATTTTAAATAAGGTAAATAATTTAAGTTTATACAATAATAGATTTATGAAGTCATAAAATGATCTAAATATTTTTAAACGACTTAATGAATATATAAACGCATAATTATCATAAATTCACTTAAAAATTTTAAGTTAATCAAAATATCAAGAATTTTAATGAAAACAATGTATTATGAACGAAAATGGTCAAAAATAAATTTTAGATAATTTTTTTAACCAAAATGATTTTATATTATATTTATTGTCTAAAACTTAAATAAAGAATTAAATTCTATAAAAGTACAAAACTAATACAAATTAGGTAGCAAAAATCATAATCAGTATTCTAACATAATAAATAGGTTTTCCATAAATATTAACATTAAAATACATTATATATGATTTTTAATGAAATAAGCATGATTTAATCAAAATAAAATTATTAAAACTATTGCAACGGCCACAAAATCAGAATAGAAACTATTTTCAGGTCATAAATATCATCTAGAAGCTAAGGTTAGAATTTCATGATTTTTAGATAACATATGAATTAGTTATGAATTTTACAAGTTAATTATACTTTTAACTCAAAAATCCCAAATTGTTCATAAACACCGTAAAGCCCTAACTAGCAATTGAAACCCTAATGTGTATGAATTATCAAATAAATATAATGCTATTGAAGAAATATATATATGAAAAGGAGAAATAGTGAAAGTTGATTGAAAATACTTACGGTTTTGCTTGTTCGATTAAGAAAAATAAGAATATATGAAAACCAAAGCAAAAATCTCTAAAATTCTTGAGGATGATGATGATATGAACTCAAAAGATGATACAAGATGAGAGAAGTGAGAGTGTTTGTGTGTGAAACTCATGTTGGGATATTGAGGAAAAGAATGAGTAATTAGAAATATAATGAATGGTGTTTAATATAATAATCAATTTTGTGGGTAATACTAGTAATTAGTTGACTAGAAAACTCATGAAACTTATTTTTGAGGTAATATAATTAGTCATAAAGTTTAAAAGAAATTGGTAATTGTTTAATTGTGGTTAAAATATATGATACAAAAAAAATGATTTTTGGCATAACTAACATCCTGACTTGGTATCCTATAAAAGTCAAATTATAGTAAGTTTGAAAAATGCTTCAATATACTTATTTGATTAAAACGTAGACCCGTCAGTAAATATGAAATGATAAAAAGAAACTCAAGCTTTTATTAATTTGAGAATAAACAAAAGTACATGGACTGGATTTGTAAATGTGATAATATAGGGACTACATTTGTAATATTGGCAAAAATATAAGGAGCGGATGTTACAATATTAACGAAGCCGACGAAGAAGTCTTTCATAGTTTATCCCCGGTTTCTACAGTTGATCATTGACAGTCAAATACTTGATTTGATGAAGCATCCTGCTGAGTATATAGTGACTGAAGATATAACTGTGAAAGAAATGAACCGGATGAGAAGTTACAAGAACCGACCAAAATCAGACTATCCTCCAAGTAGACGCTTATATGGGCATTTGAAGAAAGAAGATTATGTGTCACCACCAGGCAACAGGGGGAGACATGAAGATAGTGATTCTGAGGATGATCTTCGTATTCACAGGTTGGTGTTCAAAGATGGGAATGATATAGGGCGTGAGACCGATGAGTTAGGAGAGAACGCCCCAGGCAGGACCAATGATACAACTGAGGTAATGAGGACGAGTTTGATCCGAATATTATAGACTTCTCAGAACCTTCTGGTGCTGCACAAGAACCTGAAGCCTCTCAGTCTGACAGAGGAAAGGCACATGTTGATGAAGACGCACCAGTTAACATAACTGATGCAGATGATGACTCAGATGACACCGAAAGCGATTCCCCCGACACTCATGCTGGAAAACAGTAAAGGGCAAAGAGAAAGGCAGCGGAGGAGTTAGCTAGTGCTGCTGCGATTAGAGCTCTTACTGAAGACCCTACCTATGTTGTGGGAGAAGGGGATATTATAGCAGACTTAGATGCACAGCTTGAGATGTCTCCTCCTGCAAAGAGACATAAGACGACTGCCAAGAAGGACAGTGTTCGAGGTAAGAAGACGATGTCTCTTAAACCTCAAGTGGTGAAAACTTCAAGGAAGAGACGGTTCACCCTTCCTGAAGCTTTTGGGGATCCAGACACTCAATCCTCTCAAGCAGCAGCAGCAGCAACAACAACAACAGCAGCAACTACAACAACAGTAACAACAACAACAGCAGCAACGACATATTCAGTCCCTATTACTGTTAGTGCAGCTATGCCTGCCAGAGTCACTATGTCGATGCCTGCTTCGGTAATCTTCACTGAGCCAGTCTTAGTTACTAAAGCAGCGACGAGCTGACAGATTGTTTCCAATCCTATTGGTGACAGGATTCGGAGTATGAGACAGAAAGTCCGACCTACGGCTTCCAGGTCAACCGATCAGACTTCTTCGTCAACTTCAGCTACAAATGAACAACTTCAACGAAAGATCAGCGAGTTAACTGCTATAGTTGCTGCGCAGACACGTGATATAGCGGAGTTGAAAACGAAGAATGCAAGCATTGAAGATAATGAGACAGCAATGCTTGAACTGATCAAGGAAACAATCCAGTCAAACACAGAGCTGCGATCGACGGTTGATGCACTCACATTGTCTTACCAGCAGGTTATAGAATCGAACAGGCTGCTAATGGAATCTCATCAGCAGCTGATGCAGTCGAACCAAAACACTTTGGAGATACTTGCAGGTGTAAAGGCCTCAAACAGCGAGCTTCGTCTGATTAATGTGAACAATGAACGAAGGATCACAAAGACTGAGATAGAGAATACCGAGCTGAGGGCTAGGATAGATGAGTTGACTGGAACTTAACCTAGACTCACCGGTGGTCTGAGTTCAGAAGCAGAGGCTGGTGCTGGTGATGATGAAGATAATGATGATGACGAAGATGATGATGATGAGGACGACGATGATGATGCTTCAGATGATGGTGATGATGATGTTGGTAAGGGTGGTGGTGGTGGTGATCCTGGAGCCACGGGTGGTGGCGGATCATCAGCTGGATCTGGATCACAGCGTACGAAGAAGAGCCACGACAAACAAGGCAAGGATCCCACACCAGGTTTATCTGTTCAAGGGGAGCCTGATCCAAAGAAGAGCAAGATTCAGCAACTCAGAGATTCACTGAAGCGAGCAATGGTTGTTGTAGAGATTATCGAGCCTCTGAACAGCTATTTTGATTATGATGATGATGGTAACTTGTACGTGCCTCCTGAGTCCTCTGATTATGATTTAGAAGAAGGTGAAATACCTCATGAGGTTACTCCTGAGGACTTAGAAAAGATCTTTGGCTTGGCACCAGGAGAATCTTCCGGTGCAAGCCACACTCCTCCAGAACTGCATCCAGACAACCATGAAGTAGAAATGGAAGATGGAACCAGTGTCGCTACTCCCGAGTATGTGGTTGGTGACTCTAGCACTAGGATACCTAAAATCTCCGAGGAGATGCTTAATAAGTCTGAAGAAAAGCTAAAGTCTGATCCTACGCCTGTTCCAGACAAAGTAAAAGAAAGACATGACAAGATCAGACAGAAGTATCCCGATTGGTTTCCATCTGGAGGTGAGTCTGAGAAGAAGAAAGATCTAGTACAAGCATCAATCTTCAAGAAGCAGTTGGTGAAGATGTCGGGAAGTGTGATCAGCTCGGCCTACATCAAGCAAGCTAGGATGTTGGGAGTGAAATGGCAGGATGGTCTACTTTACTTTCAACCGTACAAGAAGGTCCTCAGTATACCTTTCTGGCATATTCGTGATCTAGTTAGATTGCATTATCCTTTGTATCATGAGGCTAGCGGTGATCTTAAAGGCTTCTACTATATTCTGAGAAGAGAAAGTGCTGAAGGATAGCATCAGTTCAAACCACAGTACCCTAAATCCATCATGACAAACAAGCTTCATCCCATCACAAAGAGTCCTATCTGGAAACACATAATCAAGCCACCTGAAACCGCTTCGAAGATTCCATTGGTCCCGGTTGAACAAGACTTCTCTTCTAAGTTCTACAACTGGCATTATGATGTAGAGAAAACAGAAGCCGTGATAGTCTTGAGCAACTCCCCAAAACCGTGCAGGAAAATCAGGATATGGGATCCGATGTGGCTGATAAACGCTCAGAGAAAGATGTGGAGACAATGTTCCTGTATCCCATACAACATTTGAAGGCCGAAGCCGATCAAGCATTGCATTGAAGTATCAATGGGTGATTCGTTTCTGTCACGCCAACAAAGTTCATGCAGGATGCGACTGGTCAAGACTTTCTAGGATCGGGACAATGTCGATTTGATGAAGATTGAAGATGATGCGTGTCTTGTTTATGTTATGTTTGCTTTGTATGTTCTCTATTTTGAGTCTGTAAAGTTGTTGGCAGTTGTTATAAACGATGTCTTATGTAATCTTTGCACGTATACTAGCCTGGTCCAAGGGGGAGTCTGTAAGTGCATGATGTCCCTAGGCTAGTATATATGTTGTTTGGACGTGATTTGGGGTGTTTGGAGACGTTTATACGCGTTTTAGGGTTTTTGGGACACATCAGGCAAGTAGGAGAATTCTAGTGGGGTATATAATTCTATTCGCCAATACTTCATGCGAATAGACCTCCATTCGTGTGTTCATCTAGCGAGTATGGCCCTACTCGCTAGTTTGTCATAGTGGATAGCCTCGTACTCGCCTATACTGTTCTGTACGAGTACGGGAGGTATAAATAGGCCCAATCATTGCCATAATCATTAGTTCTTGCCACACACACTCTCCAAACACCCTCCCCTGGTCTGTAAGGTCTGATTTGATCATTGTAAAAACTCGAGCTCTGTTTTAGTGATAAATCTTTAATCTTTTGACCCATTTGTGTGTGTTAATTACTTGTATATCATTGTTTCATATTCGTTTCTGTTATTCTGTAACGGCCCACTCCCGTACCGCGATATTGTTCGGGCATGTCCCGATTTTGCATTGGTCGTAGGCAATTCCTACGCCAAAACACGTCACTTCACCAACATCACTGTCTTCAATAAGATCCCACACACTTAAACCCACGTTAATGAATCCATTCGCATGTACAACCTTAGTAACAGCAATACACTCATCGCCGCATAATTCATCTTCCATCGCTACGCATGCGCCTAATAACCACGAGTTCACCGATATCGATCCTCTTGAGCCACCTTCGCCTCCGGTAACCACCACCGGGGACCTATCACAACCAGAACCGGCTCCGCATCCCGACTCCGATTCACCATGGCAATGACATGAAACAACCTTCGTCGTAGTTTACGTACCCTTGAATCAATTTGGAATATCGACCGTAGCGCATATCTTCGTGACCCAGCGAGAAGCACCGTGCACCGTCTCATGATCCAAACGTAGCCACCGTCGACATAGTCGCCTTCTGATCACTGCATCTTCACTCGTTTGTTAAACGTCGGCAGCTTCAAGGCTTCTTCTCCTTAGGGTTTCTCATATGCATATATTTATAACTTTAAAAGTTACTATATGGCCATTGGTCTTTATTAGGATGATAGCTTGTTCCCAAAGCTACTTAATTTCATTTAACGATAATAATGACATTCGGGTCCTTTAACCATCGAGCCGGGATATCCGCACACCGGACCCGATTAGATAATGATCAACATTTTTCGGGATGTTACTAGTCTACCCTCCTTATAATAGGATTCGTCCTCGAATCCTTTTGGATAATGAACCCCAATGTGATGTTTTAAGGATAACCTGCTAAGAATACAATATAACTATAGGTACATATGAATAGCCTTGTATTGCTATTCCGTACTTCTACATAAGAGAGAACATTTATAAGATCATTTTAGGTTACAGCTCAGAACAGTAAAGTAACAATCATGACACAAAACCAATGCTATAGATCAGAGCAGTCCCTTCACTTTACTCCGTACAATCAAACCTCACCTTTATTCTTTAAATTTAATATTAATTAATAAAACATTTTCTAAAAGCCATTTTCTCCCTTAATAATTAAGTTTCAAAGCACTCCCTAACTTATTTTCGTGTATTTTCAGGGTTGGTACTTTCAGTGCTTAGCTCATCGCTAACTAAATCAACACAACTAAGGGGCTGTTTGGTAGCCTCTTAATCAGCCTCTTAACCATTCAGGTCTGAATCATTCTGCATTCAGACTGTTTGTTTCAGCATCTGAATGGAATGATTAAGTGCTGAACCATTAAGCTAATAAGGGATGCTGAATGATTCAGGTCTTAACCATTCAGAGCCTCTTAGCCATTCAGACCATCTTAATGATTCAACACTTAATCAACCAAACAGCCCCTAAGCATTGTAAATAATCCAAAACATTGCGTTCCATTGATTGTAGAATATATAACATATTCAGAAGGGTAAAAAGGTTTATGAAATTTATAAGCACGTGGTAATAAACAACTATCCATATTTAAACATTCAAATCAAACATAACATATATGTCTAACCACATTACAATACAATAAAAAACAAATGAAAAAACTAAACAGTGCAACACAATAAATTTAATAATCGAGGTCTTACGACTTTTGGTCATGATCGTCTATTTCGAGCTTCTTCTGGCATCCAATTGTTGGATTTGCAATGTTGAACTACAGACAATATCACAGCTAGAATAATAAATATGCATTGGATGAAATTAAGGTTAGAGAGATGGTTAGTTACCTTCATCTTCAGGCACGAAGTAGAACGCCGCTACGACGATTGGAATAATATTGCCTGCTTGAAGATTTAGGGTTGTTGAGGAAAGGGAGAAGAGGAGGCGGCGGTGATAGGAGGATCCGGCAGCGACAAGGATGGCAGGAGGAGTCGGCGGTCCCTTTCTTACTATCTCTCCCTCTAGCTTTCTCTCTCTCCATTGCTCCCTACTTCTATAAAAAAAATAAATACAAACAAAAGATTACAGTTTTGTTGCTGAATTAAAATTATACAGCCAAACCAATCACTGCGGCGCCGCCACCATCCAGTGAATTATATGCCAAGTGTACAATAAATTTAATTGAACAAAATCAAGACAGCAATAAGTTTTTTCAAATATCCAAATAACGTACAACTTACAAAAGATTAAAGAAGGAATCGATTGAAGATTTTCTTGATGAGAGAGTAAAGGAGAAGGATTGTTTAAAGGAGAAGGATTATTGTGAGATGAGAGAGGCACGATGAGATAATGGGAATGAGAAGAGGCGGATGAAATTTTAGGGTTTTTTAGGTTATCGGTTTTTTTTTTTTTTTTGTTAAATAAGGAAAATACTCAAAAAACCAAAAACACTCAATTATTAAGCCACGTGGAACTCTCAAGGGGAGGTTGAGGCCTCCATTGCACGCCACGTCAGCATATACATTTTCTTTTATATATATATATATATATATATATATATATATATATATATATATATATAGAGATAGATAGATGAAACAATTTTGATACTGTTTCCAAAATTGACTTATGCCAACCTGAGTCCACTATGGCCGAGACCTTTTGACAAACCAATAGCACATTTTGTCATGTATAGAATATTTTCAGTTTCATACACTCTCTATGTACGAGTAGTCAATTTTGTTGTGCGTGCAACTTGAATAACAAAACATCTCATGGTAAACAAGAGATGTGTGCAACCATTTATTAGTACCCGAAAACTGGCCAAAGCTACAAATTTGCATATATGTGTTGCTAGATGATTGATAACTTTGATGAAAGAGAAGATTAAAATTTCCCCAAAAACTCAATTACGTGCTTGCTAATCTCATCAGGCTTCTCTTGATTAATAAAGTGCGCCACACCTTCCATCACCACAACCTCCTCCAACAATGGAAAATCATTATGAAACCCGCCATTGTGTATGTAGTCTTTCATGCCCGGCATAGAGTATACCAAGTCCTGGTCCCCAGTGATAAATTTTGTTGGCACGGTCACTTTTGCGCCACTCCATGGTGCACTTAGCTCCCAGTTCCTGTGTAATTACAACCAAAATCATAAATCCAACCACCGATATATTATCAAATTAGCTGAAGTCAGTTTCTAACTCCTGTCCTCATGTAGCGAAAACCAAATATTATAATTATTATACCATTTCCTTTTAATTAGTTTGCTACTTACAAATGAAGAGCTCGGTAATAGTTGATTCCACCAGTTAATCCACCGGCCTTTTCGTGTTGGCAAGCAAAGTATTCAATGTCTTCTTCCGACAACCAAGGTGGTAGGGTCACTGGGACGTCAGGCGGTGAATGTAGAAATCCTTTACCTTTAGGGAAGAAAAGAGGTCCTGGATCTCGTAACGTCAAGAATTTTTTCATGAAAGTTTGATAACCCATTTTATCAAACTCGGCTTCAATTTCGTTTGGTTTCTACACCCGTAAGTAATTGCACATTATTAATAACTAACACTAGAAACCAAGTTTAAACATTGAACTAATTTAATGATCAGAAAATAATAACTGATACCTGAAATCTGGACATGTAGTGATCCTCTCCATAGGCATGTGTTAACATCTTGGCCAGGTCTCCATTTGGGTTCCAAGGGATAAATGGGACGCTAAGGTTGACCAAAGCTTTAACTCTGTCTGGCCTAAACATGCACAAGAACCCTGCAATGATCGCACCCCAGTCATGACCAACAACAAAAACCTTTTCACCTTCATTTGTAATGGCGTCAAGAAGCCCAATCAGGTCGCCTATCACATGAAGGACAGTGAACTTGGTGTGGTCATTGATCGGTGCACCTGTTGTCTGACCATAGCCACGAAGGTCTGGTGCCACGGCTCGGTAACCATGATCCGCCAAAAACACGATCTGGTGGCGCCAGGAGTACCAGAGCTCGGGGAATCCGTGAAGGAGCAAGACTAATGGACCTTCACCCTTTTCAGCTACGTGAATGTTGAGCCCATTTACAAGTATGGTCTTGTGTTTTATTCCCTCCATCTTCTTCTTTTTCAGGATAAATTTGACCTATGGACTTATGTTATTCAGGTCAGGTATATATTATAGTACATTACTGACATACATACTTTATTCAGCCCACGTAACACATTAATAATACCGTGAAAGAAAACGAAGTTGTTAAATTATGTATAGCATGGGACGGTATATAAGCCAACAATTGAGCTAATCGCCCCAATAATAATCACAAAAAAACTAATATAAAGTTTCTGTTAATCATATAAAAATCAGGGAATCATAATGTGGTCAAGTATAGTGAGCATTCCAGAAATTTATCGAGATAAAATATGTACAAAGATATAATTAATACCACGAGCATAAAGGAATAAATCAATGTTAGTATATAAAATACGAATGAAGATCAAATACACATGGGCATAATTTACTAAATATGAGAAGTGAAAGGGGATTTTTTTTTAAAATTTTTTTTCCCATTTGCTTAACCATCTATATTTATATCTGTATTTATATCTATCCATGTATACTTTCTATAATAGGATAAGCGTGAGTGATGTTAGAAAACTGATGTGTCAACCGGAGAGACTGGCCACCAATGCCTGTATGATGCAAAAACTGACGTCATTAATTGCCTTAAAATATTCAAAAAAAGACGTGGGACACGTGAAAGCACCGCTGTTGCTCTCAACAGCGGTTCTGAATCCTTGGTCTGCCAACTGGCAGACGTTATGCACATATGCTTTCAGCTGTTTAGGCCCTAAGTTTGAATTTTAAGGGGGAAATTTTAAATCCACGTTGGGAAACGTGCCTCATCAGCTCCTTATATATTATAGAAGGAATGCACATATGCTTTCAGCTGTTTAGGCCCTAAGTTTGAAACTCATGAGATATTATTATATATTATAGACTCCTAAAATAGAAGGAATGCACCACCATCTAGCATTTCAAGGAACCGTTGTTATAACCGATTGCTACTTAAGTCGTTATCCTTCTGGAACAACTCTTAGTGATCCTCCACACCAGACATGGAAAACCAACATCTAAGTTTAGGTAAAGCTTTAGCGGCATGGCAAATTCAACACCTCAGTCTAATTCGGTGTCTTGATTAGAGACTTAGTATTCAAAGGTTATCACGACATTCACCAAAGACGCCAGAGTCCCGAATTCCAATCTACGTTATTGAGGTACGGATTCCGTTTTCCTTTATAGCATAGTATTTATTATGTTTTGTCATCTCATGGTACGGATTCTTCGGTCTTCTCGTCATAGTATTGTGATCATATCCGCTACTTTGCAGTACGGATTTATGTTTCTATTTTAGAGTCTTATTGAAATATTTTGACACGTATATATTTGTTTAATGTGTGATACGTCTAAGTCAGTTTTGCATTTGCCCGTTCATTTATTAGAGTGTACTAGCATGCCATACCTCAGACTTATACTCATGGTCGTATGTTCCTGTTAGTTATATTATTTTTGGTGGCCTAAAATTATTTGCATGGCCTCAACATTTGTACTCTATTACCCGAGCATTTTTGGCTTGTCGTTGGGGCGTCAACGACATGGCACTTATTGTGACAGTGCGTAAACAAAATCATGGCGTCTCTAACTGTACCTATGTAGTACCTTGGCTACTTAGAGGCGAATAGATCGATCTTAGCTCAGAATCCTGAATCCCGACTCCTGACTCCTGTTGAGATGGAATAATGTGTGTACGCCTACATGCACCGTCTCGGTACATAGTGTAGCTACCTGTGTACCCCTCTGTTTTCTGGCTCTGGGTGTGAAGGGGTAGGGTACTATTCTCCTGCGCTTTCAGGCGCACCCTACCCACTATTTAAAGCCTCCGCCTAAAATAACACATCTGAAGACACAGCAGCGCCAAAGGCGCAGCTGCTATTCTGCGTAGAAGCACCAGTTGGCAACACCCGGGAACATCCCCCTTGGAGCCCAACTTGCTACTTCCCGTCAGGTGTCAGCTGACAAGTGGTCAGCCGCCTGACGTCTCCTGACATCAGAAGAAAAGGACACTCTCCTGCAGACCCAGCCACAACACGCCACGTGTATGGAGGACAAAGCACCGCCCAGCCGACCAACCACGAGGCGACACGTGGCCCAATCAAAAGCGACCCTCTTCAACTTGGATCACTTTATCTAACTAAGGATTGGGATCCAACTAGGGGGCCTGCAAAGCAGCCGGCCCGGGCCTCTAACCCGAGCCCATTAACGATCAGAATGGGCCCGATGGCCTTGGGCCCATACATCTCCTATAAAAGGAGGACTTGGCCTCCTTTCTTCAGACGTTGAATCAGCCAATTAGAACTAATACACTTGTTTCACCACTTGTACAATGACTTGTATCTTTTATCAATAAAGATTATTTTTTCCCGTGGACGTAGATCTTACGAGATCGAACCACTTATACCCTTGCCTATTGTGTCTCTTTGCTTATAACTCGTGCATATAACCATAGACCAACCATCGTTGTGAGCCAAGTATTATACCCTGCAGCGAACACGAGTCGTTACTCCATATATTATCCCATCCTACCCCATTACGTATACTCGTTGTTTCTTCATTGGCGCCATCCGTACCGGCTGAAAGACCCAAAAAACTTTCAAACCTACATCCTTTAAACTCACAAAATGGCTGATCTAACCCCTGTCGGAACCAAAGGAGCAACCCCCTCTACAATCGTTCAGACCGCCAGAGCGGGAACGCTCCAAACTCTAGATAAGGGCATGCCACAAGCAACCACAAGGGAAGAAACACCGCCCCCGGCGGTTTCTTGCTCAGACTCGTCTAAATCCGACGCACCCACCACACCAATGGATCGCGACGAGTGGCTTTTTCGCAAACAGCTTAAAAACACCAAGATCTACCAAAATATGTTGGCCAAACTCCAAACCAACAAGTCTAAAAGCAAGGCCTCCCCTTCCGCCAAACACAGTCGAAAGGGGAAGGAAAAACAGGCCACTCGCCCAAAGTCTCGTGGTGGAGGTCGCAGTAAGAACACACGCGACCAGGACCTAGTAGACTCCGCGTCAGAATCTGACGGCTACCAGCCAACCAGTGATTCAGACGCAACAACAACCTCGAAATCCAAAAGGCGGAAGCTGACGAAAACTCAATCGGCGTCATCACACAAGAAGGAAGACGACGACTTAAACAGGCCATACAGGCCTAAGTCGTTCGCCCTAAGCTCGAAATTTTGTCAACGAATAGCCACCGCACCTATAGAAAAACAAGCTAAACTCCCCAGCAGCATCGGCAGGTACGATGGCCTGCGAGACCCCACTGACCACTTACACGACTTCGAGTGTGCGGGAACCACAGTCCTCTGGCCTGTACAAGTCTGGTGTCACCTATTCGCACAGACAACGAATCAATAGATGACTACATTGTGCGCTACAACAAGGAGGCACTGCAGATCGGTTGCGGAGAAGAGCTGACGCGCGCAGGCTTCATTCATAGAGTACGCAGCGAGGATCTGATGAAAACACTATCCGGAAAAACGGGGGTCCCAGATTCTTGGGAAGAAGTCATCAAAGCCTCAAAAATATATGCATCCTTGGAGCGCTCTATCAAACAGCAGCACGGCTACAACCAAACAAACAACTCTAACAGGAACAAAGGCAAGCAATCTGTCTGGTCACGCATTTCAGGACCAACGGACGAAGGTAAATACTCACCCGCCAACGACGCTCGACAGACAATTACCAACAAGCAATCAAGGGACCACAGAAGCCAACCCAATAAGAACACCGACTGGACGCCGCTCACAAAAACTCCGTCACAAGTACTCAAAACAGAGCAGGTCACTTTCAAAGAGCTCAAGGTGTTGGGCAAAAGAAAGAATGTTGACCACACCAAATATTGTGAATACCATAACGATTATGGTCACCTGACGGACAACTGCTACAGCCTAAAGTTAGAAATAGAGGCGGCACTAAAGACGGGCCAGCTCGGTCATCTTATCAAAAACGTTCACAAAAGCGGGCGCAACAACCAAGACGACAAACATGAAGAACCCGAAAAGAAACAAATCCGGAATCTACAAACAAGTTACATCAGGCATACCCCGCATCATCATTGTAATATGATCTTCGCCGCGGGAAAACGCCAGAACAAAGGAAAGCGCCCGAGAGAAACAGATGACTCCTGGAAAGAGGTGGACGTCCTCCTCCCACGGGTACGAGGCGGACCCTCCGCAACTGCGCCATTAATCGTCACCGGCGTCGTAGGACATTATCGAACGCAATCCATGTTCCTAGACGGCGGAAGCAGCACTGACATCATCTACGATCAGTGTTTTCAACAACTGGACGAGGATGACAAAGCCCGCCTCGTTCCAGTCAATGCACCAATCTCAGGCTTTATCGACGAAGTCATCATGCCGCGCGGCATAATCACCTTCCCGGTCACTTTGACAAATGGTACCCATGAACGCACAGAAATATGTGACTTCATGGTCCTACCAGCATTATCTCGCCACGATGTCCTACTAGGGCGGGAAGTCCTGGCAAAGTTCAACGCCAACGCCTCCACCCCGCACCAAATGGTAGGCTTCCCGATCCGAACCGGCGTCGCAATAATCCGCGGAAACAAACAGTGCCACGCAATCGAGGTGGCAAAACCACAAAAAACACAAACCCGATTGGAGCCGGAAAACTGGATCCTCAACCCCAAATTCCCGGACCAAACGGTCATCATCGACCATGAAATCTCCAACTCCATAAGAGCCCACCTCAAACAACTCTTAGTAAAAAACATAGACATATTCGCCTGGCAACCATCTGACATGATTGGCGTTCCAAGAGAAATCGTCGGAACACAAACTCAACACTTACAGATCGGTAGAGCCAGTCGTTCAGAAGATGCGCAAAATGGGGCCAGAGAAAACAAAGGCGATGAACGAACAAGTCAATGAACTGCTCCACGCAGGCATCATCCATCCAATACGCCACCAAACCTGGGTAGCCAACCCACTCATGGTAGGAAAAGCGACGGGCGGATGGCGCATGTGTGTCGACTACAAAGATTTGAACAAGGCCTGTCCAAAGGATTGTTACCCTCTTCCAGAAATCGACTTAAAGGTGGACTCCCTCGCGCCATTTCGCTTCAAATGCTTCCTCGACGCCTACAAAGGCTACCACCAAATCCAAATGGCAAAGGAAGATGAAGACAAAACGGCCTTCCGCACGGACACAGGAATCTTCTGTTACACCAAAATGCCTTTCGGCCTGAAAAATGCGGGAGCCACATATCAGCGACTCATGGACAGCGCTTTCATCCACGAGATAGGCGTACGCTTGGAGGTATACGTTGATGATCTCGTCATCAAAAGCAAAGACGAAGACAACATGCTGGAAGACATCCAAAAGACATTCAATCAACTGCGAAAGGTGCGCATGAAGCTTAACCCCAGCAAATGTTCCTTCGGCATGGAAGAAGGGAAATTCCTGGGAGTTATTGTCACAAGGGATGGCTTCCGCGCAAACCCAGACAAGGTCCTCGCCATCGAAAGAATTCCTTCACCAACATCCATCAAGGAAGTCCAAACCCTAATGGGACGCCTCTTCGCCCTCAATCGCTTCCTTTCAAATTATGCTTCTAAATCTTTTCCATTTGTAGACACTCTAAAAAATTGTCTTAAAAAAAGTAATTTCCGCTGGACCCCTGAGGTGGAAAAGGCTTTTTAAGAAATGAAAGAATGTCTTATGAATTTACCTACTCTCACAGCACCATTACCCAAAGAGCCGTTAACCCTATACCTCTCTGTAACGAGGATGACAAAGCCCGCCTCGTTCCAGTCAATGCACCAATCTCAGGCTTTATCGACGAAGTCATCATGCCGCGTGGCATAATCACCTTCCCGGTCACTTTGACAAATGGTACCCATGAACGCACAGAAATATGTGACTTCATGGTCCTACCAGCATTATCTCGCCACGATGTCCTACTAGGGCGGGAAGGCCTGGCAAAGTTCAACGCCAACGCCTCCACCCCGCACCAAATGGTAGGCTTCCCGATCCGAACCGGCGTCGCAATAATCCGCGGAAACAAACAGTGCCACGCAATCGAGGTGGCAAAACCACAAAAAACACAAACCCGATTGGAGCCGGAAAACTGGATCCTCAACCCCAAATTCCCGGACCAAACGGTCATCATCGACCATGAAATCTCCAACTCCATAAGAGCCCACCTCAAACAACTCTTAGTAAAAAACATAGACATATTCGCCTGGCAACCATCTGACATGATCGGCGTTCCAAGAGAAATCGCGGAACACAAACTCAACACTTACAGATCGGTAGAGCCAGTCGTTCAGAAGATGCGCAAAATGGGGCCAGAGAAAACAAAGGCGATGAACGAACAAGTCAATGAACTGCTCCACGCAGGCATCATCCATCCAATACGCCACCAAACCTGGGTAGCCAACTGTCACACCCTCAAAATCCACTTGCGGGGTTTTACCGCGAGGCGCATGACAAACCAGGATCCAAACCAACGATCACAATAAACAAGTCTAAATGAATTAAAATGTAATTTCAAAACACGGTTTAATATTCCCGTTTACAGCGGAAGCTTATTCAAATAAAATCCAACATAAATAAATCAAGTTCAATGTTTGTGAAATCATGCAACTCTATCTAGACGCCGTGCAGACGCGTGCGCCCTAGTTCCGTTGTGCTACCTTAGCGACCTGAGAAAACATGTAAAAGTTTACGTCAGCACAAAAATGCTGGTGAGTTTACAGGTTTTGTATCCAAGTACCAAGTCCACCTGTCCATACTATAACAAATAGAAAACCAGTATACGCTAGCTAGGCGTACGTTTTGTTACTACCACGATTGGAAAACCATTACTAACGCGAATACCAAAAGTATGCCCGATGTATGTTCCTGTTGTTCCTGTTGTTCCTGTTTGAGACAATATGCACCCGCCGACCCTCCAAGTCGACGAGCGGGGTTGGTCACTCCCAATAGCGCTATTCACATTTCCCCGTTGTGCAAACCCGCACATTCATGGTTCCCCCCGGGACTTCCAAAGATCGTGTAGTACACAATAGAAACCCATAGTATGACAGTAGTTACCAAATAATCTTTTTAACACATGTTTTCTCCCCCGAAAATATGAAACCAGTTTAAAAGAGGGGCCGTAAACTCACCTTAAGTTACGTTACTCCTTAACCCGAGTAAACTCAGCTGCTATGCTAGTCCCGTAAAGTGGCGACCTAACATACGACAGTTACAAGTACTTAGACTAATAACCCGCAGGTTAATTAGTCCCTAGATGTCCAGACCATAACCAAGTTCGTTTGAAAACACCGTGACTGTTTAACCGACCCAAAGTACAAGACTCGACATCCCATTGGTGACCCGAGACTCCCCGTGTTATGTTTACGCTCCAAAACATACAATAACGCAATTACACTTAACATACGTTAACGCACAACAAGTTATAGCACATAGTTCACGTATCACCGGAATACATCCAAATATATGTTACCAAGTTATTAGACATGTTACGGGGTTCCTAGCATGTTACTACATGTTAAATCGGGTCTCGAAATGCTAATATACACTTACAGCAGCAGTACACGCGATTAGGAAAAGTCAACTAGTGATTAGGAAAGTCAACTAGTGATTAGAAGCCCTATTCGCCCCTACTATAGGCGAGTAGGGGCTACTCCCCTTTATTTCATGCGATTAGGGGCTACTCCCCTGAACTTACTAGTGATTAGGGCTAATCACCTGAACTTACTAGTGATTAGGGCTACTCGCCTAAACTTACTAGTGATTAGCCTTCTACTCGCCACTTTATAGGCGATTAGCACCTCCATTCGCATGACTATGGGCGATTAGCATTGCTACTCGCCTGTAGTCATGCTGTTCCGGTTTTTCGCGCGTTTAACGCTCCAAATCAGATCCAGAGCGTGTGTAACTACCCAATATCATCCCAAACACTATCCTAAACATGTTTAACCCAAAACCCTTCGTTCAACCTCGTAAAATCAGTCCTGCATGCAACCAAAGCAATCCAAACACCATTCACATAGCATGCAACATTCAATTAACGCATGTAATCATAACCCTATTATCCAATTACTGAGATTTCTATCATCATACTAACAATATTAATTCTGACCTAGCATGATAACACATCAAAACATCATCAAGATTCATAAAAATCCTATCTTTCTAATCATACATACCCATAACGCATGTTTATTAGTTATAATCCGATTAACAACCCTTATTGACGATTTTCAGAAAGCTTTTTCGTTTATGAACAGGTCTGGACCATTAGGGATTGATTAAAAACGTTTACAAAGTGTTATGGATGAGAATCAAACCTTGGAATTGTAAAAGACTGATGGTTAGACCTTGAAACCTTGTGTTTTTTTATCAAAATCGCCTTCCAGAGGTTGTTTAAGTGTTTGGGGCGGTTATGGGACGACTAGGGTTGATATTAGGGAGTTTAGGAGGTTAAGTATTGTATTTATAGGCGTTTCTAGTCGTTCCAGCACGTTACATGCGATTGTGCAGCAGTTCAGGCGATTAGGGCTTGTAATCGCCTGAAAGTTCTAGTGATTAGGGCCTACTCGCCCTTATGTATACACGAGTAGGGCCTACTCGCCCTTAAGGGCTCCCTACTCGCCTCCCCTATAGGGGAGTAGACCTCCTACTCGCCTATAGGGTTTGGCCTTGTGTGTTTTGCGCGTTAAACCCCGTTTTAACATATGTTAATGCATATTCATGTACCGACAAGTCACATAATGATTGTAAACACATAACACAAGTAAATACACATATTTACACTCGTTCACCAATTCCCGGGACTCGAGACTCGTACGTTCCGTATGCCCTGACGATCCTACAAATCGTCACCGTTTGTACACTTGGTTAAGGACCGACATCTAACGAACCTCTAGACCAACATCCAATGATCTTCTAGGCTAACCAATAGTTCCCGAACCATATCCCGACTTAACTAACCCAGTTAAGTACAATATACGCGTGACTCGCTAAGGTAGACTTTCATCTAGACAACGTTGTTAACCAGAATTTGCCAGGTGTCACATCAACCCACTCATGGTAGGAAAAGCGACGGGCGGATGGCGCATGTGTGTCGACTACAAAGATTTGAACAAGGCCTGTCCAAAGGATTGTTACCCTCTTCCAGAAATCGACTTAAAGGTGGACTCCCTCGCGCCATTTCGCTTCAAATGCTTCCTCGACGCCTAATTCCCGGACCAAACGGTCATCATCGACCATGAAATCTCCAACTCCATAAGAGCCCACCTCAAACAACTCTTAGTAAAAAACATAGACATATTCGCCTGGCAACCATCTGACATGATCGGCGTTCCAAGAGAAATCGCCGGAACACAAACTCAACACTTACAGATCGGTAGAGCCAGTCGTTCAGAAGATGCGCAAAATGGGGCCAGAGAAAACAAAGGCGATGAACGAACAAGTCAATGAACTGCTCCACGCAGGCATCATCCATCCAATACGCCACCAAACCTGGGTAGCCAACCCACTCATGGTAGGAAAAGCGACGGGCGGATGGCGCATGTGTGTCGACTACAAAGATTTGAACAAGGCCTGTCCAAAGGATTGTTACCCTCTTCCAGAAATCGACTTAAAGGTGGACTCCCTCGCGCCATTTCGCTTCAAATGCTTCCTCGACGCCTACAAAGGCTACCACCAAATCCAAATGGCAAAGGAAGATGAAGACAAAACGGCCTTCCGCACGGACACAGGAATCTTCTGTTACACCAAAATGCCTTTCGGCCTGAAAAATGCGGGAGCCACATATCAGCGACTCATGGACAGCGCTTTCATCCACGAGATAGGCGTACGCTTGGAGGTATACGTTGATGATCTCGTCATCAAAAGCAAAGACGAAGACAACATGCTGGAAGACATCCAAAAGACATTCAATCAACTGCGAAAGGTGCGCATGAAGCTTAACCCCAGCAAATGTTCCTTCGGCATGGAAGAAGGGAAATTCCTGGGAGTTATTGTCACAAGGGATGGCTTCCGCGCAAACCCAGACAAGGTCCTCGCCATCGAAAGAATTCCTTCACCAACATCCATCAAGGAAGTCCAAACCCTAATGGGACGCCTCTTCGCCCTCAATCGCTTCCTTTCAAATTATGCTTCTAAATCTTTTCCATTTGTAGACACTCTAAAAAATTGTCTTAAAAAAAGTAATTTCCGCTGGACCCCTGAGGTGGAAAAGGCTTTTCAAGAAATGAAAGAATGTCTTATGAATTTACCTACTCTCACAGCACCATTACCCAAAGAGCCGTTAACCCTATACCTCTCTGTAACAGAGCGGGCAATCGGCACAGTACTCCTAGTAGACCGGAAAACCGTTCAAACACCCATCTACTACATTAGCAGAACCCTGCTAGACGCAGAGACTAGGTACTCCACAATGGAAAAACTAGTACTAGCTCTCATCCATGCATCGCGCAGACTGCGCAGGTATTTCCACGGCCACCCAATAAACGTCCTAACAGACTACAGAATCAGCGATGTGCTACGCAAACCCGAAACCTCAGGACGCCTGGCAAAATGGGCAATCGAACTAGGTGAACACACTATCAATTACAAACCTAGACCCGCAGTCAAGGGACAAGTACTCGCTGACTTCGCCACCGAAATACCAACGGGCAAAATTGCTGAATGCTTAGCCGAGCAAGACCCCGCACAACCAACGCCCCAAAAATGAAGGTTGGAAGCTCTATACCGACGGCGCATCAAATACAGATGGCGCAGGTGCGGGTCTGCGACTAATCAGCCCAAACAAAAAAGAATACACATACGCCATTCGGTTAGATTTTGCCGCAACAAACAATGAAGCGGAATATGAAGCACTACTAGCAGGACTGCGCATTGCGCACCAAATGGGAGCTTCCCACCTCGAAGCACACGTTGATTCACTGCTAGTAGCTGGACACATCAATGGCACGTATGACGCAAGGGATGCCACAATTGCCCTATACTTACAGCAGGCCAAGCTACTTATGCGCAAATTCACTTCTTGCACGGTCACCCACATCAATCGGAGTGAGAACAAACCCTCCGACGCATTAAGTAAAATGGCTTCCACGGTTTTTGACCACATGGCCAAAAACGTTCGGGTTGAACTACAAGAAAGCCCTTCCGTCCCAACAAGACAAGTAAACGTCATCCAAACAGGTACCACCTCTTGGATGGCGCCACTCAAAGCGTACTTAACATCCGGAACGTTACCCGATAACAAGGCGGAAGCACAAAAAATTCAACACAAAGCCTTGCACTATCAGTTAACAGAGGGAATCCTCTACCGACGATCATACTTGGGTCCCCTACTGCGATGCGTCGACAAGGAGGACGCCTCCTTCCTCATCAGAGATATTCACGAGGGTACCTGCGGACTACATGCAGGACCCAGAATGGTGGTGGCCATGTTAATGAACGCAGGCTATTATTGGCCAGGTATGCACCCAGACGCAGTAGCAGAATTGCGAAAGTGCGATTCTTGCCAGCGCCATGCGCCAAACACCTTGCGCCCCAAAAATGACTTGGTTCCCGTCACAGCGGCGTGGCCATTCCAGAAATGGGCGATAGACCTTGTTGGCCCATTTCCCACAGCGTCGGGAAACGTCAAGTTCTTAATAGTGGCAATCGACTACTTCACAAAGTGGATCGAAGCGAAGCCGCTAGCAAAAATAGACGGCGCACACACCAAAAAATTCATATGGGAATTCATCATATGCAGATTCGGCTTGCCGTATCAAATCATAAGCGACAACGAAACCCAATTCACTGACCAACACTTGCAACAATGGCTGGCGCAAATGGGTGTCCAACAGATCTTCACCTCAGTAGCTCATCCCCAAGGGAACGGTCAAGTCGAAAGAGCAAATCGAAGCATCATCGAAGGTATCAAAAAGCGGCTGGGAACCAAAAGAACAGGATGGGTGGACGAGGTTCCGCACGTCCTATGGGCAAATCGCATACTCGCCAAAACCAGCAATGGCGAAACTCCATTCAGCCTAACCTACGGTTCTGAGGCTGTAACACCCCAACCGATGGTGGAAACATCGGGATGTTACGTAATGATGATTGTTCAGTAGCTCATGGTGAATAATAGATTCCATTAAATGATTTAAATGAATTACATACAATAGTTCTAGAATTTGTACATCAAATTGAATGAAACTATACACATATCTTCAAGCATCAATACAAATCTTTAAGCAAATAGAACCTGAAACATGTTAAGTTGAAAATGTTTTGGGTCAACAAAAGTTGGTGAGAATTACATAGGTTTTGATAATTGAGTAAAAATGATGTGCAATTCATGTGTCATGTCAATCTAGTCCATATCTGAGAACATACTAGAAATAAATCGAGTGCATAATCAACCCTTGTGACTGTTATAATGTGATACATACCATACGCTCATGGTCCAATTGAATATGTTATGCGATAACAAACACCCACGTAACCTTTGTAGGAGGCACGTATCCGGGTGGGATTGTCAGTCCAATAGATCTATCAATGTATACCGTCGGCTTGATCAATGTTAATGATTATGCTAGAATGGTGCTTACTCTAATCATGCTCAAGACATAATGCAACATAGAAAACACATAGACACGTTGATGATTGAATTGCAATGATGATGTTATAAACATGTTTCACCCCAAAAATGGTGATAAATAAAAAAGGGGCTATGTAAAACTCACCTTGGTAAAATGTTATATTTGTAGAGAAATGTGTTGACCAAATGTATCAAGTATCACCCTAAAATGAGGTAGTAAATATGTCTAAGTCTATCAAGTCTACAAATGTATAAGTTCTAGGGCTTCGAATTGGGGATAATTGCTCGTTTGATTAATATTAAAAATATGCGCCAATTGAGAGAAATTTAGTAAATAGATAACCAAAAACCTTTTTATGAAATTTAAACTTAAGATGGTTACAAGAATGTGTTTAAAATGTAAAAATAATTTTTATAAAATTATTTCATTTAAAATAGATTTTTAAATCTATTTATTTGTAAATAGCCAATATTTAACTTTAATATCCAAAAATACTAAAATTAAAGGATTTAAATTTTAAAAATCATATTTCTGTTCTAAATGATTAAAAATAATTTGTATAAAATTTTGGTGCAAAAATGATGAAAATTGGATTTATTATGATTTAATTATGATTAAAATTAACAAAAATTGATTAAAAATATTAAATAAATGATTTTTCTGAAATAAAAATTATTTCAGTAAAGTTCATTTTTATAAAAAGTCAGGATAAATTTTGGAGAATTTAATAAAATTGTTTTGATATATAAATGGATTTTTATAAATATAATAGTATAAAAATGATTTAATTATTATAAATATTAAATAAATGAATTTCTGAAAAATAAAAATTGTAAATAAAACTTTTATTATAGATTAAACAAATATAATTTTTTTAGAATTTATAAAATAGTTTTGATATTTTAAAATGAATTTAAAAGATTAAAAGGATTTAATATATATATATATATATATATATATATATATATATATGTTTGTTAAAAAAAAGAAAAGAAAAGAAAGAACAAAAAGTGGTCAGAGCGGGACTCGAACCCGGGTAACCTCGGTGATGAAACAAGGTCACAACCACTTGGCCTAGGCCAGTGGTTGTGATAATCCCAGATTAAAATTAATTATATACGCGATATGTAATCGAGTTTATCCCCAAATCATTATCCCACGAGCCCTAGATTTGTAATCAAACGATCTACACAACATTAACCCAATTAACCTTAGGGTTAATGTTGTGTAGATGCCGAATGATAAAACCCACAACAAATATTAGACTTACAATGTATATTCGAGCTCGATTGGTTAGTCACGTTAAAAAGTCAAACACGCGATAAAAACCAGGAACAGAAGAGTTTATAAGTGAAATTGAGAGTTGGGAGAGATAGTTCGGCGATTGTAGCAGGCTAGAGGGTCTTCAATTTATAGGGAAATATCTTGGTGTTCGAATTGGAAACCATTGACCAAGCTTTAACACAAACGCGTAAATGGGTTTAAATCGAGTATGTTTGACCGGTTAAACGCGTGATTGCTCGTCATTTACCTGTTTACGAAACAATTAGTCAATTGTTTCCATAAATCGGGTATAAATCTAAGATCAAAACTGATCTTGCAGGCTGTTCGCGCGTCTGCTTATAGCAGTGTGCAGCAGCAGCAGAAAAAAAAGGCTTTTAATTAATATCAATCGGGATAAATCACAAGTTTAGTTGTGGCACAGTTGGTGAGGACGCGTGTGTTGTGAGTGGGGGGGCTCGGGTTCGATACCCGGGTAAAGCATTTTTTTTGTAAAATAGCAAACTACAAGGGGGGAGCTTATTGGGCCGGACCAAGGCTAATGGGCCAAAGATTTGGGTTGTTGGGCCTGTGGACTTCAATAAGGTAGAAGGGTAGGTTGGTTTAGGCATGGTTGGGCTCAAGTAAAGTGTCCATTTAATACTAGATAAAATATGAAGTATTATTATTATTATTATTATTATTATTATTATTATTATTATTATATGTATATATATATATATATATAAGTTGTGTAGTCGTGAAATAAAACTTAGGTACGTTATGTAAATAATATACGTTTTTATAATTGAAAATTTGGCGATGTTACAGTCTCCCCTACTTTTAGGAACTTCGTCCCGAAGTTAAGAGAAACACTAGGTTTACAATTGGTCAACTACCGGAAACCTTGATAAAATTTCACACTATCTTAACGTACCTGTAAATTCATGATTACGTTCCGGACCGTAATTACCAATTTACCTTACGTTAGGGTTTTGCGTCCTTTTATGACTCTACCGATTGTTGAGCAGGTCTGATAGTCCCCACCAGTCGTTGAGCAGGTGGTAGGGCCTCTCCCGACTGTTGGAAAGACATGATGACCTCTACCAATCGTTTAAGTAGGTTGTTTGGTAATCAACTAATTGTTGTACAAGTAAGCAAATATGATTATAGTTATAGCAATCAGTTCACATTTAAGCAAGCATGCACACAGATGTTATAATAATACTTGAATTTATTATTTGACTCAAAAAGCGTAATACATGGAATTAAAGAGAAAATAGACATTATTCAAATGGTAGGGTTTGCTGTTAAGTAATTGGAGGGTCTCAAGCGGGATTATTTGGAGCATCAAGAGCGTCGGTAGCAGGGATTCGACAAGTATCTGCAAGATGCCCATACCTTTGACAATTGGTGCACTGTCGGCAGGGTACTTGAGTTGGATGGTGATATTGGCAGGTGTCACACTTAGGTAGGTTCCCATTGTATTGTTTCTTGGTGGGTGGGGCAGTGGTGTCTATTGCAAAATTCCTGACCTTGTTTTTCCCGTTGGTTGAGGCCTCAGTTTTGACATCAACGGCAGGTTGGGGAGTATCCTTTTTCTTTTCCCCTTTACGAGTCAGGGTTCCTGCCTTCACATGGTTATCTGTCAGGGTGGCAGCCAAACGCTTTGCTTCCTCCAAGGTAGCAGGGTTCCTTCCCCACACCGTGTCTTGAATCTGCATCGGTAAGCCACCAATGTATTTTTCGATCGCAATGGGCAAAGGGGTGACTTTGTGGGGTAGCAGTAAGCTAAGTTCGTGAAAACGAGTGTTGTAAGCGAGGTTTTCCCCACTGTCTTGAGCAAGATCATGAAATTCATCTTCCAGCTTCTTAATTTCATTACGAGGACAGAACTCTGCCTTCATAATGTCTTTAGCTTGATCCCAGGTTAAGGCTAGTGCAGCTTCGGCTCCGCGAGTGCGTTTTTCTTCATTCCACCAAGTGAGTGCTCGTTTGTGAAGAACACTCATGGCATAACGGACTTTGAAATTGTCGGGGCACTCACTGTTGATGAAGGTATTCTCAATACCCTCAAACCATTGTAGGAGTCCTGTAGCTCCTTCTTCTCCACTGAACTTTGGGGGATTACAGGAATTAAAGTGTTTAAGGGTACAGGCTGGAAGTCCATTCCCGTTGTGGTGTCCATTTCCATTTCCGTTCCCGTTGCCGTTGCCATTGCCGTTCAACTGGATGACTTGAGCCAGTAAGTTGGGAACCAGAGTTGCGATTTGCTGCGCCATTTGTTGAGAAATGATTGCAGCCAGTTGGGCATCGACACCATTGTTGTTGTTGTTGTTGTTGTTGTTGTCATGGTTATGGTTGTGATTGCTACTTCCTTCATCATGATTTTCACCACTGTTAAGACGAGCGCTGCGACGTGGAGGCATGATCTGTAAAAGACACAGTGAAATGAATGAGATTATACAAGGAATGTAATCATTTATTCATTAAAACGAATAAACGAAAACGTTGACTTATCAAAGATTCTAAATTCTAATAACATATGAAGACATGCTTTAGCCTATAAGTGAACACTCATCCCGAGAATTCCCAGGTAGGCATCCGGGTCCCTCGTCTGATTGGGATATATGCGCAATGCCAGCCTAGACAGAAGACTCAGAATACAGGCGTTCACCCTTCCAGATTGCACGTGTTCGTTATTAAAATCTAGAACTTCGACGAGATCTCAAGGGGGTTCAGGTTTAACCCGAGGAATTTGTCCTATTAGTCTAAGAGTAGATCCACCGTTGGAGAGCAACCTCCTTGTAGGGATGAAAGTAGGAATAAGAAGTAGGAGGGAGATAGAGTATAGCAAGCAAAAGAAGCAAGTACTTGTTAAATCCTATGGTTATAGACTAGATTATTTTTCTAATAACCTAATTCCCTATAACCATGGCTCTGATACCAATCTGTAACACCCCAACCGATGGCGGAAACATCGGGATGTTACGTAATGATGATTGTTCAGTAGCTCATGGTGAATAATAGATTCCATTAAATGATTTAAATGAATTACATACAATAGTTCTAGAATTTGTACATCAAATTTAATGAAACTATACACATATCTTCAAGCATCAATACAAATCTTCAAGCAAATAGAACCTGAAACATGTTAAGTTGAAAATGTTTTGGGTCAACAAAAGTTGGTGAGAATTACATAGGTTTTGATAATTGAGTAAAAATGATGTGCAATTCATGTGTCATGTCAATCTAGTCCATATCTGAGAACATACTAGAAATAAATCGAGTGCATAATCAACCCTTGTGACTGTTATAATGTGATACATACCATACGCTCATGGTCCAATTGAATATGTTATGCGATAACAAACACCCACGTAACCTTTGTAGGAGGCACGTATCCGGGTGGGATTGTCAGTCCAATAGATCTATCAATGTATACCGTCGGCTTGATCAATGTTAATGATTATGCTAGAATGGTGCTTACTCTAATCATGCTCAAGACATAATGCAACATAGAAAACACATAGACACGTTGATGATTGAATTGCAATGATGATGTTATAAACATGTTTCACCCCAAAAATGGTGATAAATAAAAAAGGGGCTATGTAAAACTCACCTTGGTAAAATGTTATATTTGTAGAGAAATGTGTTGACCAAATGTATCAAGTATCACCCTAAAATGAGGTAGTAAATATGTCTAAGTCTATCAAGTCTACAAATGTATAAGTTCTAGGGCTTCGAATTGGGGATAATTGCTCGTTTGATTAATATTAAAAATATGCGCCAATTGAGAGAAATTTAGTAAATAGATAACCAAAAACCTTTTTATGAAATTTAAACTTAAGATGGTTACAAGAATGTGTTTAAAATGTAAAAATAATTTTTATAAAATTATTTCATTTAAAATAGATTTTTAAATCTATTTATTTGTAAATAGCCAATATTTAACTTTAATATCCAAAAATACTAAAATTAAAGGATTTAAATTTTAAAAATCATATTTCTGTTCTAAATGATTAAAAATAATTTGTATAAAATTTTGGTGCAAAAATGATGAAAATTGGATTTATTATGATTTAATTATGATTAAAACTAACAAAAATTAATTAAAAATATTAAATAAATGATTTTTCTGAAATAAAAATTATTTCAGTAAAGTTCATTTTTATAAAAAGTCAGGATAAATTTTGGAGAATTTAATAAAATTGTTTTGATATATAAATGGATTTTTATAAATATAATAGTATAAAAATGATTTAATTATTATAAATATTAAATAAATGAATTTCTGAAAAATAAAAATTGTAAATAAAACTTTTATTACAGATTAAACAAATATAATTTTTTTAGAATTTATAAAATAGTTTTGATATTTTAAAATGAATTTAAAAGATTAAAAGGATTTAATATATATATATATATATATATATGTTTGTTAAAAAAAAGAAAAGAAAAGAAAGAACAAAAAGTGGTCAGAGCGGGACTCGAACCCGGGTAACCTCGGTGATGAAACAAGGTCACAACCACTTGGCCTAGGCCAGTGGTTGTGATAATCCCAGATTAAAATTAATTATATACGCGATATGTAATCGAGTTTATCCCCAAATCATTATCCCACGAGCCCTAGATTTGCAATCAAACGATCTACACAACATTAACCCAATTAACCTTAGGGTTAATGTTGTGTAGATGCCGAATGATAAAACCCACAACAAATATTAGACTTACAATGTATATTCGAGCTCGATTGGTTAGTCACGTTAAAAAGTCAAACACGCGATAAAAACCAGGAACAGAAGAGTTTATAAGTGAAATTGAGAGTTGGGAGAGATAGTTCGGCGATTGTAGCAGGCTAGAGGGTCTTCAATTTATAGGGAAATATCTTGGTGTTCGAATTGGAAACCATTGACCAAGCTTTAACACAAACGCGTAAATGGGTTTAAATCGAGTATGTTTGACCGGTTAAACGCGTGATTGCTCGTCATTTACCTGTTTACGAAACAATTAGTCAATTGTTTCCATAAATCGGGTATAAATCTAAGATCAAAACTGATCTTGCAGGCTGTTCGCGCGTCTGCTTATAGCAGTGTGCAGCAGCAGCAGAAAAAAAAAGGCTTTTAATTAATATCAATCGGGATAAATCACAAGTTTAGTTGTGGCACAGTTGGTGAGGACGCGTGTGTTGTGAGTGGGGGGGCTCGGGTTCGATACCCGGGTAAAGCATTTTTTTTGTAAAATAGCAAACTACAAGGGGGGAGCTTATTGGGCCGGACCAAGGCTAATGGGCCAAAGATTTGGGTTGTTGGGCCTGTGGACTTCAATAAGGTAGAAGGGTAGGTTGGTTTAGGCATGGTTGGGCTCAAGTAAAGTGTCCATTTAATACTAGATAAAATATGAAGTATTATTATTATTATTATTATTATTATTATTATTATTATTATTATATGTATATATATATATATATATATATATAAGTTGTGTAGTCGTGAAATAAAACTTAGGTACGTTATGTAAATAATATACGTTTTTATAATTGAAAATTTGGCGATGTTACAGTCTCCCCTACTTTTAGGAACTTCGTCCCGAAGTTAAGAGAAACACTAGGTTTACAATTGGTCAACTACCGGAAACCTTGATAAAATTTCACACTATCTTAACGTACCTGTAAATTCATGATTACGTTCCGGACCGTAATTACCAATTTACCTTACGTTAGGGTTTTGCGTCCTTTTATGACTCTACCGATTGTTGAGCAGGTCTGATAGTCCCCACCAGTCGTTGAGCAGGTGGTAGGGCCTCTCCCGACTGTTGGAAAGACATGATGACCTCTACCAATCGTTTAAGTAGGTTGTTTGGTAATCAACTAATTGTTGTACAAGTAAGCAAATATGATTATAGTTATAGCAATCAGTTCACATTTAAGCAAGCATGCACACAGATGTTATAATAATACTTGAATTTATTATTTGACTCAAAAAGCGTAATACATGGAATTAAAGAGAAAATAGACATTATTCAAATGGTAGGGTTTGCTGTTAAGTAATTGGAGGGTCTCAAGCGGGATTATTTGGAGCATCAAGAGCGTCGGTAGCAGGGATTCGACAAGTATCTGCAAGATGCCCATACCTTTGACAATTGGTGCACTGTCGGCAGGGTACTTGAGTTGGATGGTGATATTGGCAGGTGTCACACTTAGGTAGGTTCCCATTGTATTGTTTCTTGGTGGGTGGGGCAGTGGTGTCTATTGCAAAATTCCTGACCTTGTTTTTCCCGTTGGTTGAGGCCTCAGTTTTGACATCAACGGCAGGTTGGGGAGTATCCTTTTTCTTTTCCCCTTTACGAGTCAGGGTTCCTGCCTTCACATGGTTATCTGTCAGGGTGGCAGCCAAACGCTTTGCTTCCTCCAAGGTAGCAGGGTTCCTTCCCCACACCGTGTCTTGAATCTGCATCGGTAAGCCACCAATGTATTTTTCGATCGCAATGGGCAAAGGGGTGACTTTGTGGGGTAGCAGTAAGCTAAGTTCGTGAAAACGAGTGTTGTAAGCGAGGTTTTCCCCACTGTCTTGAGCAAGATCATGAAATTCATCTTCCAGCTTCTTAATTTCATTACGAGGACAGAACTCTGCCTTCATAATGTCTTTAGCTTGATCCCAGGTTAAGGCTAGTGCAGCTTCGGCTCCGCGAGTGCGTTTTTCTTCATTCCACCAAGTGAGTGCTCGTTTGTGAAGAACACTCATGGCATAACGGACTTTGAAATTGTCGGGGCACTCACTGTTGATGAAGGTATTCTCAATACCCTCAAACCATTGTAGGAGTCCTGTAGCTCCTTCTTCTCCACTGAACTTTGGGGGATTACAGGAATTAAAGTGTTTAAGGGTACAGGCTGGAAGTCCATTCCCGTTGTGGTGTCCATTTCCATTTCCGTTCCCGTTGCCGTTGCCATTGCCGTTCAACTGGATGACTTGAGCCAGTAAGTTGGGAACCAGAGTTGCGATTTGCTGCGCCATTTGTTGAGAAATGATTGCAGCCAGTTGGGCATCGACACCATTGTTGTTGTTGTTGTTGTTGTTGTTGTCATGGTTATGGTTGTGATTGCTACTTCCTTCATCATGATTTTCACCACTGTTAAGACGAGCGCTGCGACGTGGAGGCATGATCTGTAAAAGACACAGTGAAATGAATGAGATTATACAAGGAATGTAATCATTTATTCATTAAAACGAATAAACGAAAACGTTGACTTATCAAAGATTCTAAATTCTAATAACATATGAAGACATGCTTTAGCCTATAAGTGAACACTCATCCCGAGAATTCCCAGGTAGGCATCCGGGTCCCTCGTCTGATTGGGATATATGCGCAATGCCAGCCTAGACAGAAGACTCAGAATACAGGCGTTCACCCTTCCAGATTGCACGTGTTCGTTATTAAAATCTAGAACTTCGACGAGATCTCAAGGGGGTTCAGGTTTAACCCGAGGAATTTGTCCTATTAGTCTAAGAGTAGATCCACCGTTGGAGAGCAACCTCCTTGTAGGGATGAAAGTAGGAATAAGAAGTAGGAGGGAGATAGAGTATAGCAAGCAAAAGAAGCAAGTACTTGTTAAATCCTATGGTTATAGACTAGATTATTTTTCTAATAACCTAATTCCCTATAACCATGGCTCTGATACCAATCTGTAACACCCCAACCGATGGCGGAAACATCGGGATGTTACGTAATGATGATTGTTCAGTAGCTCATGGTGAATAATAGATTCCATTAAATGATTTAAATGAATTACATACAATAGTTCTAGAATTTGTACATCAAATTTAATGAAACTATACACATATCTTCAAGCATCAATACAAATCTTCAAGCAAATAGAACCTGAAACATGTTAAGTTGAAAATGTTTTGGGTCAACAAAAGTTGGTGAGAATTACATAGGTTTTGATAATTGAGTAAAAATGATGTGCAATTCATGTGTCATGTCAATCTAGTCCATATCTGAGAACATACTAGAAATAAATCGAGTGCATAATCAACCCTTGTGACTGTTATAATGTGATACATACCATACGCTCATGGTCCAATTGAATATGTTATGCGATAACAAACACCCACGTAACCTTTGTAGGAGGCACGTATCCGGGTGGGATTGTCAGTCCAATAGATCTATCAATGTATACCGTCGGCTTGATCAATGTTAATGATTATGCTAGAATGGTGCTTACTCTAATCATGCTCAAGACATAATGCAACATAGAAAACACATAGACACGTTGATGATTGAATTGCAATGATGATGTTATAAACATGTTTCACCCCAAAAATGGTGATAAATAAAAAAGGGGCTATGTAAAACTCACCTTGGTAAAATGTTATATTTGTAGAGAAATGTGTTGACCAAATGTATCAAGTATCACCCTAAAATGAGGTAGTAAATATGTCTAAGTCTATCAAGTCTACAAATGTATAAGTTCTAGGGCTTCGAATTGGGGATAATTGCTCGTTTGATTAATATTAAAAATATGCGCCAATTGAGAGAAATTTAGTAAATAGATAACCAAAAACCTTTTTATGAAATTTAAACTTAAGATGGTTACAAGAATGTGTTTAAAATGTAAAAATAATTTTTATAAAATTATTTCATTTAAAATAGATTTTTAAATCTATTTATTTGTAAATAGCCAATATTTAACTTTAATATCCAAAAATACTAAAATTAAAGGATTTAAATTTTAAAAATCATATTTCTGTTCTAAATGATTAAAAATAATTTGTATAAAATTTTGGTGCAAAAATGATGAAAATTGGATTTATTATGATTTAATTATGATTAAAACTAACAAAAATTAATTAAAAATAGTAAATAAATGATTTTTCTGAAATAAAAATTATTTCAGTAAAGTTCATTTTTATAAAAAGTCAGGATAAATTTTGGAGAATTTAATAAAATTGTTTTGATATATAAATGGATTTTTATAAATATAATAGTATAAAAATGATTTAATTATTATAAATATTAAATAAATGAATTTCTGAAAAATAAAAATTGTAAATAAAACTTTTATTACAGATTAAACAAATATAATTTTTTTAGAATTTATAAAATAGTTTTGATATTTTAAAATGAATTTAAAAGAATAAAAGGATTTAATATATATATATATATATATATATGTTTGTTAAAAAAAAGAAAAGAAAAGAAAGAACAAAAAGTGGTCAGAGCGGGACTCGAACCCGGGTAACCTCGGTGATGAAACAAGGTCACAACCACTTGGCCTAGGCCAGTGGTTGTGATAATCCCAGATTAAAATTAATTATATACGCGATATGTAATCGAGTTTATCCCCAAATCATTATCCCACGAGCCCTAGATTTGCAATCAAACGATCTACACAACATTAACCCAATTAACCTTAGGGTTAATGTTGTGTAGATGCCGAATGATAAAACCCACAACAAATATTAGACTTACAATGTATATTCGAGCTCGATTGGTTAGTCACGTTAAAAAGTCAAACACGCGATAAAAACCAGGAACAGAAGAGTTTATAAGTGAAATTGAGAGTTGGGAGAGATAGTTCGGCGATTGTAGCAGGCTAGAGGGTCTTCAATTTATAGGGAAATATCTTGGTGTTCGAACATTGACCAAGCTTTAACACAAACGCGTAAATGGGTTTAAATCGAGTATGTTTGACCGGTTAAACGCGTGATTGCTCGTCATTTACCTGTTTACGAAACAATTAGTCAATTGTTTCCATAAATCGGGTATAAATCTAAGATCAAAACTGATCTTGCAGGCTGTTCGCGCGTCTGCTTATAGCAGTGTGCAGCAGCAGCAGAAAAAAAAAGGCTTTTAATTAATATCAATCGGGATAAATCACAAGTTTAGTTGTGGCACAGTTGGTGAGGACGCGTGTGTTGTGAGTGGGGGGGCTCGGGTTCGATACCCGGGTAAAGCATTTTTTTTGTAAAATAGCAAACTACAAGGGGGGAGCTTATTGGGCCGGACCAAGGCTAATGGGCCAAAGATTTGGGTTGTTGGGCCTGTGGACTTCAATAAGGTAGAAGGGTAGGTTGGTTTAGGCATGGTTGGGCTCAAGTAAAGTGTCCATTTAATACTAGATAAAATATGAAGTATTATTATTATTATTATTATTATTATTATTATTATTATTATTATTATTATATGTATATATATATATATATATATAAGTTGTGTAGTCGTGAAATAAAACTTAGGTACGTTATGTAAATAATATACGTTTTTATACTTGAAAATTTGGCGATGTTACAGAGGCCGTCATACCCGCAGAGATCGGATGCCCCTCCGCGAGAGTACTCATGGCGGAAAAAGGCCAAAACGACAAAGAGCTACGCTTAAATTTAGACCTACTTGAAGAGCGGCGGGAGCTCGCCGCCATCAAAGAGGCCAGATACAAAAATCAGATGGAGCGCTACTACAACCAAAAAGTTAAACTACACAAGTTTAACACTGGAGATTACGTTCTAAGAAATAATAGCGCTTCAAACACAGAAAAGCAAGGAAAACTTGCTCCAACATGGGAGGGGCCCTACAGAGTTCAAGAGATCTTGGGCAAAGGCGCTTATGCGCTAGAAAAAATAGATGGCACGCCTGTCCCACGTTCTTGGAACGCGGCACAGTTACGTTTCTGTTACATGTAATTTTTGTAAACACTTAGGCTACACATGCCTAAGCCCCTTTTGGATTCTAAGAAGTTTTTACCGTTTAACTTATGGTGTGCACTACTGGAACCTCGGGTCTTCAAGGCATAGATATTTAACATAACTATCGCCGGACTCAATAATCAAATCCAAACAAACATCACACAAAAAGTTAAACATAGTATTACTTAAAAGTATCCCATCAAAAAGGGGCGTTCAAGCTGCCCCAAGCTTTACAAAATAAAAACAGAAACAAACCACCCTAACAAACAAACTATTCTTCTTCGGACTCTTCGAAGTCCAATAGCTGCTCTTCCGTATCCTCCGGAACGGTCCCAGACGTCTCCCCCCCCCCCACCAGCTGCTGCTTGCTTCCCCTTCTGTTGCGCCTCCGCACCCAAACGGTCGGATTCTTCAATAAAGTAACGGAGGGCGCCGGCTGGATCAGCATACTGATTACAGTCCGCCACTGTCTTCAGTATGGGGAATTCGACTTGCTCAAATTTAAGGAGTTCAGCTTCATACTCCTTCTCCCTGGGTTTACCATCATGCGCGCCTTCAGTTATACGCCCTCCATTCAGCGCATGGTAAAACCCACTGTCGAACCCCTCAGCTTCCCCAGCAGCGCGCGCAGCGGCAGCAATAGCAGCAACCTGATCGCCGAGATTGGGTTCATTCCAGAACCGCTTGAAAATCTGCACAAAAACAAAGATCAGAAGGAGAATACACAATGACATGGAAAGATAGGAAAATACTTACCCCGGCGATACCCTCGGTAATCACCCAACGGACAGACTCCTGGGCCTTCTCCTGCGTAACGTTGGCTTCATCCAAGAGAGTCTTGGCATTTTCCGCCTCCGTCTGCGACAGGGTCAAGGATTCCTCTAAAGAAGCCCTCTCCTCCGTCAACGCAGCCTTCTCCTTCACCCACGCTTCCTTCTCACTCACCAACTCGGACAACTGAGAAGAGGCACTCACAAGCTCATCATCCTTGTTGCGCAATTCAGACCGCATGCCTGCCACCATTGAGTCCTCATCAGCTAAAACTTTGGCATGGCCTTCCGCAGTCTCTTGCAGCCTGGCATTCTCATTTTTCAGCGCCTGGATCTGATCCTTCAGTCTCATAGTCTCTTGGTTAGTCACTTGACAGGCATCGATCCACCATTGATGAGCCAGCGCATGATCGCGCTCAAGCACCTTAATCTTGTCCTCAGACTTGTAAGCTCTGTCCCTATACCTCTCAACCTCAGACTTCAGCTTCTCCTCCCTCTGCGCCTGAGCTGACCGCCGAGCATTGAACTCGGCGACATCACGGGCAAACTCTTCATCCCGTCGCTTCAATGACTCCACAGCAGCAACCTGAAGAGCCTGCCCAACGCAGATATCGGTAATCAGCTGCGAGCGGGACAAGCTGTCCTGATACTCCCTTTCCTTGGAGGAACCACTTGAGAAACAAACTCCTCAGCTGTCAGAGGATTTGCAAAACGGGAGTTCTCCCGGATACTCCAGTGCGGGCGCCAGATAACATCACCCGCGAAGTAACCCGGGTCACTCCGGTCAACACTCGACCTTCCACCAGAAGGCATGCTACCACCACCTCCAGGAGAACCGCCAGAAAGCGCCTGATTGAAGGCAGCCCTGGCAGCCTCCTCCTCCGCCCTAGCCCTAGCGGCCTCCTCCTCCGCCCTAGCTTTGGCTTCATCCTCCGCCTTTTCCTTCTCAACACGCAGCTTTTCAGCTGCCACTCTCTCGGCCTCAGCCTTCCTGGCCACCTCTTCCAGACGTAGCTTCTCAGCTGCTACCCTCTCCTCCTCCGTCTTCTTGGCAGCAGCTTCCTTGGCCCGCTTCTCGGCCTCACCTGCCTCTTGATCCGCCCGAGCCTTCGCCGCCTCCTCCTCCTCCACCCGCCTTTTCTTGGCAACCTCTGCCTCACTTGGCTCGGAGGAGGAACCCGGAGCTCGTGGAGAAACAACTACAACAAAAGCAAGACACAACACTTAGAAAAATATCAATATAACAAAAGGAAAGAAGGAAGGCGGAACACCACTTACTAGTCACTTTTTTCAACGTCTTCTGTATGAGAGGACGACGCTCTGGTGGAGGACTAATCTCCAAAGAAAACGGCGCTGGTCCGGCCCCGCCAGACTTGGAAGACCCAGACTTCCCACCGGGGACTTTACCCAGCTTCCACTTCTTCTTCAGCGGACTCACAGCCGCATCATCTTCAGGGGCGGAGGAAGAAGATTCTGTACGCCGATCACGCTGACCGAAGTGAGGCCCTTCACCACCTGCACTCAAAGGCGCAGATTTAGCTTGGGATAACACCTTATGCTTATGAAAGCGCGGCACACTCTTCTTACGACCACGCGGAGGCGATGGATCCACCATTTCTACAGAAGACCCAATGGATTCCTCATCAGAGGAAACAACAAAACAAGGGTCTACCCCCGCATGTGGAACAGATCATAAAGGATCAGGATTTATAGGATTCTCACGTGAAAAAAGAAGAACGGTTGGCTTGAACTCCAGATAGGGAAAGTAGAACCTATCAACCATCTCATCAATCACGGACACCCTACCCTCCGCAGGATCCCTCCACTCCAATGGGGCTTTATCTCTCAACAAAAATGCATCAAACTTTGACATCCCTGAGTCAAACAAAACATAATTCAGTTGCACAGTAACAAAGACAACGGTAAAAAAGCTTGGAAAAAACTTACCAGGTGTAACAACCACAGGCTCTTTCCCCTCCACAATCTGAAGCCGGCTCATACCCAACAGAGCCAACATGGCTTCGGAACACATACCCGTGTCAAACGGGGAAGCACGAGCCACCAGCTCCTTGAACCAGGCTTGGTCTCTGAACCCCTCCATAACAGGATGGTCACCTACCTTCTGACGCTCAGCAACAACCTTCCATGGCATGTCCACAGGTATAACCCCCCTCTTGATGTAGAAAAACTTCTCCTTCCAGTCATGAAGTGACTTGGGAGCAGTTGTCCCAACTGGAGGTACATGGGGGCGAGGAACAAAGTTAAACCAGGACTGCTCCATGTTCAGCAAATAGAAGACATTGAACCGTTCAAAAGACGGCTCAATGTCCATAGCACGACAGCAGGCTTTGAAGTGAACAAGACGAAGCATCCCAAACCCACTGACCTGGGTGACATGAACACCATACTTCACCAATGTATCCACCTAGAACTTGGTAGCAGGCAGACGGAACCCACAGAGGGCAAGATGGGCCCCATACAAGCTCATCTTCCCGGGGGGAGGAGCTAAGGCAGTACCCTTGCCAGATGGTAACTCAACCTCCCAGGAGGGATCAAACTCCATGGCCTTCACGAACTTGGCAAAACTCTTCTCACCCCACTTACAGGTGGTGTTATGGATCAACTTCTTCGACTTCTCAACAGCTTTCCTAGGGTTTCCCCCAACATCGGACCCCTCAGATATGACGACAAAGGTTTTAAGAAAGAGAAAAGGAAAAAATTTTCAGAAACTCACCAGAAAACTTGAACGTTCACCGGAGAAGATGAAGATTTGGAAGGGAAGATTGAAGGATTTCTTGAAAAAGGTAAGATAAGAAGAAACTCCACAAGGCTCCGGAAGTATATATACCCATCGCATTTAATGCAATGGGAACAGCTGGCAGAAGACTCTTCATCTTGCCAGAAAAGGAGGCATCTGGACGCTACACGTGGCATACAGCTGGATGAGAGCAGTTACTTGGCAGCACGTGACTCCACGTGTCTGCCCAAAAGGACGACTTCTCACCTGCCGAACATCAGCAATCAGGCTGACAAACTGCACCACTCGTGCGCGTGTACGGCTACTCGCCTGACACACGATGGATAACCTCCCACCCACGTGCTGACTGACAACTGTGCAGACATCCCTTCTGCACTCTGACACGTTCACCAACCGCCTCGGCTTCCCCAGCACGTTTCCTAGGTTCAAGGAAACCTTTTAAATTTCAAATTAATTACAAGGATGACACATTTAATACACCCTAGCTGCCACGTCATCACTTGGTGATGGGTTGACGTAAAATCTAAAAGACGTTCTCCGCCTGATTTTACTATCCAACACCCTGACTGCCACGTCATCACTTGGCGATGGGTTGACGTAAAATCCAAAAGACGTTCTCCGCCGGATTTTACTATCCAACACCCTGACTGCCACGTCATCACTTGGCGATGGGTTGACGTAAAATCCAAAAGACGTTCTCCACCGGATTTTACTATCCAATACCCTGACTGCCACGTCATCACTTGGCGCTGGGTGGACGCAAAGTCTGAAACACGTTCTCCGTCGAATTTTACTATCTCACACCCACATTGACACGTCATCACTTGGCGTTGGGTCCACGTAAAATTTAAACGTCGTCACCAGACTTTGCAATAAAATTTCTCACCCGCGCTAAGTCTCAACTTGGCGCCGGTCTTTTATAAAAAGAGCCATGTACAAAGATAAGGGGACGCTTTTATCTTTCTACATGCCACCAGAGTAGCAACGCGCACTGTTTTGCTCACATTAACACTTTTTCCACAGAGGCAACAATTACCCCTCTTTAAAACAACACAACGGAGAAGTACATCACAAAATCACATATTAGTCCAGCGCCCCACCAGCTCTCTAAGCAAGAACAGGAGACACCCTGGACTTGGGGGACTTGAAGGGGTAGGGTACTATTCTCCTGCGCTTTCAGGCGCACCCTACCCACTATTTAAAGCCTCCGCCTAAAATAACACATCTGAAGACACAGCAGCGCCAAAGGCGCAGCTGCTATTCTGCGCAGAAGCACCAGTTGGCAACACCTGGGAACATCCCCCTTGGAGCCCAACTTGCTACTTCCCGTCAGGTGTCAGCTGACAAGTGGTCAGCCGCCTGACGTCTCCTGACATCAGAAGAAAAGGACACTCTCGTGCAGACCCATCCACAACACGCCACGTGTATGGAGGACAAAGCACCGCCCAGCCGACCAACCACGAGGCGACACGTGGCCCAATCAAAAGCGACCCTCTTCAACTTGGATCACTTTATCTAACTAAGGATTGGGATCCAACTAGGGGGGCCTGCAAAGCAGCCGGCCCGGGCCTCTAACCCGAGCCCATTAACGATCAGAATGGGCCCGATGGCCTTGGGCCCATACATCTCCTATAAAAGGAGGACTTGGCCTCCTTTCTTCAGACGTTGAATCAGCCAATTAGAACTAATACACTTGTTTCACCACTTGTACAATGACTTGTATCTTTTATCAATAAAGATTATCTTTTCCAGTGGACGTAGATCTTACGAGATCGAACCACTTATACCCTTGCCTATTGTGTCTCTTTGCTTATCACTCGTGCATATAACCATAGACCAACCATCGTTGTAAGCCAAGTATTATACCCTGCAGCGAACACGAGTCGTTACTCCATATATTATCCCATCCTACCCCATTACGTATACTCGTTGTTTCTTTAGGGTGCTTCTGTATTACACGCCTTATTTTGTGGAAATATATTCGTCGTGTAGTTTAGCGTATGTTTCTGAATATGTATCTGTATTATTTTATGCTTCTGACTATGTGCAATTTCTTATTATATTGAGTTATGATTATAGCTTGGGTCTCATTATATTCTGTATCTGAAATCTGTTTTGACTCAGTACTGGTTTTGGCGTCAGTCTCAGTATTTATTTTCGAGTATGTCTTTGTTTCGTGTCGGTCTCCATATCGGTTTATGAACATTTTATAATAATATAATTCGCTTGTTCCTTTTAAACTCATATTATCTCTAAATTAATTTATATAGTAATTATAAATTTCCAAACAGAGTAAAATATTTGTTTTGTTAAATAATAATTTGTTTTTTAATTTATTTGATAAAATATTTTATCTCGTTTAATCTAAACGTTTATTAAAAGGTGATACTTTTTGGGGAATTCTATATACTAAGGACAATTAATTGGTTTTCAAAATCTTAGAATTATGAATAATGTTAAGATGAAATCGTTTATAAAAGTGTACATTTATTTGACCTCTGTTTTAGTATCAGCTTATTCTTATTTTTGAAAAAGTTCTCGAAAGTTTCATTTTCAGTTAAATCTCAGTTCAGTTTGCTTCCGCTGATTGCTATTTAATTGTACTGTTGATTCCTCCGTTACTGAGCAATTTTTGGCTCAGCAATATTTTCTTTTGTTGTGTTGTCTTATTTTTCATAGGAAATCTGGGAAGTTTGGGGATTTAGTGATGAGCGTTAAAAGAAATTGTAAATCATGATTCATTAATTTAGTGCTTCAATGTAATAAATGGTAATTAGGATCTTTTCGTTTTAATATTATGGATTGGTTTTTGGATTTGATATCTGTAAGAGTGACAAGTCAGCCCTAGCCGGGTCGGGGTGTTACAACTTACCTCCGTCCCATATCCGTCCCTAACTCCGTCCGAACTTTGTGACCGTCTGAAACTCCTCCTCTACCACCACCCTAAAACCGTTTCCTTCTTACACAAGAAAATGGCACCAAGTCATTGGACGGAAGAACAAGAAATCGCCCTTGTGGCAGCCTGGAAACTTGTCGAAGAAAGCCCACACCCGACTAACAAGTGGTACCGAATTCTAAATGAGTACAATCGGTTGGTAGGAGGCTCTAACCGAACCATCGATTCACTAAACCGTAAGTGGAATGACTTGAACACCAAGTGTTAAATCTTCAATGCGTACCACAATCGAACGCTGCGAGCGGTACCTTCGGATATGCCCGAAGACGTGGCCATCGGAATAACCCAAATCGAGTATGAATCCAAGCAAGACAAAGAATTCAAACACGTCTCTGCTTGGCAAATGATGAGGGGTAGACTTAACGCGTAGCATATGATTATTTTATTTTTATTTACTTTGTAATGTTTATGTAATTATTTAATCTTTTTTAATCGATTGACTACTTTATTTAGAATTTTATTTAAATTGACAATTAATCGAATGGCTAGTTTATTTAAATTTTATTCAAATCTATATATATTAATACTAGTTTATACATCGGGAGCGTCCCGGGTTGAGAAATCTAAGTAAAGTGAATAAAATTAGAAGTATCTAAACTATAAAAAACGGCATCTATGTATCAACTTACATTAGATACTTTAAAAAATATATATACCAAATGATCCATTTCACCTTACAACATCAGCACCTAAAACATAATATTAAGATCCTCCTAAGTACTTCAAGGGGATAGAGATTGTTTAGCACCAATACATTCAGTCAAAGGTCTTTAACTGCACACAATAAGATTTGAGCTATTTCAAAATATGGTAGAAAAAGAAAACATAGCAATTACCTGTTGGAGAGCATCCCAGTTTGAAATATCTAATATGACATAATAAAATCTATACATATAATATTTAGGAGCAATATGGGACACTTGGCAATCATTTAGGCTCCTAGCATTTAATGGTCATCCCTCATGGCACAATGTGGTAATTTATAAAATTTTCTTTTTTTTTTAATCAAAAATCGAGTAAAAATATAAAAACCCTTCTAAAACTCACGAACATAACATAACCCTCATTCATCATTGCCTCCTCTAACCCAAAACCCTAATTATCAACTTCCAGCGGCGATTCTTCAAATCAAAGCATCTCTTGCCGTGTTCTTCATCAAATCTTCAAGGTATTCTCTCTTCTATTCTTATGTCAATCAATGGTCCTTCATATATGTTTTTTTTCTGATTTTTTTTTCGTTTTTCTTCCTGATTTGTTTGTCGATTAATTTTTTTTTTGTGTGTTTTGTTTGATTTCAATTATTTACCTTATAATACTTGCGTTTAAGTCTATTATTGGTCAGGTTTATTAATATTTAGTTTTAGGGTTCATGTTTTAGGGTTCGTGTTTTAGGGTTGATGATGGGTTACGGATCTGTGATTAGAGTAATAATAGGGGTTTTGATTACCGGGTATTTTATAGGGTTCAACTGATGATTATTATGGAAAATATGTTTTTGGTCTGTATTTAGCTTTAATGTTTTAGGTTTATGATTCGATTCAGGTTTTATAGAAACCTTAGAATGGATTGTTATGATTTAGTTTTTTATTAGTGGTTTATGTTTTAGGTATCGATTTATGTTTTAAGAAATAGTTTATTGGTTTGATAGTATTTAAGCGTTCTACTGAGATTGATTTTGCATTTATGTTTGAGGTTTGTAGTAAGGTTGAATGTTTTAGGTTTATGAATACGTTTCAATTAATGTTTTAGGATAGCTAAGAAAGGATTCTTATGATTTAGTTTTTGATCGATTCTTTATGTTTTAGGTCTCGACTTATGGTTATGAATCGTAGTTGAATGGTTTGTTATTCTTTAAGCTTTCAACTGAGAAGGGTTTTGCATTAATATTTTAGGATTCTATTAAGGTTGAATGTTTTAGGTTTATGATTAGGTTTTAATTACCGTTTTACATACATCTAAGAATGGATTGTTAAGATTTTTTTTTTGATTAGTCGTTTATGTTTGAGGTATCGATTTCCATTTTTTAGGTTTCAACTGATTTTATGAGGTTTCATTCATTGTTTTACATACCTACAAATGGATTCTTAGCTCTGAAAACTTATAATCAAATGGTTTTTAATGTTTCCATTTACTGATTTATCTTTCATACTAAGTCACTTCTTTCTAATACATATTGGTAACTGCTTGTGTGATAATGACTTACGGTTTTTGGGTACAGTCAGAAGCCAACGATCGTATTTGCTTGGTAATATTTGATTTATTCATTTCATTAAAAAAATATTTATAATGTTTATTCATAAATATAAATTTCTTTATGAGTTGTAGGCTTTACCTGAGGAGTACACAGAATGGGTTAAAAAGTATAAGTATCCAACAGGTGATTGTACGATTCATACACTGGATGAAAAAAGATTTCGCGTTAAGATCATGCATATAGCTGGGAAGTGGTTTATTTGTGACGGATGGAATCACCTAATGACTACATTAAATTACCCATCCGTTTGCAACTTTGTTTTTCAATACGAATCGGCCATCAACTGTTTCAATATGATTACGTTTCATCAAGACGCTATAACTGCACCTGGTAGATTTTTCTACTGCAAGATTGATGACCCTCAAACTGATGAAGAACGTCTGGTATGTGTTTTGTAATATCATTTAACTACATTATATAACACACTGATCATATAGTAATATGTATTAATTTTTCATTCCATTTGTTGCAACTTATCAGCATGTCAGTTGCTTTGTTATGCATGGATTGTACAACCGAACCCTTCCGTTGGAACCAATTATAGTCAACTCATTCCCAGGTCATGTTTTCAACTCCAAATTCCTCATTTAATTTGATATTTATTAAAAGCAAAACATCCATAAAACTAAATTGATTATATAGGTTATAATGCTTTATCATTCATATTGTATGTGAAATCTTAACTTAAATAAAGACTTTATTTCCATTTGATTGTTTAATCTCTTTTTGAATGATTAAAAGTAATATTAAACGGTGTTTGCTTCAGGTCATGTTTTCCAAATCCAGCTAGAAAACGATGGTGCTGCTACTTACATAACTCAAGGATGGCGTTATATGAAGGAGATTTTTGAGATAACCAAAGATCATCTGATTGTTTTTGAGATTTACAATGAGGTTTCTTTCTCAATTTGCAAATGTTTATTGTATTACTTTGTATTTGGAAAACATCACAATTAACTCTATACATTGTTTTTCATTACTCTCTAAACTTTTGATTTTTGTACTTTGTTACACAAGCAGAAAACATATGACTTGACATTTTTTAAGAAAGGGAAGCTTACTCTTCCTCCCGATTTGTGGGAGGACGTTGACAATTCTGAGGATGATCATGGCGAAAAGGTTAATGAAGGAGATGATATGGATCATGAGGATGATCAATCTGCTGCTATCGAGGATGTAGGTTTTTGTGATAATTTCGGTGTTCTGGTTGTTTTCACAGTTGACAATCATTATGTAAGTTTCTAAAATTTAACTAACCGTATATTATAATCATATTTATGCATATGTTAGTTTGTTATTAATTTTGAAAATTATTTGTTATTTTTTAGTTTATGCAGGCCGAATTGGCAAGACAAAATGGTATGAACAGGCAGGTGGGTTTGACAATTAAAGATGGTGAGGGTTACAGTTTGGGAGTTTCTGTTGGTGTAGATAGTTCGAGGTCAAGTAAGCGTTACTACATCAAAGGTATGTCAACCTTTGTTGCTTATAAGGATCTGCAGGCAGGTGATCAGATGCATTTCCTTTTTTTCCAGAATCGAGGTTTGTTAAAGCTCTCTAAAGTAGTTAGGGTTGCTGGTAATTAGTTCTGTTAGTTTTGGCAGTTTAGATGGTGAACATAACATTTTTGGTGGGTAACTTTTTGCACCTTAGTGGTGGTAGTTTTTTGAATATGGTCTACGTTTAGTGGTCACATACATTTCCACGTTTTACTGGTTTAGTCAACTGTGGGTTTTTGGGGTTGATGTGTGTTATAAACAATACTATTATGCTATGGTTTGTTGACAATACATATGATACTTAATATGATGGTCCTGGCAGTAGTCTAATATTCTAAATTTCAATGCAAATTAGTTTGAACTATGTTATCCATGTTTCAAGTTATAGTAATATAGTATAGTTACAATCACTTTTTATGATGTATTGTTAGTAGTCGTATATATTAATGTTTTTTGGTTGGTTGCTAAACTATTTTTTAAAAAAAAGTTGTTATAAACATTAAGTTTTTAAACATTACAAAGTTTTAGTTTTTGCCGGATTAAGTTTTTAAAAGTAATTAAAGATTTCGCATCTTTGTAATTTATCAATTGTCATTACTATTAATTACTTTGGTATTAACAACAATAAGTTTTATGAATCATTGTTAACAAAGTCAAAATTTAAGAGTATTATTGGTAAATAACAATCCACATAAATGTAATGAGTTTCTTTTTTAAATATTAAAAACCAATGAAAGATTAACTAACACCGGTTTTAAAACATTCAACACATTAAAGCATTTAAAACCATTTTAAATGTAAATTTAATCTGGTGTTTTTTTTATCGTTTTAAAATCAATGCTTTTCTATGTCATTTAAACTTGAGTAGACTTTTTAAATTTCCTTAAATGTAAAACTTTAGAAAATTTTGTTCAATTTTATATAATTTATTAAAAACCTATCATGGAAACATGTAAAATCATTTTCATTCTAACTTAAAAATGGAAACATGTAAGAATTGAAATTTACGATTTTTATTTAATAAACATTAAACGAAATTTAACTTAATCATGGAAACACTTAAATGTAAAATCATTTTCATTCCAAATATAAATTTACGTTATAATAATTCACTAATCTTTACTAAAATTAAATAAGTCAACACTGCTTATTACATGTTTACGTTACATTATAAATACAAAATTGATTGTTAAATTTTGATTAAGGTTTCGATCAATCAAATCTTCGTCACTTTGTCAGGTATCTGTATCACTACTCTTTCTAATTAGAAATTGCACTGTTAATTCATTTATGTTTAAAAAATTAAAGCGTATGTAATACCTACATTGTCAACAAAGTTGTAGCATTATGGATTGAAACAACATCACTTTTTTTTAAGAAATCACTTTGCGTATGAGTAAATACACGATCAAAGTTAAGGTGCTTAGGCTTTTGAAGCGAGCAAATCGAAAGATTTCCGGAGAAATGATTTCTCTTCATATGGTTCTGATGGCTGAACAGGTTATGTTTTTAACATTTTCGGTTTTTTTTTTTTAAATTACGTTTTATTATTTCTCTTTAAGTATTCGTTTTTTACGTTTTTTTTTTACGATTTGTTTTTTTATTCAACACAAAATGCAGTGTCTGTGAAGGTTAGTAGTTTAGTTAGTCAATCATGTATTCAGATTAGATTTTAATGTAGTTTATTCTAACAATTTCCACATGCCTTTTAATATTGTAGGATTTTGTTGGAGAAAACACTGCTCCAGAATCATCTTGTAGAGTTAGTTTGATTCGTGATGAAGCGGAAGTAAAGCGTAGCTTGGACAAAGTTTATATGAAACGGAAGATGATGAATTGAATCAACAACTAAAGTCTTTAAGTCATGTAAGAAGAAATAAGCTAACAAGTCAGTTGACAAGACACTTTTCATTCCTAAGGTTGAAAAATAGGATCAATGAATCCTTTTTTGAACATTTATTTATTGTAAGGATTTTTATTTGATGTGTTTTGAGATTTTTTGATCATTTATGTTTGGTTTGTTTATGAGACAATTTTCATATAAATAAAATGTGTGTTGACATTTGATGTTTGTTTTTTAGTTTTGTAAAATTTGTACATGCTTGAATAGTTTTTTGTTATGCAACATATTTGTTGATACTTTATAATTGGAGAGTTTGATTATAATTTATTACTTTAGATTCGAATTTCGAAATTTAGTATTTTCGGAAAATTCAAATTCCATTTTCACGAAAATATTCAAATTCAAATTATTTGCATACTTTAATTATGGTAAATCATTAAAAACATTTTCTATCTGTTTTAATTATACATTTAATACATATGACTCAATGTTGACCACAATTATCTATATAAAAGCCACTAAACTCAATCAAAAAAACATAAAAAGCTTACACAACAATCAAACATTCAAGAGAATTCCGGTTTGCTCTTTCGTGCGGGCTTCAGTCTTCTTTTGTACAAGTTCATTGTATGTCATTCTTTTCTTCAATCAGTCCATTTTTTTAGTACTTTACATTGTTATTATATCTAATTTTTGTAGATAATCATTGATTATCTATAAAATTTCTAGAAAATCATTGATTATTTCTATGTTATGTTCCTTTACAATTTAGTTCTTCTTCATTATTATTTAGGTTAAATGGGACGTAAAAGACTGTCTACCACCTCAAATGATAAACGAACACCGTTATCTAATATCTCTAACGGTAAACATATGTTTTCATCTTTATGAATCGTATACATAATATCATGCAAACAATTTATTTTTTTTCACAGTTTTCTCCAATGAACAAAAAATTAAGAATGCGGCCGAGTGTCGTAAACTTAGGAAGTTATATCTAGATGCCAAGAGAGGCAAGGTCAATAATCATAATAATGGAATGGAAAATGTACCACCAAGCGTACAATTTAACCGTGAGTCTATTGGACCTTCACACAATTATATGCATCAAAGTTCGTTGGTCCAATCAACTTTCAATTTGTCTACACCAGGTAAAATTTTGTTTCTCCACTCATTATTTTTATATCTTTGTATACCGTTTGAACTAGACATGCCTATTAATAATCAGATTTAATAATACGAAATTATTTTTCTATTTTGTTAAGGTCAAGTGCAACAAACTCCTCTGTCTAACATCTCAACTGGTATCTTTTATAATTTTCATGACATATTTTATGTTACTCTAAATTACTAATTTGGTTATTTTTTTTGGGTATAAGACTATTATTATTTAATAAATTTTTTCTATTCTTGAAGTCAAAAGTAACCTTTCCCATGATTGGCGAATTTTTGGAAAATTACAAGTTGATGCTAAGAGACAGAATATTAAGCAATCTGGAAATACTAATCCGTCAACATCCACTAACAATGTATTTTCACTTGATATATCTGCCTTTAGCTCAACCTTCAACACCCCATTTAATGCATCTTTTTCCGGTAATAGCTATCGTTTCCATTCAGTAATTTATAACATTTTATTAACTTTGTAATTTTTTTTATCTAATCGTAACTTATTTTTTTACTTATTTATAAACAGGTTCAACAGAACATATTTCTATGTTGCTTACGTTTGTCTTTGTAATGTTATAACACTCTATAACTAAAAGTTTATTTACTATCTAAACATTACAATTTTATTTGTATTCATAGTGTCAGTGCATGATAGTAATAGACCAAATTCTGTCGAGGCTAGAACTTTTAGAAAAGCACAAGTTGATGCTAAAAGAAGTAAAGTTAATTCTGTTATAGGATTGCGGAACCAATCCATTGTTACATCTGGTACCTATTTCTTTAAATCCATTACTTATATAAAGTTGCTACTTTTATTAATGTTAAACATTAATTTAAAGTATTATATTTAGGTTCAGGTATTAACTTTGATAGACGCTCAACATCTTCTGTTTAGACAACAAGCATGAATACATCAAGTCATAATTCCATGTTACCAGAATCTTCAATTTTAAGTAACTTAGAAAATTGCAGCAATGGATTACAAAGTAATCGACGTTGCATCTCACCTGTTCGCATGGTTAGTTTGTCAGACGAAGAAGATATGAATCCTCAACCCATGTTCAATTATCAATATAAGGGTGTCTCTAAAGATAAATTTTATTTTTAATAAACCAATTACGAATTTATTATTTTTTAATTTAACGTAATATTAATTCTATTTATTCTATTCACAAGATTATTTGGATCACGGTGATCAAACGGTTGTATGTGAGATGTGTAACGCCAAACTGTGGAAATCGGAAGCTGGCAGATCACTACAAGTTAGTGGTAGAACATGTTACTATCTATGTTGTGGTTATGGAAAGGTGCAACTTCCAGATTTCAAAGAAAGCAGTGTCGATTATCAGAATCTTTTTAAGAACATAGACTTCCGAAGCAAGTATTTCTTAAAGCACATTCGAAGATTCAATTCTATGTTCTGTTTTACTTCACTGGGAGGCAAGGTCGACTCAAATATTGATAAAGGCAAGGCTCCCTTCATATACAGGATTAGTGGTGAAAATTATCATGCCCTGGGTGGTCTTCTTCCTAATGATGGGACAAAACCAAAATTTTCTCAGTTGTATATCTATGACACTGAAAACGAAGTCTCTAACAGGAGTAAAATTTTCAGGTAATATTTTACAGTTTATTAAAATAAATTTTTACTTATAGTTTGTTTTTGCCATATAAAACAACTGTTCAATTTTTGAAATTTTAATCTATTTATTACAGTAAGGAAAAAGGGGAGTCTAACAAAATTGATGAACAACTTGATCTTGAAATCATTCAGTACCTCAAGTCGATGTTAGACTCTAAAAATCAGCTTGTGAAAAGCTATAGGAGTGTACGCGATCGATTTAATGAAAATTCTGAAGTTAACCTTAAGTTACGTCTTATTGGGAGGCGAACTAAAGATGGTCGACTATACAACTTACCAACTTCAAATGAAATCGCTGCACTTATACTTACAGACAATGATGATGAGATTGACAATCGAGATATTGTTGTGGAATCAAGAAAAGAAGGTCTTCAGCGGATAAGTGAACTTCATCCAAAATATTTAGCTCTTCAGTATCCATTGCTTATTCCATTTGGAGAAGATTGTTATAGGGTTGATATACCGCATCGTGAAGAAAGGAAGTCTAAAAAGAAAGTAGACTCAAAGTGTTCAATGAGAGAGTATTTTGCCTATCATATTCAGGACAGAGTTGGTAAGTTCTCTTTGATTTTGAATGCAAGGCGCCTTCTTCAACAGTTTTTGGTTGACGTTTATACTATGATCGAGAGTGAGAGGTTGTTTTATGTACGTTATCAGCAACAAAAACTTAGGTGTGACTCTTATTCCAGTCTTCAAAATTTGCATCAAAATGGACCTACAGATTTGGCAACAATAGGTACACCTATAATACTACCATCTTCTTTTACTGGTGGTGCACGTTACATGAGGGAAAATTATCTTGATGCAATGGCCATTTGTAAAAAGCATGGATACCCTGATTTTTTCATCACAATCACGTGTAATCCGAAATGGCCTGAAGTTAGAAGGTTTCTGAAAGATAAGAAGACAAATCCTGAAGACAGACCAGACATTTTAGCCAGATTATTCAAACTGAAGCTAGACTCACTGATGAAAGATTTACGTGATAAAGCAATATTAGGGAAGACTTCGGCAGGTACCATACATTAATAACTTTGAATCATTCTTTATTACTGTAACAAACTAATAAAGTTAGTGAATATATTTTTTGTTTTATTTAAAACTAACTTTTTTATTTACAAAATTTTAATTTTAATTTTAGTACCATTTATTTTTACAGCTGTTTATACTATCGAGTTCCAAAAGCGTGGTCTTCCTCACGCTCATATCTGTCTCTTTCTTAAAGATGAAAGCAAGCTTCCGACGATTGATCATGTTGATCGTTTAGTTTCTGCTGAAATCCCAGATAAGAATTTAGATCCTGAGTTGTTTAGTCTTGTGAGTGACTTTATGATTCATGGACCATGTGGACCTGAATATCCCAACTGCCCGTGCATGATTGATGGTAAGTGCTCCAAGAAATTTCCAAAGAAGTTTTCTCCGGCATCAATGATAGATTCAAAAGGATATCCGGTTTATAAAAGAAGAGACTCATGAGTATTTGTTGAAAAAGGAGGTGCTCAGTTAGATAACAAAAATGTGGTGCCTTATAACCCAACACTTTTGAAGCGTTATCAAGCTCATATTAATGTTGAATGGTGCAACCAAGCTGCTTCAATTAAGTATCTATTCAAATACATTAACAAGGGACCGGACAGGGCTAAAATTGCTTTTGTAGAAGATGATGGAGAAGGTCAAGAAGTACAGCAAAGAGATGAAATCAAAAAACATTATGATTGCAGGTTCCTTTCAGCATGTGAAGCTTCATGGAGGATACTTAAACACGAAGTGCATTACAGATACCCTCCAGTGATTAGGCTTCCTTTTCATCTACCTGGTGAGCAAACTGTTGTATACGGTCCAGAAGAGCAACTTCAAAACGTACTCAACAAGCCATCAGTGTCTTCTACAATGTTTCTAAAATGGATGAAACTAAACCAGGATGAACCTGTGGCACGTGAACTGAGCTACATCGAAATCCCAAGTAAATTTGTTTGGAAACCTGATGAAAAAAAATGGGATTTTCGAAAAACAGGTAAGGCAATTGGTCGTGTTCATATGGTTAATCCATCAATGGGTGAGGCTTATTTCTTGAGAATTCTTCTTAATAAGGTCAAAGGTCCCAAATCTTTTGCTGAGATAAGAACGGTGAATGGAAAAGTTTTACCAACATATCGAAATGCATGTTACGCTCTTGGCCTGTTGGAAGATGACAAGGAATATATAGAAGCTATTGAGGAAGCTCATTATACCGGTTCGGGATACTGTCTTCGTAATTTGTTCGCGATGATGTTGTTGTCTAATAGCTTATCTAGGCCTGACCATGTTTGGGAGAACACATGGAAGTACTTGTCAGACGGTATTATGCGTAGACACGAAGACGTTTTCCAAATTGAAGGTAAAAAAATTTATAATTCAACATTTTATTTATTTTACGTTATTATTAATTCTTTAATTAATAATTACAATCTTTATCGTTATCAGGTTTGTCTCTTCCTGATGATCAAATCAAGAACCTTACGTTGCTTGAAATTGAGAAGCAGTTAATTCGGAATAACTCCAGCCTACGTAGGTTTCCTTCTATGCCTTTTCCTAATAGTGATTCGATTGCATCTGCAAATAACCGTTTAATACTTGATGAACTCAATTATCAGGTAAATACGCTGACTGAGGAATTTCATAGCAACGCACCTTCTTTAACAGATGAGCAGCGTTTAATTTTTGATGAAATAATTGATGCGGTTGATTTTAACAAAGGTGGGCTTTTTTTTGTTTATGGGTTTGGAGGCACTGGTAAAACCTTTTTATGGAAAACGTTGTCTGCTGCCATTAGATGTAAAGGCCAAATTGTTTTGAACGTTGCATCTAGCGGTATTGCTTCTTTGTTGTTATCTGGTGGAAGGACCGCTCATTCTAGGTTTCGTATACCTTTGAATGTTAATGAAGAATCCGTGTGTTCTATTAAGGCGAATAGCGATGAGGCAGATTTATTGAAGCAGACTAAGTTAATTATTTGGGATGAAGCTCCAATGATTCACAAACATGCTTTTGAAGCTCTTGATCGCACGATGAAAGACATCTTGAAATCAAAGGATTCGGTTAATTCAGAGCTGCCTTTCGGAGGTAAGGTTATGGTTTTGGGTGGTGATTTTAGACAGATCCTTCCTGTTGTTCCCAATGGTAGTAAAAGAGATATTATAAGTGCCTCAATAACCTCCTCTAAGATTTGGAATACTTGCAAAGTCCGTACGTTAACTAAAAACATGAGGTTAACATTGGGTAACAAGACATCTGAATCAGAAGAAATAAAGGAATTTGCAAACTGGCTTCTACAGTTAGGTGAGGGTAAAGTTGGTGCTTCAGTTGATGAAAATGAGGCAGATGTCGACATTCCAGATGATCTTCTTATAAAGCATTCATCAGATCCTATTTGTAGCTTAATTGACTTCGTCTACCCTTCACTTCTTCAGCTTTACAAAGATAAAGATTACTTTGGTGAACGAGCAATACTTGCACCAACAAACGAAGTGGTACATGAAATTAATGACAGGTTGCTTGCATTGTTTCCTGGAGATGAAGTCGAGTATTTGAGCTCTGATAGTATATGCCAGATTGAGAATGGTAATAACCGTTCACAGGAAGATTTATATTCTCCTGATGTGCTTAATGGTTTGAAAATTTCTGGAATTCCTAATCATCGATTAGCACTAAAGATCGGTGTTCCCGTTATGTTGTTGAGAAACATTGATCAACAAAATGGCCTGTGCAACGGCACCAGGTTACGAATCACCAGACTTGCGAAGCGTATTATTGAAGCCGAAATCATATCAGGTGGTAACATTGGTACCAAAACTCTTATTCCTAGAATAAATATGATACCATCTGATAACAAGATCCCAGTCAAGTTCCAAAGACGCCAATTCCCAATAAGCGTATGTTTCGCAATGACCATCAATAAAAGCCAAGGACAGTCTCTATCCAAGGTTGGGTTCTATTTAAGAGACCCTGTATTCTCACATGGCCAGCTTTATGTCGCATTGTCAAGAGTTAAAAGCAGGGCAGGAGTGAAATTATTTATACTTGATGCTGATGGCCAAGTGAAGACTAAAACAAAAAATGTGGTGTATAAAGAAATATTTAATGATATTTGAATAGAATGTGTATTGGTTTCTTTTAAATCTTAATAAAATATTTCTGCTACATTTTTTTATATGTTTTACCACTCGAAATAATTGTACGTTGGTGAACCGCGTGTAACGCGGGCAAAGATCTAGTATCTAATATGATAACATAATTAATGACTTGCCAATATATACTTAATGAATGTTATTATTATTACTATTATTATTATTATTTTAAATAAATCTCTGCCATAAGTTATCATATTCTAATATACAAAAAGGGTAATTGGGTCGGGTATCACCTAATCCCAGGCCCGATCCAAACCCACAATTTTTTTTAAACTAATTCCAAACCTGACACAGAACCTGTCGGGTTACAAAAAATAGTCGTTTTTTTTCTCCGTTTTTTATATAACACTGTGGTACTCGTTGGAAAGATAATAAAACGCTCGTTAATTTGGTGTAATTTTTTTCTTTAAAAAATCTCGTATATAAAAGATATTAACGTTTAAAAGTTATGAGAGGAAACATGAGAGAGAAAATAATAAAGTTTTAATATTTACATTTAGTATATTAGGTATTTAATAGATTATGTTAAATCATATTTAAACCATATTTATTCCTTTTTTTAATTGGTCTAGAGTTGCCACATCACATCCTATGTGGCATCTCTCAAAAGAGAGATTGCATAATATTATGACATGTAATAAAAAATGCTTTGGTTTATTATATACTAGAGGAGATACACCCGTCAAGTCAACACAAGCATGCTTCCCCCTGCCCACCCAAAGACAAGGAGATCTGTTGTCGTAGGGTGGATCTCCCTTTTGCTGAATCCGAGAGGAAGTTCATAGGGGCCTCCTTCTTGGCTGAGATCCCAGCCCGTCTTAAAATGTCCCACAGAATATCTCGAACCCAATCATGCCGATATTTGAAACCGGGTAACTCCTTACAATGAACCGCATGTTCCCCGTATTCATCTAAGCAGGCCTTACGGCAAATCGGACAGGTTTCATCCTCCTTGTACATGGGGATCATCAAACGATATTTAAGAATGGACGTGTATTCAATAGCGGACATGCTTTGGCCTAGACCTTCCATCGGGATAACATACCTTGAAGAAGATGGAGGATCGACAATGGAGAGGAGGTTGGTTTGATTGTTTTAGGATTTACTAAATAACAAAAAGTGAATTGAAATCATAGAACAAAATTAAATAATGGATTATTATTAATAACGGAAATCTAGATTATAGTATTTAGGAAAGTTAATAATAATATTAGTAAATGAGTTTGACCAAAAGTAATTGAATGATTTTTGATTAAAAAAAACAAAAATCTTATAAATTCTCACATTGTGACACATGGCACAATATGATAGGCTAGAGAATTGAAGGATCAACATGGGAGTGCCATGTGTCCACATTGAGTTTCATATATTAGTTGTATAGATATAGATATAGATTCCAAATGCTTATATCCTACATGGCACTTAAAGAGGTCATTCTCATTCTTGAGAGTGTCATGTAGGATCCCATGTGGCACCTATGTGAACCAATTAAAAACAAAATCCATTGAGTTATTTTAGGAAAAGAAAAGAATTTAAAAACAAAATTGTCTCTCTTATATTTCCTCCTATAACTTTTAAACGTTAATATCTTTTATATACGAGATTTTTTAATGAAAAAAATTACACCAAATTAACGAGCGTTTTATTATCTTTCCAACGAGTACCATAGTGCTATATAAAAAACGGAGAAAAAAACGACTATTTTTTGTGAAGTTTTTTTTTTCAAATATATTTTACTCTACTAATAAATCACTACTTATGATTTTTTATATTTGAATAAGAAACGATAAACATAACTTCATAGGTAGATATTCGTTTTTTTATATTTGAATACTAGCTTATACCCCGGGAGCGTCCCGGTTTGAGAAATCTAAGTAAAGTGAATAAAATTAGAAGTATCCAAACTATAAAAATGGCATCTGTCAATATATGATTAATGATTATTATTATTATTATTATTATTATTATTATTATTATTATTATTATTATTATTATTTTAAACAAATCTCTGCCACAAGTTATCATATTCTAATATAAAAAAGGGTAATTGGGTCGGGTATCACCTAATCCCAGGCCCGACCAAAACCCACAATTTTTTTTAAACTAATTCCAAACCTGACACAATACCTGTCGGGTTACAAAAAATAGTCGTTTTTTTTTTCGTTTTTTATATAGCACTATGGTATTCGTTGGAAAGATAATAAAACGCTCGTTAATTTGGTGTAATTTTTTTCTTTAAAAAATCTCGTGTATAAAAGATATTAACGTTTAAAAGTTATGGGAGGAAACATTAGAGATAAAAATCTAATTTTGTTTTTAAATTTTAAATTATTATTTTCCTAAAATAAAGGCCTTGCCACATGGGATGACACACGGCACACTCAATAGAGAGAATACCATCTTTGAATGTCATGTCATTAAAATGGTTTTGGTTTATTATATATATAGATGATAACTTATGGCAGAGATTTGTTCAAAATAAATAATAATAATAATAATAATAATAATAATAATATTCATTAATTATGTATTGGCAAGTCATTAATTACGTTATCATATTAGATATTTTATTATGTCATATTAGATATTTTAACATCGGGACGCTCTCGGGATAAAAGCTAATGAAGTTATATCATAATAAATTTTATATCATAATAAAGTTATAAAATAAAGTTATGACATAAAATAAAATCATAATAAAGTTATAGCATAAAATAATTTTATTTTAAATAAATTTTACATAAAATAAAATCAATATGAGACATCACTTATCGGGGACGTTTTCAAAACCTGGAAAAGACGTCTCCAAAGTCGTGTTGTTGTTTTGTTGGTTGGAAACCAAAAACTCTCGGGAGACACCTCAGATGGTTTAGGAAACATGATCCGTCTCTAAAAAAACGAAAGGATGTTATTCTCGTAAATTATCGGATCAAAAGGCTAGTTTCATGATTTTCTCTCTAAAATACACTAAAGTGCAAGTAGTAGCATCTTTATCGTTTATTGCCATTACACGTGTTGTCTTAGACATAGACTGTTGACACATGTTGATTAACACGTCTACTCTCACTACACCTGGCAAAGCAGCCTGCTTTCACGTATTGAATTTTCTATTTTATCTTATTTGGTTTGTTATTAGAGTTATTACTTTCATATATAAATCGGCAGTTAAGGTTTTATTGTTAGTCATTTTTTCGTTGATTAATGAATAAAGAACGTTGTTCTTGAATTGTAACATCGCGTGACCTTATTTCTTAATGTAATTTCTTATAAATTAAAATTCCATACTTAATTTTATTTATTTGTAAGAGTTTATCATTTTGAGACGTTTAATAATTTCAAATCATAATCAACCTTGTATTCCAAATTTTATTTGTAAAAAAAAAAACTACATCGTATAAATATGTTTACTTTTTATATTTTAAACCATATTTTTAGATCAACCATATATTTGTTAATAATAATAATAATAATAATAATAATAATAATAATAATAATAATAATAATAATAATAATAATAAATTCGAAAACAAGAAAAACATGATTTATTGTTTGTTTTGACTTTGGTCTCAAACACTAACGACAGCAACAACCTTAAAGAGCTAAACCGGTGCAAGTGAATATGAGATTAGAGACGCTAACGATCGACAAGTCCAACTTAGGGACGGTTTGTTTCAACTCTTAATAAGACAAATGTGACACCCGGCAAATTCTGGTTAACAACGTTGTCTAGATGAAAGTCTACCTTAGCGAGTCACGCGTATATTGTACTTAACTGGGTTAGTTAAATCGGGTTATGGTTCGGGAACTATCGGTTTAGTCTAGAAGATCATTGGATGTTGGTCTAGAGGTTCATTAGATGTCAGTCCTTAACCAAGTGTACAAACGGTGACGATTTGTAGGATCGTCAGGGCATACGGAACATACAAGTCTCGAGTCCCGGGAATTGGTGAACGAGTGTGAATATGTGTATTTACAAGTGTTATGTGTTTACAATCATTATGTGACTTGTCGGTATGTGAATAGGTGTTAACATATGTTAAAACGGGGTTTAACGCGCAAAACACACGAAACCAGCCCCTATAGGCGATTAGGGAAGCCTAATCGCCTATAAGGGAGGCGAGTAGGCAACAATAGGGGCGAGTAGGGGGCTAATCGTGTGCCTTAAGTGGCGATTAGGCCCCAAATGCATGAACATCATGCGATTAGGATCCCTAATCGCGTGTACTGGCTGCACAATCGCGTGTTACGTGCTGGACGACTAAAAACGACTATAAATACCATACTTGACCTCATAAACTTCATAATACAAACCCTAGTCGTCCCATAACCCGCCCCAACACACACACAACCTCTGGAACGCGATTTTTGATCAAAACACAAGGTTTCAAGCTTAATCCATCATTCTTTCACAAATCTAAGGTTTGGTTTCCATCCATGCAAGTTTATAAACGTTTTTATTCAATCCCTAATAGTCCAGACCTGTTCTAAAACGAAAAAGCTTTCTGAAAATCGTTAATAAGTGTTGTTAATCGGATTTTAACTAGTATACATGTGTTATGTGTGTTTATGATTAGAAAGCTAGGGTTTTTATGATTCAAGATGAAGGATTAACATGTTATTAGGTTAATTCAGAATACTAATGATATTATGATGATAAAATCTGAGAATTGATTATTAGGGTTATAGTTACGCATGTTAGTGTGATGTTGCATGCTATGTGAATGGTGTTTGGATTACGTGATTGCATGTAGGGCTGATAATACGAGGCAAAACGAAGGGTTTTAGTTGAAACATGTTTAGGATAGTGTTTGGGATGATATTGGATGGTTACATACGTTCTGGATCTGATTTGGAGCGTTAAACGCGCGAAAAACCGGAACAGCAAGGTTACAGGCGATTAGCAACCCTAATCGCCTATGTTAGAGGCGATTAGGAGGCCAATCGCCTATGTTAGAGGCGAGTAGGGCCTAAATGCTAGTAGTTTCATGTGGTATAGCCTAAATGCTAGTAGTTACATGTGGTATAGCCTAAATGCTAGTAGTTACATGTGGTATAGCCCTAAATGCTAGTAGTTACATGTGGTATAGCCCTAAATGCTAGTAGTTACATGCGATTAGCCTTCCTAAATGCCAGTTGACCAACCTAAATGCTAGTTGACTTTTCCTAATCGCGTGTACTGCTGCTGTAAGTGTAAATTAGCATTCCGAGACCCGATTTGACACGTAGGAACATGCTAGGAACCCCGTAACATATCTAATAACTTGGTAACATATGTTTGGATGTAATTCGGTGATACGTGAGCTATGTGCTATAACATGTTGTGCGTTAACGTATGTTAAGTGTGATTGCATGATTTCATGTTTGAGAGCGTAAACATAACACGGGGAGTCTCGGGTACCAATGGGATGTCGAGTCTTGTACTTTGGGTCAGTTAAACAGTCACGGTGTTTTCAAACGAACTTGGTTATGGTCTGGACATCTAGGGACTAATTAACCTGCGGGTTATTAGTCTAAGTGCTTGTAACTGTCATATGTTAGGTCGCCGCTTTACGGGACTAGCATAGCTGCTGAGTTATTCGTATTACGAAGTAACGCAACTTAAAGTGAGTTTACGGCCCCTCTTTTAAACTGGTTTCACATTTTCGGGGGAGAAAACATGTGTTAAAACGATTATTTGGTAACTACTGTCATACTATGGGTTTCTATTGTGTACTACACGATCTTTGGAAGTCCCGGGGGGAACCATGAATGTGCGGGTTTGCACAACGGGGAAATGTGAATAGCGCTATTGGGAGTGACCAACCCCGCTCGTCGACTTGGAGGGTCGGCGGGTGCATATTGTCTCAAACAGGAACAGCAGGGTTACTACATCGGGCACACATTTGGTTTGCGAGTTAGTAATGGTTTTCCAATCGTGGTAGTAACAAAACATACGCCTAGCTAGCGTACACTGGTTTTCGATTTGTTATAGTATGGACAGGTTGACTTGGTACTTGGATTACAAAACCTGTAAACTCACCAGCATTTTTGTGCTGACGTATTCTCTTACATGTTTTCTCAGGTCGCTAAGGTAGCACTACTGGACTAGGGCGCACGCGTCTGCACGGCGTCTAGTTAGAGTCGCATGGTTTTCATATGTTGAACATTTGGTTTACTTTTGAGATACTGTTTTGAATAAGCTTCCGCTGTAAACGGGGATTTTAAACTATGTTTTGAAATTGCATTATATTCATTTAGACTTGTTTATTGTGATCGTTGGTTTGGATCCTGGTTTGTCATGCGCCTCGCGGTAAAACTCCACAAGTGGATTTTGAGGGTGTGACAACAAATATCTAAATGAATCAGACATAGTTCATTTAGACTGTTTGTTTCGCGAGTAGATTCTAAATCGGTCAAACATTTTCTTCTGAAATCTGAATGGATAAACATTATACTGAGTTTGAATGATTCAGATCTCTTACTGGTTCAGTACGTAATAGTTCATGCGTCTTACTGGTTCAGCACTTACATATTAAGAAGTTGCTAAAGAGCCCCTTATTAAATTTTGAGCAATATTAGTTTCAATAGAGATTGAAAGTGAATATAAAAAATAAAATGGAAAAAAGAAATTGAGATATTGTAGAATCATTAGATTGGGCTTCACGTTATTAATTTAGATTGGGCTTACATTACATGTTACTAATGAACTTAACTATATTGGCTAAAAAAGCCTGACACTAATTTGGAGTTAAATTTTCATTATGTTGGGCCATCGAGTAGAATCATTAGAGACTTCAACCAACCTCATGTTCATTTTCGGTTGCGTCACAAAATGCCTTTGCGAATGGTTTTTATATAGACAATCAAGTCGTTACACTTTTACGGTAACTATTCCTAATTTTTAGCGGGGTCGTGACATTACCAACACCACCTCATCGTTATCACCGTATCCACATGCTGCTATGGGTCGTGATATAAAATTATATATAGCAAATGAAACAATTTTGATACTTTTTCCAAAATTGACTTATGCCAACCTGAGTCCACTATGGCCGAGACCTTTTGACAAACCAATAGCACATTTTGTCATGTACAGAATATTTTCAATTTCATACACACACTATGTGCGAGTAGTCAATTTTATTGTGCGTGCAACTTGAATAACAAAACATCTCATGGTAAACAAGAGATGTGTCCAACCATTTATTAGTACCCGAAAACTGGCCAAAGCTACAAATTTGCATATATGTGTTGCTAGATGATCATTGATAGCTTTGATGAAAGAGAAGATTAAAATTTCCCAAAAAACTCAATTATGTGCTTGCTAATCTCATCAGGCTTCTCTTGATTAATAAAGTGCGCCACACCTTCCATCACCACAACCTCCTCCAACAATGGAAAATCATTATGAAACCCGCCATTGTGTATGTAGTCTTTCATGCCCGGCATAGAGTATACCAAGTCCTGGTCCCCAATGATAAATTTTGTTGGCACGGTCACGTTTGCGCCACTCCATGGTGCACTTAGCTCCCAGTTCCTGTGTAATTACAACCAAAATCATAAATCATTATGAAAACCAAATATTATAATTATTATATATACCATTTCTTTTATATATGCACACTTATTTTAATTAGTTTGTTACTTACAAATGAAGAGCTCGGTAATAGTTGATTCCACCAGTTACTCCACCAGCCTTTTCGTGTTGGGTAGCAAAGTATTCAACGTCTTCTTCTGACAACCAAGGTGGTAAGGTCACCGGGACGTCAGGCGGTGAATGTAGAAATCCTTTACCTTTAGGGAAGAAAAGAGGTCCTGGATCTCGTAACGTCAAGAATTTTTTCATGAAAGTTTGATAACCCATTTTATCAAACTCGGCTTCAATTTCGTTTGGTTTCTACACCAGTAAGTAAATGCATATTATTAATAATTAGCACAAGAAACCAATTAAGTTTAAACATTGAACTAATTTAATGATCAGAAAATTATAACTGATACCTGAAATCTGGACATGTAGTGATCGTCTCCATAGGCATGTGTTAACATCTTGGCCAGGTCTCCATTCGGGTTCCAAGGGATAAATGGGACGCTAAGGTTGACCAAAGCTTTAACTCTGTCTGGCCTAAACATGCACAAGAACCCTGCAATGATCGCACCCCAGTCATGACCCACAACAAAAACCTTTTCACCTTCGTTTGTGATGGCATCAAGAAGCCCAATCAGGTCGCCTATCACATGAAGGACAGTGAACTTGGTGTGGTCATTGATCGGTGCACCTGTTGTCTGACCATAGCCACGCAGGTCTGGTGCCACGGCTCGGTAACCATGATCCGCCAAAAACATGATCTGGTGGCGCCAGGAGTACCAGAGCTCGGGGAATCCGTGAAGAAGCAAGACTAATGGACCTTCACCCTTTTCAGCTATGTGAATGTTGAGCCCATTTACAAGTATGGTCTTGTGTTTTATTCCCTCCATCTTTTTCAGGATAAATTTGAACTATGGACTTAAATTATTCAGGATAGGTTTTGACATCTTATCTTATGTATAACTATATATAAAGGAAAAAAGCTATGATGACATGGTCATTCTCCCCAATTTAGTATGCCATGTGAGAATTTAAAAATCTTTTTTTCCCTCTCTCGTGTTTATGACACATGCATTTTCCCCCGTGATTTTTAAACATTAATAACATTTTTATATGACCGTTTTTTTTTTTGAAAAAAAATACACCAAATTAACGTGCACTACTAGAAAAGTGGTATTTTGCTACAAAATTTTCTTACGGAAAAAAATACGTCACAAATTTTAACAAAGTTACTGTACTACTCATTTGTGACGAAAAAAATCTACAATTTTTTTAGCTCATTGGGAGGAGAACCAACATGTTTTCGTACCCCTATGTTTAAATACATTTGGCTCATTGGCACCAGAGAGGCTACTCGTTTCCTGACTAGGATCCAGCGAGTTATTCATAGTAATGTCTCGGCTTCGGGTGGGCAAGTATACGTTTTTAGTCGGTTAGGGTTTCCCATTCAGAAAGGGTGGCGGCGCAGCTTGTTGTCCGCCTTCCCGCTAATGTTTTTTTTATTATATATAGAGAGAGAGAGAACAAATTTAAATTAAGTTGTTGGTAATTTATTGTTGCTGTCGTAAGTGTTTGAGACCAAAGTGGCAAAGTCAAAACAAACAAGCTGCTAAATCATGTTTTTCGTCTTTTTCGAATTTATTATTATTATTATTATTATTATTATTATTATTATTATTATTATTATTATTATTATTATTAAATATACGATTGATCTAAAAATATGGTTTAAAATATAAAAAGTAGAGTAAAGATCAAATACATATAGTTTTTTTATAAGAACTGTGAGAATCAAAGTGGGTAAAAAAATTATATTTTTTTTTAGAATTTTTTTTTCCCATGTGCTTAAACATTCTTTCTAGATGAATAATACAAAAAAAAAAAAAAAAAAAATTTAGTGTAATTACGTCATTGAGGTAAATACATTAGTTTACACTAGAGTAATTATGTAATTACTCTACACGTAATTACTCTACACCAATTTATTTTTTTTTAGTTTTCAATACTATAATACATGTTTAACAATATGGGAAAAAAAATTTGAAAAAAAAATTAAAAAAAAAATACTCTCCTTCGATTCTTACAGTTCTTACCAAAAAAGTTATTTGTACCGGATCTTTCCCCATAAAAAGTAATCCTATTTATGCGATGTAGTTTTATGAATAAAATTTGAAATAGAAGGTTGATTATGATTTAAAGTAATTAAACGTGGCAAGATGATAAAATATTACAAATAAATAAAATTAATTTTAAAATGATTTTCTAGATAAATGCGTAAAAAGACAATTTTACTCTCCACTTAACGAAAAAAAAAAGTAACTGGGTTAACAATAAAGGACATACAGTGTATGATTTTAATACATAAAGTACAAATCTCATCAAATTTAAAGGTGAAGGACATGAGTTGAAATTTGGTATAAACGTAAATGACAAAACTTATAATTCAATCAAGTTAAAAAGAAACCCGACGAAAGCGATTTAGTTTGAGTAAATATGATATCACGTAATTTTACTCATGTAGTATCATAATCCATAATTTTAAAACCAGTAAATCTGAAATTATATATTTTAAGTAAATATAATATCACGTATTTTAAAAAATCTAGGCGTTCGTTGCCTCTCTCTCATCTCATCGTTGTCGCTTCTGTCTTTTCTTCTTCTTGGTTGATATGAAATCAGAGAGAGAAAGAGTATGCAATTATTGAAGAGGAATAAATAAATGAAAGAGGGTTAGATACAGAGAGAGGTTGGATAGAGATAGAAAGAGGCACATAGAATGGTAGGTGGTGGCATACAGAGAAGAGAGAAGCAATATCTAGCCAGCAACATGAGTCACCATAGCACGTGTTATCTAAAAAAATAAGACCAGGTGGATTACAAAAAACCGTTTTGAACAAAAAATAAAGCCACCCACTTACCTATCTCGAACCCAAGCACACTGCCGAAAATAACAACACCCACATCACCCAATCTAGACACACTTTTGTTAAATTATTTAAAACAGTCTATATAAATATCAATAAAACGGGTAAAGATGAATAAAAAGCAACACTATTCATGAACGTTTGTATTTCATAATATAGGATAATGAATAAGCATGGAATTGGAATAGGAACTTACATTAAGAAACTAGTACCTGCGTTTGATAATGTATCTCATAATGAAGCATTTGATTTTATAGTGTAACCAATGGAACGTTTGTTATTGTCCGCGTCATATGAACACATTTTTCATAGGATATAAGGATAAAGTGAGTTAAAATCTTAGAAGTTAAATTACTATTTATAGCAGAAAATTAGTTCGAGCCAAAAATGGAGGTCATTTGAGCCTGTAAAGTCTGTGTACCTGAGTTCATCTTGTGTGCTCTTAATAACTTTCAGTTGGGCACCTTCTTGATAAGGATTAAGATCAGGAATCCAGCGCGCAAGAGACTGAACCCTTGCTGTCACTGTAGATATAACATAAGAAAACAAAACATTTATAAAAGTTCAGTGACATATTATAACTTCAAATTTTATGCTTCAAAACATTACACAGTGACACGGGAGCCATGATGAGCACCCGATAATAAAACATTACACAGTGACACGGGAGCCAAACGTTAATGGCTTTCAGTCATTATTAGAGAATATGAAATAACATGTAAACAATTAAAAGAACAAATGGCACACACAACTTTTGGGAGCATATTTAAGCAATCGGTTCATCAACCTAACCTTTACACGTATCGAAAACTAAATGTTAATTACAATTACAATCAACAACTTAAGCCACTGCATAGGGTCTGGGTAAAACCCAAAATGTGAAACTAAAAGAGACGGTTGACCTTTGACTGGTCATAGCTTGGCCTTGACTGGTTATGTTGGTCAAACAACTATTTATTACCTTTATATCCATTCCTTTTTTTTTACAGCCAATCACGTAGAATTAGATTGTTTCCTTTTTGTTTCATCTCTATTTATGTAGCCTTTCTATGTATTCAAAAATCAAGAGTAATAAAACATAAAAAGCGACAGAAGCTTCTGGACCATTTTCTACATGGTATCAGAGCAGAAGATCAAGAAAACCTAAAAAAAATTTCCATGGCGGGGCAGGAAGAGACCGCAGGAAGTAAAAACAAGGCGACACAAAAAGGGATAAAACAGGTTGGCAACAAGAAAATTGAGAAGTGTTCATTTTGTGGACGAGAGGGACACAACAAAGATAGGTGTTTCAAGAGAATTGGCTATCCTGACTGGTGGCCGGGTAAAGATAAAAGGGAGAAACCGAAATCGAAGGCGGCATGTGTCGAGATTGGACCGAGCCCCATTCCGGGCCTTACCGATGAGCAGTACCACTTGTTCCTGAAGCACTTCAATGAATTCAACGAAGAAGCAAAATTTTCAAGTAGCGATGCATCTCCGGTTGCAAATATGGCAGGCAGATCCGACTCACATAATGATTGGCTCGTTGACTCGGGTGCAACTGAACACATAACATACAGGAGTGACTTTCTTGAAAATAAAGTCACAAGCTCCATAGAGGCTCCTGTTACCATACCAAACGGGGACATAATACCGGTCATTGGGAGAGGCGAACACACCTTGTCAGGAGGAGTTAAAATAAAAGGAGTCTTGCACGTCCCGGATTTTAATTACAATCTTTTATCCGTTCGAAAACTAACAAATGATCTTAATTGTGCAATGACATTTTTTCCCGATTTTTTTGTTATGCAGGACTTGGTGACTAGGAACTTGATTGGTGCGGGTAGTTGCATAGGACTCTACCGAATGGGGACAATGAAGCAAGAAAGAAGGGCTTTGATGGCATCATTCGATGTTTGGCACAAGAGATTAGGCCATGCATCTAATGAGAAGTTATCATGTTTGGACTTTATCAAAGATGCTTCAAAGAACAATCAATCGAAAGTATGTGACTCTTGCTTTAAAGCGAAGCATACTAGACTTCCATTTCCAATTAGTACAATAAAAACCACTGCTTGTTTTGATCTAATTCATTGTGACATTTGGGGTAAGTATCGCATGCCTTCATTAACAAAAGCGAACTATTTCTTAACAATTGTGGATGATTTTAGTTGTTCTGTGTGGACATACCTCATCAAACATAAACATGAAGCTAGTATATGTTTGATGGATTTTCATAAAATGGTCAAAACACAATTTGGTAAGCCAATCAAACGAATAAGGTGCGATAATGGTGGGGAATTTAATGCACAAGAAGGTATATTGTTGGAAACGTCGTGTCCACACACCCCACAACAAAATGGGGTGGTGGAGCGTAAACACAGACATCTTTTAGAAACAGCTCGGGCGCTGCGGTTTGAGGCAAACTTACCGAAGAAGTTTTGGGGTGAATGCATCTTGACAGCGACTTATGTTATAAATCGACTTTCGTCGAAAGTCATTCAAAATGTCACACCCTACGAGATTCTTTATGGACAAAAACCAGACTATGAGCTCATGCGAGTGTTTGGTTGTTTGGCATACTACTGGAGCACGGAGACCAGGGGTGACAAGTTTGAATTCAGGGGGAGACCGGGAGTTTTTATGGGGTACCCACCAGGCACAAAGGGTTACAAGGTATATGACATTGAAAATAATAAAATTTTGATATCGAGGGATGTCAAATTTGTGGAAAGCAATTTTCCATTTGCTCATATTGAAATGAATAAGGAAGAACGAAACGATGACATCTTTCATTTTCCTTTTGAAACAGAAACATGTCCACATTTTACATATCCCTCTCGATATTACCATGTGAATGTTGATGACCCCACCCGCATTAATGAAATTGGTAGTGAACCACTAAGTGAACAAACTGCCCCATCACAACAGAACCCCACTAATCATTTTATGCATGAATCTCATATGCATGGAGACACAGTAAATCATGTGGACCCACCTTCACTAACTAGTGACCAAGAAGGTACCATGCAAAATAATGAAAACAGTGAACTGGTTGAAGGAATTCATGAATCACAAACATTTCCAGTAGAAGAAAATGTTAGAGAAAAGAGGAATAAGACTCAACCGAAACATTTTGATGATTTTGTGGTGACGCTTCCCCCTTCGGTAGACCACTCGCAACCCGCAACCAATCAAGGCACCTCAACGGTACACCCCCTTGCTCAATATATCTCTTATGATAAGTTTTCAAAATCTCATAAAGCTTTCTTAGCGGCCATCGATTCACATGATGAGCCAAAATCTTTTAATCAAGCGGTGCAGGATGATAAATGGAAGGAAGCAATGAAGAAAGAGATTCGAGCTCTCGAGCAAAATGGAACTTGGACACTCGAACACTTACCGGATGGGAAACGAGCTATAGACTCTAAATGGATCTATAAAATTAAATACAAACCAAATGGAGAAATCGAGCGATACAAAGCGCGTCTCGTGGCGAAAGGATTCACTCAAATGGAAGGTGTCGATTTCCATGATACGTTCGCTCCCGTTGCAAAGCTCGTAACAGTTCGTACACTTTTAACGGTTGCCGTCAAGAGGGATTGGATTGTGCACCAACTCGATGTAAACAACGCATTCTTGCATGGAGACTTAGAGGAAGAAGTGTATATGAAAATACCACAAGGGTTTTCCAAGAAAGGTGAAACAAGAGTCTGCAAACTTAACAAGTCAATATACGGTTTAAAGCAAGCGTATCGGAATTGGTATAACAAGTTCACGGCTGCCCTCCTCGACCTCAACTTCAAGCAATCTAATGCTGATCACTCACTTTTCATTTACAAAGAAGGAGATGTTTTTATGGCTGCGCTCATCTATGTGGATGACGTAATAATCGCGGGAAATAGCTCTGTCAAAATTCAGGAAACTAAACACCTTGATGCTAAATTCAGCATTAAAGACCTTGGAACGCTTAAGTATTTCTTGGGTATTGAAGTAGCTCGAACTCAAGAAGGGTTGGGGTTAAGTCAAAGGAAATATACATTGGATATATTGGAGGATAGTGGTCTCCAAGGGTGTCGACCCAGTAAGTTTCCAATGGAACAAAATCTCAAGTTGGACAAAGGTGATGAGCAAGATCCTGTTGATGCAAGTAAGTACAGGAGATTGGTGGGAAGGTTGCTCTACCTTCAAGCAACCAGACCGGATATCACGTATGCCGTGAATGTCTTGAGTCAATTCGTATCGGACCCAAAACAGAATCACTTAGATGCAGCCATAAGAGTTCTTCGATACCTTAAGACCACACCGGGACAAGGGATCCTCCTTCCGAAGCACGGGGGCACAAACCTCACAGCGTATTGTGACTCAGATTGGCTTGGTTGTCCCTTCTCTAGGCGTTCACGAACCGGTTATTTGTTATTACTTGGAGGAGCGCCAATCTCGTGGAAGTCAAAGAAACAATCGGTAGTCTCTCGATCATCCGCTGAAGCCGAGTACCGAGCTATGGCCACAACTGTAAGTGAGGTACTATGGGTCCGATGGCTTTTGAAGGAACTTGAAGTGAAAACCGATGGCCCTACACCATTGTTTTGTGATAACCAATCAGCACGACATAGAGCCAACAATCCCGTGTTTCACGAAAGAACCAAGCACGTGGAAATGGACTGTTATTTTGTCCGAGAACGGGTGGAATCGAAGGAAATTAAACCAGTGCACATTGATACAAGGTCTCAAATAGCCGACCTACTGACTAAGGCTCTTGGATCACAACATTTACGTTCGTTATTGGACAAGTTGGGCATTTGAAACTTACATGCACCAACTTGAGGGGGAGTAAAAGAGATGGTTGACCTTTGACTGGTCATAGCTTGGCCTTGACTGGTTATGTTGGTCAAACAACTATTTATTACCTTTATATCCATTCCTTTTTTTTACAGCCAATCACGTAGAATTAGATTGTTTCCTTTTTGTTTCATCTCTATTTATGTAGCCTTTCTATGTATTCAAAAATCAAGAGTAATAAAACATAAAAAGCGACAGAAGCTTCTGGACCATTTTCTACAGAAACAAAGATTACAAACACAGGGAAAGCATAAAAGAGAAGCAAAGATTACATGGGATAGATAAACCAAAAGATAGTGGGGAGACAATTGAGCGAACTTATCTTTTGAGTTCTTCCTTGAAACTGAGATCTTACATTGAATTGAATCGTTTGGGGTACTTGATTGCATTCAAATCAATTCAATAACAATGTGAAAGAAGGGTGGGCATGGAACACAAAAGGTCTACCGTTCACTATCAATAACGAGGGTTTGAGGGAATGAAAGGAAATCAAGGGTACTAATGTAAATTTGTTTTGTTATTGTAAAGGAGGAGGATTGTGAAATGTCTATATTACCCTTCAAATTGTCTTAATTGTCCCTAATATCCCTATAATACCCTTATGAAATAAGCTTTATTCTCTTATACTTGTTGCTTTAAAAATTGTACCAATGTCAAAATTCCAATATGGTACATGTAACACCCCAACCGATGGCGGAAACATCGGGATGTCACGTATTGATGATTGTTCAGTAGCTCATGGTGAATAATAAATGTCATTAAATAATTTAAATACGTTACATACAATTGTTCTAGAATTTGTACATCAAATTGAATAAAACTATACACATATCTTCAAGCATCAATTCAAATCTTCAAGCAATTAGAACCTGAAACATGTTAAGTTGAAAATGTTTTTGGGTCAACAAAAGTTGGTGAGAATTACATAGGTTTTTGATAATTGAATAAAAATGTTGTGCAATTCATGTGTCATGTCAATCTAGTCCATATGTGAGAACATACTAGAAATAAATCGAGTGCATAACCAACCCTGGTGACTGTTATAATATGATACATCCCATACGCTCATGGTTCACTTAAATATGTTATACGATAACAAACACCCACGCTACCTTTGTAGGAGGCACGTATCCGGGTGGGATTGTCAGTCCAATAGATCTATCAATGTATACCGTCGGCTTGTACGGAGTTAATGATTATGCTAGAATGGTGCTTACTCTAATCATGCTCAAGACATAATGCAACATAGAAAACACATAGACACATTGATGATTGAATTGCATAAATGATGTTGTAACATGTTTCACCCCAAAAATGGTGATAAATAGAAAAGGGGCTATGTAAAACTCACCTTGGTAAAATGTTATATCTGTTGAAAAATTGCCAAATGGTGTTGCCCAAATGTATCAAGTATCACCCTATAATAAGGTAATAAATATGTCTAAGTCTATCTACAAATGTATATGTTTCTAGGGCTTTGAATTGGGGATAATTGCTCGTTTGATTAATATTAAAAATATTCGACAACTGAGAGAAATTTAGTAAATAGGTAACCAAAAGTCTTTTTATGAAATTTAAATTTAGGATGGTCACAATAATGTATTTAAAGTATAAAAATAATTTTTATAAAATTATTTTCTTTAAAATAGATTATTAAATCTATTTATTACAAATTGTCAAACTTTAACTTTAATAATTAAAAATTACTAAAATTAAAGAATTATTAGTTTAGAAATTATATTTCTGTTCTAAATATTCAGAAATAATTTCTATAAAATTTTGGTGCAAAAATATTAAAAATTGAATTTATTATGATTTAATTATGATTAAAACTAACAAAAATTGCTTAAAAATATTAAATAACTGATTTTTCAAAAATAAAAATCATTTCTGAAAAGTTTAATGTTATAAAAACTTAAAATAATTTTTGTGGAAATTAATAAGATCGTTTTGATATTTTAATGGATTTTTATAAATATAATAGCATAAAATTGATTTAATTATTATAAATATTAAATAAAATGAATTTCAGAAAACTAAAAATTGTAGATAAAGCTTTGACATCAGATTTGTTAAAAATAATAATTTTTTTTTAGAATTTATAAAAGGGTTTTGATAATTAAAAACGAATTTATAAAATTAAATGTATTATATATATAGGTATTTGATTTGTAAAAAAATAAAGGACAAAAAAAGACGCCACCCGCGGGACTCGAACCCAGGTGGCTCGTGTATAAGGCACCAGACACAACCATCTGGTCCAAGCCAGTGGTTGTGTTTGGATGTTGTTGGTTTAAAATAAGTATAAACAGACCGAACGTGTTCTTCCCAAAATTTTGAATACGTGCCCTAGATTTTACAATCGATCGAATTACACAACATTAACCCAATTAATCACGGGGTTAATGTTGTGCAGGTTCCGATTAACAAAACCCACCATAATAATCACACTTACAATTTCGAATTCGTGATTCTTGCTTTGGTCAAGAGAAAAGTCAAACTCGCTCAAAAAGCTTTAGAAAAACTGATTTAAACAGAAATTTGAGATGTAGAAAGAATAATCGGCGAGTTAAGAGTGGATTGAGAGGTTTAATTTATAGTGTGCAGGCCTAGGTGATCGAATTGGTATGTGTTGACTAAGAATTGAATGTGGGACGCGTTTAATCTTAAATCAGGCAACAATTGAACGGTATTAGCTGTGTGTCCGAGTCAGAATTGACCGATAATCAAGTAACCTTCCTAAACTGGATTGATTACGCGTCAATTATGTTGATTTGATTGGGTCAAACCTGCTGTCTCGCGTCAGTACCAGGAAGAAGAAGAAGAAACTGAGTTAAGTGATGTTATATACTTTTTAAGTTGGGTTTAAACCAACAAAGACATGTGGAGCAGGTGGTTGTTTCTTGTGTGTGTGTGGAGGTGGTCCGGGTTTGATTCGCGTGGGCAGCAAACCTCTTTTTTTTTTTTTCTATACTAAACAGACTAGTGGGCTAAGGCTTGTTGGGCCGGCTCCTTGGGCTTATAGAATGGTTTTCAAGGGGGGTTTGGGCTTTGGGTTTGGTTTGGGTTTGTTTATAAAGGTGTAGTTTAAATGTGGGTATTATTATTATTATTATTATTATTATTATTATTATTTATTAGAAAAAAAATGCATTATATATGTGTATATATATATATATGTTGTGAGTTAGGAAAAGTAAATATAGACTTGGGCACATTAGTATAAAATTAAGGATAATAAGGGTTTTTCGTATAAAAATTCCGTGAAAATTTTGCGATGTTACAGTACATCACTCCTCCTTTATAATGTATTATAGATTATAGATAAGGTCACGAGATGTTACAATTCAAGAACAACGTTCTTTATTCAGTAAATGAGAATTGGATTTTAATAATTTAAACTATTCGAAATTGATCGTTGGCATCCCAAACTAAAAAATTGGTCATATATAACCTGTACTATTAACATATTGGATTCTGGCACCCAATTTGGCTTACGTCACTTGTAACACCTAAAAGAATAAATATTCCTTAATAACGATTAATTAATATAATTATTTTATGTTATAAGCTAATCCGGCCCAATAGATAAAACCCACCCGATAATATAAGCCCAAAATATATTAGACTAACAATTGGATTCTATTTGTGAAGCCCAATACCCTTCGGCCCATTACAATTATTCAGCCCATTTAATATTTAACCCAATAAGTTTACCTGGCCCAATACCTTTCAAGCCCAAACCACCCGCCCATTTCCCTGCTGTGAATGTACGCATACATGCATACAACCTGTACAAAAACTATAAGAAAGTGAGAGAGAGAGAGAGAGAGAGACTACGTAAGAGAGGAGAGAGAGAGAGAGAGAGAGAGCGAAGAGTGAGAAGAAAGGATGACGACCGGACTGGTCATCTTCTCCGGTTGTCTTCCCCGACACCGGTCATCTCATCCGGTACCTTAGACAGCAACAACAAACCAACCAGTGAACTACCGCTCGCCTCACAACCCGACCCTTCAAACATCAAACTGCAACTCTTCATCTTCCAAATATCAATCTCTCATCTCTATAAGTCACCAACCAACCCATCCATTACTTTCTCCGGTTTCCATCTCCGACAACCAAACGACCAAACTAATAACCACCATCTTTATAAATCATCTTCTCCGATTACATCACCATCTCCGGTTCTATTCATCACCATCTTCGGGTCTTGATCCCTGACAAACCACACCTTGTAAACCTTAACAGTTGAACACCATCACCTCTCTATCACCGGTTATCTCCCTGACACCAGTCATCATTCTCGTCAACCGACCATCTTCAACGTCTATCTGACACCCCAACCACCTTTCTAATCAGTTACATAACCTTCTGTTCGAACCTGTTATCATACAACCGGTCACCACCAGTTAACTCATCCTGTGCCAACCAACCTTTGTTACCGGTCATCTTCATATATATATATATATATATATATATATTATATGTATACGTATATTGGGAAAGATGGGTAATATATCTCTGTTTACCCAAGGTCCGAGTTCCTCTCCGACTGTTTATAAAACTGACAAACCACCACTTCCTTCTCCGGTTGATGTATCATCTCCGGTTGACCTTTGGTCATGACAAACAACTAATAACCAGCAACACCTGTTCAACGTACACCGGTCATCACCCGAGGAGTTGCTCTGCTACAACACCACGGATCGTCTTCTCCGGTCACCTGCTATCATCGGTGACCGGTGGTTCCAGGCGGTTCCCGGTGGTTCCAGGCAATCCCAGGTGGCTTCAGGTATTCCCGAACCTAATTACAAGGAAGGTCCGTGGGATATCTCAGTTATATTTAGCGGGTATGGTTCCGTGGATAATACAACCCGGTTAACTCAGCCTTCAAGTTGACCCAAGATCGAACCCGGTTATGTCTTGAAATCGTTCAGATATGCATGGAAGCAAGGAGGTTATTATTATTATTATTATTATTATTATTATTATTATATTATTATATAATTATTATTAACATGAAACGAGTGGGACAATTATATTAACCCGATAATATTAAACCAGATACATATAAATATATATATATATATATATATACAAGAATATAAAACATTACAATAGAATATATTAAAGGATTGTCCCCACAGTTATCACGTGTATAAGCATTGCATGCGCTAATGTTTATAAAATATAATAGGTACAATATATTTGGAGATATACCGTTAAGAAATAGTCTACAGAATCTGGGAGAATATAATAGAGGTGAGTACATGACCCTTTCCCTTTAAAAGCCTTTGGGCTGATTACATGCTTGTCTAGTCGTTATCCGAGTATTTTGTATGGTTTATATTATAAAAGTGTTATCGAGTTGTTAATAGAAATAATAGAACTTGGTCGAATAGAAACTACGTAGAGTGGATCCATTCGGTATCATAGAGTATAGCCTGGACCAATTAGAGGTTACGGGACCATATATAATCGATCTATACTCATGGGAATATATTCTTCTAAACCAAGTAGAGGTTTAGAACTACAATAAGCATTTGTATGATGCTTCATCGATAATATATTCCACCTTAGAATGACCGAACTATATAGAAAGAGTTGTATGTTCGTTAAACTCGAGTTATTATTATAGTATGTCTAGAATTCGGCATGTCTCACTAGTATGAAAATACTAATGTACTTTAAGCATGTGGTCAGGTACTTATACGAAGTATTAAAGAGCAAGCCGAAGAATAGAAGATCTGGATAAGAAGAGGATACCATGGTTACATTTTATGTATTTCATTGATATTGAAATCCAGTTTAATGTAATCATTACAATTAAACCTGTTAATGCTAATCCGCTGCGCCACCTGGTCGTTACAGGTGGTATCAGAGCAACAGGTTTAATTAATAGAAATCCTCTTCTGATCCAGATCAACCAAAAGTATATTAGAAAGAAATATATGTTAATAGAAATTATAAGAAAATATAGAAAAATTATTGAGGAAATTACTAGAATAATATTGTGAGGTAAATTGACAATTTTTAATGGCCAGAAAATTGTAAAATTTACAGGCACGATTGAATTCTAGAAAATTCTTTGGTAATACTAAAAGTTATAAAATGATAGAAATATAAGAAATATGAATAAATAAGAATTATACGAGATATAAATAAGTTATTATAGAAGTATTCTTTTAATCGCTAGTATTAGTTAAAAGAATATAAGAGCAACATGTTAAGAATAAGACTGCGATTATAAGTTTCATGCCCTATCACATGAAAATTTATCAAATCTTTTATATCTAATTGAAAGATAAGATAATTAGAAGAAATTTATGTTGAAAAGTATTCGAAATCAAACATAATTAAAAGAATATATTTGATTAATAAAGAAAATTTATAAATCTGCACAAGTATTGTACTTCTACTTGAGCATTCCTATGATCAAGTTTCTAAATAGATATGATTTCCTCGACGAAATTCGTTCTACCTGCAGTTCATGCGAATTCCTTTCCGATAAAAACCAAACAAACGCAAATACATATTTTTGATAAAAATATAAATTTAATCTTAGAAACCATCTATATAAATATTTTCACGAATATATCAGGAAATATATATATAATTCCTTTTAAACTCCGTTCTATCCGTCTGGCAAGATCATTTCTTGAATCTAGGAAAGTATTTTCAACTCAGAAATCTTATAATAAGTCGATTAAAGAATATTAGAATCCAATTTATATTATTAAGAAATAATATAAGTGTCATCTCGATCTAAACGAACTAATAGAAGTAATATTAAAGTTGTATTAAATCGAGACCTTTAAGAGATACTTCCATTCCATCCGAAACAAAGTCTAAAGTCCAGCTCGTTGGACGTAATGTTTCACCTGAAGATTTCTTAGAATTCCAATCTGAAAATATATCAGCATACAATCTCTATATAATCACGTTCCTTTCCAAAAGTTTTGGGATCACTAGTATGACGAGACACGTGCAATCTGGAAGAGTGAGCCTTATATCTTGAGTTTTCGGTCTAAGGTTAACATTCCTTCGTGTTTAGCTCGAGATCAAGTCTCAAAACTCTTCAAATAACTTTTGATTCTGTCACGAGTTATTCCCTGACTTTATTTGTAATATAAACATTCACGATTTTGTTTATCGCCAAGTTTAAAAGATCGATTATACAACTCTATTTATGATTATCAACGACCTAGTACTACTAATTCATTACCTCAGAAATCTTATAAAGTATCCCAACCTGTTTAGTTAAACTTTTATCACTTTAACATCAAAAGTTGAAACTCGATCTTAACGACTTTATACCTCAGTTGTCAGCATCATTATGAATCGTTACTTCAGTATCCTAGAAACTATCCCCACCAGATTGTTATTACTACTCAAACCCAGTGTATTATATTCTTTATTTCATAGAATAATACATATGTCGAACAACCTTATATCTTTTCAGTAAGATTCAGGTATTCCCGAACCTAATTACAAGGAATGTCCGTGTTGTAACACCCCAACCGATGGCGGAAACATCGGGATGTCACGTATTGATGATTGATCAGTAGCTCATGGTGAATAATAAATTTCATTAAACGATTTAAATAAATTACATACAATTGTTCTACAAGAATTCGTACATCAAAATGAATAATACTATGCACACATCTTCAAGCATTAATTCAAATCTTCAAGCAAGTAGAACCTGAAACATGTTAAGTTTGAAAATATTTTGGGTCAACAAAAGTTGGTGAGAATACATAGGTTTTTGAATATAATTGATAACAATAGTTTGTACAACAATCACAGTTGTAAGATGATAGAGTATGATTCCGACATGTAACAATGCGTCTTTGTACAATCAAACCTTGTGTCGACTGATGACTAACTCGCAAGTTAGTTAAATGTTGTTACTGTTATCGATCATCCCTGAATTTATGCGGGGGGATGGCTTTGTCAGACCTATAGCGCTATAATCTAAACAGGCGGCTTGATCATTGTTAATGATTGTACTGTGTCTTTTTGTTACAGTCAAATGATAGAATGATAGTGTAATTGAATCACAAGTAAGTATGAGTAAATGGTAGTATAAAATGTTTAAACATGTTTCACCCCAAAAATGTAAAAGAGAAAAGGGGCTATGTAAACTCACATTGGCTAAGGTGAATTATCCTCTAAGTGTTGTGAATGTATGCGAGGCGAATCCCAAAGACTCAACAACGTAGCTAGTCGAAAAAGAAAGAATATCAAGCTTCCAATTCGCCAATTACAAGAGCTTATAATCAAAGCTTCAATTGTAGAAGTAATAGACTATAGAAGAAGGGTATGAGGGAAAGTTTAATCGGATTGAAACAATCGATTTAGAGGTGCAAAGTATAATGGGTCATAGGTGGGTTTTTATACTAGTTTTGGATTCAATTAGCCATTAAAATTGGTCAACACCATAAAGTAAGGTTTTTATGATGAATTGACTATTTGACTAAGACTTTGACTGTTTGACTAAGACTTTGACTAGGACTTTGACCAGGACTTTGACTGATCAATTTAAGGAGTGTGTTAAGTTTATTTTCTTCTGAAATACTACACAAGATGATAGTTGGCTCAGTTGGTTGTCACTGTGTGTTGGTTGGCTGTGGACGCGGGTTCGAGTCCCGGTCCACACAAATCTTTTTTTGGCAATTATTTCCCTAAAACTATATTATTCTAAATTCATAATATGATTATATAAGCCCGAAAGTGACTCGAAATATTTTTAAAACGTACAAAAGTGTCGAGATACAAATAATTATTAGTTTAAGGTATTTAAAACATATATTGTTTAAAACAATACATTCTTTTTATCATAAAAAAAAATTAGGGGAAATTCGCGATGTTACACGTGTGATATCTCAGTTATATTTAGCGGGTATGGTTCCGTGGATAATACAACCCGGTTAACTCAGCCTTCAAGTTGACCCAAGATCGAACCCGGTTATGTCTTGAAATCGTTCAGATATGCTTGGAAGCAAGGAGGTTATTATTATTATTATATTATTATTATTATTATTATTATTATTATTATTATTATTATTATTATTATTATATAATTATTATTAACGTGAAACGAGTAGGATAATTATATTAACCCGATAATATTAAACCAGATACATAAATATATATATATATATATATATATATATATATACAAGAATATAAAACATTACAATAGAATATATTAAAGGATTGTCTGCACAGTTATCACGTGTATAAGCATTGCACGCGCTAATGTTTATAAAATATAATAGGTACAATATATTTGGAGATTATACCGTTAAGAAATAGTCTACAGAATCTGGGAGAATATAATAGAGGTGAGTACATGACCCTTTCCCTTTAAAAGCCTTTGGGCTGATTACATGCTTGTCTCGTCGTTATCCGAGTATTTTGTATGGTTTATATTATAAAAGTGTTATCGAGTTGTTAATAGAAATAATAGAACTTGGTCGAATAGAAACTACGTAGAGTGGATCCATTCGGTATCATAGAGTATAGCCTGGACCAATTAGAGGTTACGGGACCATATATAATCGATCTATACTCATGGGAATATATTCTTCTAAACCAAGTAGAGGTTTAGAACTACAATAAGTATTTGTATGATGCTTCATCGATAATATATTCCACCTTAGAATGACCGAACTATATAGAAAGAGTTGTATGTTCGTTAAACTCGAGTTATTATTATAGTATGTCTAGAATTCGGCATGTCTCACTAGTATGAAAATACTAATGTACTTTAAGCATGTGGTCAGGTACTTATACTAAGTATTAAAGAGCAAGCCGAAGAATAGAAGATCTGGAAAAGAAGAGGATACCATGGTTACATTTTATGTATTTCATTGATATTGAAATTCAGTTTAATGTAATCATTACAATTAAACCTGTTAATGCTAATCCGTTGCGCCACCTGGTCATTACATCACTAACCCAGTTGGTGCCACGTCAGCATGTCACGTCAGATTGTGGATGTCACGTCAGCATGTCACATCAGATTGGGGATGCCACGCCAACCAAAACACTAACTGGGTTAGTGACTTAACCCAAATTGCATGCCAAAATCCAATAGGTCAATAGTTCAGGTTCGATATGACCAATTTTTTTAGTTTTGAGTGTCAACGACCAATTTCAAATGATTTAAGTTATTAAGACCTAATTCCCCATTAATAAATAAAAACCGTTGTTCTTGAATTGTAACATCGCGTGACCTAATTTCTTAATGTAAGTTCCTACAAATTCCAATTCCATACTTATTCATTTTATTTATTCGTAATATTTTATCATCTTGACACGTTTAAAACTTTAAATCATAATTAACCTTCTATTCCAAATTTTATTTATAAAACTACATCGTATATATAGAATTACTTTTTATATTTTAAACCATATTATGGATAAATAAAAAAAAAAAAAAAAAAAAAACATGATTTAGCTTGTTTGTTTTGACTTTGGTATCAAACAAAAACGACAGCAACAATAAATTACCAACAACTTTAAATTTGTTGTTTTTACTTTTTTTTTTTCGCCTTTTTTATTCACACCCCTACTTATCTAGATTCATCCCTCAGTCGCCTCTAAAAGCCGCCTCCAAAGCATCGCTCTTTGGCCATAGAGCGGTGCTTTGACTCTCTAAACTGACAATTGAGACCATAGCTTGTTGCTTTGGTCTTTTTAAAAAAATGGTGATTTAATTTATTTTAAAAGGTTTTTAATTAATTTCTAAGGGGTTGCTAAACATATCCCCTTTCTCATTTATTTTTACTCAACATACCACTCTGTTAAATTTCATATTAATACATTTCAAACCTTTTTATTTTTATATTGCCAATTTTTAATATTTTGTTATTAACTTTTAAAAAAAAAGAGTTTTTTATGTGTTATTGAATAATGTTTTATTTTTTAGTGTATATTTAAAACAATATTTTATTGTTTTAAATCTTTTTCTTTTAATTTTCTTAAGTACGTTTTGTTTCTTATTTTGATATTTTTGAACGTTTTTTTTAAACATTTTCATTGTTTTAAAACTTTTTCTTTTAATTTTCCTAAGTACGTTTTTTTCTTATTTCGAAAAGGAAAACACTTTTTTTCTAAATATTGATTTAAATTACATTAGAAAGCTTTTGCAAATGACTTTTTAGTAAAAGTAATTAACATTTTTTAAAGATCTTATCTTTAATTAATGAAGTATAATGGTTATCTAACATTTAGTTTGACCAACACATTTTATTCTTTTCTCAAGTAACCTTAAATGATGCAACTAAACCAATAAAAAAATTGTATATACCAAGTAAAAGAGGTTGAATCCTTACAATTTCATGATTTCAAAATAGTTGTATGATTAGAATGAACACAATGACATTGAAAATAACTTAAACCAATAACTGATTAGGTTCTAATTTTCATATGTTCCATAGCCTAATAAGCTCAAACGTGTTGGTGATTTAAGAGACATGACATTTCTTATGAATCAAGTATTGGAATAAATTTACATAACGTCTTTGTATATTTATCGGTAGCTATTATAATCATTTATATTATGTTTGATCAATTGCTGAATATTCTAAGCCCATAACTGATTTGTCTTTGATGGACGAACTTATCATTAGTTGGGCCTAACTAGAGTGTCCCCTGTGTATGTATAAATAGAGAGAGATTACTAAAGATTAAAGGTTACACACATTATTATCAACATAACACCATTAGAATTCGCCCCTCTCCCTCTCTTCCATAACCGATCCTGACGAATATACTGACAATCATGTCGACCTCAACGCTCTCAGCATCAGTAGCAGGTCTCACGAATCTCTCAGGTATATGTTTATGTGTTTTCCATTACATACTAACAAAATTGATGCAACATCAAGAATCTCTCGTCCATGGTCAATGGGTCAATGTAATATTTGCCTAACACTAGTCGTGTAAATCTTTCTCGGTATCGTTACAAATACTTTTGGGATTGGTTCGTAATAGACAACCAAGTCGTGACATTACTATTCCTAATTATCAGATGGAGTCCAGGTGATCTATTATCCACCATTACTATCATGATGACATCATCAACATCACCTCGTTGTTATCACCGCTTCCCTGACCTTCGTCTATGGCACATCTATGTGTTGCTATCGGTCGTAGTATAAAATTATATCTAGCAATAGAAACAATTTTGTGACTTATGCCAACCTCAGTCCACTATGGCCAAGACCTTTTGACAGACCAATAAACACACACATATTGAATTTGTGCGTGCAACTTGAAGAACAAAAGATATCAAGGAAAGCAAGAGATGTGTGCAACCAATTATTAGTACCCGAAAACTAGCCAAAGCTACAAATTTGCATGTATGTGTTGTTAGATGCTTGATAGCTTTGACCAAAGTGAATATTAAAATTTCCCAAAGAACTCAATTAAGTGCTTGTTAATCTCATCAGGCTTCTCTTGATTAATAAAGTGCGCCACACCTTCCATCACCACAACCTCCTCCAACAATGGAACATCGTTATGAAACCCGCCATTGTGTATGTAGTCTTTCATGCCCGGCATATAGTATACCAAGTCTTGGTCCCCAATGATAAATTTTGTTGGCACAATCACTTTTGCGCCACTCCATGGTGCACTTAGCTCCCAGTTCCTGTGTAACAAAAAAGGTAAATCCAACCAACGATATATTATCACATTAACCGAATGTATTTTCCATCCGAAAACATATAGAACTTACAAATGTGTGGCTCGATAGTAGTTAACTCCACCAGAAATGCCAGCCTTCTCTAACTTGCTAGCAAAGTATTCAACATCTTTTTCTGATAACCAAGATGGCAACGAAACTACGTCATCATTAGGAGAATGTTGAAATCCTTTCCCTTTAGGTAAATAAAGTGGCCCGCATTCACGAAAGGTCAAGAATTTTTTCACAACTGTTTTAGTGTCCATTCGAGCTAATTCGGCTTCAATATCCCCAGGTTCCTACACATATATGTAAAACAGTAATCAATATAAACATAAAGAGAAATGTATATTTAATTGGAGATTTGTTTCGTTGTTAGATGGTCGTTGGCACCCCCAACTAAAAAATTGGCCATATATAACCTGAACTATTAACATGTTGGATTTTAACACCCACTAACTGTTAAGTTGCTAATGTTGTTATCGGGTTCACTGACGTGGCACCAGTTGCTGACGTTGCATGATGATGTGGCACCAGTTGCTGACGTGGTTAATACACATCATCAGTCCACAGTGCTAAATGAGGGACACGTCAGCAACTGGTGCCACATCAGCGAACCCGCTAACGGCGTTAGTGACTTAACCGTTAATAGGTGTTAAAATCCAACATGTTAATAGTTCAGGTCATATATGGCCAATTTTTTTAGTTGTGGTGCCAACAGCCAATTTTGAATAGTTTAAGTTATTAAAATTCAATTCCCCTAAACCTAGAGAAGAAATATACATTTAAGTGGTTTTTTTTTTTTTTTTTTTGTTAGATGGTCTGCCAAGATTATAAGCGACTTCAGAGGTTTTTAGACATGTAGTTTCTCAAAGTTCGTTAACCAGGATAGCAAACTCTAAAAAAGTAGGACACCAGTTTTTCACGTGGCAAACGAACTTCTTGAGTTTGGCAATATGGCAATACTACTTTGACTAACCGACTCCCTAAACCTCTTAGAAATGCTTATGGTTTTTCTTTGCCACCTAAAAATAAAAGAAAATCTCTTTTATAGTTAAACACGTGTGTAATAACGATAAGAGTAGAGGGAGTGGGGCGGGAGAGCTCTTCATGGGGGGAACACCGCCCCCTGCAGGCGTGGAGGAGGGGGAGGGGAGGCTGGCCACGTGGAGGCTTCTGATTGGCCGATTTTATTTTTTTTACTTTAACACAATATAATATTATTTCTTTTACCCCATTTTCTCCCTTCCACTCCCCACAATTCCCCCCTCACCTCCCTCACATGGGTCCCACAAATGCCACATGAAACTTTACCCCCCTCTAGTCTAAGGAACACACAAAGCATGCACCATATATCTCAAAATCAAAGGTCAGGATGTGACAATACACAAAGATTCTATATATGTCATCTTTGTGCTTTCGCTCTACATGTATATACATGCGCTATATAATATTTACCTGAAATCTAATTACGTAGTGATCCTCCCCATATGCAGCACGCAACATTTCGACCATGTCTCCCATTGGGTTCCAAGGAATAAATGGCACGCTTAGATTCACTAACGCTTTGACTCTGTCTGGCCTAAACATGCACAGGTGCCAAGCAAGATACGCACCCCAATCATGACCTACAACAAACACCTTTTCACCTTCACTTGTGATAGCATCAAGAAGCCCAATCAAGTCACCTACTAGATGGTAAAGGGTAAACTTGGTGTGATCGTCGACTGGTGCACCCGTTGTGTCACCATAGCCACGAAGGTCTGGTGCCACGGCTCTGTAACCGTGATCAGCGAAATAGATGATCTGGTGGCGCCACGAGTACCATAGCTCAGGGAAACCATGAAGGAACAAGACTAACTGACCTTGACCCTTTTCGGCTATGTGGATGTTGAGCCCATTGGCATTTATGGTCTTGTGCTCTATCCCCTCCATATTGTTGAGTATGAACCATGAGCCACTTTTGTTCAGGTTATATATATAACAATAAAGAATATGCCGTCAACCAAAGAACAAATATGTAAACCTCAAAATACTCAGCCGGCAGCTTTGGAATGCAAGCCGGCTTAGATCCAAATGCTTAACTTTTACAGTAATTAATAAGAAAATAAGCATGTAGCATAGTATATCTTTATATGCTCCATTATATATTATCTAATCTTTTAATTAATGAACCAATTAGGTGCGGTTTTAATTTTTATTTTCGGATGCCTTGAATATAAATTTACTTTTGAAGTTTAAAATACTTTTTTTTTTTTTTTTTTTTTTTTTTAAATCTAATGTAACCGAGGACATATTTCACACAAAATGCACTCTTACCTAAATTTGAATCTAAGAGTTACTTTCTAAAAAGCATAAGTTTCTACCAAGCTCAACAAGATTAAATACTTATTCATCAATCAATTTTATGAGAGAAAATTGCTCAAATACTTCTTATGGTTTGTTCCAAATTCACCTTTGGTCCCTACTTTTTTAAAATTACGGTCATATTTTCCGCTTTTTGACATTGCTTCAACCGGATAGTCCCTAAAGTGAATGGAGATTAGATTATCCAGTTAAATAGGCGTGAAATGATAAAATTACTCTTGATATAAAAAAAAACATAATAATTAAAAAATTAAAAGAATTAATATAATGAATATTTAAATATTTAAGTGGGCCCCACCACCCACTTATATGGCTGCCCAAAAAGCTCGTAGCTTGGAGTTTGCTCGAAACTCGGTCGGAAAAAGCCCCCTTGATATAGCTCAATTTGAAACTGATCCTAGCTCGTCTCGGTTTGGCTCGGATAACTCTGACTTTTAATAATATATTATTTTTATATACATATAATATACTATAAATATGTTAAAAAGGTGGAGAACATGTTATATATGTAATGTTTGTTAATGGAAGAATAACAATTGTGTGTTTGGGATTGAATTTAAAGTTAATCAAGTTATTTTATTAAACTGTGGCATAATGATAATTGTCTAAGTACTCGGTTTATCAAACTTAATAATATTTTTTTATTTATTTCAAAGAGATCACTATTTAGGGGTGCAATCAGACATTTATTGCATTTTTGGAGGTTAATTCAAATGCTGCTAAACTTATATTGTATATCATTGAAATTTAAAACTTATTTTGTATTAGGTTGAACTTCATTTCAACTTGTAATGTATGAAGTTGAACTTATTATGAATATCTTCTTTTGAACTAATAAATAATATTTTAGACTATTGAATTTTGAAAGTTATTTTTCAATTTTTTTTCAAATTAGAGCCAAACCAAGCCGAGCTCGAGCTTAAATTTTCAACTCGGTTTCAAATCTGAGTCGGCTTGGTTATAGCCTAGCCCGAGTTTGGCCTGGCTCGGCTCGGCTCGTGAACTAATTGCCTATTGATTGTTATTGGAAGTTGGTGGTGGTTGGTGGATGTTGGTCGGGGTGGTGGTGAAAGGTGGAGATGAGTGGTGTGTGGTGGTTGGTGGATGTCGGTGCCGCATGGCCGGCTCAACCCTTTAGGGGGCCTAAAGCGAATTATCAATTTGGGGCCCTTTTTCCGAAAGCATAAAATATTTTTTTAGTTCTTATATAGTCCGTGTTGTGATACGTTGTGTCTAACGAGCCAAATCAAATCATAATTAAATGGAGGGTATTTGTAATTGTCACTTTTTTATGGTTTGTTCCTCTACTTCCTGGAACTGCACAGCCCAATTCAGTGTTTCAAAATAAAAAATGGTGGCCCTATAGATTTGGGGGCCCAAAGCTCTAGCCTCATTTCACTTGGGCTTGAGCCGGCCCTGTGACGGTGATGACGGTGGTGGCTTGGTGGTTGGTTGATGTGGTGGTTGGTGGATGTCGGTGGTGGTGTGGTGAAAGGTGATAGTGGTGGGTGGTTTAAAGTGTATGTGTTTTTTAATTATTATTATTTTTTAATAGCAAAGATGGTTTTTTCATTTCACACATAGAGTTAGGATTAAATACACAGTGAAAGAAAAATAGGAAGTCATAGGAAGGGTATCAAACGGCCTCCGATTAAACTCATCCAAGCAGCATTGGAATCGTCTCATCAAACCATCTCATGATCTATTGTGTATTTTTGTATCATTCTCATCCTTCTCATTTTTATTTTTCTTACACTCTGTAACAAACGCACCCTTAATATGAAAATATTGTAATAAACCACATGGAATCTGATTACTATTTTGTTATTTTTATTAAAAACCACATGGAATAAACCACATGGAATCTGTGACTACTATTGTAATAAACCACATGAAATCTGATTACTATTTTAATATTTTTATTAAAACCATTCTACTCAAACGTTTGAGAAATTGGATATATTTTTATTTTTTTACCTTCCATGTCACAAAAGTGTTTACATATTAAGGGTATGTTTGGTAAGGAGTTTTTAAGAGCTTTTAGAAGATTTGTGTTTCAAGCTTTTAAGAAAAAGTTCATACTCAATAAAAAACCTTGTTTGATTGAAGAGCTGGAAGCTTTTAGGTTAGGAGAAAAAACTCTATAGTAAAAAGCTACTAGTACTAGCTTTTAAGAAAAGAGAAAGTATACGATATAAAGTCCCTTAACGTAAGAAGCGTAAGAAGCCACCATAATACGCCACCTGTCAACTCTGGTTAGGTTTAATTAACCTAATTATGGTTTATCACAGGGGTAAATTCGTCTATATACACGATCATTCAATTCCTTCAATCACGTTGTAATTAACTTGTTAATTAATACGATTTCAAAAATTAATGAGATTCAAATCATGTTCGATTCAAATCATGATCGTCAACATCTAATCAATCTGTTATTCATCAAACCAAATCTTAATCTTCGTTTTTAGTGCTCTGTTTAGCGAACAGTAAGTTTAAAATTGATTTTCTTTTTTTAATTGAAATTATATGTGTGTTTATTATAAGTTTTTTTTATTGTTTTTGTTCGTTTTTTATAAGTTTTCAGGTTTGATATAAGCAATCAAGGTTTGGAGGGTTTTACAGATGTTGAAAATGAACAGAGGTTGAAGAAGATATCATGATGCGTCTGAAGAATCAAATGAGTGTGTCTGAAGTAGTTACATGAGTGCGTCTGAAGTTTTTACATGAGTGCGTCTGTAATAATAAGATTTTGATCTATTGTTGTTTTACATAAGTGTTTTTGAATTTTTATTCACCTGCGTTTTACAGTTCAATTATTGGAAGCAAACAAAAGAACAGTAATTCTCGTGAATCATTATTTTGTCACCTTATTATTATTATTTTGTTTATATATTATTTGATGTTCTGATTTTCAACCCATAATTCAATCACAGATTTTTTTTCAGCAATGGCTTCTTCATCTTCATTATCAAAATCTGAAATGATCAAAAGGATGCAAGAGCAAATTGCCAAAGATTATGCTATCGAGGGTCGTCTGGCGGATAACCTTAACAGGATAAATGATGGCATGAGTAAGAGAGATGAGATTTCCAAGCTTCTTATTTGTATGCCCGATTCGAGTCTTCATGAACTTGCTGTTATGTTCATGATTGATGCAAAGAAAGGCGATCTTAATCTTGTTGAACAACTAACAAAATGCATAGCTCTTTTGAGGTGTTCTATTCAATTTAAAATTCAGTTCTTAAAGTCTATGTAATATCAAGATCATGATGAAGTTATTATGTAATTTGTTTTTGCATTTTTATATTACCTGTTGTATGATTTTTGTTTTTAGTTAAATGTGTTTGAATTAATAAAACAACTGAACAAGTGCGTTTGATTAAAATCACAGTAATCTATTTCATTTTTGTTAGTGCGTCCAAGTATAAATTAACTTGCAGATTAGTGCGTCCAAACATAAATTCATACTAGATCAGTGTTAACATTCAAATCCAAAATAACATACTTAAAATCAAAATCAGTATCTAAGATGTTTAAAAAAGCATTCAAAACAAATGTTTATATGGCAGCCACCCTTTTCTCTAATTTTGCCGTGGCATTTTGTAACATTTTTTTCCTTGCTTTTTCTGGCCTTTTTGAAAACTTCCATGCCTCTTCAATTATTTCATCCTTGAGCATGTTGTAAGGTGAGAGTATCATCTTTGCGACGTACTTGAACCGCAATGCATCCAACTGTCTTTGCTGATACTTCGATTCACTGGCAAATCCACAGTTCCAAAATGCATACCCTTTGAAGGTTTCGAGGTATCGCATAGCGAATATGCCACAGTCTACTATGTTTTTAGTAGTCCTCCATGTCATTTCTCTTCTTATAATCTTATCTGTTATAAGTTTCTCAATTGCGGGTGTTGTAGAACATGTTTTCTTCCACAACCGGTACAAAGTGTCTCTACAAAACATTTTTTTAACAAACTCATTAGGTTATTATCATAATTTTCCCAGCTATATAATTTTCTATAATTATAAATAGAAACATACCAATATACCGGGAACGCCTTTGTATCTCTTTGCTTGGTCATCCCCCTCTGTAGAGTTGTCAAGCAACTCTGATGCCCCATTCTTCACATCAAAAGCTAAGACATAGAAATGCCTATCCATCCACATCGGCTGCAGAATCATGTCGAATTCGTATAACAATTTTGCCTCGATCTTCCGGAAGATATCATGCAGATTGCTAAGGTAAACCCTTTCTCTTTCTTCCCATTGAACTTCTTCCTTATAGTAGTCTGTAGGCTGAAAAAAAAAAGAAAAAAAAACACAGTTAAAAACCAATAAGTGTGTCCAAACATATACATTAGTGCGTTTGAATTTTTCAAATATTAACAAACATTATATGAGTGCGTCCAAACATATATACTAGTGCGTCCAAACATATACAATAGTGCGACGGAATGTTAATATACATATATATTAGTGCGTTTAAGTTCAAAGATTTTTCATACCATCATGTTGGTACAGAGAAATAGTCTTCGTATAGATCCGTCCTTCGTTTTCTTTAAATTTTCCTTCTCTTCATAGTTGAGGATATCTGTCCATACATCTATAGCATTTGTGCACAGCCATTGTCCAGGATGTAAAGTTTCAAAGATCACTTTCATGATCTCATTTCCACCTTGATCCCAGTAACAGATTTTCTGAAATCATAATTTTTTTTAATAAAAATCAGTAATTAGTTAGTAATAATTTATAAACAAAATTAAAAAACACACTTACGTTTTTTTTCTCGAATTGGTGCAAACATGTATTGTGTTATTCTGGCTTCATCTTCTGTTAATTTCTCAACAGTGCTCACTTGTTTCCCTGTGTATGGTGACCTCAAAGCCCATGAAGGATTTTTGTCCCTAGCTGGCTTTTCATAAACAGCCGGTGCTTTCGCTTTACCTTTTTTTTTGTGCTTATTCCTTTTTTGCTGTGATTTCTTTCTCTCAATGCTTCTCTTGGGGTGTTGCTTGTTCATTCTCATCTGCATGCACAGTTGGTTCTATTGTTTGAAGTTGAATAAATGATGCGTCTGTTATCCCCTGTGATTCTAATGAAACAGCAACATCATGCAGCTTTTCTGTTTTCTCTGTCTCCAAATCTTTATCAGCTTCTTTGTTCACTTCCTCGTTCACATCTCTTACCCTATACACCCCTGGTTCAACTGTTTCTAGCGCCGCAATAGCTGTATCAGTTATTTCGTCTTCTTCATTTACAATTTCCAGGTTTGTAGCACCAGCCTGATCATCCATTACCAAGTCATCCCCATCCTGATTCACATCAACATTTTCCAAATCAGCATCAACATTTTCCAAATCAGCATTAACATTTTCCAGGTTTGTTGATTCAACATTGCCTTTGACAACTTCATCATCATTTTCCAAATCAGCTTCAGGCATTATATTTTCTGCATCAACATTCTCATCTTCAACGTCTTTAGCTTTGTTGTTCAATTCGTCCCACTTGTCGCACAACTTCATTAATTCTGGTACCCACAAGTACTTGTTTCGTGCCTGTGTAACCATTTCTTCCATCTCGTTTTGAATTGCTTCATACTTTTTTATGTTTCTCTCCATGGTTTTTATCCAAACCTGTCAAAAATATTAGTGCGTCCAAAAACATATATTAGTGCGTCTGAAAGAAGATTAGTGCGTCTATAAAATGACTAGTGCGTCTGTATCTTAACATTAGTGCGTCTGAAATGTAAACTGTTGATCATTTTACACTAAACAGAATTACATGAGTGCGTCTGTAATTTATCATTAGTGCGTCTGAAGTCTTTTTCAGTTTTTTACCAATATATTGTACAGAAATACATTAGTGCGTCTATAAATTAATATTAGTGCATTTAAATATATACCTTCTTGGCTTTCATTGCTGACTCATATTCTTCTCTTCTAATCCCTTGTCTATAACTCAGATCTGGTTGAGTGTTGCAGTACTCAAACATTTGTTGAGTTTGTGTACTCATTTCATAATTTCTCCAATCTTCAGTGTCATCAGCATCATCAATTTGGACTCGTCTCGGTGGACTTGGACCCATATTCAGGTTTTAATCATCATTATCTAAAGATGTTGTTGTTTTATCACCATCCTTTTCACCTTGCATTTCAATCAAGGTTTCCAGGATATTACTAACCGGATTTTCATTTTCATCAGTATCTTCATTATCATCATCATTCTCATTTTCTTCTTCCTCACTCTTATCAGCATCACCATCATCATCTCCTTCATCATCTTCAATGTCAGTCAACGGCCCGTTGTTATATAGATGATTTTCCATCTCTGCAAGTGAACTACTAGTGATGTAAGTAATTGTCGGTATGTTGATTTGTATTTCAGAAGGATGTTTCTTGTTATATTCATGTGTGTAGATAATGTGATACCCCAGGAAAATCCCACATCGGCCGTGGCCAGGAGAGATCCTTGGTTCATAAGTAATGTCTTGCCTCTTAAATAACCAACGCGTTTTGGGCTTAATGCTAGTGGATGAGAGGAGAACTCCACAGTTAAGCGTGCTCAAGTGGGAGTAGTATCAGGATGGGTGACCTCCTGAAAGTCTCCACCGGGGCAACCAAGAACAAATCCGTGAGCTCTGGATGGGCAACCCATCGGGGCAAAGCGGACAATATTGGTGGTGAGAGGGGCGGGGTGTTACAGATGGTATCAGAGCCACTCCTATGCCGTTCGGGATGGTGGGTGCATACCTCATCAGGGACGATGAGACTCTAACAGGGGGGTGAATGTGATACCCCAGGAAAATCCCACATCGGCTGTGGCCAGGAGAGATCCTTGGTTCATAAGTAATGTCTTGCCTCTTAAATAACCAACGCGTTTTAGGCTTAATGCTAGTGGATGAGAGGAGAACTCCACAGTTAAGCGTGCTCAGGTGGGAGTAGTATCAGGATGGGTGACCTCCTGGGAAGTCTCCACCGGGGCGACCAAGAACAAATCCGTGAGCTCTGGATGGGCAACCCATCGGGGCAAAGCAGACAATATTGGTGGTGAGAGGGGCGGGGTGTTACAGATAACCTGCTTATTTTCAAAACAGTTTAATTGTGTTAGTAAACATTAATGCGTTTTAAAAAAATGTAAGTGCGTCCAAAACTGGCAATCAAAATAAATTCAAGTGCGTTTTAATAGATAATATTAGTGCTTTTGAAGACTTACACTCAGCATTACAATTGAACCATTATACTGGTCTTCTTTCCATCCTGCCTTTGTTCTTCTTAGACATTCGATCAGGTAAGAGCACCAATCCAAATTTGGAATTTCAGATTCATCATCCACGCCATGCAGAAAGCTTTAATTTATTATTGTTGACTTTGTGATCTCCTCGAAAACTGTGTTCCATAACACTAGAAAATTCAATTTAAACAACCTTCCACCATTTGGTTGTTGTCTAACAACTGGTGTTACCATCGCAACACTCACTTTCTTTTTCTCAAACTGACTCTAAAACTCATCTATTGTAGTGTCTGAATCTTTCTTTGCCCTATTTTTCTCAAGAACCTGTTTCTTCCCTATTGGTATCCCAAAAGCTTCATGCACCAATGAAGGTGTGATCTTGATTTTCCAATTTCCTGCATTTAGTTCGTTCTTTCCCTCGTCATAGTTGACTAGCAACCAGTAACCCAAGCTTGTTGATATGTGTTCAATTTTAATGTCCAACACGGATCCGAACCCCATCTTTCTAACTTCTTCTTTTTGTTCATCCGTGTAGTCCTGGATGCTATCAATAAACTCAGAAGGAGAGCATCTTATTTTTAACTTCTTCCCCATGTATTGCAAAAACTCTCTTTCTTGTATTTTCTTCACCTTCTTCTTCGGTTAATCTATTTTCACCTTTTTCCGTGGCCTCTGAAAATCTTCATTAGATGATTCTGATGGAGATTCAACAGGTTGTTTTTGTTTCTTCAACAGCTGCTTCATCTTTTTAATATCAACTTCCAAATTCTTAGCAGCTTCTTTTTTTTTTCTTTTCAACCCTCTCTTTAATTTTAATCAAACGTTTCAGTGGTTGATAATAGAAATCACCATCATCTGATGGTACATTTGGCTCTGCACAAACAATTAACATATCAGCGATTTAAATGCAGTAACAAACTACTACAGACGCACCTATTAATTCTAACATAACATTCTCAAATGCACTAATAAGATAATACAGACGCACTAATCAAACTTAAATAAACATTCTTCAGACGCACTAATATGATTTACAGACGCACTAATCAAACCTAAATAAAACTAAATATACAAACACACTCAAACAACAAATACAGACGCACTCACACATCAGATTTAGATTATAAAGTTGAGATGTTATATAAAAACTGAATGTAATTAAGCAAGTATTATAAACATTCAAATAACCTAGTTGCGTCTCATCAAAAATTAAGTGCTATTTTGTTTGTTGAATCAACTATACCTTTACTATGTTTTGACTTTGGTTTGATATGTTTATCTTCTCTTCTTCTTCTTCGTTCTTCCTTGTCTGATCCCATTTAAAAAAAAAAAAAATTTATCAGAAACGAGAATGAAAAATGACAGAAAAAAGTGATAATCTAATGATAAAACGCACCTGAACGTTTTGAAGACATTATGCTCTGTTTTTTGTTGTTCTTCGTCAATCTGGGTGTTTGATTCGTTTTGTGTGTGTTTTTGATTGATTTGGAGGTGTAAGAAACCCTAATTAAATGAGGTTTGATGATTGTGTTTATGTTTATGAATTTAGGGATAACCGTCGTTGTTTTTTAATTCGCGGTTTTATTTTGTATTTTTTAAAACGCGTTTAAATTTTCTAATGACTAATTTACCCCTGGTTAGATTTAATCGCCTATGGTTATATGATCTGATCACTTTGAAATCTAATGGTCCAGATTGGTTCTTATGCTTCTTATGTTAAGAGACTTTATACGTTATCTCTTCCCTTAAGAAAAAACTCTACTAGCTACAAACTTTTAATTAGTAAATGACACAAATACCCATTCTATTTTAAAAATAAAATAAAAACTTTCTTTACAAGCTTTTAATTATACCCATTTTGGTCATTTTATATATTTTATTAAAAGCTCCAGCTACTCTGCCAAACACCAAAATATATTTAAAAAGCTTCTAGCTACCAGCCACCAGCTAGTTTTGCCAAACATACCCTAAGTCACGTAGGCAAGCTATCATTATGTTTTTCACCGTTAGTATGTAACTAGTAATTCCACCCGCACGCGTTGTGACACGGGTATATCCAGTGGCAGATTTAGAAATTTTTTTAGGAGTAACACTAAGCTATAGTTTCATACAATGTCCTCACCCCGTTCAACGGTTGCGGTTGCAACCAGCAAAACCAATGCTAACTACAATACCCGATAAACCAAAGGAAAAGTTTTATGTTTTCCGGTTTCCAGCATTACACAAGCAAGGTCACACATGCAATTTAATTCTTCAAATTTATCATATTCCTTTAATGTATGATAAAATACCGTAAGATCATCCGAAAGACACCATATTTCCTCTTCACTAAAATCATTCGACTACATATCAAAAAATGCTACAATCTTAGGTATGTCAAACTTAGAAAACGAATCACAAGGATTTAAACCCAACATATTTTCTATCGAACTAGTTGATGCCCCCATTGAATCGTTTAGGGATAGGGTTTTCGGGGAAATGGGGCAAAAGAGTGAAGAAGAAAGAATATAATGTCAGAAGCGAGGGGGAGCCGGGATCTAGATTTTTTTTGTTAGGTCTTAATGGTTTGGGTTATGTTAATTTTATTGAGTATTTGGTTGGTTTAGTTGGGTTAGTGTTTGGGTTTAGTAGTAGTTAATTTGAGTACGATATATATTTTTTGAGTAACGTAAAATTTATTTTGGGGTAACATAACATTTATTTTAGTAGTAACTTAAAATTTATTTTAGAGGTAACATTTTAAAAAAAATCTTTAAAAAAATTTCCAATACGCACGAAAAAAACCGAGGGGCAGTGGGCGCGGCCCCTAGCCAAAGGCTAGGTCCGTCCCTAGGTATATTGCAAACATTGAATAGATTAGTCCAAACTTTATATGATGTAACCCAATAACATTGCGGTTTGATCAAAATGTAAAGTAATCAAATTTATATATTACAATCAAATCAAACGTATGCAGATGTAACCCGATTGATATATAGGAAACGTACACTCCATCGACATGTACTTAAGAAACTCGAGCACACGTAACCGTTATGTACTATTGATGCGGTTATAAAATGAAGTAATAGTATAAGATTATAATTGTAATTTTTCATAAGTTAAGGAGTTTGTACAGTGGATTTAAAGAAATGTCATTTGTGTAAACGATGAGTAATGGAAATAAAGGAATGAAGTTATACATTAATTAATCCTAAAAGGACTAAGTTGAAAAAAGTAAAAATGTAGGGGTGAAAAGTATAAACTCCACTGACATACCAAATTAGGATAGGGAAGAAACAACGAGTATAACTTGGGGTATAGCCAGGGGGGTCGTTACTCGTGTTCACTACAGCACATATTTTCTTAGTTGGAACTAGTGGCGACCAATTACTAATAGTAAGAATTATTTAAATCCAATACTCCTTCTTTATTTTCCTCAAAAACTATACTCTTATTCTACCACTTTTCTGCATAAGTTTTGTAATCTCAAGATTGTAAGAACAAGTTCAATTAATTTTCAACCTTGTCATGATCTATAAAATCAAATCAACTTTTTAAAGAATATCTTCAAAACTATGAGTAGCTAATGTTCTTTTGGTCACTTGGGGAAACAACCCCTTGATGAGGAATTAACTAAATGGGTTATGGATAAACAGAAGGCCTGTGTGAGGGAATGACTTTTAGTATTAATTAACATGTTAAAAGTGAGTTTCCAAATCAATAAAAAATCATCAATCTTGTGTTTGTTGAGTCAAGCGTTCATGTTTTCTTTGTATGTAGTAGTAACATGTTAATTGTTTGAAAGAAGGGTTAAAGATTATGGTTTGGGACTTTGCGTTTGGTAAACTCTTTGCTTAAGAGTGGTGGCAAAATCTAAGTGCTATGGACTTGATTTATTTCATCTTCACTACTCTTGGAGAGATAGGATCAAACAAAAATGTCCAAAGTGTTTTGTGGAATAAATCACTTTTATGACTAGTTTATACATAGTACTAAACCCTAATGATGGATAATTGCCCTGCTATATCTATTCAAAGTTGCGGATTTGATTATGACATTGCGGATGATCTCCCTTCTATTTCTCTCCAATATGGTTAAGATGTGACGATACCTACAATATGGGGTCCGACCACTTTATGAGATAACATATATAACTTCTTCCAATGTTTTAAATTAGAATGAATTCGGACGGTTTCTCTCGTGAAGTACTCGAAACCACATTCCAAGGGCGTAAGGTATTTTCTAAAGTAAACTTTCTAGAATCCATAACCAACTTAGTTAACAGTAACATCATAGGGAAGTGAAAGCCTGAGTGACCCTTTCTTTACAGTGCTTTTTACGTACTTAGAGCATTCAAATTAACGATAACATTTTCATTTTTATCTCTATAGCTACGTTAAAAATCATTAGTCTTTCTCTCACATTCACAATTAAATAATACGTTTTTATACTTTTATTATTACCTTTTCTCCCTCATTCACTCACAATTACTTTTAAAAAATATTAAGAAATTATAGATGTGAACAATGACTCCTTCAAATTTACTGATGAAAAGTAACATTTTCTCACTCATCCACTATATATAATATAGAGAACTAACTCACATAAATATAGAGATACTAGTGTAATCGAATATTCTTAGACATGAATGTTTAAATGTGAAGATAGAAGTCAAAAGAACCCAAATATCCTCATGTGCATTGTATTTACTACTTTTAACATCCAAATTAAGCATCCAACAACTTTTTTTTTGAACGATCAAACGACACTCTTTTATTCATCATCACCAAAATAAACACTAAAATTACACGATTACACGAATCCACCCCAACCCATTTAGCGAAGTGCTACCTAGGATAATACACATCTAGACCTCTTATACATGAGTACAACTGAATAAAACTGCCCAGATCACCCGAACACCCACTTAACCATTATCATACACCGAGAAATTCCACCACTTTGTTTTATCCAGGTCTGGTTGGCGGCCCCTCTTAATCATCCACAAGAAGGTCTCTAGCTTTATCTCCTCAAGTAGAACAGGGGTAGACTTGTTGATGTCATTGAAGAGTTTCTCGTTCCTACTCAGTCAAAGTTTCCAAATACTATACAGGAGCACCGCATAAATCGTCTTGATAACCACCTTAGGCCGGTTCAGTTTGCTGCACGTCTCAAGAATGTGTTGAACCGAACGAAAGTCTTCAGCATCCGTGATCTTTAACCACTGTCTTATATTCCACCATAGAGCCCTTGCCCACACACAATCTACAAGGATGTGATTCGTCGTTTCCGGTTCGTTCCCACATTTTTTACACAGGCCATCACCGACATTAATTCCCCTATAAGCCAAGTCTCCTCTGTAGGCATATTGTTTCCGAGGGCTCTCCACACAAAGCAGTTTACCTTAGGGGTAGCTATACGACTCCACTGAAAAAGCTGCTAAGGACGTGATGAACCAGGGCCTGCAATCAGCTCATTTCTAACCGTCTTGACAATAAACTCCACTGGTGCATTCTGTGAACTCCACGCCCAAGCATCTTCAGCCGTCCCAACTTTCTCAGCAATTACCAACAGCCATAAAGCTGCAGCATCCGCCAATTCCGAAACTGAACTTGGCAACCTGCTCCACGGTATGTCCCACCATGTCATATTATTCAGCAGCTTAAAACAATCGCTAACAAGTACGTGTTTCACCCTGCACAATTCGAATAGGCCTGGAAACCTATCCATAAGACGCACTCCTTGGCACCAAATGTCTTCCCAAAACTTAACAGTGTCCCATCTACCCACTTTACACATAATTTTCGACTCCAAGTTAATACCTGATACGCGGGGGAAAATTTTAGTCGTTTCGTGTTTAAGATTGTATTTTTATGCAATTTTATGGTTTTGGACACACTACTTTGATAAAGTTTGCGTTTTGCAGGTTTAACAAAGTTTAAGGTGTATTTCGGAGCTAAACGAAGCTTTGGATTGGAGCTAGGATGATTCAGGAAAGAAAACGAAGAAGAAAGATGGAGAAACTGGTGAAGGCCCGTCGCTGACGAACGCTGTTAGTCAAAGTCAAAGTGTGACACCCGGCATGTTCGGCTTAAACATAATAGTAACATCTAAGTCTGCCTTAGCGAGAAACGTTTATAAACAAACTTAACTGGGTTAGTTGAGTCGGGTCAGATTAGGATTGTCCAGGGTTCAATGATCTGGAGGATCATTGGGAGTCATTTTGGGGAATACACTAGTACCGGGTTCCGTTGTTGGTGACATTACATAAACTAATTAAGTATATGTGTAGATTATGGGTCGTGTGGTGGATTGTATACTTATACTTGCTTAAACGATGTACAAATGATTATACGTGCTTAAATATGCTAAGTATAGACTATTGGATGCATGCTTATGTGTTAAAATGTGTTAGAATGCGTTAAACACGACAAACTGGAAATCTGGAAAAAAGTTAACATGTGTTAAAAAGTGCTGTTAACATGTGTTAAAAAGTGCTGATGACCTGAAAGTGGAAAGTGGGCGAATGTGGAAATGGAACTTGAGAAAGTGGGCGAATGTAGAAACAAAGTGGGCGAATGTGGAAAGATTCCACATTCGACCATTACAAAGGGGCGAATGTGGAAAAGTTCCACATTCGACCATATAAAAGGGGCGAACCTGGACCTGGTATAAATACCATCCTTAGCCATTTTTCACCATTTCACAAACCCTAAACGCCTCCAAACACTCTCTATCAGCTATTATCATTGGGGAAGGAGTTTTTGAGCTTGTTTTTCATAACCTAACTCTCTAAATCATTACAAGTGAAAATCTAAGGTGTGTTCTTCATTTCAAATCCTTTTTAAACAATTTTAACTTGTTTTCATCTAAACCCCAAGGGTCCAGATCTGATATCAACATGTTTTATGGGTAAAAACCTTCCTAATATCTTTCTAAATAAAACCTATTCATAAACAATGAGTTTTCATACAATTTAACATGTGTTTATGTGATATTAAGCATTGTTTGATGATTACTTGCTATGTAGATGACATGACAACAACCTAGGACTGTTATTAATGGAGAGTTATGATTGAGACATGTTACAATTGATTGTTGATGATGTTTTGTCGATTAAAGGAATTTTTAGTTAGATTTAGGACTTGTTTTTGGATGGTAATGATAGAGTTATGATAGGGGTTTCTTGTTCATGATGATTTAAGTATGATGAGCTGATGATTGATTAAATTCAGAAAGTTTCCTAATTGGGTAATAATTTCATGCATGATGATGTGACATCTCCATAATTTACTATTTTAGGAAACTTGTAAAAACGGATAGATTTTGGGGTAAAATCAGTAGGGTTTCGTAGGAATATGTTAATGATGCTTGACTGCTGTAACTCATGATGTTTCGTGATGTTTTCGGATGTTTTCGACGCGTTTTTGGGAAAAACTAACAGCAGGGGCGAACCTGGAATACCTTCGACCAGTCTAACGGTCGAAGGTGGATCTCCAAGGGTCGAACCTGGAACTGAGGGGGCGAAGGTGGAAGAAAAGGGGCGAAGGTGGGAGTTTAAAGCCACCTTCGACCACTCAAAGCCACGTTCGGCCCTACGATAACAAAAATGAGATTTTTGATACGAACTAAGTATTTTATGCTTGAACCTTACGTGTAATCTGTGTGTACTTGATTAGTTAGGGTAATGGGTCACCAACGGGATGTCGGGTCGGTCTAGTGTGTCGGTTAAACATTTAAACACGTTTTAAAAACATACTTGGTTATGATCTGGACAATCGGGGACTAGATAATCTCATGGTTATTAGTCGGAACACTTATGTGAACATTTTGATAGATCTCCGGTAGAGGGATTATCAAGGGCTAAACATCTTTACTTATAATTGAAGAACGCAATCTAAGGTGAGTCCACGGCCCCACTTTTACTGCTTTAACTTTTGGGGGAGAAAACATGCGCTAAACAGTTTTGGTAACATATGTCATACTATGGTTTTAACTTTATATTGCTATACGATCTCTTGGAAAGTCCCGGGGGAAACCATGAATGTGCGGGTTTGCACAACGGGGGAAATGTGGATAGATCTATTGGGCGTGACCTGCCCCACTCGTCGGCTTGGAGGGCCGGGCGGGTGCATATTGTCTCGAACAGGAACATTATCGTGCTGAACATTACGGGCTGCTAAACATGCTAAACATTGCTAAACGTGTCCAGTAATGGTTTCCAATCGTAGTAGTAATAAAACATACGCCTAGCTAGCGTACTTGGTAGCATTGATATAGTATGGACATGGTAACACTTGGATAACATTTTGAATAAACCTGTGAACTCACCAGCATTATATGTTGACGTCTTTTTGGCATGTTTTTCTCAGGTCGCTAAGGTAGCAACAACTGGATCTAGGCGCACGAGTCGGCACGGGCGTCTAGGGTTTAGAGCATGGTCTTCATTAAACATTTGAACTATGTCTTTTGGGTTGTAAACATTTAAAGCTTCCGCTACAGTTTATGTTTTTATAACTATATCTTTTGAGTTTTGTGTTATGCATATAGTGTTGTTTATTGTGACCGTTGACTTGAATCCTGGTTTGTCATGCGCCTCGCGGTAAAACCCCGCAAGTGGAATTTGAGGGTGTGACAGATTGGTATCAGAGCCAATGGTTATAGTGAACTAGGACTGCATTTAGAGTCTAGTCTATAGCCGAGTCGCACACACTAGACGGTCACATACTTGAGTCGGTTTGAAACATGTACTAACTTTGTCGGGGTGTCCTTACATCATCATCGCACTTCTCTGTTACATCATCCGATCTTACTCTTGGCTTTATACACTCTTACGTTCTTCTTCGGGGTTTGAAGGAGAAGGAGTTGACTCGTTGGTTATTGCACGGCAGTGTCGTATGTTGGGGTAGTCTTACGTACTCTCGGGGTCTGTCCAGGATTCGGACATCTCCCTTTCATACCCCAATAGACGCACTTGCTTACACATTATCTTGTGCACTTATGCCTGTGATAGCATGATGATAGATGCCGATATTCAGCGACTTGAGTTCAAGCTGAGGGAAAACTTGGAGGATCATGTAGAGCAGTTTATCATTTCGGGTGCACACGAAATCATAAACTGAAATGCATGAGAATCCAAGTGGACTCTGAACTTGGATGCATAGTCCTGGATTGGGTCTAGACATAACTTTTCTAGCTACTAGTGGTTGACACTAGCAGTGAATCTGAATCTCTCGATTTTTGAATTGTCAGATCATGTCGGGCGCACGTGGTAGTGGACGTCGTGGTGGTGGCCGTGGTGGCGGTCGTGGTAACATCAACATGACCCAGGCAGAGCTGAACAACTTGCTTCAACAGCAAGTGAACATAGCCTTGGCTGCTTTCCAGGCTGGGCACAATGCTCTGGGTGGTAAGTTGGTTCTTACCTGCCTTGTTTCATTCTTGGGTGTCATGTTTCCTTTGTGGTTTACCTTTGTGTCGTGTTTCAGGTGCTGCTGTCAACCCACCTCCATCCCAGTGTTCCTACAAGAAGTTTAGGGACTGCCAGCCCCATAACTTCGCAGGGACTGAAGGGGCAGTGGGACTGCTCCGATGGTTGGAGAAGGTTGAATCTGTTTTCTTGATGTGTAACTGTCCTGTTGAGGACCGGGTCAAGTATGCCACTGCGACATTTGAGGGTCCTGCTTTGTCATGGTGGAATGCTATTACGCAGAACATGGGCTTGGGGGAAGCTCATGCTATGCTTTGCGCGGATTTTGTTCGGCTACTGAAGAGCGAGTACTGTCCCAGGGAGGAAGTGCAGAAGTTGGAGCATGAAGTCTGGAACTACAAGATGGTGGGGTCCGAGATTGAGGAGTATACCGTGCGACGCAATGAGTTGGCGGTGTTGTGTCCTGACATGCACACACCTGAGTACCGTAGGATTGAGCACTACATCTCTGGGTTGGTGCCGGAGATTGCTGGGTTAGTAGCTGCTGGGAACCTACCCACACTGGCTGAGGTCGTCCGTTCTGCACACAAGATGACCAACATGAAGATTTTGGAGGGTGTTTTACCTCCCAAGGGTTCGACTGTGAAGGGTTCTGAAGGCAACAAGAGGAAATGGGAGAACGTGGGTAAGAGTGCAGTGCCGGCGCCGTCTCAACCGGCCAAGAAGTTTGATGGATCTGGGTCGTCTTCAGCGCAGAAGACAGGTGGATACGTTGGGAAGCATCCCAAGTGTAACAAGTGTGGCTTTCACCATTCTGGGAATTGTGATCGGGCTCGTTGTCATCGGTGCCATCAGTTGGGGCACCATGCTAAGGATTGCAAGGTGGCGCTCATCCCAACCCAGACTCCTGCGGCTACTCCTGCTCCTGCTGCTCAGGGGACTCAGGGGAGGCAGGGGTGTTACAACTGTGGTGACACGGGACATTTCAAGCGTGATTGTCCCAAACTGAAGCAGGGCGATAACGGGAGGGGCGGGAACGGTAACGGGAATGGCGGCGGAGGCAGGACTGCGCGTGCTTTCGTCATTGGGTCTGCAGAGGCTAGGCAGGATCCAGACACAGTTACCGGTACGTTCCTTCTCAACAATCGCTATGTTTCTGTTTTATTTGATTCTGGTGCCGATAAGAGCTTCGTATCTGTGGATGTTAGTCAGTTGCTAGATGTAGTACCCACACCTTTAGAGGCTAAGTACTTAATAGAATTGGCTAACGGTAAGAACATCGAGGCGACTCATATCCTTAGGGAGTGTCACTTGGAACTGTCGGGTCTGTCATTTCCCATTGACCTTATGCCTGTACCTCTGGGTAGTTTCGATGTCGTTGTGGGCATGGATTGGTTATCGTTGTATCGCGCAGAGATTGTTTGCTTTGACAAGGTTATTCGGATCCCTCTCCCCGATGGAGAGATTCTTTCGGTCCACGGCGAGAAAAGCGGTGCTCCGCTGAGTATCATTTCCAGCATGAAAGCCCGTAAGTATCTTCGAAAGGGCTGTTCGGCCATTCTGGCACTTGTTAACGTTTCTACTGACGATGAGAAGAAGATTGAGGATATTCCGGTGGTTCGTGACTTTTCTGATGTGTTTCCTGATAATTTGCCTGGTCTTCCTCCCCATCGTCAGGTTGAGTTTGGTATTGATCTTGCTCCGGGCGCAGCTCCTATTGCCCGAGCCCCGTATCGTCTTGCACCTCCCGAGATGCAAGAGTTATCCAGCCAGTTACAGGAACTCTTGGAAAAGGGTTTCATTCGACCGAGCTCGTCCCTGTGGGGAGCTCCTATTTTGTTTGTGAAGAAGAAGGATGGGAGCCTTCGTATGTGTATTGATTACCGTGAGCTGAACAAAGTGACCATCAAGAATCGTTATCCTCTCCCTCGCATTGATGATCTCTTTGACCAGCTTCAGGGCTCCAGCTACTTCTCGAAGATTGACTTGCGGTCCGGTTACCACCAGTTGCGCGTCAGGGAAGCTGACATCCAGAAGACTGCTTTTCGCACTCGCTATGGCCATTTTGAGTTCCTGGTCATGCCTTTCGGTCTCACTACTTCACCGGCGGTGTTCATGGATTTGATGAACCGCGTTTGTAAACCGTACCTCGATAAGTTCGTCATCGTGTTCATTGATGACATTCTGATTTATTCCAAGAACAAGGCAGATCATGAGGAACATCTGCGGTTGGTCTTGGAACTTTTGAGACGGGAGCAGTTGTATGCTAAGTTCTCAAAGTGTGATTTTTGGTTGCGGGAAGTTCAATTCCTAGGGCATGTGGTGAATGAACTGGGAATTCATGTCGATCCGGCTAAGATCGAAGCTATTAAAGACTGGGAAGCACCAAAGACGCCATCTGAGGTGCGGCAATTCCTAGGTCTTGCAGGTTACTACCGGCGTTTTATCGAGGGATTTTCGAAGATCGCTCAACCCCTCACCGCTCTCACCCAGAAGGATCGAAATTTTGACTGGGACGAACCACAGGAATCAGCATTTCAGATGCTGAAGCTTAAACTTTGTTCTGCACCTATCTTATCCTTGCCGGAGGGTACGGATGATTTTGTTGTGTACTGTGATGCTTCGATTCGGGGTCTCGGTTGCGTGTTGATGCAACGTGGGAAGGTTATCGCTTATGCTTCTCGCCAACTCAAGGTTCACGAGAAGAACTATACTACTCACGACTTGGAGCTGGGTGCAGTAGTATTTGCGTTGAAAATCTGGAGGCATTACTTGTACGGTACCAAGTGTGAAGTATACACCGATCACAAGAGTCTCCAGCATATTTTCGACCAGAAGGTGTTAAACATGCGGCAACGTCGTTGGGTTGAGCTCTTGAACGATTACGACTGTGCGATCAAATATCATCCTGGCTAGGCAAACGTTGTGGCGGATGCCTTGAGCAGGAAGGAGTCGGCGAAGCCTCGGCGTGTCCGAGCCTTGCAGCTTACCATTCATTCCTCCTTGCCTGACCGGATCCGTTCGGCTCAGGTGGATGCCTTGAAGGAGGAAAACCTTAAGGCCGAAACGATGCATAGTGCGGACAAACATCTTGAGCTTAGGTCTGATGGCCTACACTACTTCGCTGGGCGTGTTTGGGTTCCTTTACTCGGGGGATTACGGGAGCTTGTCTTGGACGAGGCTCACAAATCCCGGTATTCTATTCATCCAGGCTCCGATAAGATGTATCAGGATCTGAAGATACTTTATTGGTGGCCGAACATGAAGGCTGATATAGCCTCCTATGTGAGCAAATGCTTGACCTGTGCTAAGGTCAAGGTGGAGTATCAGAAGCCGTCTGGTCTCCTACAGCAACCTGAGATTCCAGAATGGAAGTGGGAGCGGATCACGATGGATTTCGTCACCAAGTTACCAAGATCACCAAGTGGTTGTGACATGATTTGGGTGATCGTCGACCGGTTGACGAAATCGGCACACTTCATACCTATTAAGGAAACGGATGGACTCGAGCGGTTGGCTCGACTCTACCTTAAGGAGGTGGTCTCTCGGCACGGGGTGCCTGTTTCTATCATTTCTGATCGTGATTCCCGCTTTGCTTCGCGTTTCTGGAAGGCTCTTCATAAGGCCTTGGGTACTCAGCTGGATATGAGTACGGCTTATCATCCGCAAACTGACGGTTAGAGTGAGCGGACGATACAAACACTGGAGGACATGCTGCGGGCATGTGTCATCGATTTTGGCAAGGGTTGGGAGACTCACCTGCCGTTGGTGGAGTTCTCCTACAACAACAGTTACCACTCCAGTATCGGGGCAGCTCCGTTCGAAGCTCTGTATGGACGGAAATGCCGATCTCCCTTGTGTTGGGCCGAGGTGGGCGAGAGCCAGCTCACTGGCCCGGAACTTGTGTACGAAACTTCGGAGAAAATCGTACAGATCCGTAACCGTTTGGCAGCTGCACGGGATCGTCAGAAGAGCTATGCCGATCGCCGTCGCAAACCACTAGAGTTCCAGGTTGGGGACAAGGTGCTTCTGAAAGTTTCACCATGGAAGGGCGTCATACGCTTTGGAAAGCGTGGCAAGCTTAACCCTCGTTACGTCGGACCGTTCGCAATCCTGGAACGGATTGGGCCGGTGGCGTACAGACTTGATTTACCGACGGAGCTCGGTAATGTTCATAACGTCTTCCATGTGTCTAACTTAAGGAAGTGTTTGGCTGACGAATCTCTTGTTGTATCACTGGAAGAGATCAAGGTTGATGATCGTCTTCGCATTGTGGAGGAACCCGTGGAGATTCTGGATTACAAGATTCGTAGCCTTCGGCGGAGTAAAATCCGCATCGTTAAAGTTCGTTGGAACTCGGATCGTGGACCGGAGTTCACGTGGGAACGAGAAGACCAGATGAAGGCTAAGTACCCTCACCTCTTTCCGAAGCGCGCGTTCGAGTCCAGGCATGTTACTACTGAAGCAGAGTGAATCTCGGGGCGAGATTCCCTTTCAACGTGGGGATGATGTGACAACCGGTAACTTTTCTTTTCGTTTTCTTCCTTTTCGTCTTTTTCATTTTTGGGCTTCGTGCAATTTTCGGGACGAAAATTCTTTCAACGTGGGGATGATGTGACACCCGGCATGTTCGGCTTAAACATAATAGTAACATCTAAGTCTGCCTTAGCGAGAAACGTTTATAAACAAACTTAACTGGGTTAGTTGAGTCTGGTCAGATTAGGATTGTCCAGGGTTCAATGATCTGGAGGATCATTGGGAGTCATTTTGGGGAATACACTAGTACCGGGTTCCGTTGTTGGTGACATTACATAAACTAATTAAGTATATGTGTAGATTATGGGTCGTGTGGTGGATTGTATACTTATACTTGCTTAAACGATGTACAAATGATTATACGTGCTTAAATATGCTAAGTATAGACTATTGGATGCATGCTTATGTGTTAAAATGTGTTAGAATGCGTTAAACACGACAAACTGGAAATCTGGAAAAAAGTTAACATGTGTTAAAAAGTGCTGTTAACATGTGTTAAAAAGTGCTGATGACCTGAAAGTGGAAAGTGGGCGAATGTGGAAATGGAACTTGAGAAAGTGGGCGAATGTAGAAACAAAGTGGGCGAATGTGGAAAGATTCCACATTCGACCATTACAAAGGGGCGAATGTGGAAAAGTTCCACATTCGACCATATAAAAGGGGCGAACCTGGACCTGGTATAAATACCATCCTTAGCCATTTTTCACCATTTCACAAACCCTAAACGCCTCCAAACACTCTCTATCAGCTATTATCATTGGGGAAGGAGTTTTTGAGCTTGTTTTTCATAACCTAACTCTCTAAATCATTACAAGTGAAAATCTAAGGTGTGTTCTTCATTTCAAATCCTTTTTAAACAATTTTAACTTGTTTTCATCTAAACCCCAAGGGTCCAGATCTGATATCAACATGTTTTATGGGTAAAAACCTTCCTAATATCTTTCTAAATAAAACCTATTCATAAACAATGAGTTTTCATACAATTTAACATGTGTTTATGTGATATTAAGCATTGTTTGATGATTACTTGCTATGTAGATGACATGACAACAACCTAGGACTGTTATTAATGGAGAGTTATGATTGAGACATGTTACAATTGATTGTTGATGATGTTTTGTCGATTAAAGGAATTTTTAGTTAGATTTAGGACTTGTTTTTGGATGGTAATGATAGAGTTATGATAGGGGTTTCTTGTTCATGATGATTTAAGTATGATGAGCTGATGATTGATTAAATTCAGAAAGTTTCCTAATTGGGTAATAATTTCATGCATGATGATGTGACATCTCCATAATTTACTATTTTAGGAAACTTGTAAAAACGGATAGATTTTGGGGTAAAATCGGTAGGGTTTCGTAGGAATATGTTAATGATGCTTGACTGCTGTAACTCATGATGTTTCGTGATGTTTTCGGATGTTTTCGACGCGTTTTTGGGAAAAACTAACAGCAGGGGCGAACCTGGAATACCTTCGACCAGTCTAACGGTCGAAGGTGGATCTCCAAGGGTCGAACCTGGAACTGAGGGGGCGAAGGTGGAAGAAAAGGGGCGAAGGTGGAAGAAAAGGGGCGAAGGTGGAAAAAAGGGGCGAAGGTGGGAGTTTAAAGCCACCTTCGACCACTCAAAGCCACGTTCGGCCCTACGATAACAAAAATGAGATTTTTGATACGAACTAAGTATTTTATGCTTGAACCTTACGTGTAATCTGTGTGTACTTGATTAGTTAGGGTAATGGGTCACCAACGGGATGTCGGGTCGGTCTAGTGTGTCGGTTAAACATTTAAACACGTTTTAAAAACATACTTGGTTATGATCTGGACAATCGGGGACTAGATAATCTCATGGTTATTAGTCGGAACACTTATGTGAACATTTTGATAGATCTCCGGTAGAGGGATTATCAAGGGCTAAACATCTTTACTTATAATTGAAGAACGCAATCTAAGGTGAGTTCACGGCCCCACTTTTACTGCTTTAACTTTTGGGGGAGAAAACATGCGCTAAACAGTTTTGGTAACATATGTCATACTATGGTTTTAACTTTATATTGCTATACGATCTCTTGGAAAGTCCCGGGGGAAACCATGAATGTGCGGGTTTGCACAACGGGGGAAATGTGGATAGATCTATTGGGCGTGACCTGCCCCACTCGTCGGCTTGGAGGGCCGGGCGGGTGCATATTGTCTCGAACAGGAACATTATCGTGCTGAACATTACGGGCTGCTAAACATGCTAAACATTGCTAAATGTGTCCAGTAATGGTTTCCAATCGTAGTAGTAATAAAACATACGCCTAGCTAGCGTACTTGGTAGCATTGATATAGTATGGACATGGTAACACTTGGATAACATTTTGAACAAACCTGTGAACTCACCAGCATTATATGTTGACGTCTTTTTGGCATGTTTTTCTCAGGTCGCTAAGGTAGCAACAACTGGATCTAGGCGCACGAGTCGGCACGGGCGTCTAGGGTTTAGAGCATGGTCTTCATTAAACATTTGAACTATGTCTTTTGGGTTGTAAACATTTAAAGCTTCCGCTACAGTTTATGTTTTTATAACTATATCTTTTGAGTTTTGTGTTATGCATATAGTGTTGTTTATTGTGACCGTTGACTTGAATCCTGGTTTGTCATGCGCCTCGCGGTAAAACCCCGCAAGTGGAATTTGAGGGTGTGACACAAAGTCAAAGAAATCAATGTTTTTAGGAAAATTAATGGGACTTTGACCAGAGACTTTGACCCGAGACTTTGACCAAATACTTTGACCAAGACTATTGACCAAGACTTTGACTAAACTAAATGGTCATTAAGAGGAGTTTGACAATGGAGACTATATAATGAAGTCTTGAGAGTAATCTCTCATCATCTCTCATACTTCATCTCTACACCAAAAATCCAAATCCATCCTACAATCATCTTTTCATCACCTCCTCAAGATCCAAGATTCTAGATTTCAAGGTTGAAGATTGAAGAACACGAACAGTTGAAGAATTCTAGCCATGCTAGGCTAAACTCTTATTCATATCCGGGTGTAAAACATTGATTCTAGGGTTCTAAACATTTGGGTATTTTCTATTTTATATTTGCTTTTGAATGTCAAACAATTGTGTTGAATTGCGATTAATCTTATGTTGAAGCCATTTTAGTTAATTGATCTTGTGCCAATTTCTAGTGTCATTAACATGGTTCCTTGCTTTAACACAAATCTAGGGTTGTATGTTCTAGAGTTATAAAGTATATTATCGTCCATCATAGATGTTGATGATTCTTGATACCTACACCTAATGAGACAACCAACCCGCGTACATCATTTGCAATAATTATAATTGCCCCATTTGTTAGAGCCTTAGTAATCAATTGTTGAAACCCGGGTGTGAATCTTTATTTATTATTGTTTACAACTCATTTCTACTAATTACTTTCATTGCAATTTAATTTCAAGTTTTACTAAAACAATCAAAATATTTTCACATAATCTTAAATGAATACAATAGCAAGCTTCATAATCAGTTAGACACCTTCATAAATATTTTCCAATCAACTAAACAACATTCACTAACCACACGCTTCTTGGATTCGATACCCTACTTACCCTAGCTACCTAGGTTATTTAGGTTTTGTATGACCCGTGACGACCGGCTCATCAATACCTCTACTTTGGAACCCAACAACTAATGGGCAAAATCCATGACAAACTCTTAACATAAAGGTTGATTAGTGTCGTTAATAAAGGAAAAAGACTACCCACCTAATAGCATTCACAATGCTGCTTAGGTGGAAAAGTTCGATTTGAAAGACCACCCTCACGGACCATCATTGCGATAGGCATGAAGTCCGGCCTCATGGCTCATGTCCTTGGACCTGTATATGGTCGTCGTACACATCTCACCTAAACATCTATCTATTATAATAAGGTTTATTGGATTTTATTACTCTTAACTTTCAGAGTTTGGCCGGCAATACTTCCAACTACAGAAATGTTTGCCAGCATTTCCAACTTTTAAGGTATTTTCCACTGGCACTCCCAAACTAACCCGGTTAGTTTGTTCATTTAGTTTCCTGACGTGGGCATTATTGAACAGGTATGTCAATCATTAACATATGCTTACTTTACACATCAGAATCACCTACAATCTTTTTACTCGATAGCAGTTAGATCATGTTTATTTATCTTTAAAATTGATCTTCACTGCTTGCCTTTAATAGCAATTTGTTTTTTTTTTTTTTTCGGGTTTACATCACAATTTTAAAGTGTACTAAGAAAGTGACAGTTGTACATGGACGAGTGTTAATCATTTAAAAAAATTCTAAAAAAACGGCCTATCCCTTTTATAGTACATGCACTTTGTCACTTCATATTAGATTTTACTATCACAAGACGCTCCGGGGAATAAAGTAGTAATTAATGTATGTAATGGTGGTTTGTTGAGTTGTGGTGTTGTTGGAAGAACCGAAAAATCTAGTCTACTCTTTAGCGGGTAATATTTCAATTCATATTTTAAACCATCTACCAATAGTCGTTTTTAGATCAACTTGTGTAAGAACACTACACAAGCCTATCGTCTTCTTCATTGGAGACAAAAGGTTCTGGTTCTGACCCATTACCCCACAACATGCCTCCTTTCCCAGTAATGGCCCCTCAAATTTTGTTTCCAACATGTTTCTTGTAACGGCACCAACAACTCTCACAAACGTCCAATTCCACCACTCATTGCAAAAACCAACGGATACAATCCATCGCCAACAAATCATGTATATCATCAAACCATAATTCAACAAACAACACAAGTAACTTCAGGCAATTCCTTAACATTGCATAAAGGAAAATTGGGATTTTTAATCAACCTGCCTATGGAGTATGGACACTTTCAACTGATAAATAGGTTGGATGATTATTATTATTATTTTTTTGAACGGCAAAACACTTTTTATATATATAAAAAGAGCCAGCAAGCGGCTGAGAGAATACAAAAACCAAAACGAAATCAAACTAGCCAAACCAGGCGTCCCCAATTACAAACTAATTAAGATGATTATTATATACATTTCCAAGTTGGAGGTTTTAAATTCTTAAGATTTTAATTTTACTCCGTAAATCAGCCTTAAAAAAAGGCAAACAACACAATAAATCTCTCTAAAAACATTAATCTTTTAATATGTTAAAAAAAAAAACAAACAAAACAAAAAGCAAATGCAAATGAATTATAATGCCTAAATAAGGAGCGGAACCATAGGGGTCAACAGGGTCTGTTGTGCCCATTGACCTCATGGCCACCAGTTATGGACTTTGAAGCGGGTAGAGAAAGAGCGGTATGAATAATGATGACCCTGAATAAAAAAGTTTTGGTTCCGTCACTTGAGATGAAGTCACGTGACCAAGTAAATTGGCACGTGGGCGGGTGAAATCCTATGACTTTGCTCCATGTTGAATTCATTGAGATCAATATATGGTATATTGATTTTTCCAGCTAGTTGTCCAGAAAACGACCGGCTGCTGGAGTACCCGCTTCTGCTATCCGCTAAATACACCGGTCCAGCGCCACCATAGACGCGGTGGAAGCTGCTGTTGTTGTCGGTAGAAGAATTGCGTTTGCGTTTAAAGAAACAAAGGGCATTCTTCCACCACCTTTTACGGCTCTTTTTTATCTTCTTGCTGTTGTCATCTCTAGAGACAGGTTTTTGAAGCTTGAAATTAAGGCTGTCAATGGCTGACCTGAAGGAAGATGACTTACGCTTATGAGTTATTGCTTCTTCGAACACCTGCACAATTGAACACAGTTTGTTTGTTATGCATTATTCAATTACTGCCATGATAGAGTATTATATTAAGTGATGTAATGAAGAAATGGACCTGAAAATAGTCGATTTGTGGATCGAAACCGTAGTCACTGAAATGTTGAGGTTCATCAATAGTGAAAATGGGGGATTGGTTGGTCATGATTTCACAATCACTATGTCAGTTAGTAAGGTGAAGTGAGGTAGGGGACTAGGGGTGTGGATAATGAGTTATATAACTTATAAGATGAATATATATGGGTATGGAAGTGATATATAATTTAGGGTTTGAATTTCTGAAAATAGAAACACAAATGCACAACGCAAAAGATATTTTTGAAATTCGGTAGTTTGAGTTTGATGTTAAGATATTCGGGTTAGTTTTAGGTTAAACTTGCAAACACGTATAACTAAACGTCTAAACGGGGTCTTGTTTTTGTTGACATGGCAGGTACACGGATTGATACGTTTAACCTATTTGTTTTTGTAATTTTTCAAAATTAAATGTTATGTGTGTTATAACTTAAGCTGAGTTGGTAATTTATGATAAAGATGTAAAAGATAAAATATAAATAAGCATTACGTTCTATAGTTTAAAAATTAATTAAGTTATTAACATAGGTATTTGTTATAAAATTAATATGTCAAAATAAAATAAAACAAAATTTCAGATTAACAAGTCGTGTGTGTATTAACCTGTTGAAACTCATGTTGTGTTAAAGTTTAGGTATCTAACATAATTTTCAAGTTCGTGTGTCAATCCGGGTTTATGTCACATTTTCATGTCTATGTTTATCCTGCCAACCAACCCTAAATTAAATGATAACACCACTTGTGTATTAATACAAACTAAATTAACATAATAGTAAGTCATTGCATGTGAGATAGCTGTTCGGAGGGGAGGTTTTAAATGGTCGGGGTGGGCCGTGGGGGCACATTTTAAGGTCGTGATCGTATTAAATGGCCTTCACGTTTGGACTTATTGCACATTTGCACAATTGCACCTGCTTACTTAAGTTTCAAGGGTAACCCTTGAAAAATATTAAAAATCCAGAAAAAAAATATTCAATAATAATAATAATAATAATAATGTTGTAAACAATGGGCCTACTAGCATACAAAATATAAGAACTATGAACAAAGATTAGAGAAATATTTAGAGATGGATAGAAGAGAGAAGTCTTATTCATTGAGTGTGTAACATAACAATTACATGAAGCCTCTATTTATAAGGCTCTTACATTAATACAAAGCATATGAAGAGATGGGAGTTGGAATGTGGATAGTCATCATAATAACTTATTTATAACACTCCCCCTTGACTATCCACATGATAAAAGAAAATAATGTAGTATACACTTAGTGATGCTGTCTCGTTAAAAACCTTGCCAGGAAAACCCAGTGGGACAAAACCTCAGCTAAGGGAAAAAGAGTGCAGGGCGTATTACTCTTTATGATACTTCTAGATCAAGTATGTTGCCTCATTAAAAACCTTACTAAGAAAACCCAATGGGACAAAACTTAGTTAAGGGAAAAAGAGTGCAACGTGTCGAATACTCCCCCTCATTTTAATATGTATCATTTGAATGATGGTGTTGATCTTCTAAGAAAGTTGCTCAAAGTTTTGTAGTCAATGATTTGCGTTCTTGATCACTTGACATGAAAATCTTTAAGTGGAATCGTTGATGTATGATCTTCATTCCAGAATTTTAGTCCATGCTCTCGTAAGTGCAATTCTTTAAGTTGAACTAATGTTGCCTCCTCTCGTAAATAAATGTCACAAGATCAACAAATGTGATGTGTTATATTCCCTGCATCTACAAGACTGACCAAACTTGTTTGCATGGGTTAGTGAAATATAATCAAATATTGCTCATACCTGAAGTATTTGTTTAAACTCATTCCAGTGTCTCATTGCTTGACATATTATGATAATAAGTTCATGTGGAAGATATAATAATCATGCATAACTAGCAAGACATATACTAATATACATATATATTTAACTATGGTACTTGTAGAGTGAAAATCTCTACTTTGGTAGGAGATGAAATGAATAATTTTCCATATCAAGTAATTGGACAACCTTTAATGCACTTTATACATGAGCTATGTCCATTATAAAATGTCCCACCATCTTTTCAAGATATACTTTGATGGATTGGTAAACATATCATTACATATATACTCGAATTGTAGATCAAGCAACAAGTGCACTATGTCAAGGACTTTCAAATATCCCCCTTTTAAAAGTTCTATAGAGTCTCTCAATAATGCTCAGACATTATCACCGTAAACTGCGAGTGAACTTTTAAAAGAAAACTTTTGATACAAGCTGGATAATACAATCAAACTTATGTTGCTCTTAATCGGGATATCTCATGAGTTTTAAAACACTCAACCCCCTTATTTTAGTCCATACATAATACTTCTTAAGGTATTAATATCAATGCTGCAAGCATCATTAATCCATCAAGGACTTTTCCATCTTGACCAATTACGCAAGTGCATTAACTCTTCAATGGGAAGAACAATAACATCTATTTCTCCAATATATACTGTACCATTCCTATATATTAAAGTATCATAATCACCAGGTTCAGTTTATCACCTGTGGTGTATTGGTGCACAATAATTACATCCTACGATGTTTCATATTACCTTTTAAGCACTCAGTTGCTTTAGGATACTCATGAGGAGTTCCACTTATATTCAATTCAATCATATAACAAACATAACGTATTCAGAATTGAATCTATTTATTCCGATCATAATGTTCTCGAGAACTTACGTTACAAGATTTTGACACATTAAATCCATCATCAGGTATTTTCATGTAAACTTTCAGTGTCAAGTAAATCATGATATTTATTAGACGCATTTCAATTCTCTCTTTGCATTACCAGACTAATAACATAATGAAAAAATCATTGTATCCACCGCTAGAGAATGCGTCTCCTCATAATCAATTATGGGTCTTTGCGAAATTCTTGTTCCACCAATTTTACCTTATATCATTTTCTTTTCAAATGTTGATTCGCACAAAAGACCTTTTCATATCTATATGTTTTACAACTTTTGTTGTATGGACTACTGGTCCAAAACTTTCCTTTTCAATAGAGAATTCAACTCTGCCGTATTTGCGTCTTTCCATTTTGGCCAATCATATCTTTATATCCATTCATAGGCAGATCTTAAATCTTGATCCTCATTTCAAGCGCTACATTACATAAAATTTATAACGACGTCGATTTTATTTCGATTCCATACATTTCGTAGACATGATACTGTATAACGAGATCTCTTTATTTTCAGGTACCTGAGGTTCTTCTGGAACCATCATGTCTAATGTCTCTTCAGGAGACCTTTTTACTATAGCCTCGACTTGACCATCTTTCTTACTTGCTCCAATTTCTCGAGGATTTTTATTCTTTGGAATCGACTAATCTACCACACTTTAGGCGTGCAGTAGGCTTATTGCCAATATACGATTGTCCTTCCTGGACACTCATCTTAAATGGAGCATTAGCAGTTGGTATATGTGACTTGATTAGCTATTCATCATATTTAGGTCAGTTAATGCGTCTGGTAATTAATTCGCTAATCTCTGTGAATGAATTATCCTTTGAACTTTTGGCTCACATTGTTTAGTACGAGGATCAATGATATTTCATTCTAACTCATTTCTATTTCCAACTGCCTTTTATCTCCCCCTGATGTTGGGAATGTTAGTCCATAGAGATGGATATCAATTAATTGAGATGTAAATAAATCTCTTGTTTAAGGCTCTATAAATCATTTTTTATTCCCAGCCACCTTTTAAGGTCCCATCTCTGTGCATCATGGTGGATCAATTTCAATATATGTCGCACAACAAAAATCTTAGATGGGCAATATCTGGTTCCTGACCAAAAACCAACTATAATGGGGAGAAACTATTACCATGTATTGGCTTGATGTGAATAAATGTTACTGCATGTAAAATCAAATGTAAACATGAACTTTTGCTTTCATGATCATTGACATTACGATCAATAGTAGACGTTTTAGTGATAATCTCAATGAAAGCAATATTTTTATGAACATAAGCTATATGAAGTTCAACACTTATTCCAATGATCATTATTATCTTGGGAATTGATTAAATATGCCAATATCTATACTACTATATAGTGGGTTCTGGATGGGTAAGATTGTCATTTCATATTCATTTAAATGGGTAAAAATGTAATTTCATTTAGTTATCAAGACAAATTTAATACAACTATTAAATCAACTTGTTTAACCTATTAAAAGTAATTAATAATGGTATTAAAACCATTGAAGCATTTGAAAAGTTTAACATTATGACATAAAAGATCTTAGAGAATTCATAATAGAAGATGACATCAAGAAGCATTGTTATGAAATTACACAAATATTACTTAAAACTATAAGTCAATTTTATACTTTCTTTAAAATTTATGCTACCACTTTGCTGAAAAATCTATATCTATATAAATATATCTCCTATGGTTATCTCTATGATTTGCCTATAAAACAAGTCTTAAAGCTAAATGTAGAACATGTGTTTCCTCCTGAATTTGTGACTTGATGGTGGAATATGATCGCGTGGCAAAGGGGGTTTTCTCATAATTATTATAAGTTTACTCCTGAATTTGTGACTTGATGGTGGAATATGATCGCGTGGCAACATTGGTGACACGATGATACTCCAGTGTTCCGTGAGTGATTCCAATTTGTTGGCCGTTCAAAAAAAAAGAACATGTGTTTCACGCATCCACTCTCCTAACAGAGATGCGCTTGTGTAAATTCTTTAAGATGCCATCATATCGTTATAGATCCAGATCCATGATTCCAAGCATTAATGATAGTGTTCTTAATTTCATTCATGGGATTAGTAAATCCATACCTTAGAAACCAACGGTTCTTGGAATACATTTGTATATTCCTTCTACTCATGTTGGCACCATAAAAAAACTTCCAATCAAACCCTAATATGTTCTAATTTATGTATGTTGCTCATCTTTCATTCTACGATCGTCATGTCACCGGTGATTGTGGATAACTATTTCTAATTAGATTTTGATTTGTGGGTTTATACATGAGTCTTTGATTGAATGAATCAAGAGTGTTTGATTAATGTTAGTTTGTCATTGTGGTGCTGCAGTCCAATTTCATCAAAATGCGCCATAATATCTTCGAAGCCCTTTTATTGTTTACGTTGTTGTGCATTTTCAGCTCTCAAACTTACCAGGAACCGTTAATTTTCCTTGACATTCCTAAGTTTAGGTCTACATGAGCACTATTCCAAGTCCTTTTATTTAGGTCAACTGACTGAGCACAATTGGATGCATATGTATTAGAGTCTACCCTATTTAATTTCATGGTTTGGTTATCACTTTATGAAATGTCGTAAGTCGAACACATCTTGTAGTCAATGATTAGTCTAACGTCATTAGTAAAAAAAAAAAAAAAAACTTACCACGTAACGATATTATTTTAGACATTATTGTTTTGTTTTTGCATTTGATCTATGGAGCATACATAAAGTAACACATGAGGTGATCATACATACAGTATGCACAACATGAAGCCAATTCTACATGCTTTTGTTGCATGGGCATTGCTAAATGCCCCTCACACCCCCTCATCATATGAATTCTTTTAAAACTTGCATCACCACCACCATTCCCATCCTATATATTGTGTGTAGTGTTTGTAATTTTACAATTAATGATGGGAACACGACCTTCGTGTTATGATAATCATATATCAAGAAAGGCCTGTGGACGATTGAAGAAGATGTAACTAAACATATCAATTACATATATGCCAATTGTATATAGTCAACCATCGTGCAGCCCCGCCGCAATGCGCGGGTTCCTGCTAGTAGAATAATATGCTTGCTATCTTATTAGCTAATCCATAAATGAAGCAAACTTCAGGTTGCAAACTTGATAACCATTTAGACGATGCATCGATTTTAAATACTAAATGGTATCATGTTAGGATATGCGTATCCCTTAATCAATTCCAAAATATATAATTTTGCTTAAGAGCAAACATTACATGCTTTGTATCAGATGGAAGAATCTTTGAGTTCTTCATTATGTTCACATCATCATCGACTCGGTGTGGTCTTACCGGTCATGCCAACTAATTAAATAATTATGATCCACAAACTAAACTTCTAGTTTATGGTCAAATATGTATTACTTGCACGTATGTAATACAAACGTAAGATATGAGAGTATGTATGAAATCTTCAAACCATCATATCATTATTAACATGACCATCATTACAATTCCAAATGGTCGATCTCATCATTACAAATGTCTCAATGATGTCCATGATCATTACCTTTACAATGATCAATATGTAGTCACATTCACTTCAGGGAATGGAGTATAAGCGAAACAAGCTTCATAACTTTTTATTATTTACTCGATCACAAGAATATGAGATGATTTCAAACTTTTCATACTCTCTTAATGTCACACCACGCCAATGGCGGAAACACGTGGCGCAACGCTCGAAAGCATATCAAAGTCAAGATTAACACAAACTATATTTAATTAGAAAAGATCAATTTATTAGGATGTCGAAAATGAGTATCTCGTTACAATATTGCTCAAAGCATTACATAAAACGATGAACATTAAGTTTCAATGTGGGGGTATTTCTGTTTATGTTCCAACCCGATGGTAACAATGAATGAAACCCCGACCAGTATCCGACATCCCGAATTCCACCGCACTAGCCCCATATGTATTCAGCACTTAGTTACCTGAAAGATATGTTTAAAAAGACGTCAATATATAAAATATTGGTGAGTTCACAGGTTTTAGTTTCATAACAATAACATTTTCACAACCATAGACTCGACTCACTTTACCGTATAATTATTTTCCCATTAAATAATTATACTAGGATCTTGTCAATCGATATTTCGTTTTTACAACATGTGTGAAACCTGCACAACTTGTGGCCTTTGTAAGGAGTAGCTAGCTCCTACAAACTATGATGATGAGCAATCCCTTGAGCCCCATAACCAAACCAAGACTAATAATAATGCCCCGCTCCAAGTCGTTTCTCGGAACCCAACGACTTAATTTCAGAATACGTGCACCCCTGGCATACGCCGATGCATAATCGACGCTGTCGATTAGGGGTGGGCCTTGTCAGGTACCAATAGTACTATCTGTAACACCCCAACCGATGGTGGAATCATCGAGGTGTCACGTAGTGATGATTGTTCAAAAGCACATGGTACTAAAATGTAAATATATTATTGAATAATTTAAATTGTCTTACATACATGAAATGAGAAAACAAAATACAAAAGTCTGAACGAAACATGAAATTTGAAATAACTTATTAAAAGCAAATACTAAAATCCAATTCTTTGGAACTAAGATCAAACTGCACCTAAAACATGTACAAAATAGGTTTTGTCAACATAAGAAATGTTGGTGAGCATTCCTAGTTTTAATATATATAGTAAGTTGGAAAAAAAAATGGTAAACAATTCAAGTGCAAAGCTACAGTGCAAATATGTAAACTATGTATCATACAAATGAGCGAAATCAACCCTGTGACTGTATAATGTACTAAATGAACGGCGGTGTACTTATCCAATAAATGGATAAAAACTTAACAATGACCACGGATTCTCCGATGAAAAAGGGGAAGAATCAACCTAGGCGGGTTTCAATCCAATAGCGCTATCCAATGTTAAGGTCGGCTTGTACATGGTTAATGATTTCACTAAGTACAAATGTATTCTACATGTAATGTCTAAGCATAAAGCATGTATGTAAGCCAATGCACAATGTACTAGAATTGTATTGTAAAAATGTGAACTTGTAATTGTATAAGTGTACATGTAACACCCCAAAAGTGAATAAAGACAAAAAGGGGATAGGAAATACTCACATTCGCCAAATGACTAGATGACTAAGCGAGCGTGAAAATGCGAGCAATCCAAATGTTCAACAACGAAACTAGTCCAATTTAGAAGAAAAGAAACCGAATAGGAAAAAAAATCAAGCTTCCAATTCGCCAATTACAAGAGTTTATAATCAAAGCTTCAAATGTAGAAGTAATATACTCTAGAAGAAAGGTATGAGGGAAAGTTTAATCGAATTGAAACAATTGAATTAGAGGTGCAAAGTGTAATGGGTCATAGGTGGGGTTTTTATACTAGTTTTGGATTCAATTATCCATTAAAATTGGTCAACACCATAAAGTAAGGTTTTATGATGAATTGAATATTTAACTTGGACTTTGACTCTTTGACTAAGACTTTAACTAGGACTTTGACTGAAACTTTGACCGTTTGACTGTCTTAGCGAACCGCGAGGGCTAAAAAATAATTTTTCTAATTTAATCAATTTTAAGTTATAGACTTGTTTCCTTCTATTTCTAAGTTGTTTTAGGACCGAAAATTAAGGGCTTTGAGTATCAAGGTCTGAAACATATGTGCTCGGGTGTAGATGTGAGTATAAAACGTGCATACTTTTACTTATAAAAATTATAAGTTTTATTAAATTGTGAATTTTGGTCCTATTAAAATACGAGGGTTAAAAATGAAAATTTTGAAATAGTTAAGGAACCAATTATGCACATTTATGAAGAGTGAAGGGTGCAGGTTGTCACAGTCTCCCATACTTTAAAAAATTTCGTCCCGAAATTACTTTCAAGTGAAGGTTTCCATGAAACAAAAGACATTTGTAAAAAGGCAAGTAGATTTTAAGAAATGCATCAGCCATGATTTGACAAAGTTTGAAGTAGTTGTTTAATACCCAAAATAAGAGTTTGAAAATCCTTAAAGTTTGACCCAATGTTAGAGAATTAAGAGTTTATAATGAGCAAGGTTTGGGAAAAAGTATGTAACTGGTTAGAACAGGGCAGTGTTATTGTAGCTTCCCTTACTTTAAAGAAGTTTCTGACCGAACTTTATTAAGGACATGCAACAGGATTTCGACTAACAAAGAGTGTAAGAGTATAGAAAGTTTGTGTTTTCTGTGTGGATGGTCCAGAGAAAGACTCTAGGAAGTCGAATTGAAGCTCGTGTAAGAACATTCTTATCGAAAATGCTAGCTATTAGTAAACGATCTAATAAAGAGATAGTAATGGGTAGGTTCTTGGTCAGACTCCTAGTCCGCTCCCGCAGTATTGCTCGTGCTTATATATAGGGTGTACCGCAGCTAACCCACCACACTACTGATACTTTGGACTCGTACTGATTGTCTACCAATAGCCTAAGTAGAATCACACACCACCCCCATGTACCTGTAAACCCATGATTGCGTTCCGGACCGTAATCATCGATTTACCTTACACTAGGGTGCTATGCTTTTCCATAACACTAACATAAGTAACACAAGAAACAATGCGTGCAACCAAAATGTGTTAAGTAGTAGATACTGCTCAAGTATAAGATGCGGTTAGAGGTTCTTCCCCTTTCAGGTTCACCCTTTAACCGTATGAGATTAATGTGTAAGTATAAGACATGATTAGGGGTTCTTCACCTTTCGGGTTCACCCTTAACCGGTATCATTGGGCTCTAAACAACCATATTGATAAACTCTGAGGATTACACCGTTCCCCTCGGGTTAGAGGAATACTCTGAACCGAGTCGTACATGGGAACTGACTTAGATCTCATACGAGCTATCAATTAGTATGTTCGTTGGTCATGATGATGAACAAAATAATGTAAAGTATAACAGGGGTTTTCTCACAACAACAAAAAAAATATGCATACCAAATATGCGTTCATGTAAGTATATAAGGATAGCATAAAATTTCGATTGAAAGAATAGCATAACGTAAATCGAGTAAATCGCGCAATTTGCACAAAATGAAAGTAACTGAGTTAAATTAATGCTCAAAACTAGTGTTGTAAGAATAACTACTAATAACTAGTGCGAGAATAGTTGCGAATAACGCGTGAAAATAACTACCAACAAAAGAATAATACAAAAATAATAAGATAATGTACGAACGTAACTATAAATAGAATGGTGTAAAAAAAATAATGAAATTTACTGTAAATGAAGGTGCGCAGAACAGACGTATAGTCTACTGGTATGAGGATAATTTTTTGGAAACTGAAGAATGTTTTAAGTTCAAAACAGGTTCACTTGAAAAGATTTCGTAGGTACACATTTTCATGTGTTTACGAGAAGTCGAGTTTGAAAAGTGTTATAAGGTATATTATTAGTTGCAAATTCCTTCCGAAAACATATATTGGATACGTTATATGAAAACATGCAGATTTACATTTGATTTGTAAAATATGCAATGCAAGTTTATAAAATGCAAGATGAAACCATTTCATGAAGTGTGTGTAAATCTGATGTGTTTCGAAAGACCAGGATTTAAAATGATGTGAAGGTTGTGAATGATCCCAGATGCCTTGACGAATTTTGGAAAATAAATTTTTCTGTATTTAAACATTTCTTTAACTTGTGGGTTGAAAAGTCGAAAATTTTTAATTGTTATGAAATGTTGAGAAAATCGAAGCGTTACCCGTTAAGACTGGGTAAACTTGAAACCTTTTAAATTTTCAAACTTTTACGAAATTTATACATTGAAAGATCATTTATTTGCAGGATCGTTAAGGCATCTCTTTGGGCTCATAGCGGGCTATTTGTTTCAAGGCACAAGGTGTGAAAAGTGTGTTCTAATTTGGCGAATAGGCTTTGTGAAAAGATTTATAGAATAAGTTGTCAAATTAATCGTTTAGAGAGTTGTGTAGTAGTGCGTATCGTGTAGGTAGGCATTTATGTATGAGTTTAGTCTGACTAAGAAGTGCTAACTAGTGGTAGTTGGCTATGGCTTAGATGACTGGGTGTGGCTATATTAGTATTAGATATATCAGAATATATTGTCTTGAAAGTATTGTGGTTGTATAAACAGATACAAAAGTCATAATTTAAGGATATAATGTGACTTTGATCAAGTAAGTTTGTAAACATGAAGATATAAGACAGGTTGAATAATAAGTTTTGGGAAAACATGTTTATTTTTAACTGTATGATAACGCAACATTCCTAAAATCAGGATGTGATCAAAGTTAAACACAGAGTTTAAAACCTAAGTCGTAGGTAAAAATGTTTTAACGCAAAACGAGTAATACCTTATAGTGTAAGAATCATGAGCATAAGTGAAATAGTGTAAGCTTTAATGCGATAATATATCGAACAAAAGTTTTAGTAATGATGATAAGGGATTCAAAAGCGAATGATCAATTAATAATAGCATATGAAACATCAAGTGATTAAATGGAATCTTCAAATGATAAACAAACATAAATATCAATGATATAAAACATTGGAATTGTTTCTATAGGAAACTTTGACCAACTCAAGTATTTGAAATTTCCAAGTGACTTGTGGGGGCGTACTTTAGCCTATAAGTGAATGCTCATCCCAAGAGTTCCCAGGTAGGTATACGGGTCCCTCGTCTGATTGGGATTTATACGAAATACCAGGCCTAGACAGAAAACTCAGGATACAGGCGCTCACCCTTCCAGATTGCACGTGCCCCATCAATAGTGAATTCCAAAACTTTAGCGAGATTAAAAACGAGATGCAAAAATAGATCCTTGAGATTTGGATTTCACTCCTAACTCAAAGATGTATTTCAAAATTGAAAACGATCGTGGAATGAAACCAATCACTAAGTTAAGGATATCACTCCCAGCTTAGTGGTTAAGTTCCTTTTTGAAAGAAATACTCTTTGAGGTGTGGATGTCACTCCTATCTCAAAGATATATTCCTAAGATAAATAACATATAGAGGAATGAAACTAATCACCAAGGTATGGATGTCACTCCTAACTTGGTGACATCGTTTCGTTTGTGAAATACAAGTATCTTCTTCTTTAAACAACACACCGAAAGAATAACGAGAAAGAATCATAGCGAAAATATCTTGAAAGAAAATAATAGGATAAAGAGAAATAAACACGAGAGGACTCGTGAATGTAAGCTTGGTTATAGACTAGGCTAAAAGGCATTCTAATAACCTAATTCCCTATAACCATGGCTCTGATACCAATCTGTAACACCCCAACCGATGGCGGAATCATCGAGGTGTCACGTAGTGATGATTGTTCAAAAGCACATGGTACTAAAATGTAAATATATTATTGAATAATTTAAATTGTCTTACATACATGAAATGAGAAAAAAAAATACAAAAGTCTGAACGAAACATGAAATTTGAAATAACTTATTAAAAGCAAATACTAAAATCCAATTCTTTGGAACTAAGATCAAACTGCACCTAAAACATGTACAAAATAGGTTTTGTCAACATAAGAAATGTTGGTGAGCATTCCTAGTTTTAATATATATAGTAAGTTGGAAAAAAAAATGGTAAACAATTCAAGTGCAAAGCTACAGTGCAAATATGTAAACTATGTATCATACAAATGAGCGAAATCAACCCTGTGACTGTATAATGTACTAAATGAACGGCGGTGTACTTATCCAATAAATGGATAAAAACTTAACAATGACCACGGATTCTCCGATGAAAAAGGGGAAGAATCAACCTAGGCGGGTTTCAATCCAATAGCGCTATCCAATGTTAAGGTCGGCTTGTACATGGTTAATGATTTCACTAAGTACAAATGTATTCTACATGTAATGTCTAAGCATAAAGCATGTATGTAAGCCAATGCACAATGTACTAGAATTGTATTGTAAAAATGTGAACTTGTAATTGTATAAGTGTACATGTAACACCCCAAAAGTGAATAAAGACAAAAAGGGGATAGGAAATACTCACATTCGCCAAATGACTAGATGACTAAGCGAGCGTGAAAATGCGAGCAATCCAAATGTTCAACAACGAAACTAGTCCAATTTAGAAGAAAAGAAACCGAATAGGAAAAAAAATCAAGCTTCCAATTCGCCAATTACAAGAGTTTATAATCAAAGCTTCAAATGTAGAAGTAATATACTCTAGAAGAAAGGTATGAGGGAAAGTTTAATCGAATTGAAACAATTGAATTAGAGGTGCAAAGTGTAATGGGTCATAGGTGGGGTTTTTATACTAGTTTTGGATTCAATTATCCATTAAAATTGGTCAACACCATAAAGTAAGGTTTTATGATGAATTGAATATTTAACTTGGACTTTGACTCTTTGACTAAGACTTTAACTAGGACTTTGACTGAAACTTTGACCGTTTGACTGTCTTAGCGAACCGCGAGGGCTAAAAAATAATTTTTCTAATTTAATCAATTTTAAGTTATAGACTTGTTTCCTTCTATTTCTAAGTTGTTTTAGGACCGAAAATTAAGGGCTTTGAGTATCAAGGTCTGAAACATATGTGCTCGGGTGTAGATGTGAGTATAAAACGTGCATACTTTTACTTATAAAAATTATAAGTTTTATTAAATTGTGAATTTTGGTCCTATTAAAATACGAGGGTTAAAAATGAAAATTTTGAAATAGTTAAGGAACCAATTATGCACATTTATGAAGAGTGAAGGGTGCAGGTTGTCACACTATCCAAATATTCCTTCGGTTTCATTTCCCTGAATTAATGGTTACAGAAGAGAGGACTCAACCCCGAGTGGCGATCACTGCTCAAGTACTCATTATGCCACTTATCACATTTTATCCTTTGAAAACATTTCAACATGTGACGAAATTTGACAAACATATCTTTCCCCCAGTTAAAACAGTAAAATGGGGCCGTGAAACTCACCTGGTGTACAGCGTACAATCAAATAGCAGAGAATAGCAAGTCCATGGTCAAGCACCTACGAACGTCCTAGTGCGTGTAAGTCACTAAGTCCATAGCGTGTGTTTTTCCGGCAAGTTGTACACCCAACTCCCAACACCACCATTTATATAATTTCCCGTTTAATTAAACATATGTCCTAGGTCCGTTGGTGATGGATTACCGTTGTTACAAGTTACATTTATACTTTCATGAATATTAATTAACTTGTATAATATTATACTCGACTCAACTTCACTTAACGTATAATTATTTTCCCATTAAATAATTATACTTAAGATCTCGTCGTTCGATATAATATCTTTACCACCCGACACGACTCACTTTACCGTATATTTATTTTCCCATTCAATAAATATACTAAGATTTCGTCGAGTCAAATATATATATATATAGGATTTGGTTCAAATGAGAACCTTTTCCCAAATTGAGAACTAGAGAACCATTCTGGGCCACACATTTCTCTAAGGCAAAAAAAAAAAAAAATTATTATTATTTTTTTTTTTATTTTTTTTTTTTTTGCAAAAATCGCTGCTTTATATGTAAGGAAAAAATTTTTTTTTTATTTTTTTTGTATTTTTTGTTTCAGTATACACATGTGTATAATTGCATTATACACATATGTATAATGCTATATACACATATGTATAACTGAAATATACACATATGTATAGCTGAAAAATGCTATATACACATATGTATAATTGCTATATACACATATGTATAATTGTCATATACACATATGTATAAATGAAAAAAAAATTCAAAAAAAATAAAAAAAAAATTTTTCCTTGCATAAAAATGTGCGATTAAAGCAAAAAAAAAAAAAAAAAAAAAAAAAAATTTTTTTTTTTTTGCTTTTATATGAAATGTGTGGCTCAGAATGGTTCTCTCAGTTCTCAAATAGGGGTTGGTTCTCTTAGGATCCCTACCCTATATATATATATATATATTCCTTGTTAAGTTCATACACTTGTTTAACGTTTAATCGTTAGATTATTTACGTTACTTTTCTCCCACGAATATTTTCCAACACTTAGGAAAATGTTATGTATTTTCCACCCAAATCATATATTTTACATCCTTAAAATATATTTATACTCATCTTGACGTAATGATACTTTTCTCGTCCGTCCGTTTTTACATCCTAGTTCGTTAATACGTCAAAGTCCGATTACTTAACTTATATAGTTAATTTTTCCCAAGTTTTCCAATATGTGTATTCTAGGAATGTTATTCACCTCTTTAATTTCCTACACATATTACTTGGAAGTTTTATAAATATCTTTGTATTTTTACACAAGACTTGGTAACTTATATATAAAAATGCTCCAACACTTTTATATTCCCATTTACATAAAAGTGTTCATTTTTATATAAGTCCTTCCAAGTTTTTAATTTGTCTAACATTTTTATAAAAACCTTTGTTTTTATATATATCCATATGTTAGAAAATTCCATATTTTTATAAAACTCTATTTTATAAAAATACCCTTTTATACAAGATACATGTGTATAATTACTACTCCCTCCGTCCCATTTTAAATGTCCCACTTCCAAAAACACACATTTTAAGAAATTTTTTGTTTGTATGTGGTAAAATGACAATAATATCCTCAAAAGTGGTGATTATGTTTTGTCTTTTATGGGCAAAACTGGAAATTACATTTCCATTTTTGGAAAGAGACATTTAATTTGGGACAAACAAAAAAGGAAAGGAGGACATTTAAAATGGGACGGAGGGAGTAGTATTTACCCAATCTACCTTGGAAAATTTTTATTCACACTTTTGACACCAAACTTTCCATAGTTATATTTTTAGATACAAGTTTCTAAAAATATCATTTTAAGTCCCTCAACTTTTAAAGTTACTAAAATAGTCCCTTAACTTATAAAAGTTACATTTTTCCATTCAATCTTTCAAGATTAACAATTTCCTACTAAACTAGTAGACTTTAATGAATCATTTTTGTCATGTTAGTTTATTTTCATGTTTCAACACTTTTAATAGTCTTATATCATCTCATTAAGGCTACTAATAAGTGTAATTAGTGTGTTTTGTCCAACATGTCCAAATTACATATTTCAAGTTAGTAGACTTTAATAAGGGTGTTGCTAAATGCACTCCCTTTTTCTTTATTTTTACTGCTTACACTCCCCCCCTAAAGTTTATAAATAAATACAATATAGCCTTACATTTTCTAGTTTATTAAAAATTGCATTAATAAGTATTCCTAATTATTCTAAGGGTTTATCCACTTTCCATAACATGAATGTTGAATTCCAAAAACATTTTTTTGTGTCTATAGGTTGTTACAAGGAACATAGAATTCAACTTTAAATAATATACTACACCTTTTGATTGAGTCCTCTTTGTACGTATAGTTATTTGTGTGAAAATGCTCTACTTTTTATATGTGTATATATATATATATATATATAATATATAGAAAATTAAATAATATAATGACAATTGCTTGACTGGACCTAATTATTTGTGCCCCATCATAATAGACGTAATCGTTTGAGGCTTTTTATTGCTGTTCGTTTGGGAAGATGAAACAAATATAGATGGGCAAGAATAAAACAAATATAGAATATCAAATAAGTTGTTTGACTTTTTGTTGTTGTTCGTTTACTGTGCTATGCAAATAGAGTTGTTTTGTTGTGAAAAAAAAAAGATTTTTTTACTTATGATTAGAACCTTTTAATATGTTAATTAATGACAACATCGATATCTCAAATAATAAAAATATAGTGCTTTATTTAATTTGTTTTATAATTAAAGGGATAAAATTTGAAAATATGTAAAATACTTTTTTTAGAAAGGGAGTGCAAAAAGTAATTAGAGGGTGTGCATTTAGCCAACCCCTTTAATAATGCAATTTTTACAATAGTTGTTTTCTAACAAAAATAACCTTTTAACAAGTCTTATATCTTTAAGTTAAGATGATTAGAATCATTTTTAAGTTCATCCAAGTTCCATTAACAAGTTATACTTTAATCACCATTTTCTTCAAGCATTCATGAACTTAGTAACTACAAGAATACTTAACATCCATCACTATAATTTCGATTAATTCACACTAGCTAAACACCATTTTAGTCTTTAAAAATCATATGTTTTATTGTGAAAAGCTTATTCAATTTCACCCCTTGTACAACTTGCTTCAAGCTAATAAACATAAACTTTTAAAGACAAAACAAGATCAAGAATACTTACAACTAGCACAAGGCTAGGGAAGCTTTCAATGCTTGATTTTGATGGGGTTTAGTGTGTTCTTCCTAAGTGGTTAAGCTCCAAGCTTGAAACACACAATGTAGGTTTGGAATATGGATGTTTATGAGTAAATTTGTAGAGTTTTAACTTGAAAAAAAATTGTGTGTGTGTGTGTTTGATATCTCACGGCATCAAAGGAAAAAGAAAAGAAAGGTTTTGATCATTTGTTTAACCTTGTGATCTCTTTATAATCCAAACATTTCTCACAAGATCATGAGGATCCATTAGTTAAACTTTTTTTCTTATATAATAAGAATGTATGTGTACTAGTGGATTTTGAGTGATCTAGATGGATTGTGTTGTGAGTGTTTTGCCGTGAGTTTCTAAAGCCAAAGAAAGGATTTGTAGTAATCTTAAAAGGACATGCAATCTTCTTTATAGTATCATATAATATCTATCCTTGATTCACTTCCTTAAAACATGGATTTATAATGTACTAAGAAATCTTGTGGGGATTTTCCTAAGGGATGTTTGGCCGTGGATTTATCAAGAGCCATAGGTGGATTTCTTGCAATCTCATAAGTACATGTAATCTTCTTATTATATCTTACCAAGATTTACACCATGCTTCTCATATCCATCCAAGATTCATCCATATCTTTTATAATCTCCACTTGATTATTAGTACAAAAAGGAAGATTTTAGGCATGTGAGTAAGGGTGGTTGGTTTTGGGGGTCATGGGGTGGGGTCCACAACACAAAATATTTGCTAGCTATAAGTTAAGTTTAATCCTTTGTCGTTCAGGTATTTTTCGGACTTTAATCGCGTGTTATTCGGACATTAAAAGTGCCTCTAATAACCCTTAAACATAGCCTAGCTTAAGTGTTGATTGGTTAATTAGGCTCTTGTCGGGTGAAATTATAAGTTATACGCGTACCGGGTGCGGTACACGCACTTTATTCGTTACCGGGAGATTTGTATGGAGAGTTTTCACTTATGTTTTTGGAGTTCCAAAACACATTATATTTTGTGAAGATACCCTTTATTTTATATCCTGGGTGTCCGGGATCCTTTTCGTTTATTTAATTTTTACCGGGTAATCACCAACGTCCGTACCGGACAAGTTTATTTGCACATGATCCTATCATGCTTCATTATTAAACGTGTGCATTCCTATGCATCTTATGAGGAATTTGCTATTCTCTACGGCATCAGTTAAATTAATCCAATCAATTTAAACATGCACTTAAACCGTTAATTACATATACTAATTACGTACGGAAACATATCGATTTTTGCCGGATGTTACATTCTTCCCCGTTAAGAGAATTCCGTCCCGGAATTCAATTCAAGTTATCCATCACAATGGTATCCTTGAACAGAGCGGAGTGTTTTCGCTTCACGAGATCTCCTTTTTCCTAGTGAACCCAGGTTCATGCTAGGTTCACGCTTAGTGCTTTATCAATCATAATATCATAGTCCAACTACGACTAAGCTCTTGGGCAACCCACCTTGACACATCTATCGGTGTCCTGAAATAGTAGAGCTTATCGTCAACCGGACCTCCGTCGGTCGAGGAATCGACAATGCTTCCTCAGGCCAGACTTGCAAGATTCATCAAGAGTCCCACTAAGCTCTTGCGATAATTCGAGCTTAATCGTCACGAGACCAATTTTGATCGATATCTTCGTGCCACTGGTGTATCAAGAATTTGGCATGTTACAATTTCAACGCTTATCGACACCCTCTCAGAGCATAACTCTCAGTGAAAACCTATTACCAGTTTGAAGTTCTTAAGGCCTACACCTTGTCTGTATGACTTCTTAATAGGTTCGCATCTCATCCAAGCAGTCTTTACTCTGCAAAGATTTATTGGCCATCTCTTGAATAACTCAAATCAGACTATGTGTTTATCTCCGTCTGTCATTCGACGTACTGGAGATGTACACGTATGCCCTCCAAGGGCCTTGAGCAGTACACCCCAAACGCTGGGATGATAATTCCTATCACATAGGAAATTTTGGTGATTAAGCTCATGGTTTCGATGTGCCACGGACATCAATCGTATCAACACGGAGCAGTTCCGTCAATTACGTTCAATTAGTTCGAGAATGACGACCCATACTCATTTCAAATAGAGTATCACGCGCTTGTGTACAAAGTTTGTCGAACTTGAGGCGGAACGACTACTACAATCCGATATAATGGAAGCCGACAATCTAGTGTCTTGCCACGACTCTCCAAGAGTATAGGTAGCTATCCACGTGCCTCATCTCGAAGCCTAGGTGAGTACGGAATGAGAGGGTTCCAAATGTCAATCAATCATCACTTGGGTCACCTCCCGACCACGGGACACCTCGGGTGGCATGGTAATGTTAAGCATGTGATTTTACCGCACCACATAATGGTCATAAAAGTCCCCTTGGAAACCTCGTCGGGTATTCCATTTTATTTATCCTTCGGCTCGACTCACTTTACCGTATATTTACCTACCCATTAAGATACATATACTAGGTTCTTGTCGACCGAACAACTGTATTCAAAATGGGACTTTATTTCCGTAGAACCCTCTAGGTACTGAATTTCTACCTTCCACCTGAGCAATTGTGGTTAATGGTACTAGGGTGCCTAGTAGGGACTGATGGAGGTCGAAAGTTTTTGCGTCGCTTTCACCCCTTAGTTCCCTGACAGTAAGCAGTGTAGACACGACACCCGGGCCGTACGATTCCATAATCCTCGAGAATTTCCAGTCGACTCAAACACCAATGACCAGATGCTTCCAGCACATAGGTCAATACCGGAAAGAGATATACGAAACATCTTAAATTGTTGTCGCAATGAATAGAGTATAAGGTTTCTTAAGACATATCAACACGTTGGCCCCATTGCGACAACTATACAGAACACTAGTAGCTACCCAAAACATGGGTATCCAACACTAGTTCTGTTATATGTGCTTCCTGTGCACTAGTGTCCTATCGTCGTTAGCAACCTAGTAAGTCAATTCTGGATAATACAGGCCAAACGCCCTTAAATTGACTTTCAGATCTTTGGCAGAGATCTGAGTGAAAGGAGTCCTGAAACCGGAATCCTCACTCGTCGATGGTTCCATTTTTTTTCTGAATCTTTCTAGGTAAATGGTGAAATCGAGTCATAGATGCATGCATTTAGCATAGATTTCACATTTAGCTTGACGGCTTCATGCGCCCAAGTCGTTACTTAAAACAAACGAACGACTGAGATCACACCACAAGCAATAGTCATGAGCCTTCCCATAAGGCATCCCATTCAATGACCCAGTTAGTCACACATATGGGTGCAATATGTAAGCCTTCAAGCTCATCCTGATTGGTCAGGTACCATACGCCCTGACCTGGCAGCTCACATTACTATGGTGTCTCCAACAGTGTCTGTCAAAGACAAGGGATTTACTCTAACGCGAGTTATGCTTCCTAAGGATAACTAGAAGCACCATTATCGACCCAAGCTCGAAAGGGTTCCACTATCCCAAGAACCTACGCAACGACACCAAGACAAACCCACCATCAGAGGAATAACAATATAAATTGAAGGGCCGAGACGACTATCCATCTCAACATGGTAGGGTAGTACCTTTATAAAATAGGCAATGCTACACGCCCTTTTGGATTCAGGGTTTCATAAGACCTCCGAATCATGTACCAGAGACTCCACCAATGCACACGCCTTAGGTGGGTCCACAATGGTATTTCCATAATCATCAGTATGACACGTCGGCATGTATGACATCAAACGAATCCCCTGGGATGAGCAATAAATGAATTGAGTCTTTCAACTCTTGCTAGTCCCAAAGGTATGGGTCATAATATTGCTCACAATCACCCGGTACCTTCAGGTTCGAGATGTATTCGAAATCCCTTATCACAAAGACGAGCCTCGTCTCGTCATGTGTGGATCATGGGATTTCTTTCCGACATGAGTGTGGTTAGTCGACCAAAATGCGTGCAAAAGGTTAAGGCGTCACTGATGCCTTAGATTCTGAAGATGTAATGCTCATGAAATGTGTGAGCATATCAAAGGTCGACACATGATTCGGTCAATTACCCAAACAATCACGAGTCTCAAAGGAATACATGGGCTAACACGCAGACTAGAGTGTCTTAGTATGACTTCCAGAAAGTCCGCTGAGCATATAATATCTATCCTTGATTCACTTCCTTAAAACATGGATTTATAATGTACTAAGAAATCTTGTGGGGATTTTCCTAAGGGATGTTTGGCCGTGGATTTATCAAGAGCCATAGGTGGATTTCTTGCAATCTCATAAGTACATGTAATCTTCTTATTATATCTTACCATGATTTACACCATGCTTCTCAAATCCATCCAAGATTCATCCATATCTTTTATAATCTCCACTAGATTATTAGTACAAAAAGGAAGATTTTAGGCATGTGAGTAAGGGTGGTTGGTTTTGGGGGTCATGGGGTGGGGTCCACAACACAAAATATTTGCTAGCTATAAGTTAAGTTTAATCCTTTGTCGTTCGGGTATTTTTCGGACTTTAATCGCGTGTTATTCGGACATTAAAAGTGCCTCTAATAACCCTTAAACATAGCCTAGTTTAAGTGTTGATTGGTTAATTAGGCTCTTGTCGGGTGAAATTATAAGTTATTCGCGTACCGGGTGCGGTACGCGCACTTTATTCGTTACCGGGAGATTTGTATGGAGAGTTTTCACTTATGGTTTTAGAGTTCCAAAACACATTATATTTTGTGAAGATACCCTTTATTTTATATCCTGGGTGTCCGGGATCCTTTTCGTTTATTTAATTTTTACCGGGTAATCACCAACGTCCGTACCGGACAAGTTTATTTGCACATGATCCTATCATGCTTCATTATTAAACGTGTGCATTCCTATGCATCTTATGGGGAATTTGCTATTCTCTACGGCATCAGTTAAATTAATCCAATCAATTTAATCATGCACTTAAACTGTTAATTACATATACTAATTACATACGGAAACATATCGATTTTTGCCGGATGTTACACTTAATGATATGGTTACTTCATGAGCACATATCATATGTGACAAATTATTAGACATGTTACACTCTTTCTTGTCTAATACACGACAAGAAATACGAGAGAATAATATATCTTATTCTCTTATAATTACTTCTTTAGTGTGCCACTTCTTGTGGTCGATTTCAATATTAACATCGTTGATCTTATTATCCACATGATGATCATTACAATTTCCTCATTCAGTATTAACAGGGCTGATCTTGTTATGAACATGATGATCATTACATTTTTTTCATTTACTATGATCATAACTTCTATAACGATCATTTTGTAATCATCATATTATTAACAAATCTGATCTCATTAACATGAGCAACATAACAATTTTCACAATTACCATAATCGTGATTTTATTATAGCATCGCATTCACTTCAGGGAATGGAATATAACCACAAAACTTTCATGGTGGAATCATTACAACTTCCTTAGTTATGTACATGATCTTTAACCTTTATACCGATCATTTTTCATCACATTCACTTCAAGGAATGAGATAGAATCCAAAAACATTCATGGATATTCATTCCTTTGATATAAAGTTATTTCAAACTTTTCACCCAATTTTAATGGCATTGCTACTTCAAGAGCATATTTGAGGTTTGACAAACAAACATTTCCGTCATATATAAACTTTTCTTCACATAACATCTATGGAGAAGTAATTATATGTCCAAGTCATATAATATTATCGGCTCAACATCTTACGGCCTTTTATAACATGATAATGAGATTCAAGGTGTATGAGACTTTGGATGTCAAATGTAAACCATAACTTTGTTTTATTTGTTCTGTTCAATGCTAAGTAAATGATAGTGTATAAAATACAAGATAGTCAATTGTATACATAATTCAACATATGATGGTATAACATGTTACCAAATAAAACAAGTTATGGTAAAATCTTTGTGAAATAAAGTGTTTCATCATTTAAAAGAAAAACATATAATTTATGTATCAGTTTATCACAATATAACCTTTTCATCACAAACATTTCAAATATCAAAATATAAGCATGAATTTAACATTCACAAATATCCATAGAAACTATATACAATTTCAACATTTTAGATACCATAATATAAAACAGTTATATGCTACCCATCTATTATGTGATTGTCAAAATCTTGAAATAAGACAATTAAAGTCGTTATTAATAGTCTTGACGTCTTGTATCACCAAAAACTATTAATGTTTTAGCTTAAACCAAAGAAATTGAATAAACTTTATTAGCAACTAATGTCTCTTTAATTCCAGTGTTTCATGTTTAAGAGATAAATAATATTATTATAATGACAATTAATAGCCTATAATGACCATAAAACACGCTTTATGATTGTTTGATATCAAATTAGTTAATACATGTGAACAAATTATTTTATGAATGAAAAATTTAAGATAGGCTATCATTTCATTAATCACCTCGTTTTCGTTTCTTTTTTTATCGTGTCACAAAGATGTAGAGACTTAATTATGTAACATGCCATGATATATAATACAAATTAATAATATACCAATTTTACTTAAAAGAACACAAGTATTTTTCAATTTATTAATACGCTTTTCAATGTGTTAGAAAATCTCTTTTTTAGAATTCTTATTTTGATAGTAAAGATTTGTCAAACAAGTGAACAACACATCTGCATAATTTTTTATCTAAACTTATAGGAATTGCAATAGAACTAATGTTTGGCAAATGAAAAAAAAATCTCTAACATAACCCAATATTGTATGAATTACGATATGGATTTTGTTTGAAACAAACTCGAGTTACCTTATCATAATATGATCCACTCCAAAAGCAATTTGTGGTGATAACATGTTGTAAAACAATGGCCTACTAGCATACAAAATATAAGAACTGTGAACAAAGATTAGAGGAAGATTTAGAGATGGATAAAAGAGAGAAGTCTTATTCATTGAGTGTGTAACATAACAATTACATGAAGCCTCTATTTATAAGGCTCTTACATTAATACAAAGCATATGAAGAGATGGGAGTTGAAATGTGGATAGTCATCATAATAACTTATTTATAACAAATAATAATAATAATAATAATAATAATAATAATAATAATAATAAATAAATAAATAAATAATTTGGATCATTTAAGAACCATTGGCCTAACTGAAAACTAATGAACCAAGATGGTGGGACGCATGTGTCACATATACCGGAACTTATTATATATAACATTTTAGGTTGCTTAGCTATGGTACCATTTTGTCTATTATTTTTTTCTTTGTTATTTTACTTTTAACCCTTCAATTTTTAATTTTTAACAAATTGATCAAAAAAATTATTTTTCATTTTTAATGTCAACACTAAATACTTTAAACTCTGGTCCTTGCCTATACTTTTCGGCTGTTACAAACTTTTCGTTTTACGTTTAATTTGGTCTAAATTTTGTGAGCTAACACTATGCGACATGCGTGTGTGGTTCAACATTTTACATCTATTTTTTCCCATTTAACGGCCTCCTCTTAACGCATAGGTCCTAAGTCTACTTAGTTATTCTTTTCTATATTTTACATTTTGATCTAGTTTTTGCGTGTTACATGCTGCAACGGGTGTGCGTGGTTTTTCACGTCTACTTTTCGTTCATGTTAACGGTCCTACCACAATGCACGGAATACTAGTTAATAAAATTTTCATGTGTGTCTTTGAACGTTTGTTGTTGTGTGTACCTTACAAAAACGAAACCTGCAACTTCTAGAGCATTCATTCACTTTAAAATACACCTTGGTACTGTATGCTAAAGCCATGCGGACTAAAATAAGTAGTAGACCCCACCAACTAAACTTGAAACATATCACCAATTTTATATATTGAAATTTTATTTCACCAAACTTATTCCAAGTTTCCAACACGATTTAGTATTATGATAAGGAACATAAACATATTAAGAAACACTAGTCACATTTTTTATTGAACGGAAATAAAACTTAGAATTTATGTATGAAGTCGATTATGTGTTTATTGATCTCATCAGGCTTCTCTTGGTTGATGAAGTGACCTACACCTTCCATCACCACAACTTCTTCTAGCAATGGAACATCCTTCTTCATCCCACCACTGATTATGAAATCGTTGGCGCCTCCCATATAATAGGCGAGGTCCTGATCTCCGACAATAAATTTTGTTGGTACCATAACTTTAGCACCCCCTCCATGCATAAATAAGTTCCCTAACTCTTGTTGTCATGTAATCAAAACCAAATATATAACTAATTGATCATTTCTTGTGTGTTTGTCCATATCACTTCACTGACGCGCTATAATTTTGGAGGCAGCACTACCACTTAACTACCCAACCCATAAAAGACAACAACTCTCACTTTCATTCCATCTGTGGTATACAACTCGTGAAACATACCAGCACCAACTACCCTACCACCTGGGGCGGTGTTGTCACGGGGTAGTGGGGATACCAACCCCATTTGTTGGTGGTGCCCCGCCCTACCTCATATTTGGTCACTGTTCCTTTTGCATCCCTTTTAATTTTAAAAACCTACTTTGGGTTTAGACCTATCACCTTTGGTTGTTCCGGTAATCTTGTTAATTTCCATGTATTATTTCGTAAGCATACTATGGCAAATTGCTCTAAATTCACCAAAAACGCAAACATCCAATTATCGTATTGTTACAGAAAAAAAAAAAAAAAAATCTATGCAAAAAATTACACATACGTAAATTTTGTAATTTTTGTGCTAAATGGCAGAAGTCCATTTTACCACTAGTACACATATGATCAAAAGATGCAAATGACAAAAGCTATAAGGTGCAGTTCACCATCTTAACCGCATCTTATAGACTTATTTAAAAAAAAAAAACAACACCAAAAGATGTGGTTCTTCACACAATCCCATCTTATACATTATATTGGAAAAGACTTGCACCTAGAGATGCGGTTTTACTCACAACCACATCTTATGCATTATATGAAAAAGCACCAGCGCCAAGAGATGCGGTTACCACAACCGCATCTTATGCTCAAACAGATATATTTCAAAATTTTATTTTCTTCTTCCTTCATTACCTACAATAATAAAGTTTTAATTATATAAAGGGTAAACGTGGTGTGTAACTAACAGGGCCGGCCCTTGAGGGGTGTGGGGAGGACTCCCATCCCGGGCACATTCACTACTAGAAAGCTAGGGAGTTTTCCTATGAAAAGTTCCTACGGATTTCCCATGATCGCCTACTCCGACTGATTTCCCACGAAATTACTAGGAAACAAATGAAAATCCAAAACTAGCTAAAAAATAGCGACAGAAATATTTTTGTAGGAAACGCATGTGAAAATTCCCACGCAATTCCGACATTATAGTATCCTATTTTACGATTATGTGGGAAATGTTTAGAAAACAATAAAAAACTTATTTTTGTTTTTTAATTATCTTTTAAAAAGATAATAAAACAACAAAAAATAGTGTTTTGTGGGAAATCCGTCGGAATTTTCCACACATTTTCTTCGCATTTTGATATAAGATTCAATTTCGTGGGAAATGCGTCGGAATATCCGACAATACTATAATTCCGTAGGAAATGCGTCAGATTTTCCTACAGACTTCCTACGGAGAACAACTAATATAAAGTATTTGCACCTTTATAGCCGTATAATAAATATACATGGTGATACTAACATATGATTTTTTTATTATAATGATATGCGATTAAGACATCCAATATATGTTATTGTTGGTTACAATCTAATATGACTGAACACAACACGATTCAATATCGAACGTTACACAACAAAGTCCATAATGGGCTATTTAGAGAATCAGAGTCAGACGAATGTTTACAAGATTCAGAGTCAGACGAATGTTTACAAGAGAAGCGGGAAGCATAACTATGGGTTCGCGGGATAGTTTTCTAACGCCCACGACCCCTAGCCGCCCGCGAAACGAATGGTCGTCTCCTGGAAGACCCTATTGACTCTGAATCAGAGATATCAATGCACGGGATCTCACCCAGCGCCACAACATTAATAGGGTCAGGGTTCGGGTACTCACTGGTCGCTTTAAACTGTGCTCGCACACCTTCCAGCCGCGGGAAGTAGAACCTCCCTTCCATCGCCTCAACAACCGAGGGTCCACCCTCCGGCGCTGCCCTCCATTTCAGCTTCGCGTCATTGCGAGCCAAGAACGTCTGCCACTTAGTAACACCTGCAATAAAAAGTGAAGGTTAGGAGTTCAGCAAAACAACATAACTTCAATAAAGGCGCATGATTATCAACTTACCCTCCCCGCGAAGGTACGAATCCTGCCCCACACGCAGGCACAAACGGCTGACGCTAAGAAGGACAAACAAAGACTCCTTGTAAGGCATCACCTCCAGTGGAGAGGTGTTGGGAGTAAGAGTCACAAAGCACTGCTCGCGCTCATAACCCGCCATCACTTGGTGGGTCAGACACGTCTCCTTCTCGCGCAGCACCCTCCATAGCATAGCCACATGAATCACCCCCTGCTTTAGAAAGAATTACTTCTCTTTCCAGTCATGAAGCGACTTGGCGACAGCAGAAACCTGTCACACCCCGCCAAGGCGGAAACGCGAGGTGCGACTTCAAAAGATTTCCAAGCACAAAAGGTCACTTGAGCATTAATTAAAACAAAGTAGGAACTTTCATTAAACAAGCAAATTCGTTCAACATAAGTTAATTGTTTAATTCTAAAACCATTATATGTAAATGTCTAAAATTATTATGACAAACAACGGTCCAAAAGAAGGTATCCCGCAAATGCTCGCACGCAACCCCTGCAAGTTCCATTATCCATGCTAATTTCCTGGAAAACATGCATGTAAAATGTAAGGGTCAACATAAAGTTGGTGAGTTCACGGGTTTTCTATATGGTGGACATGTAATCTAAAACCGACTAAATCATTGCCTAGCTAGGGCAATAATCGATATGTGATCTGACATGAGCCCATAACCAAACCTTGACATGTTGTGCCTCGCCCATTGTACACTAAAGACAATGAAATAATATGAAATACAAGCACTCTTTCGATATCTGTCATCCGGTCAGAACGACTGACCAAGAGTGGGGGTGTCAACCCAATTGATCTATCCCGGTGTTTCATGGCTAAGTCCATAACTAATGGTTATGGTATGATGTATGACACGAGGGCTTAATGGATCCTGAACTGTACTGTCTCATGTTCACATAGTAGTCATGTATTGTCACTGAAAACTGTACGCATGTTTTTCCCCCGGAAAAATGTAAAAACTGTAAAAAGGGGTCGTGAATACTCACTTGGTGTCTGAATGCTAGGCTGAACTGAATCTGGCACTGTGTGTCTGGTCTAGGAACCCTAAATGCATTCAAAAGCAACTTAGGTCTATGTTTGGCTCTAACTACCATGCAACTGTTCACCTGAATGTATCACATATGGACTAGGGGCTTCTGTACCACTATCCACGGGTGTCACACACTGTATTTGTTAATAATTGTTCGTTTTGTTATCCTGGTGGCTATGTTTTATTCCTGTTTTTGGCAAAACATATGTGGTGACTCCCTAATGTTATCGAGTGTTACTTATGTCTCAGTTAAGTAAGTTTAGGATGGCACATGGACACATCTTGTGACAGTTTTGTTTAAAAATAACACATCCAAGTGTTTTGCCTTTGTTTATACATGCATAACTTTATGTTTTCGAGAAAACGCATGTGTTAAGCTAGTTAACACACGTTTTATTATTCTTAACACATATTCACAAATCGAACCATGTTGTATATTGTATAATTTAGGTGAAATATGTTGTTCTTGGACCGGGTCTTGGCATCTTACACATGCATGCATACATATATGTATGTGTGTGTGCTTGTAAATGTCCATATCCATGTGTTCCAAGGTGTATGCATCAATGTGAACATGTGTGTATACATAACTAGAACATTGAAGTTTTATCATCAAAACTTGAGTTGTTAAGTTAGTTAGTTCCAAGAATAAATGTATTGTGGAGTGTGCGAGTACATGTATGCTTCGGGTGGCCAATATGCATAACTAAATGATCATGTAAACAAGATTAAAGTTCGGGTATCATACCTCACGTGTATAGCCGAGTAAAACAAGAAAATAATAAGCTAACTCCTCACAATAAAGCTCCTAAATGCTAGCTAAAGGCTTGGAACTCCCTAGTGATGGTTTAGTGTGGCCGAAAGGTGTTCCTTGGGTGCTTGGGGGCTTCGGCCGAAGGTAACAAGAGAGAAAAGGTGGGATTTCAAGTGTTAGTGAGTTCTTGAGAGGTTGTGGTGTGATCAAATTGTGTTCTAGTGCCTCTATTTATAGGCGAGTGGTGTGAGGATGAGTGTGGTTTCAACTAGGTAAGTCAACTTCTTGTTTTCTTAATATGTATTCTCTAGAAGCCTTGTACGGTTAATGTGTTGACTTGAGGTTTTGTTGGGTTGTGTGGGGTGGCTTTGGCCGAGAATAGGCATGGGGAAGTGGCAAGTTATTTGTGGTAAGTTGGACAAGGTGATCATGCTCAAGTGTTCTATGTTGTGCTAACTTGGTATAAGGAGTTGACCTTGGCTCAATAATGGTTTGTCTTGGGAATGCACTAGTCGATTTCTTACATGCATTGGTGATATTATTGGATGGTCAAAGCTTATGGGAAGTGTAGTTGTGAATGGTTCATGCCTTGTTGGTGTTAAGCAAGGATGGATGTGTATTTGTATCGGCATAATGGGTTGGGTATTTGTATTGGCAATTGTATAGATTTAATTAGATTTTGTTTGTTTATGGCATACTGCGTTGGGATTTTAATTATCTTTGTAAGTTTGTTATCTTAATCTGTGGTGTATACTTTCTTTTTAGGGTTTGTTTAATCCACATACTTATCAAATGTTTGTGGGTTCTTTATGCAAACTAGCTTGATCCTATAAACTTTTCTATGCAACTGTTATGTTTCATATTCTTATTTTGCAATCATTAATAACATTTTTGTTCTTGGGTCATTTCCGAAAAGATTCTGAACAACTAACTTCTGAAGAAATTTTTGGTAAGTCACCCTTAATAAAATATATCTACCCGAAAAGGGATGGAACCAGTGGCGAAGCTTGAGAATTTGAATGGGGTGGGGTCGGAAGTCAGCGGTCACGGGACGGGACCTTAAAATTTTTTTCTATAGCTATGGTTCGGGTGATATGTCCGGGTCGGTGATTCGATTCAGGTCGAGTCGAGTCAAACATTAAATACAATAAATATCAAAGTTCTAAGCATTGTTTAACAAACAATTCAACAAAGTCACTAAAACATTAAAAATGAGACAAAGGGTTGGTACCTAGATGAAGAATTATAGTTCAGCTCGTCGACCTTTAAGATTTTTGAATTCTTCAATTATGGATAGGGGTGCAAACGAGCCGAGCTAAACCCGAGCTCGACCAGGCTCGAGCTCGAAAAACTTATGAGAGCTTGAGCTCGGCTCGTTTACTATCTATTAGTTAATATTTTAAATAAAAGGAATATAAATAAGATGTTCGGAGCTCAATAAATGAAGTTTGGCCCGGGCTCGTTTAGTAAACAAGCTTAAATGAGGGGATAAATATTATTAAATATTAATAACCCTAATATTACACTAAGGCTTGATAAGGCTCGACGAGCCTGGCGAGCTTCACATGCTAGGCTGAGCTCGGGCTCGATTAGTAAACGAGCTTTATTTTAAACTCAAGCTCGGGCTCAATAAGGCTCGGCTCTTTTTGAGCTTTTTACCAAGCCGATCTCGAGTAGCTAAGAGATAACAACTCCTTCGCTTGCTCATTGAATCTACTATCTCGCTCATGTAGTTATTGTGCTTAGGACTTTAGGATTTGGGCTTTACATTACTTGTTTTGGGTTAAAGTTTTGGTTTATATAACTATTTAAAAAAAACGGAGGCCTGAAACCGTATATACCAAAAAAATTCCATACGAAGACTATATACATGAAACTTTTGATTAAAAAATCAGGGGGTCAACCCAACCGCCCCTTGAATGCTGTGCCACTGGATGGAACAACTCTATTTTTTTCTTGTCAGGGCCCAAATTTGATAAGTGTTGTCTTTTCCCCTTACATTAGCGTTCTTTCACATTCTTATGGGAAGGCTTTCACCTTATAATGTTCATTTAGAGGTATACACATTACAATATTCTATCATGTTACACGACTGATAAGTGAATTGTGTTTTATTTGCTGACATTTGAGCATTGTGTTACCATTTAGGGTGCTCCATCTCCTTTAAAATAAATCACACTTGTAGGCCCTTTTAAACCAGCTTCATTGCTTCATAAAAAAAGCATGTACGTTGATGAAAATGTGCTATCCTCTGTAGACATTGTATTATATATAGGCTTGGTAAGTTGGTATATAAGCTCCTCACTTTTCATATCTGATTCTGTATTTTTATTTAATGAAGGTTGATGTTTATCCTTTTCAGTCAGATGCTAGCAACATAAAGGATCAAGTTCTTGATGCTCATTGGTTAAAAATGTAATATGTATTTTCTTATCATACAATAACTTAAAAATAAGATTGGTGAGGAAACTCTTGAAATGAAGTTGTAAAATGAGGTAGTTTTGTATTTACTAATGCTTCTTTACAATATTGAATTAACATTTGCTAGTAAAATGTTTATTGCTATGTTTTGTAGGTGAAACAGATGGAAACCGAACAAAAAGTCTCTTCTTCACTTGTTGTTTGAGGGCTAGACATGAGCTATGTAAGATGTCTAAGGTAAGTAAATATGTAGTACACCTATATGCGTATGTAGTGTGAATGTGTGTATGTATATATTGTATGCGTCAACTAAACCGATGTATTTGTTACTCGTTCACTTTGATCATCACATTAGACGTGTACTTCCTTCGCATTAGATGAATGCTTTTTGCATGGTTTGACAAATCTTTTTTGTATGGTTTATGATTTATGATTCAATAGGTATATTGGTCAATTGTAGCATTGTCGGGTTTGTAGGCGGCGGATTTGGATCTTCAAGTCTTATGTGTGCATATGTAGGTTGCATTTTATATACATATACACTTTTATATAATTTTTTAAGCTTAATTTTATTAATGTGCGTAAGGTTATGTTTTGTTAGGGAAGTTCTACGATTTCGATTGCAAGTATGAATTGAAGATGTGAGTTTGGGTGCAAGTATGAAGACGTCGGTTTGGAAGTTATTGTACTTTAGACATGTATTCGTGTTACTTTGAAACTTTTGTAATTTTGTGTTACTTTGAAACTTATGTAATTTTCTGTACTTTGGTTATCATATCGATTATATATATTTTTTCATTTGTAATTTATTTTCAATTTTAGGTATATATTTGTGTATATTAAAATGTATTGGGAAACTTTAATGAAATTTCTCAAAATTAAAAAAAAATGGCTTTAATTTCCAAAACATGGGGTTTCATACCCGCATCAATAAGTATTTTTGGTTGTTAAAATTAAAGACAAGAGATGCGGTTTTTTTTTGTCAAAAGATGAGGTTAAAACTAAAAGATAAGAGATGCGGTTGCTTGGTCTAATCGTGCGGTTCCCTTAAACCCGCATCTTTTGAAAGTTGCCTTTTTATGCTTGGCTATAAGATGCGGGTCTAAAACCGCATCTTTTAGCTTAAATCACTGCATCTTTTGGTCTTTTGTGTACTAGTGTACGTTGGTTTTCTTACACATATGTAAGGTCGCTGCCATTTTTTTTACATATTTCTTAGTCTACCAAATATACATGTTTTGATTAAAAAAACAAAAAAAAAATCACATGGAGGTCGGAGTTCTTACAACTTGAGAAAGTTCTTATTTGATCTAGATCATATATGTATATATGTATATATATATATATATATATATATATATATATATATATAGTGGAAGTATAGGAAGGAAACCCCCCCAAATGAAAAAACTCTAGGAAACCCATCACTTGGCCCATGTTGTGCCACATCATCCCAGCCAAGATTTTACCATATTATATTATGAAGGTTAATTTAGACATTTACACTATCTCCTTTCTCTCTCTCCTTATAAATATTATTCCCCCCCCTCTCTCTCTCTTCATTTCATTTTCTCAAATTCAAATTCAGAACCCTCCTCTCTCTACCCTCTCTCTACCATCCCCCTCTCTATCTCTCTCTAAAACCACCACCACCATCACCACCACCACCACCACCACAACAAAGCATCAACAAACCTTCTGCTAAAAACAGAGCATCGAAGACGACCAACTGATGAACGCTGATCCGGCACATCAGATGAACGCTGCTCCGGCATCAAGCTTTGGTGACAATGGAAGCTCCGGCAACTACACATCTGACCGTCGGTACTGTCTCCCCCCTCCTCTCTCTCTCTCTCTCTCTCTCTCTCTCTCTCTCTCTCTCTCTCTCTCTCTCTCTCTCCTCTTCCCTCTCCTCTCTAGATCTGGAGTTAGAGTTGGAAATCTAGATCTAGATCGAGAACTAGAGTCGTCTCGGGTGGATCTGGAACGAGAAGAACGATTATTATTATTATTATTATTATTATTATTATTATTATTATTATTATTATTATTATTATTATTATTATTATTATTATAACGGCGATGATATTATAGTAAATTTGTTGAAAGGGTTTCAAAGTATCGATGCACAAGTCTGTCTTGAGAATCTTGACAGAAAATGAATATTGTCAACAATTTTTTTTTCTTAAGCTATTTATTTTTTTACATAATATAATAGGTATTTCTCACACTATAGTCTATGATTTGAATATCTTATAATTTGTATAGTTGTTATGTTTTGGGTTTAGTGAAATAGGTTTTGGGTTTTGCTAGAATAATAATAATTTTTTTTGGGGATAGTTTTTGGTTGCACACCAAGTGTTTGATCAAATGCTTGAATGAAAAAAAAAACTTATGTTAACCATTTTTATTTTTTTTATTATTATTATTTTGTTTGTGTTATATTTTTATTGGATTGGGGACATGAGGTTGATGGATCACATGTGATTGATGAATAAATTTGTAGTCTTTTTATGTTAGTACATGCTAACACAGGTTAGTGATGTCCCATTATGTTTTTAAGGATCCCAAACTAACATGTGTATCTGTTTCAGTGTGGGTTTTCACGAGTAGGCTATTGGAAGAAGGCGGCGTTGGTGATGTGGCTGTGGTAAGTGATGTTTTTTTATAAAGATTATAAATTTTTAGTCTTTTTATGTTAGTACATGCTAACACAGGTTAGTGATGTCCCATTATGTTTTTAAGGATCCCAAACTAACATGTGTATCTGTTTCAGTGTGGGTTTTCACGAGTAGGCTATTGGAAGAAGGCGGCGTTGGTGATGTGGCTGTGGTAAGTGATGTTTTTTTATAAAGATTATAAATTTTTAATCTTTTGGTGAATAGGGTGTTTAAATAATTTTTATATTCTATTAAATAAATTTTTGGCAAGTGAAATTGTTATGAACTCGTATAGGGTATATGTCTATTTTTTTTATACACATGTTAGTGATGCTAACACGTGCTAGTATATGCCTAACTAGCAGGTGTTAGGGTTCATATTAGTTGGGGAGCCCAACTAACACATGTAAGTATACGCCCTTTCACATGTTAGTGATGCTAACACGTGCTAGTATATGCCTAACTAACAGGTGTTAGGGTTCATATTAGTTGGGGAGCCCAACTAACACATGTAAGTATACGCCCTTTCACATGTTAGTGATGCTAACACATGTTAGTATATACTCAACTAACATGTGTTACGGTTTGTATAACATACGTTATTTCAGTAAAACATATATTTTAGAATACACTAACACATGTCATTGATGTCCCATTATGTGTTTTATAGAGCCCAGCTAACACGTGTTTACTTTTTTTGTAGGTGAAAAGATGTTTTTGAGTTAAAGATGATGATGAGGATCAAGAACGAAGAATAGCTAGATTTTTTCTATGTTGTTATGATAGTTTTTTTCTTTTTGAAAATTCACAAATAATTATGTTTGTATTAAACGGTTTTTGATATGTTTTAGTGTTTATTGTTATGATCGTTTTTATCATTTCTTAAATAAATACACATTTTATGTGTTCTTTTAATATGTTCTTTTAGTATATGCCTGGTAACACATGTTAGCGATGTCTCACACGAGGTCAGAATTTTGTATCACAACACTAACGTATGTTAATTTTGGTGCTGGAAAAAGTGTCATAAAGTAGGAGAGAGGTGACTTGACAAGTGTCAAATCAACCTTTTAAAACCTAGGATTCAGAAGTGTCAAATCTCATGTTTAAAATTACCTTAGTGCCCTTAATTATATTTTTTATTAGATTGGCCCACATGCTTTATGATTATTATATTCAAATAATCATGGACCATTGATCAAGCTTGATCAATGGTCATAAGAGAGTTTGCAAGGTTTTTCCAAAAGATAGGGTTTCCATATTATCCACACCCTATATATATATATATACATATATATATATATATATAAACCAACAAGAAACACGACTCACTTATTTTTTGTTAGATTAAGTAAACAATAAACTTAATATGTATGTATTTGTAAATAAGTGTTGAAGTATATGTAATATTTGTATTGTAAATATGTAAGTACTTGTATGTGTATGTGGATTAATATAGATCATAGATATATGTGTCTTAGATAAGATTTAGTATGGTATATTACATATGGGTTAATTTGGTTTGAAGATGGCTGCAACAAGGCTGAAACAAATATACTACAAATCTGATGGGTCAAACAAGATAAAAAGGACAGCAACAAATAAAGACAGAAGACCTTGTACAGAACTACTGAAAAGACTGTTATACCCCTGAGATTTGTATATTGTTTGACGCCAAATATGTGAAAGGGTGGCAATTACTTTCCTGACCAACAGACACAACCATTCGAATGTTAACTGCCATGAAGACCCAACGGTTCTTTAAGTATACATAGGACATATCATGTACATTGTAAAGGCACCAAGATTGTATTTCCAATAACGATCCATACACACTTTGTAACTGTTTCTTTTCAATAATATTCGAAAGTATTCTCTTCATATTTTCTTGTTTCATTTCTGTCCAGAATCAAAGATACAAATCTGATTCACAGTATTCGAAAGTTTCCTGTTAAACATATTCGTTTATTTGTGTGTTGTTTATATTCCGTTGCCAACATTTTTTACCAAATGGATATAGAAATTAGAATTTCTGAATGAAGTCAATTATGTGTTTGTTGATCTCATCAGGCTTCTCTTGGTTGAGAAAATGGGCTACTCCTTCCATCACCACAACTTCTTCTAACAATGGAACATTCTTTTTGAACTCACCATTGTTTATGTAGTCCTTGACACCAGGCATATGATAGGCAAGGTCCAGCTCTCCGGTGATAAATTTTGTTGGCACCATAACTTTAGCACCCCTCCACGCCGAAGTCAGTTCCCAAGTCCTGTCATGTAACCAAACAAAACAAATCACCATCTTTTATACATATGTTTACACATTTCTTTTAGCTAACTTTTTTACTTACAAATGAAGAGATCGATAATAGTTAATTCCACCAATGAGCCCACCAGCCTTCTGGTGTTGGCTAGCAAAGTATTCAACGTCGTCTTCTGACAACCATGGTGGTAAGGTCACCAGGGTACCAGGGGGTGAATGTAGAAATCCTTTACCTTTAGGGAGTAAAAGAGGTCCTGGATCTCGTAATGTCAGGAACTTTTTAATGAAAGTTTGATGACTCATAATTTTAGCAAACTCGGCTTCAATTTCACCTGGTTTCTACACCCGTAAGTAGGTGTATAACATTAAATTATAAATCATAAGTGTTAATCACATAATTAAACAAACAAGGAAATACACTAGCGATTAATCAAGATCTCTAATTGACTCTTTTTATGAACTCGAATCAGGAAAATATGAAAGTGAAGAACGTATCAACAAATTAAAAACTGTAAACTTTGTTGACCCAGATTCATAACCCGTGACCCATGGCCTTTCCTGACCCGTAAGCCCATACCCATTGAACAGACTTGATTAGCCCAACATTACCCCCCCCCCCCAAGGTTGTTTGCTCACACCATTTTATTCACATAAATGTTGGTTCCTCGTCTTCACCCCGAATCAAGTTAGCCTCATCTTTCTTCTCCCACTCTGGATACGCATTTATAAAATGTCTATGCTCACTACACTTGTAACATCTAACATGGCTCTTGTCTCTTTGAAACTTGTAACACCCCAAAAATCCATTTTGCTTAATTACGCCAGTATGCGTGATTAGCATAATAATAAAACGAGACTCGAATAATAAGAACTTGGGTTATGTCCTATTATGGGAATAACACTAGAAGCTAGCTTTGTTAATTAAGTTTGAATAACAAAAGACTTTGGGGAAAACTTAAGGGGCTGTAGTTGACAACTAGCAAAACATGAAATGTTAAAATGGTAAAATGAGTGTGAACACACACACTTGTGTGTGTGTGTGTCGATTGTTCATCAGGAGAATCATCTCCTTCATGAACCAAACCCTAAAAGCTCCAATTTTATTCAAATCAAGCCAAAAATCATAGGTGAAATCCGTGCATTAAGCTAAACGGGGTTATCTAAGGTCCAACACACCCAAAGGTATTAATTATTTGGTTTAATTTGATGTATGCTTCATGTATGATCATGGTGAGATTTTTAGGTGTTTTGTAAGTACGAAAATTGGTGATGTCTAAGGGTTCCATTATGATTAGAGACCCAAACTGAACCTAAATACATCATAACATGTTTAGGTATAATTGAATTATATGATTTTGATTGAAGTCATGAGTATATGTAAAGTGGGTTTTGATTCTAGATGAAAAACTCATCATCAATGGTGATTATAATGATATGGGTGTGTTGTTAGTTGAGCAATTGATACATAAAGTGTTAATTATGTGAAGGATTGCTAAATCATATATATTGGCTAAAGTTGTTATATGCTCTTGCTATGAAAACTAGTTGTTAAAATTTATGCACGCCAAGTGTTCGATGTAATGCCTAGCTAAACATGGTTATAACTAGTCATAGTGAAACTTGGTAGTATTGATTACTAAGTAGGAATGGTATTAACTTTGTTGTAATGGGTGATGTCCCTAGACGACTAACCATGGAATTAGTCGGTATTAATAATGTCCGCCAAATGTTTGATAAAATGGCTACATGAAACTTGAATTGAGTCTAATGGTAATATTTGGTGTTGTTAGTTGAAACAATGTAAAATAGTATGAAATTTGTCACTTTTGATAGCTTTAGATAGTCATCTTGTAAAGGCGATATCTCATTCGTTATTAGGAGTTAGAAGATGATCCTTATATCGTTGAAAAGCTTGTTCCACATATTACATTTCATATTTAGTCATGAGAAGCTAATTCTGAGCTTTAGTGGGTCAAAACAGCATGTAAAGTTGACATTTCTATTTTGACAGCAAAGCTGTTTGGTTAGAATTATGTTTCTGACCTGATCTTAAAATATTCATATAAAATCATAGAAAAATCGTTAGGAGGTGTTCTTTATACGCCTGGAAAGGTCTTCTAACGAAGCACAATCCATCTTTGAACATGTTCAACTAATTCGGACTTTAAATGGGTCAAAATGGTCAATTACAGCAGCTAAAAAAGGAAATCGCTGCACATAATATGTTTCTAACCTGATCTTCAAATATTCATATAAAATCATAGAAAAATCGTTAGGAGGTGTTCTTTATACGCCTGGAAAGGTCTTTGAATGATGCACATTTTATATTTAATAATCAAGATCTGATTCCGAGGTTTAGAAGGGGAAAACGACCTTGAATAGCAGCTGCGCAGAAAATCGCTGCACATGTATAATGTAATCTTTAAAAAGAAAAGGTGTAAGAATGTACACGCTTGTAGTAATCTTGGAGTACGGATTGTAGGGAAACAATAGTGTATTATGTGGCATTCAAAAAGTGTCTAAAAACACTTACCAACTAGTTCATGCAGGTATTTTCACTAACGGGTCGAACGGGTAGTGTATGGAAAGACTTATTGAATAGAACTAGTTGTTGAATGTATTGATGTCATGTTTGAATGATGTAGAATGAATACTAATGTTTGAATAGGTAAGTTCCAAATTAGTATTCTAACACGGCATGTTGACTTGAAAGTAAGCTAGGTACAAGAAGCTTAAAAGTCAACGGGTCAAGTGGATATGATCTCGAGCTAGGTGAAAAGCTTGGGACTATAAGTCAAACGCGTATAAGGTGTGAACACTCCTACGGGCAAAGGTAAGTGACTTATGATGCAAACTCTTGGTTTAGTAATTGTATGTTTATGTATAAATAGAGAATGGGATACAAGTATGAAAAGGTAATTTATAATAAGGTAAGCGAATTGATGTTGTTGGTGAACGGGTATAGTTCACCATACAACAATGAAAGTAATTGGGATAAATGAGCAACAAAGATAAATGGAGGGTGACTAAGCATGAAATAAACCCAAGATTAACAAATATGGCATAAGAATGAATAGTAAAATGTACGGATTGATATGCGTGTATATATATAGATGGATACATTAAATCATGGGTGTAACAATATAGATTGAATTGTATAGTTATGCAAGGTCACACAAATGGTAAACCGTTTAGTAAGGGGAGTTATTTCGCATTGGATGCTAGTGTAATAAAATGTGTGCATAGTTGCTTATGCCCGGTAATGTGTGAAAGTGTTATGTATGTAAAGGTTGGTCGTTACGTGTAGGTTGAGTATAGGTTCAAAAACGTCATGTTTGTCCTTAAGAATACATGAAGGAAGAGTAGTATGACGGGTCAAGATAACTTGTACATGGTATTTGTACGTGCGTGTGTATTGTAATGTTATTAATCCTTTTGTTATGAGGATAGAAATAAAAATGCAGGTATATAAGTATGAATGTATGGAAAATGGAGGACAGGATCCGGAGACCGGATCTGAACTTACAAAAAGGCGTTTGGATATGACCATTGAGTATTGTTGATGTTATTTACATATTGTGAATATTTGCACGAAGTCACTTAATGAACTAACGAAATGGTTATGTGGTAGTTGCAGGTTGTCTAGTCAAGCTTACAAAGCAAGAAATGGTTGGAGGTCGAGTGAGGACACGAATTGTACGGGGTCGCGGTCACGTTCACGTAAACTAATAAAGATGAGTTGTATTTGATGTAATAAGAAACAATAAAAGATGGAAATATGAAACACCTATAATATTTAGTAGATATGGGTTCAAAATATATAAGAATGTTTTATCAAGCAAGAAATTTTTTGGTTCGTATTTCCGCTGCGTATTTTCGGTCAAAAAGGTTTAGGGTGTTTCAAAACTGTTCACCATCATGATTCTTCCCGACCCCGACTCCTCCTCGACCACATCTACAACCACCCATTTGAACTACCATCGCAACAATGATCACAATCTTGTTGTTTCCCATTTTCTTTTCTTGCAAACATAATAATCCCTTAATGTTTTCTCCTTTTTCGGATTCTTAGATATGTTTTTAATCTTCCAACACCCTCATCAAACAACATTGAATTATATGTAAGCCACGATTTTGGAAAAAAGATATAGGCACTGCATCAAGTAACCTCCTCGCCAATTCCTCTTCTTCAACTTAATGTACAATACTCCTTGCCTTTGAAGCTAACATGAATAATATAGTTGCAAAATCATCAACTAAACCACCCCCTTAATGTTTAAACCTCCGAGTTCCCTTTTCAATGCTAGAAGCCTATTCTTTCTCACTCGCTCCACTCTTAAATACCATGTTTTTAGTCCATCCCTGTTAACCGACATATTCCTTCTAGAATATTCGCGAGCCATTAAAATTAATATGATTGATTTTGTACATAAATTGATAGTTGACTTTCCTAGAATATCTAGCAATTAGTTAGGCTTGACTGTGTATTTATACTGTATCATTTTCCTGTACATTCTTTTCAAGCAATTCAATCAATCCTTGATAATTAACATGGTATCAGAGCCACTACTCTAAGACCCGATCATCTTCATTTTTTTTCGAGGCTTCGGTCTCCTTTCCTTTTGCTCCAATAGAGGCCACAATCTCTAATTCTTTTTGTTAATAAGTGGCCGACAAAGATACCAATTCCTCCTCTGGCACAACATCTAAAAACAATCCCCTTCACCCCGTTTATATCGTTACCAATATACAATCCAAGATCCGCACTTTAGATGGTGTAAAAGTTACATATTCATCATGGGTCAAGTTGTTTCTTCTAAATGCCCGGGGATACAAAGTATTAGACCACATCGATGGGACGCCTCCGCCTCCCAAAGATGACCCGAACTACAACACTTGGTTGGAAATAGACACAATCATTCTTCAATGGATCCTCACAACCATTTCTGATGATCTTCTACCCGGTGTTCTGGATGCCGATGAATCCGCCTATACCGCTTAGCAGGCACTCAAAAAGAAATTCCTGAATAAGAAAGGGCCTCGTGCCGCCGCTTTGTTGAAGGCGATCACCAATCTCACCTTAAAGTCACGCCTACTATCAAAAACTCAAAGAGATCGCCAACTGGTAGACGAAGGCCAACCGGTCACCGAAAGTCTTTAGGTGATTCAGTTGGTAAACGAGATGCCACCCGAATACGATGTTGTTGCTGCACAATTACACCGATCACTACCATCTTGGGATGACTAGGGTTGTAAACGAACCAAACGAACACGAACAAGGTTTTGTTCGTGTTTGTTTGTTAAGGTTTTTTGGACAAACGAACGGTTTACGAACACACTAACGAACACAATCCTATGTTTGTGTTTGTTTGTTAAGAAATTCAATTGCTTGTGAACTGTTCGTGAACACGGGGCTTGAACACGAACAAACTAAAACAAACATTTAATATGCAACTAACTAAATAAACATTGTTAATATTAACCATTAGATACGGTACATCGACTAAACCGATCAGTCAAATTGTACTAACTTAGACATAATTATATAAAATTACTTAGACATGAATACATGATATGCCTAGTTCAAAATTTCATAATTATCCCAAAAAAATATCTAGATTCTTCGATATCCAACTTTCCTCAATTCTAGACGTTCTTCAATTTCATAAGACTATATAAAAACAAATATTAATTAGACAATGATACGTAAACTTTCATTATAACTATGCATTCAAAAGTAATAGCATCTTCAATTGTCTAGTAAGGAACATAGCAAAAGGATGAGGTTTTTTATTAGTTTAGTACGACGAATAGCTAAACAAGATTGATGTATTTTGAATGCAAGAATGAACAAAACATTTAGTTATTTAATGTATAAGGGGGAACACGTCGTAAACAAACATACACAAACGGATATAAATGAATGAACTTAAACAAACACATTGTCGAACGTTCACGAACGCAATCGAACGAACGATACCTTTATTCGTGTTTGTTTGTTTAGTTAATCGAACGAAACTTTTTGTTCGTGTTTGTTCATTTATTAAACAAACGAACATAAACAAACTTTCCGCCGAACAGTTGACGAACCGTTCATCAAACGTTTGGTTTGTTTACAGCCCTAGGGACGACGCAATTAACCTCCTTGATGCTGAAGAAAGACGCCAACAAGCTAGACAAACACCAGAACCTGTTGCAGCGGCTGTTGTCCCTGATTCGGCCCAGCGGCCTTCGTCGAACAGCTTGGAAGAAGGCCCAACTCGTGACAGGAACAGCCCTCAAATCACCCAACAAAGGGGGCCCAATAGATCCTAGCAGCGTCGGCCCAATAATAATAACCCCAACTCTTATCGGCCCAACAACAGAAATTACAACAGTGGACCCTCTTCGGCCCAGCCCACTTACAATTATAATCAGCCACGACGGAACAGCCCGTGGGGGCCACCACAGCAGTGGGCCTACCTACCTTGGTGGGCTCCACCCTCTGGCCCAAACAGAGGCTGGGCTCCTTCGCCTTGCCCGTACCTAACCCAATCCGGTTGGGCCGGCCCTTGGCAACAAACCACATCACAGTCCAATAACTGGTCCACTAAAGGTTTCACTAACAAAAATACTAATCAGGCTTATGTTACAGATTTTGATCCCCTACAGCCAACTGGCATCAGACAGGCTTTTCAAGCTCTCTCTGTAGAAGCAGATGACCCAAACTGGAATATGGACACCGGGGCATCGGATCACCTTTCTGATGAGGAAGGTATGTGTACTAACTCTCCTTTGTTCACATCCATTAAATCTATGATTGTTGGAAACGGCCAAAGAATGCCAATATTAGGATCGGGTAGGGATGAGCTCGGGACGGTATCGGTACCAAACCGATACCAATCCCGACAATACCGATACCGAAAATTTCAAAAAACCAATACCGATACCGATACCGAACACATACGGTACGGTATCGGTACGGTACCGGTATGGTATCGGTATTTTACCTGAAAATACCGATCCCGTACCGATACCGATAATACCGAAAATCCAAAAATATGGGTACCGATCCCGAAACCCCTCGATTCGGTATCGGTTCGGTACGGTATCGGGATCGGGACGGGACGGGATCGATATTCGACCTTGTATGCTCATCCCTAGGATCGGGTCATGCTTTTTTCCCTCACAACAAAACAACCTACACCTAAACAATGTCCTTTATGCCCCGCAAATCATCAAAAACCTCATATTTGTCCGCAAATTTACTAAAGATAATTTTGTTTCTGTTGAGGTTGACCCATTTGGCTTTTCTGTGAAGGACCTCAAGACTGGAAAGCTTTTGAGCCGTCACGACAATGATAGCATTATTTATCCCGTCACTGCTCCTTCTACCACAACACCTTTCGTTTTTGCTGTTTTCGCTCCTGAATCCTGGCATGATCGTTTAGGCCACCTAGGAGTTTCCGTTATTGATTTCCTTGCTTCCAATAAATTTATCCATTGTAATAAAACAACTCACATGTTTTGCAACTCTTGTCAGATTGCTAAACATAAGAGATTACCTTTTATTTCATCTATTTCAAGCACTGTTTTACTGTTTGATATTATACACTGTGATCTTTGGACATCACCAATCACCTCTAACACATGTTATAAATACTACATGATTTTGATTTATGATTTTACAAATCACACATGGGTTTTTCCACTCAGATATAAATCAGAAACTGTCACCAAATTCATTAAGTTTTACACCTACATTAAAACTCACTTTCACCACCCCATAAAATCGTTTCAATGCGACAACGGGGGAGAATTTGATAATCATCAATTCAAAAATTTTGCAACCGAACACGGCATGCAATTTTGTTTTTCATGCCCACATACCTCACAACAAAATGGCCGTACCGAACGCATGATTCGTCGCATAAATGAAATTATGCTTTCCATCCTTACCCATGCTTCGGTTCCAACCACATCATGGGTCGAAGCCGTTCACACAGTCGTTTACCTTCATAACATTTTACCCACTAAACTTCTTAACAATTCCACCCCCACAGTCGCTCTCTACCTTCGACACCCCACATAGACCACCTAAAGGTGTTCGGTTGCCTATGCTTCCCCAATCAATCCTCTACCCGCCCTCACAAATTGGCCAACCGTTCAACCCCATGTATCTTTCTTGGTTATCTGGCCGATTATCGTGGTTATCGATGTCTCAATCTCCAAACCGGTAAAACCGGCCATATTCTCCGGTCATGTTACCTTTAATGAAACATCATTTCCCTTCGCTCACCCACAATCTGCATCCGACTACACACCAATCGAACAAGACCATGCTACCTCTCTAATCACAAATCCTACTCTCTTTCAATCTCCACTCCACTCCAAACCAACACCAACCCACACCACACGGATCATAGCCAATCAAACCACTCACCCTTGGACCATGATCAACCAGCCTAATCCCACTCTGTTTCTCCTTCGGCCCAAAGTACCTCTCGTGACACATCCACCTTGTCTCAACCCGGCCCATCAAACCCACTGACCCACAGCCCACCTTCGGCCCACCAATATCCCCAACCAAACACTACTCCAGCCCATCCCATTAACCGCATCCAACAACCTTCCCCACAACCAAACGTTCATCCGATGACCACTCGACTTAAAGCCGGCATTACCAAACCCAAAACCCACCTCAACCTTCACACCACCACCACACCAACCATATCGCCCATACCCAAATATCACCTATATGCATTATTAGATCCACATTGGAAAAAGGCCATGACTGAAGAGTATAGGGCACTAATGGAAAATAACACATGGGAGTTAGTACCACGTCCTACCGACGTTTTATGTCATTCGCTGTATGTGGCTCTTTCGCCACAAGTTTCGTGCAAATGGGCAATTACAAAGGTATAAAATGAGATTGGTTGTCAATGGAAAATCTCAGCAAATTGGTATCGACTGTTTTGACACATTCGGTCCAGTGGTCAAACCCACCACCATTTGTACTGTTCTAAGCATTGTCGTTTCCCGTGACTGGCCGATTCACCAACTTGATGTTAAAAATGCTTTCCTTCATGGGGACCTCAATGAAATAGTATACATGCATCAGCCACCTGGATTCGTAGACAAAAAAAATCCATCATTTATGTGTCGTTTGTGAAAATCACTATATGGGTTAAAGCAAGCACCTCGCACATGGTATCACTGTTTTGCAACATTTATTACTAAATGTGGTTTTCATAGCACTTCATCAGACACATCACTTTTTATTTATAAATCAGGATCCAGGGTTGCTTACTTACTGTTATATGTTGATGATATTGTGTTAACAGCTTCGGATACTAATTTTTAAAGCAGATCATTCGGTCCCTCTCCAAAGAATTTGCTATGACAGATTTAAGGAACCTTCATCATTTCTTGGGCATTCACGTCACCAGAAATAAAACCGGTCTCCGCCTTTCCCAAGAATCATACATCAAAGACATCCTTGCCCGTGCAAATATGACTAATTGCAGGCCTTGCAATACTCCTACTGATACTGATTCCAAACTTAGTGCACAGGCCGGTTCTCCTCTGTCAGACGGCACCTTATATCGAAGCCAGGCCGGAGCATTGCAGTACTTAACGTTTACAAGACCCGACATTGCTTATGCGGTATAGCAGGTATGCTTATTCATGCACGCCCCTCATGAACCTCATTTTCAATATTTGAAGCGCATCCTGCGATACCTAAAGTGGACATCTCATCATGTATTTCACATTCGCCCTTCCAAATCACTCAAACTCACTGCATATTCAGATGCGGATTGGGGTGGCAGCCCGAACTCTCGGCGTTCTACTTCAGGGTATTGTGTCTTTCTTGGAGACAATTTGGTTTCACGGTCTTCTAAACGTCAACATACGGTGCCACGTTCAATTGTCGAGGAAGAATACCGCGGTGTTTCAAATACCGCAGCTGAAACATCATGGCTTCAAAATTTGCTCCTTGAACTTCATATCCCTACTCGCGATGCCACAATCATTTTTGTGATAATGTCTCCGCCGTCTATCTATCTGATAATCTGGTTCAACACCAAAGAACAAAACATGAGGAAATTGATATTCATTTTGTTCGGGAAAAAGTTTGAATTGGAGACATTCGGGTTCTACATATACCCGCAGATTATCCGTATGCAAACATATTCGCAAAAGGACTACCAAAGCAGTTGTTCAATCGCTTCAAATCCAGTTTTTGCGTCAATTCCACAAACGCTGCGACTGTGAGGGAGTGTTAAGCGACATATTCCTTCTAGAATATTCGGGAGCCATTCAAATTAATATGATTGATTTTGCACATAAATTGATAGTTGACTTTCCTAGAATATCTAGCAATTAGTCAGGCTTGACTGTGTATTTATGCTGTATCATTTTCCTGTACATTCTTTTCAAGCAATTCAATCAATCCTTGATAATTAACAATCCCAAACTTGACTTGCATCATTATAACTCTCCATTTTTAGCACCATTTCTTTATGTATGGCTTGGAACAAGAAAGCAAAAGCTTGCTTTGGTTTCTGTTGCTACAACAAATAACTGCCTAACGATAGTTCTGAGTCACAAGGGAGGTTCAAGGGTTCAAGGGTTCCACTTTGCCTAACGCAGGTCGTGGTGTCCTTCTACGTTGCAAACGTAGAAGGAGGTTCAAGGTTATTTTTCTTGTTTTAGATGCTTTAAGGTTCTGGTTTGAGATGTACTCGAAACCAGAAATAGAAGTTCTAGAGATCCGAGTGGAGAGAAATATTCTCCCACGTGCAAGACCAAAAGAATTAGAAGAGTGAAGTGAGAGTGATTGTGATGGTGTGTCCAGAGCTGAGGAATCAGCCTCTGATTTATAGGGAAAGGGGATCTCCCTAAGGAGAAAGCATCTTGCCTTGAGCCTTGTTGCAACTAAAGGACATCCCACAAATGGTAAGTAGCTGCTATGGACCTGCGGTCTGTTGGCTGATGTTACTCCATCAGCTTATCTGTCCTGATCGATGAAAAAGATGACGGGACAAGTCATCTTTTTGACTTAGGATGCTCCTGGTTGTCCGAAGCCTTGTAGGCTTCAACCCTTTAAGCATTTGTTTAGTAATGTTATATATTTATGTTTGCTTTAGACTACCCACGTCATCAGCCCCCCAAGTCAGAAGGTTTGATGCGGTAGCTTGAAAGCTTTTGACTGTTTTCCTAGTTTATCCTTTGCTTGAAAGGTTCGGGGGTTCGCTGTGATTTAGGCGGTTATTACTCAGCAGTTTCAATGTTGATTGGACTGTTGATGTGACATCTGGCAGTTTGCTCAGACTAATTACTGCATGCCATTATTATTACGGTTTTTTGAATTAAATAACCGTTTGATTTTTCTTTTTTAAACCTTTTTGTACTTCATTTTTACTTTACCTTTATCTTTTCTTCATCTTCATCCTCTCAAACACTTCATCCATCTTAGGGTTTCGTGATTTTTCACCACAGCAGGTTAGTTTTTCTTCTTCTTGCTTTATTTACTGATCATCCTTTTGAGCATAATGGGCGCTAAAAAGAACATGGCCGTTACGTTTTCAACTCTTTCTCAGAAAGAGGTAGAATCGTTTTGTGCCGAATGGGGTATTGATTTGTAATTCAAACCTGTGGCTCCTGGTAAAAAACTCTTTGTTTCCGAGTGTCCGTCTGGTTCCATTGCTTTGTACTGTCGTCATTTTGAATTTGCAAACCTTCGTTTTCCTTTTTCTGTATTTTTGTTGAATGTTCTTGAGTATTATAGGGTTTCCCTTGGTCAGATCCACCCACATGGTGTTGGCCATGTTTTACACTTTGAATGTCTTTGTAGAGCCCTAGGGTATGATCCTACTCTATTGATGTTCAGGCGATTTTTTCGTCTTGCCAAGAATGGTGACTGGTTCACCTTCGAGGGGTCATCAGTGGAGACTAACCTTCTTTCTTCCCATGTTACGACGGTTGGTCAATGGAAGAATAGGTTCTTTTGGGTGTCTGATTCTATTTTCCCTTTTAAGCCTGTGTGGAGGCATCCTGAGGTCGTTCTTAATGAAGGGGAACCCTCAGAGTTTGAACTAGATGATACCTTCCTAACGACTCTTAGGACCTGTCCTTCAAGGCTTCATCCATTTGCTGAACCCTTCTTAGTATTATCCGGTGTTAGCACTCGTTGGGACAAGCCGGGTAGAGATCCTGTTGTGATGAAGGATGTTCAGGGTATGAATTTTGTTTATTGTTGATTTCTTTTGCTTTCTTTGTTTTTTCCTTATGTGCTCTATTTTTTGCAGGTATGTCGGCTCTTGACTTTATCAAAGGTGATGATGCTTTGGGTGTTGTATTTTCTGATCCTGAAGCAGCAGATGGGGCAGATGCACTGACCAAATATCAGAAAGGGAGGTATGATGGGACCAACTATGTTGCTGTCCCTAATGTGAAGGGTTTTGCTAAAGCTAGTTCTTCCAAGGCTTCAACAAGGAGGTCAAGCAGGCGGCTTTTGAAGGCTGCTAAACCTGCTGATCCTTCTGAAGCAGTGACAGTTAGTGATGATATTGAGGATTCTGAAGATGAGCAAGATCAGACCATGGATGATGTTCCTGTGGATGCTGTTGTGAAGAAAGGTAAGGGTAAAAAAGTGAAGGTTGGAGTGGTGAAGGAAACAGAAGTGTCAGCTAGCTTTGATGAGGGAGGTCTGTATGTTCCTGGGTGGAACGTGAAGTCCAGTGACAACTTTTAAGTCTTCGGCTATTTGTGAGGAGGTTCTTGCACACTTTGCTACTCCTGGTGCCAAGGCTTGTCTTGAGGGTTTGAATGATGATGCTCTGCTGGCAAAGATGATGGTGGGTACCTGTAACCTTGCTGCTATGCTTCCAGAGGGGATTAGTAGGTTTAGGAAGGTTATGGGTAAGTATAGTGACTTTGCCAAGAAGAAGAGGGAGATGAAATAGTCCATTGCTGATATGAAGAAGGATGCTGAGGAGTATGCTAAGAAGGAGGTTACTTTGATTTCCCTTATTGATGAACTGAAGAAGGGGCATGAGGCTGAGATGGCAAGGCATGAAGCTGCTATTCTTAAGGTGGAGGCAGATCAATTGGCTTTGGAAGCAGAGAAAAGGCTTTTGAAAGTGAAAAGAAGGGGTTGGAGGCTTCCCTTGCTGCTGCCCAAAGTGATAACAAATGGCTGATTGAAGAAGGATTTCAGCAAGTCGTTACCTACCTTCTTCATTCCACCGAATTCAACTCTGCCCTTGGGGAGGTTTATACCAAGCTTTTGACCCATGGTAAGCATGCTGGTTTTGTTGCAGGGTTTAAAGCTCATGAGTCTGGCCAAGTTTTGGAAGAATCTCCCTTTTATCAGCCTGACTCCTTGGATGTTTTTAAGGAGACTGTCCTTAAGATGGAACACTCCAGCTATCCCTATGTTGCACAAGTCTCTTCCTACTATGGAAAACCCTTGAAGGAGCTGAAAGAATTGAAGCCTGCTGGTTTAAACGAAGTTGTTTCTGCAAAGGTGCTTCAATCTGTTTTAAGGAAGAGGGCACATTCTGGTGATAGTGAAGAGACGTTGGATGTGGCTGAAACTTTTTCCAAGGATGCTAGTGTTGAAGCTTCTGAAGCTGGACTTGTGGAGAAGGTTCCAAAGAAAGGGAAGAAGGTAAAGAAGGCGAAGGTGGTCAAGGTAGTGAATGAGGATGAAGCCTCTAAGCCTTCAGAGTCTGGTGGTGATGTCTGAACTTCCCATTCGTAGCTTTCTTAGCATCTTGGTTTGTTAAAAACAATTAACTTTGTGTTTCTAAGTACTTTTTATCTTTTGTTGGAACCTTCAATGGTTCCTTGGTAGTTATGGGCTGTAGCCCTTTGAACAATTATGCTACTTGTTGGCTTTTGTTAAAAGCCTTTGAATGTTAAGTCTTTGTGGCTCGTGTTTAAGTTTGATTGTTGTTTTCTGCTGTCATGTTTGTCTTTGCTGTTTGGGAATGTTTATCCGGTAGCACCTTCAAAGGTTGAATGCTGCAGTCATTCATCCTTAAGGTAGTCTAGGCAAACATGTCACCATCTATCCTATATACAACACTTAATCGAGTGTTTTCGATATATTTTCGTAAGTTTGTTTTCTAAACTTAAGGAACGTTTGGTGTAGGTTGTTCAAGCCTGTCAATGAGATTTATAAAAGTGTTTTTTTTTTGTTTATCTCATGGAGTAGGATTGATTTAGGAACTCACCCCTTATATAGATCCGTTTATCCTTCGAACCTATTGAGCGATATGGCCTGGGAGCTCATCCCCTTACATGGTCTCTACCATGGAGTTTCTTGCAAGGTTCTCAACCTGAACTTAGGATAGAAAGACAAAGTTTCTAAAAGAGGATCAAATGATCCTTTCATTCATTAGATTGGATAACATTACATCATTTGGAAAAGAACAACATTTTGTTATAACTTAAACAAAGAACCTTTTGAGGTTCTTGCCGTTCCAGTGACGGGGGAGTTTTTTGCCTTCCATGCTTGCCAGTTTGTAGGATCCCCCTTTGTGGGATTCTAGGATAGTGTATGGGCCTTCCCACTTGGGTCCTAGCTTCCCTTGACTTTCCTTCTTGCTTGCTTCGTTGTTTCTCAAAACTAGGTCGCCGGGCTTGAATCGTTCGTGCTAACTCTGGCGTTGTAGTAGGACTCCATCTTTTGTTTGTATTGAGCTTCACGGATTGCTGCTGAGTCCCTTGCTTCTTCCAGGAGATCGAGGTTAAGCAGCGATTCTTGTTCATTTGCCTGGACATTGACATGAAAGGTTCTTGGTGTGGTGATTCCGATTTCAGCAGGTATTACTGCTTCAGATCCAAAGGTAAGGCTGTAAGGCGTTTTCTTGTTGCTTGTCTTCTCGGTGGTTCGAATTGCCCAGAGAACGCTTGGCAATTCTTCCAACCAGTTTTTTCCTTGTCTGCCTAGTCTAGCCTTGATCCCTTCAACCACACTTCTATTCATTCTTTCAACTTGACCGTTCGACTGGGGGTAGGCCACGGAACTGAAGACTTGGGTTATTCGGTACTCCTTGCACCAAGCACTGAATGGTTTCTCTACAAATTGCTTGCCGTTGTCCGTCACAAGCACCCCAGGTAGGCCATACCGGCAAATGATGTTTTTCCCAACGAAGTCAATTATCTTTTTCCCGGATATCTTCCCTAAGGGCTTCACTTCTGGCCATTTTGTGAAGTAATCTACTGCCACCAATAAGAATTTAACCCCTCCTTTTGCTGGTGGGAAGGGTCCAACGATATCCATTCCCCATTTGTAGAACGGCCAAGCTGAATTGACAGGCACCAAATCATGCTTGGGACTTTTGGGGACTGGGGCGTGTAGTTGGCAGGCTTCACATCTTTTCAGCTGTTCTGATGCATCACGATGCATGGAGGGCCAGAAATATCCCAGGTTCATAAGTTTTGCCACAACTGACCTTGGACCACAGTGGGCTCCGCAGATTCCTTCATGAACTTCCTTAATCAGGTACTTGCTCTGTTCGGGTCCAACACATCGGAGCAGTGGAGCTAGATACCCTCTTTTGTAAAGCATTTCATCTTGTATGGTATACTGCTTCGATTTGTTTCGGATCCTTTCAGCTTCGACAGGGTCCTGTGGTAGTTTTCCCTTTTGAAGGAACCTTACAAACTGAGTCATCCAGTTTGGCTCATTTTCAGTGATGACGTCTTGGACTTCCAACTCTGATATGGCAGGATGCTTGATTACCTCAACCAATACTTTCTTAGTGAGGTGAGCAAAGGTTAACGAGGCGAGTTTGCTTAGCACGTCAGCCTTTTTGTTGTGAGACCTTGGAACTTGCTTGATCTTGCATTGTTGGAAAGTGTTCATGATTTTCTTGGCTTTCTCTTTGTATTTTTTCATGTTGGGTTCTTTGGCAATGTAGCTATCGTTCACTTGGCTAGAGACCAGTAGTGAATCGGTGAACACTTGAAACTTGTGAACCATCATCTTTTTTGCAAGCTTGAGTCCTGCGATCAGAGCTTCATATTCGGCTTCGTTGTTTGTTATCTGAAATTCCAAACGAAGGGCATATGTGAATTCTAACCCTTCAGGACTGATTAATATAAGACCAGCTCCCGAGCCTTCAACGCTGGAAGCTCCATCTGTGTAAAGCTTCCAGGCTTCAGGATCGAGAGGTTTGTCCATGGTCATGTTAACCTCAGCAGTTTCTGCCCTTGGAATTTCAGCAATGAAATCAGCAAGTATTGGTGCTTTTATTGCTTTTCTCGGGACGTAGGTGATTTTGTGTTCACCTAGCTCAACAGCCCACTTGGCTAGTCGTCCCGAGGTTTCAGGCCTTTCAAGCACATTTTTGATTGGCTGGTCAGTGACTACTTGAATAGGATGTGCTTGAAAGTACCTTCGAAGCCTTCTGGCCGTTTGTACTAGGGCCAAGGCTAAGTTTTCCAAAGGAGGGTACTTGACCTCTGCTAACTTTAAGGTTTTACTGAAGAAATAAACGGGTACCTGGGCTTTTTCTCTTTCGATAGTGAGAACAGCGCTGAAGGCTTCTTCAGTGATTGAAAGATAGACAGAGATCGTTTCCCCTGCTTCCGGTGCTGCAATGGTGGGAAGGGAAGCCAAGTAATGTTTCATAGCGTTGAAGGCTTCTTCAGCTTCTTCTGTCCACCTGAAGTTCTTCTTGTCAGCACAACCTTTGAGGGTCTTGAAGAAAGGAAGGGATTTCTCAGCAAGTTTCGACACGAAACGCTTCAAGGCGGCAAGCTTGCCGTTCAAGCTTTCCACTTCTTTCTTGGTTTGTGGTGACTTCATTTTGAGGATGGCTTGAACCTTGTTTGGGTTAGCTTTTATGCTTTGTTTTCCTACAACATGACCCAAGAATTTCCCTTCTTCAAAACCGAAGGAACACTTGATGGGATTTAGTTTCATGTTGATCTTCTTGAGATTGTCGAAGGTTTCTTGTATATCTTTGAGCATGCCATCCTCGGTCTTGCTTTTGATAACCAAATCATCCACGTATGCTTCCATGTTCCTACCAATTTGCTCGGCAAAGGCTTTGTCAACCAACCTTTGATAGGTGGCACCTGCATTTTTTAAGCCGAAGGGCATCTTTTTATAACAAAAGATACCCTTGTCAGTATGGAAAGCAGTATTTTCTTCATCGTCCTCTTTCATTTGTATTTGGTGAAAACCTTTATAGGCATCCAAAAAGCATTTGAAGGGGAAACCTGTTGAAGGGTTAGCTTGTAAGCATGCATTATGTGAAAAGAAACAAATTTGGGAGGTGTTGAATAACTTCAAAAGTTGTTTTTAGGTTCAAGGGTAACCTGTCAACGAGTCAACTTTCAAATCCACCTCCGGTAAAGAGTAGCAATCCTTTGGACAAGCTTTATTGAGGTCTTTGAAGTCTATGCACATCCTCCATGAGTCGTCAAGTTTCTTAACCATCACTGGGTTTGCAACCCAGGATTGGTATTTGACCTCTCGGAGGATTCCTGCTTCGACCAGTTTGTCAACCTCCTGGCAAGCTGCTCTGCTTCGTTCTGGTGCAAGGCTTCTTTTCTTTTGTACTATTGGTTTGATGTTTTGGGGAACTTTGAGTTCGTGTTCAGCAACATCACGTGGGATCCCTGTCATGTCACTGGGACACCAAGCGAAAACATCTACATTGTTTTTTAGTAATGCTTCAAGCTTTGAGAGAATTTCCCTAGGAAGGGCTGTGTTTACCCGTATCCTTTGATCAGGGTATTTATGATTGATGCTAAGACCGAGTTTGCTTTGTTCTTCAACAACCGTTAGCACAGAGGCTGATGGTTGGAGGGTTCCTACTCCTTCTTTGGTGGGGAACTTGGCACTCTTCCGGCTGATGGAAACGGTCATATCGAAAGCTACTACACCGGGTCTACCAATGATGACATCGTAACTGGATGGTAGGTCTAAGACAATGAACGTCAGTGGTTCAGTTCTTCGCATTTGCCCATCGGAGAAAGTTACATTGAGTACCATCTCGCCCAAGGGTTTGATGGGAATATCAGCTATGCCTTTGATGGCAGCTTCGGCTGGCCTGAGCGTGGAGCGTTCTTCATGGCTTAGAAGGTTAAAGTATTTTGCAAACATGATTTCAGTAGCAGCTCCGGTGTCTATGTAGGCTTTTTGTGTTTGTCGTGAACCCACGAAGGCTTCAAGGACTAGTGGATCACAATGTTTTTCTTCGTTGGTACAAGGGAAGTAGATGCCTTGACATTCCCAATCCTCCAACCTCTGTCGTTTGCTTGGTGCTTCACTTTCAACAAACACCATGGCAACATCTTTCTTCTTGCCATCAGCTATGTTTTCTTTGACACCTTTAACCAAGTGGGCTAGTTCGCCAGATCTAACTGCTTCTTCGATCCTCTTCTTAAGCTGGAAGCAGTCGTTGGTGTGGTGTCCCTTTTCTTCGTGAAACTCGCAATACTGGTTGGAGTTTTCGTTCCTTTTACTTTTAGGCAAGGGACAAGGTGGTCTAAAGGTGTGTTTGACTTCTTCCGTGGCCAGAATTTCTTGAGGAGTTTTGGAGAGGGCTGTAAAATTTATGTTTCTATCTTTGCTTGGAGGGTTTCTGCTTTCCGACCTTCGAGGCTCAGATCTCCTGGATCTGTTGTCGTAGGTACCATAGTTTCCTCTTTTCCGAGTAGGGCTGTTGCTTCTCCAGTTGGAAGCCCTCTTTCTTTGCTCCTTTATGTCTACAGCCTCTTCTCCTCTGATGTGGGCTTCGGCTCTTTCCAAAGCCTCTTCAAGGGTTTTGGGGAGACTCTTGTTAAACTCCCTGGTGAGATATTTTGAGTTGATGGCATTCATGAACCCTGCAACCTTCATCTTTTCATCTGCACCAACGTAGGTAAGTCCTTCTTTTTTGTACCTCTCAATGAAATTCTTCAGGCTTTCATCATCTTTTTGCTTTATCTGGAAGATGACGGTTGCATCCTTGACACATCTTCTCTGTTGTGAAAAGTTGGAAAGGAATCCTTTGCCGAGTTCATCAAAGGTTCGGATGCTTCCAACCTTCAAGCCGTTGAACCAGATTCTTGCAGATCCAACAAGGGTTTGCATAAACATTAAACAACACTCAGGATCGCCCCATTTTTCGATCCGAGCTGCCCCTGAGAAGATCTGAAGGTGATCTTCTGGATCATCAGAACCATCATATGTTCTTATATGAGCTGGCATCTTTAGCTTGTTGGGAAAGTCATAATCTGCTATTTCTGGTGAGAAGCAAGATAAGCTGTTTGGCTTGTAGGGTGGGTTGACAGGTTGTTCTGTCCTGTTGTTGGTTATTCCGACTGGAGTCCCCTGTTGAGCAGCGATGGCTTGACTGATGAGCTGCTGCCAAGGGAAGTTAGCCATTACTTGTGATATCATGTAGGGCATGAGGTTAAAACCTTGGAGGTTTTCGGTTGTGGCCACGTTGCTAGTCATCATGGGGATGCTCATGGAAGCGTTCCTAGCCATGGGGAGCGAAGCCATGGCCTGATCCCATGAAGTGGCTGCCGGTGGAGGGACACTGGATATTGGTGACTGTAGAAGCTGATCCAGGGTGACTTCATGCCCAAGTGGTGTGCTAGTAGTGGCAGCTTGGGTGGTAAACAGTGGGAAAGCGGTGGGGCTGGACCTTGTTTCATGCTGAGAAGTGGAGAGTGTGTTGCTGGGGCCAGCGGCACTGCTTCCGAGTCGTGGTCTATGACTGTAGGTGGCATTTAGAGGAGGAGGAGGAGGCCCCGGCGAGAGCGACACCTCTTCTTCCTCGCCATAGTCTAGACAGAGGCGGACTCCTTTATCCCTCTCCTTCATGACGTACTGGTTCAAAAGGGATCTAAGATGCAGGAAGTTTCTTTCCACTCCTTCAGGGGTAAGATCTATACGTTGGGGAGTCTGTGCAAGATCAGGGAGAGGAGAAAACACCCCTGAACGAGTGGGAGGTGGAATCTGTAAGCTTGTTGTCCCATGATGTGCAGGTGGGGACTGAGTTCTAGCTGGAGTGCCTCCTGGAGTGGAAAAAGACACAGATCTGGCTGGAGAAGTCTGATCTGTGCTTGGAGAGATCTGGTTGACTTCCTCTTAGGACTCAGGGTCAGACATGGAGAGAGTTGGAGCTACACAACTGATTTTTGTAAAGGCAATGGCGTAGCCCCACGGTGGGCGCCAACTTGTTGCTACAACAAATAACTGCCTAACGATAGTTCTGAGTCATAAGGGAGGTTCAAGGGTTCAAGGGTTCCACTTTGCCTAACGCAGGTCGTGGTGTCCTTCTACGTTGCAAACGTAGAAGGAGGTTCAAGGTTATTTTTCTTGTTTTAGATGCTTTAAGGTTCTGGTTTGAGATGTACTCGAAACCAGAAATAGAAGTTCTAGAGATCCGAGTGGAGAGAAATATTCTCCCACGTGCAAGACCAAAAGAATTAGAAGAGTGAAGTGAGAGTGATTGTGATGGTGTGTCCAGAGCTGAGGAATCAGCCTCTGATTTATAGGGAAAGGGGATCTCCCTAAGGAGAAAGCATCTTGCCTTGAGCCTTGTTGCAACTAAAGGACATCCCACAAATGGTAAGTAGCTGCTATGGACCTGCGGTCTGTTGGCTGATGTTACTCCATCAGCTTATCTGTCCTGATCGATGAAAAAGATGACGGGACAAGTCATCTTTTTGACTTAGGATGCTCCTGGTTGTCCGAAGCCTTGTAGGCTTCAACCCTTTAAGCATTTGTTTAGTAATGTTATATATTTATGTTTGCTTTAGACTACCCACGTCATCAGTTTCTATTGACCCACTCTACCTTCTCCTGTTGGTTGAACAATCCCCTATATGCCATACGTGTTCATAATAGTCTTAACTTTGATCGCCCATACTGGATTGTTTGTTGGGGTCAAAATCACAAAAACTGATATGACATCAATCCTCCATCATTTTGGTTGTACAATCAAAATTTTCTTCTTACTTGGGATATTTCGATCCAACTGTTTTTTTGAGAGACTTCTACCATGACAGAAGAAACAAAGCATCTCCCATGTTTGGTTTCCTGTTACCTATGGGTGGCAAAATGGATAGGTTAGGTTGGGTTGGTTGTTGGGTTAGGATGGGTATGGGTCAAGATGGGTAAATTAAAAAAATGGGTTAGGATGGGTTAGGTCAGAATGGGTTTGGGTCTAGATGGGTTGGATTAAGATAGGTTCACATCAAAATAGATTAAAATTAAAATAACAATAAAAAATAAAAAAGTTAAAAAACTAAAATAGCGACCAGGACCGTTTCGACCTGGTCGGGCCCGCTAGCGACCGGAACCGTTTCTACCCGGCCGGGCCCGGTAGCAACCCATACCGTTTCGACCCGATCGGGCCCATTAGCGACCGTAACCGTTTCTACCCGGCCGGCCCGGTAGCGACCAAGACCGTTTTGACCCGATCGAGACCGTTAGCGACCGGAACCGTTTCTACCCGGCCGAGCCCGGTAGCGACCCTGACCATTTCGACCTGGCCGGGCCCGTTAGCGACCGGAACCGTTTCTACCCGGTCGGGCCCGGTAGCTACCCGAACCGTTTCGACCCGACCGGGCCCGTTAGCGACCGGAACCGTTTCTACCCGGCCGGCCCGGTAGCGACCAAGACCGTTTTGACCCGATCGGGACCGTTAGCGACCGGAACCGTTTCTACCCGGCCGAGCCCGGTAGCGACCCTGATTGTTTCAACCCGGTCGGGCCCGTTAGCGACCGGAACTGTTTCTACCCGGCCGGACACGTTAGCGACCGTAACCCTTTCTACACGGCCGGACCCGGTAGTGAACCGGACCGTTTCGACCCGACCGGGCCCGGTAGCGACCCAGACCGTTTCGACCCGACCGGGCGCGGTAGCGACCCGGACCGTTTCGACCCGACCGGGCCCGGTAGCGACCCAGACGTTTCGAACTGACCGATCCCGGTAACGACCCAGACCGTTTCAACCTGACCCGTCCTGTAGCGACTCGGACCGTTTCGACCCGACCGGGCCCGGTAGCGACCCAGACGGTTTCGACCCGACCGGGCCCGGTAACGACCCAGACCGTTTTAACCTGACCCGTCCCGTAGCGACCCGGACCGTTTTGACCTAGCCGGGCCCGGTAGCGACCCGGACCGTTTCGACCCGACCGGGCCCGGTAACGACCCGGACCGTTTCGACCCGACCGGGCCCGGTAGCGACCCGGACGGTTTCGACCCGACCAGGCCCGGTAGCGATCCAGACCGTTTCAACGTGACCCGTCCCGTAGCGACCCGGACTGTTTCGACTCGGCCGGGCCCGGTAGCGATCCGGACGGTTTCGACCCGACCGGGCCCGGTAACGACCCAGACCGACCCGTCCCGTAGCGACTCGGACCGTTTCGACCCGGCCGGGCACGGTAGCGACCCGGACGGTTTCGACCCGACCGGGCCCGTTAACGACCCGGACCGTTTCGACCCGACCGGGCCCGGTAACGACCTAGACCATTTCAACCTGACCCGTCCCGTAGTGACCCGAATCGTTTTGAACCGACCAAGCCCGGTAACGACCCAGACCATTTCAACCTGACCCGTCCCGTAGCGACCCGTATTGTTTCGACCCGGCCCGTTAGCGACTCGGACCGTTTTGACCTGACCGATCCCGTTAGCAACACGAACCGTTTCGACCCGACCGGGCCCGTCAACGACCGTACCCTTTCGACCCGAACGAGCCGGTCAACAACCCAGACCGTTTGCACTCGATCAAACCCGCTAACGACTCGAACTGTTTCGATGAGATCGGTCTCGTTGACGACCCGTGTTGTTTCGACATTGCCGTCCGTTAACGACCCGAACGGTTTCGAACCGACTGGGGTGATCAACAAATGCAAAAGATATAATTTTTTGTTTTTATTGACATTGATTTCTATGACGCATCAACTTGGGTGAGTTTTAATTTAGATTTGTATATGGTTATCTAAAAATACTCATCCAGACCCATTTTTTTTTTTTTGACATACCCATCCTGACCCACTTACTTATTTTCTAAAATTAAAATTACCCATCCTAACCCCCTTGAAAATTATACTAAACCCATTTTAACCAACAAGGTCAAATTTTAAACCCAAAACAACCCAAACTCAAGTAGATGGGTTGAAATTGCCAGGTCTACTGTTACCTAATAAACGAGCTAAATCTAATACCCATCTGTCTTAATTACTTACTGCTTGTCCTCTTCTGCACCTCTTGGTTAGTCTTCCTTATTACACGAACACGCCGTTCAAGGATTGTAAGATGCTATTGTGCAATTTCGATTCTTATATATAAGTGAACTTTGTATGTCGGCCAGCTACTTATAGGTTAGTCGCTAATTATAGGTTAGTATAGGTTGTTGGCTAGATTAAACGAATGTCTGAGAGTAAAGAGCAAAATGGTAATTTGTATTCACGCCAGATGCTGATCGAAGAAGCACTGAGCTGAGGACAGGGGCGGATTTAAAGCCAAGTTGGCGGGTTCCCGGGAACCCACTCGGTTTATAATTTTTAGTGTAATGTATATAGAAAAAAAAAGGAACCCATAAGAAAATTATCTTAGAACCCATTAACAAAAAATGTAGGTGACTTAGTGGTAAAGACCCCCAACGAATACACCCTGGTTCCAGGTTGATTCCCGTTCCACACATTTAATTTTTTAGTTTCCAGCTTTGTTTTTATTAATTCAAAACTAAGGAAACCCTAAATCTATTGACCTCTCCTCCTCCTTAGTCTTTCCAAACAAACAACACAGGCCCCTCTAACCTCTCGACTCTTCCAGTCTTCCTCCTTCCAATTTCCATTTTCCAATCAGGAAACTTACAGCTCTCTAGATTGTTATTCACTCATAAAAAAGAAGTTAAAACTTGACAATAATTTACATCTAATTATCTAAAACAAAATGTTGTTCCTGAATTAACACTACACTTTCTAACAGGTACATTCAGTGAGATCAAATGTGATCTTAATTAGAGGTGCACAAAACCGGACTTTTTGAATACCCGGGTTCGGGTATGATAGGGTAGGGTATAACCGGGTATTTCGAATAATCGGGTCGGGTTCAGGTAGGGTATTTTCCTGAAAAACCAACCCTGTATACCCGGGTTCAGTTCGGGTTCGGGTTTCCAATACCCGGTTTAAAGGTATACCCGGTTTCGGGTATTAAATAACCTGTTTGCGGGTACAAAAAATCATATCCGTGTGATTTTTTTTCTTTTCTTTTTTTGTAGTTTTTTGTGTTTAATTCATTTCTTTTTTTTGCACCTAAGCTATTTTTGTATACAAACTTCTTAAATATTAGTAAATAACATAAAAATACATACTTTAATATTAAATATGTGGTGAACCTTATCCAACCCGAACCCTTGACCCGACCCGAAATTTTTATGCTTGGTCATATGAAATTGAAACACCTAGAAAAAGAAACCCAGTGAAAAAAATTCTTAAATCCGCCACTGGCTGAGGACGTCCCAAAACTTAAACTGATCATTACCCTTGTTGATTTAATAGATCGCGGAATTAAACTACCAAAGAAATACCCCAATTTATTGGCTAAAATTTTTCTGATCGACTCTTTTATGAGCTTGAGTCGAAAAAAAAAGGACAGAAGTAAAGAATAATGAAGGACTCTATTAAAATATAATAAAAACATGTGGCATAAATAAACAACTCAACAAACTAAAACCGTAAACTTTGCTAACCCAGATTCTTGAACCCGTGATGCATGATCCTATAGGTGCGCATATCATTTTGGTCTACGATCCGGGTTTATTTTTGGGGTGGGCTAAACGTACCTCCCTTGTTACTTGTCATACCCCCTCTCTGAAAAACCACTTTAAAATTTGTCAACTTTCCCCCTCTAATTTTTTAGATTTATCAAATCGTTTAGCCCACAAATGAATATCAATTTAACGAACTTATCAACTCAAATCTTGTGTTCTCATAATCCATCAAAACAATTCTACAATTTTGTAATATATATAAATTTAGATTATATCTTTGAAATTATGAAAAAGGATCTTGATAATCTTTATAAAATTATATATATATATATATATATATATATATATATATATATATATATATATATATATATATAGGGTAAGGTTCCTGTAGGAAAATTGTTTTGTGTAGGAAGTGTAGGAAGTTTTTTCAACCGTTTGATCTAGAAATGAATGGTTTAGATTAAATATTTAGGTTTGTTAAGATTCTACTCATTATAATTTAATAATTAAGGGTAGGATGGTCCGATAAGTGTTTTAAAAGAGGGCAGTAATGTCATTTTCTTATATTTGATATGGAAACCGTTTAATTTTATTACTTAATTCATGCACCTTTCTCTCTCATCATAACATCTTCATATTATTATAGTGTTTATCTTTCTCTCTCATCTTAATCTCTTTCTTAAAAAAAAAACCCAGAGATTGTTCTTCATCTTCTTTGTTCAGCGGCCTCTTCATCTTCTACAAATAAAATCGCCTTCTTCATCTTGTTTTTTAGGCGGCTTTCTTCTTATTGTCGTGTTTTACAGATAAACCGACATGTAACCCCGATCGGTGTTTAACAACACATAACAACAGTGTTTTAATTCAGACGCAGGGAGATCGGACTAATATGCAGGGAGATCAGACACCACCACACCCTACAGCTACACCGACAGATACCGCCGACAATTAGTTGATTATTTTATGTTAATAATCAATTTTTTTTTGTTTTTTCTGTAGTGTTTTTGTTAATGTTGAAATATTGTTGGGTTTATAATCGTGTTTTGAAAAATATTGTTGGGTTTATAATTGCTTTTTCATTAATGTTGAAATAATGTTGGTAGTGTTTTAGAATGGGAGTAAGTTTTGATTAATTGAATCGTTTTTTCGTTAATGTTGAAATAATTGAATGGTGTTTTGATTAAGTGTGTTGGGTGAAAGTTTTGGTTAATGGTGTTTTAGAATGGTGTTTTGTTTTCAACTGTTGTTGCTACTGCTAGTGATGGAATGGTGTTTTAATTCAGTGTGTTGGGAGTAAGTTTTGGTTAATGGTGTTTTAAAAAAACTAAGTGTGTTGCTAGTGGTTGAATGGTGTTCAGATGCTTGATAAAGAAACTCCCTCTGTACTCAGCCCTGTACATACGTAATCCTTGTGGAAGTTGACTTATTAACGTTTTGTTTTTTGATCCACCAAGTTCATAATTTTTACAATGATATTCATGTGATGAATAATTTATTATTTTTGGATGATTAATCTTTATAAATATTGAGATCATAGTTGCTAATTTAGTGGGCTTGGAATAAATAAAAAAATGGACAAAAAGTCTAGAATGCCCTTCATCTAAAGTTTTAATCAGATTTGATCCAACGATTGAAAACACTTCCTACACTTCCTACACAAAACAATTTTCCTACCGGATCCTCTACCTATATATATATATATATATATAGGATTTGGTTCAAATGAGAACCTTTTCCCAAATTGAGAACTAGAGAACCATTCTGGGCCACACATTTCTCTAAGGCAATTTTTTTTTTTTTTTTTTTTTTTTTTTTTGCAAAAATCGCTGCTTTATATGTAAGGAATTTTTTTTTTATTTTTTTGGTATTTTTTTTCAGTATACACATGTGTATAATTGCATTATACACATATGTATAATGCTATATACACATATGTATAATTGAAATATACACATATGTATAATTGCTATATACACATATGTATATATGTCATATACACATATGTATAAATGAAAAAAAAAATTCAAAAAAAATAAAAAAAAAATTTCCTTGCATAAAAATGTGCGATTAAAGCAAAAAAAAAAAAAAAAAAAAAAAAAAAAAAAAAAAAAAAAAAAAAAAATTTGCCTTTATATGAAATGTGTGGCTCAGAATGGTTCTCTCAGTTCTCAAATAGGGGTTGGTTCTCTTAGGATCCCTACCCTATATATATATATATATATATATATATATATAAATTCAAAAGATTATGGAATAATGTTTAGCAAAAAATAAAGTAAAAGGTTAAATTTGTATTATACAAAAACTTGAAGAGGGAGTGTATTTAGTAAAAATAATATAAATGGGGTACATTTAGCAGCCCCCTTTTTTTTATTTTTTTTTTCACGTTTACATTAGGCATATTTCGCGAGCAAACACAACTAGCCCAACAAAAAGAAACCAAAGTTTATAAACTAAACGAATCAAAAACGATTAGCCCAACAAAAAGAAACCAAACTTTATAAATTGAACGAATCATATGATCAGAAAATAATAACTGATACCTGAAATCTGGTCATGTAGTGATCATCTCCGTACTCACGTCTTAGCACCTCGGCCAGGTCTCCATTTGGGTTCCAAGGAATAAATGCGACGCTAAGGTTAACCAAAGCTTGGACTCTGTCGGGCCTAAACAAGCACAAGTACCAAGCAATGAACGCACCCCAGTCATGACCCACAACAAACACCTTTTCACCTTCGTTTGTGATGGCGTCAAGAAGCCCAATCAAGTCGCCCACCAAATGAGGGATAGTGAACTTGGTGTGGTCGTTGATGGGTGCACCTGTAGTCTGACCATAGCCACGAAGGTCCGGTGCCACGGCTCGGTAACCATGATCCGCCAAAAACACAATCTGGTGGCGCCAGGAGTACCAAAGCTCAGGGAATCCGTGAAGGAGCAAAACTAATGGGCCTTCACCCTTTTCAGCTACGTGCATGTTGAGCCCATTGACGTTTATGAACTTGTGCTGTATCCCCTCCATCTTCGTGTTTTTTTTTTTTTTTTTGAGTATCAAGTTGTCCCTGACAAGCTCATGTGATTGATTGGATCAGGTTTTATATATTACTTGAGTGGAGATTAAGCTGCCACGTAAACACATAGATAATAAAAACGTGTAGCTTGCAGTTTTGGAAAATAAATGAAATATTTTACACAAAAAAAAAAAAAAGTAAATATAGGATTGGACGTTGCAACACAAGAATTGACGCTAATTATTAACACTATATTTAGTAACTTTCACCTCTCTCACAAAATCAACTATTGCAATATGTACAAGTTTTTTTTGCTTATTTTTTGGTTGGTACCGTTAAAAGTTTAGTAATCAAAAAATTATGTTAACTAGTGGTATTACACCCGCTCGCGTTGCGGCGCGGTTATCTCCTGATGCTAATTGGCACCAAAACTTTTCACTTGATCGGTAGCGGTTTGATATGTTACATTACCGAACTCACTATTGCCACCGGAAGAGTAAAAAAACACACATCCAGCTATATAAAAAACGTAACATAGCTAGCAAACCAATTAATCAATTTACAAAATTAAATGCAAACGAATCATAAAGAAGTTGAACCAATCCGTTTTTTGGACAACAAAAATGCTACAACTCTATGATAAATTAGACTTCAAAAGCTTACAATCATGTCTTAGCTAACCAACATCACTACCTCAATCAACAACTGATTATAACAATAACAAAAAACATAAATCTAAACCTAAATAACCAATGAAAACACCTACCAGATCAAGAGCACAGGCAAACCCTCCATGGATCTGAGCAAACTTATCCTGTCCATATGGCGGATCACCATTCAGAGCCAAACACCCAAACATTTTGAATGCCATCCGTCTGAATACTCTCCGATGCATGATCGATCTTCTCCACGTGCATATTTGTACACGTCAAATGCATCTCTCCGATGCATGATCGGTCTTCTCCACGTGCATATTTGTACACGTCAAATGCATCTAGTTTCTACGCACACCAAATTCTGCATCCTCCTTGCTATCTCCAGCACCAACTCCTCATTTAAACATTTTCATGCTTACCTTCCATCTAAAAGTTTTCAACTTAGGATGGTGCACCACATGAAGCATGCACCTGTGTCAACCAGATGTAATGTTGAGTTATTAATTAGATTATTTAAGGACTCACATCAATTATTATAGTAGTTCTCACAATATTTATGGTATTGATATGAGTTTTCATGTAAATACATACTTTAAACTATAAGCGATTCTCACAAAATAGCAAGAAGTATAAATACAAATATACAAATGTGTAGTCAATTTGTTTAATCATATTTATATATATATACACACACTCACACATAATATAAATGCTCATTCATTTTTGAGAGAATAGATAAGCATACCGGATGTTGTAGTCGCCTATTCTGATTGTTTTGCCAAAGGCGTCATAGGTGGAAGCACTACTTTTCTAGCCTTATACATCATCGTTGAAGATATTGTTGCTTCGAACACTCTGTTGACAGGTATAAAGCCATCCGCTTTCAACTGCAAGTGTATCACCTTTCATGCTTATTCAATCATCATATTTCCCATTCATAGGCAATAAAAAAATGTTGATTATTAAATATGGTGATCCTTCCCTTATCTTGATAGTCAACGTATTCAACTTTGATGCCGTAAAACTGCAATCTATAGATAAATAAATATACATTAGTAGATGAGAAGAAGTGTAGTAAATCGCGCGTAGGTAAGATTGATAAGTATTGCGTACATCATCGTATTGCTAGTTTTTGCTTTGGCGGAAGATATATTTTCTAACATAGGACGCAAATTTCATCAATAAAAACAGAACAAAAATGTTGAACATGATATCATGAGGCGCGTAAATATCTTGACCTGCCATAGTCAGTTTTGGTCCGACTATTATTGATATTGATCTTAACCCAGCGAACACATATTGATAGAAAGATGATTCTTGATGTCCTTTTTCTATGATCGGTAATCTTCGTTTCAAGATAAATATTCATTGTTGTTCTAGTGGGTTTTAAACCTGACAACATGCAGAACCACCATTTGGTTGACAAAACCACCATTTGCCACATGTGATCCATCTTCTATGCGTCCCTCCACGTTGCCATCACCATTTGCTATAACCCTTTGGCACCTGGGAAAAAAAATAATCTTTTTGACAATGTATTTCATCAGTTTCCTGCTTTTTAAGTGATTAAATATGGTATTTAGGTCAAATAGTGGGAAAACTATGGTTTTATTCATCAATTTTGTCACTTGGAAGATGGAACGCATCAGTTTGTTTTTCTATATCTATGCCTAATTACAGAAATATGTAAAAAGCAATCCAGATGTATCTAGGTTGATATGGTCATCACATTTCTTTGTCCATATATATATTACACAATTAAGTGATTACTAATAGAAGCGTAATTGGCTTAACGGAAACCATTTCTAATCGTGACTTGCGAAGACAATAAACTGAACGTAATTACCTGAAAAGGCAGTTACAAATTGCAACTCAGTTTTGTATAAACAATTTGCATTTTAAGCTGGTATGCAGAAACAATTTCAGATGGTTGTTTGACCAAAATATGTTCACATCATGGTTTAAAAAACGCTCGAGGCGCGCCTCAAGGCGATTTGGTCTGAAAACGCTTCTGAGGAGGCGCCTCAGGTGTTTGAACAGTGGTATGCGCCTCACAGGAATGAGGCGTTATGAAAAGTTGCGCCTCAGGGGGTTTTCAGGTATATTTTTTATGTTTTCGACTTTTTGTGACATTTTATGTCTTTTTTATGTGTGTTTTTGATGAATTTGATGATGAAATTAGTTAGCATTTTATTTTTTGAAAGATATATAATTATTTATTTATTTTTTTAATTTCGCCTCAGGAGGCGTGTTCGCCTCGAGGCTTACGCCTCATGAGGCGAAGGGAAAATGCCTCGAGGCGCGTTTCCGTTCTTTTAAACTTTGGTACACATATCCAGATTAAGCAGCAAGAAGCAGTAAAAGGTATCCTTTCGTCACTTATAATCAATTAGTGCATTAATAACCCAAAGATCACATAAAAAGGGGCTAAAAAGAAATTAATACAAGGTCTTATACCCATACCCGCCAAACCAATCAACACACCATTATGCATTTCCTAAACCCACTACAACACTATACTTAAGGAGTTACCTTTCACACAGCCAAAAGCAAACAATAGCTCCTAATCGCCAACGCGCCACCGTGGTCGGGTACGAAGACTGCATACATAAAAAAAATAATTGTTAACAAAGATACTAAATGAAATGTTAATGGTTAATCATTTAGGTATCTATCTTTAAACGCATGAAGTTAACCAAAGATACTTGTTTGTGGTGTGATGATAACAAACAATATATAAGGGGTCTGATGAATGACTCATTGTAACTTTAAGGGGTTTGATGCTGACCAGATTTTATGCAGTCAAAACTCAAAACACCATCCCAGCTAATGTCGTGCCGCACGCGTGCCAGATAAACCGACCATCACACCCAAAGTCTTAAACCGATCATCTACCTTATCAACAACAAAACCCAAACCTCATTTCCTGACTCTATTCTGAAACCTAACTGAGGTTCGCCACCGAGTCCCCAACCTTAACGACTTCTTCCGGATCTCAGATGAAGATAAGTATTGCGTTGAGGCCGGTACGAATAAGAAGCCGTCACCACACATGAGAGAAAGAGGACGTGTGGCGAATCCGAGAAAAAGAGGCGGTGGAAATGAGATGAGAGATGAGTGGTCTGCTTTGAGTTTAACGGTTGCGGTTATCGGAAGAAGGGTGGGGTGGGTTTGGTTTGGTTTAATAAGAGAGAGAATGAGAAAAGAGTATGGACTATGGAGGTCTGCTTTGAAGAAGGCACGTATACAACACCGTTGTTCTAGCTTATCAGAGACAAACAACAACACTTAACGCCGTTAGTTAGCAAAGTTATTACTATTCATGGAAGTTGATTTATAAATATATAGGATAATTTAGAAAGTAAAACGGTTGACTTCAAAAAATCTAACGTCACAGAAAAAAGGTGCCAAAAACAGAATCGTTGCGTCTGTATGTTTTAAGTCACGTCGGTTAGTTATAAAACAGTTTAGTAACCGTCAATATTGTATGGGTATAAATAGCCCCTCATGTGTATCATTTGTTTGTGTGGATGATTAATAATATTGTGTGTTCATAAGAGTCCCACCCTCTGTTCTTTCATATGTGAGTCCCTGCACAAGATCTTTTGTGCATACTCAATAATGATAAACATGTTCATCATAATATCGTGCGAAACAGGAAAGTAACAATTGGAATCAGAGCGAGACGCTCCTGGAAGATAAAGATAAAGAACAAACCTGTGCCGAAAAACCAAATACATCCCCTGTTTTCGCAAAAGTTATCCGTACATCAAAGAGAAACAAGAAACGAACATCAGAGATTGTTTGTTTAATTCAGACTTGGATTTATCATGATCAATCAGAAGAAGAAGATGCAGTCAAAGGCCATAACAGTTTTTTAAAGATCAAAACGGTGAGAAACCGTTTCGCGCGAAAATTCTGGCAAGGCAGAAAAGAAGTTTTTGGATCAAGAACCATTTCATAACAGAAAAGAAGTGTTCATTAAAGGGTTTTAAAGACGCAGAGGCGTTACCCGAAAAGAATTCGATACAAGGCAGAAGGCCCCGAGAAGTCGAATATAAAGGATGCAATTTAGAAGAAGAAGAAGAAGATGGACTTGGATATTCTCCATCTTTCCCTCATCGCTTTAGGACCAGGCGAGTCAGAAGAAAGCGTTAGACGATCATGTGGATCAAAGGGATTAGTCGTGAAGACTTATTATGCATCCAAGTTTAGAAGATTAGAAGAATGGTTCAAAATCAATCGAAAGAAAGAAGAAAAGAAGACTGCAAAACAAGGATGAATGAGAACAGAGTACAGATCATCATTTCTTGATTAGGGGAGTGATTGTTAGAAGTTTAGTAATCAAGAAATTATGTTAATTTAGAAAGTTAAACGGTTGACTTCAGAAAGTCAAACGTCACAGAAAAAAGGTGCCAAAAACAGAATCGTTGCGTCTGTATGTTTTAAGTCACGTCGGTTAGTTATAAAACGGTTTAGTAACCTTCAATATTGTATGGGTATAAATAGCCCCGCATGTGTATCATTTGTTAGTGTGGATGATTAATAATATTGTGTGTTCATAAGAGTCCCACCCTCTGTTCTTTCATATGCGAGTTCCTGCACAGGATCTTTTGTGCATACTCAATAATCAAATCAACATGTTCATCATAATATCGTGCGAAACAGGAAAGTAACAGGTACAACTCTTACTGCATATACGTGTTCTCTCCACAACCTCATCTTAGCTTCTTCATGTCATCATCTGCTCATATCCCTCTATTTTTTTCTAATTATCAAATCTAGAGAGAGAGAGAGAGAGAGAGAGAGAGAGAAAGAGAGTTGTGCGGTTGTGGTATTTTGTTACTGGAGTTCAATTTCTTCATCTGTTAATGATATCTCAAAGTTGTCTTTCTTCTATCCTTGGGGCTTCCGTGTGTTCTCATTCTCATCGATTGACCTGCCTTTTGTTCTCATACCTGTATCTCTCATCTATTGATCTTCACACTTCCAGGTTCTACGGCTTCTGTTGATGTACTCAAATGAGGTTTTAGGGTTTGGAGGAAGGAGAGAACTAGTGCTGATTTTTTCTAGCCAAAATCACGATTGCCACAAATCTATGCTGGTTCGCCACAGTTCTTTGCACAGCTATTAAATCGTTTGGAGGCAGGAACAATGAGGTAGTAAGCGATTAAGGCCAGTTTTTGTTTCTAACTTTTCTCCTTCGTCTTTGATTTGGGTATTTTTGTGTAGGTTTTGTTCGTTTTATGAATCGCTGAATTTAACCTAATTATTGGATCTGTTGTTTTTTAGTGGAAGACGAACAGAATGAGGAGATTAATGAGGAGAACTCAGTCGACCATCAGGTCTGAATATTACCGGCTGGATTTTCCAGGTTCCTCTAAAGCACTTTTAAATCGATGAAAAGGTACATATTTATTTGGGAAAATGGCCAAAATAGCCCATTGACCGGGCGTTTTGCATAAATAGCCCTCTCCCGGGTCTTTGGAGAGACCGGTCACGGTTTCCAAAAGGGCTGAACCGTCTTCCGAGAGCCTTTGGTTTCCAACCAGTAGCAACCCAACACGTGGCGGTTACGATCTCGATGTCTGCCACCCGTCTCCCGTGGCGGCTTGAGACGTGTCAGGGCCGCAAAGCCGTCTCCGGTGGGGTCCCTGAGACGGTTCACCAACGGCTCAATTTAAGCCGTCTTCGGCTCGGCTTATAATAAAATAATATATCCGATCCCACCGGAAACGGCTCTTGAGCCGGTTCGGGTACGAAAAAGCCATCTCCGGTGACGTCTTTTAAAAGTTGTCAACCGTCTCCTGAGACGTCAGCGGGTACGAAAAAGACGGCTTCCGGTACCGTCTTTGTACTGTTTCTGCACCGACTCGGTGCCAGACGTCGTACATTGCCGGAGACGTTTTCGGTGATGTGACGTCAATGACGAACCATTTGTTATAAAATTAGTAAATTTTGTAACAATTTTGTTTGAATTTTTTCTTGTATTCCTTATTTTTCTTTCAAAGTGTTAAAAAAAGTTGTGTTGTTAAAAATGGTTAGTTTTATAATCTATAGTGGAGGCAGGTGGGAAGTTGTCAACGGTCGAATGGAATACGTTGTTTATAGTAGCTGTAAAAGACGTGGTTTTGAAATTGATGCAAATATCTCGTATCTTAGTTTTTTAAATGTAGTTTCCGATGTTTGTGAGATTCCAAACATTTCAAGGTTATCTTATAAAATGTCAGCTTTCGATGATGCAATCGACATTTTTAATGATCGTGATGTATCTTTTCTTTTTAAAGTTGCTTTGCAAAACCCCCATGAAGTATTGAAGTTGTATGTTGTAGATAAACCAGGTGTGGGTTCGTCTAGTAATGCTCATTTAAATGACGTACCTTCAAATGATTCAAAAGTCCCTGATCTAAATGTGTCTATAGAAAATTTTGATCATTACACACCATATGGGTGTTTTGGAAATTTCGATGATGAGAAAGCTGAAAAAGAAGAATTTTATGGAAATCCAAGTCCTGAATTGTTTTCAGAGATAACCAAAACCTCTTTAGTTTTTTCTGAAGGTTCTGTATTTCGTAACAAAGATGAATTGAAATTGCAGTTAGGAAATTTTTGTTTGTCTGAACGTTTTTCCTATAAAGTCGACAGGTCATCTAAAACGAGGTACGAAATTTCATGTATAGTTGATGATTGTGATTGGCAATTTAGGTCACGTTCTGTCCCAACTTCGGGCACGTTTTATGTTACATTTTTTAACAACAACCACACATGTTCTAAAACTCAAACACATCCCCATCTTCGTCAAGCTAACCCACAAGTAATTGGTAGCATACTGAAGCACCAATTACGAGATACTAGACGTGTTTATCATGGAAACGAAATAGTACAAGATTTTCGAGAAAGATTTAAGGTTGATATATCATATACTCAAGCATGGCGGGGGAAGTGTCATGCACTTGAGCTTTTGCAAGGAAGTAGCAAACAATCGTTTTCTGAGCTTCCATTCTACTGCTATAATTTGCGAAATGCAAATCCAGGGACTGTTACTGAGATTAGAACTGATGAAGACAATCGTTTTGAAATGCTTTTTATTGCCATTGGTGCAACGGTCAGTAAAATATTTTTACCTATTTTTATACCAACTTAAATAAATTATTGATGTTTTGGTTTACTGAAGTCTAAAATTTATCTGTTTTTCATTTTATTAAATAGATTCGGAGTTTTCTTCTGTCTTTAAGACCGGTCATTATTATAGACGCGGCACACTTAAAAGGTGAGTTTAAGGGAACGTTATTCCTTGCTGTTGGCATGGATGGTAACAACCAAATTTTACCCGTTGGATATGGTATCGGCAAATCCGAGGACGGTGAGAGTTGGACGTGGTTCTTATCGAAACTTAAAGAGTGTATCGGTGAGCACCCGGATTTGGCAATCATATCTGACAGAGCCAACTCAATAGATTTGGCAGTTCGGACGGTTTTTCCTAATGCCTTTCACGGGTTGTGTTGTCGACATTTAATGGTGAACTTAAAGATACCAAAAAGCAAAAAGAAGGATTTAGAGACACTGTGGTGGAACACTTGTAAAGCTTACCGGGTGTCTGATTTTGAAGAAAGTTTTAACGCGCTGTGTGCAGCCCTACCACGGGTTAGGAATACTCTATTGAGTATCGGTTTACATAAGTGCTCAAAAGCACACTATTCGGGGAAACGATATCATTATATGACATCTAACAGTGCAGAGTCAATGAACGCCTTATCTAAGGATGAACGAAAAGTTCCAATCACCCATTTGGTTGAATTTTTTAGACAAAAACTTCAACAATGGTATTACGAACGCCGAAATGAGGCTATTCAAAATAAACACGTACTGACTCCTTTCGCGGTACAAAAAATTATTAAAAAGATTGAAGGGTCTAGAACGTGGAAGGCTTATGGCGTTGGGGTTAACACTTTTCAAGTTCTAGACGGTGACAAAAATGGTTTTGTTGATCTGTCTAATGAAACATGCAGTTGTTGTGTTCCCCAAATATCTGGTTTCCCATGTGCCACATGATTGCAGTATCAAAATTATTGAAGGAAAAGAACTGCAGTCATTATACATCACCTTGGTATAGCAACCAGTTATATAAAACAACATATGAAGAGGCCATTTATCCTTTACCCCATAGGTCTGAATGGGAGACGCCAGAGTATTTGATTCCTCTACAACCACCACATATCACAAAACGACAGTCGGGACGTCCTCGTGAAAATAAACGAATTTTATCGAGAGGCGAGGAACCTACGCCTGTATATTGCAGTCGTTGTAAAACTTACGGTCATCAACGTGACCGATGCTCAGCTCCTGTTGCCTCACGATCAAAATCTGCCAGGCGTGGTTCAAAGAAAGAAAATCATCATCAAACACCGTCCCCCACTTTCGTTGAAGCAGATAACTTTGAAGAATATGTAATTCATAATACCTGTTCGACTGTTAACCTTGCTGATTTTTAGTGGTGCTATTTACTTTAATTTATTTACTTAACAATATTTATAACATAAAATTACAAATAACTTCGATATATCAAGTTTTACATCAATACATAAACTAGGTAGATAAAGATTTAAATATTGACGGTGCAAAACGACCAGCATAAATTTCATCTGCCATGAAACGTCTGAATCTCATGCAAGCATCATGTAGGCTGCTTTCTCTCCAAGTCAATGACATGTTTTGAACAAGATTTCTCAGCAACATACAAACGATTACCCCTGAATGTCGACCAATGCGACTATTGGTGACAGGCTAGACAACATCCCCCCAAAATTGTAATGATTCAACTTCGTTTCTACCAGACTTTTGCCAGTACGTTATAGCCCCCAGAAACCATATGAAAGCAGATTCAAATTCTTATAGAATTTGATGAATTTTTCTATGAATGCAAAAAGTATCACCGCAATCTATGAGACTACAGTTATTTGGGAAATACACTGTTACTTGTAGTAATTTCATGTCAACTTGTAGAACAAACCAGTTTTCATCGTCTATCGAGGCTGGTATATATACCTGAAAATTACAGTCCAAAACGAAATGTAGATTTTATACAGCACGATAAAGAGGTATAAATATATAAAAAAAACAGTATTTTACCACATCAACTTCCCAAAGAGGTGGATATATTCTTCTCGAGCCGTTTGCGTAGCTATAAGCATGGTGATCTTGTTCAATAATTAGGCTATAGAAATTAGGGGGAAGAACACTCCAAAGACCATAACTACATGTTGTTTGTCTTCTTTGTCGTTCAATGTCCCTTAACGACATCAATTTGTTGCACCATGCACGAACATGCTGTAAATAAATGTTAATAAAATCACAAAAATATTATCATTTCATATAACGTATAACGTAACAGTCATAGTATTTACCGTTTTTTGAAGATATCCGCTTCCACAGTACCCTAAAATACCACCCCACCACTCTTTGTTTAATGGTGTACGCCCCATATAGGTTGTATAGCAACATGTGCTATCACCATCGTAGTAAAACTCAAGAACATTTGGAGCCCAAAAACATGATTGGTTATGTGGATTTACCCAAATTGTGTTCTCTACGGGAGTAGGAATGTTAGTCATTATGCTATTAAAATACATGTGAAATGAGGTTGTATATAAGGACCTAGGTTGATAGGTGTACCAATATCGGGTGGAATTTGTTCCTGTGGTTTGTTAAAAATTGCCACTTTCATCCACAGGGACTAAAATGAGAAAAAAAATGAAACCCCAAGGACTAAATTGACAAAATAAAAATATTTGGATGAATGTAGCAATTTTTGACAAACATCAGGGACTAAATTGGCAATTAACTCTTTCGTTTTTTATAAATATACCTACCACCCACCGTTCATCATCAATTGTGTAGAGGTTTATGTACCATCACCATGTCTTAGTCATCATCTTCATCTTCAAGGTCTTCATCTAGAGGATTTAGCAGGTCAAGAGAAATATGTTCATGCGGTGCAACTACACGTATACTTATCTCCAAAACTGATGCAAACCCGGATAGAGACTTCGTGTGTTGCGTAAGTATTAAATTTTAATATTTATCTTGTGCTTTTAATGATCATCAAATAACTGTTTTTTTTTAAACCACAGACTGCTGGTTGTGGATTTATTAGGTGGGTAGAAGCATCAGAATGTTTCAGGTGCAAAAAAATCGTTCCGGGGTTGAGGCAATCGTTAGACGAGCAACAAGCTTTGGCTAGAAAATACCGTTTGCAGGCGAGACGGTTGAAGTTACTTTTGGTAGTTAGTTGGGTTTTGTTTGCATATCTACTAATGTAACACAAGAGGAGTAGTAATAATAATGACATGTAAATTAATTAACATTAATAATAGAGTTAATAGCGAATTTCGTCCCTGAGGTTTGGGCCAGTTTGCCACTCCAGTACAAAAGTTTTTTTTTTTGCAATTCCTTACCTGAGGTTTGGATTTTTTTGCCAAATTCGTCCTTTTCACTAACCCAGTTAAAAAATCTCGTTAATGTCAGGGGTAGGGTTGTCTTTTTACACCTCAGGGATGAATTTGGCATTTAAAATTCAGTTAACCTTGAGGGACTGAATTTGCCAAATGATAAAAGTTTAAAAATTCTGATTTCCCTCTCATGCCTCCCACATTTTTTTTTCCGGTCACTTATTCCGGCCAAATTCCGGTCTATCTCCGGCGATAATAGAAAGCAATGGATCAACACTCGCCTCCGGTCAATTGATTTCTGAAACACACTAACAAACCCTTTCACTTTCAACAAGAAACCAACAGATATAGAATCCTTATCAACTTTTACGATCTACACAATATCAAATTTGTATTTGGTATGATTTTCAGGGTCCATGCTCCAATTAATATCCCAATCTTTATAAACAGCCCAGATTTCCCCTTTCTGCGGACTAACAACATATGAAGATTTACTCACTTTCTTAATCACTATCTGATGAGAAAACATAAGACGATCAGTCGTTTCCTCGGTTTCCCCAAGCTCATACTTCCAACATGCAACGGGTAATCCTTCTTCAACCCATTTACTTTCAAGTACATTATCTGGGTCAGATTCAAACCAAGTGTATCGCAGCTTAAACTTTGATGCATACACTTTCCTAATCTGAGCATAGAATCTAGGCATGGAATCAACAGAGTCATAACATGCCCAGATTTGACCAGCTGCGAAACAATGTTTCTCTTTATCTTTATCAAAGTTGGTAAAGTCTTGGTCCGGACAGTCTAGTAACTCCTGCTTCAAATCAGATTTAGAATGACTGTCGGGTGTAACCGCTTTTTCTTCATTCGGTTTTTGCTTCCCGTTTGGCATGCTGACGTCTGCAGGCGCCACATCATTAGAATATTTACTAGGCTTTGATCTTTTTTGAGAACTAAACTCACCTACCGCCTCCTTTTTATGAGATAGACCGGAATTTGGCCGGAATAAGTGACCGGAAAAAAAATGTGGGAGGCATGAGAGGGAAATCAGAATTTTTAAACTTTTATCATTTGGCAAATTCAGTCCCTCAAGGTTAACTGAATTTTAAATGCCAAATTCGTCCCTGAGGTGTAAAAAGACAACCCTACCCCTGACATTAACGAGATTTTTTAACTGGGTTAGTGAAAAGGACGAATTTGGCAAAAAAATCCAAACCTCAGGTAAGGAATTGCAAAAAAAAAACTTTTGTACTGGAGTGGCAAACTGGCCCAAACCTCAGGGACGAAATTCGCTATTAACTCTTAATAATATTAAGGTAACAATTTCAGTTCGTCTTCATCGGAAGTCTATCTAGTATCTATCGAATCAGCTTCCGGCAAAACGTTCTTATAAAATTCTAAGGCCATCCTGTGCCGCATTTTTAAAGCTGCTACTTGGGTGTTTTCATTTTTATTTAGAGGTTCGTTTTTAATCAACCTCTCAATAAATATGCACACCCAAACCCCACAATCACCAAGATGTCCAGACTGTTGGGGTACATCTAGAGGCTCTACGACTTGGAAAGGAGGGGCATAGATGCATGGGTTAACATATTCGTAATAATTATTCGATCTTAGCCAAAGGTCAAATGCGTAATTAATATTGCATATGACCTCCCTTTTGGCCTCCCGTAAGCCTGTCAAAGACAGTAAACTGCAAAATATAAAAAGAACATTTTTTAACACTATTACTTAACGAAAACCGGCATTAAAAAAATAGGTTCAACATTTACCTGTCATAGATGGTAAACGTTCGCTGGCACAGGTTAAAAACTCCGAGGATCCAATGTTGTTTGCTTATATTCATCACAACATATACCTATTAAATCGCGAATAGTTTGAAACAAAATGTTAAAAGCAATCAATCATAATATGTTCAACAAACAGATTTATAATTTAAATTTGAAAAACAACCTCGTCAACATCAGCGATGTTTGGAAACGGGTCGAACGACCCATCAAACAAATCTTTATAACCCTGCTTATTATCAGGGTTAAGTACACCCAACACAAAATATGGAGGAAGGATGCTCCAACGGGAGGTTGAGCTCCTAAGAGTGTCGTAAAGATGTAAAGTCCATCCATATATGTGCTATAATAAATAAAAATTAATATTCAATATTAAACTGCGGTAAATATATTAATTAACTTAAATATACTTAATAAAAGTAACAAATATTTAAAAATTATTACCTCGGTGCCGAACCAACCGAGTGAGTCATCACCGAAAAGATCTTCCCAAAAGCCATTCGGGAATATACTTCCCCCCAACAGTGCACAAGTTCTATTTTTATCTTTTTGTTTTGGATACCATTTTTTTATTTGTTTTATGTTTTCGTTTTCATCGTTTGATTTCAACTTCTTCTTTTTTGCACCTTTTATTGTTGTGAATGGGGAAAGCATACACGAGGCTGGCTTTGTTGACCTTTGAGACCGTCTCAACTGTTAGAGTGACAAAAGTAAACCAATTATTTTGAATTTAAATGCTAAACTATGAAGGAAAAAAATAAATAAAAACATAACTACCTCAGGCTTTTGTAAGCCGTCGAATATACTTCCCCCCAACAGTGCACAAGTTCTATTTTTATCTTTTTGTTTTGGATACCATTTTTTTATTTGTTTTATGTTTTCGTTTTCATCGTTTGATTTCAACTTCTTCTTTTTTGCACCTTTTATTGTTGTGAATGGGGAAAGCATACACGAGGCTGGCTTTGTTGACCTTTGAGACCGTCTCAACTGTTAGAGTGACAAAAGTAAACCAATTATTTTGAATTTAAATGCTAAACTATGAAGGAAAAAAATAAATAAAAACATAACTACCTCAGGCTTTTGTAAGCCGTCGGTGTTTGGTTTATATACATCACCCGAGCTAAAAAAGTCATCAACATTCTCATTGTGATGCGAGCTCGTCGGGCCTTCCACACCAGTAGGTTGGGATTTACGTACCTAAGATTTGAAAATGTAAATTATTTAAAACTTTTCAACAAATTAATACGGATTAATAATAATCATACGACAACTTTACCTCAGGTAGTAAACCCTTCAACTTGTTATTGTAAAATTTTTCCAACCTATCATCCATCAACGCTTTAAATTGCTCTATTAATTCATCATTGATAGTGTAGGTTGTCGGAACAGTTTCCGACTTTCTTTTTTTGGCCGTCAGATCAACAGCCGGCTCATCGTAAACCGTATGCTGATCATCGAAACCACCATCCACACCATCCGCTGCAGTATTATCAAAATTTACATAGGCAGACGGATGAAACTCGGCCGGCTTTTTAAAGCACCCTTGAGACAAGGAATTTTTGTGCTCGTAAAAAATGGGCGCTATCAGTGTACCAGGCACAGAGCAACTCAGAATCATTCGGAAGTAGAAACCTATACGGCTTAAACCCTTCAGCCTGAAGCGCAACAATTTTTTTTCAAATTTTATCACTTATATTTAGTTTTTCAAAAAAGATTGTTGAAAATGATTTCAAAAGATTACCATAGAAGTTACGGTGATGATACGATCAATGGTCGGCCTCTGCATTTTTCTTCCCGGACCCCAGTAAAGAACTCTGGGGATTGCATCACCAATAAAAAAAGCTCCATCGTTTCTAAATTCTGGAAATATCTCATATATCCAGATCTGCAAGTTTTTAAACAAAATTTAGATTTATTTGATCAAATATTTGTTAAAATTAATAAATAAAAGTAAATAATTCATAAAAACTAATACCTTGAAAACCCAATTACATGATTTTAAACTGAAGCCTTTTGTACCCCGCTTTTGAATCAGGTGCATGTTATTGATGTTTTTAATCAAATCTTCCCAAAAATAACTTCCCCATGGAAAGCTATTAAACACTACAAAGTCATCAACCAGATCGAGCACAAGATCATCCACGGTCCCGGAAGTTTGGTTACCCTTAAACATCGATTCGATCATTACCAAGATACAAATACGGACAACATCATCCACCGCATAACCGCTCCAGTCACCGTTGAAAATAGCACAAACACTTTCATAGGATACCTTACTCACTTCACCAAATATTCGTCTTTTAAACGATGTTGGGGATTGTACGAGTTCCCAACCATCGTGACGGCCAAATCTTAAGCCCGTTATCAGACAAAATTGTTGTGGAGTGCATAGAAGACTATTAAGACCGATTTGATAAAAAAGGCCATCGTTACTAGGCAGTCCCGTCTCAATCTGATGTTGTGCCACTGAGAGTAACAAATTACTTTCGCAAAGATGGCTCATAACATCCAGAAAGTGACCGAAGACGGTCTCCCTAAAACGGCTTTGCATTGCCTCAGACATTCTATTTTTCATTTGAGTTACTTTCCCCCAAGCACTTCGGACTTTTATTTCGATATCAGACTAAAAAAAGGTTATAAAAAATATTTAGTAACTAACAAACTAAATGAAAAATGATAAAAATACTTGAATGAAAAATGGTAGTAAACGCTTACCGGAGGAGGTAAGCTCCGAGGAGGATTCGGCTGTTGTTGGTGCCGAAAAAACTCTTCGTACTGTTCCTTTTGTAGGGTTTGATTTGCGTTCATCGGGTCGACAAAGTCATTCGGATCAAGCATGGTCAAACGGGTTTGGTCAACCTCGATTAATGGTCAACAAAAAAACAAACAAAATGAATCAACGGTCGACGGTGTGCACGTCCGTGGTGGACCACTTGACCAATAATATGTCGTGTGGTCCCGTTTGTGTCGTTTTCAATGAAAAAAAATTAAAAACTTTAAAAAGGAACGTTAATATTACTTTTTATAAATTATAAATGATCGTCGTCTGATATTTTGACCGGAGTCCTAGCAAACCGTTCGCCGGAAAAAAGATGATAAACAAAGCAAACCGGAAAAAGAGCCCTCCCGTCAGCGTAGCGTCTTTCGGTGGAGAGAATTTCACCGAAAGTTTTACTTTTACCCCAAAAGGTAAACCCTAGGGTGGGACCGGGCTGCATGAGCCGGGTCTGGTTCCCAAAGCGTCTCAGGAGACGGTCTGACCAAGACGGGTCAGGTTCCCAAAGTGTCTCGGAACACCCTCTGACAAAGCCAGGTTCCGGTTCCCAACCCGTCTCATGAGCCGGTACCCGGAACGATCTGGTTGAGCCGGTTCCGGTTCCCAACGCGTCTCAGGAGACCGTTCCCTGAGACGACGTTGAATGAGCCGGTTCCAGTTACCAACCCATCTGACGAGACGGTTCCCAAAGCCTCTCAGTCGGTTCCCAAGGAGACGGTTCCCATTGCCTGTCAGACGGTTCCCGAGACGACATTTTGTGGGCCCCTAATTAATTAAACATTTAAAAAACAAAAAATTAAAAATTTAAATAAATAATTTATATTTAAAATCATCTTTATATAAGTAGTTGTAATGTAAAATACTTTGTCGTTAAAAATGTTGTTGGAGAAGTTTCGGTACAGAAAAATGTCTGACGGCAGTGATAAAAATATAGCTCCAGAAGAATACTTTTCTCAACCAGAGAAACATTCCTCGAGTTGGATACTAAAAAAATGGAGGCGTCCAAAGGAACCTGAAATTACCAGAGAAAGAGAATTTATCAGTAATCGACAAAGCTTACACGGAAACATTATCGGCAAATGGGCTATACCGGACGATGAAAATGATAATTGGGCAACTAATGTTGTTGACTTCTACAATAAAGGCGACGCACCATTTTGTTATTCTGCTGTTTTTTCAAGAAGTATTGAGCTTGACAAAAAATTTTGGGGAATTTTGTTGGGCTATCGTTCTAACGGCTACCTCACACCAACAGTAAAAACTTAAATTTTAATGTTTTTTTTTAATTTTTTTTACTTAAATTGTGATTCAATTATTTTTCAGCATGTTGAAGGATGGGTTGGAAGACAAATGAACTGGAGGAGTAGAAAACTACAAGAAAATGCTTCGCTAAATATGCGGTGGACAATTCTTCCACCAGAATTTTATAATTCGTTATTAGAATCTGTTCCAAAAAAACTTGGCCAACTATTGCAATGGCAAATTCAAACTGTTTCCTTCATTTTTCGACGTTGATTTTGTTTTTTTTCCCATTCAGCTTGAAAATAGGGAATGGTTACTCGTGCGACTAGAGTTGGTGACACAAGAACTTGTTATGTATGCTTGTGAAGACCTTCGTATCAGAGACAAATACGAAACCATTGTTCACCCAAAGCTGACGAAGATACAAGTTTATTTAGGAGCTTTACTAGTGAACATAAGATTCTGGAAGAAGACAGGTAATCCAGAAAAATGTATAACTTTCAATCTTAACGAAGACTATATTGCACCACATAACTCCCTGTCTGGTAATGAAGCGGTATATCTTTGTATGCTGATGGAGCATTTGGTTACTGATAAACCAATTACTACGAACGGTGATCTAAAACAAACATGTTCGTCTTACAGACGATTCATGGCTGAAAAAATGTATTTCTTGAGGTGCTTACCACGTCCAAACAATTCTTAATAAAATGTTCTTATTTTGGAAGTTTATTTATTTTTTTAAATGTGCTTATTTATTTTTACCTACCATATTAATTACATTTATTTATTTACCATATTAACTATTTAATTAAATTAAATTATTTCACACTATAAATACCCACCAAATTAACAAATTCTTCACTACATCACACATTTTTCTTACAAAACATCAATCAAACCAAGTAAAATATCTTCATGGACGGACGAGGAGATCCTTGGGGTTACATTGGCATGGCAAAATGTAACCGAAAACACCCGAGTTTCGGACACTAGTCAAGAAATTCGTGCAACTCCATTTTGGAGTAGAGTATTTTTCGAGTTTCGAACACTTGTCGGCGGTCAGACAAACCGTACGACCCAAGATGTTACAGAAAAGTTTCACAACGTCAAGGCGGAGTGCACCGTATTCGAAGGGTTCTTCAACTCCAACAAAGAGGAGTCGCCAAACGAGTCCGAGGAAGGGCTCATTGAATTGGCGAAAATCGACTACTTGTTGGACTACGACGAAGACTTCGGATATGTTTCCGCGTTGCATTTGTTACGTGATTATATTTATATTTAGGTTTTATTAAAAATAATTTTATGTAATGTTTTTTTTAATGTAATTTTTATTATTAATAAAGTGTTTTAATTTATTTAGTGTTTTATAAAATGTTCTAATTTTTACTATGAAATCTATTGATATTCCCTATTGAATGCTTAACCCACCCGCATATATCCTTCCTATATAAAGCCAATAGACGGTTGCCTTTTACAGACCGTCAGTACACCGTCACAGAAAAGATAACCAAACCAAAAATCACAATGGCACCCAAACTGTGGACGGAAGAAGAAGAAATTGCCCTGTGCACTGCTTGGATGATTGTTAAAGAAAACCCACCACATCGAGGGTCTATTTGGCAACTCGTTCTCAACGAGTTCAAAATTTTGGTTGGAGGTTCAAGCAGGTCAACCGAGTCTCTCAACCGGAAGTGGACGGACTTGCAAAACAAGTGCCGTCTCTTCGAGGGGTTCTATCAAACCGCTGTTCGTGAACTCCCACAAGAGACTGCGGACCATGAAAAACTTGAACATTCCAAGATTGAGCACGAGTTTTCGGGCCGACCACCCTTTACTCATTTGTCGGCGTGGCAGATGATTCGTGATGTCCCCGGGGCTTTGGATTAGTTTTTTTTTTTTACCTTTAATGTTCCTTTTATTTACGTTTTAATAAAATGTTTATGTTAAGTTTATATTGTTTAAAGGGATTGTTTTGTTTAAATTTATAAACCGTAACCCCAAAAAGTAGAGAACACATGACCTTAAACAAATAATGATTTAAACAAATAATAATAGGGATCCAATAAAAATACAACTAAAGTATTATAACAATTACAATATACAAACAATAATAATTCACGAAGTCGTTCAACACGTCGAACACCGAGACATTTCCGTTGCTTGGACCGCCGAGATATATTTTCGCAGTGTGCTTTATACCCACTGTCCAGTCTCATCTTCGTCATCCTTAATACATAAATATATGTACGGACAGATTCTTACCAACGGTCCGGACAAGTCAAAGAACAAACTCTCCTAAATATCACATCCGACCGTCTTGTACATGTAAAAGACGGATGATCCAGAAGATCATGATAGAGATTTAGGAAGAGGATGAACTTGCCAATAAAGTAGACTACCAAATCGTAGATGCAAATTACACGGGTTAACCCACGTGTAGATGCAACAACAATCCAAGTAGTATTATGTAGATGTAACAACAATCCAACCAAAGCCTTTTTCGTTTTACTTCTCACTAACTCCGACCGAAACCTATCCATCACTTCAACCTTTCGCTCCAAATGTCTTCCCAAGTGATTGGACATCAACTTAAGGCCAAAGAAAACGGGTGAAAGGGGTGTGGATGTTGATGATGAAAATTTAGGTAAGCGGGGAGCGGAGTAGAAGCTTTCCATAGAATGGGATTAGATAAATCCCAAAGGCTTAGGTTTAAAAAGTGCCATAATTTTAACCGAAAAAATATTTGGGTTTTCTGAAACTCAAAAACACGTCGAATAATCAAACTAAATTTGAAAAAAAAACATTTGAGAAGATTTTGTTTGATTTGGTAAAATATTTTGGCTTTGATTAATTCAAAGAGATGATACTTCAAAGAAGTGTCTAAATGTGTTTTTTTTTTTCAACCAAACCTACATATTTATACCCAAACAAAATTTGAAAAAAAAATAAATAAATAAATTAATTAATGGCCGGAGACGGTTCAGCCAAAACGGATTCGGCTAAGCCGAGCCGAAGACGGCTTAAATTGAGCCGTTGGTGAACCGTCTCAGGGACCCCACCGGAGACGGCTTTGCGGCCCTGACACGTCTCAAGCCGCCACGGGAGACGGGTGGCAGACATCGGGATCGTAACCGCCACGTGTTGGGTTCCTACTGGTTGGAAACCAAAGGCTCTCGGAAGACGGTTCAGCCCTTTTGGAAACCGTGACCGGTCTCTCCAAAGACCCGGGAGAGGGCTATCTATGCAAAACGCCCGGTCAAGGGGCTATTTTGGCCATTTTCCCTATTTATTTATCATGTTTTTTGTTAAGGTACCACTCATCTTTTCTCTTGAAGTAGTCTCATTCATGTGGTTTTTGTTGGTGATACATATGTGGCTTCTCTGGGTGTTTCTGCCAATGCTTTTTTCTGGGTGTTTGATCTATTTTCATTGAATTTCAAGTGTGTTGTTGTTTATTATGTTTTGATGTTTGTTTTTGTTCCCTTTTGGTTCCTGAGTTCGTAGTTATGCATGTTAATGAGTTTCAAAATTCCTGAGTTTGTACTTTCTTTGGTATGTCATCGTATTCTTTGGTATGATTTTTGTTGCCGTTGCTTGCGTATGTTGTTTTAAAGAATGTTTATAAGATTCGATGATTTAGATATGTGAATACTCTTTATGGCTTTAATGTTTTGGTTACCATTAAAACAAAAATTATAATGAGGTTGAACAGTTTTCTCCTTGAGGTTGACATAGTTCATGTATGTTGCTTTGAACTTCCTAAATTCGGTTGAACTTGCTAAATGTCTCTTTATTGAAACTTCGCCTTATTTGGCGTTTTTTCTTTCTGTTTATGGTTTGTTGCAATTTTAAATTTTATCATCGTTTGTGTTTGCAGGTGTTGGAGTGTTAGGTGGTGTTTGTTTTTCTCCTGCAGATGTCTGCAGATGTGGTCCGCAGACTGCAGACCTTTTCCTGCAGAAAAAACAAACAGCACCTTAGTGTTTTTTCGTCGGCAGCTGGTATGTGTTTTATTATTGTTTTCTTTTTTATTTAGCTTTTGCACTGTGTGTCTCTGTTTTGATTCACGGTTTTATTTCCCCTTTTGGTACCCGTTTTTTGGGAGGCTATTCGATGTGCTTTTTTGGGTAGATGACAACGCTATTTTATTTTTTCGTGTGTTTTCAACTATTCATTTTGGGTTGGTGTCTGTCATTCTTTCAATTATCAGTTAGCTACAGTCCATATATATCTCTCACCTGTAATATTTAGGTAGCAAAATTTAGATTTTTTTATTAGATTAATTGGCCAACAAAAGTAAGAAAAAATGTGCTACCTGTGTTTTGACATGTTTAAACTTATGATTTAATGCCAGGGTTAGTGTATAATGACCCTAAATGTAGATTCTAGATTGGCTGCCCGAAAATTGCTACTAAATTAACCAACTATTACTAAAGTGCTATTCTAAGATTATGCACTTAGTTGATGCATTTCCAATCATACATTCGTACATCGAAAAGAGATTTGTATATGAATATATTCTAATGCTTTTTCCTTATTTGACTAACGTGGATGCTGTATATTAACAAATTGGTCCAAATGTTATGCATCTCATGGGTATGTAATTATAGTGTCTTAAGGTTTTGTGACTATAATAGTTCCGCAGCGTAGCGCAGGGTATATTTCTAGTTATACATTTATTTTAGACATATATGAACTCACATCAATGCTACAAATTCGTAATATGATACTTTAAGACTGTTCGTTGTGGTGCGTGACCGAGCCGGCGCGAACGAGTTTCTAAGCCACGTGGATCGCTAGAACCACAACACCTTCACGTCTACGACTGCGCGAGCGAGCAGACGTGAGCTGGATCACATGGGCTAGCGAGGAGGAGAAATAAGGTTTATTTTATTTTTGTTCTATCTTTGGTGTTGGAAGAAGAATTTGATGAGTTTTATTTTGGTGTTGAAGATGATGAAGATGATTGCATAGAAGAGGAAGAAAGGAAGAGGAAGAAGATGGGATTTTTTATTATTTTTTTTTATAATGTTTAAAAAAATGTAAAATACTTTTTTTTAGAAATGTTATGTAAAATATTTTTTTTTAGAATTTTTTTTTTAAAATGTATGTAAAATATAATTTGGTAAAAAAATGACCTGCTCACCTCTAGCCATAACGGGATCAAGCTATCCGTCCGCGGTCGCGAGCCAGTGCCACATCGACGCCTACATGGCACAATATTATTCGATAATGTGTTAGGCTCGCCTCTAGCCACAACTAGCAAGCTACAAGTAGGGTCTGAGGAGGGTGAGATGTAGGCAAACCTTATCTCTATTCTGAGAATAGAGAGATGCTGCTTTCAGAGAGACCCCGGGCTCAAAAAAAAAAAAAAAAAAAAAGTGTGACTATAGAGTCCCTCTAAAGTGTGAGCAAGGCTAAGTCCCTGGGACACAACTAAAGCTCTAATGTACCCCCCCTAGTGGTCCTTGACCTTAATCCTACGCCTCCAAGAAGCCCTATCATGGACCATGTCCACAGAGAGGTGCAAATCGAATAAATCATGCCTAATCCGCTCATCTCACGTCAATTTGGGCCTCCCTCTACCTCTCCTCCCCTCGACGGTAAGGGTTTCAACTGCCCTTACCGGAGCTGATGACCCCCTCCGCTTCACATGCCCATACCATCTCAATCTACCTTCCTAGATCTTCTTTGATATAGTAGTCACTCCTAACATTTCCCTAAAGACCTCATTTCTTATCCGATCTACTATTGTGTGTCCACACATCCACCTCAACATTCTCGTCTCTGCCACCTCTATTTTGTGCGCTTGTGTCTTCTTGATGGCCCAACATTCTGACCCATACAGTATAGCGGGTCTAACTGCTACCCTATAAAATTCCCCCTTTAGTTTAACTGGGAATCTTCTGTCACACAGTACTCCAATGGCCGCTCTCCGGTTAACCCAGCCACTTTGAATATGGTGCACTACTATCAATCTCACCATCATGTTGTACATAAGATCCCAAATAATTGAACTTAGTCACTTGCGGAACCACTTGACCCTCAATGGTAATTTGGGTATCATCGCCGCCTACACCACTGAAATCACAGCATAGATACTCAGTTTTGGAACGACTAATTCTAATTGCTTGAACAATCCAGTAGTTTGACGAAATGTGCCAAAACAGCCCATTTTTTAACGGGGTTAACTCAACCCAGTTAAGTCAAGGGCAAAATTGTCCATTTACCTTCTCTGTTTCTTGAATGGAACTCATACTCTTCCTTCTTCTCAACTCAATCTTCTTCTATCTCATCATCAAATTCACTAGATTCTTCAGCCTTAAACCGCCCTGCATCCGGTGTACTTAGCTCAATCGCTTCTTCGAACCCAAAAACAAGAATTCACATAGGGATATTTTATGTGAGCTTCATTCTAAAGAAGTGTCCCAATTGGAATTCTGTTCAAACCATCAAAAATTAGCAGAATCCCATTATATGCGTAACAATTGCTCATCTGTGTTCGATGAAAAACCCAAAAAATTTGTGTTTTCTAATGCGAAAAAGATAGATTTTGTTAATAGTGATCAAGAAGATCAAACTTGTAGGAATATGAGCTTAAGCACCCACACGCACCACCAAACACCGTTGGATAGTTAAACGAAATGGAAATGGTTTTCGAAAGCAAAAGACTTGTTTGATAGGGAAATGTCTCGCAACTTATTTACGCAATGAAGATAAGGATATGATTTGAAACATGAATTATGAAAACTAACATGTTAAGACTAGGGCTGTTCAAATTGCTCGTCGCTCGTGGATCGCTCGCCGCTCGTTCGGAAAATGCTCGAAAAATGCTTGTTCGATTGCCCGCTCGGTTGTAAATGAGCTGATCGGCTCGGTTCGGTTTGTAAACGATCCAAGCACGAGCAAAGGTCCGCTCGGCTCAGTTCGGCTCGAATAAATTGTTATTTATTTATTATATATATAATTATATATATATACCCCCAAATCATAGTAATATTTACAGATTTATACATAACATTTGGCCCAATATATGCAAATAAAATATGAATAGCCCGCTTTATCAAATAAAAATTTAATACTAAGTTTAATAGTAAAACCTTAAGTCGTAAAATGACAACTTTGACTTCTTTATGTTATTAGTCGTCCACCCCAAGTCGTCGTTTGATATCATCTTATGTTACAAAGCGACAATTGTTCTCTCTAGTATGCTCATTGCCTAAACCTAAGCCTCATTCTTGGACACTCGGACCTCAATATTAGTGTCCTCGTCGGACAGTTACACCTTAGTTGTCACTCGACAACGAAAACATTGAAGATAACATCCTATTTTCTTGGTTGTCCAAATTACTTTTCGCTCGTTTCTTGCTCGACGCTCGCTCAAAAAATTTGCGCTCGAACAATGCTCGCTCGTTTTTCAGCTCGGTTGTAAACGAGCCGCTCAGCTCGGTTCGGTTTGTAAATGAGCCAAGCATGAGCAAAGGTCCGTTCGGTTCGGCTCGGCTCGTGAACAGCCCTAGTTAAGACCAACTTAAATCAAGATAAGAGGCTACTACGAAAGACATTATATATACATACAAATAGCAGCTTAACGTTGCAATTTAACGGCTTTATTTCCGTTCAGCAGTTAAACGGTTATTTTAACGGCAACCGGTTAATTTAACGGCAACTGGTTAATTTAACGGCAACCTGTTCCCTTCAACAATCAAACGCCACTTACTTGCAATTTAACCGTTCCCTTTCCGTTCAGCAGTTAAACGGTTATGTTAACGGCAACCGGTTTCCTTCAACATTCAAACGCCTCTTCCTTTAAAACGGTCATTCACATGACAAGACATTAATATGGCAGTTTCGCCAATGCAACCAACATCAACGATGACGACGCAACGACGATAGACTTCAAGGGGTACTGCGGTTGGTTTTCTGAAGAATACGAGGCAGACGAAGGGTCTCGATCTAAAAACTGGATCTGGTGGCGGCGGTGATCTGTGGTTGTACACGCGACGCTTAGGGTTTTTAATGATGGTAAGTCTAGATCGGTGGTATACCACGACGTCGGAGAATTTACTGTGTAGATTTAGGCAAGTACAAATCTTGACTGAGGAGAAGAAACACAGTGGGTTAGATGATGGATCATTTCGGAGGCGGAGGAGTATGGCGGTGTAGATGTGATGGCTGGAGAGAAATTGGCAAACAGAGGAGAGAGAATGGTTTTTAATTCTAACCAGAAAGTTTTTCTATTGTAAATGAAAATGGGTTTTGAAACCCAATAAAAGTTTATCACATCATGTATTATAATAAAAATCTATACATATAATAAACCAAAGCCATTTTAATGACATGGCACTCAAAGAGACATTCTCTTCCTTGAGTGTGCCATGTGGCATTGAGATATTTTAAAAAAAATAATTTAAAAATAAAATTGGATTTTTCACCCTCATGTTTCCTCCCATAATTTTTAAACGTTAATATCTTTAATATACGAGATTTTTTAAAAGAAAAAAATTACACCAAATTAACGAGCGTTTTATTATCTTTCCAACGAGTACCATAGTACTATATAAAAAACGGAGAAATTTTTTTGTGGGGTTTTGTTCATACAAGAAAAAAAACACAAAGTGTTCAGGTAAATCATTAATCATGTATAGACAAGTCACTAATTATGTTTAAATCAGTAAATATGAATTTTTTTTTCAACCAGAGCCGAATATGTTAATAGAGTTATACGTTGTTTTAAGTTAGGTATATTAGAGTTGTACATTTGTTTAGTCTTTAGGATATATTTTAATATTAGAGTTACATTAAAGTTCTACATTCTTTTAGGTTAGGTGTTAGCATTGGAGTTGTACATTGTTAATTTGTTTTAGGTTAGATATTAATATTAGAGTTATACATCAGTCTATTTCATATGTAAAATTGATGTATCATATTAAATCTCAACCCGGGACGCTCCCGGGTATAATCTAGTATTATATATATACTTAATTATAAACGTCTGTGGTACAATTGCAAGTGAAGTGAGGCAGAAGAATTTCTAGACTTTTTGTAGAATTGGGAGGAGTTGTTTTCACCTACACACCTACTACTTATAAAAGAGGTGTATAAAGAATTGGATAAATCTTCATAATTTATTTTGCTGTTACTAATTATTTAGTTGGTTTAAAAAAATTATGCATCATTAACTTGATTGTATTTTCGTTGTAAACAACTTTTTTTTACTAATACTACATTTAAATTTTGGACTGGTCAATGGTAAAGATTTATATTTAATTATAAATTGTTAAAATGGTAGTATAATTGGGGATGCTATTCGGTTTTGAATCATCATGGTTTATGATGTCGTTGCGACATACTTACTTATATGTAAATATAAATACGTGTTTATTTCTTACATACACGTTGGTATAAACTCAAATTGGTTTACGTTAAGAAATTAATCGTTTCCATGCTAATTTTTATGTACATTGTCACTTGGTATACATTGTGATAGGAATTTTGTTCGCAAGCGAATTGGGTCATACGTTTTATTCAACGGTATAAATTTGAGTTACTGTGCGTCTCGCCGCAGCAACGCGCGGCGGGTCTAACTACTAGTTGACATGTAATTACCAAAATAGGGTGTTTGCCTCTTGTGATGGGTGTATTTGCAGCATTTTATTTCGACCCATTAACTTCAAGCTGGCATGTTTATTACAAACAATTAAACAAAAATGCAATCTGACCTGCTTTACTTGTGGTAGTCTGTCTTACGCAAAAGATGTATTCTGACCCATTAACAACTGCTTTTAATAAGTGTACTATGAACCTTACTCAACCTACTGTATAATGAACAAAATACGCAATTAGACATTCCATGTTATTAAATCCATATTTATTCAAGAAAATAATAATACCTAACATTAACAAATGTTAAGTATATTAAAGAATACCAACCGATTTATTATAAGCATTACCTTAGTTTAGGCTATTTGAATTCCCCTAGTTTGAACAACCGTAAGCTGCATTATCTGCAGATTTAAATCACATATATGAAACGCTTCCTTATAAACCATATTGTTACTATACAATTTGGTTCAAAAGTAGAATACCTTCGCCTAAACCTTGCCAAAAGAAATGGAGTCGCAGATGAGAGTAAGATGCAGATTGTAGCCAAGTGCAATGATTAGGGACGAGGGAAACAATCAGAGACGAGAATAAGAAGTAGTTTTGTAGTGAGTTCATCTTTGCGGTATAATCATGCGAACTACTTAGAACCAGATCTGATTGAAGAAAGGAAGGCGCCAACTTCTTTTTTTTTTCGAGCATTGGTGTTCGGCCGAAGAAGGATGGGTTGTTTCAGGCGATGAATCTCGTGTGATGGGTGTTCCCATGGTGTCTGGTGGTTGTTCCATGATGGTGTGGCAGTGGTTCCCCGGTATGTTGTTGTTTGTCCCATGGTGGTGTGGTGGTGCTTCCATGGTGGTGTCTGGGGCGGATCTAGAGTGTAAGTAGGGGTAACGTTCGTTACCCCTCAACATTTTTGGCGTAGTGTATTTTTAATTTTTTACGTGTTTTGTATTACATTACCCGTGAAAAATTATGTAACGTTACCCCTAAAATCTTAGTCTAGATCCGCCGGTGTGGTGGTGGATATGAAGGTTGAGAAGAAAGGTCGAAGAGCACAGGTGGGTTTCAAAAGATTGATAGAGGGCCTTAGATTTATTATTTTACTTTTAGGTTATTTTTTATTTTTTTTAATATGAAAGGGTATATTAGACATTTCATCTTTACTTAACAGAGAAATTGGATGGTAGTTAGTGCAAAGGACAAGAACCGTGCTAACTTTTCAAATAAAGGATAAAGAGTGAATGATAAAACTTTAAAGGACCCAGTCCATAATTTTAGGTATTATAAAGGACAAAAATTGTAATTTTGTCTAATCAAATAAAAGGTGTAACATTGACTACATGCTCCTCATGGACACGATATCTGATTTACCCTAACTACCTAGGTTAATAAGATCTTTGCATGACCCTAACGACAGCTCATCAAAATACACATCATTAGTCATAAGAAACCAAACTTTATTGACTTAACAACTCTTAATATAAAATAATAGCTCATGTATGGGGAAAGTCTAAGGTTTTTAGCATCTAAGATTGTGTTTTTATGCAATTTTATGGTTTTGGATACACATCTTTGATAAGGTTTGTGATTTGTAGGTCTAATGAAGTTTAAAGTATATTTCGGAAGCTAAACGGGACCTTAGATTGAAGTTAGAGTAAACCGGATGGAAGAAATGGTTAAAAAAAGGCTAAAATTGGGTTACTTGCGTCGGCCACTACCTTTTTAAGCGTCACCGGCTCACTAATTGGAAGTAGCTGGCTGGTAGGCAGCAAAAACTCTCGTTAGCAAGACACCCACGTCAGCAACTTTACTTTAGGGAGCACCAACACCACTAGGTTGCGTCGCTAACTCTGTTTGGGGCGTCGGCAACTCTGTTGCGGGTCAAACCCAGCTGTGGACTCGTTTTTTATGAGGCTTTTAATGAAGATTTTGAATATTATTGACTCATAACTCGTGGAGGAGGTTACAACATCAAATTTTGAGGATAAAAACCACCACTAATTATCTTTTATCACCTCAAATCGTCAAGAACACCCATATTCATCACCATTTTTCCATTATTCACCATCAATTTCTAATCCTTCAACCTTAAATCATTAATCCTTTCATCTCTATATCATTCATGTCTTCTTCCACAATCATCATCATCATCATCATCAATCAAGCATCCACCAACATGAGAGGCTAATTTTCTTAGGTTTACCCCGATGTAATTTGTAAGTTAAGGGTTCTTGAACAATTTAGGGATTTTTCATATTTCTAATTGTATTTGACTATTTGAATCATTATATTTGATGTGGTAATCTTGTTTTGAATTCTTGGTAGTTAATTTCCACTCGCACTACTAACATCACGAAATGAATTCGTTTACACACTCGGTATTGATTTAGGATTTGATTATTCTTGAGCAATAAAGTGCATAATTGTCCATGTCTAGTGTTTGATGATTATTGATACCTACGTCATGCAATAATGAATCCGTTAGTAGTCATTGCATAATCAATAGCTTCCCCAAAGTGTGATAGAATCCATTGCTTGCTTATGAACTCTGGTGTGACCTTTTTCTTATCAATTGTTTACAACTTATTTTTTATCAATTAAATCCATTGCAATTAATCTTTTAGAATTATTCAACAATCAAACTATTTTCAAATTATCTTAAATTAATAAATAGCAAACTTCATAATTAATTAACATCTTCATAAACAACTTGTTATCAACTTTAAACGCTAGCACCGACCACAAACTCTTCGTGGTTCGACACCATGTTATCAATAACTACATAGTTAAAGGTAATAAGGAACTCTCTACAAATACTATTCCGCCAAATTCCCACATACTGTCGTAAAGCGTACCATTCCGCCAAATTCCCACATACTGTCCGCCTGACTACCAACTTCAACGAAAAACGTCGTAAAAAGCAAAGACCCAACTTTAATGAGTCCAGCATCCCTCACGTCTATGCAACACACATTCGAAAGGCACGCTATACTAGGGGACTTGAAGGGATATGGGCCCAAAGTAAACAAAAGTAATATGGGCCCATACCCAATACGAAAGCCCAACGGCCCGAACCGACGAAGGGGCGGCCCAAGGTAACGGTTGAAAATTCCGCGGATGCTATTCGGCGGAAGGTCTTACCCGGCGGACTAGTTGCATCGATGTCCGCCTATCTCCAACAACATCCGCCAGGAGCTCTGAACATGGCTGGTGAGGGACACGTGGCGAAACCTGACGCGTACGTACCGGTCAGTGCGAACCAATCAGGATTCAAAGACGTGTGGCATAGAGCATGTTGCACAAATCACCAATCAGGAAGCCACACGTGTCTACAACAGCAGCCGCAGGGGACAAGCAGTACATCCCCTGCACGCGTCAGCCAATCAGAGCCCACGGGGCCACCTCGACAAGGATCTCCACTAACGTACGTCTGCAGAGGGGACAACGGTACACTTGGCAGCCAATCATATTCTACCAGACCCGCAGCCTGTGATTGGGCGCTACGTCATACGAATGGTACGACCTCCCTCTATGATTCATATTATATTATATATTATAATATTTGGGCCTAATCTTGGGCCGATGTGGAGGGAAGCCCTTAACTGGGCTTCGGCCCGTGAGGGTAAGTTAAGGGTGAATGTTGAGGCCCGTGTAGAGTCTATTTAAGGAGCACTTAGTCTCCTTCAATAGGTCATTCAGAAAATCCCTGAAGAACACACATAAGGCCGATAACCTTTTTGTGTCTGCTAAGTTGAATCTTTCGGAATTCGAGGCGGTCGCCCCACATCGGATTACTGTGTTATTCCAGGATCATTATCTTCGAGGTCATTCATCTAATGAAGGATTACACCTGTAGAGACAAGTTTAACCTCTTGGATCCAAGGTTAGACATTTTTGTTTCTTCACTTATTATATATAACATTTTAGGTTGCTTAGATATGGTACCATTTTGTCTATTATTTTTTTCCTTTTTTATTACTTTTAACCCTTTGATTTTTAATATTTAACAAATTGATCAAAAAATATTTTTTTTCATTTTTAACGTCAACACTAAATACTTTAACCTCTGGTCCTCGGCCTATACTTTTTCGGCTTTTACAAATTTTTCGTTTTACGTTTTGGTCTAAATTTTACGAGTTAACACTATGTGACATGCGTGTGTGGTTCAACGTTTTACATCTATTTTTTCCCATTTAACGGCCCCCTCTTTACGCATGGGTCCTAACTCCTAAGTCACTTAGTTATTCTTTTCTATATTTTACATTTTAGTCTAGTTTTTGCGTGTTACATGCTCCAACGGGTGTGAGTGATTTTTCACGTCTACTTTTCGTTCATGTTAACGGTCCTACCACAATTCACGGAATACTAGTTAATAAAATTTTCATGTGTGTCTTTGAACGTTTGTTGTTGTGTGTACCTTACAAAAACGAAGCCTGCAACTTCTAGAGCATTCATTCACTTTAAAATACACCTTGGTACTGTATGCTAAAGCCATGCGGACTAAAATAATTAGTAGACCCCACCAACTAAACTTGAAACGCATCACCAATTTTATATATTGAAATTTTATTTCACCAAACTTATTCCAAGTTTCCAACACGATTTAGTATTATGATAAGGAACATAAACATGCAACGATAGATATCAAGAAACACAAGTCACTTTTTTATCGAATGGAAATAAAACTTAGAATTTATGTATGAAGTCGATTATGTGTTTATTGATCTCATCAGGCTTCTCTTGGTTAATGAAGTGACCTGCACCTTCCATCACCACAACTTCTTCTAGCAATGGAACATCCTTCTTCATCCCACCACTGTTTATGTAATCATTGGCGCCTCCCATATAATAGGCGAGGTCCTGGTCTCCGACAATAAATTTTGTTGGTACCATAACTTTAGCACCCCTCCATGCTGAAGTCAGTTCCCAACTCCTGTTATCATGTAACCAAAACCAAATATGTAACTAATGGGTCATTTCTTGTGTGTCTTTCATTTAGTTTGTGACTTACAAATGAAGAGCTCGGTAATAGTTGATTCCACCAGTTAGTCCACCAGCCTTTTCGTGTTGGGTAGCAAAGTATTCAACGTCTTCTTCTGACAACCAATGTGGTAAGGTCACCGGAACGCTAGGAGGCGAGTGCAGAAACCCCTTACCTTTAGGGAATAAAAGAGGCCTTGGATCTCGTAACGTCAAGTTCTTTTTTATAAAAGTTTGATAACTCATTTTAGCAAATTCAGCTTCAATGTCACCTGGTTTCTACACCCATAATTATGATTAGCGCATTTTAGGCACACTTGATTTGATAATAGTTATAATATAAATGAACCAATATCTTTACAACTATAGAGGGAGGTTCAAATGAGTAGAACACATCATGTGAGAACCAAAAAAAGAAGTTACATAATGGTTAAACATTAATAGTTTAATTTTTCTTACATTAATCATCATTTATCTAATTAAATAGTCATTAGTACTTTATCCTACACATTATCAAAATTTGTCCTGCACATATAAAAATGCATCCTACATATAACAAAATTGTGATATGTTTATCCTACACATATCAGATTATCATACGTTTATCGTACATATCCAAAAATTCATCCTACACTCTTATTGAAAAGCCAAAACCAAAAGTGTTTTTGGTTTACACAAACAGCTTATTGACTTAATTTTGGAAGAAGCCAATAAGTCAATAAGTTGTTTTGTAACTCAATCCCAAACACCCTCTAATAGTTGTCTTTATTTTATGTAGGTAAAACAATAAAACGAGCTAAAAACGATTTAGGATTTTGACTGAATTACAAGTTTTGTCCTTTATGTTTACAACTGATTGTAACGCTTGCCCTTTACGTTTAAAATTGATTGGTCTTGTACTTTATTTTTCAAAATCGTGAACGTTATGTCCTTTATGCCTAACTCAGTTAGTATTCTCCGTTAAATATGATCACTCAATAGGTAGTTTAGTCTTTTTATCATTTTATTTAAAATATGTTAATAAATAAAACAAAAATAAATTTAAAAATTAATATTAATATATATATGTGTATATATATATATAATACCCCACCCTTTATCTCCTCTCCCCCTTCATCTCCCATCTCTCATCAAGTTCCTACAAAACCCACCACCAATCCACCACTCTCTCTAGTCTCTACTCTCTCACCCACCCTCACCAATACTCCACCCACCACCACCATCTCCAAACCACCACCGTACACCTCCACCTTCACTTGAGTGAGGGTTGTATGTTGAACGTTCTACCACCGTACACATCCACCTTCACCGGCAATGGAGACCGACAACACCACCTCATTCTACAGCAACAACTCTCTCCGTCACTCTATGTTATCTCTCTAACTCTCTATCTCTGTTTATACCCTAATTCGATGGTGACTAGAGCAGGATGGAAGAGTGAAGAAAAAAACAGATCAGTACCTTACTCTTATGATGTAATCGGCGGCAGCCGAATTATGATTCTTAAAGACGATGAGATGGGTTGATGATGGTCATGATGGGGTAAAATGAGGGTCATCGTTGATTAGGGTTACGATTGAAGAGGTAAAATGATGGTTCATGGTGGCTACAGATGCAGGGGTTTGGGTGGTTCATGGCGGTGGAGTGCAAGTGACATGGAGAAGAGGATGGGGATGGGTTGATTAGGGTTATGATTGAAGGGTAAAATGATGGTCATCGTTGTGTGCAAAATTGACGCCGTTATCGTTAAAGAACCCATAGAAAAAAAACTCTTAGATCCACCACTGGCCTTGTTGCTTGTCGCTCGGTGTCGTCCCAAAGAAACCTTAAAAAAAATTGGACACTGGTGACATAAAAAATTGAGCCCAAAATGTTAGTCAAGAGGGAATGAATTAAAAAATCATATAATGCTAGAGTCAGATCTTGAACTTGAGATCTCTTTATTAGCTTGTCGCTCGGGCCCTCACCCACCCCTTTGGGTCGGGCATGTTGTCGCTGCTATACGGAATTCGACGCACGACTTACAAACAGCCTCTTGGCTACTGTGGAGATGAAAATAGTTTGTCGTTTTTGTTTGGAAAGTTAGTACAAGAGCGAAGATGTAAATGGGTAGCTAATCCACCGTGTTCATCCCTGGGTGTTGGGACAGTGCTAGCTAATTGTGTTCAACCAAGTTTTATATTTGTGGTGTTTATGTGTTAGGGTTTGGAAAATATGTCTTATCCAGATTCATATTAAGGCTATGGGGTGTGGAACCATTCCCCCTTCTCTCTCCCTTGTCCACATCAGCGCCACGTCATTTCCCCCCTTCCCCTCCCCCTTCTTCCCCCTTCCCCTTCCATTATTTAAATAAAAAAAAAGAAAAAACAAGAAAGAAACGTTTATTTGTTGACTTCTGATGTTCACACCAACCCACAGTCCACACACATTTCTTTCTTCTTCAACCTCTTCTCAAACCCATCTTCTTCACCTGCACCAACCACACCACCATCTGCCTCCACCTGCACCAAGCCCACCACCGTCTTCCTCCACCTGCACCAACCTTACCACCGTCTTCCTCCACCTGCACCAACCCTACCACCGTCCGCCTCCACCTGCACCAAACCCACCACCGTCCGTCTCAACCTACACCAAACCCACCATCGTCCCTCATCACCTACACCTCTCTCTCAAACCCATCTTCTTCCCCTTTTCTTTTTATAATATTTTTTTAAAGAGAAAAAGACAAAAAAAAATATAATATTAATATTATATTGAAACACCATATCGGTGAGAACGGTGAGAATCCCCCGTTTGTGCCGAAGGGAAATCGGTGGGGGCGGTGTTCCCCGAGGGGGAGGCCCTCCACGTCTGCACCCCGAAGCCATCCACCGATCCACACCCCATGGTCTAACAAAGATGTCAGTCATTGATTTCTTTTAATCATTAACAAACATGTGGTTGAGTGAATTAACAGAGTCTATGTTGGTAGCATTGTTATCAAAGGCGTTAGGCGCACTAAAAAACGAGGGTCTGTGATAAAAAAACGAACAAAGAAAATAAAGAAAAATATATTAAAATAATATTATTTTTCATCTATTTAGTATCAAAAGTTTTAAAATATTGATGCCTTAGTGTATAGAAGTATTTTTTTCCTAGATAAAAGTAGAAATCTGGCTAAAATCTAGCCTTACTTTAATGAATTTGGCTGGAAACTCTCCGGAATTTAGGAATCTAGCTGAAATTTGAACCTAAACCATCACCTAGAGAATTAAAGCGCAATTTCCTCGACTAAAAGCGCAAACGCATCGCCTCGCCTAAAAAATGGGCTTAGGCGTAAGAGGCGATGGCTTTTAACAGCTATGGTCGGTAACTGTTTAAACAACATCCTAACACTTGTTCATATCCGGTTACAGATTGTTAGGTCAACACGGTTGGATTTCTTAGTTTTACAATTACCCTTATATCTAGTTGTTGACCAGCTATGATGATGTGGCTTTCTGATAAATTAACTTGGTTATACATTGTGCTTCTAAAACCTAAAACTCGGTGTTATCACATTTTTAATTCTTGTTTCCCAATTGAATCAGTTTCAGTATTTTTTAATTAATCAGTCAAATCAAAGATCAAGTTTAAATTAGAGTTTAGTATAAATGAGGGATATTATTTACACAAGAAGTAAAAGTTAATTTTCACAGCCCTCTACGGCCTGTATAGGGCTCTACGGGCCTTAGAGGGTGTCAGTGTAATAAATGCTCAACCCTCTACGTCCCGTAAAGCCCTATACGGCCCGTAGAGGGGAGTTTGGTGGGGTGCATTTAAACCCTATACGGGCCGTAGAGACCTCTACGGCCCGTAGGCTGTACGAGGTACGAGGTAATTGAATGAAGTGTCTGACATTCAGTGTGTCAGTCTGAAAAGTCTCTGAAAAAGCTAACCCTATACGGGCCGTAGAGGGCTATACGGCCCGTAGGAAACCTGGTTGTTGGGAGCATTAAACCCTATACGGCCCGTATAGGCCTCTACGGGCCGTAGAGGGTCCAGATATATTCTTCTTCCTTGTCTTCTTTCTTCAGTTAACGAAAAAAAATTTAAACACGCGGTGCACAAAAATCCGGTCGATTTCAAGCTACCACGATGTCTTCGGGTCACTACGGTAATGTTTGGGATGAATGGGAGCATTCGTTTAGCCTATCTCACGTCTCGGAAAGCCTTTTCGGAGCCGTGGTGGAACGTGGTGAGGAGGAGGTTAGCTCCGTTGTTCGCTATGGTGACGGGAATGCACTACCCGATTTGAACCTGCTACCCGGTTTCAACCTGCTGCCCGATTTGAACCAGGAGTACGTAGAAGAACCGGAGTCATTTTACGTGCCTCCGCCAAGTCAACCACAGTACGAATACGCTGGTGCATCAGGGCACGACGGAGGTGATAACGGTGGCGAGGAACCTGTCCCGGATGTTTCGTACGAAACGAATCAGGTGTGTTTATGTATTTGCACTTGTTTATAATTTAGACCCGTGTATATTTAGACTCGTATATTTAGGGTTTGTGAGATATTTAGACCCGTGTACACATTTAGACTCGTATATTTAGTCCCGTACCTAAATTTGTTTTAGGGTTTGTGAGATTTGAACTCGTATATATTAGTTGTTATTTGAACTCGTAGGGTTTGTGAGATTTGAAGTAGTATATATTAGTTGTTATTTGAACTCGTAGGGTTTGTGAGATTTTGAACTCGTATATATTAGTTGTTATTTGAACTCGTAGGGTTTGTGAGATTTTGAACTCGTAGGGTTTGTGAGATTTTGAACTCGTGTATATTAGTTGTTATTTGAACTCGTAGGGTTTGTGAGATTTTGAACTCGTAGGGTTTGTGAGATTTGAACTCGTATATATTAGTTGCTATTTGAAGTCGTATATAAATTTTGCAGGTATTCAGGTCTCTTAAAGACCTCGCAGAGTGGGTTTATCAAAGAGCAAAAGAAAATGGTTACATTACCGTATTCGGACGTACTGTTTCTGAAGGCAGGGGGCCGAATAGGAGGGTAACATCGGCATGGATACGATGTGACCGTAGTGGCGTACATCATAGTGTAGCCACGGTTCGAAAGACGGGCAGTAAAAAATGTAATTGCCCGTTTCAACTAATAGGGAGATACCACTCCGGCCACGATGGTTATATTTTGGAGGTCCAAAACCAAACACATAATCACAAACCTTTCCAACACATCGAGGGTCACGCGTATGCTAGGAGGCTGGGTCCGGCCGAGTTAAAATTGGTGGATACACTTTATTTTCAAAATGTTACACCAGTAGACATACATTCGGCCGTTAGAAAACAAAACCCGGATAGTCACTGCATCTTAAGAGACATACATAACACAATAACTAAGGTTAAGCATTTGTTATACGGGGGCAGGACTCAAATGCAGGTATTATTATTATTATTATTATTATTATTATTATTATTATTATTATTATTTTAATTATTATTATTATTGCTATGCAGGTACTCGAAGCCACATTGGTGGAAAAAAAATTTGTTTACTTCACCCGGAGGAATGCCTCGACAAATGCGATCGAGGATATTTTGTTTGTCCATCCCACCTCGCACAGGTTATGGCGTGCGTTCCCGCATGTGCTGATGATTGATGCGACCTACAAAACGAACGAGCATAAACTTCCGTTTATTCAAGTTGTGGGGATGACATCAACATCCAAGTCGTTTATTGTCGCCCATGCATTCATCTCCCGTGAAAAAAAAGATAACTACTTGTGGGTGATACAAAGGCTTAAAGAGTTGCTAGAAGATAGTACGGAGCCCCGTGCTATAGTTACTGATTGTGAGAAAGCCTTGATGAATGCATGCGACATTGTATTTCCAGCAGCTTCGAAGTTGTTATGCAGGTATACATGTTATTATTATTATTATTATTATTATTATTATTATTATTATTATTATTATTATTATTTTTTATTATTATTATTATTATTATTATTATTATTATTATTATTATTATTATTATTATTGTTGTTGTTGTTGTTGTTGTTGTTATGCATTCAGGTGGCACATTCAACGAAATATACTGAAGCACTGCAGACAAGCCTTTGGAGATGAAGATTGGAAAATATTCGTGAAATCTTTTAAGCGATTATGTAGATCTTCATCTCCGGCATTTTATCAGCACTGGTTAGACCGATTCTACAGACGACTATGTCAAGACGAACGAACTGGTACATATTTTATTAATTTAGTTTAAAACGCATACACACATTAACAAATATCTTTGTTCTATCTTTACAGATGTTTTTGAATATATAGACCGGGTCTGGCTCCGTGACTACAAAGAAAGGTTTGTTTCTGCATGGACAGACACAAACTACAACTTTGGTCAGTATACGACCAACAGAGCTGAGAGCCAGCATTCACGGTTTAAGATGCACATTAAGGGGCCTAACAACTCGCTCCACAAACTTGTGATGATTGCAGATGATGTGGTAACGTCACAACAGACGGCAATAAACCACTCGTTTGAAGAGAGTTTGTCTGTGAAAAAGGTGCACCATGACTTACCGATTTTTGAGGACCTACTCGGTAACGTTTCCCATGCAGCGATCGAGAAGATGATAAATGAGATAAAAAATATAGAGAAGTTGAGGAAACGAAAAAAGAGTTGTGGTCACCAGCTTTTCGCGAGTTCTGGGTTACCGTGTGCATGTCGATTAGATTCGTATATAAATAAAGGTAATACCATTACTTTATTATTATTATTATTATTATTATTATTATTATTATTATTTTATTGAATACAGGAATAAAAATTCAGCTGTCCGAAATAGACGTCTTCTGGACACGACTGAATTACGAACCGGAAGTAGTATGGAGCGAACCTGACCTTGCGAGTGAGTGGGAAATAGTCAAAGAGACACTGCTGTCTCAATCACCACGCGTTCAGAGAAATATGTTGTCAAAAATAAAGTCGGTGGTAAATCCAAGTATGACTGACACTCAACCTCCTGAGGTACAAAAGAATACTCGTGGGCGCCCAACTACAAAATCAAAGAAAAAAAATCAGCAGGAGGATGCGCAAGAAGACGTTAGTATTATTATTATTATTATTATTATTATTATTATTATTATTATTATTATTATTATTATTATTATTATTATTATTATTATTATTTATTATTTATTATTGTTATTGTTATTATAATTTTATTGTTATCCATTGTAGGAAGACGAGCCTGTTAGAAGACGTAGGCCATCAGACCCAGGTAGAGATACAATGAGAGTGTGTAGCAAAAAGTATCCACTCTTAAGAGGGGACAGGTACATAAATAACTATTTATACAAACATACATACATATATATACAGTACACATCCCCTAATCATGATTTCCCAATGTTTGGCTGTGACAGGTATAAATTTGTGCTTAGAGCATTTAAGCATCAGATTGATCCCCTGTATCGACGGTTTGTCACGCATATTCAAGATGTTCAGCCAGACGGTAACTGTGGGTTCCGATCTGTAGCTGTGGCTTTGGATAGGGAGGAGGAAGACTGGGATTTGATCCGCCACGTTCTTAAAGAAGAGTTGATGGGTCAATACCATGAGGACTTGTACGAGATTTTGAACGGATTCGACGATAACGCGTTCGCCCGCATATACTCGTCCATAGATTGGAGGGGACTCGGGAATGCACCACACTCAAAATGGATGGAGATGCCTTTGACTGGATTAGTGATTGCTCAGGCATTTGGTGTGGTCCTTCAATTCTTCAGTCCTCTTGGTGTAACCACTGGTAATTTTTCCCCAATTATTTTTAAAAAGGTTCTAATTTTTATTTTATTTTGATTTTTTTTTGGTCAAACTACTTATTATATACATATGTCTACATTCAAAAAAAAATACGTTAATATATTAATAGTAATAATAAATGACAATAAAATGAAAAGATTTGATTATAAAGCATTAAATATATATATATATATATATATATATATATATATATATATAAATTAATTAATATAGAAGCTCCTAATTGATACCCCATTATATATTTAGTAATTAAAATGTTAAAAGTATGACTTTTCAAAGTATGGTAAATTGACTTTCCAAATAGCTTATTCTCCAACTTCTTGTCACAAAGTTTCGCCTTTAGCTTTTGCCACGTTAAACACTACTTTATACACTATATAATTAATGAATAGTAATAAAAAAAAATGACATATTCTCTGTTATAGTATACGTTTCATGTCTTCATGGACCCACTATATGTTGGCACTTTATCCATTATTTCATAATGGTAATAATACAAAAAGGTATGGGGATAGTTGAGGAGCACAATTCCAAAAATGCAAATATCACAGGTTGCATATGCCAATCAATACCAAAACATAATTCCAACTTAGGAATAACCAAAAGACACCTAATTAAACTAAAACACAAGACAAACCAACCCAACCCAAAAACCCCATAGCCCAAACCAAAACAAGCCCAAGGTCCTCGCCCACTTTCTCCTCCCTTCTTCCTCGTCTGAAGACCCGGAAGTTCCGACGATAATTGCGGCCATAAAACTCAGCAACTATGGAAACTCATTACTCCATTTTTTTTATTCCCTACGCCCCTCCATCCATTAACCGACACTTTCCATGAGCTCGGCTATAATTATAACGCGCCTAAACACTGCAAATTTTGATCCACAAATCGCGGCTTTTGACCAGAAAAGTCAAACGCGTCGCCTTTAACGTCCAAGTATAAATAGGACCCATCCCTCGAACCCAAGAACTCGCACACAAAAAAAAAAAACATACCTTCGCTCCTAAATCTGTTTTATCTCCCGCACTTATTTAAACTTGTCGGTGTTCAAGATTTCCGGCCAAGGAATTCTCCAGTTGACCGAACTTGCTCCGTACACCGGTCGCCTCTCCTGTCCGACGAACCAGAGCAACAACCACCACCGAATTTGAGGTCCATAACTGCTGCCCCATCTCTGGTTGTTTCGACGCGGCGCCTGAGCATAAGTTCCGGTAACAAAAATTTGGTTAACTTTTTGGTATTGGGTTTAGGTGCTCAAGATTAATTTGGGAATATGAGGGTTTGCATCTGCTCTTTAGGAACTTTAAAACCAAATGGGTTGAAGCTTGACATTATTAAGTCAGTGGTCCCAAGTTTTGTTTTTTTGTTTTTTTTTCCATGTCACTAATCTGTGTCTTTCTTTTTATTTAGTTATTATTATTATTATTATTTTTTCAAACTATATAGTCAAGAATCATATTTTTGTCAACATCTATAGATTATTTAAAAAAAAAAATCATCAACGAGTGATATTCTGAGATCTTAAAATTCTATTTTAACTAAACTCTTTTTAATAAAGAATCCTAATTTCGTTTAATTCACAATTATTTCAACCCCCTATAATTCCCAAATTAAGTTTAGAACACCCTAAGTATTTTAGAGACCCTACATTTTTTAAGTAATAAACTTAGACTTATTTATTGCCTTAAACATAGGGTAATACTTGGCAACGTTGGACCACACTTATTCTATTCATAAGACTTAACACTTTGCTAAGGTGAGTTTTACATAGCCCCTTTTCTATTTATCACCGTTTTTGGGGTGAAACATGTTACAACATCATTTATGCAATTCAATCATCAATGTGTCTATGTGTTTTCTATGTTGCATTATGTCTTGAGCATGATTAGAGTAAGCACCATTCTAGCATAATCATTAACTCCGTACAAGCCGGCGGTAAACATTGATAGATCTATTGGACTGACAATCCCACCCGGATACGTGCCTCCTACAAAGGTAGCGTGGGTGTTTGTTATCGTATAACATATTCAATTGGACCATGAGCGTATGGTATGTATCATTTTATAACAGTCATCAGGGTTGATTATGCACTCGATTTATTTCTAGTATGTTCTCACATATGGACTAGATTAACATGACACATGAATTGCACATCATTTTTACTCAATTATCAAAAACCTATGTAATTCTCACCAACTTTTGTTGACCCAAAATATTTTCAACTTAACATGTTTCAGGTTCTATTTGCTTGAAGATTTGATTTGATGCTTGAAGATATGTGTATAGTTTTATTCAATTTGATGTACAAATTTTAGAACAATTGTATGTAATTCATTTAAATTATTTAATGAAATTTATTCACTATGAGCTACTGAACAATCATCACTACGTGACATCCCGATGTTTCCGCCATCGGTTGGGGTGTTACACTTGGAGCGTGCACATTCTTCCCTATTCACATTCATCCTGAAAGCGTGATACAACATCGGGTCATTTCGATGGCCTTCGTGAACGGCAACCACTTCATCATGCTTAAGCTAGCAGACGACGCTCCGATGCCTTATCCGAGCGGAGCATGGAGGCGTTGGGTAGATGTAAATCACAACCCATGGTTAGCACTATACAGGGATCGTCTTGATGAGGGGCGTAGGCTATCTCAAACAGATCCAGAGTGGTTTGACCTAACAGGCTGTCCTGATTCTTCTAATAGTTCGGTGTAAATTTGTTTTTATAATGTATAATGATATATTAAGTACATTTTTTATTTTTTATTTATATTTTAGATATAAAATATGAAATGAAAATGTTCTTTTATAAAAAAACCTACACCACCTAATTAAAAATAACAAAATAAAAAAAAAAAAAAACAAAACTACTAATGGGCCGTAGAGGCCTATACGGGCCGTATTGCTAATTCAGCTACGGGCCGTATAGACCACTACGGCCCGTAGGCTTCTGGAAGATGGTCGTAGAAGACCATATATGGGTCGTAGAAGGTATTTGTATACGGGCCGTATTGGTCTATACGGGCCGTATGAAATTTTTTTTTTTTCAAACATTTTTTATAGTTTAAATATACAAATCAGAATTTATTTAAAAAAAAGTTGTGTCTCTACGGGCCGTATAGGTCTCTACGGGCCGTAAAGCTTTTTTAAAAAAAATTTTTGATCCTGGTCGTAGAGACCATATATGGCTCGTAGAGGAGGATTATTTTTAAAAAAAATTTTTGTCTACGGGCCGTATAGACCTATACGGGCCGTAGAAGAGCTTTTTTTTTAAAAAAAGTTGAGTTTTTAGTGAGATGTTATATATTATTTTTGTGGGATATAAACCAGCGAACTGGTAGCCCAGATGGTCCCCATTGTTACTATAAGTGTGTATGTGTGTGTGTGAGAATGGATAGGCCCACGATCGAACCTCGTCCCAACCGTTTTTTTAAAAAAATTTTTACCTACGGGCCGTATAGACCTATACGGGCCGTATTGAAGTTTTAATGCCCATCTACGGCCCGTAAAGCCCTATACGGGCCGTAGGAAAGTTATTAAAACAAATTTGAAACAGACGAACAGATCAGAAGCCACAAAACACACATCACTTTCCCAACCCTAACCCCATCGCCCCTTTCATCCAAAACACCACCACCACTTCCTTCTCCACCACTGCAACCACCACCACCACCCGAATCCGACCACGAAAACCCTCCTTTCAACCCGAATCCATCCCCATTTCGAAAAAGGTATTTTTTTTTAAAGTTAATTTTAATTAGTTTTTATGTTTAAATTAGTTAATAGTTGTAGATTATTGTTGAGGGTTTAGATAATTGTTGATTTTAGTTTTTTTTTTTTCATTTTTTTAAGTTTTTTTTTTTGTTTTTAGATAATTGTAGAATATCCTATAGAATTGTTGATAATTGTTATTATTGTTGATAATTTTTTTTCAGTTTTTTTTTTTCAGTTTTTTTTTTTTCAGTTTTTTTTTTTTAGGGTTTAGATAATTGTTGATTATTGTTGATGGTTGTAGATAATGGTTTGATATAGTTTTGGCGATTCTTTTGAAATGCCAAAAACTATATAGTTTTGGCGATTCTTTTGAATCGCCCAAAACTATATAGTTTTGGCGATTCTTTTGAATCGCCCAAAACTATATAGTTTTGGCGATTCTTTTGAAACGCCAAAACTATATTAGTTTTGGCGATTCTTTTGAATCGCCAAAACTATATTAGTTTTGGCGATTCTTTTGAATCGCCAAAAACTATATAGTTTTGGCGATTCTTTTGAAACGCCAAAACTATATTAGTTTTGGCGATTCTTTTGAATCGCCAAAACTATATTAGTTTTGGCGATTCTTTTGAATCGCCAAAAACTATATAGTTTTGGCGTTTCTTTTGAATCGCCAAAACTATATAGTTTTGGCGATTCTTTTGAAACACCTTAATTATAGAAACGCCCTAACTAACTATATATTCTTTGATTTTGCAGTTATGGCAGATTTTGTAGACGAGCAGTACATGGGCGAGGAGGAGGAGGAGCAGCAGCAGGAGGAGGATGAGGCCGCGGTGCAGGCGGGGGCTGACATGGCAGGGGGTGACATGTCAGGCTATGAGCATTGCATTTTTCTGCGAGTCGATTACGCGGGTGCCAGATTTCATAGGTTGAGGAAGAAGAAGATTGTGCCGGCGCGTGGGATTTCTTGGGCCGCGCTTCGGGAGTGTAGGGGTGCTGAGGCGATTGCCCGACAGTGGATCCCGGAAGGGAGCCCACTGGACAGGTTTTTCGACGACTTTTGCGCGCCGTCCCATAGGCCGTTGGTGATAGAGTTTCTATCCACCTTTCGGTTTCGCCCGCCCGGTGCCGGATCGTCGGACGCCGGATCGTCGGGCGCCGGATCTTCAGGCCGCCCACCGAGGGATATTGAGTTTTCCATACTCGGCGTTGAGTATGGTTATTCTCTAGATGAGTGGGCTACGCACATCCGGTGGTACACTCGCGACGACCTTGTAGAGGTATTAATATTATTTTTATTTTTATTATTATTATTTTTGTTTTTGTTCTTATTCGAAATGTTAATGTTAATGTTAATGTTCAGGATGTCTACACTAGGGCGGTGACTACTGTCGCTGATGACGACCTCTATGCGTGGTGGCCCACCATTGGCGGTCCCGAGTTCGGCAACCCGGCACAGAAGTATTATTATTATTATTATTATTATTATTATTATTATCATCATCATCATCATTATTATTTTTCAATATCTTTGTTAATATTAACCCACGCATTGCTGCGGGTTGTTTTTCTAATTTCTCATTTGCTAACCTGAAACCAATTAGCCTCCCATGCGTTACAAAGGAAACGTTTATACACGTAAACTTATACCTCACGATGATAATGTTTATAAAACGTAAAGTTATTGAACCATTGGTTTCATTTAAATACAGGGAAAGATACAACATTCAAAAAAAGGAAAAATGAAGTTAAAAAGAAAAGTGGATGACAAATTATATTACGCTAATAGCTTCGAGAGTTCTTTTTTTTTTTGAACGACCAACGAAACGATCTTCGAGCCCCGGGGTTTAGGCCAATTCCCCTTGATCCAAACCCGCCTGCCGGACCACCCCAGATGCGCAGGAAACCCTTGGAATGTGAAAAACCTTCTCGCCCCCGCTTGGAGTCGAACCCGGGTGAAATCCGTTCAAACTCTTCATTGCGATGTCCATCAACCAATTGAGTTAAGTAGTCAGGACAATATCTTCGAGAGTTCAAGTGTTAAAGTAGGAACTCAAAATCCCCAAATTAAAAAAAAAAAAAAACCTTAATTTCAAAACATTAGTCGATTATCAACAACAATACCTTCCCGCCCAAATTTCCCCACTAATATATGCCTTCTTCTTTCTTTATCTCTCTTAAGAACAAATATTATTTTTCTCCTTGCAAAGGCGCAATCAGACCGCTCCCTAATATGTACATAAATACTCTTTGTTTTCTCTTTGTATCTATGTTATAAGCAGTGCCGGAACTTAAACATTTAAATTGAGAAGAGTATTTTTTTTCACCAAATAGTGACCAGAAATTAAAAAAAAAAATCAGTTTTTACACATAAACAACAAAGAAAAAAGAATCACAAATTAGCCCAAAGATATTTAAGGTTTTTAAATTCATCCATTATTGAATTAAGGAACCTACTATTATACCCGAACAAAGGTTACAAACAAAACTTTTAAAAATGATCGGTCATTAAGTCAATCGTTCCACTGGTTACTGGTCGGATCGATTTGATTAGTCCAACCTTTTTTATAAATGGAATTATATCATTATTAGGCCTGTAAACGAACCGAACGTTCATGAACTGTTCAGCGGGAAGTTCGTTTATGTTCGTTTAATTAAACGAACAAACATGAACACACGTTTTGTTCATTCATTTATTTTCATGAACGTTTGTTTATGTTCATTCAATTATGTTCGTTTGTTTATTTTTGTTCGTTTATGTTCGTTTAATTAAACCTAACTTTATTTTTATCATTTATTTCCTTTTGTTAAGTATCTTAATTCATATGTTCTAAAAACTTAACCCTAAGCCTAACATTTTAGCCATATCACTTATCATATGTTATCCACATTTCACAGCCCCATCTTCCTTCTTATCCACACTCCACAACCCTACCTTCTTATACTTTCGGTCGACCACCTCCACCGTCGGCCCGTCATTTGGTGTTGGTTGTATTGTGGTGTATTAGACTTGGTTGAATTGTGATAACTCATTATTAACTTGTTTTTGTTTGTGTTCGTTTATGTTCATTTGTGTTCATTTATAATGACCATTTGTGTTCGTTTATGTTCATGAACTGTTCGTTTAGGTTTTATATAAATGAATATAAACGAACACGAACACAACAAATTTCTTAATGAACGAACACAAAAATGTGTTCGATTATGTGTTCGTGTTCAGTTAAAGTTAAATGAACAAATACGAACACGCCTGTATTCATGTTCTTTCGATTCATTTACAGGCCTAATCATTATAAAAATTTAGAAACTATAAAGAATTCAATATAGTTAATTTAAGTTTCCTCCTTTGAATTAAAATAATAAAAAAAACCAAACATAAATGAGATAATAATAACGGTGATTGTGTTTGTTTATATTTCATTTCCAAATCTTCAATTTTTAAAAAGCAAATGCAAGACCATTTTCAATTTTCAGTTTCTTATACGGTGACTCTCTCTCTCTCTCTCTCTCTCTCTCTCTCATCTCTGTATTTCTACATTTTTGCTCTTCACCGTTCATATTTAGATAGGTAAAACCAACACTATTATGTTAAAAAAAAGTCCAATGTTGAAGATGCGAGAGTTCGTAACGATAGATGAGAACGGCGATGAAGAGGCGACGGTTACAAATCTCCGAAGATGAAGAGGCGACGGTTACAAATCTCCGGAGATGAAGAGGTGACAGTTACAACTCGCCGGAGACAAAGAGACGACGATTACGAAACGCCGGAAGGGTTTGCACAACAATAATTCGCTTTTCCAAACGTAAACGGGATAAAAGGTTGTTTCTTACTATGGTTACCATGCCGGTTGACGGTTACTCGCATCGCTGGTTGACGACGATTCACAATGATGTCTTTGTTGCGGATCTCATTTGGAGCCTGTATCATTTGATGTTGATGTGTTCGGAATTTCTAGACAACAGAAGAAAGGAAGTCGGGAAGTTTGGGTAGGTTTTGGTTTGATGGTTACCGATGTTTTCAAAGAAGGTAGAATACACTTTAACGCCGTTAAAAGGAAGTTAAGTTACTTTTTGTATTATATATATTATTACTATTATTATGCTGTGCAGGGAGAGGTGTGACAGGGCATCCAACATTCGTCACCCCGTAGTTCGTTACATTCACCGTTGCATTACTTATTCCCTAACGACACGGGGGAATAGTAACGAGCGGGTGACGAAGACGGACCTGATGTACCTGCATTGCATACTCACCGGCAAGCCGATTGCCTTGCATCGGGTCATGGCCGAGTTTTTTGCCTCCTTCCCCCATAAGCCGTTGAAGGGAGGCATCCCATGCGGGGGGCTCATCAGCAGGATTGCTGAGCGCTGCGATGGCGTGAAGTATTACGGTTATGTTAACCGTAATCGGTTTCCGTCACTACCGCCCAGGTATTTCGGTTATTAATGTTATTATTATTATTATTATTAATGTTAATGTTTTTGAGTTTCTTTCAGCCCAATAGGTCTACCCACGATGAAGGCTATGCTTTGTGCGGCGAAGAAGGCGAAGACGCCGGATCATGATGAGTTCCACTATCTGATTGGTCCCGGTGGCGTGGAGTTTGTGCATGAGCCGTTAGTACATCAGGGCCTTAGAGGTATTATTATTATTATTATTATTATTATTATTATTATTATTATACTTATTATTATTATTATTATTATTATTATTTGGGAAACTTGTAGACAACTTGTGTTGTCTGGTTTGCCTAAAAACAGGGGAAACTCTGCCCAATTTTTTTATAAAATCCTGGAATATTATTATTATTTATTAATTATTTATTGTTATCCATTGCAGGTGATGCTGTGGAGGTCGGGTTGCAGTTTGTGCATGAGCAGGAGGGGGGCGGTCTTAGGGACGTCGAGATGCCTCAGCAGCAGCCTGAGGACTTGCAGATACCGGCGCGCGTTTATCACTCCCTCAGGTTGCCTCCTGATGTTAGGGCGGACGTTCGTGCGGCTGCCGAGGAGGCTGTCGAGATGCGTGCATGGCGTCAGCAGATGGACACCTGGCGTCAGCAGCAGGACACCTGGTGTCAGCAGCAGGACACCTGGCGTCAGCAGCAGGACACCTGGCGTCAGCAGCAGGACGCCGATACGCGTCAGTGGCGTGATCGGCAGGACGACGCGATGCGCTGGTTGATTGCTGGCCAGCAGGATATGTATCGCCACCTAGGCATGCAGGCTCGTGTCCCACCGACTTTAGGGACCAGCACGCACGAGCCCGTGACGTCCTCCCAGCAGCCCGACACGTCTTCGCAGGAGCCCGGGACCGCGCCGCCGACTGACTCTACGATGTTTTATTTCTGATCATCTTATGTATTTAAACAATCTTTATTTTGAACGCTTCTGTTAACTTTTAGTTTTATTTTGTTGCGTATATAAACGATTAGTTTTATTTTGAACGTTTCTGTTAACGTTTATTTTACACGCTTATCGAGACGACGTTTGTGTTTATGTTTTGGTTTATCGTTTATATCGAGACGACTTTGTGTTTATATTGGTTTATGGTTTATATCGAGACGACTTGTGTGTTTGTGTGATAATGTCCGCAAGATCGAACCTTGTGCAGCTGCTATTAAGTAGTTTTAGCCTTCTACGGCCCGTAAAGGCCTATACGGGCCGTATGCCACACAAATCAAACTTATCCTTCCCTCCATTCTGCTAAAATAAGTTTTGAGCCTTCTATGGGCCGTAGAGGCCTCTACGGCCCGTAGGCAATCATTACCAATGATTGACAATCATTCAATCATTGTGATGATTGCCTACGGCCCGTAAAGGCCTATACGGGCCGTAGAGACCTCAAAAATGTTGTATACGGGCCGTAAAGCCCTATACGGCCCGTAGAGGGTTGTGTGGATAAAAATTTGGCTTGTGCAAATAGTGGGAGCCGTATAAATAGTCAAATAAAACGTGTAACATTAACCACATGCTTCTCTCATAGACACGATATCTAATAAATGACCCTAATGACAGCTCATCAAAATACACTATCATTAATCATAAGAAACCAAAGTTTATTGACTTAACAACTCTTACTATAAAATAATAGCTAATACCTGGAATCTGAACATGTAGTAATCATCTCCATACTGTTGTCTTAGAGTCTCAACTAGGTCTCCATTTGGGTTCCAGGGGATGAATGCTACGCTCATGTTGACCAACGCTTTGACTCTGTCGGGCCTAAACATGCACAAGTGCCAAGCAATGAATGCACCCCAGTCATGACTCACAACAAAAACCCTTTCACCCTCGTTTGTGATGGCGTCAAGAAGCCCAATCAAGTCGCCCACCAAATGAGGGATAGTGAACTTGGTGTGGTCGTTGATGGGTGCGCCTGTAGTCTGACCAAAGCCACGAAGGTCTGGTGCCACGGCTCGGTAACCATGATCCGCCAAATACACAATCTGGTGGCGTTAAAATAAGACTAATGGACCTTCACCCCTTTCAGCTATGTGCATGTTGAGCCCATTGATGTTTATGAACTTGTGTTGTATCCCCTCCATCTTCTTGTGTTTGAGTATTAAATTTGAACTCTAAGGCTCCTGTGATTCGAGTCAGGTTTACTTCATTTGAATGGAGATTAAGCTGCCACGTAAACATATATGGATAATAAAAAGGTTGAAAAATAACCTAATCATGTTATAAAACGGATGCTAATTGGCTCTTAAAATTAATATGTGATAAACTTGGAATATTATTAGATAACCCGTAACAGTGTTTCATTGTCCACCACGTATCTTGTCTAATTACATTAAGATAAGAAAAGATATCATCTGTTCAAATAGTAATGGATGTTTTTTTCTTTGTTTATACTATACCAATACTAAATTATAATGCGTATAGGTTGTTCAAAACACTAAGTTTACGTAAAGTTTAAGAGTTTAAGTAATTACAAGTATTAAAAAAGATTTTACAAACAGCCTCGCTTACGGCTGTGCGTATATAATGTATATATGTGTGGCCTTCAGGGGGGACAAAAGTAAAGTTGCACTAATTTTAAAGTTACTTTACTAGTTTCGTGAAAATAACGTTAAAAATGACGGACGGTTAATCATGCATCAGGTGGTGACGTTGATAGCCAAAAGACAAGGGGGTACATGCACAAGTCGGGTTTGTGTGACACCCGGCATGTTTGGGTCAACATTTTATAAACACATAAGTCTACCTTAGCGAAAAACGTTTATTAAACATACTTGACGGGGTCAGTAGAGTCGGAACACAGTCCGTATTGTCCAGGGTTCAATGATTCGGGAGATCATTGGGTTAGTCACACACACACACACGATACGAGTCCCGTTGTTGGTGAATTACATAAACTAATTAAGTGTATGTTTAGACTAATTGTCGTATGGTGGATTATATGCTTAGATGTGTTTAAATGATGTGTAGATAATCATTCGTGCTTAAATATGTTAAACATAGACTAGGGTTGCATGCTCATATGGTAGGGTGCGTTAAAATGCGTTAAACACGACAAATTGGAAAACTAGAAAAACGTGAGTCCTGGTTCGACCAATCGAATGGGCGAACCTGGACAATACTCCTGGTTCGACCCTTGTAAAAGGGGCGAACCTGGGATATGGAATTTAAAGAATTTCATTCGACCAAGTCAGGGTACGTTCGACCCTGTGAAAGGGTCGAAGGAGAGTACATTCGCCCAAGTAAAAGGGGCGAATGTGAACATAGTATAAATACCACACTTTGTCATTTTTCACCATTTCACAAACCCTAAACGCCTCAAAACACTCTCTAGCAACTTAAAACATTGGGGAAGGAGTTTTTGCCCTTGTTTTCTATAATCTAACCTACAAACATCTTCTACACAAAGATCTAAGGTGTGTTCTTCATTCTAAATCATTTTTAAAGCATTTCAATTCGTTTTCATTAAACCCCAAGAGTCCAGATCTGATTCAAACATGTTTTCATGAATAAAAACCTTCCTAATATCTTTCTAAACAAAACCTATTCATAAACAATGAGTTTTCATACAAAATAACATGTGTTAATGGTGTTTTATGTGATGTTATGCATTGTTTGATGATTGATTGCTGTATAGATGTTATGACAATGATCTAGGACTGTTATTGATGATGATTTATGATTGAGATAGGTTACAATTGATTATTGATGATGTTATGTTCATTTTGGGGATTTTGGGTTAGATCTAGGGCTTGTTCATGATGATAGTGATAAGGATATGATTGGGGGTTTTATTGTTCATGATAATCTGAGTATATTAAGTTGATTATTGATTGATTTCATAAAGTTTCCTAATTGGGTAAAGATTGCATGCGTTTGATGTGACATCTCCATAATTTGCTATTTCGGGTAACTTGTAAAACGGACGGATTTCGGGATAAAATTGGTAGGGTTATGTAGGAATATGTTAATGATAGTTGACTGCTGTGATTGGTAATGTTTCGTGATGTTTTCGGACCGTTTAGATGCGTTTTGGTGCGTTTTATAAAATGCTGATGAAAACGGGCGGACGTGGAATAAAATTGGTTCGAATGGGCGAACGTGGAACAAAAAAATGGGAAAAACGGGCGAACGTGGGAAAAACGGGCGAACGTGGCTCAAACGTGCGAACGTGGAACAAAATGTGGGAAAAACGGGCGAACGTGGCTCAAACGGGCGAACGTGGAAATGGGAAAAACCACATTCGACCATCTGATGTCCGGAATGAGATTTTTGATGCAAACTAAGTGTTTTATGCTTGAAACTTATGTGTTAAACTTATGTGCATGACTAATTGATGTAATGGGTCACCAACGGGATGTCGGGTCGGTCTGGGATGTCCGGTTAACGTTTAAACACACTTTTTAACACATGTAGTCAAGATCTGGACAATCGGGGACTAGTTAGCCTTCGGGTTAATAGTCATCACACTTATGTAAACTCATTGATAGGTTGTCATTAGTTGGGATTATCATACACGTGTTGGAACTCTAGTTATCGGAAGACGCACTCTAAGGTGAGTTTCACGGCCCCTCTTTTATACTCTTTTCTCTCGGGGGAGAAGCATGCCACACGTTTTAACAACGCAACGTTTATGATTTGAAAACGCAACTCTTATGAAACTTACCACTTTTGGAAACATAACACTTTTAGAAACATGAAGCCTTTTGGGAATGTAACTCTTTCAAGAAACGTGACACGTTTGGCACTTGGCATATTTAACATTGGCACCTGACACTTTTAAACATTGGCATATTTAACAATTGGCACTTGACATTTTTAAACATTGACACTTGGCATTTGGCACTTGGCGCTTGGCACTTATTTACTATACGACGAAACCTAAGTCCCTATTGAAACCATGAATGTGCGGGGCACAACGGGGGAAATGTGGATAGATCTATCGGGCGTGACGAACCCACCTGACGGCTGGGAGCCGGGCGGGTGCATATTGTCTCTACTTGACACTTGACACTTGGCACATGGGCAGCAACTCGAGCAACGTTTGTCAGTAATGGTTTTAGCAACACAGTCGTCGTAGTAAGGGAACGTTTGTTATTTACTTGGAACTTTTGCACACTTAGCACTTTATGAGAAATCGCTTTACACATGAAAACGTTTACGAACTTAAAACCTATGAACTCACCAGCATTATATGTTGACATCTTTTTGGCATGTTTTCTCAGGTCGCTAAGGTAGCAGCATTGAGTATAGGCGCACGGAGTCTCACGGCGTCTAGGGATCATATGCATGTTTTGTTAAACATTTCAGACTTTTAGTTTTATTTTTAAGCTGTAATAATACATTTTGCTTTCGCTGTGTTAGAACGGTTTGAAACTCAATGGTAGTTTACGTTGTTTTCTTATCATATAGATGTCGTTTATTGTGACCGTTGACTTGGATCCTGGTGTGTCACGCGCCTCGCGGTAAAACCCCGCATGTGAAAATTTGAGGGTGTGACAGTTTGTCCCGATTGTTAAGTGTTATGTGCCTTATTATCTACGGCTTGATACAAAACCACTATTGAGCTGGGGGTCTCACTGGAAGCAGCCTCTCTATTTCCAGTTCCCACGAGATAGAGGTAAGGTTGTCTACATCTTACCCTCCTCAGACCCTACCTTAGCTTTTGCTATTGATGGAATTAAGTGCGTATGATGATGATGAAAAAGATTTTACAACTCTGTAAAGCATACATTAATTAACTTTTTGTTTAAAGTTCAAGCATTACTCATTCTTCTTTTGTCCAACATTGTGAAGAACAAAAGTGGAAAAACCACTAAGTGTATAAAAGTAAAGGAGGGCAAGCCATTATAAGAATAAAAAAAAATGTGCAACTTACACATTTAACTCTTTGGCTATCTAACTTTTTATTTTTAGTACTTTGTTAAGGATATGTTATATGTAAAGTCGAGTTAAATTGAGTCAAGAGAGCCAACTCGATTTTTAATTGAGCCAGACTTGAGTTAAAGATTTTGAGCTGAGCCAGCACGGTTTGAGATTGTAGTTGAGCTCGAGCTAGCCTTGACTCTACTCGTTAACAACCTCTAAGTGGTGTTCCTCGCATCATCGAGGGAAACCCAATAGTGTTTATAAATGCATAATGGTTGTAGCATAGAGCTCCATTAAACACTTCTAGAATAGGTTATGTTTGTCTTTCCTCCTAGCATGTCCATACACATGGTCATATTATATTTATCCTTCCCGACCACCTAAAAGCTTTCCATTATATTTGTTCATATATATTCATGAATGTATTTAACTTTTCTTTAATCATGAAAAATGTGGTATTTCCACGAATATAATAGTTTTGTGCACCATGAAAAATACCTAGCCATAGTAAAAGTAATAATGCTCCACTTCGTATATCACTGGCGTTTTTTATGCATTGAATATTGATCAAAGAACTCATTAGTAAAACGTGCATGAATGGAGCAATCCATGTTGTGTGCCCTATAGGAGTAACAGTTTCTGACCCTACCCAAACCGACACAAATAAAAGTAGGTTTTGGGTCCGCTAACACAACCCGTTTTCTTAAATAGATCAACCCAAACACCACCTGGTAAAAAATAGGTTGACCTGTTAACTCATTCAGTCGTTTTTAAATAAGTTAAAATTTTGATTTCATAGATGGAAAGTGTTAAAATTTAAAGTTAAATATTTTGATTTTTAATTTTTAAACGTTTTTATCTTCTATTCACTTCCAACATCTATTAGTTTTAATAGCCATACTCCATTAATTAACATTCATTTATTTAATTTTGAGCTAAATATATAAACCCAATGTAACATTTCGCATTTATTAATTATACGTTACAGATTTAAAACAAGCCTAATTATTTTTGGTAATATTTAGGACTCCAATACAATGATAATTACTCATACATATACATTATATAGATTTATAATAATAATAATAATAATAATAATAATAATATAAGTGATGACATTACTCTAGATGCAAATTTAGTAAATTGTTTAAACTCAAACCCAAGATCTCCTTTATAATTTCTGAAGCCCAAGACCTGAGCCCACTAGACCTCGGCCCAACCCCCCCTCCTCTTTGTATCTGTTTAAAAAAAAAAATAAATGGCTCTGCCGGGATTCGAACCCGGGCAGACGCCGGCTCAACCACGCAACACCCACACGCGTCCCACCAACTGAGCTACAACCTTCTATCTGATTCAAACCCAACCCTATATGTATTTAACCCCTTTTTCGCTGCCTTCCTTTTTCCTTTTCCTGCACGCGAACAGCAACAGCAGCAGATTGAGTTAATTCCTTTTAACCAATCTCTTTGATTTAACAATCAACCATATAATTATGGTAAGGCTCGTGATTACCGGCCTTGTTTGACCATGATGCACGATTAACATCAATCAATTATTAACCAATTAAATCAAAAACGCGTAAGACATTAATCGTGAGTCAACTTACCAATTAACCCAACCCATCGATCCCCACTATAAATTGATGTGTTACGAACCTTCACAACTCGCCAATACCTCTACCTTAACCTTCAATTTCTATTAAGAAGCCTCTGTTCTTGTTATACGATTTGGGTTTTGACTTCGGCTTTGACTCGCTTATTACACTCAAATCAACACTGTGAGTTAAATGTTTTTGATTAGAATTATCCTTCGGCAATCCACGATCAATAGCCCCAATGATTCAGGGGCTATTGATCACTAATTGTATCGATTGCAATATTAGGGCTCGATTTGATTGTTTTGGGGAAGAACACTTTCAGGCTGTTTATATTTATTTTAAACCAACAACATCCAAACACAACCACTGGCTTGGACCAGATGGTTGTGTCTGGTGCCCTATACACAAGCCACCCGGGTTCGAGTCCCGCGGGTGGCATCCTTTTGTCCTTTATTTTTGTTACAAAACAAATACTTATATATATATTACATTTAATTTTATAAAATCGTTTTTAATTATCAAAATCCTTTTATAAATTCTAAAAAAATTACTTTTAGTTAATCTGATATAAATGCTTCACCTACAATTTTTAGTTTTCAAAAATAAATTTATTTAATATATATAATAAATAAATGAAGTTTATTCCATTTTATTTATAAAAATCTATTAAAATATCAAAACAATTTTATTAAATTCTACAAAAATTATCCTGAGTTTGTATAAAGATAAACTTTACTGAAATGATTTTTAATTCTGAAAAATCATTTATTTTATATTTTTAATCAATTTTTGTTAGATTTAATCATAATTAAATCATAATAAATTCAATTTCCATTATTTTTGCACCAAAATTTTATACAATTTATTTTTAAATATTTAGAACAGAAATATGATTTTTAAAACAATAATTCTTTAAATTTAGCTTTTTTGAATATTAAAGTTAAATTTTGACAATTTGTAATAAATAGATTTAAAAATCTATTTTAAAGGAAATAATTTTATAAAAATTATTTTTGTATTTCAAACACGTTCTTGTGATCATCCTAGATTTAACATTTATAAAAAGATTTTTAGTTATTTATTTACTAAATTTCTCTCAATTGGCGAATATTTTTAATATTAATCAAACGAGCAATTATCCCCAATTCGAAGCCCTAGAACTTATACATTTGTAGGCTTGATAGACTTAGACATATTTATTACCTCATTATAGGGTGATACTTGATACTTTTGGGCAACACACTATTTTCAACAGATATAACATTTTACCAAGGTGAGTTTTACATAGCCCATTTTCTATTTATCACCATTTTTGGGGTGAAACATGTTACAACATTATTTATGCAATTCAATCATCAATGTGTCTATGTGTATTTCTATGTTGCATTATGTCTTGAACATGACTAGGGTAAGCACAATTCTAGCATAAACATTCATCAGCCAAACGGTATACATTGATAGATCTATTGGACTGACAATCCCACCCGGATACGTGCCTCCTACAAAGGTTGCGTGGGTGTTTGTTACTGCAATTTAAACGAGTGAACCATGAGCGTATGGGATGTACCACAATTACAACAGTCAACAAGGTTGATTATGCACTCGATTTACTTCTAGTATGTTTTTGCATATGGACTAGATTGGCATGACACATGAATTGCACAACAATTTTATTCTATTATCAAAACCTATGTAATTCTCACCAACTTTTGTTGACCCAAAATATTTTCAACTTAACATATTTCAGGTTTTACTTGCTTGGAGTTTTGAATTGATGCTTGAAGATACGTGTATAGTTTTATTCAATTTGATGTACAAATTCTAGAATAATTGTATGTAATCATTAAATGAAATTTATTATTCACCATGAGCTACTGAACAATCGTCAATACGTGACATCCCGATGTTTCCGCCATCGGTTGGGGTGTTACAGATTGGTATCAGAGCCATGGTTATAGGGAATTAGGTTATTAGAAAAATAATCTAGTCTATAACCATAGGATTTAACCAGTACTTGCTTCTTTTACTTGCTATTCTCTATCTCCCTCCTACTTCTTATCCCTACTTTCATTCCTACAAGAAGGTTTCTCACCATCACTGGATTCACTCTTAGACTAATAAGGCAAAAACCTCAGGTTTAACCTGAACCACCTTGAGATCTCGTCGAAGTTCTAGATTTTAATAACGAACACGTGCAATCTGGAAGGGTGAACGCCTGTATTCTGAGTCTTCTGTCTAGGCTGGCATTGCGCATATATCCCAATCAGACGAGGGACCCGGATGCCTACCTGGGAATTCTCGGGATGAGTGTTCACTTATAGGCTAAAGCATGTCTTCATATGTTATTAGAATTTAGAATCTTTGATAAGTCAACGTTTTCGTTTATTCGTTTTAATGAATAAATGATTACATTCCTTATATAATCTCATTCGCTTCACTGTGTCTCTTACAGATCATGCCTCCACGTCGCAGTGCTCGTCTTAACAGTGGTGAGAATCATGATGAAGGAAGTAGCAATCACAACCATAACCATGACACTAACCACAACAACAACAACAACAACAACAACAATAATAATGGTGTTGATGCCCAACTGGCTGCAATCATTTCTCAACAAATGGCACAGCAAATTGCAACTCTGGTTCCCAACTTACTAGCTCAAGTCATCCAGCTGAACGGCAACGGGAACGGCAACGGCAACGGGAATGGACACCACAACGAGAATGGACTTCCAGCCTGTACCCTTAAGCACTTTAATTCCTGCAATCCCCCAAAGTTCAGTGGAGAAGAAGGAGCTACAGGACTCCTACAATGGTTTGAGGGTATTGAGAATACCTTCATCAACAGTGAGTGCCCCAACAATTTTAAAGTCCGTTATGCCATGAGTGTTCTTCACAAACGAGCACTCACTTGGTGGAATGAGGAAAAGCGCACTCGCGGGGCTGAAGCTGCACTAGCCTTAACTTGGGATCAAGCTAAAGACATTATGAAGGCAGAGTTCTGTCCTCGTAATGAAATCAAGAAACTGGAAGACGAATTTCATGATCTTGCTCAAGACAGTGGGGAAAACCTTGCTTACAACACTCGCTTTCACGAACTTAGCTTACTGCTACCCCACAAAGTCACCCCTTTGCCCATTGCAATCGAAAAATACATTGGTGGCTTACCGATGCAGATTCAAGACACGGTGTGGGGAAGGAACCCTGCTACTTTGGAAGAAGCAAAGCGTTTGGCTGCCACTCTAACAGATAACCATGTGAAGGCAGGAACCCTAACTCGTAAAGGGGAAAAGAAGAAGGATACTTCCCAACCTGCCATTGACATCAAAACTGAGGCCTCAACCAACGGGAAGAACAAGGTCAGAAATTTTGCAATAGACACCACTGCCCCACCCACCAAGAAACAATACAATGGGAAGCTACCTAAGTGTGACACCTGCCAGTATCACCACCCAACTCAAGTACCCTGTCGACAGTGCACCAATTGTCAAAGGTATGGGCATCTTGCGGAAGCTTGTCGAATCCCTGCTATAAACGCTCTTGATGCTCCAAACAACCCCGCTTGAGACCCTTCAGCTACATGACAGCAAGCCCTACCATTTGAATAATGTCTACTTTCTCTTTAATTTCATGTATTGCACTTTTGATTCAAATAATAAAACCAAGTATTATCATAACAATTGTGTGCATGCTTGTTTGAATGTGAACTAATTGCTATATCTATAATCATACGTGTTTACTTGTAAAACAATTAGTTGACTACCAAACAATCTACTCAACGATTGGCAGAGGTTATCATGTCATCCAACAGACGGGAGAGGCCCTACCACCTGCTCAACGACTGGTGGAGACTATCAAACCTGCTCAACAATCGGTAGAGTCATAAAAGGACGCAAAACCCTAATGTAAGGTAAATTGGTAATTACGGTCCGGAACGTAATCATAAATTTACAGGTACGTTAAGGTGGTGTGAAATTTTATCAAGGTTTCCGGTGGTTGACCAATTGTAAACCTAGTGTTTCTCTTAACTTCGGGACGAAGTTCCTGAAAGTAGGGGAGACTGTAACATTTCGCATTTATTAATTATACGTTACAGATTTAAAACAAGCCTAATTATTTTTGGTAATATTTAGGACTCCAATACAATGATAATTACTCATACATATACATATATATAGATTTATAATAATAATAATAATAATAATAATAATAATAATAATAATAATAATAATAAGTGATGACATTAATCTAGATGCAAATTTAGTAAATTGTTTAAACTCAAACCCAAGATCTCCTTTACAATTTCTGAAGCCCAAGACCTGAGCCCACTAGACCTCGGCCCAACCCCCCCTCCTCTTTGTATCTGTTTAAAAAAAATAATAAATGGCTCTGCCGGGATTCGAACCCGGGCAGACGCCGGCTCAACCACGCAACACCCACACGCGTCCCACCAACTGAGCTACAACCTTCTATCTGATTCAAACCCAACCCTATATGTATTTAACCCCTTTTTCGCTGCCTTCCTTTTTCCTTTTCCTGCACGCGAACAGCAACAGCAGCAGATTGAGTTAATTCCTTTTAACCAATCTCTTTGATTTAACAATCAACCATATAATTATGGTAAGGCTCGTGATTACCGGCCTTGTTTGACCATGATGCACGATTAACATCAATCAATTATTAACCAATTAAATCAAAAACGCGTAAGACATTAATCGTGAGTCAACTTACCAATTAACCCAACCCATCGATCCCCACTATAAATTGATGTGTTACGAACCTTCACAACTCGCCAATACCTCTACCTTAACCTTCAATTTCTATTAAGCAGCCTCTGTTCTTGTTATACGATTTGGGTTTTGACTTCGGCTTTGACTCGCTTATTACACTCAAATCAACACTGTGAGTTAAATGTTTTTGATTAGAATTATCCTTCGGCAATCCACGATCAATAGCCCCAATGATTCAGGGGCTATTGATCACTAATTGTATCGATTGCAATATTAGGGCTCGATTTGATTGTTTTGGGGAAGAACACTTTCAGGCTGTTTATATTTATTTTAAACCAACAACATCCAAACACAACCACTGGCTTGGACCAGATGGTTGTGTCTGGTGCCCTATACACAAGCCACCCGGGTTCGAGTCCCGCGGGTGGCATCCTTTTGTCCTTTATTTTTGTTACAAAACAAATACTTATATATATATTACATTTAATTTTATAAAATCGTTTTTAATTATCAAAATCCTTTTATAAATTCTAAAAAAATTACTTTTAGTTAATCTGATATAAATGCTTCACCTACAATTTTTAGTTTTCAAAAATAAATTTATTTAATATATATAATAAATAAATGAAGTTTATTCCATTTTATTTATAAAAATCCATTAAAATATCAAAACAATTTTATTAAATTCTACAAAAATTATCCTGAGTTTGTATAAAGATAAACTTTACTGAAATGATTTTTAATTCTGAAAAATCATTTATTTTATATTTTTAATCAATTTTTGTTAGATTTAATCATAATTAAATCATAATAAATTCAATTTCCATTATTTTTGCACCAAAATTTTATACAATTTATTTTTAAATATTTAGAACAGAAATATGATTTTTAAAACAATAATTCTTTAAATTTAGCTTTTTTGAATATTAAAGTTAAATTTTGACAATTTGTAATAAATAGATTTAAAAATCTATTTTAAAGGAAATAATTTTATAAAAATTATTTTTGTATTTCAAACACGTTCTTGTGATCATCCTAGATTTAACATTTATAAAAAGATTTTTAGTTATTTATTTACTAAATTTCTTTCAATTGGCGAATATTTTTAATATTAATCAAACGAGCAATTATCCCCAATTCGAAGCCCTAGAACTTATACATTTGTAGGCTTGATAGACTTAGACATATTTATTACCTCATTATAGGGTGATACTTGATACTTTTGGGCAACACACTATTTTCAACAGATATAACATTTTACCAAGGTGAGTTTTACATAGCCCATTTTCTATTTATCACCATTTTTGGGGTGAAACATGTTACAACATTATTTATGCAATTCAATCATCAATGTGTCTATGTGTATTTCTATGTTGCATTATGTCTTGAACATGACTAGGGTAAGCACAATTCTAGCATAAACATTCATCAGCCAAACGGTATACATTGATAGATCTATTGGACTGACAATCCCACCCGGATACGTGCCTCCTACAAAGGTTGCGTGGGTGTTTGTTACTGCAATTTAAACGAGTGAACCATGAGCGTATGGGATGTACCACAATTACAACAGTCAACAAGGTTGATTATGCACTCGATTTACTTCTAGTATGTTTTTGCATATGGACTAGATTGGCATGACACATGAATTGCACAACAATTTTATTCTATTATCAAAACCTATGTAATTCTCACCAACTTTTGTTGACCCAAAATATTTTCAACTTAACATGTTTCAGGTTTTACTTGCTTGGAGTTTTGAATTGATGCTTGAAGATACGTGTATAGTTTTATTCAATTTGATGTACAAATTCTAGAATAATTGTATGTAATCATTAAATGAAATTTATTATTCACCATGAGCTACTGAATAATCGTCAATACGTGACATCCCGATGTTTCCGCCATCGGTTGGGGTGTTACACCCAAATTTGTTAATTGAGAATGAGAGATAACTACACAAACATTTAAAGTAACAAGTTAAAAAAGTTTCATACGGAATGAAGTAATGGTTTAAATTGTTACTAAGTTACAACTAAATATGTTTACAATAGAGAAGAAATCTAAACAGATTTAAAATACTTGTTACAAGCCTAACTGTTGGCATACACAATATCGAACAGAATCAATACAAAATGCTCCAACTAACAGTAAAATGTCACCCTGCAGAATTCAAGCCATCAGGGTCAACCAGTCTTGACCTGCGTCGCCTCTTGCCTTCCGGGGTGCACCTAGATCCAACAACATTTCCTAGCTTTACAGAAATCTTTGACGATGACGGTGAACCACCGGCTAGCCGATGGTTCTCTTTTTCTCTTTGCAGTTGAGCCTTTGATCTCTTATTGGCGGATTTAAGCTGTACTTCTGCCCTCTTTTTATTGCTAAGAAGACGAACATGAAACGGGTTTTCAGCAGTATAACAGACGAGTTCACCATGGCTCCCACCTTTAATCAGTTCAACATTTCCGTTATTCACCTGATACAATGTAGATAACAAGTTACTTACTTCAACACGTTAAATTATAAGTAGAGAGGGGTAATACGATTACTAATGAACATGTCAATTCTGGTCATGTTAATATATTTAAATGTCAAGCGGGTTAAAGAGCAAACTGCACGAAACAGATATAAACTTTACATTAAGTTGGTTGCAAAAAAAAAAAAAAAAAATTGAAAGCATAAGCTTACCAGCTGTAGAAGTGCAGAAAACGTGCGAGCGACGTCATGTTTTTCTTGACCACTGACAACATCAGTGAAAGATAAGGAATTTTCAGCATCTGCTTGAAGAGAAAGCTTGTCCAATGTCCGTTGACCATATTCATGAATGTCAAACGGTGGTCGTGCATCCTGTTAGATGATAAATTTATTTATACAAAACAGTAAATAAAAGCAGTAAGTTTGTTATTACCATCGGGTTCTGTTATGTGATAAAAATCATAAACAAAAAATAAAAGAATGAATTAACCGACTTGTTCATCCATGTTTTTCTCAATTCTCTGTTTCCAAGTTGAAACTCTGGCTGCCAATGCAGACTGCTTCTCAGTCTCAGCAATAATTAGAGAATCCTGAATTTTGAAAGCCATGTATATTAGTCACGCATTCACACTCAAGGCTTAAACATTGACACTTAGAGAAAGTATTAACCTAGAAAAGTTCAAAGCAAAAGTGGCAAGGTGTGTGGGATGCATACGAGTCAAAAAGGATCAAGCCTAGTTAACTAAAAAAATTGTTTCCGTCTTTTTTTTTTAATATTAAGCATGGAACTTGACAGCAATACCATATAAAGCTTTAAACAGAACTGCAGGGATGTAGGCATAAAATTACATTGCATACAACTTCAACCCGACAGCCCATTTGGTGCATTCCCTTTATAGCTAAACCTTTTTACTTGACCGTTAAGAGATCAAGATTAACCCAAACTGACTCGTTGATACGAATGTGCCGAAATGGCCAACTTTAGCTAGGTCAAAGGTCTGCATGTAGGTATGTGCCGAAATCTAAATAATGTATATCTAGAAAACATATGATGCAAAAAAATCTGGCGCAGCCTCACCAGATGAGACCGGCACAAATCTTCAAGATTCACATGAGAATTTGGATCTTCATGCTCAAATGGTTCCTTAACGTCGAATTGAGTGGCTTCATCCATATGCTGCAAGATTATAACCACTGGGTATCAGCATACTTCCCATCAATCCGTATGTCAAACAATACATAATAAAACTGACACCAGCTAAACCTTTTCAGGGCCAAAATGATCTTCGTTCATGTCTGGCATGTCATAATCCTCTGCCATGAAATCAGGGGCACCACTATCAAATTCATCATCTTCACTACCTTTACCATCGTTAAACGCGCCAATATTTTCTGAGTCTCCTAGAACAAGCGATCGTCGAAGCTACAAAATAAGCTTCAGTTGCATCAATTCCATACAAGAAATAAGTGAATTTATAATCGAAGAAACACACCTTTTCATATAAAGGAGGAGATTTTGGTTCTTGACCTTTTTCGTGATTATGGTTATGCGCCTCCCATATTTCATGGAGTTCTGCACTAATAGGACCATGTAGTTTTGCAAGTGGAAATTCTTCTGTTACGGAAACCTTGGTGCTCAGTTTTGGCCAAGTTTTTCTGTATGCTTTAACTGATAAAAGTAAACCATGTAAGTAGATATCAACTAAGCTAATATCAAACTGGCAATTAAATCAATTGAAGGAAGCATAGTACATATTTACAGTATAAAGCCTCTTGAAGATTTGTGATTAAATCCATTAATTATCACAAAAGTGATATATGTTTTAATCAATATAACACTAAAAACTACATATAGATTCAAATTCTAATATGTTGTCCGGTTCCAAAGTTTAAAAGAACGAAAACGAGCCTCGAGGCGTTCTCCCTTCGCCTTATGAGGTGTAAGCCTCGAGGCAAACCGAGGCATAAGCTCGAGGCGCAGTCAAAAAATAAATATAAAAATTATGTGTCTATAAAAAATAAAATATTTGACCTAGAAAAGTCTAAAACATCATAAACACACATCAAAAAAAAATAATTGACCCAAAAAGCCTAAAACACTTAAAAAAACACATAAAAACACCCTAAACCACCCGAGGCGAACCTGAGGCACACATTTTCTTAGCGCCTCAGCCCTTAGAGGCGTATGTACAATCTGAACCCCATGAGGCGCGCCTCAGACTCGTTTTCTTAGAGTTTCGCCTCAAGGCGCACCTCGAGGCGTACGCCTCACCCGTTTTTTTAAACCATGTCCGGTTCAACTCAATCCCACTCCTTAACATTTGATTAATTGTGACCCATTAACCACCATGCAAGACACATTGTGTGTCAACCTCTAGCTAATAGCATGATTAAAATAACAGGCAAAGAAAATATTTAAGCAACCTTTCTTGAACGGTTTTACTTTCAGCTTTCCCGGTTCATGCGGATTTAAAGGTTTCCATGGATCATCATCATCATCGTCATCTGAATCATCAAATGGACCAGGTTGTGAAAACCCATCATCCATGTCGAAATCGTGGTCCATATTACCATCACAACCGGGAGCATGCGACTTTGTATCATTGGCATTGGTTTCAAAGTGGTTATCAGCAAATGGCGATTGAACTTGATCACGGTTTTGTGTCTTTCCAGCGGATAGCTTATGCCTGGAACCACCAGAACGTTTCGAAGGTGACATAAACGACTTGCGGGATTTAGAGCCGGCCGAATTACTTCCTACTTTAAAACCACTTTTTGTTTTGCTTGTTGTACCATTAGCATTGTAACTCAAAAAATCATTAACTGCCACTGCATCACTTGCATCTAGGAGGATAAAATCCCTGTAAATATCACTCGTTGCCAACTGCAACCAAAAAAATTTCTTTTTATAAAAGTGAACAATGAGAACTTTTCAATAAATTTAGGTATTTATTCGATATATAGTTTTACATACCAGATAGGACTCTAACTCCCCGCTGTCTCCACTAACATCTAAGCAATCACCCTCAAGTACAACTAAATTTGCAGGGGGTTTTACAAAGGCGTTTATGGGGGCATTGCTGTCATTTGAACTATCCAATGAGTTCTTTGGATCAACTGGTAATAAGAAGCCATTTAGCAACGGAAAATGTGAAATTAATTGTAAACTAAGTGATGGAGCCTTAGGCTACCTGGAATATCATCTAAACGCCAAAAAGAATCATCTGATTCAGCAGGAGCCTTAACTGAACCACTTTGCTCTTCTTCTTGGCCCGGTAGATTCTCCGGTTGATCGTGTAGCTGACTGATTACATTTTCATATAAGTTATCAGACGGTGACTGTATAACCATGTGCACAAAACACATGAACAAAGAATACTTAATTTTTTATTCATATAGTGACGGTTATCGATCTTTTTCTCCCAAAATGAATTACTGCAATATCAATTTAAAAAGATAATCTTGTATGTTTAGCATTTGAATGAACGCATAACAATTAGACGGAAGGTGTAATATATAAACACGATCTTTGAAAAGTTATGGCTATTTGTTTACATGCAAGTAAAAGTAATCTAGTGTACAGCATGTGCACTCTATACGCTGCAATATTCTACACGTAGAAGTTTGTTCTATAGAATCTATGTTCAACCGTATTTATAGTATACAATATACATGTATAATAGCCTTGAAACAAATTTAACATATTTCTTAGCTGACTGATATATTACTTGATACTTTGCGCCACTTAACGCTTTTTAGAATACCTTTACTTCACGCTAGAAGCAAAGCTAATATTATGTTAAAAGTACTTTACCCCTCCTAATGAGCTGAAGGTATGCGTCTAGACTTCGACCGCTTATATACATATAAACATTGTTAAAGACCAAGTTGGGCAAAAAAAATCCTAGGCCTATGTCACATCTTGGAGTTTCGAATTATAGGGTGTCTCATCACGCATAAACGAAATAAATCTCTAAAGAAATTAACATAAGCTAATTAAAAACACAGTCTTCCACTTAACATATAAAGGACTCTCACACCACTTTCTGATCAATATTTTGTAAATCTAAGAACTAAGAAGCTATAGCTTATCTCATTAAATAAATTTGACCGTTAGTATGCGAATATCAACCCACCTTATTGTATTCAATACACCTTGACAAATGCAGACTCAAACGGTAAAAATAACATTTTCAAATATTCAAAGAACTTTAAGACTTTAGAGCATTATTATTATTATTATTATTATTATTATTATTATTATTATTATTATTATTATTATTATTATTATTAAATACTCAAAACTTTAAGGCATTATTAAATATTCAAAAATCTTTTCAATGAACAACAACATTAAAGGGCATAATGTGATGTCAACATTTCTAAGAAAGATAATCAACAAACATCAACGGAAAGGTTATACATTTAAGTTAAATCATATATAAACCTTATTTATATCTATATTTTGGGGTAAGGATGCTAAAAACCTATAGGATATATAGAAAAAATTATATAATCGTCTTTCGCTTCACGTACAAAAAGCCCGCCGCTTTTGCGCTCTGCACTTTGCGCCTCGGTTTTAGACCTAGTCGCTTTTGTGCGCTTCGCGCTTTTAAAACCAAGACTTAAACCCCTTCTAGCCCTAAAGAACATGTCTTTATACAATTTCACACAAATAAGGAAATAAATTAGAAAAAAAATTACCTTTGTTGAGAAACAAACTCCAAAGCATGTAACACCAAAGAATACAAATACTCAACCTTCTTACTATACACTTGAACCGAACCTTGAAGCAATAAAGCAGCTACAATTCCAACAAACAAACAAGTGTACAAATTTTAAAAGAAAATTAAAAAAAAAATTAAAGAAAAACCCTAAAACAAAAACCCAGAAAAAAGACTAAATTTTGATAACATTAACAGTTAAAAGTCCAAACCTTCAGCAAAATTGACTGACAGTTGACCATCGTCATCACCAGTAATCTCACCGGAACAAATCTTGAGCAGATATTCTTGAAGATTATTAGCAAGATCGACTTCCCAATTGGACTGCAGATCACGGTGGGCCTGTACGGTGTGGAACTTGCCGGCGGCGGCGGAAGTGGTGGCTTCTTTATCGTTGGTCGTCATTTGGTCTTAATTGTATAACCCATTAATGTGTAATGCAAACCCTAGTTTTTTTTAAAAAAAAAAAATCTTGAAATTGGATAATAACACTAGGCTGGGTGCAAGATTTGACTATAGAAAGTCAAACCCACATGAAAAAAAGATAAAAAGATGAATGAATTGAAGAGTATTGGAGAAGAGATAAAAGGTTCAAAATGTTTTAGGTTCCCGCTTTGGTGGTCGAATTTTGGGGAAGATGATATTATTAGATGAAGTGGGCTGTGTATTATTATATATGGGCTTTAATGGCCCAATTAGTATGTTGCCTTTGAGTACCGTTTTTTATCTATAATAACTTATAATAAAAGAATTGAGTTTGTATGAGGTGGGGGCGTCATGTGGCATCATATGAAGCTTTCTTTTAAATTTATTTATTTTGTACTAGCTAATTACCCCGGGAGGGTCCCGGGGTTGAAAAATCTAATTTTACGTGATAACCTATTGCAAATGGCTCAAATTAACTAGCGACAAAATCTCTCAATCATTGTATGTTCATAGTATTCTAATCAGTAATAACTCATATTCCCTAATCTAAAACCTAATCAGTAATCATCTAAAGAATCACTTATGTAAGCTGCAACTATTCAAAAACTCATCACATCTCTCTAATTTCTTACATTCTAATGGCTTTTATAATTCCTAACCTAATCAACTAAACAAACACTTAAGTTGGAATTTTTAACCATTGCATCTCATTATGCCACGTGGCATAATCAAGAGATAGTTTAGGCCACCATTAAACGCCATGCCAGCAACCATCAATTCTTCGCGGGAGCGTCCCGGGGTTGAAAAATATAACCATTTTAATAATACTAATACTAATAGTAATAATTATTACTCTTGTAATTAAATAAATAAAAAATAACATTGCTATAAGCTAACACCATGTGTTGCAGTGTTGCGCGATTCTTTCTCCTAGCTTCTCTTGATAAAGTATACCTACTAAAATTCCAATGATAACATGGCGATTGGGCTGATTTTCAACATCGTAGATAAAAACCTGGTTTAAAAGAAAAACATGATTAATGAATAACATGAACACTTTGTGTGTTTTTTTCCTGTATGAACGAAACCCCACAAAAAATAGTCGATTTTTTCTCCGTTTTTTATATAGCACTATGGTACTCGTTGGAAAGATAATAAAACGCTCGTTAATTTGGTGTACTTTTTTTCTTTAAAAAATCCCGTATATAAAAGATATAAACGTTTAAAAATTATGGGAAAAATACGAGAGAGAAAATTTTAAATTTATTTTTACATTGTTTTTTTTCTAAAATAACTCAATTTAATTAAAAAAGGAAATAATTCAAAAACACTAAAATCTTTCAATTATGATGCCACGTGGCAGTTTCATTGAGAGGTTGAAGGAACCATTACATGCCACGTCAGCATATACATTTTCTTTTATATATACTAGTTTATACCCCGGAAGCGTCCCGGGTTGAGAAATCTAAGTAAGTGAATAAAATTAGAAGTATCTAAACTATAAAAATGGCATCTGCCAATATATGATTAATTATTATTATTATTATTATTATTATTATTATTATTATTATTATTATTATTATTATTATTATAAACAAATCTCTACCATAAGTTATCATATTCTAATATAAAAAAAAGGGATAATTGGGTCAGGTATCACCTAATCCCAAGCCCGACCCAAACCCACAATTTTTTTAAACTAATTCCAAACGTGACACAATACCTGTCGGGTTACAAAAAATAGTCGTTTTTTTTCTCCGTTTTTTATATAGCACTTTGGTACTCGTTGGAAAGATAATAAAACGCTCGTTAATTTGGTGTAATTTTTTTCTTAAAAAATCTCGTATATAAAAGATATTAACATTTAAAAGTTATGAGAGGAAACATGTCACACCCTCAAATTCCACGTGCGGGGTTTTACCGCGAGGCGCGTGACAAACCAGGATCTAAGTCAACGGTCACAATAAACGACACTATATGATACGTAAAATGAAATAAACAACCATCAAGCTTTCATAAATCCATTCGCTGCGGAAGCGTAACTTTATTACAACCCAAAATGCAAAAGTACGTAAGTCTGAAAAAGATAAGAAAATGCATATGAATCCTAGACGTCGTGTGACTCCGTGCGCCTATGATAAGCTGCTACCTCAACGACCTGAGACAAACATGCTAAAAACGTCAGCAAATAATGCCGGTGAGTTCACAGGTTTTTATGTTAAACGTTTAAGTAATAAAAGCCATCATGTTATCACTATGTCAGAAATGATAGCGTTAGCTAGACGCATGAGTAATACTACTACGACCGGAAACCATTACAGACAACGATATATGATTTTGCCCGAAACGATTATGCATACCATTCCCGGTAGCGTTATGACCGAGACAATATGCACCCGCTCGGCTCCCAGCAGACGGGTGGGGTCTGTCAGTCCCAATAGATCTATCCACATTTCCCCCGTTATGCTATCCAGCATATTCATGGTTTCCCCGGGGCTTTACGTATCGTATAGTATGTAAACGAATTAACACTAGTATAACATGATAATTTATGAAATAAGTATGAGCATGTGTCTCCCCCGAAATGTAAAACGTAAAGTGGGGCCGTGAAACTCACCTGATGCTGCTCCTCGCACTAAGACAAGTAAACCTGCTCAATAGACGACACCAAATACCGGTGACCCATCATGACGAGCGTATACGGTGTTAGACTAACAACCCGTAGGTTGACTAGTCCCTAGCAGTCCAGACCATAACCGTGTACATATGAAATGATGTTTAAACGTTTAACCGACCACACCAGACAAGACCCGACATCCCATTGGTGACCCGACATCTCGCATGTTAGCCGAAAGCAAGATATCATGCAACATATGCAATTAAACACTTAATGCGCGCAAGAGTTCACCTAATATAACATAACAGTTAATTAACGCATAACCAAGTCCGAACACGTGTTACCAAGTCATTGGACATGTCCTGGGGTCCCTAACATGTTCCTAGTCGTCAATCCGTGTTTCGGGATGTTAAAATGCACATACAACAGCATTACACGCGATTAGGAATCAAACTAGCATTTAGGATTGTAATCACTAGTAAAAGTGGTGATTAGGATTGTATTCGCTAGTTGTTGAGATGAATAGGGCTCTATTCGCATATATATAGGCGATTAGGACTTGTACTCGCATGAACATCAGGCAATTAGGAGCTAATCGCCTATAACACTGGCGATTAGGCTCCTACTGGCTAGTACAGAGCTGTTACATCCCTTTTGCGCGTTTAACCCTCCAAATCAGATCCGAAACATGCGTAAACACCCAATACCCAACCCAAAACATTAACCCAACTATTTCAAGCAAAAACCCCTAAATTATCATCACCCTAGCCGTCCCGAATGCACGCGGTTTCCCAAAATAGCATAACTTGCATGTAAGCATCACATCAACATGTAAAACTTACCCTAAATAGCAAATACTCAGATTTCATCACATAACGACGTTATCCGACATTATCCTACTGTTCTAGCATCATCCTAGAGTAAACCCTATCCTTAAATAATCAACAAAACACAACATATCATCATCAATCCACCATAATCGCCCAAACGGATCAAAACGCCTAATATCAATATTACACATCTATGAACCTTCAAATCCCTAGATTATCATCATATTAACTTATCTAGATCAGAAACATATCAATAACACAAGAACAATCATGTTTAAACGATAAAGATCCTATCTTGCATGAATACATCACATAAAACAAGTATAGATGTGTGGGTTTGTTTTGAAACCGATTTTAATAAGTTTTCAAAGACACAAACGTTTATAAATCAGGTCTGGACCTTTAGGGATCAAAACAATACTATTATAAAGGTTTAGGATGAAGAACTCACCTTGAAATGGTGAGATTATGGGTTGTAAGACTTGAAAATATGAATTCTTGCTCAAAAACGAGTTACAGAGGTTGGCTAAGGTGTGGGGTGGCTTTGGGGTGTATTAGGGTTTCACCAATAATGTTTTGAAACATAAGGGTGGTATTTATAGGCGTTTTTAGTCGTGACCTGCAGTATAGGCGAGTACGGTGTTGTTACTGGCGAGTAGGGATCCTATTCGCTAGTAACAACTAGCATTTAGGCCCTATTCGCTAGTAACAACTAGCATATAGGCCCTAGTTACTAGTAACAACTAGCATTTAGCCCCTACTCACTAGTAACAGCTAGCATTTAGCCCCTACTCACTAGTAACAACTAACATTTAGCCCCTAATCACTCCAAGGGGCTTCCTACTCGCCTATAGCCTAAGTACCCGAGTTTTTAGCGCGTTAAACCCTATTTTAACATATACCGACAACTAGCATTTAGCCCCTACTCACTAGTAACAACTAGCATTTAGCCCCTAAACACGTTTTCACATACCGACAAGTCACATAATGATTACCAACATATAATGCACGATAAATAACACGTTCCCACCTGATCACCAATTCCCGGGACCCGAGACTTGCGTGTGTGTTAAACCCGGCGATTCCACGAATCACCGATCCTTGTACCCATGGTTATAGACCGAAACCCAATGGTCCCTCGGACCATTGTAACGACTCCTGATGATTCTCGAATCATCGATACGACTCGACCGACCTGGTCAAGTATGATATTAAGTAGTTGTTTTCAATGTTTTCGTTGAGGTAGACTCGTATGTATGCAAAGTATGAAACGCATGTATGTAGAGTGCGAAACAATGCTCAACTACAATCTCTTTCATATTAAATAATCCATAATCCTATAATCCCTCACCTGATGACCAACATCCCAAAGTATCATTGTAACACCCCAACCGATGGCGGAAACATCGAGGTGTCACGTAGTGACGATTGTTCAATAGCTCATGGACTAAACGTGTAAATTTTGATATATTGATTAAGTAGTTTATTACATTGAAAGAAAAAAAAAATACAAGATACAATAATTCTAAAGTGACAACAGAAATACAATGAATACAAAATCTAAGTAAAAATTCCAAAAGCTTAAAAGTCATCTCATAAATAACCTGAAACATGTACGAAAATAGTATATGTCAATACATTATGAATATTTTGGAGCAAAAATAAATTTATTATGAATATTATAAGATTAATGTGTTTATATATTAATGTGTATATATTAATATATAGATTAAGTGAAAAGGGACGCGGGTGCTGGGGTTCGAACCCGGCCTTTTCTGTTTTCAGAACACACAAACAACCATTACACTATAACCAATTTTGTTGAATAAGATTGTAAACAAAATTATATAAACTATTATTAAGTTTCATCTTCTTCCCCAAATACAAGACTAAGAACCCTAACCCTAGATCAACATCAATAATCCGATTTAGACTAAATGAGAGCTCTGTAATTGAGGGCTTTCGATCGGAACCAACTATTAAACGAAACGACATAGATGAAATTGACTTACAAAACGGAATACGAGTCAAAAACGATGACCTCACAGACATAAACATAGGGCCGAATCACCAAGTATTCTGGACGCGTTCTGGAACAATTTTATGTGGGTTTTGATCAGAAATGGTTTGAGAACGACTAGTGATGCTCAATTTATATTCTAATGTATGTTTTGATAACGTATCATGTTGATTTCGTCATAATGTCGACGGTTACACATAAGCATCGAATTAAACCATGATTTTAACTCGTTAATGGGCGATTAAACCTTGTAACTGACTCGTAACTGATGGAGATACACGTTGAAATGATTATAATCGGTCAAAGCTGTTAGAACGTAATAATTTAAGGCCGCCGGATTTTATTTCCGGCCGGCGAGGGTCACCGGAAAGGAAACAGGAAGGGCGGGGGGTTGGGTTTGAATTAAAACAAGTTTTGATTATTGACAGAATCACCCCTATAGTTAGCTTTTGTTAGATTTTAATATTATGGTTAGTTCTTTTCCTTTACCAATTTTAACCAAGTTTGTTTAGGTTACCCAAAATATGTTTAAACTTGATAAAACTCAAACTATAATATATTTTTAACTAACGTTTCAGTATATGAATTCGGTTAAAGGCATAGGCGCATCCAAATAAAATTGAAATGATCCACATATACTCAAACCTTTATTAAATTTGAAAACTGTGGAAAGTGTAAGGATTATAAATGACAATCTGGTGAAAGATGAGGGTGACGGATGTCACAATCATATCTTGTGGCGTATTAAACACGTAATGAAGGGCCACCGTAAGCTCCACAACACCAAGACTCGAACCCAAATGTTCACCGGTTTTCGAAACATTAAAGATGACATCAGACCTAAGCTCATCAGCTAGCTGCTTCAATTCCTACATCACATAACAACAAAAAGATACAAAATTTAATTCAAATTATCTATTCATACACCAGTTAGTTACATACTTCAAAAACATGCTTTGACTTTACAATCAAAGTCAAACCAATCATAGTTTTAAATAAAAAACTAAGCTAATAATTCAAAGTTTAATATTTTTTTTACACAAATCGAGCACATAATAATATAACACAAAAAGAAGTATCTTTACATACGCTAGTTAGTTACAGACTTCCAAAACATGCTTTGACTTTACAATCAATGTCAAACCAATCATAGTTAAAAATAAAAAAGTAAGATAATAATTCAAAGTTTAATATTTTTTACACAAATCTAACACATAATAAATATAACACAAAAAGAAGTTTCTTTACATACACCAGTTAGTTACAGACTTTCAAAACATGCTTTGACTTTACAATCAAAGTCAAACCAACCATAGTTTCAAATCTAAAATCAAGATAATAACTTGAACCTTTACATTTCTTGGATTTGGATCATATGAGAACCACCATTTAGGGAGAGAACCAAGGAACCAAGTGTGAACATAAAAATCCCTCCTAAAAAAATAATAAAAAATTATATAACCTAAAAAAATAAAAAACTTAAAAAAGTAAAAACACCAAAAAAAAATGTTTAGTCTTAATCTTTCTGAAAAAAAATAAAAAAACATAAAAAAAAATTAAAAAATTAAAAAATGCCTTATATTACTTCATGTTTGATGCACATGTGCATTTTTCTGTTATATATATACAGACATATACCGTATGTACATGTGCATTTCACTATTAGAGCACACTTTTTAATAAATTGTCAATTACCATAATGAAATGATCATTAAATGGACGTGATATGATATATAAGGTGGGAAATTTTTATTCAATGATAATTAAACGGGTGCGAAGTGCATTTCACTATTATAGTTAGGTTTTTTTATGGGTTTAGCTTTAGGGTTTAGTTTTTAGGTATCGTATGAGATGGTGTTAGGTTTTTGGGGATGGGGGTGGGGGATTTAGGTTTTTGTGGTTGGTGGTGAACAAACTTAAAAAAACTTCTCTATAAAACTATAAAATAAGACAATTGTACTACATGCACATGTGTATTTCAGTATTATAGTTAAGTTTTTTAATGAGTTTAGCTTTAGGGTTTAGTTTTTAGGTATGGTGGGAGGGGTGTTAGCTTTTTGGGGATGGGGTGGAGCGTTTTGGTTTTTGGGGAGTGTGGGGTTAGCTGCACATGTGTATTTCACAATTAGGGGGGTGGGGCGGTGTCGGGGATGGGGGGTTTAGGTTTTTAGGGGGTGGGTGGTTTTAGGTTTTTAAGGGGTGGAGGTGGGGTTTTTAGGTTCTTTTTTGTTTGTGTTCACATTGGTTCCTTGGTTCTCTCCTTAAAGGGTGGTTCTCATATGAACCCTACCCTACATTTCTTTTACCACATCTCTAGCAAATAATATAAAACAAAAAATGGGTCAATCAATATACCTTAACATTATGTTCCAGAGTTTACTAACGGAAAGAAAAGAAGTGAAAGGGAATTTAGGAGAGAAAAGAAAGGAAGGAAAAGAAAATACATGACTTCATTTCGTGTTCCCGAGTTTGAAGGAAAGGAAAAGAAGTTAAATACTTTATGTGTTCCCGAGTTGAAAGGAAGAGAAAAGAAAGGTTTAATTTTACAGTTATACCCTCATTGTATATTATAATAATTTAAATTAAATATGAGGGTTAAATAGTAAATGATAAACATTTTATTTGTTTTCCTTTCTCTTCCTTCTACTTCCTTCCATTTTGGAAGGAAAGTTTTGTTAAAAGTTTTTCCTTCTGCTTTCCTCCCCTTCCTTCCACTCTCTTCCTTTAATGAAACTCTGGAACACACATATTTTTTACTTTCTCTCCGCTTCCTTCCGGTTCTTTACACTTCTTTCATTTAATGAAACTCGGGAACACAGTGTAATTGAGAGATTCTTTATGCAAGATCTGCAATACTCTTCACACTTGTTAGCGATGCAAATGACTCTGATTTCCCTTGATAAAACTTTCATATGCCTCTCCTGCAAGTGAGAAAAACATTAGAAATTACTCAATATAATATTGTATGTTAATAGCAACAAAGTTTGATCTTTTCTTGATACCCATGACACAAAAGTTTAAAAAGATTAGAGTTACTCACTTGATAGGCAATTGTGCCATGAGATCAGATATTTCAAACAAAATACTACATGATGATGATGACAATGCATCTTCTATCATATCTGTTGAAGAAGATGACTCTAAAGAATTGTCACCGTCGTCGATTATTAATCCTTTTTTTAAAAGCCTGCGACGTCGTTTCTTCCTCATCGCGTTCTTTAACAAACCTGTCGGAACATCGTACACCGCCATGAAGAATAAGTTCACTAACGAAAACGGAATACAGCAGCAGACAACCGCACACTCCGCCGTTGTTCCTCCTGCGAACTCTGCCAACCGGTTTTTTGATGAGTTTTGCACTTCTAACCAGGGTTGTCGCTGATCCACGTTACATCGATGAATCACGATTTTTTGAATTGACATGATGATAACCTAATTGTAATTTAAAAGCGATTTTGAGGGTTTAGAGATGTTTGTAATTTGCAGACATGAATATTAGGGTTGAATGGTGTAGGATTTATTGTTTAGGGTTTGGTGAGTTTTTTTTTTTTAATTCTTTGGTGCCACATGGCACACTCAAGGAGGAGAATGCCCTCTTTGAGTGTCATGTGTCCCACATTGCTTTCAAATATTTTATGTATAAATACTAGGCGAGATCCTGTGTGGAAACACACGGGAGGACTCGGCCAACACTTATCTGTTGTACGCTAACCACTGACGCGTCCAAACCATCCAAAACACTCGATCTATCGTTAAAAGAAAAACTGTATTTTGTAATGTCTGTTCCTTTCACAACATCACTTAATATTATACTGAGGCAACCCTTATCCGCTGTATGGTAACCACTGACACGTCAACAGACCAAACCCTCCAAAACACTCGATCTATCGTTAAAAGAAAAACTGTATTTTGTAACGTCTGTTCATTTCACAACATCAGTTAATACTATACGGAGGCAATAGATCGGTTGTTACTCAACGGTTTGTAATTCAACGTATGTTGATTTTGCAACTCTGTTCATTACATAAATTAAGCAGGTTTTTTAAAACACTTAGTTGTAAAAAACTGTTGATTCAAACAGTTGTTAATTCAACAGTTTCTCCAAACAGTTGTTGCATTAACAACCGACACACAAATTGTTATGCTCTGTTCAATTCACAATACCAATTAAATTCCGTTGACATAAGACAACCTAAAGTTGAAAGAAAAACCATATTTAGTAACGTCTTTAAAAGTCGGCCGTCTATATAGCAGAATTTTTTAAACAGTGTATTTAGAAGGATGTTTATTACAACATATGTAAATTCAAGTGTTTGGTTCAAACGGTTGTTGGCTTAAACAGTTGCTACTAACAACTATAATGCATTTAAATTTATAATGTTTGTTTAATAAAGATCAATCATCTGTTCATTTTAACAGCAGACTGTTTTATAATACACAATTTGTATTTAGAGCAATAATAATATCAAACACATTTCAATAATTAATCTGTGATTAACAATTGATGAAATCTTTTTTCTTCTCTTTAACAAAGTCTCTGTCAAACAGTTGTTATACGATTCAACCATATTAATATAATTCAATAATTTGAGTTAAATATTTAATTTAAGAAAAATAAATACAAAATGGAAGACTTATAATAAAAGAAATACAAATGTATTTAAAACATTACTTTAATGACAATAGAATTACAATATGTGACTTTACAAACTACATAAAGATCCATGAAAAACATAAAAAAATATTTCTAACAACAAAATCATAGAGAATGTTACTTCTTGCCAGCATTATCGGAATATATTTAAATGTCATCCAGTTTTTAAAAGCCCTAACGACTAAAGGGATCATCTCTTTGTTAGTCACCACCAAAAGGAAATATGACTCTCACACTTATCCGAAGATCAAGAAGATTCATGCAAATATTCATCAAGACATTTCGCAATTTAAAATACAAGATCGAGAATAATAAATCTAAAAGCTAAGATGATTGACGATAAGGAACCGGTGCAGCATATATATAATAAAATAATAATGGATTGATGTTTTCCTTTGATTGTACGAATCATCGAAAAACATCAATTCCCCTTTTCTTCTTAACAACTTGAAAATAGGAACTGGATGTATATATGTAATAATAAATTGATGTTTTCCTTTGATTGGAAGAATCATTGGAAAACATCAATTCGAAGTTGTTTACCAGCAAATAATCTATTTTCCTTTGATTGAAATAATCTTTCGAAAAATTTGTGGAAACAAATTTAAAAGTAATATCATAATGCATATTGAATGGAGAGATGTAAAGTGAGAATACTGAAGATGAATATTAGCCCATTGGTTGAGGGCCTAAAGTTTCCTATGGGAGGCTTGGGTTTAATTCCCACTAGCTACATTTGAAGGACATTAGAGGAGGGGATATGAGGGATGACCCGGCCATTGGCTTGGGTTCAAGTCCTGATCCTGACCGATTTTACCGATTATGTCACTGTCGTGCCTTCGGGCGGGTGAGTGGTCGGGTTTTCCCGGAAATTGGTGGCAATTGGTGGCCCGGGTACTCTTGAGTACCTGATTCGCCAAAAGGGTGCCCGAGAGTGCTCGGAAATTGATTCGTTGGCCATTCAAAAAAATAAGAATGTTGAGAACTTATCCCCTTTTATAGGCTGAAATATAACAACTATTTGTAAAGTTAATTACATATATACCCAAGTCAAAATTTTATTTACATATTTCCCCTTCCCAAACATCATAAATTACATATATACCCAAGTCAAAATTTTATTTTACATATTTTCCCTTTCCAAAAACTAAAAATATCATATATACCGGTTCTATTATTAAGCACCTCATATCATTACATGTTATGATGAATGTAATAATATGAGGGCTTAGTAATGATTATGTAAGAGTGTTTGAACACTCGTTTCGGTGAAATCAAGCTGTAGGATGCATGGAAACATTTTGCTTGTTACATGTCCTTGGTATTCATAACTTACTAAGTTGGAAAGATCGTATGGGGTATAAGTTGTAGGATGCAAGGAATGTGTTGTATAACTTATCGTGAATATAGTTAGTAAAAGAATTTGGGTACAATAGTTATCTTTCAATGTATTTTTAATAGAATGGTATATACGTAATTTATGATGTTTTATAAGAGGATATATGTAATTTAAATTTTGGGTTGGGTATATATGTAATTATAGTTGAAAATAGGGGGATATATGTAATCAATCCTTTCAAATTTAATAGTTGGATTTGAAGTAAATATAAAGTTGAAAGTTACTTTTTGAAAATTTGCTTTTCCAAAAGTAGATTTATTCACCGTTGTACACTATAAAAAAAGTTACTGATGATGGCCTCGACTTTTTAACTTTTAATCAATATTTAATAAAATAATTATAAATTTAAATTACATCAGTCTTTTCAAATTCCTAATTACAAAGCAGTCGACCCACCGCTAAAAGTATTTGATGAGCACTGTACAAAACGAACGATCTACATGGAAAGATACCATAAATCTAAAAATTATTATTTTACATTAATTATAATTAAGCAATAAAAATTATTGTTCTTAGACACTATAGAAAGAAAAATAAACTTACAAACTGAAAAGACAAATTACTCGCCTTTTATAGAGTAAAAAAATATTAGTTTTTTCAAGCACAAAAAAATAAAATAATAAAATATAATGTTATAAAGAATTGACTACTATACATTTAATTTAAACAATATATTAGTCTTTTCAAATTCAATTACAATGCGTCGAGAATTTATAACTTTAATAACACAACTATTCACATAAATGAAGTAGATGAACAGTAATTAATGATAGATGTAATTTACTTTACTATTGTTAAAAACTTAAAAATATTACTACAAATTTACATATTTTCATTATTTTTTATTATTTTTATTAAAAAACAAAAAGTATTTAATTTATACTAATTTGAATCTATAAATGATATGAACTCTTTTACTTATGTTATAAATTAAAAAAACGAAATTATATTTTATAACAAAAAACAATAATAATAAAATAAAAATATTAATAAAGTAACTTCACAGCCCTAAAAGTCTTTTTTGACTTTTTTTTTGACTTTTTATATAATAAAAGACAATTACTTAACAACAATAATAATAAAACAATAATGTTAATAAAATAACTTGAAAATCGTAATCATTATTTTAGGGCCTTTTTATAACATCTGTTGACAATAAAAACAACTGTTGTCATATCAAAGTTTTTCAGTATTTTTTGCAACAAATTGGGTAATTTGTGGAAGGAAAAACCCCACCATAAATGATGAAGCAAAAGTGACAAAGTATTGGAAATTATTAATTAAAACTTTCATATATATAATAAACTTAATATTAAAACAATATTCATACTTGAAATAATATTGTGAATGCCTCCATTTTTTATAGAATGAATAAACCAGTAACTCCTAAGTTGATTTTCAATTTTATGAGTTGTTTTCAACTTTAAATAATATTACTCTTTTCAAATTTATAAGGGGAAATGGAATTTAATAATCCCCACTTTAGGGGGTTGGAAGGGAACAGTCCCAACTTGAAAGTTGTAAGATAACAGTCCCAACTTGTCATGTATTTTATTTTGTTGGTCCCAAACTAACCTCAGTTAGTTTTCTCTATTAAGTGCCAACGTGGCAGTCCACGTGGCAAAATCTGTCCACTTAGCTTTTTTAATTAAAAAAACTTTTAATTATAAAAAACTTTTAATAATAATAAAAAAGAATTTTATATATATATATATATATATATATATATATATATATAAAATTCTTTTATACAATTGAAAAAGAGAGAAAACGTAGAGAGAGAAATAGATGAGAGAGGGTGAACACACCCACAACCGCCTGTCACCACCGTCCTCCACCAACATCTCCGACGACACCCACTACCACCACTCTACCCTCTGTCTACCCTCCCTCTTCCTCCTCTGTCTACCCTCCTTCTTCCTCCTCTGTCTACCATCCCTCCTCCTCCTCTGTTTTCCCTCCATCCGACGACACCCACAACCTGCACCAACCCGCCACCACCAACCAAAGCCCACCCACCGCTCTACACCTTTGTAACCACCCATCACCACCATTCCCCTCAACCTCCACCCCATAATCACCAACCACCTATAAAATTAGGGCTTTTCCCCAAAATTTAGGGTTCTTAGTTCTTACCATAACATCATAAATTGAAGCAGACCCAACCAGCTCTCCGGTCACCGGCGTTAATGGAAAACACAACGAATGGTTGCAGGTAGTAGATTATTAGGGTTTATGTCTGATTATTAGCGAAAAATAAAAACAGGCTCCAATTTTGGAGAAGATGACAGGCTCCACGGTGTTGGAGAAGACGACCGGCGATGGTGGTTGGTGGTACAAGACGAAGTACTCGCCCATCGATTGGGTCTCGTTCCAATAAAAGTTGATCCAAGACGAAGTACAAGACGAAGGTGGTGACGGATATTGGGTTTTGGGTGGGGGTGAACGGTGGTGGTCGACGGGTAGTTGGTTGTGGTGGCAGGTGGTTGGTGGTGATGGGTGGTACACAGACAGAGAGAGAGAGATGAAAGTGTGTATATGTGTGTGTTTGTATGTGTATAATATATATATATATATATATATATATATATATTGATAAAAAAACTTAAATAAAAAAAGACACCTTCATTGTGGGCCCACATGTTTTTTTGCCAAGTGGGACAGATTGGCCACGTCAGACGCCACGTGGCAATCCACGTCAGCATTTAACAGAAAAAGTTAACCTCAGTTAGTTTGGGACCTACAAAATAAAATACATGAAAAGTTAGGACTGTTATCTTACAACTTTCAAGTTGGGACTGCTACCTTCCAACCCCCCAAAGTTGGGATTATTAAATTCCATTTCTCCAATTTATAATTATGACAACTATACAAATAAACCAAGTAGATAAAAAGTTGAAAAATACAACAGTAGTAAATGATAGAAGTATTATATTTTACTATTATTAGACAACTACAAAATATTACCACAAGTTTATATATTATCATTATTATTTATTATTTTTATTAAAAACAAAAAAAAAATATTTATTTTATATTCATTTGAATCGGTAAAATGATTTGAATTCTTTTGTTTTATATCGCTACAAAAGCGAACTAATACCTAATAACACAAACTGTTAAAAAAAACATGCAAGATAGTGTATACTGATAAAAAAGTACAATATCGCTACAATAGTGAACTAATACCAACAAAAAGATTTCTTCTATCAATAAACAAAATAAATATAAAATAAACAAATGCAAAGAAAAGAAAAGTAAATTAACACAGAACTACTAGAAAATTGGGCTTTTGTCACTACATTTTCGGTCACATAATGGTAGCAATTGCTCTGTAGCCACCATTTTGCAACCGAAAATGCAGTAGCAAAAACAGCCGTGTCTGTTGCCCTAATGCCACCAAATAGCTACCACTTTTATATTTTGCTACTATATTTTTGTGACCACAAAAATGGTTAAAATTATTGTTACCGCTCCTACAATGTTGTAGGAATGTTTTTTGCTACCGTTTTGGTACCATTTAGCCACCGATATTGCCACCATTTGGACACCATTTTTATTGAAAATTTACACCTTTTTTGTAACTGTTTTGGTACCATTTAGTCTGCAACCATTTAGTCACCACATTCATTGTGAATTTACTACCATTTAGCTACACTTACATTGAAAATTTGCTACCATTTAACCACCACTTTCATTGAAAATTTACTACCATTCAGCCACCACTTTCATCGAAAATTTGCAACCATTTAGCCATCACTTTAATTGAAAATTTGCTATCATTTATCCATCACTTTCATTGAAAATTTGCTACCATTTAGCTTTGCTACTGGTTTTTTTCCTAATTTTTATTCAATTACATTTCAAGAAAACAATATTATATAAAACACTCAAATAATACAAAATCTCAAATTATATAAAACAAATTTGTTACAGTATTTCCAATTTTAAAATCATATAAAAGACTAATAGAAACACCAACTAAAACATCAAATAACCAAAATTATCCATAAAAACTTCAAAACATTCATGTCGAAGTGTTTATAGACTATTTTCGACCCGTAGCTGTAAACATAGTTTCAATTTGTGTCATTCTACTAAGCATCGCCTCTTTATCCACATTATCCCTTTCTTTTTCAGCCACCAAGCCCGCAATAATTTCTTCGAACATTTCTTTATCCTCATCTTTTTCCTTAACAAGCTCTTTGATAATCAAGTTCTACTTTTCAATCTACAAAACAAGAAATGAATATAATCAAGAAGTCGGAAGTAACAAAAACTAACAGCAGCCCTAAAAAAAACAAAACTAATTATTTTCATATACCCAAATACTCTTGTAATCAAGCATAATCATCCTTTAAAAACTTACAACATCCTTAGGTAGAAGAACGTGTTCAACAGCCAAATAACCAACATTTGAATCAACAGGTATCATTCTACATGCTCCCACTTCAGGCCTGTCACCATTACTGTTGGACACCTATAATTTGTGTTTGGGAAGGGCGCTGAGGTCTGCCTCTAAGTACCTTCCTACATATTACCAATAAGTTAAACAAGTACATGATAAACATACAAATTTAGAAGAAAAAAATACTCTTGTCGTTCTCACCTGGTCAACTGCTGCATACAGAATAGCAATCCGGCAGGGCAAGCAATAACAAAGAGCAATCCCAATTAAACATGCCAACACAACACAGAAGATGGCAAAGAACACATCAAATGCTAAAAAAACCACGGTCAACCTGTAATCATGAGAAATTGTAATACTCAATGCTTCTGTGTTCTATACCATAACAATATATTGGTTGAGCACATACAAATACAAACATGGAGCACGGTGCAGAAGAATCTCACCACCAGAGACCATCCAGTAGAAGCCAATTAGCCACACAGACAAACGGCACCATCGTATTAAGATTTTCACATCTTTTAGCGTAGCTGAAAAACAATAATAATAATATGCATCAGTAACAACAAGAACTAAATGCCATGTGTATAAATATCGATATCAACATGTTTACATAAAATCTAACTTACATGTGGCATTTGAGGGCATATACCTGATGAAGTTTCCATCCTTTTTCTTGGTGGATAAATAACACGCATTATACCAAAATATTCTGGCACCTCTTGTGATAGGTTTTACAAAGAAAAACCTACAAAAACTTCCAAGAACACAAGATGAGAGAGGGATCAAGCACAATGCTTTTCAAATATTTTCTTCTACCTTTCTCAATTCGAAATACAATGCTTAAATAAATAAAAAAAACAATCATGCATAACTACTAATGCTACGTGTGATGAAAGTGGAGTAATTGAAAAACTACTTATTCTCCTAAGTGCATTGATGCAAAATAAACGTGGCTTGCTAGCTTCTACCCAGCCTTAACGGGTCGGGTTGCATATGCGTTATCATGGGTCGTATCATCTTGTTTTTTAGTAAAGGCATGGTTATCCTCTTCATACACACTCAAACTAGGGCGACTTTCGAGATTTAGGTGCAAAATAGAGGGAGGTGACTGGGATGAGTTTATGGTTTTCAAGTTAGACGAGGTCAAAGTACGTGCACGATATCTTTAATCCGCCAAAAAATGAGTCAATTTCAGATACAAAATGGTGCTATATTATGAGTTTTCAAATGCATAAAACAATAATTTTTCTCATGAAAACTATATTTTGCTACACATAAATATAGTGGATGTTATGTTGATGAGTTTCAAATGCATAAAACAATATTTTTTCTCATGAAAACTATATTTTGTTACACATAAATATAATGGATGTTATGTTGATTATATTTTTCACGCAGTTGACGAGATTGGAAATTAAATTATGTAAACATAACATAAAAATTATTAAATTAGTGGCTAACAATATATGAAATGAATAGATAATGTAGTATTTCAATCTTATCTTTTTTGTTTTTCTTTGGACGGCAATCTTCAACTCTTTACTGAATAAGTGAGATGCTATTTTCACGTAATCAAACTAACCATTGAACAACCTACATGTCTTCAACAAACCAGTATCAACAAAGAATAACATAGAATACACTAAGATTTGCACTTGTTTTAGACAATCTATGAAGACCCACATAACATTTACAATACAAGTTACTCACTGCTGGGGGCGAGGCTGTACCTGTACCACTGAGGCGCTGACTCACTGAGGGTGCAGGTTGTACGGTTGGGGGAGGCTGAGGGACGGCGACAATCGGCAGAGGATGTTGAGGGTGGGAAGAGGCTGTGAACGTCTAAGAGAGAAAGATAGAATGGGAGGCGCAGTGTAGTTTATTCAAAATTAGGGTTAGACTTGGAAGAGAATATGATAAGTCATACGTATGTGGGCAAGGGCGGTTCTTCACTAGGGTCAGACCGGGCCTCGGCCCACCCAGTTTTTATGTTTCGTAGTGTAATTTTTACCGAAAACTTCTGAAATTTTTTATATGTATTGAGTCCGACCCTACCAGATTGAGCTCGGCCAAACTAAGTTTTTCGTTCAAAATCCGCCACTGTATGTGGATTAGTTATTAGTATGAGTTATATGAGTATATTTAATATATTTTAATTAAAAATAAATAGGTTCATAAGAGGTCTTAACAGGTTTTAAACCTGTTTAGACATGAAAATAGACAAGTCTTAACGGGTCGACCTGTTTATGACACGAAACCTTTTAAGTTCATATCGTGTTATCATGTCTATGTCGGAAATTGTGGGATGGTTATGTTACAAACGCTTATTATATTTTTTTCGTTGTGCAATAAAACAAAGTAGTTGTTACAATAGGCTTAATTACAATCATTCGGCCTAACTGACCATCGTTGGATGTAACTAACAATCATTGAGCTTACTGACCATCATTGAATCCAACTTACCATTATTGGTTGAATTAACCATCATTGGATCTAATTGACCGTCATTGGATCTAAATGACGATCATTGGTTATAATTAATCATCATTGGATCTAATTGACCATCATTGGATCTAATTGACGATCATTGGTTCTAATTAACCATTATTATCTAATTAACCATCACTGGATCTAATTGGCAATCATTGGTTTAATCAACCATCATTGGATCTAACTGACCATTATTGGATCTAATTGACGATCATTTGTTCTAATTAACCACCATTGGGCCTAATTAACCATCATTGGGTCTAATTGACCATTATCGGGTCTAAATGACCATCATTGGGTCTAACTGACAATGATTGGATCTACCTGACCATCATTGGGCCTAACCGACCACCATTGGATCTAATTAGTCATCATTGGGTGTAACTGACCATCATTAGATCTAACTGACCATCATTGGGCCTAAATGACCATCACTGGATCCAACTGACCATGAGTGGTGTAATTAACCCTCATTGGATCTAATTGACCATTAATGGATCTAAATAATGATCATTGCTTCTAATTGACCATCAATGGATCTAACTGACCATCATTGGGCCTACCTAACTATCATTAGATTCAACTGACATCATTGGTGTAACTAACCATCATTGGATCTAATTTACCATCAATAGATCTAATTGACGATGTTGGTTCTAATTGACCATCAGCGGGCCTAATTGACCATCATTGGGTCTAATTGACCATTATTGGATCTAAATGACTTTCATTGGGTCTAAGTGACAATGGTTGAATCTAACTAACCATCATTGGATCTGATTGACGATAAAATATGTATAATTACTAGTTTTGATTATTTCATTAAGTGTGGCTACTAAATGACACATTTTTTTTCGTAAAATGTGGCTAAAGGTTTTCAAAAGATGTGTTGTTTGTCACATGAATAAAAAATCCAAAAGATGTGTTTTTGTTTCTTTCATTTGTTGTTTTTTTATAAATTATTATTTTTTAATTATTTCTTATTATTTTTCTCACGAATTTACCACAAAAATAAACGGTGTCAAATTTTGCAACCGATTAGTTACCTTATCTTATAATACATATTTTGGTGTAAAATCGGTAGCTAAATTTGCTACCATTTTTCTAGGTAGCAACTTTTGGTGACAATAGCCCAGTTTTATCATGGCTAATATGGTAGCAATTTAGTCTCAAAATTTACCACTGATTAGCTACCATATATATATGCATTACGCTTTAAGAAATAGGTCCTTAAATTTGCTACCGCTAAGGTGGTCACAATTCAATAGGTTTGTTTTTTATATTTTATAAATTATTATTTTTTAATTCTTTCTTATTATTTTTTCTCACGAATTTACCACCAAAAATAAACGGTGTCAAAATTTACAACCGATTAGTTACCTTATCTTATAATACATATTTTGGTGTAAAATCGGTTGCTAAATTTGCTACCATTTTCTAGGTGGCAACTTTTGGTGACAATAGCCCAGTTTTCTAGTAGTGTAAAAGCAAAAACAAAAACAGAGTTTAAAAAACAGATGTTATTATACAACTTTCATCTTAATAACTAATATTACCTGTGTAATAATATAAATAAATAAAAATTAAATTCTATCATGACGACTATACAATGTCTGTGGACTTACCAATAGATATATCAAACAACTGCCTTCAATTACAGTATATGATGGCCACTATACAAATGAATGATGTAGATCGAAACTTACAAATGAAGGATCTACATGTTATCAAATAACTGTCATCGTAAATGTTTGATTAATTAAATTTCCCACTGAAACAACTCTTCAAATTCTTTTCTGTTTTTTTAGATACAAATTTCCAGACAAAAACAAAAAGTATTTACAAGTATTTGTAGAAACATGAGCATGTGATGTTTTACGTTTTTCTTATAATAAATAATTGTTTAAATTCTATCTTAGAAAATTGAACATGAAAAGTTTGTTTAACTTGCTTTGCTAAAAAGACATTGTCACTAACAATGGTAATCTAAAAATTCTTACCAATTAACCGTCAATGAAATTTCCATAATTACAATTCATAATTTCAGTTAAACATTGAATTTAACAGAAATAAATAAAAAACTGAACACTTATAAAAGAACAAATACAAAATATCTCTAAAAAACTACTTTAATTATTATAGAATTACAATATGTGACTTTACAAACTAAATAAAAATACAAGGAAATATAAAAAAACCCTACTAACAACAAAACCCTAGTCATTGATCTTTCTTCACCGCATCATCGAACCAAATGACAAACCAAAACAATGAAAACCAGTACACGACAGCAACTCGTATGTAAATATCATCCAGATCCAAAAAACTTAACCACTGAAAATAGGAAGTGGATGCATATATGTAATAATAAATTGATGTTTTCCTTTGATTGGAAGAATCATATAAAAACATCAATTTGAATTAGTTTACCAACAAACTGTTGGCAATCTATTTTTCTTTGATTGAAAGAATCTTTCGAAAAATTCGTGAAAGAATTAAAAGTAATATCATAATGCATATTGAATGGAGAGATGTAAAGTGAGAATACTGAAAATGAATATAGGGAATTCATTCCCTTTTATAGACTGAAATATAATAACTACTCGAAATCGTAAAGTTGGTTTTCAACTTTATTAGTTGCATTTCAAGTAACTATAAAGTTGGAAGTTAGTTATCGAAATTTTAATTTATTTTTATAGAATGAAAGACAACTACTGCAAAAACAACAATAATAATAAATAATGTTTTTAATAACGTTACTTCAAAACCGTAATCATTATTTTTGGGCTGTTGATATGGATGGTAATTTATGCTTATGCGACTGCTACAAGTAATATCTGATTATTAATGATACAACTGTTATAACAAACAGTTGTTGCTTAAAAATAAACATAACGAATCATATCTCTTTTTTAATACAATTATTATAAACAAAATATAAAAAACATAAACAAACCAAAGGCTATGATCGGTTTACTGAACAACAAATTAAAAAATCAAAAAGTTGTTATAGAATTCAACTTTATATTATTACAACCGCATAATTTGAATGAAATATAAAAAACGTAAGAATTCTAAGAAAAAAAATCCATATCGATACAAAACTCACCAAAATATAAAAAACGTAAGAATTCTAACAAAGGTATATACAATATCCATATCGATACAAAAGTCACCAAAATATAAAAAACGTAAGAATTATAAGAAAAAAAATCCAATATCCATACAAAACTAAAGTAATTCTAATTATGACATTCAATACAAAACTGAAGTAATGCTAACTATGACATTTCTTCCATTAGGATGAAAAATACATACATATACAGGGAGAAAACGACCAAAAAACCTGAAGAAGACAAAAAACAAAAACAAAAATAATTACAGATAATAGTTCTAACTCCTCAAGAATCAGAGACATATTATTTCACTATACACCCAGCTCTAATTAGACAGGCTGTAAAGGAGATCGTGATATGCTAACTATGACATTAATACAAAACTGGAGTAATGCGAACTATGACATTTCTTCCATTAGAATAAAAAATACATACAAATACAGGGAGAAAACGACCAAAAAACATGTGCTCTGTTTTGATTATTAATACAACCTATGACCATATTTTGTGTGTGTTGATACCTCATTAGTGCTTGTTTCTTTGTCGTTTCTGTTATCCGAACATATTCATAGGATTCCGCACTCTGAATATCAAAGCTCGTGATTGTCGGGTGACCGAAAGCGATCCTACAGGCGGGTTGACCCGTTTAAGCTATTTATACTACACTTATAACTTAAAATAGAAACTGATATGATATATTATAAATAAAACCTAAATGTTTGTATATGTTTACGTTTTTTTTAGTAAAATTTTAATTTTAATGCATTAGTTTGCGAAAAAAATATAAAAAATCAGGTTGAACGGATCGGGTTCAGTTCAACCCGAGAATATTCAGGTCGGGTTTATATGTATTTCACAATTTTCGGGTTTGGGTCGGGTTCAAGCTCATGAAAAAATTTCGGGTTTGGGTTCGGGTTGGACCCGCGAACCCGACCCGTTAAGCACCCCAATGCAATCTATGTTGTGTAGCAATCAGATTGTGAGGAGTTTGTAACCTTTTTGCTTTTTATATTATTATTTCTTTAACATCTCGGATAGGGCTGTTCAAAACACTCGGCGCTCGCCAATCGCTCGGTTCTAAACGAGCCGATCGGCTCGGTTCGGTTTGTAAACGAGCCAAGCACGAGCAAAGTCCGCTCGGCTCAGTTCGGCTTGATATAATTTTTATTAATTTATTATATATATACACATTAATTACAATTATATTTATAGTTTTATACATGCCACTTTATTGGGTTTGGCTCAATATATGCATAAATACAATTATATTTATAGTTATTGGTACAGTCAACCCAATGATAACTTAACACTAATAATTGCAAATCTCTAAGTCGTGAAAAAACATGCTCAACTTCCTATTCCCGTTAGTTGTCCACCATTAATCATCTCCCGCTATCAACCTACGCCACAACTCGATAATCGTTCTCTGTAGTCTTCCCTTTCACCTCACCGGCCTCAACTAGAGCCTCATTCTCGAACGCTCGAACCTCAGTCATCACTAGGTAGCGAGAATTTTAAAGGAAACATCCCAAATTTATGGTTGTTCCAAAACACTCGCTACTCGTCGCTTGTTTGAAAAAATGTGAGCTCGAACAATGCTCGTTTGGTTTCCCGATCGACTGTAAACGAGCCGATCGGCTCGTTCGGCTCGGCTCGGCTCGTTCCAATAAAAAAAACTATATAAACACAAGAAAACCGGAAGAGAAGCACACATCTAGATAGACGTCCGAAATAATGGACAAGAAGCAAATAGCCATAATCGGAGCCGGTATAGGTGGTCTCCTTGCTTGCAAATACTGTCTCTCCAAAGGCTTCAACCCGATTGTTTTCGATTTTGGATCCGAAATCGGTGGCGTATGGGCTCGAACAATCAAAACCACGAGGCTACAGATACCCAAAGCCACCTATCAGTTCTCAGATTACCCATGGCCGGATTCGGTCACTGATGAGTTCCCTACACAACAACAAATGATCAACTACATCCGATCATACACCAAAAACTTCAACCTCACACCCCACATCAAGTTCCATTTGTTAGTGAAGAAAATCAGCTACGACGGACCCTCATCGAATGCATTGTCGGCTTGTAATGGTACCGGAGAGGCGTTTTTGCCCGAAGGGAAGTGGAATGTGAATGTGGAGGATACTAAGACGGGCACCATGCAGGTTTATACGGTGGATTTTTGTGATTTTATGTGTGGGAAGGTTTAAAGACGTTCCTAACATGCCCAAATTTCCTGATGGACAAGGGGTGGAAGTGTTTTGGGGGTAAGGCGATTCACTCGCAGACGTTCGCAGAGATGGATCATGATGCTACTGAAGAGATGGTTAAAGGGAAGAGGGTTATCGTTTTTGGGTTTGGGAAATCGGGGCTTGATATTGCAAGGGAGTTCGCATCGATTAATGGTTAGATGTATCTTAAGTTTCTTTCACTACTAGAAAACTGAGTCGTTTTTGTAATATTGGTGCAAAATACGTTAGGATCTGGCTTTAGTGACACTTTTTCTAAGGAAAAATGATTTTTAAGAAACATTTTTTTACACGTTTATAACAAAAAAAAAATTACACATTTTTTCAGGCCCAGAACATCCATGCGCGGTAGTGTACAGACGTGACCATTGGAAGCTATCGAACTAGTTTCCATTGGGAATCCAGTTTGTGAATTTCATCTTCAGTCGTTTTATAGTGCTTATGGTTCATAAGCCTGGCGAAGGTTTTCTGCTTAGTCTTCTCGCCACATTACTTTCATCCGTGGTAAGTTAAAAATGAAAATACAATGTTTTTTTTTTTTACTTTTGAGCAAAGTTGATTTTAATAATATAAAATAATGCTCAACTTTGCACAACCATCCCTCCGTCATCCCTAAAAAAACAAAAATTTTACTTTGTGGTCTATAATAATCCATATTGGCAATTTAACTAGTGATATCCCAAATTTCATTTTCGTTGCTAAAATGATCACACTGATCACATAATCATTAAAGATTTACATTTAATTTTCATTAAATATCGTTCATATAGAAGATCATGTACATTCCTTGCAAATGAAATAGAGTGAAAATAAGTGTAAATTATGATGATTACATAAGTGTGATTAACCTTAATAGTGAAAGTGAAAGTCTAGAGTAACTTGGTAGCAACATTGGTGAGGTTTTCATTATAGATTATTAAAAATGAACGCGTCTATTAAAATCCTATTTGTTTTTCTTATTGTTATATTAGTAAGGTATAGGTTCCTGTACAAAGTGTATTTTCGTACAAAGTGTGAAAAGTGTATGTATTTATTGTATTTTAAATTTTGGCTATGATGTTTTTTATTCATTTTGCACTATATTCTATTGAACAACACCAAACGCAACAATTTGAAACACAATCAAATGTACTCTAGAAGTGAAATTTAAAACACACCGATTACTTTCTTCGCATGGTGTTTTAGATTGCATGTCAAGAAATACATTAATTAATGTTTTAAATTGCTGCGTTTTGTATTTTTTAATATAATACTATGCCAAAAAAATATATTAAATATTATGCCTAAAATTTAAAATATAATACCTATATAGACTTCTCACACTTTGTATGAAAAAATACACTTTGTACATGAACCTCACCCATATTATTAAAAGATTGTTGATGAAATTTCATGTGATTACAACAGCGGTGGGTAATGTGGAAACTTGTGGAAAGCTACGCTAAAATGACACTTCCACTAATCAAGTTTAATATGGCGCCACAACAAGGCATCTTAAAAGACACGAGCTCAGGTTTGCTAGCTTATTTGCTTGACCCTGATGACTTCTTCGATTGATGCTTCCTTTGTTGACCGCATCGAAAAAGTCATCAGGGTCAGGCAAATACGCTAGCAAACCTGAGCTCGTGTCTTTTAAGATGCCTTGTTGTGGCGCCATATTAAACTTGATTAGTGGAAATGTCATTTTAGCGTAGCTTTCCACAAGTTTCCACATTACCCACCGCTGTTGTAATCACATGAAATCTCATCAACAATCTTTTAATAATATGGGTGGGGTTCATGTACAAAGTGTATTTTTCATACAAAGTGTGAGAAGTCTATATAGGTATTATGTTTTAAATTTTAGGCATAATGTTTTATATTCTTTTGGCATAGTATTATATTAAAAAAATACAAAACGTACCAATTTAAAACATTAATTAATGTATTTTCTTGACATGCAATCTAAAACACCATGCGAAGAAAGTAAGCAGTGTGCTTTAAATTTCACGTCTAGAGTACATTTGATTGTGTTTTAAATTGTTGCGTTTGGTGTTGTTCAATATAATACAGTGCAAAATGAAACAAAAACATCGTAGCCAAAATTTAAAACGCAATGAATACATGTTGACTTTTCACACTTTGTACGAAAATACATTTTGTACAGAAACCTATACCTTACTAATATAACAATAAGAAAACCAAATTGGATTTTAATAAACGCGTTTATTTTTAATAATCTATAATGAAAATCTCACCAGTGTTGCTACCGAGTTACTCTAGACTTTCACTTTCGCTATTAAGGTTAATCACACTTACATAATCATCACAATTTACACTTATTTTCACTCTATTTCATTTACAAGGAATGTACATAATCTTCTATGTGAACGACATTTAATGAAAATTAAATGTAAATCTTTAATGATTATCTAATCAGTGTGATGGTTTTAGCAACGAAAATGAAATTTGGGATGTCACTAGTTAAATAGTCAATATGGATTATTATAGACCACAAAGTAAAAGTTTTGTTAATTTTAGGAGATGAAGGAGGGATGGTTCTACAAAGTTGAGCATTATTTTACATTATTAAAATCAACTTTTCTCAAAAGTAAAAATCATTGTATTTTCATTTTTAACATACCACGGGTGAAAGTAATGTGGCGAGAAGACTAAGCAAAAAAACCTTCGTCAGGCTTATAAACCATAAGCACTATGAAACAACTGAAGATGAAATTCACAAACTGGATTCCCAATGGAAACAGTTCGATAGCTTCCAATGGTCACGTCTGTACACTACGATGCATGGATGTTCTGGGCCTGAAAAAATGTGTAATTTTTTTTGTTAGAAACGTGTAAACAATGTTTCTTAAAAATCATTTTTCCTTAGAAAAAAATGTCACTAAAGCCAAATCCTAACACATTTTGCACCGATATTACAAAAACGACTCAGTTTTCTAGAAGTGAAAGAAACATAAGATACATCTAACCATTAATCGATGCGCACTCCCTCACAATATCAAGCCCCAATTTCAGAAATCCAACAATGACAACCCTCTTCCCTTTCACCATCTCTTCAGTCGCGTCATGATCCATCTCTACGAACGTCTGCGAGTGAATCGCCTTACCCCGAAACACTTCCACCCCTTGTCCATCAGGAAATTTGGGCATTTTGGAACGTCTTTAAACCTTCCCACACATAAAATCACAAAATCCACCGTATAAACCTGCATGGTGCCCATCTTAGTATCCTCCACATTCACATTCCATTTCCCTTCGGGCAAAAACGCCTCTCCAGTACCATTCCAAGCCAACCATGCATTCGATGAGGGTCCGTCGTAGGTGATTTTCTTCACTAACGAATGGAACTTGATGTGGGGTATGAGGTTGAAGTTTTTGGCGCATGATCAGGTGTAGTTGGTCATTTGTTGTTGTGTAGGGAACTTATCGGTGACCGAATCCGGCCATGGGTAATCTGAGGACTAATAGGTGGCTTTGGGTATCTGGAGCCTGGTGGTTTTGATGGTTCGAGCCCATACGCCACCAATTTCGGATCCAAAATCGAAGACAATCGGGCTGAAGCCTTTAGAGAGACAGTATTTGCAAGCAAGGAAACCACTTATACCGGCTCCGATTATGGATACTTGCTTCTTGTCCATTATTTCGGACGTCTATGTAAATGTGTGCTTCTCTTCCGGTTTTCTTGTGTTTATATAGTGTTTTTTTACTGGAACATGGAATTTTAAAAGAAATTTATTCAATGTACATAGTTAAACTTTTTTTTACGATGACGTTATTTTACTCGGAAGTTGTCATACCCGCATAGCAGCGCCTGACCTTCCACACTCCCGGTCTATGTTGTCTTATTAATTTTTATTCAATATAAATAATTAGACACATGGTTAGTTTTTAATAAGTTTGTTCGTGGTTAATTATTTTATTCAATATAAATAATTAGACACATGGTTAGTTTTTAATAAGCATGTTCAAATGTGATCTTTATTTTAATTTTCATAAGTTACAGATTTGTGAATGGTAGAGACATATGATGAAAAGTACCACGTTCAAACCACGTGTTCTTTTTAGAATAATTGATGTAAAGTTGAATATGAGTAACATTTGTTGTTTTAAAAAAGTTAATATGTTTCGATTTTAATCTTTGCTCTTATCATATCGTAATACGTCTGGTCTTTTAATATTTTGTTCATAACTACCATCGTAACTAACAGTCTATAATATGTACATGTCAGTGAGCAAATATTATATAAACCTAATTAAAACATTACTTAAACATGGTTAAAATATTACATAAATCTGATTAAAACATCACTTGAGGAGGGTAAACTGTTGGAGGAATATCAAGTGATTGGAGAGAATTGTGGATTGAGGAGGAAGAAATTGCATTAAGGTAGCGTTTGATATTATAGAATGAAAGGGAGAATGAAATGGATAATTACAAGGTAACGAAAAATAGTGTGTTTGGTTGGTTAAAAGAATAGAATCACCCATTTCACAAGGCATTACAATCCCTCAAAACCATTCCATCCACCTCCCATGTTTTTTTTTTCATTTCATCCCTCATTCACCATTTACTAACAACACCATAACCACCACCACCATCGTCACCACCCACCACCGTCGCCCACCACCACCGCCGTCACCACCCACCACCGTCCCGTCGCCACCACCCATCGCACCCACTACCTTCACCTCACCACCACCGTTGCCACTAACCACCGTCACCCACCCATCGCCGCCTCTACCACCTGCCACCGTCACTCACCACAATTTCCTTTACCCACCATTATCGCCACCACCCACCACCACCGCCACCGCCGCCACCCACCATCATGACCATCCACCTTAAGCTTCCATCGTCGCCACCACCGCTACTGCCACATATCACCACCCACCATCACCGCCAGTGACCACCACACACTACTAACCACTGATTTTAATTCTTCGTCGTTTCCTGCCTATTCAACAACACAAAGTAATGTTTTGTTTCATTCTCACATGGTAACCAAACAAGACATGGAATGGTAATGATCCATTCTATTACCTTGTCCACTACATTACCTCGTCCATTCCATTACCCCATACCAAATAGACCCTAATATTGGCGTGGATAAATGTTAAGCATAATACGAGAGTTGCGAGCTCCTCCGGTCGGTTGCCCTTTTAGACTAACGTTTTAGCCGAATTTCTTGTGCTAGTCGGTGAAACACACCGCACTTGTGATTCACTCTTGCATAAGTGGTTGGATCTCAAAGCTAAGTGTGAAAGTTGTGAAAAGATGTTTAAATTAACCATGGAAGAAGAACCTAATCAAGCCGAAGACATGGAACAGAGATTATTGGGGATTGGCACTTTGACTCTAACCCATATAAATAGCTGCAACAAAACTAATTTGGCAACCTCACACATGCAATTAGTCAATTAGATGATCGATCTACTCCGGATATTACAACTTAACACCTTCAAGGCTTCAACTCCCATATCATTGTGTTTTGTTTTTTTCTATTCCTACATATGTGTATATTATTGAGCATACTTTGTTTGACTTCCTATTATTGAAGATTCTTCATTTAGCTTTTAGTTTTCTAATGGATGATGTATGCCATATGGTATTTGTTATTTTCATAAAAGACAACTATAATCATCTCCTTTTAAGGTAGTTTAACAAAAATAATAAATTGAAAGGTTGCAGTTTTTTGGAACTAGCAGCCAACCCATTTTTAGAAAAAGATTATTAATTTATCCGATTTCATCAACCTTTTTGATATATAATTGAAGATATTAAATTATTAAATCCAACATAAAGTATCTGTTTAATTATTGCTTGGAAACATGGGTCATGTTGTTTTACTTTGCCATGCAGATAAAAGAAATACCATCTTCTTCAAGCCAACCAAACTTTAAAACCCTATATAAACACAAGAAAACCCGAAGAGAAGCACACATCTAGCTAGATAGACGTCCGAAATAATGGACAAGAAGCAAATAGCCATAATCGGAGCCGGTATAGGTGGTCTCCTTGCTTGCAAATACTGTCTCTCCAAAGGCTTCAACCCGATTGTCTTCGATTTCGGATCCGAAATCGGTGGCGTATGGGCTCGAACCATCAAAACCACCAGGCTCCAGATACCCAAAGCCACCTATCAGTTCTCAGATTACCCATGGCCGGATTCGGTCACCGATGAGTTCCCTACACAACAACAAATGATCAACTACATCCGATCATACGCCAAAAACTTCAACCTCACACCCCACATCAAGTTCCATTCGTTAGTGAAGAAAATCAGCTACGACGGACCCTCATCGAATGCATGGTCGGCTTGGAATGGTACTGGAGAGGCGTTTTTGCCTGAAGGGAAGTGGAATGTGAATGTGGAGGACACTAAGATGGGCACCATGCAGGTTTATACGGTGGATTTTGTGATTTTATGTGTGGGAAGGTTTAAAGATGTTCCTAACATGCCCAAATTTCCTGATGGACAAGGGGTGGAAGTGTTTAGGGGTAAGGCGATTCACTCGCAGGCGTTCGCGGAGATGGATCATGACGCGGCTGAAGAGATGGTGAAAGGGAAGAGGGTTGTCGTTGTCGGGTTTGGGAAATCGGGGCTTGATATTGCGAGGGAGTGCGCATCGATTAATGGTATGATGTAACTTAAGTTTCTTTCACTACTAGAAAACTGAGTCGTTTTTCGTAATATTGGTGCAAAAATGCGTTAGGAACTGGCTTTAGAGACATTTTTTCTAAGGAAAAATGGTTTCGAGAAACAATTTATTACACATTTCTAACAAAAATGTTTTTACATGCTTTTAGGTCCGGAACATCCATGCACGGTAGTGTACAGACGTGACCATTGGAAGCTATCGAACTGGTTTCCATTTGGAATCCCGTTTGTGAATTTCATCTTCAGTCGTTTCATAGTGCTTATGGTTCATAAACCCGGCGAAGGTTTTCTACTTAGTCTTCTCGCCACGTTACTCTCACCTGTGGTAAGTTAAAACCAAAAAAAAAGTTTTAACTTTTAAGCAAATTTGATATTATTAATAATGCAAATTATGACTCTCTAGTCGATAATAATCCGTACTGACAATTTAAATAGTGACATAACAAGCTTTCATTTTCGTTGCTAAAACAACCACACTCACATGATCATTGTAGATTAAATTTACACTTGATTTTCACTCAATTTTGCTCACATAGAAGATTTTGCACATTCTTTATGAATAAAATCGAGTGAAAATCAAGTGTAAATCATGATGATTACGTAAGTGTGATTAACCTTAATAACGAAAGTGAAAGTCTAGAGTAACTCGATAGCAAAACTGGTGAAGTTGTCATTATAGATTATTAAAAGCAAACACGTTTATTAAAATCCAATCTGTTTTTCTTAATAATATCTCATGTGATTACAATAGCGGTGGGGAATGTGGAAACTTGTGGAAAGCTACGCTAAAATGACACTTCCACTAGCCAAGTTTAATATGGTGCCACAACAAGGCATCTTAAAAGACACGAGCTCAGGTTTGCTAGCGTATTTGCCTGACCCTGATGACTTCTTCGATGCGGTCAACAAAGGAAGCATCAAGTTGCAGAAAACTCCAAGTTTTACATTTAATGAGAAAGGCATCTGCCTCGAAGACGACGACGAAACGCAGATAGAAGCAGACGTTGTTATTTTTGCTACTGGATTCGACGGTGTAGAAAAGATCAAAAATATTTTTGAATCACCAACATTTGGTCATCACATTGCAGACTCACCACGAGTCGGTCTATACAGGTTCATCACTGAATTAATTAATAGGAACATTACAAAAATGCATGTTAAAGTTCGAATTACGAAAATGGTGGTGGTTAACTTTTATTTTTACTAAATTAAGAGGGTGTTTGGGATTGAGTTTGGAAATGCAAAAGTGTTTTTTGTCAAAAGTGTTTATTGACTTATGATTTTTTAAAAATGAGTTTTAAAAAAAAAAAGTGTTTGGATTAGCTTTTCGGATGAGAAACGTCAAATAATCAATAGATTGCGTTTTTTTAAGGTTTTCGGTTAACTTATTATGAATATTGGTTGTATGGGGGGTAGATTTGTAATTTTTTTCTAAAAGTCAAAAGCCAACAACCAGGAGTTCTAACTTCTCAAAAACAACTTTTCCACCCTTAAAAGCCAAAAGCCAAAAGTCAAAACAAAAAGTGCTTTTGGGTTACACAAACAGCTTATTGACTTATTGGCTTTTTGGCACCCTTAAGGCTGCTCGGAGTGGGGTGGGAAGGGGGGTAACACCGCCGCAAGGTGGCGTGGGAGGGGCGGGAATGGGGCTAGCGTGGGGGGGTGGACCGGCGTGGGGCTTGGGGTGGGGGTGAGGTGTCATGTTATGATTGACCAGTTTTTTTTTTTTTTTTTTTTTTTTTTTTTTTTAACTTTAACACAATATAATATTATTTCCTTCCCCCCTTCCACTCCCCACAATTTTTCCCCCCACATGGGTCCCACAAGTGCCACATGGCGCTTCATCCCCCTCCCACTCCGAGTAGTCTAAAAGCCAAAAGCCAAAAGTCAAAACAAAAGGTGCTTTTGGGTTACACAAACAGCTTATTGACTTATTGGCCTTTTAGAAAAGCCAATAAGTCAATAAATAGTTTTGAAACTCAATCCCAAACACCCTCTAATTGGAAAAGCCAATAAGTTATTTTAAAACTCAGTCCCAAACACCCTCTACTTGGTTATTGACCCAAAAAAAAAAAAAAAAAAAAAAAACTTCGAAGATTACACAGATGGGGCGTAAATAAGGGAGGTGAGTGTTCCCCACGCACCAACACTTAGGGGTTAGGGCTAGGAGTGTAAATGGCACGTAGCAGCTCGGGATCGGCTCGGTAAAAAGCTCGAACGAGCCGAGCCTTAACGAGCCCGAGCCTGAAATATGGCTCGTTTAGTTATCGAGCCCGAGCTCGAGCCCTAGATACAAAGCTCGATTGGGCTCGCGAGCCTAATCGAGCCTTAACGAGCTAGAGCCCGATCCCGAGCCCGAGCCTAAGTTATAGCCTTAACGATTGGGCTCGCGAGCCTAAGTTATAGCCGAGCTTTTGCGAGCTCGAGCCGAGCTTTGAGCTCGTTTGAGATTCTCAAATCACCTCGAGCCGAGCTCGAGCTTTGGATTTTGCTAGCGAGCCGAGCTCGAGCTCAAGATTGTAGGCTCAAACCGAATCGAGCTCGAGCTCGAGCTTCACAAAACCTTAACGAGCCCGAGCCGAACCCAGTCAGGCTCGGGCTCAGCTCGGCTCGTTTACACGCCTAGTTAGGGCCTTGCCTTTTCTCTTTCTTTCAATCTTTCAATTTTTTTTTATTTTTTATTTTTTTATAATTTTAAAGCTCCTGAATGTCCCAATACGTTTATTGATGTGAGGACAAAACCCACGTGATCTACGTTGAAGGTCTTTGCCTTTCCCCTATGACTCAGTGTAGTCAAACAGTCACAACTCACAAGATCCAAATGTGGCGCAAGCTATATTTATTTTATTTTATTTTTTAAATCAGGTTTTATTAATTTTAAATCTTTAAATTATTTAAAAAAAAAATCTGAGTTTTAATAAATTCAAATTTTAATATTTTGAATGGCAAGAATTTTAATCATGATTTATGTTTATAAACAGTTTACAAAAAGTTATATATATATATATATATATATATATATAGAGAGAGAGAGAGAGAGAGAGAGTTTAATTTTAACGATTTTAAGCTTTTAAATGGTTAAAAAATAACTTTTAATATTTCTATAATATAAATTGTTTTCTAAAGGTAAATTTGTTTAATATTTTTTTGAAATTTTATTTCATTATGATAAAGGTTTTAAATAGTTGAACATTTAAATATTTTTAAATTTGGATTTAGTAAACTTGTTAATGAATAAAATTTAAGCTATAAGTATATTTGGTTTTCATTAACTTAAATACTTAATTAAATAATAAAAAAATGGTATTTTATCAAAAAAAAAAAAAAAACTATTATTCTTTGTCCCCATTAAGGGGATTGATATCCTAATGGTAAATTGACGCAATGCAATAATATTGGTGGGTGATGATAGAAGACTAAGGGAATGTTGAGTTCGATTTTTGAGCTAGACGGGTTTTACCGGTAATTTCATCGTCGTGTCTACGAGCAGATGGGTTACCGGGTTTCCCTAGAATTAGTGTTTGACAACTCAGATACTTGAATTTGTCGAAAGGGTGTCCCTAGAGTGCTCAGGTTTGATTTGTTAGCCGTTGTTTTTTTTTTTTTGACACAACGCAAGAATATATGCAAGATGGTAGAAACTTTTTTTTTTTAATAAAACTTAAAAGTAAACGACCATTATGTTAAACTACCTGTTATTTTCCCGTAATTATTTTGGATCCACCTCTAAAACTGAACATGTGTCTTGACAATATTAGTCAGTATTTTCACGGTATTATTTTTATTCGAGAGCTAATTTTGCAACTGTTTTGTTTTTCTTCAGCCGCAAATTATAGTTTTGTAGGAGTGCGTAAATGAGTTGTAGAATCCGTACTATTTATCATCTAATTTAGTTTGCTCATCAATAATATAACCTCTTTTTTTTTTTAATCAGGGAATGCATTCATCCACGTATACCACAACTAGCCATAATTGGATTTTCTGATGGTATTTCAAGCCTTTACACCTCTGAAACAAGGTGTAAGTGGCTTGCGGCACTTCTAGAAGGTTCGTTTAAGTTGCCTAGTATTAATGAGATGCAGAAAGATATCGCGAGATGGGATGAATATATGAAGCAATCATCTGGTGAATACCATTATAGGTCCTTTCTTGGTGCATTTGAAATTTGGTACAATGATCAACTATGCAAAGATATGGGTGTGAATCCTATGAGAAAAAAAGGACTCTTGGCTAACCTATTTGAAGCTTATGGTCCCATCGACTACGCTCAAATATGAACCCAACATCACCAATGGTCCATCCATTATAAGAGACAATGTATGTTTAAGAGTTCAACTTGATCCATAATTCCATTTGCATGTGTACCTAGTAACTTATTATCAAGTGTTCATTATGATATGTTTAGGTATATATGCTAACTAGTTTTTATCCCGGGAGCGTAATATCTAATATAACATAATAAAATATATTATTATTATTATTATTTTAAACAAATCTCTGGCATAAGTTATCATATTCAAATATAGCCGGGGTATAAATCTAGTGCCCTTACAAATGAATTCGGAAGTTTGTAATCGATCATTCTAAAAAGAACTAACATGAAATAAGAAAAAAAAAAAGTTAATTATTGAAATATCGAACGCATTGGTCTAAGGGTTATGTGATGCGTTAAAAAATTCATGGGTATATGATCGGGTATGTAGTTCGGGTATTTGGGTATGTTGTTTCGGGTAATCGGGTCGAGTATCACCTAATCCCAGACCCGACCCAAACCCGCAATTTTTTTTAAACTAATCCCAAACCCGACACAATACCTGTTGGGTTACAAACAATAGTCATTTTTGGTGTAATTTTTTTCTTTAAAAAATCTCGTATATAAAAGATATTAACGTTTAAAAGTTATGGGAGGAAATATGAGAGATAAAATAATAAAGTTTTAATATTTAGATTTAGTAGATTAGGTTAAAGATTATAATAGATTAGGTTAAATAATATTTATTTCTTTTTTTTAATTGGTTTAAAGTTGTCACATCACATCCTATGTGCCATCTCTCAAATGAGAGATTGCATAAGAGTATGACATGTAGGATTAATCCCTTTGCAATATATATATATATATATATATATATATATATATATATATATATATATATATAGATTAATCAGGTTTTGGTCAATCATCTTTTGGAGAAGTGACAGCCCCATGACCTTCTAATGTGAAGGTTATGGATTGGAGTCTCACCTAAAGAAAAATTCTTTTAGATTGAGTAAGAGGTTTTATCATAGTGGGCCTTCGGACGATTGGTTTCCTTTGGAATGATGGGGGCCGGTCACCAACGCTGTTTGTGTCCGCAGGCCACTACTAGAAAAGGGGCTCTTTTGCTACAAAGTTTTCTTGCGGAAAAAATACGTCACAAAGTTTGACAAAATTACTACTAATTTGTGACGACAAAAAAACACTTATTTTTTTTAGACAAATTTGCTACACAATAGCGACCAATACAGTAAAAATTGCTTAAGAAATGCGTAGGAATTGCATCACAAATTTCCCACACCATATTTTCGTAAGAAATACGTTGCAAATTGCGTAGTAAATGTGTAGTAATTGGTTTTTGATTACATTTTTAATCAAAAACAAGTTTCAGTTCGGAAAATTATGGAGGAAATCAAGGTCATGAGCTACTTGTGGGTCATAAATCGTGCAAGAATGACGGATATGTCTTGGGAGTCTTGATGTAGATTCGATGCCATTAAAATGAGCCATTTTTGGATTTTATTTGTTTTGGCCTGTTATGTTTTTGTTGTCGGGTTGTTGTTTCGGACTTTGTATCCCGGATTTCGTTTGATAGCTTCTTGCTAGCTATGTGAATAAAGTTTCGTTGGCCGTTTAAAATAAAATAAAGTTAAATAAAATAAAATAAAATAAGTGAATAAATTTTTTTTATTCGTGTTTGTTGGTTTATTAAATAAACGAACTTTTTGCCAAAAGTTTACGAATAGTCAATAAATATTCAGTTCATTTACAAGCTAGCATACTTTTTACTTTTTTAGCAATATTAAATTTTCCTCCGTAGAAGTTTAAATCTTTTAAAATCTTTCATAAATAGAATCAACATCAAAGAGTAATAATTAATGAACTTAAATAAAAAAATAATCTAATTGACGAGGTATGGCCCAGACGAACCTGGCCCAAACCTCAAAACCATAAGCCCAAACAATAGAAAGCCCACCGACTCTACAAAGTCAGACCGGTCAACACAGGTCAAACGTATTAAATAAGGAGCTGGTCAAAAGGCTAATTCAGCGAGGAAACAATCATGCAAGGATTGTCTCCCCTCGATAGGCAAAAGAACAACTATAAAAGGAGTGGTAAAGGTAAAGGACGATCATACACAATCTCTACACTCAACTCACATAAATATTATCTCTTAAACAAAGCAGATACTTATTCTCACGCCGGAGGGTGGTCACAGGATTACCCCCAATCCTGTGGCGAGTCCTAACGGTGTTCTGTTTTACAGGCTTCATACCCATTGTTTTGAGACGAGTTGGAAGGAATTCCCTTTTCTGTATCAGATAGAAGATTCAGAGCACCCCAACCAGGTTCTTACTTCTTCATTGGCGCCATCCGTGGGACGGAAACAAGGCAGAAAGGCATTCTTTCTACTCACAAAAAAAATGATGACCAACAATGCATCTCTGCGCGGAATCACGTCTGGAGTTCAGGAAAGGCCGGGAGAGGACCGTCAATCACCGGAACATGTCGACGAAGAGATTCTGATGGAACAACCCCCGGGGTTCACATCCCCCCCGGGGACGCAAAGCGGGTTCCGGCCCACACTGTGACACCGGTCCCCTCCACACCACCTTTCATCGGACCAATCCCAACTAACACATACTCGCGACCAACCACGACGCCCATGGCAATGATGGGGGTCTCTTCCGCTCCGGGAACCACTTCATGGATGATGGCTGCGTCAACCTTACCGCTTTTTTCGGCTGCTATGAACGCGCCCCTAGCGCCCGTTTCAATGCCGATGTATTCCCCAATAACTCCCGGAAATCAGCCATACTTCCCGCAACTACCTATACCCCCTTACGGATACATGTACCCTCCAGTAGCAGGAAATCCCTACCCGTATGGCTTTCCCTACATGTACCCGCCAACACAATCCATGCCCTTGGGATTAGGGAATGGCACCCAGACTTCCAGACAGGATAGAGGAGTGTCTTACGAAGGGGCGGGAACAAGGCTATCATACGAGGACACGCCAGCCCTCACCCAACCGTTGCCTCATACGACACAACCTGGCCGGGTAGACACGACTCGCGCACGGGCCCCAGACCATCGAGAAGAGGGGGATGATGAAGATCTTACTCGCCCCTATCGTCCCCCGGCAATGGTCACATACTCTAAGTTTACTGCCCGGATAGCTAACGCACCACTCCCTCAAAACCTAAAGCTGCCGTCAACTGTGGGAAAATACGACGGGACAGGTGATCCAGACGATCATTTGAGCATTTTTGAGTCGGCTGGACGATCGAAAGATTGGCCCATGCCAGCTTGGTGCCATATGTTTGTTCAAACTCTCATTGGGGCAGCCCGGGTCTGGTGGGACAGCCTTCCAACGGGGTCGGTATCCAATTGGAAGGAGATCGTAAAGGGTTTCTCCCAACAATTCAGCCAGCAGAGAAGACATACGAAATACAGGGATGAAGTGATGCACATCCGACAGAGGGATAATGAATCAATGGAACATTTCATAATCCGATTTAACAAAGAAAGACTGCAGATCCCCGGTCTGACGGAGGAATTGGCATGCACGGCTTTCACCATGGGAGTAAATGATGACGGCCTTTTGCGAAAGTTACACGGCCCCACAGGCTATCCGCAGACCATGGACGAAATGATGACTATCGCGAAAGCCTACGTGAAGCAAGAAAAGTCCATAGCCATGAATCACGCTGTACGAAAAAAGCAAGAGGTAGCGAAGAGCCAGGAAGCTCCCAGGGAACACCAGGGCCACAAAAACAGAGGACGCTCGGAAAGGCACCCATATTCTCGCAATGATACACGGGAGGATCGGAGGGATGACAGGCGAAGGTCTGAAAGGTCACAAGATACTTTTGCAGGAAAGGGAGAGGGCTCGTCTAGGCCTAAATTCGAGTACCCGGACCTAACAAAGACACCCCTCCAGATACTGGAGTCTGAAGACCTGAAGTTTAATACCCCCCGCCAGATGAAAGATTCACCGTCCCAGGACAAATCCAAATATTGTGCTTACCACAAAGGAAACGGTCACGAGACAAACGACTGTTTTCAGCTGAAGAAGCAGATTGAGTATTTCGTCAGGACAGGAAAGCTAGCCCACCTAGTAAGAGATATCAAGCCGGGCCCGTCTTCGGCCGGGACAGACAAAGCCGCGGGAAAAAGGCCTTGGGAAATAAACATGGTTAGATTCGAAACAAGGAATGATCGAAAGAGATCGTTTGAAAGAATCGAGTCGTGGATGAAAGCAACAATAACAATCCCACCTCATTATCAGATGTTGAGCATGGAAGCTTTAGTTATCTCAGCGGCAGTCGGCGACTACAGCATGAGAAGAATCCTCGTAGTCACGGGAAGCTCGGAGGACATTATATACGAACCATGCTTCCGGCGCATGCGCCCGGAGGACCAGAGAATGCTTGAGCCTGCCAGAGGACCTGTCCGAGGGTTCACAGGAGAAAGCATCGAACCTTTGGGACAACTAACGTTCCCCGTCACGATAGGGGACGGACGGAAGGAACGGACCGTGTTAGTAACTTTCCTGGTCATCCCGGCTAACTCTCAATACAATGTGATCATGGGGCGGTATACCCCGGGGAAAATAGACGCGTTGGTTTCTACGGCCAGAGGTTTCATGACGTTTCCAACTCCTCAGGGGGTAGTGACAGTATCCGGAGATAAAGCCTGTGCAACAACAGATCGCAAATCATTCCGTCAAGCACCCACGGGATTAGTCAGACCGGAAAGGTGGGTATTGAACACAGAATACCCGGAGCAAACAGTAACGATAGGGGATACCCTATCCGCAGCTGCACGTGAAAAGCTCAAACAGGTACTGAGAAACAACATAGACATATTTGCTTTCAAGCATGCAGACATGACAGGAATAGCAAGATCAAGGGCGGAACATAGGCTGTCCACCTATCCATCCATTAAACCTGTCACACAAAAAAGACGGAGCATGGCTCCTGAAAGAAGAGCAGCAGTGGTCCAGGAGGTGAAAAAGCTAGAGGAAGCAGGAATTCTGAGGAAGACGAGATACCATACTTGGGTGGCGAACCCGGTTATGGTCAAAAAACATGATGGGACGTGGAGGATGTGCGTAGATTATAAAGATCTGAACAAAGCATGTCCAAAGGACGCATATCCACTACCAGAAATAGACCTCAAGGTGGACGCAGTAGCACCGTATAAGTTCAAGTGCTTTTTGGACGTGTACAAAGGTTACCACCAAATCAAAATGGCACGAGAAGACGAGGAAAAAACGGCGTTCCACACTGACGCCGGTATATATTGCTATACGAAGATGCCTTTTGGGCTGAAAAATGCAGGAGCCACATACCAGAGGTTGATGGATCAAGCGTTTGAAAAACAAGTCGGTCGCAATCTGGAGGTCTATGTTGACGACCTCGTCATCAAAAGTTCCACCGAGGAAAAGATCATGGCCGATATCGAGGAAACCTTCAAGACGCTACGGGAATACAATATCAAACTCAACCCGGAGAAATGCTCTTTTGGGATGGAGGAAGGAAAATTCCTCGGGGTGGTGATCACAAAAGACGGGTTCCGGGTAAATCCCGAGAAGATCACGGCTATAACCAGCATGCCGTCCCCTAAAACACTGAAAGAAGCCCAAACGTTGAATGGGAGGTTAGCCGCCATTAACCGATTCCTAGCAAGACACGCGGAAAGATCCCTTCCCTTCATATCAACACTAAAAGAATGCCTAAACAAGAATAGGTTCAGATGGACCGAGGAAGCGGAAAAAGCGTTTCAAGAAATGAAGGTATTTGTCAGCAACTTACCGGCCCTCACAGCCCCAAGACCCGATGAAACATTAAAGATGTACTTAGCAGCCGGACACCACGCGGTCAGTGCGGTCCTTTTGGTGGAACGGGAGAAAATTCAAACACCAGTGTACTACATCAGCCAGGTCCTCTCGGATCCTGAAGGAAGATACCCCACGTTGGAAAAACTGGTCCTGGCCCTGGTTCATGCATCCCGGCGCCTACGCCGGTACTTCCAAGGGCACAAGATCGAGGTCCTGACCGGCTATCCTTTGGCACAGGTTTTAAACCGGCCCGAGGTTTTAGGAAGACTGGCAAAATGGGCTATTGAACTAGGGGCTCATGATATATCATTCAAAAAGAAAACAACCATCAAGGGGCAGGTAATCGCGGATTTCATGGCGGAAATCCCGGAAGGAGAAGAGGTGCAGGTACCAAAAGACAGCAGCGCGACCACGACGGATGATAACGACCCAGCATGGCAGTTACACTGATGGGTCATCTAACAGCAAAGGATCAGGCGCCGGACTCGTGTTGGTTAACCCGGAAGGTGCGAGATCCTTACACGCACTGCGATTTGAGTTCGATTGCTCGAACAACCAATCAGAATACGAAGCACTCCTGGCTGGTATGCGGTTAGCATTATCAATGGGGGCCAGAAAGGTGGATGCCCACGTTGATTCATTGTTAGTAAACAACCAAGTGAACGAATCATATGAAGCTAAGGATGAGATCATGGCAAAGTACTTAAGAATGACAAAAGAGTTGATGGCAAAATTTGAAAAAGTGACGTTAACTCATGTACGGCGGCACAAGAATGACATTGCAGACACCCTCAGTAAACTGGCATCCTCAGGGACGGAGGAAAACGTCCACATTGAAACCTTGCAACAGCCGGCAACCCGGGAAGCAGAAGTGCATACTGTTCACATGCAGGAAACATCGTGGATGACACCAATCCAGGAGTACTTAGAAAGGGGAATTCTCCCGGAAAACAAGGGAGAAGTAATGAAGGTGCGTACCAAGGCCTTACAGTACGAGATGCACGGGGGAGTGCTATACAGAAAATCATACTTAGGACCGGCATTGCGGCGTGTAACCCCGTCCGAGGCAAGGTTCCTGATACAGGACATCCATGCAGGGATATGTGGCATACATGCCGGCCCTCGGGCGGTGGTTGCCAAAATAACTAATGCAGGATATTTTTGGCCAGGAATGCACAACATGGCAGTAGAAGAGTTACAAAAATGCATCAGTTGCCAGAAGTACGCACCACAAACAATACGGCCCAAAAACAACTTAATTCCAGTCACGGCTGCCTGGCCATTCCAGAAGTGGGGGGTCAACTTAGTGGGGCCTTTCCCTTTAGCCCCAGGGAAGTTGAAATACTTGGTGGTTGCGGTAGACTATTTCACCAAGTGGGTGGAAGCAAAGCCACTGGCAAAGATCGAGGCTGCAAACATCAAAAAATTCTTGTGGGAGGATATCGTATGCCGTTTCGGTGTCCCGTTATACCTTGTAAGTGATAACGGAACACAGTTCACAGACAGGACAGTCAAAGAGTGGTGTAAAGAACTACACATCCAGCAGATCTTTACTTCTGTTGCACACCCACAAGGAAATGGCCAGGTAGAAAGAGCAAACAGAAGTCTCCTGGATGGACTAAAGAAGAGATTGGACGCGGAAGGAAAGTCCTGGGTGGACCAGCTGCCTCACGTGTTATGGGCTCATAGAACAATGCCAAAGACAAGTAACGGAGAAACACCTTTTAGCCTAACGTATGGCTCAGAAGCAATGATCCCGGCGAAGATCGGGATCCCTTCCCCGAGAAGAGATAGAAACGAAGAGGCTAACGAGGGACTAATCTGGCAAAACTTGGAGATCCTAGAAGAGCGCCGGGAGACAGCATGCATCAATGAAGCACGATACAAACGGCTCTTGGAAAAGTACTATAACAAGCGGGTGCAGGAAAAAACATTCAAAATCGGAGAGTTAGTAATGAGAGATAACGAGGCAAGCAGGTCCGAGAAACAAGGGAAGTTGGGACCTAACTGGAAAGGTCCGTACCAGATAGCAGAAGTGCTTGGAAAGGGAGCATATTCTTTGAAGCAGTTAGACGGGGAACCAATCCCCCGGACATGGAACGCGGCATAACTAAAAAAATGTTATGTCTAAACAGATACGGACAATGTATAAGAAATTTGTGTTTTATGACAAAACACACTCTATGTAAACACCATCATAATCACGGAACACCGTGTTAATAAAACGCCTTTTACGGCATACATTAGTTACATATTCTTTTTTACATCCAACTATGATATTCAAAAAGTCATAAGCATGACATTGACAAAAATAGGGGGCAGGACAAAAATCCACATGCCACTTCCCTACAAAAATGTTAAAACACAAAAATGGCCTCACAAGCACACATAATCTTCAAAGCCTACCATCCAGGATAGCTAACACCTCCCAAGGAGAGTACAGCAACTCCTCCTCCTGAAAAGGATGAGGAACTGGATGGTCAGGAAAGTCTTCAACGTCTTCAACAAGAGGATCTCCATGGTCATCAGCACGACCGTCATCGCCTACCAAAATGATAGGACCTGCAGGAACAGGAGCCTCTGGCACATGAACAACCCCCTCCGGGTCAGGAACTTCAGGGATCTCCCCAGCCGCATCAAGATCATGAACAGGCAGGGGAGCTTGGTCGTTCTCACCATCCACGTCAAAAAATAACTTCCGTGGACCACGGGAATATACCTTCCCATATCTACGAGCTGGAACATAGTCAGCATACCTAATATTAAACTCCTCAATGGCAGCTACACGAGCATCCATCTCACGAGATTGCTGATACAACATCTGAAGAGCTTCGACAACATCAAGCTCTCTTGACAGCTGTGTAACAGAAACTGAACGGCGTGCCATAGAGAAGAAAAGAAGCAAGAAACAAATTTTTCTTTTTGAACGAAAATGGTAAAAAGGTGAACGGTTTGATAAGTTAAGTGACTTATATAGCCCCTTTTTTGGGAAGATCAAAAGATACGCTTTTAATGCAACTGACACAAATATCTGTGCAATAGTGCAAAAGGCGACTCGATTCGACAGATAATCATGACATGCAAAAGGTAATTAATAACCGTCACTTCGTTGTCAGCAAAAAGTAATGATATCTGTGACAGGTGGCACACACACACACACCACATATTCATAACACATGTAACATACAAAATAATTATGTTCAAACAAAAAAAAAAAAAAAAAAAAAAAAGAAGATAGTTCTTCAGTCTTGACTAGGGGAAGAAGCTATAACATCGGACAAACCTTTGACAAAAGGCTCGAGCAAAGCACGAAGAGAAGAAATCCCATCATCACCTACGTGGCTGCTCAGCTGGGATATGGGCTCTAGAGAATCACTGCTCAGTGCCTGCATAGAATCAGCAATCCGGGTCCCGACCTCCTTCTCTTGCTCAGTTGGAGGAGGCACCTTCTGACCAACAAGACCAAGACCGTTCCCATATGTGAGCCCGCCAAGATACCCGGATTCCGTAGCAACCTCATAAAAAGTGTTAATACGATCTTGGTAGGTCTGACTAGTCCGGATAAAACGCCAGGCAGCGGGTATGCCCCGGGATATCAACCGGTCACGATCATCCCGGGAACGATCCAGCTGAGATTGGAGAGAACACTACTACAAAAATACCATTCCTTGACACTTTTTTTATGACATGCCCCATTTAATGACATGCAAAAGTGCATGTCATAAAAAAAATGTCATCTTTGCAAAAAAGTGATAATTTCTTGACGTTTTTTTATGCATGTCAATAATTTTCCGTCATAAAATAAAAAAGCATGACGGTTTGAATGAGCGTGTCATGGTTTTCTGTCAATTAAAATCTCAAATCATTTAACTCCCTCGCGTCTTCCCCTCTCTCAAATCAAACCCATATCAAACCCTAATCAAACCCATCTCCCTCACAGCAATCCATACCATTCCCACCTGTGTCTCGAGTAAAACCTGTGTCTCCTGTAAGGAAACTTCGATATTCTTGATAGAAGCAGGAGGAGGAGGAGAATAAGGAACTTGAGAAGCCTGTTCGGAAAACGAAGCGTGCGAAGGCCTCAAAACGGGAAACTGAGCCGGAGTTCTTTGATGACCAGCGTGAATTGTATAATTTATGTGTTTTTCATGTGGTGTATGTTTTTTATTGGTGTTGGTTGATTGACATGTTAGATCCGTAATGCTTGGTTAATGTTGTGGTTAGGGTTGGAAATAAACAGTTAGTTTGACGAGTGTAGACAGTAATACATAGAATCAAACAGAACGTAGTTCTAATAATTAAGTGGTTGATGTGTTATATCGGTAATGTTTGGTTGATGTTGTGGTTAATATGTTCCGTTGATTGATATTGGGCTAAATTATTGGTCGATTGGTTGTTTTATCAAGTTAGGGTTAGAAATAGGTTGTGAAGTTGAATATAAAAAGAGTTTGTTTGAAGAATAGAGACAGAGAATTTAAACATATAAGTTAATTTTAGCAATTAACTGGTTGATTTGTGAGATTTGTAACGCTTGATTGCTGTTAAAACTATGAGGTTATATGATTTATGAGAATATTTGGGTGTTTTCGTGTTGAACTGGCGTGAGTTGTTGATGTGAACTAGTTGATTGGTATTGAACTGAATAAGTGCTTAATTGACTGTCTAATAAGTGTTAATTTATTCAGTTTTTGAATTATGATATTATATTTTATGAACTATTATGTGTTGTGAAGAATTGTGCTTGAGGAACTGCTCATGCATGGCATATGCAAGTGCTGATATTAGTAAGGTAGTCGGTTGCATTACATGGTAAGGGGACATGATCGATACGAGAACGTTTTCAGATGGGGGCCAATCTTTTTATATCCGGGTTGATGCAGAGTGTGGAGAGGGCTAGTAATAGGAAATACCTTGGATGGTCACTGTTCTTAACCAAAGATCCACGTAAGTTTGATTATTGTTTGTTCTCATTGTTATGTCGCTTCTATTTAAGTCTGTTTCCATATGTTTTAAGCAGGGAGTGTGATATCTTATAGAAATAAAGACGGCCATGACTGTGGTGGTATTGCAACTGCTTCTCAGCAGGTGGTGCCACCTAGTGGGGATGCAACGCCACTGATCTTCAAGGTGTTCACATGTTTTGAATTACAGAAAGCCACGTGTAGCTTTCATTGTGATTGCTTCCTTGGAGAGGGTGGTTTTGGGAAGGCTTTCAAAGGGTGGTTGGACAGGGTAATGTACACCCCACAGAAGGCTGGTTTTGAGCTTCCTGTTGCCATCAAGAAGTTAAAATCTGAAAGTATGCAAGGAGTCAAAGAGTGGCAGGTTTGCTTGTTTATCTGTCTGTTGCTTTCTTTACTGTCACTTTTGTTATTTTCGGTCTTACATTGACATATGTTGGAAAAGGCATGCATGAATTATTTAGCATGTTCTTATGCTTGGATTACTCGACTTGTATGTTCCTTTCTACAGGCTATAAATTCTTAGACAATGATTTTTTCAGTAAATAAAAACGTTTCTTTTTATATGACATATAAAGTTTACCGTTAAACATTAGGATTTTGAAGACAGCTTTATGTTACAATGACCGTTAATATTTCCTGACCTTTGGGGAAAAAAATTAAATTGTGAATTCTATGTGTTTTTATGTGACGAATTTCCAGTGTTGCTTGATATGTGCAGGTTTAAAAAGGCAAAAGTTTCGGATTGTTACACGAGGACAGGAGATAATATAAGCTGGGAGATACGATGGTCTACTAACCCGACTACAGCCTTGGAACTTGCTGAGTGGGATCGACTTCCTGCGCTGCTGCGACAAAAGACAATGGGGAGACAAATGGACAGTTGGAACTGGTTATTTTTGGATAGAAAACAAGAGCTAGCAGTAAAACATGTGAGACGGGCGCTTCAGGAACAAATCCAGCCGCAAAGTTCACATTTCAAGTGGAGTAAATTACAATACCAAAAGTGAATTATTTTGCTTGGAAGGCGATTAACTATAAAATACCATCTGCCGAGGCACCTACGGTTATGCGGCTCCTGAGTATGTGGCTATATTTTAGACTTTTAGCAGGAGTCAGTTCTCATTTTTGGATTAAATTAGTTGTATTCCTTTACATTCTACACTCTTTTGAATTTAATTAGGGGTTTTCACTAAAAATTACGAAATAGTTTGTGTGATCACTTATTCACTTTCCTAATTGTAAATTGTTGGATTTAGATAAAAGGTTAAAATGATAAAATAGTAACAAAGTTTCATACTGTTTTACTTTCATTACTTTAAGTTTCATATTATTGAACTATTGTGAAATTTTTTAATGATCGGTTAAACTAAACTGTTTACCAGAAACTTGGTATATGTAGTTACTTTTTTCTCACTCAGTGTAAACAGTTACTAAGATTTTTATATAAAAGGAACGATGTGAAAATTGAGTGACCTACAGGGCACATAGTAATGAAACATGCTTATTTTGTGGACACATTTTTCCTTGGATTAAGAATTAGATAATTTTTTCTGAAATGTTCACTATGATATTTAAAGCTTCAATGTTTATGAAATAGTAACAGATACTCTCCTTTGTTTTTTTATTTTTACATGGTCTATAAATTATAATGATAGTGTCAATTTGCGATCACAGGTCACTTGTATGTCAAGAGCGATGTTTATAGTTTTGGAGTGGTAATGCTTGAGATTATAATAGGGTTATGCCTAGGTTCGCCTCGAGGCTTACGCCTAGGTTCGCCTCGTGAGGCGAAGGGAAAACGCCTCGAGGCTCGTTTCCGTTCTTTTAAACTTTGGATCTAGGAACTCCATTCGAAATTTATAAAACTTTTTTTTGGTAAGTTTTACTTATGAGTGTTGTGCCTATTGAAGTGTCTAGAGAGATCTAGGTTCAGAGACTGAGAATTTTGATTAATTTCATTCAAAATTAATGATGCAGCCACAGAAGTGCACTTGGAAGCTAATGCTAGATATGCTCTTATGGCTGCAGTCAAACAAATAAGTAGTGATCATTCTGTTACTCGCGAGATCAGTACAGTTAGTATAAAGCCAGATTATACAGGTACATTCATTTTAAAGTATTTTTAACCCGGTCCAATTTCAAATTTGAGTTTAGAGATCCGGTTATCCTATCTACAGTTATGGTCCTCTATGATGTAGAGTGTTTAGGAATGTGCACAAGGAATTATCTTTTATGAGTGAATTGGCAATACATTGATGTTCACAGATGAATTGGCAATATATTATATACCTGCATTTTTTGTAGTGCAGCCTTGATAATTTACAGTTCACAGATGATATCTATTGGTTACGAAATGGGGATTTGTAATGTTTATTTAAATACTGCACACCTGTGTTGGGTTTTAAAAAGCGCGCCTGACGCGCGCCTAGGCACATTAACGTAGCCTAGGGCGCCTCAGGGCTTTGCGCCTACCCAATTCCCAAAGGTGTTGGGAATCCTTTAGAATCTACCTTCTTTTTATTTACCGTTTCAGTTTAAATACAATATATTGAGAAATGATGGTTACAGGTCAAGACATCCTTTTAGCAGCTCTTTAGTGAAAAGTTGGACTATCACTGAGGTAAGTCATGGATGGTTGTAGCTATTTTTTTTATTAGTAATTTATTAGGGCGAGTTATACATTTTCTATTGAAGCTTAGTGCTATTAAATACATATTTACATGCTGAAGGTGGAATGGGCTTAGTGTCACTGGCCATTGGAAAGGCTGCTAAGGAAGCTGGTGCCACCATTGTAGAGATTCAAGATTCAATGTAGTTATTCCTAGTGCATTTTTATTAATATAATGTTTGACACAAAGAATAAATAGCAACTGTTGAAAACCATTGATCAACGATTAACACCTTTTGAATGCTCACATACATGAGAATAAAAAACTTTTTTGATAATTGGCCGGCCTCAACTAATGTGTTAATTTTATTGTTGTCTCAGGTTGGGGGAGGAGCGGATCATTACGGGGATGAGAAGATGGATGTCGTATGCGAAGAATGGTTAGGCTACACCACGACATTTATTTTCAAAGGATCGAAACTTGTTTGAAGGCAATGTAATGTCGATACAATATATTTTTGTAAACGTTAAACGTTGTCTCGGATTAGTTTGTAATTAGATAAATATGGATTATATAATGAAATGATGTTTTTGTTATTAGTTTGCTAATTATTTTGCATATAATAAAATGACAATAAATCTAGGAGGGTAAATATGTAATTTTACAGGAATGTTTTTTTTTTTTAGATTAAAAAATTATGACACACAAAGAACGTCATAAAATTCTATCATAAAAACTGTCATAAAAATGTGTCATTAAAAAGTGTCATAATGCGTGTCAATAAATGTTGTCATAAATGTGTGTCATAAACAGATGACACACAAAAATATGTCATGTTAAATTTATGACACCGCCATCCTTGACATTCTTTTTCCTGTCATCAGACCCCTTTCTTGACACGCAATGCATGTCAAGAAAGGGTTTTTTTCTAGTAGTGGAAATGGCAAGATTCTTGGCAGCTTCGGTGGCATCCTCTGCTTGATCAGCACGGTCATTAGATAAACTCAGCTGCCTTTGACACTCATTAAGCTTTTCAGCCATAGCATCCCTCTCTTCCTCTAGACGTTTGATTCGGGACTCGAAAGTACTGAACTCGGTAGACAAATGTTTACACCTCTCCATCTCCGCCTGATTCCGAGCAATGAATTCTTTCTCAGTAGCAAGTTCTTTGGTCAATACATCAACCCGTCCTTCAAGACGAGAGATAATACCAGCCTGGGATTCATTGGCACGAAGAATTTCCAGTTTCTCCTCCATGTGCCCCGTAACCATACGAGCTTTATCCGCCTCAAGCTTGTCCACAGCAACCTGACGAGAGACCAACTGAACCTCAGCCTCGGACAACTGTTTGGCAAGCCTGTCATTCTGAGACAAAAGTGGTCCCTGTCTATCCCGGGCCTCTAAAAGGTGAGCAAGGTCTGATTGCCACCGGCGAAGGACTTCATATGAAGCAGCAGTGTAACTGGCACCAGCACCAAGAATGTTCTCGGCAAGTTGAGCATTATCCAAACCCTGCAAATAAGACCTTTCAGCTGGGGGGAAGGCATGCTCAGACCAATGACGAATGACCTCCGGATGGATAAGGCGGCTGGATTCAGCAATATGCCATTTAGGCACATAACATACATCTTTCAGGGACAGCCGCCAATTAATCCCGGGAACGTAGACGTTGCTTGGGATACCACCTGCATCATCAGACGACGAACCATCGGTCCTAACACCACCAGGAAACTGGATAGGGTTCTTTTGTACATCCCGAAGGAGCTGGGAAAAACTGTGACCAGCAGGAAAACCAGAAGCCACAGATGGACCTGCAAAAGAAAATACCGGCTTCAAGGGAATAGAGACTGGAACAGTAGTAGAGGGCAGAGAAGTTGCCACAGGAGTTACTGAAGCTGGGACCAACGTAGACAACGGAACCGAAGTAACAGCAACAGCAGATGCTGGAACAGACCTACCTGGAACACACGAGGAAACAGCAATAACCTCCTCAGAGCTACTCTCAGCAATAGGAATAACCTTGGAAACTTCAGATGTAGAAGCACCTCCGGAAGCAGAAGCAGAGGTGTCTACAGAAATCCTCTCACCTGCATAGAATGACTGAATTCAAGGAAGGAACTGGCAATACAAAGGCAACAAAAATAAATAAAACATGCTTACCAAGAGACTTTTGCTTCATCTCCAATAACTGTTGCCGCCTGGCTAAAAGGACTTCAGCATCCAAGGTCGCCGTGGCTTTCCTTTTCTTAGACTTGTCTTTCTTCTTCTCAACATTTCCCTCACCTTGAGGATGAGCAACATTGATGGGATTAGCATCAAGGGGATCAGGGATATTTTCATCAACACCTGTAGGCACGGTCTCCACGGTGGATGCGGACCGGCCAACTATCTGCTCGGAAGCAGAAACAATTGGACCTGGGATAAGAAAATTAGAAATAGTCTGGCTAAGAACATCAAGCTCATCCGGACCCAGAGGACGGTCATATTCAATCAATTGAGAAGAAACCTCCGCGTCCAGGACGTCAAAGTATTGCCAGGCTCCCTGATCTTCACGTTTGTACTTCGGGAACACAGTTTCATCCACCCATAACCGGCTCATACCAACAGCAACTAAAGCCCGCTCCGGAATAAAAGTACATTCTGTGGGATTGTTTGTCAGGGCAAGATATAACGGATCTTTCTCATAAACAGAAGGAAGAGGGCACTCATCAGTCAACTTAGACTTAGCCTCTGGAAATCTAATCGGAGTAGGAACAGGAAAAACACGTTCGTCAATATAAAAGAATTTCTTCCTCCAATCCTTATCCCGAACACTTTGAGGAAAGCTGTCAATGCAGGGCAAAGATCCAGGACGACGATCAAAAGTAAAGTATTCTCCTTTGAATTTCAATACATACAACACACGGAAAATCTCCAAAAGGGGTGCCCTACCCAAACCTAGGGCACAAAATTCAAAATGACGAATTTTAATTAAACTTAGGGGATGCAATTGGGAGGGGTGTACCTTATAATATGATAGGATAGCAAGAAGGAAATTGGTAACCGGCAAACGAAAGTGAGAAAAAGTAAAAAACTCGCCGTACAAAGTGATTTTCCCTTCCTTGAGGGGAAAGGCCCGATCATCCTTACCAGGAAGCACAGGCCCCCATTCCAACGGAACATGGTAATCACTAAGGAAAGAGGAGAAGGATGGCCAGTGGCAAGGAATGTCGGATACACTCGTAGCAACCCGTGAAGAACTAGCTTTAGGAGCCATGGAAGGATTAAACAGTGGAGCGAGAGAAAAATGAAAGGAATAAACCGTTCAATTGATGAAGGAAATAACGATTGGGTAAAGTTGAAGGAAGTTTAAAATTCAAATATATAGAAACGCCACATGTCAACTCCCTACACACTTAAAACTTATTAAATAGAGAATTGATGTGACGGTTATAGCCATGATTACATCACGTGCTATTAACCAATATATCAGGAATACAGAACAAACCCAAAACTTTTTTCTTTTTTATTTTTAAGTCTAGTAACAATCACATGTTCTTATCACTAGACTGGGGGGACATGACGAGGTATGGCCCAGACGAACCTGGCCCAAACCTCAAAACCATAAGCCCAAACAATAGAAAGCCCACCGACTCTACAAAGTCAGACCGGTCAACACAGGTCAAACGTATTAAATAAGGAGCTGGTCAAAAGGCTAATTCAGCGAGGAAACAATCATGCAAGGATTGTCTCCCCTTGATAGGCAAAAGAACAACTATAAAAGGAGTGGTAAAGGTAAAGGACGATCATACACAATCTCTACACTCAACTCACATAAATATTATCTCTTAAACAAAGTAGATACTTATTCTCACGCCGGAGGGTGGTCACAGGATTACCCCCAATCCTGTGGCGAGTCCTAACGGTGTTCTGTTTTACAGGCTTCATACCCATTGTTTTGAGACGAGTTGGAAGGAATTCCCTTTTCTGTATCAGATAGAAGATTCAGAGCACCCCAACCAGGTTCTTCCTTCTTCACTAATAAAAACTAATATTCTGCTATTATGTTCTTACTTCTTTGGATCACTATAGCTGAGCTAAAAGATAGCTTTTGAGTTTTGACCGATAAAATATTCTGGACGGTTTAAATGATTAAATCTTGTTCACACATGGTAACTAAATTCCTTTCCTTTTTTTTTTCTTCTTTTATTCCAATTCTACGTTCTTGCGCCACTGTTCAAGAATTTTACTTTTAAATAGCGATTCTATATTACTTTTTAGAAAAAAGAAATGAGAGAATAATAAATAATCGAATATTACCACAAACTATTCGTGGAATATGTATCATAACCTTCCCACCCTCTAATTATGTAATCAGGGTTGGCTCAACCCTTTACGTGGCATAAAGCGAAATAAGAATTTGAAACCGTTTTTCCAAAAGCATAAAATGTTTTCTATTTCGTATAGCAACAGTTAAATGTATGCATTATATAATAGCATACAAAAATCATCTGATACTGCAACTTTCGTGAATCAACAACTCCAGGCCAGGAAAAAAATAGGCTAGGAGTAACTTACCTGTGTACAGTGGCGCAACTTTGTTGGGGCGGGCGGGGGCGGCTGACCCCCCGAATTTTCGCGCAGAAGTTCCGATTATATAGTATTCGTATAGAAAATTTTGGAAATATAGGGTTTCGACCCCCCGAAACTGGTTTTCGACCCCCCCAAAACTAGTGACTTCCGACCCTCCGGCGACTTCCGACCCCCCGAACCTTCGGGTCAAGCTTCGCCACTGCCTGTGTAAGTCTGGAAAAACCATGGGGCCCTTAGAACTTGAAGGTCCAAAGCAAAAGCCTCATTTGGCTTGGGTTTGAGCCAGGCCTCTATGTAATGTATGATATTAGTTATTAATAACACAAACACATATCATCATCATCATACTCAGTTAATCCCACCTATAGCAAAGCTAAGGTAGGGTCTGAGGAGGGTAAGATGTAGACAGCCTTACCTCTACCCCTAAGAATAGAGAGACTGCTTCCAGTGAGACCCCCGGCTCGATGTGGTTTGGTATCAAGCCTTGGACATAAGGCACAGGACTCTTAGCAATCGGGACAAACCCGATCGGTGCATGTACCCCTTTGTCTTTTGGCTATCCACAAACACATATACATCGCATGAATACGCCTTACATCGCCCAAAACACACACAGCTTTTTATTGTAAGAATTATTATAAAAGTGCATTGAATTCCTAAATTGATAGTCATATGTTGATAAAACTGTGAAGGTTGGTTTAGAGGTGGATAGGTTGTTTTAAAAACTAGTGACTATATACTATTTATAATGTTCTTGCTTCTATATGAAATATTTCTTATATATAAGTGTTTCAATGATCATGTACGTTCACATCAAAGAGTAATAAGAAAACAAACGCAAGACTTATAGTGATTCGGGCATGTGTTTGTTGATTATATTAATAAGAACATAAGGTATAAACATAAGATTTAATCATGTGTACCTGATATGCTTAACCGTTCAGGAACCTCAGGAATGGAAGATACCATCATCTTGATTGGGTTCCCTTTAGAGTATGCAGTTCTGATGGTTTATGTGTTCTTGAGTTATGAACACATTGAGAGAGAGAGAGAGAGAGAGAGATATGGGATGGCTAATGGTGTTATGAATGTGTCAACCCTAATCTTATAATATCTCTCCATATTTATACATACCCAGGGGACACCCTAATAAGGCCCATCTAATGATAGTCCGCCCATCAAAGACATATCTGTTATTGGGCTTAGGATAATATTAATAATTGATCATCATAATATAAATGATTATAATGGCTATTGATAAATATACAAACGTTACGTATATTTATTCCAACATTCTCCCACTTAGCCGAGTAATCATTTATTATGAGTATTACGTAAGTCTGCAGAGATTAATACTCATTTTAGTTCTAAACCCAAAATGTAGCAGAGAAATACAGCCGTTAAGTCTTTATTCGACTTAGGACCCCCATTAATCATACTACACCCAAATTTAAAACTTAACATTAGGATCAATTAACGTTATGCCCTTAGTAGATTTGTTATATTATTGTCTTTATGCCATTATGCTAGCTTAGCATACTAATAGACAAACAAATCATAATGAGGAAAAATTAATCGTTAGTCATTAGTCATAAGTCATTCATAGTACGATATGCACTTGTACATGGTCATTAGTAATACCCTTTTCTCTTAGTTGGCCCGTTAGTGAGACTTATGGGTGATAGACCTTTAGTTATTGGATCCATAAGCATATCATGAATGCATTCGATACAAAATTCTGATATCCTCTATTTGTTCTTTATCATAAGCGAACAATAATTTTGTATCGAACTCTAATGCAGCTCCTCTCAAACTGTTACTGTTCGAGAAATTAGGGCAGCTGACTTTATCACAGTAAGTCTTCAACTTAGTATTTATATGGAGTTAATAAGTTATGAGTCAACTGATAAATTTAGCAACAACATTAATGACCATTCTGTTGTGATCAACAACACATTATGTCATGATAACTTAGGTTGTTGTTAACAGTTCCTTATGACTCCTCCATAAGATAGTTATGTCTACTAACGTTATGATATACCTCGAAATTGACATCACTTTAGGTTCTCACTTCTTCTTTAGATTATAGTCTCTTGTTTCTTAAAGATATTGTAATGTTCCATTAGATGCTTTTCAATAATCTAGACAAGTCTAGTGTTAAGCAATACGAACAATATCATAAAAAAAATCATAGACTTAAATTTACATCAGTCTTCTAATTAATGAAGCATAAGGTAATAATCTCAAATTATCCTATTATCCTCTAAAAGAGAGCAATGTTGTATGTTATATGCTTAAGGACCCGCTTAGAGTAAAACTTATGGGATGAAACTAATATCCCGTTGGGTCTATCTCGGTATATTTTGATTCCTATTACATAAGAGGAATCCCCGATATTCATCATGTCAAAATTATGTATGAACAATGCTTTGACTTAGGTAACATATACTTGTCAAGAGAAACGTCATCTATCTAAGGACAAGTTTTCATTAGTTGCTCCCACTCATCTTGAGGTAGGTTCTTTAATCCACTTAGTTCTTGATGAAGAGAATTTTATTAGGATTCCAACACATTTTATGCTTGCATCAACCCATACATGGATCTTATTGACTTACAGACTAAGTGTTCTTACCCTTCAGTTTAGAACTTTCAGGTTGCTTAATGAACATGTAGGTCATCGTTATGGAAAGTTGTTTTAATGTCCATCTAATGTGGCTCTTAGTTATTATGAGCTACTAGGACGGTAATGATCCTCAAAGAATTCTTTTGTAATACAGATAAGAAGTTTCTTTGATAATCTAATCCCTCCTTGAGTATAATCTTTTACAATTAATCTTATCTTACAACGTTCCCATTCGGATCTGGTTCAATTATGAATACCTTTAGGTTATTCAACCAAATCCTAAACGTTATTCTAATTTATGGAATTAAATTTTGCTAATAATAGCTTTATTCCATTTAGAAGATTGATTGATACTAATGATTTAATTAGAAGAGGTAGGATCGGTAATCTTTCCAAACATCCATTTTGTGTTAGTCAGGCAGGTTACATAATCATCAAATTTAATGGGCTTTTAGACCCAGATGACCTCCTGAGTTGAAGATTGGATTCATTATGATACAAACTTAACTTTAGTTAGGTGTTTTATTTTCAGGTATATAAGGAACAACATTAGTTTCAAAGTGTGTAAGAGTTGGTGCACTAAGGTGTACAAGAGGAATAATCGAAGTTAAATTCGGAGTTAGACTTAATGAGTCTCGAATTTTAATGAGTCTCTCCCCCGCATCTTGTACTTCCGAAAAGTCATAATAAGGACTTTACTGCTCCCACTTACCTTAGAGATCTTAATGAATTCAGCATGCTTAAGATCTAACATTTGGAAGATCCATAGATTTTAATAGAGAAAACAACCTAATGATGTTTATTGTCGTTTCTCTTAATGAGGATTACTTTAGCAAGAAATCTAAGTTCGCCCATATTTAGGCATCCACAAAACTTTGTTAGGAGTACGTTAAATGCTAAGGAAACAAGTTGTGATAGAGCGTTGTCCAGTGCAAGAGGTGTAATTTGAGGATAGATCAAATTTTTTGTTCCCCCCACCTCTGTAATTTTTGCAAGTCATAAGTAGGACATCTAATGCTCCCACTAATCTTTTAGGTCTCTTAGTATCTCCACATACTAAGTTTTAACGATGCGTATGAACGAGAATATTCCATATATTTTATATTTGATTTCCCTTATAGTCCAAATTTCATAAGGTATTTTAAGGACATACTTAGAGGGAATCTCATTAAGTATATATGAATTGATTTCTTTAATACTTTGGTGGGCAGGAAACAATTTAGATACAATCAGATATTTATCTAAGCTCCACTAATGTCAATTAGTTATGACTTATGATGGAAACCCATTTATTCCTTTCGCCATTTAATGTTTAGGGCGTTTAACACATGATTTAAAGTCACTGAGAATGAAATTTGATAGCCAAGCATCCTTTAGTGACCTGGTCATGATTTCTCATGAAATTTTGGTCTTAGTGGATGAATTGCATGGGTCTCATTTTCCTTTGTTAAATTCTCATTTTCATGATAACAAAGTTGTGAAAACATTATTGGATCATCTAGTTTTATTTCATAAGGTTTCTATTCAGATAATGACAACAAACAATATAAGAGTTTAACTTAATAGTGGCTTTGGGTTGGTCATTAAAACCTTGTAACTGTCAAAAAATTGTAGCTTTTAGTATTGATACTAAATTCTGAGTAATCTGAAGAATATCGTAAGGTATCATAAAGCTTCAACACTAAGATTAGTTATTAATGGTTAATAGACCCTTAATTTAGCCACCAACTCTCATCTTAAGTATTTGTTGAATTATAGTAAGGAAACGTATAAAACTAGACTCAGCCATCATGTGTTAATTGGAATTCATTAGCATTTGTGGAGTTAAATATCCTTAATTAGGCACTACATATCTTAGCCACTTGTTCTCTCTACTTATGGGTAATCTCATTGCTTATGCCTATTCTTAGTGGCATAGTTTTGCTTAGTAGGACTTTCCCTTAAGAAAACTTATAGCTGAAAGTAGTACTTGTATTTTGTTTCCAGACCTTATAATTATCCTCTCAATGGTAATTATTCTTCCTCTTTTAGGTTTAATGGTATTAAGGTGAATAACATCAACTTTTCTAGTTTACTGTGTTCCTTTCCTGTACGTAATTCGCTATCAACACACTCATTTTACTTTGATATTTCTGAGTGTTATAGTTGATTCATAATACAAATCTAATCGTACTGATGGAAAGGTTATTATGCACTAGAAATTTATTGATTTCCATGTGTAACCCCTTAGCTTTATGGGTCATGTTTTCAATATTAGGATGTATTCACAGATGCCATTTAACCATAAAGTTAGATTTATTTATTTCATGCTTCTTAGGAATTCGTTATATTCTTTCATTCCATAGATAATACATTAGTCTTAGGAATTTCAGAATCTTTAATAGCTCACCTGATAGGAATCAGTAAAAAGCGTTCTTGATTACCATAAGAGACATTTTGTGTATCCCACTTTCTTATGCTCAATGTTATTCTGTAATACTTTACCAGATAGAGCGTAGGAATGTTATGTCTTAAGAGGTAATTTAAGACTTAATAAGAACAAAGTTTAAGATAACTCTTCTTAGTTTTAATAGTTAGAGTGGATTACTTAGTTAAAATAGTAATTTTTAGAAGAATGTGAGATTAGGAGTTACGGGTATTGATGTAAGGCAGACTTAGATTATGATCATTAATTGTGAGGATCAATTTTGTAATGAAGATGTGATAATATAATAACACCAACATAAGCTACTTAAATAACATGCTCTAGCTTTGGCTATACGCTGTTTATTTAAGTATTGAATTGCCGACAGTGAATGTAACCCATCACCTTTGGGCAGAAGTGAGACATCCAAAGTCCTAATGCAATACGCTCAGTTCACCAACATAATCTGTTACACATCACCTTTGGGCAGAAGTGAAACCTTATGGCACTTATGTGAACGAGCTTCAATGCTTAACGAGATCTTTATATTAACAAACTAATGTGACACATCACCTTTGGGCAGAAGTGACACGTAAAATGTTAATTCAAGTTAAGCAAGGTTTTGGAAATAATGTTTTGAATAAACTTGATACATTAGGTTTTATCAAAACTCCAAATTTTGTTAGAGATCCCAGAAACTAATGGGTTCTCAATGAACTAATGGGTTCTCGATAATCTTATGAGTTCCCGAAAAAAAATGAGTTCTCGAATTAATCTTATGAGTTCTCAACAAATGTTATGAGTTCTCGGAAATAATGAGTTCTCGAATGACTAATGAGTTCTCAAATAAGTAACGAGTTCTCGAATTATTAAGAGTTTTCGGAAAAAAAATACTTATGTTCTCGAATGCTTTTCTAGTTCTCGGATGGCATTAGTAGTTCTTGGTTTTTTTTTTCTTAATGGTTCTCGATTCTGATATGCTTGTTCTCGAAAAATGATAGTTCTCAGAAAAAATATAATGAGTTCTCGGATATAACTACGGTGTCAAAAAAAAAAAAAAAGGAATTAAGAACCATAACCGAGAACTCCTTTATCGGGAACCTAATCAAAAACTGCAAAATTCGAGAACCTAATAGACCGAAAACTTCATCCGTAAACTATTATATTAAAACTGATAGATCCGAGAACTTAATTTATTAATATCATAAACCAAAAAACATCATTAATATCGAAAACAGATAATCAAAATAATAAATTGGTTCGAAATTTTAGGGATTTACATAATATCTATTTCCAATTTTAAATGATGACTATCTCCAAAGATATCATAAGATTTCGAAATCTTTGACTTTATCATAATTGATTTCGGAAAATTTCTTGGAGATAAAGTTATGTCCTAAATTATCGGAAACAGAATTTCAATCCAATTTTAAACCAAAATCATAAGAATTTTCGGTTTTCTTATGATGTTCTTGAAGAACATCAACCGAAAAAAAAACATAATCATATAATCTTTATCTTATGGATCCATAGTTATCTCCGATTGAATTTATGGAGCGAATTCTTAAAAGATTTTGATTATAATTTCCAAATATCTTAGGTGTATTTATATCTATTCAAATCTATTAGTTCGAATAAAAATAAATAAATAAATAAATAATGTTTTTATTCGAAACTTGGAGATAAAGTTACACAATTTTAGGAAAACACAATCAAATTATGATATTATCCCAAAATAAGGGGATTTATTAAATAAAAATTGATGAACATCAAGAATAGTTAGGATGAACATCTGATTATTATCTAACTTTTCAAAATAAAAAACGGTTGTTAATGATTTCGAAAACTATAAGCAGATATGTTTTGCCATCAAATTTCACAAAAGAAACCATTATAATAATAGATTTCGTTCTTATATATGAAACCATCATCATCTAATTTCACCGTTTAATAAATCGATTTCAATTATTAAATAAAAATACAATGAATCATCAAGATCCATTCCATCTTTTAAGTGATCGGCAAAATTCTAAATCGATGGGTTTTTTTTATTTTTTTTTTATTTTTATGAAATCACATAACAATTTATAATTATCAAGAATGAATAACATAATCAACATATCAACATCGCTCTGATACCACATGTTGATTATATTAATAAGAACATAAGGTATAAACATAAGATTTGATCATGTGTACCTGATATGCTTAACCGTTCAGGAACCTCAGCAATGGAAGATACCATCATCTTGATTGGGTTCCCTTTAGGGTATGCAGTTCTGATGGTTTATGTGTTCTTTATTAATATTCAAAATGTATTTCTCAATTGGTTGATCATTACAAGAGTGTACAGGGGTTTAAATAATGAGCAATCCCTACAAACATGTCTCTATACAAGTCAACGTAATTAATCCTAATTGATACACAATGATGATGATTGGTTGACACAATAATGATGATTGGCTTTACAAAAGCATCGAGAATATTCGGTAATAAAGATGGTTGACTAATACTCCCCCGCAGTCGAAACGGTAGTGGAACGGACGCAGAGACTGGACTTGAAGCGGTTAAACAGTTGTTTTGGTAGTCCCTTTGTGAATATGTCTGCATATTGATAGTCAGCCGGTATGTGTAAAACTCGAATATCGCCGATGCGAACTTTTTCACGAACAAAATGAATATCAATCTCCACGTGTTTGGTCCGTTGATGTTGAACTGGGTTATCAGAAAGGTAGACTGCTGATACATTGTCACAAAAGATGATGGAGGCATCACGAATGGGAATGTGAAGCTCGCATAACAAATTTCGAACCCAGCTTGTTTCGGCAGCAGTGTTAGCAACACCGCGATATTCGGCTTCAGCGCTTGACCTTGAAACTGTGTGCTGTCGTTTAGACGACCATGAAATAAGATTATCACCAAGAAACACACAATAGCCTGAAGTAGATCGACGAGAATCTGGACAACCACCCCAGTCGGCATCAGAGTAGGCAGTAAGTTTAATGGAGGTGGAGGGCCGAATATGGAGAACATGATCCAAGGTCCCCTTTAAGTAACGAAGTATCCGTTTGAGATATTGAAAGTGTGGTTCACGAGGGGCATGCATAAAAAGGCAGACTTGCTGAACCGCATAGGATATGTCAGGACGTGTTAAGGTGAGGTACTGTAATGCCCCTGCCAAACTGCGATACAGAGAGCCGTCCGAAAGAGCAAGGCCGCGTTCAGCACTAAGTTTTGAGTCCGTGTCACATGGTGTGCTACAAGGTTTGCATTGAGACATGTTGGCACGTGATAAAATATCTTTGATGTAGGCTTCTTGAGAAAGACGGAGACCCTCCTTCGTGCGAGTGACATGGATGCCCAAAAAATGATGAAGATCTCCCAAGTCTGTCATTGCAAATTCTGTGGAAAGAGTCTTGATTATCTGTTTAAGAAAAGAAGTGTCTGAAGCGGTTAAAATAATATCATCCACATATAAGAGTAAATAAGCAACACGCCCTTCTCGTTTGTAAACAAAAAGTGATGAATCGCATGTCGTGCTTTGAAAACCACATTTAGTGATGAAGGATGCGAACCGATGATACCATGCCCGAGGTGCCTGCTTTAAACCATAAAGAGATTTCTGCAATTTACAAACAAAATTGGGATAATTTTTGTCAACAAAGCCCGGCGGTTGGTGCATATAAACAGTTTCATTAAGGTCTCCGTGTAGGAAAGCATTTTTCACATCAAGTTGACGGATGGACCACTGTTTGGATACGGCAATGCTAAGTACAGTGCGTATAGTAGTAGGTTTGACTACCGGGCTAAATGTCTCGAAGCAGTCTATGCCCGGTTGCTGTGATTTTCCATTGACTACTAAACGTGCTTTATATCTTTGTAAAGTACCGTTAGCATGAAATTTATGGCGAAAAAGCCACATACACCGTATAATATGCGCATCAGAAGGTCTAGGTACCAACTTCCATGTTTTATTTTCTATTAAAGCCCTATGTTCATCGTTCATGGCTTGTGCCCAATTTGGATCAGTTAATGCAGTTATGTGAGATTTTGCTATGGGTGAGATGGAGGGGTTGCTAGTGGTGTGAAGGTTCATGGGGGCTTTCGGTTTGGTGATACCGGCCTTAAAGCGAGTGGTCATGCCATGGGTGTTAGTGGTGGGTGCGGGTGTAGGGTGTACGAAGGGAGGCGGGTGTGTAGCAGTTTGGTGAGATGTGGTTGAGTCGTTTTGTTGGTGGGTAGTGGGAGTGGGAAGTGATTGTTATGGAGATTGGGCCGTAGGTGATGAGGGGTTATGGGCCGGGGTGTATGAAGGTGAGGGATGGGCCGAGGGGGGTTGAGGTTGTTGGGCCGGATTTTGTGAAGGTGTGTGGTGGGCCGATTGAGTGGTAGTGGGGGAATGTGGGTCGGGAGCTGTTGGTGTGAATGTAGACGGGTGAGTGAAGATCGTGTTTGTCAAGTCAGTTTCAAAGGGTGAGTAGTCACGGGGTTGAGGTGTTTGGGAAAAGGGGAAAGCGGATTCATTAAACGTTACATGACGAGAGAAGGTAGTTTTACCCGTAGCCAAGTCAAGACAACGATAGCCGCGGTAGTCGGCTGGGTAGCCAAGAAAGACACATGGGGCGGAACGGTGGGTGAGTTTGTTGGGTCGGGTGGCTGAGTGATTTGGGAAGCAAAGGCATCCAAAGATGCGAAGGTGGTCGTAGGTGGGGTGGCGAAGGTAAAGAGCAGCGGTGGGGGTGTGGTGATTTAAAATTTTTGATGGTAGGATGTTGTGGAGGTAAACAGCAGTGTGCACAGATTCAACCCAGTAGGTTGTAGGAACAGATGCATGGGTTAAGAGGGAAAGCATGATTTCGTTGAGGCGGCGGATCATACGTTCCGCTTTCCCGTTTTGCTGTGAGGTGTGAGGACAAGAGAAACGAAATTGCAAACCATGGGTGGATGCAAAGTCTTTAAATTGATGGTTATCAAATTCGCCTCCATTGTCACATTGTAATGATTTAATTGGAAGGTGGAATTGTGTTTTTATGTAAGTGTAAAACTTGATGAAGCGGGCAACGGTTTCAGATTTGTAGCGTAGGGGAAACACCCATGTGTAATTGGTGAAATCATCAATTATGACCAAATAATATTTGTACCCGCTATGTGAGACCACGGGTGATGTCCACAAATCACAATGCACAATGTCAAAAGGTAAAATTGTGGAAGAGGTGGATAAATTAAATGGCAAGCGTTTATGTTTAGCAAGTTGACAAGAATTGCAAAAAAAACGACTAGTCTTATTACAAGGAATAATTTTATTTGAAGCAAGAAAATCAATAGTGGAGACGCCTGGATGACCAAGACGCTCATGCCAAGATTCAGGGGCAAAAGCAGCAAAAACTGTTGAAGGGACTGGAGATGGGGCAGTGACAGGATAGAGGGGGCCATCACTGTCGTGGCGGCTCAGGTGCTTCCCAGTCTTGAGGTCCTTCACAGTAAAACCAAATGGGTCAAATTCAACAGAAAGAGAATTGTCGGTTGTAAATTTTCGAACAGAAACAAGGTTTTTAATAACGTTTGGTGCATAAAGCACATTTTTAAGGACAAGATTGTTTTGGGAATTTGGGAAAATTGCATTTCCCGATCCAAGGATGGGCATTTTTTGGCCATTACCGACTAATATGGATTTAATAGAAGTAAAAGTGGGAGAGTTAGTACATATACCTTCCTCGTCGCTCAGATGATCCGAGGCACCAGTATCCATATTCCAGTTTGGATCGTCCACATCCATACCCAAAGCTTGAAAGGCTTGCCCAATGTCAGTGGGCTCAAGGGGATCAAAATCAGTCACATGGGCTTGTGGTGCAGTCCGAGAACTTTGTTGCTTGGTATTTCCAGATTGCCGAGAGGAGTTATGATTTGACCAAGAGCCTTGTTGCCATGGAGAAGCCCAGCCCGCTTGAGTTGGGTAGGGACAAGGGGGCGGGGCCCAACTGTAGGGTGACCCATTGTGAGCAGCCCACCAAGGAGGGTAGGCCCAATTGTGAGAACCGACCCAAGGTGAAGGTGTCCGATTGTTGTTGGGCCTAGAGTTGTTTGGGCGGTTGTTATAATTATTATTATTATTGGCATTAGACCTTGGGCCCCTTGAGTCAGAATTGTTCACAGTTGAGGCATTTGAGTGCCATGGAGCATTATAAGTATTATTATTAGAGTTCCAGTGCGTCTGATTATCATTGGTCCGGCGTGTATTGAATCTAGGCGGGCCGCGGTTGTCAGCATTCCGACGATCCGATTGGGAGTCAGCAGCAGCAGCAGAGTCTTTAACAGCGGCGGCAACAACTGGATCAGTTTGACGAGCTTTATGACGGCGTTCTTCGGCATCAAGGAGATTTATGGCATCTTCCCATGGTGGAAGATCTTTGTGAAGTTGGGCAGCAACAACATCAAACTCGGAAGGAAGACCACTAACCAGTTGAATAATAAGACGTTGCTCGGTGACGGGCTGATCGACATCGGCGAGTTGATTTGCAATCTCGCGTAATTTTTGACAATATTCTTGAAGGGAGGGCATGGATTTGAGAGTTAAATTGGTGAAGGCTTTCTCTAGTGCGGCAGCGCGTGGGCCTTTATTGTTGTGAAACTGCTTCTTTAATCGACACCACGCACCGTAGGCGGTGGTTTCGGTGTCTAAGATGAAGTCAAGATAATATTCAGAAACTGTGCAGTATATCCACTGCATAACAATCGCGTCAATCTCCATCCATTGCTCGTAGTTTGGATCGTCCTTTTCCGGTGGAGGCGTACCATCCACGTGGTCAAGAACTTTATACCCACGAGCATTCAATAAGAACAGTTTTACCCAAGTTGAGTAAGTGACCTTGGTTCCGTCTAAGGTGCGGACTTTATTTTGTATGTTGGTGACGGTGTAAACCGGGTGTAAGTTTGAAGGTTTGCCGGCTGAGGCGGCCGCGGGATCAGTGTTTTTATCAGCCATAGGATTGGTGTGAGAAAGAAAATGAGGGGTATTGTTGATAAAGACCGAAGCCTGTGAATGAGGATGAAGACCGAAGTCTTTGTTTTAAATATTTGTGAATTGGCCGTAGCCTAAAAAAGAAAATTGGTGTTAGGTTGAAGGTACAGAGATTAGCTCTGATACCATATTAATATTCAAAATGTATTTCTCAATTGGTTGATCATTACAAGAGTGTACAGGGGTTTAAATAATGAGCAATCCCTACAAACATGTCTCTATACAAGTCAACGTAATTAATCCTAATTGATACACAATGATGATGATTGGTTGACACAATAATGATGATTGGCTTTACAAAAGCATCGAGAATATTCGGTAATAAAGATGGTTGACTAAAATTCTTGAGTTATGAACACATTGAGAGAGAGAGAGAGAGAGAGAGAGAGAGAGAGAGAGAGAGAGAGAGAGAGAGAGAGAGAGAGAGAGAGAGAGAGAGAGAGAGAGAGAGAGAGATATGGGATGGCTAATGGTGTTATGAATGTGTCAACCCTAATCTCATAATATCTCTTCATATTTATACATACCCAGGGGACACCCTAATAAGGCCCATCTAATGATAGTCCGCCCATCAAAGACATATCTGTTATTGGGCTTAGGATAATATTAATAATTGATCATCATAATATAAATGATTATAATGGCTATTGATAAATATACAAACGTTACGTATATTTATTCCAACAGTGTTAACTAACCTGTCTTAAATCCACTCTTTGATATCTACCAATAGTTTTTGTTCACTATAAGCTAGCTTCTCACTAAGCGGGTGGTGCTTACCTCTTCAACGTCTCACTAATGGTGTAATATCGCTATCATTATAGTGTTTTGTAGCTAGATCCATCTTTATTTTACACTAGTGCTAATAGATTTTTCCTGTGTAAGTCAACATCCCAAGTCAAGCATATTTCAAGTCTCGCTTCTTCCCAAAATATATACATATACCAACGCATGCTTATTATATACTAACGTGACAATCTGACTATCTGAGAGTGATGTAAGATGATCTAACTACAAGACCATTTCTACCTTATTATTCGTTTGTGCCTCATGTGTTGGTCTCACTGGGCCACTTGACACATAACACGTAGTTTGTGATATATATATATATATATATATATATATATATATATATATATATATATATTAATGAAATAGCAGTATTATTTAGCAAATAATGCGTATTATGTTTAGGGATGGCAATGGGCCGGGTTTGGGTAGGCTATTGGTAATACCAAACCCGTACCCATTTATAAAACCGTATACCAAACCCGACCCGATACCTGTCGGGTATTTTCGGGTAATTACCCGTCGGGTATACCCGTTATTTTGTTAAAAAAAATACCCGTTGGGATTTTCAGTAGAAAATACCCATAAAGTTTTGACGTTTAATTCTTCTATAAAAAAAATTAATGGAATTGGGGGAAGTTTGGAAACAATAAATATTTAAGTAAATGATATTTTAGAAATACAAAGAGACATATATATATATATATATATATATATATATATTATAAATAAATTATATTGGGTATTTTTGCGGGTAATCATATATCCATATATCGGGTAGTCGGGTCGGGTATCGTAATATACCATGCCCGAACCCGAACCTGGAAAAAAATAAAATTTTAAACCCAAACCCGGATTCGTACCCATCGGGTATCGGATATACCCTTCCCAAATATTTCGGGTTTCGGGTATACCCGTGGGGTTCGGGTTCTTTTGCCATCCCTATGGATGTAGGTGCAAATCTATACTATATTATAATGCATCAGGGAGGGGTATTTTAAGATATCCAAAAGTTAAGAACTAATTTTTCATTAACAACCTTAAAATGAGGGTAAAATAGTCATTCATACATTATTTACACTTTAATACCCTATCTTATTTACGCTTTAATTCCCTAATTTTTAGTTAGTAATTACATTTTCCTTCTTTCCCCTACAAAATTATAATTTCTTTTATTTAATTCTATAATAAATTTAAAACTATTATATTTTAAAAACATTCGAATATACCATGACGACCGACTCATTTTTGTAGACGTGTCGGTGTTTGTCGTAGTCAATGCCGATGTGTGGATTGAAATGTACAAAAAAGAATGCCTTATGTACAAGTGATTATTGCATTTTATGTTTTAAATACTAACTAGATGAAATATAATATGGATTTATTGTTAATATGAATGTTGAATCATAACACCATTTCATGATCAAGTAAAACTCAAAATTGTAAAATTGAATTTGGTGTTAAATACTGTTCCGCCAAATAATAAAAAGTTCACATAAATCAAATGCAACGATTTAAAAAACCATACAGGGCACTCAAAATCTACATATCAGCTTTGGTGATTCTTAAAATATGATAATGTTGTTAAACATTATGGTTCATCCTTGCTTTGACAGACAAATAATTTGTCAGACGGTAACAAAACTACAACACAAGACTAGGCTCTAAGAATGCTTTATCACGTTTGTTACTGATAGCTTCAATTGCAGTACCTTATTTAAATAATCAACATTAGCAATATGTGCATATGTATATGGGTATGCATGCATATATTAATAGGTATACACATAAATAAAATTAACTAAAAGAAATCTCATTAAACTTTTAAATATACATAATTAGCTAAATATATAAAACTTTAAAATATTAAGTTTAGAAAAAATATAAAAATACATTGTAGATATTAATTGTAGGTAAATTTCTTTTAAAAACCTCAGCTGCATCAATTTGGTAGAAAACACATGATGCATATTATATATCCATGTGATATGAACATCTATGTTAATAACAACAAAACTCTCTAATTTGAAGGGGTTCTTTTGAACAAAGTTTAAAAAAAGATAAATGCACTAAATTCGGTATTCACAGAAAACACAATAATTTTTTACACTTTAGTCAAAGATAAACAAAATTTCCTAATTTAAAGGGTGGGAAAATCATCAATTTCAAAATTTAAACCATGTGCTAACCTACTAAAGTTTAATGAAATTTCATAATTTAAAGGGGTGGGAAAATCATGAATTTGAAAATTAAACCATGTGCTAGCCTACTAAAGTTTATTCTATAAATACATACTAGTGCACACCTATTTCACTTGTTAAATTACGTAGGCATGGATACTGAATTCAAAAGTTGAAGCTTCTAATGTTGGTTATTTATTAGTTTATGGTTTTCATTCGTCCCATTTTACTAATTATACCTTTTTATACATATCTTAATCAATTAAATGTTAACTTCTTGGTTTTGCAGATTCATTTAGATAAAAACATACGGAGATGAACAAACCAATAGCCATACAAGCGTCTAAAGTACCGTCTAAGGTTGCATTTATTAATGTTTAATTTTTGAGTTAATAGTCATTTTCGTCCCTGAGGTTTGGGCCAGTTTGCCACTCCAGTACAAAAGTTTTTTTTTTTTTTTTTTTTTTTTTTGCAATTCCTTCCCTGAGGTTTGGATTTTTTTGCCAAATTCGTCCTTTTCACTAACCCAGTTAAAAAATCTCGTTAATGTCAGGGGTAGAGTCGTCTTTTTACCTCAGGGACGAATTTGGCATTTAAAATTCAACTTTATCCCACACCCACCCACCCACCCCACCCCCCCTCTCTCTCTCTCTCTCTCTCTCTCTCTCTCTCTCTCTCTCTCTCTCTCTCTCTCTCTCTCTCTCTCTCTCTCTCTCTCTCTCTCTCTCTCTCTCTCTCTCTCTCTCTCTCTCGCAAAAATTTATTATTGTTGTCATTATTATTGTTATTGTTATATTTTGCTTGTGTATGAAGGTGTTCCTTTACTTTGTTCAAAAAAAATATGAACTATTTGCTTTGCTGTGAACTGTCATATTACATAGTATTTGCTGCTACTAATAGTAATAACACTAAGAGCACCTGTAGTGGCCTCGTTATGAGGCGTTTTGGGCCACCATAGCGCCGGGAACACCGCCCCCCCAGGCGCTATGGTGGCGTTATGGGTGGGCAGAGTTTTGAACACAACGAGCGTTTTCATTTGCTTTTGATGATTGGACCGTTACACAACGGCCATATTTTAGAATTTAAAAAAAAATCATCCACTCTATATATATATCCATATATGTAGCACACATACAATATCTAGCACACATACAATACACACATACATTTCAGTAACCCTCAAACAAATTCAACACACAAACAAATCATCAAAATGTCGTCCCCTCCTCACTCCGATGACTCGTTTATGGATCTATATAATCGGTTTTTTAAAGAAGACGACGCGGAAGAGGAGGCGGCCGTTACGAGTGCGGTTCAACTAGCGTGTAGCGCGGCGGAAGCTATAGGTACTTCCGTCCCACGGCCAATATTGTCTAGGCAATATATAGAGCGAGACCGTGTAGCCGCCAATGAGCGTTTGATGAATGACTACTTCAATGCCGATCCGGTTTACCCCCCCTGATTTGTTTAGACGAAGATTTCGGATGCGTAAAAACTTATTTTTGCGCATCACCGGAGACTTAGAGAACAACTATGACTACTTTAAGCAAAAACCCGACGCTAGAGGGTGTTTAGGATTCACCGCAATTCAAAAGGTGACTTCCGCAATACGTGTGCTCGCCTACGGGAACACGTACGATATCAATGATGAGTACTTGAAGATGGCGGAGAAAACCACACGCGATACTTTGGAGTATTTCTGCTACGGTATTTACAAATATACATTTGATTTTTTTAAATATACATATAGTACGTACATATTTTTTATATTTACATTTGATTTTTTTAGGTATATGCCAATTATATGGAAAAAGATACTTGAGAAACCCGACATGGAGCGACCTTCAACAACTATATGAAGCGCATGTTCAAAAACATGGATTACCCGGTATGATTGGTAGTATAGATTGTCGTCAGTGGCGATGGTATGCTTGTCCAACCGCATGGCGAGGTCAACATACACGCGGTGACCAAAAGGGACCAACGTTGGTTTTACAAGCAGTTGCCTCACAAGACATGTGGATTTGGTCAGCCTTCTTTGGTCTAGCCGGGTGTATGAATGACATAAATACTTTCCAGCATTCGCCATTGCTAGAGTCTTACATTGGCGGAACAATACCGAAATGTGGGTTTTATGCAAATAATAATTACTACGAGCATGGATACTACTTGGCGGATGGTATATATCCGGAGTATTCAATGCTTGTCAAAACGTTTAGTCAGACTCAAGATGAAAAAAGGCAATATTTTAAAAGAGTTCATGAGTCTGCAAGAAAGGACGTTGAGAGGTGTTTTGCCTGTCTTCAAGCACGATGGCATTTTGTAAGAAATCCTTGTCGTATGTGGGAAAAAGAAAGGATTAGAATGGTGATGTATGCTTGTATCATAATGCATAATATGATACTTGAAGACAAAGGAAAGGCAATATGCCCAAATTATGTAGCAGGAGAAGATGTTCCAGGGACGCAAGCGACACAGCAGGAGAGATTCCAAAACAGTGCCATGTTGCGTTCCAAGGAGTTACATAACGCGTTGAAGGCTGATTTGGTGGAGGAAGCATGGTCGATTCGCCCGATTCATCAGAGCCAGGAAGAAGAAGAAGAAGAAGATGATGATGATGATGATGATGATGATGAATTTTATGAAGAACAAGGAGAAGAAGAAGAAGAAGGAGAAAACCAAGAAGGAGACGACGACGACGACTAGTTTTTTTAAGTATTTGTTGTTTTTTACTATTTTTATCTTTTATTTATGGTTTGTAATTTTTTTTTTAGTATTTGTATTTTTTTTTTTGTTTTAGTATTTGTATTATTTTTATTTTTAATGAAATATTATTAAGTATTAAATATTCTTATTTAAATAAAAAACAATAATTAACCAATCATTACCAATCATTTATAACCCCAACATAACCCTCCTTTCCACTACAGCCTCTTTTTCCATAACCCCAACATAACACCTTTTCTATTACTTTTTAATATTTTAATCCTATAACCCCAACATAACTATCCACCACTACACATACCCTAAGTCATAAAAGATAATTTGGATTGTATATTGACTATTTGTGGACTGTGGTACTAATAATAGTTACAAGTTACTACGCCAACAGTAATTATAGATCATGATAAAAATGCTCCTCCATGGTTGTGAATTAGATATGATGGAGCAACTGAGATTATAAGGAATGTACACAATAACGAGATTTTTAAAGGAACACCTTCATACACAATAATAATGACAGCAGTAATAAATTTCTGCCAGAGAGAGAGAGAGAGAGAGAGAGAGAGAGAGAGAGAGAGAGAGAGAGAGAGAGAGAGAGAGAGAGAGAGAGAGAGAGAGAGAGAGAGAGAGAGAGAGAGAGAGAGAGAGAGAGAGAGGGTGGGTGTGGGGTAAAGTTGAATTTTAAATGCCAAATTCGTCCCTGAGGTAAAAAGACGACCCTACCCCTGACATTAACGAGATTTTTTAACTGGGTTAGTGAAAAGGACGAATTTAGCAAAAAAAAAATCCAAACCTCAGGGAAGGAATTGCAAAAAAAAAAAACTTTTGTACTGGAGTGGCAAACTGGCCCAAACCTCAGGGACGAAAATGGCTATTAACTCTTAATTTTTTAATATTAACATGGCTGTTATTTTATGTGGTATATTGTATGTGTTTTATTGCAGGATAATGGTGATAATAGTGTTGAGATTATTTGCTATGGTGCAATGTTTAGTCCCTACAAATCTGATCTTTAACATGAATTTAGTGAATAGGTAATATCAACATTTATTTCATCTTCTATTAACTTGTGTATTAAATATTTTTAATTTATTTTAAGGATCAGATGCATGAAATTAATAGGAAGAGATCCAAGAGGCTCTCTTAGTGGAAATGGAGGCAAGTTATTGATCTAGACAGTTCTGATGGAAATGACAAAGAAGACATATTTGATAACACTTTAGATAGGAGAAAATGGAGGAAACTCGTCCACCAAAAGATGTAATAATCAAACATGGAGATATACAAGAAATTTCAGTGACCGTTCTTGATGACAAATGGTGGGCAGACAATATAGATGAGATCATGCAGACTTGGAACGTGTATGACTAAATTGATCTCATGATTCAAGCAGTTCACTAGCTTTTATTTTTATCAACTTTTATGTTTATTAATACTTATTTTTTTCGTATGTTACTTTATTTTATCAGATGTTTCTTAAAAGTACTTTACAATTTAAATGTTAAATCTTTTTAGTTACTAGACATGTGTAACGTTAATGACGTATATCCACCGCAATGATGCTACAACAAATACTATACGAATTTGAAATAAATACCGAAATAAAAAGTGTCATTCCCGGCGTGAATTTCCTACTAGTGATAACTAATACAAGTGGAAGTGTGGAACATGAAATTGAAATTGAAATTAACCAATCTCGCTGATGTTGCTATCAAAAGGAAGAATCTAAAAAGATTATTCCACAACCTAACAAAAGAATAAGAATAGATTTATGTAAGAAATAACACACCCTCCAAAAGATGCTAAATACACACACTCCTTATCCACCACATCAATCCATAAATCATGGATATACGAGCGTATAGCATAATACGTGTGTACATCTCTATATAGGCGTATATTATTTATCAAGTGAGCTACCCTATACTAGCGTAAACCACACCATACAACGTCTTATATGGACGTATATAGTTACATACATGACCTATACAGGCATAGAGTAACATATATACAATGCCCTTTATACCAACAAATCGCACAACCATATATGGCCATATTAACATTAAATTAACAGGGAATTTATTAGTGGGGTTAGGATCAAATACACAATGAAAGAAAAATAGGAAGTCGTAGGAAGGGTATCAAACGGACTCCGATTGAACTCATTCAAGCGATATTGGATCTGTCTCATCAAACCCTACGATCTTTAGTTTTAGTTTTTCGCTTTTTTGGATTTTAGCTTGTAGTTTTTAGAATTTACCGTATATCATTGTGTTTTTTTCTAATTTTCATCATTGTGTCATTTTTTAGATTCACTGTGTCTTTTTTCTTCAGCATTGTGTTATATTTTTTGGTATTGTGTTATATTTTGCGTCTCATTGTGTCATATCTCGTGATTTATTGTGTTTTTTGTATCCTTCTCACTCTTCTCATTTTTGTTACACTATGTAGAATAACTTAACCTTTTATTAGTAATGCAGATGTTATACGTATAGTCTCTCCCAAAAAGTATTATAAAATTGACACAATGATGAAAATTAGTAATGCAGATGTTATACGTATAGTCTCTCCCAAAAAGTATTATAACATAGATTCTTAATAAATAATACCAGTAACTTTTTAAAAGTTGCATCAAACATTCTATATAAAGACGTGTGGTCTATTGCATACACCTCAAAACAAACACAACAAAGCTAAATACAACTTCTCTTCTAGTCTTCTATACCTTCACCCAAAAATGGCACATTATGCCAAGAACCCAACTGAACTTTCTAAGATTGGAAAGGAAACATTCGATATCATAGATGATATCTTCTCAGTGGGTCGTAGATCCAAGCATCCATCCGAATCAACGGCTCCACTAACCCGGACAGCACATCAGGTGCACCACTATCAACAGTACCAGCCCCGACAAGCTTATGTGATTCAGCAACAGGTGTATGATGCCCCGGTGTCTGCTAGAACGACTGCTGGGAGAGTGATAAATTGCAACGAGGCTGCTAAGATGTACGGCGGAACTGTGTTTGTGGAATATCCTAAAAGAAAGCATGCTCGTAAAGGTTTCTTTAACTTTTAATAATATATATGTGTGTGCGCGCGCACTTTGTTATGTATGTAAAAATCTAGCTTGTGTTGTGTGTCAATCTTGGGATCCATCCCTTGCCAATAATTGGTCATATGTGGATGTGCTACGATTGTTGAAATCAATCACTGTATGATATTATTACCATATATATTAGTAATAGTACTGGTGTGTTTTATTATATCTAGCTTTTGTTTCTTATTTTTTTGGGTTCATAACTTACTTATTGTTCATGTATGGCAAGATCAAACTAGATGATTGATTTTGATAGAATAAAATAATACAAGTGAACGCATTAAGGAGGGAAGCTAAGACCACAAGTTTATCTTCTGAAAAAACAAGGGTAAAGTTATATAACAATAAGAAAGTATTTTCATGATGTACAACTATAAACATTTCATATGATCAGTCCAAATTCTAATATGACATTTTTGTAATATTTAGATCATAAAAAATACTAATGTGTACGGTCTAGAAATTGTCGAGTAACTGAAGTCTAAATATACCATAGTGTAATGTAACTATAATAGTGTATCACGATGACATAAATGTAATTCTCTCAAGGATTTACCAATGGCCAAAAAACTATCATTACGCAAATGAAATTAGAAAAAAACTACAAGAAATGATTTCAAAAGGAAAACCAAAAGTCCCTGATCAGTTCGGAACCAATTAAAACGTTGATTTTGTATCCAACATAGAGCTAAAAACAAGTTAAGCCAAGGAAAAAAAAAGAAGAAAAAAAAACCATAGTATGACGTTTGATACTAATGAGTCAACATACGTCACCAATTTGTAAAATTATTAATATGGCATCTTTAGAATGGAGAAGGAATCGATCATCGGTAAATTATTAGATTGGAAAGAATAGATACCAATATCATTTAGAATTTCTCATTTGATGCGCAATCAAGAGAATAATAGACGTTTAAGAGTTTTGTTGGTGCAAGTGTTAGGTTATACAATATATTTATTTTACAGGAAAAACACTCAGAGATCCAATATTTTAAGTACAACAACAATCGAACCCAGTAAATTTCACAAATAGTGACGCTAACAATAGGGTTTGCAGAGGGTAGGATGTAGGCAAACCTTATTCCTATCGTTACAGATAGAGAGGCTGCTTCAACGAGAACGAGAGACCCCCGGCTCGATATCAATGTTTTAAGTACAACCAGATAGTAAATTGGTCGCTAAAGCGCTCAACTGGTTGGATAAGATAAGATTTAAGAATCGGATTAGTGGTGTTTAAATTTGAATATCTGAAAATTTTTTATTGTTCATTTCTTATCTGAATTATGAGAAATTAAACTTGTATCCAGTTTACAACATTGAGCCGGGGGTCTCACTGGAAGCAGCCTCTCTATTCCCACGGGGTAGAGGTAAGGCTGTCTACATCTTACCCTCCTCAGACCCTACCTTAACTTTTGCTATTGGTAGGATTAACTGAGTATGATGATGATGATGATGATCCAGTTTACAACATTGTTAAAAATCAAATATGTGTTTTAATATTGAAACAACATATGTTCTAAACAACGTTTGTTACGAACATTCAAAAAGTAGTCCATACAAGATTGTCTAAACAACGATAATTTATTGTTATTTTTTAAAAAATGTAGATAATATTAAGTATAAAGTTGCGATATTATAGGATATCCGAATATCCGATTTCTTCTTAATACACTATCCAAATCTGAAAATCCGGATTTGACAAGCGACAAAGAAGGTATTCGAGAACAAGTGATCGAAGGAATAAAGATTTTGTGATCAATCTTCATGGAAGAAAGGCGGGTGATTTGGAGGATATAGACTGGTCGGCTAAGGGGGTTCAAATCTCCTAATCGAGTCAGGGCCACATCGGTAGCTCTATGGTGGTAGCAGTGGATGGTTCGAGCAGCCAAGTTGTCGACAAGGGAAAAGGAAAACAAAAGTTTTTTGCAAGGGGCTTATCACTAAGCATCAACAATCGTCAAAGCCAGGTTCATCAATTCAAGATCCTGTGAAATAAGACTAGGGTTGCCAAATTTGGTGTCGCATTGTGGTGATATGTACATTGGCTGATTGGCTATATATGCCGATCACCATGTCAACATCCCTGGGATTCTGTATTTTCAAGTTGGTTTAGTTTACATTTGTAGTCTAAGTGGTTTTAGGTACATCATTTTGCAGCTTAATTAGAACATTTGCATCGAAATACGGCAATACCCAATGTCTTGATATATGGATCATTGAAGTTGCGACACATTTTCCGTTGTATCTATCGAAGAAACAAACTACTATCCATTTATTTGAAATGAATAAACCAAAAAGGGGATTCTGCGCCCAAAACAAAAGAATAAAGTTCCATAATCAACTAATAATATAAGTTAAAGAACTCATAAGAATATCTTTAGAGAGATTACCTATATCTTCCTATACTTGTGTGTGATTATTGATTTAATGGACACTTGCTTAGTATCTATACATCTAGAAAAGGGTCCACAACCCCACTCTCCTTTCTTATTCCTTTAACATCAAGCACTTGCATTGGCTTTCTATATATAAAAGCATATAATCTCTTGTATACTCAACATAACCAAATACAACAAAAATAAGTTAAATAAATATTAGTTTTCTTTCTCTCCATCATTTCACATCAAAATGTTGAACTACTCAAAATCCAAATCAGAGCTTTCAATGATTGGAGCCGAAGCATCTACTCCACCACAGCTCTTTCCATGTAAATATAAGCCTCAACAGGCTTATGTTGTTCAACAAGCACCGGTCCAAAGTACTGAGGCGGTGGTAAATTGCTATGAGGTGCCACTCAACAACTATGGGGGGACTCTAGTTATGAAATATCCTAAATGAAAGCCTGCCCTTAAGGGTTTCTTTTATAAATGATCTAAGTAGCTACAAAGATGTGGTTTTCGGTTCTTGATGTGTATAATTAACTTGTAATCCATCCCTTGCCACATATTGGTTTTATGTGGATGTGCCAAGATGTTTGAAATCAACTACCATAAGATAATATTACTTGGTGGTGGGGTTTTTTTTTTTATCGTTGATCTTCTTCTTTTCCTTGTACAATCACTCTATTTTCATACAATTGTTTTTTTTTTCTTCTTTTGTAGAATAAAGCTAGTTAATTTTTGACAATAACAAAATGAACAACGAACAGAGGTATATGATGAGATAGAATTGAGAGAAAGCTAGATAGAAATCAAACAGCCACAGACTAATGAAAAATAACAGATTATATTCTTGTTGCCATGAAAAATGTTTTAACTTTCCAATCATTTAACTGATTTCACGTTCTATAAAACATGCTCAAATGTTACTTCACAACATAAGCTTTTTACTCATCTATTGGAAACTAAAATAATCATGTTACTATCATGAGATATCACTTCATGATATATTTTTTTTCTTTTTTAAGGTTGTTTTAATTCATTTTTTATATATAATTAAAAGTTAAGGATTTCTCTATATATACTCAGCATTAGCATTATAACAGATTGAAAACTTGTTAAGTGAGAATTGAAATTGTAAGGTAATTAAGTGTGTGTATATATATATATATGATCCATATAAATGTTGTCCAGCATTTTTTTAACACACACTTTAATTTTATATTATCTATACCATGTTATAATGCATTTGAGTGACATTTTAAAATACTTAAAAGTTAAGATTTTTTTTTTTTAAAATTTAATGCATAAGAACAACTTCAAAATATATAAGAGTAATTTCAAATACTAATTACACAAAAATCACTTTATTTTAGTTATAATTAATTTCCTCATCTTACTTAATGCTAATTTAAAAAATAGTTGCACCTTTTCTCTTTATTTTAAGCCAACTACCCACACAATCACTAAATACACAACTTTTCATACGTGTAATAATATGATCAGCATCATGTTCTTTGCATTCTAGCGATCATCGTGTGTTCTTGTTATAGAATTCTCGCAACCATTGCTTTAAACAATCAAACAATTGTTTTTACATATATATAACTACAATCAATAAATAGAACGTACTTGTATTATAACCTATAGGTAGATTACTGGATTGTAACAGTACTATATTTAAGAATGACCAAGGGGTGTGCGTTTGCCGTTCAAAAAGGGATTTGCTAGTAGAAAAAAGGGATTTTGCAAGCAGATTTCTGACGATTTTTAACGTCAAAGATATTTGATTGTATGAGACCAAACAATAAGAGAATTAACTTTCTGTGTCGCCTCATGTATTTATCTTGCAATCATAAAAGTCATGAATTTTTTGTTTTTTTCTTCTTTTTTAGTACTAAGTAACTTTGTTTTTAAATTTGAAAAATGCTAAATGTTATTTTTTGTGTTTATTTTTGTAGGACAAAGACCAAAATTTTCCTCTACCATAGACCACATGATATGGGGCTTGGTTTGTGCCATATCACCTTTGGGCCGTGGGGCAAGGGGCTGCGTTTAAACCACAATGTGAAAAACAACTTAATGATGTTTTTAATATTAAATAATATACCAACCAATCACACACACACACATATATATATATATATATATATATATATATATATATATATATATAAACCACCTTTAGTGATGTGAATGGTTAAAAAAAGTGTGCTAATGTGGCAACACGTAAATCTAAAAAGATTTTTTTTTCTAATGTGGACTTCATTTGGACAAGGAAGGTGGGATCCCCGCTCACTAACACGATGTAATATTTTTACTAAGGTTTGGGGGACTTTGTACATTGTGAAAAATAGTAGATCTTTACATAATGGCATAATGCATCTTCTTCGAAATTCGAGGTGACGGTTTGTAAATGTTTGTGGACTTGATACATTGTGTATGCTCTTATAAGTGATGCATGCTCTTCAAGTCTTTCTTACAGAATGGCATAATGCATCTTCTTTGAGCTCCAATCAAACTTGCAGGAGACATCATTAGGTTTAAACTGGTACGATAGATAATAAGTAAAGGGTCTCTTATGTAATTGTGGTATTGTCAAGGGTCTATTATGTAAAGTTAGATAACAGGTTTGTACTTAAGCGACTCATGAATGAGATATGAAGTATCGATGATTTGGGATTATTCTTCTTCTCTTTTATCTCTCCTATACTTGATTACCAATTTGTTCCATAACATAAACTAATGGGCCATGAGAGGATACTCGTCTCCAAGCGGTAGGATTGAAGTGCATCTCAAAATAGGAATGGAATAATCATTGATTAATTAATAAGATTGGAAGAATAGATGCAAATATCTTTCAATGATTTTATCTATTACTCAATACACATCCAAGAGAATCACATATCACTTGTTAATTAGTTTTACAGGAATCCAAATATCCGATATGGATAGATCTCTATACTGTTTTATATTAATTTGCATCCATTTACATCAAATGATGATTATTATAAACTTATTCGTTTTATATAAAGTAAATGTGGATATTTATTAAAGATGCTTCCATTTGTCTATTCTCAATTATAACAATTTTACTAAAAGTTGATGGCTATATCTGGCTTTACCTCCACAGTATTCGAATTCCACATCCTTTTGTATGTTGTCTGTTAACACTTCAACTAGTCTTTCCTAAGAGAACAAAGGATGTAGATTTCATTTGGAAACAAAGAACATGTATTGTACATAAAAACAGTCTATGGTATTATCTTCATATATAAACGATAAGAATAATTTACAAATAAAACCTAATAGAATATATCTCCTGATTATGATGTGCTCACTAAGTCGCTTCAGTAGAGATGTTTACGGAACTTCAAGATTAGTTAGAAGTCGTAAACTTGGAATCAAGGGGCCGGGAGTGTTTAATTATGAATTAATCTACCTTTCAAAGTATTTACAAAACTTCTGCCAGAATTATTGTCTTAACTTTGTAAGGGGTCGTGAATCAATTACAATTAGCTTATATAGAGTCCTTAAAATAGAGTTAATTAGCATTAAGATAGCAGGTTTTTTAAGTTCGGTGTAGCCCATAAAGGCCACGATTAACATGAATAAATTAAGTATCATCAATGACTCAATATTGTAGCTAAAAACATTCCTTGTTTGATGATGGATTAATCCCTCACATCTAAAGTACTAGTAGGGATGCCCGCGCGTTGCTGCGGGTGTGTATGTTTTGTTGCTTTGTAACTATTTTTCGGGTTTATGGTGTTTGTGTGTTTGGCGTTTGTGGATGAGTCGTTACGATGACGTAAAGTATAAATCAACTAAAAGTCTATAGATACATAATAAAAGTTTCACAATCTAGCAAGTTTAATAGACGTCCATAATGTGCGAATTGAAAAACTACTAAAGCAAAATGAAAAACCACCCATAACGTGCAAATGACATATTTTGAAAGTGAGATTTAAAGTCAACATTATACTCTTTGTATGTTGTTGTTTTATGTGTTTGGTTCCCTTTTTGGTATAAAAAGGTGCATTGTTCGCTCCAAAGTTTGACAACTCTGATAGTCTTGTGTGTTAAAGCCAACACTCAAGCATCTAACATCAATGTGAACAGTTCAAGCTAAAATAATCGCATTAACGATCTACACATTTCGAACCAACAGTTTTTAATAAATCTTTTTTTTTTCCCATTTTCAATTTCCATACACGGTTCGGATATGTAGGACCAAACACTTCTATATAAAAAAATTTATTGTAAGAATTATCAAGTGATAGAATAGCTAAAACAAATCTTAAAACAACACTAAGACAAATAGGTTAAGGAATTTACATGGGGAGATGCTATTAACGATCTACACAGTTCGAACCAATAGTTTTTAATAAACCTTTTTTTCGCATTTTCAATTTCCATACACGGCTCACATATGCAGGACCAAACACTTCCACGTCAATGTGTTTAGCAGTAGATTTTGAGCCTGGCCCCTGAACCCCTGCAAGCAACAAATCTCAACACAAGTATCAATTTTTGCAATTCCTCTGTAGAATGTTCTATAACCCTCTATTAACAAAAAAAAAAGGTTAAATGGAGGACATCCTACTAAGTAATATTATTAAAAACACAAATATAGAAAGAAAAAAAAAAGGCGTTTACACCTCTAGGACACGAGACCCATAAGGATGCATTGAAAAGGCTGGAACTTGACCATGAAAAGACGAAATTACAAATTTGATGTTCTCCATTGGAATACTTACTATACACTATTGTATCACATGATTTCCATTTTGATCATGAATACATCTCAAAACATGCCCGTCAAATTCACGAACAAGCTTGACTTTTTGTTCTGGCTCAATATCATTTGTGCCATTCAGAGGAACATCACTTGGTGGCTTTAGCATCACCTGTATGATGCCTGCATGATCACCTCTGGAGTGCTTGGGAGATGAAACAATCCAGGTGTCGGGCCAATGAGTAGCATCTGCCATCCATGTTGCTTTCAGGATCATTAACAGGCTTTCAAAAGTTCATCACCAGCAGTTTCTTTTTGACGTTTCATGGCTTTAATTTCTTCTCTAGCATTATAAAGCATCCGAACATCTACTAATGGAATCAGGAAGCCCATTAATCCGGACTTTAAAGTCATCATACTCCCGTTTAACCCGTCTGCGATCCTTCACAAAGTCCTGTCTCATCTTCTTCTTAGAAGGATCTTTTTTCGAAGTAAAATAAGACTCGGGATTCCTCGGCTCAATATCATGTTTCCGACAAAACGGGACCCACAAATTGGCAAAGCTTGCAGCTTCTGCCATGGCTTCAAAAGTTAAAAGAGCGCCACCATCATCCGAAACATAACATTATAGCTTGTCAACAGGGTAACCAGCAGCAAGAATTGACAAAACGGTGTTTGTAGTAACTAAAGGTGGTTCCTTTCCTGAATTCATGGTAGAAACAAAGACATCTACCCCCGGAAGATTAGACTTACCCGACGAATTTTGGGGGCTCGGGGCTTCAAACTTCTCTTTTAACACATTGAGGTCGGTTGCACGGTTAACAGGTGCGAGTTTAGGAAGTTGGTCAAGAAGCCAAGAGAATACAAACCAGATTTCACAGATAATTGACATGAACCACATGAACCAGAGCCATATTGCATCCTCATTCGGGTGAGTGATTCGCCAGTGAAGAAATAATCCAAGAACCACCGTCCGAATCAAGGCTAGGAGCCTGCATACACAATCAAATACAAATGAACACAAAATACTTAGATTTTTATATTGTTTTATAAGATAACAATGTTATAAAACATTAATTATATGCATGTTAACAATGTTAGTTTCACTAAATTGGACATAAAAAAGGAAGGAATAGACCATAAACAACTAATTTACTAATATTTATTCAGTTTGATCTAACTGATTAACATTACAAATAAAACACATTTCTACCTCCTCAAGTCTATGTTTAACTATTATTTATTATTAAAAATGCAACATTTCCTTTCAACAAAATTTCAATCCAAGATTACATCGTTGCCGGTTAGTAATCATAATAGAGTATTGATACAATGTATGTTAAAATAGGCGTGAGGCACTCCGAGCAGCCTAGGCCCCGAAAGCCAAGGTGTGAGACGTGAGCTTCACGTAAACCATGTAAGCTTGATGTGCAACCAAAATTTGCATCCATATAAGCCTTTTTATCAAGAAAATCATCGAGAATCGCTTCATCCCTTTGGTTGTTTTCTAAATATAACCCTTTCTATATGCCCCAATTTGGACGCAAATGTCAAATATGAATGAGGTGCGCTCAAGACCCAAGAACAAGTAACTCCCGCGTCCCGCGAGCGTTGTAAGACATGCTAAATGTACTGCATATGGATCCCGATAAGGTTTCAACAATGATGAATGTTTATAAATATAATGATCGAATTTAAGCATATTACTTTTAAATTACAAAGACTTAATAGCCATATCTCATCATCAAACCGTGATTATACATAGACCTGATTAACACTCTGTACAAATATTCCACATTTAATGATCACAGAAAAGAAATAATAATAATAATAATTTGAATGTTTACCAATGTTGGAACTATACCAGGGTTTGTGGAGTAGAGATCAACTTCTCTTGCCCAAATTTCTGATAAGTTTGTAAAAGTCTCTCGTTGGGTAACATCATAAACTGAAAATCAGAAATATAAAATTCATAAATCACTTGTTAATCAATATCCTAGTAACCAATGGAGCAAATTAAACCGCAGCTTGCATGAAGCAAGTTGGTTTCAAGGGGTCAACAGCAGAAACCATAGGAAGCTGGACAAAAACGTGAGACATGTGCTAGTAGGAATCAGACGTTTACCACTGCGCCATCCCGTGAAGGTTCTTGTTACTCATATTATAATGATGTATCAATCTAATGGCATACCTAGAATAATTCCATGTGCGCCTCGGTAGTATGAGCTTATTAATGTCCCAAACCTCTCTTGTCCAGCTGCAATATAGAGCGCATTCCAAAAATGGTATTAGTTTCCCACCCATTAACAATTATTACCTATTAGTCTAAAAGCAATTATAATAAAGACATATAGCTATAGTTACCCGTATCCCATATGGTCAGTTTGAGTCGTTTTCCTTCAACGACAAGCCTCTTCATCTTAAAATCCACACCTAAAAATCAAAACACATTTTTCCTCGGTTACTTGATTTACAAATCTATGTTGGAATATAATCAAGCACCATGTGTGCATGCCTAACATTATAACCACTAATTCATGACTCGTCATATCAATAAACATGAAAAAACTGTCACTGAAACAAATTATTGATCCCACAAATCTAAATGGGAACATATAACCATACATCATGAGCTTTTGTCTGAAACATGTATAGCATATCATGAAAATCCTAATTTAAGGGACCTTTATTTTGTATTCTACTGTCATATCATATAGTAAAACCAAATCTTGTTACTATCAAACCACATGACCTTTAATTCCAATAAAATCAATCATAACAAGAAACAAAAAAAGAAGATCTATAAATAAGTCACTTGTTTGAAGGATACAATAGAAATGGAACCTGGGTAAGACGATGAACCAGTATGAAAAATCCAAAATTAAACCCTTCATTCCATTCACGCTTGATTTAAATTCCATTCGTAGGTCAGAAAACAAAACGCTCCATGAAGCTTTCGACATTCAATTTGAAAAACTGATCACAATTAAATCTCGACATAACGATTTCAATGAATGAGACTCAATGGTTTCGTTCAATCAATTCATTGGGTGGGTGATGATTTTATAACCGAAAGAGGAATAGAAAGAGGGATATCAATAGTCTGAGAAGAGAGCATGTAAAAGATGGAATTAGGGGTGGGATGGGAAATGAAGGGTAGGATTGTAAAAGTGTGTTGATATTGTAAAGGATAAGGTAGGTGAAATGTCTATATTACCCCTCTAAGTGTCTTAATTGTCACAACTATCCCCATATTACCCTTAAATTTTATGCTTTAATATGTTGTACATGTTGCTTCTTAAGTTGTATGGAAATGAAAATGACCATTTTGACCATCACTCCTCCTTTATAATGTATTATAGATAAGTGTCTTGGTGTAGTTAGTATGTAATATGTTTATTATGTATTGGGAAGTGGTGTATTAGTTGAAGAGTTCATTGTGATAGAAACCAAAGTGGATAGCCATCGGTAACCACCACTATACATGTCTATTCATCAAGGTTTCAAAGAGACAAATCATGTCTTCACCAAAAGACATGTTGATAAAATCAAAAGCCAAGATCAAGCAAGTGAAGAGACGCAACTATTCGTCAAGAGTTGTGACCGTTGGAAGGCGTCTCTTAGATTACTATATATAGATTCATGTATTTCAAGTTGTAATCACATTCTACACATTCTATTCAATTAATGTGAAGTTCTTTTGAATAATATTTCTTGTTTCATCATTGTGTTTCAATATCAATTGTGAAGATTAGGGCCAACATTGTTCTGTCGATTTCCAACAGTTATACATAAGTAGGTTCACGCATCATTTAAATTGGGTTAATAGTTGGGTCATTGAAGATTTGAAGTTGTAACTAAGTTTGTAATGTATCTATAGAAACCTTACTTTATTCCAAGTGTATTCACCAATTGGATATTATTAAGATCCACATATTAGTTAAAGTTCATTTTTTTTTTTTTTTTTTTTTTTGTAAAAGATCAAAGCCCACATAGACAATGGCATTCCCATTATTTGGAAGGAATAAGCATAAATATGATTCCACACTAAAAGAAATATAAAGTTTCATAAATAACTAATAGTATAACTAAAAGAACTTTGAAGAATATTTTTAGCTAACTTTGGCCACTTGCATTTGGGTTTATATAAATCCATATGGTCTCTGCTAATTTGGTATACACATCATAAATACAACAAAACCAAAATGTTGTTTTACAAAAAAACTAAAATCGAGCTTTCAATCTCTTGGGCAGAAGCATTTGCACTTTCGGACAATAATTTCGCAGCAGAAACTGTTCTGTCACGTAGAACTCCACCTCAGCTATTTCCAAGTCATTATATATCTCAACAAGCTCATATTGTGCAACAAGTACCAACCAAAAATACTGAAACAATGATTAATTACTATGAGGTGCTTAACAATAACAATGGGGCTCTACTTATCGAATATCCTTAAAGGAAGCCTGCTCGTAAGGGCTTCTTTTATTAATGATTATGGCTAGCTACAAGTGTATGATTAATAATATGTTTTTCGATGCCTAGTGTACGTTTGTAAATTTTAATTAACTTGGAATCCACCCCTTGCTATAAGTTGGTTTTATGTGGGTGTGCCAAGATTATTGAATCAATTACCATATAGTAATACTAGATTATACCCCGGGAGCGTCCCGGGTTGAGAAATTTAATATGATACATCAATTTTACATATGAAATAGACTGATGTATAACTCTAATATTAATGTCTAACCTAAAACAATGTACAACTCCAATGCTAACACATAACCTAAAAGAATGTAGAACTTTAATGTAACTATAATATTAACACATATATTGATATCTAACTTAAAACAACGTATAACTCTATTAACCTATTCGGTTCTGGTTGAAAAAACCGATTTGAACATAATTAGTGACTTGCCTATACATGATTAATGATTTACCTGAACACTTTGTGTTTTTTTCCTGTATAAACAAAACCCCACAAAAAAAATTCTCTGTTTTTTATATAGCAGTATGGTACTCGTTGGAAAGATAATAAAACGCTCATTAATTTGGTGTAATTTTTTTCTTTAAAAAATATCGTATATTAAAGATATTAACGTTTAAAAATTATGGGAAGAAACATGAGGGTGAAAAATCCAATTTTGTTTTTAAATTTTTTTTTCCTAAAATATCTCAATGCCGCATGGGATGACACATGACACATTCAAAGAAAAGAATGCTTCTTTGAATGCCATGTCATTAAAATGGCTTTGGTTTATTATATGTATAGATTAGTCAATTTTTAGTATGTTTGACAAGGAGCTTTTAAGAGCTTTTAGGAGCTTCAAGCTTTTAAGAAAAAGCTCCTACCTAATAAATGTCTTGTTTGGTTGAAGGGGCTGGAAGTTTTTAGGTTAGAGAAAAAACTCTACAGTGAAAAGCTACTAGTAGTAGCTTTTAAGAAAAAGCTCTACTAGCTACAAGCTTTTAGTTAGTAAATTACACAAATACCCATTCTATTTTAAAAATAAAATAAAAACCTTCTTTACAATCTTTTAATTATGATCATTTTGGTCATTTTATACATTTTATTAAAAGCTCTAGCTACTCTGCCAAACACCAAAATATATTTAAAAAGCTTCCAGCTAACAGCTTCCAGCTACCAGCTTGCACCTACCGGCTTGCAGCTTTCAGCTACCAGCCTCTAGCTAGTTTTGCCAAACATACCCTTTGTGCATCCTTGCATCATCTCTTACTTCTTCCTTTAAAGAAATAATAATACAAGTGTTAGACAAAAAGTAGGGCCGGCTAAACTATTTTTGCGGCCTAAAGCGAAGTTCATATCTGGGGACATTTCAGGAAAAAAAAAAAACTTCTTGGTTATTGCACACTTGCACTCCTAGTCCCACAACGGCAACATGAAGAATTTGGTGGCAGTATATAGGTTCAATGTTTCTCGCACAACTCAATTCCTAAAATCTGGATCCATACCCATCATTGCACAGCCCTGTTCGATGTTCAATGCAAAAAATTAAGGCCCTGTAGATTTGGGGGCCCAAAGCCCTAGCCTCATTTGGCTTGGTCTTGAATCGACCCTGATAAAAACAAAAATGAGTAAGGGAGGTCTGTAAGATTTATTGAATACATAGACAAGAATACAAACTAAATATATAGTAAGAATTGTATGAAAAAATTGTTTGTGAACTACTATGCACAAATGAAGTTAGGATGCACAAGCATGTGAATTCAAATTGTATACTACTACAAAAAACCCTATTTGTGACGACCAAAGATTACGATATATTATCACCAAAAGTTTTTACCTTAACCGACCGTTTGACAATAAGTGGCCCGATAATGGTTGAGCACTTGAGCTGTGGCTCAATATTTAGTTAAAAGGACAATTAGGATCAGATCTAAAGCAACCCACCAATGTGGAATTTTCATAAATCGAGATTATCATTACAATCGTCAAGATGCTCACAAAGTGCTTAAATGAAGGAAGGGGGTGTCGCACTCATCACCTACACAAGACACAAGGCCACAAGGTTGGACATGTGACACCCGGCATATTTGACTTGACATATTTAAACTTATAAGTCTACCTTAGCGGGAAACAGTTTAATTACGTACTTAACTGGGTTAGTTGAGTCGGGGTTTTCTTACGTATTGTCCAGAGTTCAATGATCTGAAGGATCATTGGTGTCTTTTACATATACACGCGTCTTGAGTCCCGTTATTGGTGAATTACATAAACTAGATTAAGTGCTATGTGTAGATTGATTCTTATGTGGTGGATTATATGCAAATACGTGTTTAAATGATGTTTAGATGATTGTCCATGCTTAAATATGTGAAACATAGATTAGGGTTACATGTGCATGTGCTAGGGTGCGTTAAAATGTGCTAAACACGACAAACTGGAAATCTGAAAAATGACACCTTTCTGGTTCGACCGTTCGAAGGGTCGAACCTGGCCCTCAGTCTGTTAAGGGTCTCCTTCGACCAGATAAAAACTACCTTCGACCCACATGAAGGGTCGAACCTGGCTAACTGTTTTAAAAATGTTACCTTCGACCATCCAAGCTCCACGTTCGCCCACATGAAAGGGTCGAACCTAGACATAGTATAAATACCATCCTTAGTCATTTTTCATCATTTCACAAACTTTAAACGCCTCTAAACACTCTCTTTCGACTATTATCATTATGAAGGAGTTTTTGAGCTTATTTTTCATAATCCAACTCTCTAAATCATTACAAGTGAAGATCTAAGGTGTGTTCTTCGTTCTAAATCCTTTTTGTACGATTTTGATCTGTTTTCATTTAAACCCCAAAAGTCCAGATCTGATATCAACATGTTTTATGGATAAAAACCTTCCTATTATCTTTCTAAATAAAACCTATTCATAAACAATGAGTTTTTATACAAATTAACATGTGTTAATGTGGTATTATGCATTGTTTGATGATTACTTGCTGTATAGATGATATGACAACGACCTAGGACTGTTATTAATGATGAGTTACGAATGAAACATGTTACAATTGATTGTTGATGGTGTTTTGTCGTTTTGGGGAGTTTTGGGTTAGATCTAGGGCTTGTTCTTGATGATAATGATAAAGATATGATAGGGGGTTTCTTGTTCATGATGATCTGAGTATGTTAAGTTGATTATTGATTAATTTCAAAAAGTTTCCTAATTGGGGAAAGATTGCATGCATTTTGATGTGACATCTCCATAATTTACTATTTTGGGAAACTTGTAAAACGACTAGATTTTGGGGTAAAATCGGTAGGGTTTCATAGGGATATGTTAATGATAGTTGACTGCTGTAACTCATGATGTTTCGTGTTGTTTTCGGATGTTTTTGATGCGTTTTTGAGGAAACTAACTAACAGGGTCGAACCTGGAGTACCTTCGACCAGTCGAACGGTCGAAGGAGGATCTCCAGGGTCGAACCTGGATACTGATGGTCGAACGTATTCCAAATGGGCGAAGGAGGGAGAAAAGGGGCGAAGGTGGAAGTAGAAAGCCACATTCGACCCTACGTTAACTAAAATGAGATTTTTGATACAAACTAAGTGTTTTATGCTTGAAACCTGTGTGTAATCTTTGTGTACTTGATTAGCTTGTGTAATGGGTCACCAACGGGATGTCGGGTCAGTCTCGTGTGTCGGTTAAACTGTCAAACACGTTTTCAAACTTACTTAATCATGATCTGGACAATCGGGGACTAATTAGCCTTGGGGTTATTAGTCACAACTCTTATACAACCTTTATTGATAGATCGTCGGTATTTGGGATCATCAAGACTTGTCTTAATTCTTATTTGGGAACGCAAACTAAGGTGAGTGTCACAGCCCCATTCTTCACTGTTTTTGGAACATTCTGGGGGAGAGACATGCGGTAAAACTTTCTAAACTTTTAAACCAACATGATACATGATACCTCATGGATACTTAGTGACTTTTACTTTCATCATTAAAGTCCTCTCATGTCTTAGTGAACCATCAATATGTGGGTACATAGCGGGGAAGGTGTGAATAGATCTATTGGGCTTGACTAGCCCCACTCGGGCCGACTGGAGGTCGGTGGCGGGTGCATATTTGTCCTATATCTTACGGCACAGGGTGATGAACCGGTGACGGGTTTGAGGCATTCTTATCTTGTCAGCAGTGGTTCACGACACTATAGTATAATGTAACGATGTCTAGCTAGCATCAAGTATAGATGTAAGGGTTGTTGGGTTTGGTTTACTTATGATAAACTTTTGCAAACTATATCTCTGTGACTCACCGGCACTTTATGTGTTGTCTAACTTCGCATGTTTTTTCAGGTCGCTAAGGTAGCAGGGAGTCTTAGGCGCACTGGAGTCGCACTGCGTCTAGTCTTGCATACATAAGCAAACCGGGTTGTGTTTGCATTCATATTTTGACATTGGTTTTGTAAACATTAAATTTTGCTTCCGCTGTCGTTTTCTACTTTACTTATAAACTGCGTGGTTGGTATTTCTACGTAACTTTTATTGCATATAGATGTCGTTTATTGTGACCGTTGTCTTGGATCCTGGTATGTCATGCGCCTCGCGGTAAAACCCCGCAAGTGGAATTTGAGGGTGTGACAGAATCCGAACGGTGTCCTCTGTTTAAAAGCTACAAGGCGAAAAGACCATACAACGGCTTTGGGCAGGTGCTCTTTATTCAAAATCCACAGGGTTAAAAGGCTATAGGGTTGTACACCCGCCTTTGAACGGGCGCTCCTTACTCTAAAGCCACAAGGCTTGGACCACATCAAAGTCACAAGGCTTAGATCACTTGGATCCACTAGGATTGGATTTCTTTAAATCCGAAAGGCTCGGTTAACCGACCCATGAAAGTGTCATGTGACCCAGACTGCATCATATTAGACTAGGGGAGATGTAGATGATTCCTAACAGTGGACCCAGCCAACAAGGTTGGCCCAATTCACATTGCCCCGTTAGGGTTGCAACCATCCCTTATAAAATAGAGTAAATTAGCATTAAGATAGTAGGTTTTTTGAGTTCTGTGTAGCCCATACAGGCCACGATTAACATGAATAAATTAAGTATCATCAATGACTCAATGGTGTAGCTAAAAACATTCCTTGTTTGATGTGGATTAATCCCTCACATCTAAAGTATAAGGGTCTTGGTGTAATTAGTATATAATACGTTTATTATGTATTTGGAAGCGGTGTATTAGTAGAAGGGTTCATTGTGACACAAAACCAAAGTGGATAATCACCGGTAACCGCCACTACACATGTGTATTCATCAAAAGATATGTTGATTAAATCAAAGGCCAAGATCAAGCAAGGGAAGAGACACGACTATTTGTCAAGAGTTATGACCATTGGAAGGTGTCTCTTAGATTAGTATATATAGGTTCATGTATTTCAAGTTGTATCACATCCTACACATTCTTTTCAATTAATGTGAAGTTTTTTTGAATCATTTCTTGTTTCATCATTGTGTTTCAATATCAATTGTGAAGATTGAGGCCAACATTATTCTGTCGATTTCCAGTAGTATATACACAAGTAGGTTCACGCTTCGTTTAAATTGGGTTAATAGTTATTGAAGATTTGAAGTTGTAACTAAGTTTTTAATGTATCTATAGAAACCTTACCTTATTCCAAGTGTATTCACCAATCAGATATTATTAAGATCCACATATGAGTTAAAGTTCTTTTTTTTTTTTTGGTAAAAGATTTTGATCTTTCATTTGGAAGGAATAAGCATAAATATGATTCCACACTAAAAGAAATATAGAGTTCCATAAACAACTAATAGTATAACTAAAAGAACTTTGAAGAAAATTTTTAACTAGCTTTGGCCACTTGCATTTGGGTTTATATAAATCCATATGGTCTCTGCTAATTTGCAGGCCCGGCTCAAGCCCAAGTCAAATGAGGCTTTTGCTTTGGGCCTCCAAGTTTTAAGGGTCTCATAATTTTCCTAATTTTAATGATATATAATAAAAATAAACCCATGTAAGAACATATTGACAGGATAGTTCAGTTGGTTAGAGCATATGGTTGTTAATCACAAGGTCTGAAGTTCAATCCCTCCTTGTAGCAAATTTTGTAATTCTTTTCAGTATTTTATTTTTTATAAATAGGGCCTCGGATTTTTATTTCGCTTCAGGCCCCCAATATGGTTGAGCCGGCCCTGCTAATTTGGTATACGTACACATCATAAATGCAACAAAACCAAAATGTTGTTTTACAAAAAAACTAAAACCGAGCTTTCAATCTCTTAGGCAGAAGCATTTGCACTTTCGGACAATAATTTGGAAGCAGAAACTGTTCTATCACGTAGAACTCCACCTCAGCTGTTTCAAAGTCATTATATATCCCAACAGGCTCGTATTGTTCAACAAGTACCATCCAAAAATACTAAAACAGTGATTAATTATTATGAGGCGCTTAACAATAACGGTGGGGCTCTACTTATCGAATATCCTAAAAGGAAGCATGCTCATAAGGGCATCTTTTATTAATGATTATGGCTAGCTAGTAGCTACAAATATATATGTATGATTAATAATATGTTTTTCGATGCCTGGTGTAGTGGTGTACGTTTATAAATTGTAATTAATTTGGAATCCACCCCTTGCTATAAGTTGGTTTTATGTGGTTTCTATTATTCCTTTATAGAAATATAATAATACCAGTGTTTGATAAAAACCAGGGCCGGCTCAACTATTTTGGTGGCTAAAAGCGAAGTACAAATTTGGGGCTTTTCAGGGAAAAAAAACTTGTTGGTTGTTGCACACTTGCACTCCCAATCCCACAACAGCAGCATGAAGAATTTGGTGGCAGTATATAGGTTCAATGTTTCTTGTGCAACCCAGTTCCTGAAATCTGGATCCCTATCCATCCTTGCACAGCGCAGTTCAATGTTCAATGCAAAAATTTGAGGCCCTATAGGTTTGGGGCCCAAAGCCCTAGCCTTATTTGGCTTGGGCTTGAGCTGGCCCTGATAAAAACAAAAATGGGTAAGGGATGTCTGTAAGATTTATTGAATACATAGACAAGAATAGAAACTAAATATATAGTAAGAATTGTATGAAAAAGTTTGTGAATACTATGCACAAATGAAGTTAGGATGCACATGCATGTGAATTCAAATTGTATACTACTACATAAAAGCCTATTTTTGACGACCAAATATTACGATATTATCACCCAAATATTTACCACATCAAAGTTACAAGGCTTAGATCACTTGGATTCAATAGGCTTGGATTTCTTTAAATCTAAAAGGCTCGGTCAACCGACCCATGAAATGTCATGTGGCCGAGACCCCGCATAACATTAGATTAGGGGAGATTGCATCATATTAGTTTTGGGGAGATGTAGATGATTCCTCATAGTGGGCCCAACTAACAAGGTTGGCCCAATTCACATTGACCCATTAGGGTTGCAATCATCCCTTATGAAAAGATAACTTAAACCCTCTCTAGATGAAATTTCTTTGAAATCTCTCACAACAATTTACATATTTCTCTCATACATGCAAACTTATACAAACAAATATGGGCTCATTCATAGTAAATCTAGCTGAGTTGCTATGAAGGGTGGCCGGTGCTCGAGGCTCTAACCTTGGACCCCTTATAACGGGTTATTTTATTATGACGCTCACAATCATGTTCCTAGCTCAGGAATACAATAAGCAATGTGATATAACCGTCGAAACGAATTAAAGAATTTGCTTCTGTAGTCCTATGCGTTACTCTTAAATCCAAGTTGAAAAAATGGTACTGAAATGATTTTTTACTAATTTTGGACTTATATAATTGTATTTATATATAAGTCATATAGATAATTATTTCCGGGTTTGTGTTATACAATGTGAGAGTATCACAACGAACCACACCATGTCTAAAGCAGAGCTAAGATGAATAAAATATCGATGCTTGAAAGTTGTATTATTGGAACAACAAAATATGAGGAAATGGATTGAGTTTTGTCAACTTGTCATACATTGGTGGGATGATAAAAAAATAAAGTAGTATATAAGGAGGGGTACTTCATATAAATTGTTTAGCTTGAGCCAAATACTAGTAGGCAAGGCCGGCTTAAGGGGGAGTATTTTGAAGCTATCATCTTAGGCCCCCAATGCGATAAGGCCCACAAATTTTAAAAGTTTTTTTTTTTTTAATATATTTGGTATTTGTTTGTAATCAAAAGACAAACCTATAGTGTAATATATATGTGGTCTACAAGTTTTTTTTTATTGTAGTTATCATGCCAGTAGTTCTAATTCTGCAAATACTGTTATCTTCACGTTTTATTTAGTTTTTATAGTTTTGGAAAAAGGCCCCAAATTTAGTATTTGCTTTAGACCTTCACAATGGTTGAGCCGGCACTGCTAGTAGGGAAAATTAAGAGTTACACTCACGCGTAGCGTGGGCAATGGGCGCAATGTGACGCTTTGATGGACAAATGTTGGGAAGACCAAACGGTGGGTGGTGTTATTGCCGCATGCGTTGGGTTCCAAATGACATGGGTTGTCATACGCGGATGACGTGGCATTGCGCGCACATGATCATGTGGCGCTCGGGTCCGCATTGCTTGTTCTGGAGTACGTGGGCAACGTATTGGCGCGGACTAGCGTGGTAGACCGTTTCAACTCGTTTCATTACTTGAAATGACTGTTTTATGCCAAGCTACTTAAAATCCATATACATAGAAAATTAAACCTGTTTATTGCAATAATAAATGTATTATTTATTATTCAAATAAATGGTTTAATTGTGTTGTGACTATACATATGAACCTTAAGGTACATCACACAAGGCTCCAACTTCTAGCATATTGAGAGGAGCACTCTCAGTTGTGAACTTCATCCCTTTCCTATTTTTAAGAACACCATGATAACTCGGTGATATCTCGAGCGTGAGAGACATCTCCGACAGTGCACATATTGTTACGGTTGTTGTGTCCTAGGAAATAGACCATCTGAGAGGATGCGCAAAATCTGTTTTAAGGAGAGGGTGTCAAACGCATGTCTCAACCAAAATTGTCAACATTTTAGTTTGCTTGTTCTTGTAGCAGAGCTTTACGACGAGAGTGCGATTGAAGATTTTCAAAGACACGGGCTTAAATCAAGATTGGTATATGTAATTTGTATTTTATATTCAATTTTATTTAGTTTTGTAATCAGTATTGTACTAGTATATTTCCTAACGAGAATAGAGTTATTATTATTATTATTATTATTATTATTATTATTATTATTATTATTATTATTATTATTTATTTTAATAAAAGGTGAACCATGTTTACTACGATCCAAGTAGTAATTCTATGCATTTACACCAACGAGACATCTCCTAACTACATTTGCTACACTGAGATATTGGCATCATTGTAAAGTCAGCCAAAATATATACAAATCCATGTCCTTGACAAAGATAAGCACAATGAAACAAACCGTAGACCTGGTTGTTGTGATCACAGAAATTTAGAGGGTGTTTGGGATTGTGTTTGAAAATAACTTACTGACTTATTGGCTTTTTCAAAAAGTCAATAAGTCAATAAGCTGTTTGTGTAACCTAAAAGCACTTTCTGTTTTGATTTTTGGCTTTTAGCTTTTAAGGGTGGAAAAGTTGTTTTTGAAAAGTTAGAAATCCTGGCTTTTGCCATTTGGCTTTTGATTTTTGGAAAAAATTTACAAATCTACAACCCATACAACCAATATTCACAATAAGTTAAGCGAAACACTTAAAAAAACAACAATTTATTAACTTTTTGACGTTTCTCATCCGAAATGCTAATCCAAACACTTTTTTTAAAACTCCTTTTCAAAAAGCCATAAGCCAATAAGCACTTTTGACCAAAAGCACTTTTACATTTCCAAACTCAATCCCAAACACCCTCTTATTCAGCCATAACTTTTTTTTCCTTTTATTCCACTTCTCTGCACAAAAGAAAAAAAAAATCTTGGAACACGACCAAGTTTTTTTCTTTCCTTTCACCCCGTTCTCTTCCTATAATGAAACTCGAAAAAAAAAGAGTGAACTGCCGACTCGATGTGGATGTGTATAAATTTTTTCTTTCCTTTCACCCCGTTCTCTTCCTTAAGGCTTAAACTACTGTCTACTGCCAATCAAAAGCCTTTTTTTCTTGGGCTGCTCACCAATTTATTTCGTATGCTAACAAAACGTCCATATAATTCAGCCTAAAAATTTTTACTTAGCCCATCAGAAGCCCAACAAAATGTGATCTCCCATACTATATTGTGGCCCAATTTCAATTCTTTCGTTTAGTCTTGATAATTCACTTCAATATAATTCAGTTAAATCGTTGGCTACAATATTTTCAATTCCACGTTTAGACTACAGGGGTGAAGCGTCATGTGGTACTTATGAGACCCATGTAGGAAAGGATTGTGGGAGTGGAAAGGGGGGTGACATGTGTCATTTCTTTATTTCTTTTTATTTAATTTTTTAAGTAATTAAATAACTTTTATAATTAAAAACATAATTAAAATTCTTAATAACTAATAATAAAATTAAATAAAAACCTAGAAAATAAAAAAAACATAAAAAAACCAAAAAAAATAAAAACATAGAGAATAAAAAAACTACATATTATATTTTTTTGACCGTTTAAAACCAACAGTTAGTTTTTAAAAAAAATTCAACGGTCAGCAACAAAAATGCAAGGCCCAATCGCAATCTTCCACGTGGCTTCCCCCTCCCCCCACGCCGGTCTTCTTCTCCCCGCCCCACCTCCCCCGCCCCTCCTCCACGTCCCCTAAGGGGCGGTGTCCCCCCCCCCCCCCCCCCCCATGAAGATGCTTCCCACCCTCCCTTCCTGTCCCACTCCGTGTACTCTTACAAGAGATAATTTCTTTCGTAACCTGTAAAATATAAAAACAATAGTGTTTTTTTTACTTATATAAACATTTATAACATAACCACGTTAAGCTCATGTGCATTACACTACTTAAGTAAATATAATGTTATGTACTTGGTAACAAAAAGATTAAGTCATTAAAAACTCGTGTATTACTTAGGTTGAATAAACATGTGTATTATGCCAAGATGACTATCAAATAATATTATAATGATAATTTGATAGTTTATTAGATTTTTTGCTTGTAAGTTTAGGGGTTGTTTGGTTAATTAAGTGCTGAATCATTAAGAGGTCTGAATGGTAAATAGGTCTGAATGATTAAGCGCTGAATCATTAAGTTGGACCTCTTAATGGTTAGTAATCTTGTTCCACATTGGTAGGAGTGCCTCATTAAGGTTCAGCATAATTCAGTGCTTAATGGTTCAGTGCTTAATGGTTCAGCAACATCTCAAATCTTAATGATTCAGACTTAACCATTCCATTCAGAAGCTGAAACAAACGCGCCGAATGCTGAATCATTCAGCGCTGAATGGTTAAGAGCCTCATTAAGAGGCTTACCAAACAGCCCCTTAGTGTCATAAGGTATACTATTAATAAAATTAGGCAAAATGGAATTCATTAATCTCACCTTTTTGTAGTTGGCCAATAATAATCTCATTTGAGTTTATTCTTTCTATCAGTCACACATTTCAGGCATTTTACTCTCAATGCACCCTCCCGTTAACTCACACTTACGCCGTTAGCTAAACTCACAATTTTAGGCCATTATTCACCTGATTTGAAAGAGGGAATCGAGACAAAGATATTGGTATGTTCAATTACAGAAATAAGCATGGTTCGTCGGTTGTAGGTTGATGTTCTCCTCGGATGGGATGACCGAAACTGACGATTAAACCATCAAACCATGCCCATTTCTGCAATTGAACATACCAATATCATCATCTCGATTCCCTCTTTCAAACCCGGTGAAAAATCACCTAGAATTGTGAGTTTCAGCTAACGGCGTTAGTGTGAGTTAACGGAGGGTCCATTGAGAGTAAAACGTCTAAAAGTTGGGACCGCTAGTGGTTATTTTCGTAGTTGGGACTGTTACTGGCAAATAGTCAATACTTTGGATTATTTAAATCCATTGCTCCTTTTTTTAATCTAAAAGTGTTTCACAAATCTCAGATTATCCAAGAGCTGCATCATTAATTCCCCAACGATATAAAAATCTATTATATAATTGAAAGCAATAAATCCTACATGATACTCATATAGTCATTCTCATCCTTGAGAGTTCCATGTAGGATGTCATGTGGCATTGAGTGATTTTAAGAAAAAAAAAGAATTTAAAAACAAAGCAGGATTTTTCTCTCTCATGTTTCCTGCCATAACTTTTAAACGTTAATATCTTTTATACGAGATTTTTTAAAGAACAAAATTACACCAAATTAACGAGCGTTTTGTTATCTTTCAACGAGTACCATAGTGCTATATAAAAACGGAGAAAAAAAACGATTACTTTTTTGTGGGGTTTTGTTCATACAAGAAAAAAAAACACAAAGTGTTCAGGTTATTTATTAATCATGTATAGGCAAGTCATTAATTATGTTCAAACCAATAAATATGAATTTTATTTACAACAGGTGTTAGCATTGGAGTTGTACAACATTGTTTTAGGTTAGGTTTTAATATTGGAGTTATACATTGTTTAAGGTTAGGCGTTAACATTGGAAATACATTGTTAATTGTTTTAGGTTAGGTGCAACCCGAAGTTTTTCTGCATATAACTGTAAAGCGCATCAGTCTATTTCATATATAAAATTAATATGTCATATTAGATTTTTCAACTCGGGACACTTCAAAAGTATAAATTAGTAAGTTCATATGCAATGGTTAGTGAAGGATGATAGTGAAAGACATAACAGGACGTCATGTAGGCAAAAGGTTGTCTCCCCACTCTCTCTTACATACGTATGTCATGTGTAAGCATTTGATTGACCATTGAATATAAAATACTAAATGTTATAAAAAATTTGGCTTTCATCCTGTAACCACAACGTGCGTGGGCTCACGTCCACTCACTTGGACGCGATACAATATTTGTGGCTAAGCTCCTACTCACGTCCACATAACATTACATACAGTCCAAAATATAACAACTTATTTGTTTTTGAGGAATTGGATTTTAATAACATAAACTATTCGAAATTAGTCGTTGGCACCCCAAACTAAAAAAATGATAATATATAACATGTACTATTAACCTATTGGGTTCTGCCACCCAACTTGGGTTAAGTCACTAACCCAGTTAGTGTTTTGGCTGATGTGTCATCCCCAATATGACGTGGCATCCCAATCTAACTGGGTTAGTGACTTAACCCAAATTGGATGTCAAAATCCAATAGGTTAATAGTACATGTTATATATGGTAAAAAATTTTTAGTTTGAGGTGTTAATGATCAATTTCCCCAATCAAATTCATCGTAACACTCATAACGATCAACTTTACGAAGATCCCATTGTATACCGGAAGCTCGTAGCATTGGTCCCGACAAACCCCAATTTATTGCTTCCTCTCCACCAATAATGCCTATTCCTTCAACTCCTAAAAAAATGGGATTCCGTGTACTAAGCTTTTGATATTCAGCAATTCATGTTAAAAAATAATCGCAAAAATCCAAACATTTATCTATCCAGCCATAAGGTAAATCAGCAGTGACTCCACCAATACGAAAAAAAATTGTGCATCATTCGCATACCGGTGGCAGCTTCGATTGGTCATATATCAATTCTTTTTCTTGAAAAATATAGAAGAAAGGAGTCTGTGACCTAGTATCTGCCATAAAGGGCCAAGCCATAACAAATGCAAAGCTATACGACTTAACTCCAACATATTGATCGAATAGTTTACGTTACTAAAATTCAATTCCTATTTGTTTTATTATATTTTTAACCATAATTACAAGTCATTAAAATCTAGAGGACCAAACCCACCAACCCTATAAAACTAGACTAGATACAACATAGTTAAACCACCCATGAAAACAAAGCTCCAAACATACCCCTTCCTTAAGTCACAGTTTATCTTCCCAACAGTTTAGGATATTCCCAAAATTAGGGTTTTCTTTTCTTTTCTTTGTCCTGTTCCACCTACACCCTTCAAGTTTACATCTTCATTTCATACATACAGATAAGGTTTTCTTCTTCTTCTTATTATTATTATTATTATTCCTCTCTCTTTATCTCTTTCTCTATCTTTCCTTATTACATCAATACACAATCTTTAAAGGTAGATGTTAACTTATAGCCCTTTTTTAACAATCCCAAGATTCCATTTTGCCATATAAAGTTCTCATTTTTAACCTATTACTTGTTTAATATTCTTATCTTTGTTTCATTTTTGATGTATAATAGTTACAAATTGAACAACAATATTATCTTTATTTGGTTTTTGTGATGTATTTTGTTGTTATTAGCTAAAGTTTTACTGGGATTTTGTTGTGATTGTATAATTTGCAGGAATTTGTACTTTAATAGATGATTGTAGCTATATATGATGATTGAATCTCACAACAGTCATAGCAAGATTGTAGTGTTCTGTTTTAGGGACTAAAATAATGCCAGCTGGTTCTCTTTCTAAGTTTAATATCCCTCTTGGTTTCGGTCTGCGAAAAGGGATTAAATTGCATATAAAGAACCAGGTTCAGTCGAGGAGCCGTTTATCGTCGAAACCGGGGAAAAATCTTGTTCGAAAAACGGATTTTGAGTTTGGGAATTTGTGGGAAGATTGTCAAGTTGCTGGTGTTGTAAAGTTGCATTCTTGTATATTTGGGAATAATAGGAGTCCTTATTTTTCAAGAAGTATGGCTACTTCGGGTTCGGTGGCTGCGTCTGGGGATATGATTGTGGATAATCTTATTTCGAGTTGTGGCAATGTGTCGAGTTTTGCTAGACCAGTTGGGCATTTTGTGGAAAGGAACAGGAGTTTTTATGCGGCTAGTTTGGGTATGAAAAGTAGAGAACCGAATAAGAGCGTTGGAGTTAATGGGTATTTTATATTTGGTGTTACACACAAGGGAAGCAACGTTAGTACGTTTGGTGGGCAATTGGGAAGAAGATATAACACTTCATCTTCAATGTGTTATTCGGAAGGTGGTGTTTCAGATGGGGTACTTAAAGAATCATCACATGATGAAACTATTGGAAGTCTTGCTATTGACGTCGATGGGTATGTCTGTCTGTCTGGCATTTGTTTCTTTATTTGTTATGTTTCTAAACATCTTATTGAGATTTTGATAGTGTTTTAAGTTTAAACTTGCTAGTATATCCAAACTGTTTTACCCTAAAATAATCAGAATTTAAAATCTATAAAATGCTAAAACATCTTAGTATCTTTGGTTTAAAAAAACGGGTGAGGCGTACGCCTCGAGGTGCGCCTCGAGGCGAAACTCTAAGAAAAGGAGTCTGAGACGCGCCTCATGGGGTTCAGATTGTACATACGCCTCTAAGGCTGAGGCGCTAAGAAAATATGCGCCTCAGGTGCGCCTCGGGTGGTTTTGATGTGTTTTTTTGGTGTTATAGACTTTTTGGGTCAATTATTTTATTTTTGATGTATGTTTTTGATGTTTTAGACTTTTCTAGGTCAAGTATTTTATTTTTTATAGACACATAATTTTCATATTTATTTTTTGACTGCGCCTCGAGCTTACGCCTCGGTTCGCCTCGAGGCTCGTTTCCTTTCTTTTAAACTTTGCATTTTGGCAAAAAGGCGTTCATTACATACTGTTTTATAATTGAAACTTCAGGAAGGGCGTGCACGGTAAAACACTAAAACTACTATCGGCATCTTCTTACCTACCACACCCTGATAAGGAAGCAACCGGCGGTGAAGATGCTCACTTCATTTGTGTGGATGAACAAGTAATCGGTGTGGCGGATGGAGTCGGTGGCTGGGCGGATGTAGGTGTTAATGCCGGATTATATTCCCGTTCACTAATGTCCAATTCTGTAAAAGCAATACAAGATGAACCCAAAGACGGTATTGACCCAGCCAGGGTATTGGCTAAAGCTCACTTAGCCACAAAAGCCAAAGGCTCGTCTACTGCTTGCATCATAGCTCTAAAAGACGAGGGTCTGCATGCCATCAACTTGGGTGATAGCGGGTTTGTTGTGATCAGAGATGGGTGCACTATCTTTCACTCCCCTGTACAACAACACGACTTTAATTTTACTTATCAGCTTGCAAATGGGAACGAAGGCGATCAACCAAGTTCCGGTCAAGTAAGTTATTTTATATTTTCGCGAATACAACTTAGTTCAAACGTTTATTTTAAATGTGTAAATTATGGTATTTGACTGGTTATGCGGGACGATGAACAGGTTTTTAAGATTCCTGTGGAGGTGGGTGATGTGATTGTGGCGGGAACTGATGGGCTGTTCGATAATTTATACAATAATGAAGTAACAGCACTGGTGGTTCAAGGGGTGAGGTCAAGGGTGAGCCCTGAGGTAATGGCTAAAAATATTGCTGAGTTGGCTCGTGTGAAAGCCCTGGACAGAAAACGACAGTCACCATTTTCTGCTGCAGCTCAAGAAGCAGGTTACCGCTATCATGGTGGGAAACTTGATGATATAACTGTCGTGGTTTCGTTTGTCACTGGTGAGTGAGTTTTTCAGTATGTCGTAGGGAGCAAAGTTTAGCGAATTTAGATGAGAGTTTTTGTTTTCGTTTTCTATGTTGTTTTATTGTGATACTTGTCATTGCTTTTAAACAATCGTCACAATCTTTTGCTCTCCGTGAATTTACTTTATATTTGAGTAACATAATGTATGTTACAATGTGAGTTCAGGGGAGTACTGGGATTGGATATGGTTTAACCATTTTAATTTTTAAGGGCCTAAAGTAAGATAAAAATTCAAAAGCTTTTCAAATTTTATTATTATAAATTCTTCTTTTTCCAGGCTTGAAACTAACAATAGTTAATTTTTACTTTCAGAGTTCTGATTTAGATAAGAAATTTACAAGCTTAGCAACTTAGGGCATAAAACTTGAAACAAGTGATTTGCGAAATAGGGTAAGGTCAGGGCAAAAACAACAACGTTTTCATCCATCCCAAGTTTGGATTTTAGTCTTCAAAATAGATTAACAAAATCAAGCGGTTATTTTGTTTAGTGCACAAGACAAGGCCTCCCAATCAATTCTTTAACTCGCAATCCATTCTAGGACCCGATACGTATAAATTATTTTTATTTTTTTACAAAATAGGGTCCTAGAAAATTGAGCCACTACCAAGCCTATTGGGCCGTAATATCACAGGACACGTATAAGCTTTAGGTAATCGAATGATACATAAAAAAAATGTTTGGTTTGTCAAAGTAATGGAATCATGTGTTACTTCCTCCATTTCATTTCCTCTCCACCACCCACCTCTACCACTACAACCCATCGCCACCATCACCTGACACTACCACCGACCACCGCCACCCACCACCGACCGCCACCACCGACACTCTCCGCCACCGACCATCGCCACCTACCGACCACCACAACCACTGTCACTGTCGCCACTCACCACCATCACCATCACCATCACCGCTACTATCACTACCAAACGTCGCCACCCACCACCGACACCCGCTGCCAACAGCCACCGCCACCGCCACCACTCACCCTCGCCGATTTTATTCCTTTGCCTTTTTCTACATACCAAACAATATAAAGTAATGATTCATTCCATCCTTACGTGTAACTAAACAAGACCATGGAATGGTAATCATCCATTTAATTTTTTTTGTCCATTCCATTACCTTCTCCATTGTATTCCCTCTTCCCTTCTTTAGTTCGTGTAAATTAAGTATTTGTGAGAGAACTTTGATGAGAAGGAAAAAAGGTGTAAAGAAACCCAGAAAATGTTATTTATTTTCTTGGATAAAATCACAACACATACATTACATTCTATTCTGGAAATTTGAACTCCGAACTATAACTATAGAGTACACAACGCACTATGTGAATGTAATCTCATAGACCCAAAATTATTTATATAATCTTGTTTTGAAAGTTTGGTGCCATCCAAGTCTCAAAAATGACAAAAGTGACCCCTCAACTTTGTAACTTGATAAAAAAACAACTTTTTAAATTGACAAAAGTGACCAACTACTTTCTAACTTGAAATAAAAGGCTTCCATATTTTCTAACTTCTCTTTTGACATATAACCCACTCTACCCCAAATTTTGCTATAATGTCAAACGTAACCCTCTAAATTTTTAAGGTTACTTTAGCCCCCTCAAGTTTCTAAAATTTTGAGCTTACCCTGAAACTAATTTCTTACGTTTTATTTTTATGAACGCGTCGGTACAAATTCGAGTTCCTCTAAGCTTTAACGTAATTTTTGTTTGAAAAAGAGTCGATTAATGCTTTCTTTTTATTACATTTTGATGTAAATTTTGTTTGTAAATAAATCGGATAAAAAAAAAATAAAACAATTGCATTTCGGAAATGAGTTAGGTTGATTATAGTCTATACTTTGTAATGTCTCGTACGGCGCACCCGCAACGCATGGCGAATAAAAAAAATAGTTAATTAAAAAGTTAAACTCGTAATACTATTGTTAGAAAAACATTGTTACATGAAAAGTGTCTTTTTCCATCAATACTTGCAAGTTGCAACCGTCGGCTATAAATGAACAAGTTGATGAAGCCTCTTGCATTTCACCATTACTCTCTCTACCAACATTAAAAATGTGCGGTGGTGCAGTCATCTCCGACGCCGATTCCGTCTTCAACCGACCCCGGAAGCTGACGGCCAATGATCTCTGGTCCGAGTTCGACTCCGACGATCTTTTCGCTTGGGATTTCAAACCACAGACACTCCTCCCTTCCACCTATGATGTTGCTACCAACAACAAAACTAGTTCAAACTACAACAAATTCATCAACAAAGGTATCACTTCTATCATAATATATTTGATCGCTAGAAGAAAATTGAAATAGACTTTTTTTTTTTCTTTTTTTTTTTTAAGGCAGTTTAGTTTTTACGGAGTAATACCAAAACTTTATGAGTATTTGAAAACCTCCAAACTTAAAAATGTACCGATATTTTTTATTATTGTTTTTTTTATTTTTATGCCCGCCTGCCCAATGAAAGTTTGTTACTGTTTATGCAATTAGCCAATTATTGCTTGGTTTTGATTTTTTTTTTTTTTTTCATTCAATTTGCTTCAGAATAAAGTAAAGCCACACTTTAAGTAATTTGTAAAACTTGAATTTTGATTTTTTTTTTATTTATTTTAATGACGTGTGAAGCACTTGATTTTCGAATTTTGGAGCAGTGCTAAGTGTTTTTTTAGTTTATTCGTCCAATTTGGGAATTTTGTGGTCCAAGATGGGATTTGATGTTATTAATGTGACACTATAACGGATGCGATTTTTTAACATAAATAAAAAAATTATGAACTTTATAAAAGAAACGAATATTATTTTATTTTAATTTTTTAAAAACGAGTTTTATGAGGAAATATCGACGCAGATAAAATGTTTGCGTGTGTGGCGAAACTGATTTTTTTTAAAAGAAAAATAAATGTTCTTGATCATTATTTTCACTTTAAAATGAAATATGAAAATTACATTAAAAATAGAGGGTAAACAGGTAACAGACTGATTTTGTTATAAATTTGCAAAAATAGTTGTTTATTGTGTGTAGGATGATCTTATGGCCATGTTCTTATGTGTAGATTTTTTATGGTTTGGATAAAGTTATTTTTTTAAGAACAATTTGTTCCCTGCTTAAGTTGCCACCAGCGTCCAAAAAAAAAAACTTGTTTTCAAAATCACAATTATCACATATTTTGGGTTACGAGTAACAAAACCGAGTGTGTTTTTCACCTTTTAATTTCTGTTTAGTCATTTAATTGGTACCTTGTAATTATTTAATCGATAAACAAAATAAAAAATACTGGAATAATTTAAGAAAATCAGATGCATTCGTGCATTCATGATTTCCAAAATGTCTACAGTCTACTACTCATCAATCTAAATAATTTGATGATAATTTATAATAAACGCACAAACACACACACACATCTATATATTTTTTAAATTTTATAATTTAAAAGAAGCAATTTGCAATTTAAAATCGTTGAATCAGGATTTGACATTGAATGTAGAACAACTTGTTATACGATCCAATTTAATTGTTATTTCAATGATTAAAATTTGGCATATCTATCTTATTTTTTTAATCTTTAATGATTGAAATAATTTATTGTCATCAACCACGTTCATAAAATTTTTCAAGATTTTGACTAAGCTTAACAATTAAAATTAGGGACTTCAATTATTTTTACTGAACATACCTACTCCGTTATTAAGTTGGTTACATCGTCACACTACTTTTTCAGACGCAAATGAAAATTCTCCGAAGCCAAACTTGAAAAAGGCTAAACCTAGAAAGAACAAGTTCAGAGGGATCAGGCAGCGGCCATGGGGCAAATGGGCAGCCGAGATTCGAGACCCACAAAAGGGTGTTCGAGTCTGGCTTGGCACATTCAACACGGCTGAAGAAGCGGCTCAAGCCTATGATGAAGCAGCCAAGCGTATAAGAGGGGATAAGGCTAAGCTCAACTTTCATTTCCCTTCACCACCTGCCAAGAAACTGTGTGTCCAGAACCATACCCCTACCGAGTCAACTCAGTCAACCGTGTACGAACCTACATTGCCTGCACCAACGTTGCTGAAATATGACCAGTTCGAAAACCAGTCTTATAACTACTCGAACAGTGTCAGTGTGGCTGATGATTATGAGTTCAAGGAGCAGATATCGAGCCTCGAGACCTTCTTAGGACTTGATCAAGATCAAGAGTCGACTCAGTTTGGTGGACTCGGTGGGGAGTTGAGTAATCTTTGGATGATGGATGACTTCCCGGTTAATGTTATCATTTGAGCTTTAGCCGTATAAATGAGTCAGCAGCCGAGTTGAGTGAGTTAAGTTAATCGTCTCTATGTTAAAAGCAAGACTTTATGGTACAATAAATTGTGTTGCCGTATTCTACATATGTGGCATACAATCATGTGTGATTTAACTGTTTTACTTATCGTGTATGTGTTTTGTTTATGGTTTGATGGTATTTTTCTGTTTTTGTTTTAAGAATATATATATATATATATATATATATATATATATATATATATATATATATATATATATATTGGTCTAATGTACAAAGTGACTTTTGCATGTTAAGCATATTTATGAAATACTTAGTATGTGAAATATTCATTTTTTAGGATAAGTACTGTTGGGTGTTGAATCCAGCAAATAAATAAATAATAAACCTACTAGTATTAGTGAAAGTAAGGTTCGTGTTCTCAGGGATACAGATCAACTGATTATACCAAAAACGTTTTTCGCACAAAACATTATTATAAAAAGGGGGGGGGGGGTTGGTGTATTTTAAGTTAACGAAAATAAACTAAAATTAATAAGACAAACGACTTAAAAAAACGTTAATTAAATTGTGAAACGAATTCAGATATTAAAGCTAATTCCAACACTAAGGCAATTTCTTAATTTGACCCGGACTTATGATCATTAACAATTATGGTGCAATGATCCTTTAAATAAACGGTTTGTATCAATACTAGACGTCACGCCGTTCGGACATCCACTCTATCTAATGTCTAACCAAACGCTGTTCGTTGATTAGAGCCAACCCGCTACTCCAAGCTCACGCCGTTCGGATCTTAGTGTGCGGGTTGCAATGATAGAAGTATCGATTATAACGAAACACTCACGCCGTTCGGAGTGCTTAATTATATTGTTTAATTCTATAACAAATTTAAATTCATAGACAAACCTAAACCGTTATTTGTTCCTTTTTATCAAATATATAAAACCGGTTAAAGTGTTATAAATTGATGAACACTATTAGACTGATTAACAAAGTGGCCAATTTTATCAACCAACTAATATATTACCTAATGGTATAAAATCAAGAACCAACCAAACAAACCATTCAAAAATCGGATCTCATAAGAGTTTCACATAAGCTTACGAATTAAAACTAAGAAAACATACTAAAGTGCCGGAATTAAAAAGGTTCTAGCCGGACATGGCATTAGCGGCTAGTTCAATCAAAGCAATAACAAAAGTAAACATTAAAATTAAAGCTTACGAAAGGAAAAAAAAAAATAATACTAATTGTCTTTTTGTTTGTTAAACAAAACAAAAGAACTCCACTGCTGCTTCTATGCGTGCCCTCTCAAGATGTATGATGATTTTTTTTTTCTTTTTATTATTCATTCTCATCTTTAATTTTGATCTCTTGATGATGCCTTTGATTCTTTTCCCCCAAAATCTTAAAGTTTGTTAACATTCTTTTAAATCATATTTCCAATTCAACCCCCTCTAGTTCTTGCCATTTTGCTTGCGGTCTAAACTTCTTTCAACGTCCAAAGAAATCCAAGTGAATTGCGGCCTCGCCTTGTCAATGCTCGCCATTGCTTTTGTCGATTCTCTACACCTACAAAATCAACCAAAAACAAGCCAAAGTAGATTCCATTCCACCAAAACATACATTTTATGAAAATGATGCAATATGTACGATCCTAAATGCGTAAAAACGCTCAAACTAGCTATTAAAAAGATAATAAAATATGCCTAAAAATGCAAGTAACAAGTACTATGTTAAACATTTAGAATGTGACATGTGCATTTTAGGATGAGAATATATGTGTTCACGAAATTAAAGGTGGCCAGTAATAGACGCACTATTGTAACACATTAGACGCACCATTATAATTGCATAGCTTGTTTATATATGTATTAGGCTTGGACAATTTAGACGCATTGTTGCACAATAGATGCACTTTTGTAATTGGTTTAACCGCACAGTTGAAACTAATTTAGATGCATATCGTTGTAGTCGAACTACTTAGATGCAACCTGTGTTGGGGAATAACCGTAACAAACGAATAAAGCCGGATAACAGAAATCTCTGAAGGCACGTGATCGCTTTCAGATTGAATCAATTCGACGGTTCTATCGAATATTCAACCGGATACAATCAGAGATTGAGAATTTTCTGTATGTTGTATTTGAGATTATGAGAACCAGAGAGATTTTTGATCAAGAAGATGATTTCGTAATGAAAAATTAGGGCCAAAAACTGCCTTTTAGGCAGTTTTTACAAGGTTTTCAAAGTCGCCAAAACAGTCCCTCTATTTCTGAAAATTAATTTTCGGAGACATTTTTACCACAGCAATTTTAATGGAAATAAAATTTTTCCAAGCTGACCTGGCAGCTCGACCCCAGCCAGGGGCTTTGCCCCTTGGACCCTGCTCCCAGGGGCGCTGCCCCCGAACCCTCGTTCCTTAGGGGCTTCGCCCCTAAGTTCATAATAAATTCAAATAGGCGTGCACTCCGCACCACCATACCTATATGATGTATTATTATGAACATATTGATCAAACAGTCAATCCAATTACACTAAAATATCTAACAACCTGTTGTGAATGGTAATTTCACAACTCAACAAGTAACACAAATAGGTATGAAATCTGGTAGGTTTGCATTGATAATCTGAATTATTATAAGTAAGGATCAAGTGTAATACAAGATAATTGATAGAGAAGGGGATGGGAAGCTTAGAGAGTTTCCAAAGTGTGGGATGAGAAGAAGAGTTGGGCCTATATCTTTTCTTGAAATGGGCTGTCAACTGGGCCTGAATAAGTGTTCATAACACAACCTTACAACGAGTTTAAACATCTTGTTATAATAAACGGTGAATCAACGTAAGACCGCCCGGAATGGGGGGGGGGGGGGGGGGGGGGTCTCCACTGGCGTGGGGGCTTTTCTTTTGCCACATGTCACTTTTTGATTGGGTCTTGCATTTTTTTAACGTTAAACTTCATTAAAAAACCGAGCAAGCCCTCAAAAAACAACGAGAACCGCCCAACCAATTACATAATATACAACGGGTATTTAACCCAATTGTTCCAATCAATCCTAACATTATTCGCCCTATTCTTAATCCAAAGGAAGGACATAGATTTCACGATCGCCACAACTTCAATCACCTTAGGATCTGAATTCTGAAACACCACCTTAATAAATAATCCCAACTATTCACTATTGGCCGATAACAGCCCCAACTACGAAAATCACCAATATTGGTCCCAACTTTCGACATGTTGGAAACCAACGGACCCAAACTAACAGAGGCTAACTCCGTTAGTGTGATGCTGACGTGACATGCCACATAGGATCATTTTGCCACGTGGCATGCCACGTAGGATGCCACATAGGATTATTTTGCCACGTGGCATGCCACGTAGGATCATCTTACCACCTAAGCATGCCACGTCAGCATCACACTAACGGAGTTAGCCTCCTTTAGTTTGGGTCCGTTGGTTTCCAATATGTCGAAAGTTGGGACCAATATTAGTGATTTTCGTAGTTGGAACTGTTATTGGCCAATAGTCAATAGTTGGGATTATTTATTTCCATTTTTCCTTTTTTTAACCATCTATATATATATATATATATATATATATATTACAAAGGGATTGAGAGATGCCACATAGGATGTGATGTGGCAAGTGTAAACCAATTAAAAAAAGAAATAAATATGATTTAGAGTTGAGATCCGGTACAAACAATGATAATTGTAAAAACCATGAGAACAGATCTGGGCCATCTAAATTTTTAATCAAGAAATGACATTAGCCCCTTATTATTAGTTTTGTGCATTAGTAATTTTAGGGGTATTTTCGTAATTGTATTAATCATATTAAATAGAATTATAATTAAATCTAATTTCTAACTAGAATTCCTTTAATTGTGCTAATCTTTATCATGTCTTCCACGACAATCTACGTTTCAACTAAGATTAAAAGGATAAATATGTTAATCATTATCCTCTCCCCAACAACCAACAATAATCTTTGTTATCCCCTCCCTAGGGGATAATCTTTGTTATCCCCTCCCAACAATAATCATCGTCAATTGTACTAATCTTGCTGCAATTTCATATCCCCTTGCAACTTACAATCTGCATTAGCACCTTCGTTTACGTACATTTTTTTTGTACCATACTGTTGTTTATAAAACAACACATTGATTATATTATTAGCACAATCATTTATATATCAGCACAATCATTTGTACAACAACACATTTGTTTGATTAAGCACCACATGGATTTATATATGATATATCAGCACATTCATTCATATAAGCAACACATTAATTTATATAAGCAACACATTCATTTATGTAATTAGCACAATCATTTGCATAATCAACACAATCATTTGGATAACTAGCACATTTATTTCTTCTATTTCTCTTCTTTAGCTTAACTATGAGTCCCGACGATCACAACCCCTTCACCATTGTTTGTCTTCTTCCATCTCACACACCATCATCACTACCGTTTGTCTCCTTCGCCGTTGTTTCTTCCGGTGTGTTGCCAGAACAGATTTGTAAAAATTGGCCTCAACCGTTATTCCTCCAATGGGGGCAACATCCATTGTCGACCTTCGTTCCTCCTATGGCGGCGACAAGAGAGATACAAAACCGAGACCGATCGAAGGAGATGAGGCTTGGGTGAGGTCCTAGAAAATCTAAAATCTAAAGATTTATATAAACCTATTCGTTCCTTCTGTTTTTAGATTTATGATGGTTTGTATTTGATCTTACCCCTACAATCGAATAAGGTGTAATCGTAGCATCATCTTGTTCCAATGAAATGAGTTTTTGGTTAAATCAGCACATGAAATTAGGGCATCGTATATATGAAATCAGTACAACACTTCAATAAACATTAGTGAACCAGCAAAGCAACACATTATTGTTTGAAATCAGCACAATATTTCAAATAACTATATAACATTAGAAATAGCTTAATTCAGATATAGAAACGTTGTTAAAAAGTGGATGTTAAATAGATAAACTAACTACAATTATGAAATTGGAATTACATGAATATAGGAATTCATCAAGAATTTTTGCGTGAAAAATCCATATACAAATATGGTTGAAGAACAATTTTGAAATTTGAAATCCATGATTATAGGATTTGGATTTGATCAGAATAACCGTAAATCTGTGTGAAATAATGGATTTTTCATTAAAAAAAAGTTATAAAAAGACTATGATACCCTTATTAATAATTTTAATAAAAGGCACCTGCCATTAAATGATTGGTTCCTATGGTTTTTAGGAAGGAAAGAGTTTTTATATGATCCTACACCATATGATTTAACCTAATCTATTATAATCTTTAACCTAATCTATTAAATACATAATCTACTAAATCTAAATATTAAACTTTTATTATTTTTTCTCTCATGTTTCCTCCCATAACTTTTAAACTTTAATATCTTTTATATACACGATTTTTTAAAGAAAAAAATTACACCAAATTAACGAGCGTTTTATTATCTTTCCAACGAGTACCATAGTGCTATATAAAAAACGGAGAAAAAAAATGACTATTTTTTGTAACCCGACATGTATTGTGTCGGGTTTGGGATTAGTTTAAAAAAAATTATGGGTTTGGGTCGGGTCTGGGATTAGGTGATACCCGACCCGATTACCCGAAACAACATACCCAAATACCCGAACTATATACCCGATCATATACCCATGAATTTTTTAGCGCATCACATAACCCTTAGATTAATGCGTTCGATATTTCAATAATTAACTTTTTTTTCTTATTTCATGTTAGTTCTTTTAGAATGATCGATTACAAACTTCTGAATTCATTTGTAATGGTACTAGATTTATACCCTGACGCAGAGATTCGTTTTTTTTATATTTGAATATCATAACTTATGGCAGAGATTTGTTTAAAATAATAATAATAATAATAATAATAATAATAATAATAATAATAATAATAATAATAATATATTTTATTATGTCATATTAGATATTTCAACCCGAGACGCTCTCGAGATAAAAACTAGTAACGAATATTTATGTAAATCAAAAAATATTAACAATGGAGGTTGATGATTACTTTTCTTTCCTTTTTTTCGATCATTTTGAAATTTCTGTTATTTAAAATTTTGTAACACACTCAACGCTAATCTTTTAAATAGGAAGATGATCAACAACCTACATTGCTTCCTACACTTTTCATAGAAACTTGACTTAGACTATATGGTGTGTCCCCTTTTCCCCTAACTCCCCCAAGTGCCACATCAGCGCCACATTATTCTCCCCCTTTACTCCCCTAAAGTTTGGAAATGGTATTCCCCCAAACCCCCTTCATTTTTTATTATATAAAGTTTGATTTAAAAAAAAAAATCAAACCAATCATCTTGTTCGGTGGGAGCGGTGGGTTTTCCCTGAATTCCCCGAAAATCATACGGTGGGGGCGGTGTTTGGCATTCTCCCCGAGTCCACCTCACCTCCCCGGATGATTTTCCGCATGCACACCTAATGGTCTTATAATTAAGTATGCACAGTAAAATAATGCCTTTTTTTATTTTTTTTATTTATAGGTTATTTTACAAAGGACCCAAAAAAAAAAAAAAAAAAAAAAAAACACAATGAATACTTATCAGAATTTACAGGTTTTGGTTGGAAGTTGGCCGGAATCGCAAATTTTCGCCAAAATCTTGTTGGAATCGTCGATTTTTGGGCGGCCGACTAGGTCCGACTACCGATTGATGTACTGATTAATGAAAACTTACTGAGTAACCTACCGACTAGCGATTAATCCCGATTTTTACAACATTGTTTTTTGGTATACAAATACAATAACAACATAATTGTAATTTTAGCCAGTTTGCATTGCTAGGGGTCGAAACATATAGTAACTCGAATTTATATTGTCGAATGGAAATGTATTATATTTAACCTCGCTCCGTTTGGTATGTAACGAATACATATCATATTTGAGCTGACTCGTCTCTGAAAAAGAGTTTACGTCTAAACGTAAACCAACTCGAATTTATACCGACGCGTACATAAAAATTCGCACGTAAAAAGTTAGTTTTTAAGTAAAAGAACCAAAGAGGTAAACTCAAAACTTTAAAAATTTAAAGAGGTCAACCATATATTAGTTCTTTAAAAAGGAATTAGTAAACGAAAATCATTGAAGAAAATAATAGGTTAAAATGTATATTATATATTGTATAGGGGTAAAATTGGAACATTAGAAACTTGAAAGAGATTAAACATTGATGATAGCAAAGCCAATGTATTAAAATTGTAATGCCGTGAAAGTTTGGGTTAAAAACATAAATTATATCTGATACAAGGGGTAAAGTTGAAAAATTAAAAACAAAATATTCAACTAGATTAGACCTTGAGGTACTAAGCCAATGGACTAAAAGATATTGTGATGAAAATTTGGGGAATGACGGTAGAAAATCCAGACTGTGTTTTATAGGGTTAAATTATCTTATACAATGTAATAAAAATAAGAAATGTGAGAAGGATATAAAAAACATATTAGATCACGAAACATGACATAATTAGTCACAAAATATAACACAATCTTGAAAAAATATAAAACAATGCTGAAGTAAAAAGACACAATGAATCGCAAAAATGACACAATGATAAAAATAAGAAAAAGACAATGTCATATAAAAGACACAATGATATAACGTAAATTATAAAGACTACAAGCTAAAAGTCCAAAAAAGCGAAAACCTAGACACTAAGATCGTAGAGTTCGATGAGACGGTTCCAATACCGCTTGAATGAGTTCAATCCAAGTTCGTTTGATACCCTTCCTATGACTTTATATTTTTCTATCACTGTGTATTTGATGCTAACCTGCCTTCTGTAACCTATTTTTTAACGACAGTTATCTATGCTATATTATAATGCATGAGGGAGGGGTATTTTAAGATACCCAAAAGTTAAGAACTAATTTTTCATTAACAACTCTAAAATGAGGGTAAAATAGTCATTCATACATTATTTACACTTTAATACCCTATCTTATTTACACTTTAATTGCCTAATTTTTAGTTAGTAATTACATTTTCCTCCCCTCCCATACAAAATTATAATTTCTTTTATTTAATTCTATCATAACTTTAAAAGTATTATATTTTAAAAACATTCGAATATACAATGACGACCGGCTCATTTTTGTCGACGTGTCGGTGTTTGTCGTAGTCAATACCGATGTGTGGATTGAAATGTAAAAGAAAGAATGTATTATGTACAAGTGATTATTGCATTTTATGTTTTAAATACTAACTAGATGAAATATAATATGGATTTATTGTTAATATGGATGTTGAATCATAACACCATTTCATGATCAAGTAAAACTCAAAATTGTAAAACTGAATTTGGTGTTAAATACTGTTCCGCCCAATAATGAAAAATTCACATAAATCAAATGCAACGATTTAAAAAACCAAACAGGGCACTCGAAATCTACATATCAAATTTAAACCATGTGCTAACCTACTAAAGTTTAAGAAAATTTCATAATTTGAAAGGGTGGGAAAATCATGAATTTGAAAATTAAACCATGTGCTAACCTACTAAAGTTTATTCTATAAATACATACTAATGCACACCTATTTCACTTGCTAAAATACATAGGCATGGATACTGAATTCAAAAGTTGAAGCTTCTAATGTTGGTTATTTGTTAGTTTATGGTTTTCATCGTTCCATTTTACTAATTATACCTTTTAATGCATATCTTAATCATTTAAGTGTTAACTTCTTGGTTTTGCATATTCATTTAGATGAAAAACATACGAAGATGAACAAACCAATAGCCATACAAGCGTCTAAAGTAGCGTCTAACGTTGTATTTATTAATGTTTAATTTTTTAATATTAACATGGTTGTTATTTTATGTGGTATATTGTATGTGTTTTATTGCAGGATAATAGTGATAATAGTGTTGAGATTATTTTCTATGGTGCAATGTTTAGTCCTTACAAATCTGATCTTCAACATGAATTTAGTGAATAGGTAATATCAACATTTATTTCATCTTTTATTAACTTTTGTATTAAATATTTTTAATTTATTTTAAAGATCAGATGCATGAAATTCATAGGAAGAGATCCAAGAGGCTCTCTTAATGAAAATGGAGTCAAGTTATTGATCTAGATAGTTCTGATGAAAATGACAAAGAAGACATATTTGATGACACTTTAGATATGAGAAAATGGAGGAAACTCATCCTCACCAAAAGATGTAATAATCAAACATGGAGATATACAAAAAATTTCAGTGATCGTTCTTGATGACAAATGGTAGGCAGACAATATAGATGAGATCATGCAGGCTTGGAACGTGTATGACTAAATTGATCTCACGATTCAAGTAGTTCACTAGCTTTTATTTTTCTCAACTTTTATGTTTATAGATCCTTATTTTTCCTTTCGTATGTTACTTTATTTTATTAAATGTTTCTTAAAAGTACTTTACAATTTAAATGTTAAATCTTTTTAATTACTAGACATGTGTAACGTTTATGATGTATATCCACCGCAATGATGCTACAACAAATACTATACGAATTTGAAATAAGTACCGAAATAAAAAGTGTCAATCCCGCCGCATCACGCGGGTTTCCTACTATCTATATCATAAGAAATAATAGGTATTATTTTATTACAATTAAAGATATGTGCTCATGGCTTAAAAGTTTGAAAGTTTACTTACTTTAAAAATATTAAGCTATTTAACAAGTGTGTTTACACACACACGAATACACTCCAGATGGTGTGCCAAGTTGAGTACTGAAGAAACACAAATCTAACAATCTGGATATAATGATACTAATATGTATCTATAAGAAAGGACGTGATTCTCATTAAGCAATAAGATGAATACAAGACACTAATCCAGACTATTACAGAGTTTCGACTATAATCTATCTCTCACAGCTAATATAGTATGAATTCTCACTCGCCGATCTGGTCCCTTCTTCTGATGACGAATGGGGTATTTATAGGCCCCTGAGGTGGTCAGTGATTGGCTGTGAGGAGAATGACAGTTGTCTTGTATTATTACGACCGTTGTCATTCTTTGCGCTGTCACTCTGTGATTGGTCCACGTGTCTTGCTATCGTCCTTTCTGTCATTTTCTGTACCTCGTACCTGCAGAAGATCATGGAGCAGAGAATAAACGCCTTTGATTGGCCACATGTCCCTGCTCCTGTCGGGTGACACCTGTCCTTTGTTGAGGTGGCGTGCGCCGTCTTCCAGAGCTCCACGTCATATTGTTGTGTTGACGTGTGTGCGAGTCTCAGTCGTGCACACGCGCGGGTACATATCTCTTCAAGTACTTATATCGTTATACCTATACATATATATATTGGCGTTAAAGAAATCAATTTTAACTTAAAGACACTTAAATTTCTGAAACCAACCTATACACGACTTGTCTAACATGTTGACAAGTTGTAACCAAAGTTGTAAATGGTTAAAAAGGAAATTAGGACATATTAAAATGGCAAACAAACTCGAACCTAACGACAACATGCATATTTGGAAAACAGTTTTTTTTTTTAAGTAAACTATTATTTCATCCATGTGGTTTGGTCATACTCCAACTTTCTTTATTTTATTGTTAGGCTATAAAAAGTGGAAGGGAGAAAGAGTGGCATGATGTGTCATGTGACACTTGTGGGGCTCGTGTTTAAAAAGTAAAAATTATGAGGAGTGGAAGGGGGGAAGGGATATTATTATTATTATTATTATTATTATTATTATTATTATTATTATTATTATTATTATTATTATTATTATTATTATTATTATTAGAGTAAACTGCCATTTTCGTCCTTGAGGTTTGGCACTTTTTGCCAGTTTCATCCAAAAGTTTATTTTTTCTCAACTGGATCCACTAGTTTTCAAATTCTTGCTGGTTTCGTCCAAGAGCCTAACTCCGTTAGTCAATCTCAGTTAACTGAGGGGCAGTTTTGTCATTTTATTGCAGCCAAACACCTTTTATTCCTGCTATTAAACTTGTCACCAAACACCCCTCTAGCTAGTTCCTACACCCGCTATTAAACTTGTCACCAAACACCCCTCTAGCTAGTTCCTACACCCGCATCCAAACATCCCCTAAATATGTCCCTCCTTTAGGCAAAGTTGTCAAGTTTAATAGCAGGAACTAGCTATTAATAATAATAATCTTCGACTTAATAATAATAATCTTCAACTTAAATAAGCCCACTGATAACTACAATTTCTTAAAGATCCATCATGGATCCAAGGGTTAGAGGAATGCATAGAGTGATTTACGAAATTTCATACCAAACTTCATTCTAAATTGGAACAACTTACAACCTCATTTATCTGACCCTCAATAAAAAACTTTGACTTTAGTTCACCTGTCACCGTCCAAAATTTCTGGTCATCATCTCCGGTGGTCTTCTCCGGCGACCATTGAGCTTGTTGTTTCTTCTCAGATCTCATTTTTTAAATCTTTCTCTCTCTACAACCACCTCTCTGTTCCTGACGCCACCACCTTGCAGAGCCAAATTCTTCAATTTCTGTTAAAACCTTAAACCCCCACCTGAAACCTTCAACCCCAACCTGAAACCGTTAAACCCACTCACCGCCACATCTGTTTGTCGAAAACGATGATGATGGTGATGGTCGTGTTCAACTGTTTGTTTGTTGAAGACGAGACAGTGAGAGGTAGAGGAGCGAGAGAGGTATAGGAGAGAGATTAAAGAGAGAGAGAGAGGAAAAGGAGAGAGGGGCTAGGAGAGAGACTTAAAACAGATGTTTATTTATTAAACAATATAAAATATAAGGGTATTTCAGTCTTTTTACAAAAAATTAACAGAAAAAATGGATGGAGTTAACGAGTTGGATGAAACCAGCAAGAATTTGAAAACTTTTGGATTCAGATGAGAAAAAATAAACTTTTAGATGAAATTCGCAAAAATGGCCAAACCTCAGGGACGAAAATGGCATTTAACTCTTATTATTATTATTATTATTATTATTATTATTATTATTATTATTATTATTATTATTATTATTATTATTATTATTATTATTATTATTGGCGTTAAAGAAATCAATTTTAACTTAAAGACACTTAAATTTCTGAAACCAACCTATACACGACTTGTCTAACATGTTGACAAGTTGTAACCAAAGTTGTAAATGGTTAAAAAGGAAATTAGGACATATTAAAATGGCAAACAAACTCGAACCTAACGACAACATGCATATTTGGAAAACAGTTTTTTTTTTTTAAGTAAACTATTATTTCATCCATGTGGTTTGGTCATACTCCAACTTTCTTTATTTTATTGTTAGGCTATAAAAAGTGGAAGGGAGAAAGAGTGGCATGATGTGTCATGTAACACTTGTGGGGCTCGTGTTTAAAAAGTAAAAATTATGAGGAGTGGAAGGGGGGAAGGGATATTATTATTATTATTATTATTATTATTATTATTATTATTATTATTATAAGCCAATCACAAGCCTCCACCTACACCCCACCCTTACCCCCACGCTCATAAAGATCTCCCCGCCCCAACCCCCCATACAGGAACGGTGTTTTGGGCTTAGACCACTCCCCCCACCCACACACTTCGGATAGACTTACTAAAGAAATATTGTGCATGGTTTCTATAACTTTTCATTTTAATCAAAGCAAACATGTGATACGCTTTAGAAACCATGATGCCTTAAGGAGTTGCGGCTCTTATCAAACCATGGGATGAAAACAACAATTTACTCTTATTTTTAATTCCCTTTGTCTTGAGTAATCAAGAGATCTAGTAATCCAACATGTAATTAGTAACCGGGCACCCACTAATATGGTACAAAGTTTTACACATAGGTATATATATATATATATATATATATATATATATATATATATATATATATATATATATAGGGAATGGATAATTTGAGAACTTGCTTGAGTTGTGAGAACTTAAGAACTCATTTTATAGCCACACGTTTAATTAATTGTCAAAGAGTTTGTGGTTGTGATTAAATCACGATAAAATATTAAAGTAGGAAAGAGAAAAAATAATATTATATGATAATAAGGCCATTTAAGTAAAAACATCATCTCTGTAGGATCGATTTCGAGCTAACAATCTGATTTTAATGATTAAATAGAGATGAACACACACTAAATATTCAATAAAACCCACTAATAACTTGCATAAGATGAATAATAATGATAGCCCCCAAATTACTAAAATGTGTGTTTGTTCAAAACCCTAATCTAGCATTCTATTTATAGCCCAACCATAATTAGGCTAATTACACTTAGGTCCCTAGGGTTAACAAAATACTAAAACTCTCACTAAACAAGCAAACTATTTTTAAAGTAATAAATATATTTTGTCTAAACAAAATATATTTATATATCCGTAGCGTCTTTCTCTATCATAACTTGAGCTTCACTCGTCGATCTATTATCCAAATTTCTCGACTCGCCTTACGTGTTGACTGCGACTCGTTCGACTTTGACTTTTCTTGACCGAACATTGACTTGTTGACTTTGACTTTGTTGATAACATTAGACTATCAATTTTAGACCCAACAATCTCCCCCTTAGTCTAATGTTATCAACCATCTTTAGATTCGTCAATCTCTATATACTTTGATCTTCAATCTGGAAAGCTTCAGTCTCAAATACAGTACCCAACAATACTCCCCCTAGACTGATGCTTTCCATATATTCTTTGCTGAAGGTGTTCTTGTCACTTTGTTCTTTGAGTATTCATATCCAACAATCTTTCCCTTTTTGCATGCATCATCTTTTGTTGATCAGGTACAAACTTTTCTAACTCTTTTTAGCTTGAGTGGTTATGAAGATGTAGGAGGAGGATTCCTAACTCGGTGTCTTCTGCAAACTTGAGGAAACGGGTGCTTTGGTTTGGTGTCTTGCTCAACTGATGATCGGCCATCATTGCAGCAAGTAGTCGAAGAAACCTATCCACGATCACAAACACAACTCCGAATTTTCTTTAGAAAAACTTAACATACAGATAAAACCGTATTCATCTGTGGTGTGCAATCAAGTAAGTATCTCAAACGGCTTGAGACACAAATAGTGTGACATGGAAGACTTAAAAAACAACTGTACACAAATAAAGATTTTTTTTTTAAAGTTTTTTGTTTTTTGTTTAGTTTTTTTTTTTTTTTAAACAGCCATCAACCTTCGAGATATAGAAGGGATCAGATATGGGATCACACTAACTCGAAAAGCCTAGCCACGCTTCAACTTTCTTGAGAAAAGCTACAACCCAAGAACGATTGTCGGTATGTTTGTCCTCTTAAGTCCATGCCTCTCGTCTTTTAACATACGTTTGGTGATGAGATTATCATGTTTTTGGTAATATTGACAAAAATTTTGTGGACCCCACTTGTGTTAGGTATAAGCCTACCAATCCTCAAGGTTTATCGAGATATAATGATGAGAGCTTCAGGTCTATGTTTCCATAAGCAGAGAAGATGATCATTATCTCAATCAGATGATGAGAGCTTCAGGTCTATGTTTCCATAAGCAGAGAAGTTGATCATCTGATTGCTGAGCTATTTATATAGATTTGCACGTCACTAACATTGCGTGTCTTTTGGTGCTCACTTGATTTGTTGGCCCCGTATTGGAGGACTGCACTCTTAGGTGTCTTTTGAATATATATGCACAAAATTTTCTGTGTCTTTTAATCTCTCAACCTATGTATGACCGGATTCAGCTTGTGCAGACCTAAAACACAGTGGGAATCCATCTTTTCGTGTAGATTTATTATTATTCACCTTATAGCAGTTTACTCAACTTGAAGGCTGAACCTACCGACACATCATTAACTTGTAGTTGTAACGTCCTTCAGATCCTATTCATGTGCAGACATAAACAAGTTAGTTCCTATCATTTCCCATATAAGATCAAGATTATTTGCAATAATCATATCTCATGGTCGAGACTATATTTTCATACTCCCCCTAAACTTTTATTTTTTGTACAATCCTTTTTTTTAAATTACATAAAAAATAAAGTCTTCCATATCAGACACACATAAACATATGTCAGCAAGAAAATGAGTGTGTGACAACGGTGTCAATTGTGCAATCAGGTTAGATATCATAACTAAAACTGTGAGATTTCCGCTCCAAACCTATTCTTGGAACAACCACTGTTACTAACCGTGTTACTAACAGTCCTCCATGGTAGTTCCTGCACTCATGAGTAAATTAATTAGAGAGTGGAACCCAGGCCATCGTGGTCCTGGTTTGTCCTTTTTCATCAATATAACTAGCTTCTTGAAACACTGTACCTTTTCCCTCATTAGTTTCTTTTTCAACTTTTGGTTTGATTTGCCAAACCTGTGTTGGTTTTAAAAAATTGTTTGTAAAAGATTTAATTTTTGAAACAATTTTCTGTTTAAGACCCGGAGGAATAGATTGTGGATTTGATGCTTTAGTCCTTTTCATCTTTGAATCATGTGAAACCGACTTCACATGTGGAGATCTTGATGGAATGTGCGTCATCCTATCATTCAAAGATGTGTGAATTTTATCTTTTAATCCAGACCAACAATTCGTATTGCCTTCACCATCTGGATTGTGTCGTTCTGGACATTGCTTGAGCACATGACCTTCTTTACCACACCTAAAGCAAGCCTTGAATGGCTTTTGATGCTTTGTTGTCCCGTGTGGAGCAACTGGGGATGTAGATTGGTTTGAGCTTGATTTGGTTTGTTGAGAAGCATTGAGTTTTACAACACCTTTTGACTCTCTGATCTTTAACCCTTTGTGATTTTGATTTATCATTGATTCATCATTTGAGCTTGAGCAATCTTCTACAAACAGATCTTCTTCCAGTGGATCTTGATTGACTTGACTCGCAGTGTCATTTGAGGTTGTTGGTGCTTGAGCATCCATTGGTACTTGATTTTCACCTTTTTCATTAGAATTTGACATGGTGGACTCTGAATCATTTGAGGTTTCCCATTCTCTAGATGAACAAAACTCTGAATCACTTTGTGAATCATCGTTGCATGATGTTGACGGAGTAAACTCTGGAATTTCTTCTGTTAAAAACTTTCCAAACCTGTTATTTTCAAAAGCTGGCACAAAAACAGGTGGAGCACAAACAGTTTTATCATCACAAAATGCAGATTTTAAGTCAGCACATTCATGCACAATATCATCATGACAAACATCAGAATGTAAGATAGCTTTCTGCCTATCGCAAACATTTACCACACCATTCAAATCAAGATTAGCTCTAGGTCTAGTAAAGTCATCAGAATTCAAAACATTTTGAGTCTTTTCATTATTCCAAATAAACCAATTAACTATAGAGTAACTGGCTCCTGGGTGACCCAACCCCAAAGTCTTTCCACCACAACTTTCATCATCTTCCACCTCTGCCTTTTGAGTCACATCTGCATTGCTTTTACTTATATTAGTATTGGACTCAGATTTGACACATTCCTTTTCACACAAATCATTTTTAGGATGAGGTTTTGGAATTGGTATATATTTACTTTTGCTCAAGGGTAAAAATAAAGATCGTTCAATCCCATTTTTATCCTTATATCCAATTCCATCTTTAACAAATGATTGCCTTGAGCAATCCACTAGATCAGCTTGAGCCTTCTTGCTTACATTCCATTTGTCCACAATAATTTGAAGACGATTTGTTTCATTTCTTGATTTTTCTAACTTTGTTGTTAAATTATTTATTAAAAAATCTTTTCTGAGGACAAATTCTTTAAGAGTTTACATTTCAGCGAGAGTAGCATTTAACTTTCGCTGATATGCTAACTCATTTTCTTTCATTTAATTGTTAATTTTCTGAATATCGTCCTTTTCTCTTAAAACTTTTCTATTGTGAGACAAACAGTAAGCAACCGCCGTGACACACCTTGGTGAGCACAGCTTTGTTTTAATTTCAAGAGGAATTCTTTTTACCAGATCCTTTTCCGCATGATCTTTGTTTGATTCCTCATTCACTGCTTTACCTGTCATGTTGCCTTCTCCAGGCTTGCTACTTTCAGTCTTTTCAGCAATCAATGTTTCTTCCACAGCTTTCTTCTTACCTTTTTCATCCACATCCTGCTCTTGGCTCACCATGCCCTTGGTACAAATCTTTTCCATAAGAGCTTTGTTGTTGTCGATTTCTACAGCTGTAACTTCTTCACCCCAGTCACAGTCCTCCCCAAATGCCTTTGGTGCTTGCATTTCAGCAGCCTCATTTTCATCTGTTACTGCCACCAATCCTTTTGTAGGATTGATCTCATTTCCAGAATTTGTTGAGGAATTATTATCAGCCCCGGCTGAAATAGAGGATGGAGTGGAGCTTTTCGCACTAATATGAGCAGTGAAAGCCAGGTTTTTAGATGTTGATATTGGAACGTAACCGACTTGATTCATCTCTCCCTTTGTGACATCCATTTCAAACGACTTTAAGGTATTTATCACATCTGACAAAGTCATTGGATAAGTCATAAAGTCCTTTCTGACCATCATGAATTTCAAGCTCCATTCCTTTGGGAGTGAATTGAACAACTTCTTGATTGAATTGTGGTTGTTAACAGGAATCCCGACTTTCTTCATCTTTGTGAGCATATTTATGAAACGATCAATGTGACTGGTTAAGCTTTCACTACGAATGCTTCCAAACATGTCATACTCCTTTTGAACCATGTCTTGCCTTTTCTTAATCATGTCCTGATTTCCTTCATAGTAGTCACACAAGGCATACCACAGAGACTGAGCAGTGGTATACTCTTCGAACATGTTAAAAACATCATTCGACAGAGCCATGGTAAGAGTTTTGTAGGCTTTGTGATCACGTTTAATCAACTGCTGGTCAAGTTCTGTGACCGTTGATGTATCATCATTGTACACCTCACCAGCATCAGTGGTTCTCATTGGGATATGGGGCCCAAGTTGAACAGAAGTCCACTGAGTGTGATCATTGACAAAATAAAACGCTTTCATCCTATTTTTCTAAGTCCCAAAGTCTTGAGCACCCTTCAATTTTGGTAGACATGTTGCGAAACCGGTTTCAAATTCTGCTTGGGTTATTGGTGTCATGTTGCTTAGAGACTCTATCCCTTTCTTTTTCTTTTCTTTTTTTTTTTTTTTTTTTTTTAACTTGGAGCACTAGCTAGACTTCAAGATCTTTAACAATGTGAAATCAAACAAACACTTGAAAAATTGTAGAAATCTATACTCTACACCTACAAATGAACTTTTAAAAATTGGCCTATTGTTTTTGGCGACCCATCTTGCAAATCATTTTACCCACTTTTAAAATTTACGTTCTACCTCTAGATATTTGAACACTTGACACCACTTTTTTTTTAATCAATTCATTTAAAACCAATTTCAACCAAGTGAACAATCAGATCCCAATTTTGTCATATTTAAATATTAAACAAATCCCGGACTTCAAACTATTATCAATTATATTGAGTTTTGAAAAGTATCACTTTTACTGAAAATCATTTCACATCACCAAAACTAGTATTAGCTTCACAGTTACGCCACCTATCTTGTTTGCACTTTTACCAACTTAAACTCTAAATAAAAATCCATCGGTTAAAACATCACGATTTTTTTACATCAGAGGCTGGAATGGTGATGGTTTGAAGGTGTACGGAGTCTGTGTTAGTGGAGGCCACTCTGTCACAGGTGGTGGTTGTTCGAAGTAGGGACAACGGTGATAGAGGTTTTCGAGTGGCGGTGACGATTTCGTGAAGTTGGTGGTGGGGTACGGTGAATGGGGGCAGTACTGGTGCGAAGGAAATGGCTTATTAAAGGTGCGTTTGTGGGTGATGTTAGCTGGATGACGGTTGGAGATGAAAGGATCCGGTGGTTGTGTGTAGAACGTTAGAGATTCTAGTGGTTCGGGTCAGGTTGGAAGTGTGTAGATATTGTGGTATGGCAGCGGGTGGTATGGACGGTGGTGGTTGACGGGTGTTTGAACGGTAGAGAGGCAAACAACACACTAGAAACCCTAAATGCCTTCTGTTTCTACTATCTCTTCCTTTTTTTAAGTACGCAGTCCAAAAATAAATGCGCCGGAAAAGTCGTAGAAGACCAAAATAAATACACCGTGGTAAAGTCGCAGAAGACTAAACCACTGACCCCAAAGTTTCCTTTGGTAAATACGTCACAAGTACACCAGAAAAATAAAGTCGCCGGAAAAATTCACCGGAAAAATTAAGTTTGCCGGAAAATAAATACGCAAATTCAAGAACAAGTACGCAGAATGAAGCACAAATACGCCCAGATTATCTTGAAAACTTGATAAAAACTTTCTGATCTAATAAAAATCACCTCCAAATGATCTCAAAACCCACTTTAAATCTATATAATCACAGTGTTATCAAGTTTTAATGAACAAAACTAGTTTAAACCATTTCAAATCCAAATTTTGAAGAAAAAATAGATAAAAGTGAAGAACCCAAAAAAAGTTTATAATCTTCAAAAATCATTTACAAAATCAGATTTTAGTGATGAATTTGTCATGGTTAAATCCCAAATTCGAGTACCAAGCTCTGATACCAAATTGTAGGATCGATTTCGAGCTAACAATCTGATTTTAATGATTAAATAGAGATGAACACACACTAAATATTCAATAAAACCCACTAATAACTTGCATAAGATGAATAATAATGATAGCCCCCAAATTACTAGAATGTGTGTTTGTTCAAAACCCTAATCTAGCATTCTATTTATAGCCCAACCATAATTAGGCTAATTACACTTAGGTCCCTAGGGTTAACAAAATACTAAAACTCTCACTAAACAAGCAAACTATTTTTAAAGTAATAAATATATTTTGTCTAAACAAAATATATTTATGTATCCGTAGCGTATTTCTCTATCATAACTTGAGCTTCACTCGTCGATCTATTATCCGAATTTCTCGACTCGCCTTACGTGTTGACTGCGACTCGTTCGACTTTGACTTTTCTTGACCGAACATTGACTTGTTGACTTTGATTTTGTTGATAACATTAGACTATCAATTTTAGACCCAACAATCTCCCCCTTAGTCTAATGTTATCAACCATCTTTAGATTCGTCAATCTCTATATACTTTGATCTTCAATCTGGAAAGCTTCAGTCTCAAATACAGTACCCAACAATCTCTCATTTGTCAACCACCATCATATAATGTTTTTTATTTAATTTTTTAATCATTTTTAAATGCCAATATTTTTTTTAATCATTTTTAATTACATATAAAAAATAAATACATTTGAATATTTTTTAAAATACTTGTACTATCACTAGGTAAACCTGATCCATGAACAGGTAATTACGTAAGTGTAAAAAACACATTACCTTAAAAATTATTAATACCTTATTTGCATAAAAACACTAAAACAAAATCATTATATAAGACAAAAATGAATTTTTTTAAATACTTCGTACAAATTATTCAGGTCTCATACTTAGGGTTAGGATCAAATACATAGTGAAAGCAAAATAGGAAGTCGTAGGAAGGGTATCAAACGAACTCCGATTGAACCCATTCAAGCGACATTGGAATCGTCTTATCGAACCCTACGACGTTAGTTTTTCGGTCTTTGTTTTTTTGGAGTTTTAGATTGTAGTTTTTAGAATATGCATTATATCATTGTCTCTTTTATATACCATTGTGTCTTTTTCTTATTTTCACCACTGTGTCATTTTTTCAATTCATTGTGTCTTTTTTCTTCAGCATTGTGTTATATTTTTCGGCATTGTGTTATATTTTGTGGCTCATTGTGTCATATTTCATGATTTATTGTGTTTTTTGTATCCTTCTCACCCTTCTCATTTTTTGTATCCTTTGTAGAATAACTCAACCCTTCATACTTATGCCATCTCTTTATAAAAAACATTTACACTAGAGTAAAAAAACCATTTACGTTAGGGTAAAAATAATTTTGCAAAAATGGACATATTTCTATCATCTCTCCTCTCGTTTTTACACTAGTGTAAATCTACTATACACAACTTCTACAAAAATTACGTTGGTGTACACACCACAGAATTTCGTTTTGTTTACCAACAAGTATCCCCTTTATTGTTTTTTTTTTCCGTGTAAACTAATGTAATAGACTTTTTTACAACTTATTAGGACTAGGACATAGTGTAATTTCATATTAAGTGCATGTGTAGTGGTCACGTTTTAAGGCATTTTAGCCTTGAAAACGCCCCTACACACCGCCCCCTCCTCGTTATCCGGCGTTTTAAGGCCCCTTCGTTTTGTCCATAACAAGCTGCATGCCTTGGTTTATGTGTATTGATTGCTTTTTGACCCACTTTTGACCTGACCGTTCAAGAATTAAAAAAAAACGTAAATTGTATATAAATATATACATAACACACACACTCAACTCACACTACACCATTTGCAAACACAAACACTCACACTTTCAAACCTTGAGAGCATAGCATAAACACACACACACACACACTTTGTGATAGCATGAATCCGTTCGGTAGAGGTTTCGGGTTTGGTTCCCAAACTACTGGCGACAACACCCGACCCATAGCTCCGGGTTCAGGGTCAAACCAACAAGGTTTTATGAACCTGTTAAACCAACCCTACAATTGGGACCCGAACATGTATAACATGGGAGGGAGTTTTGGGCAACCCATGGGAGTTGGGTTTGGCTCAACACAAGTGTTTGGGACATCTCAGATGTTTGGGTCCTCAAATGCTTGGCAAGACTCACAGCCGGTTCCGAAGACACAACCGCTGGAGGAAAAGCAAGAAGAGCAAGAGGAAGTTGTTGTGCGACCAACAGGGCGAGGGAGAGGCCGTGCGAGCAACCGGCCGCACAAAAGGAAAGAGACGCAAACACGCGCAAAAAAATACGTACAACCATGGAACGAGGACGAGCTCCTCAAATTAGCCCGAGCGTGGATTGAGGTGTCAGAGGATCCTGTTGTTGGTAAGATATATATTTTTTGTTATGTTATATTTTTATGTTATATTTGTAAGACTTATATATTTTTTTTGTTTTTTAAGCGAACTATCAAAGCAAAGGAGAATTTTGGAAAAGAGTCCGAGCAATATTTTTTCGACTAGTTGGTAAGGGAGAGGACTACCGGCGTTTGCTGATGAGTTTTTTGCAGGGGAGGAGGGGGCGGATGAGTTGCCACGTCCTACCGGTCGACGGGCCGCTCGACAAGCACGGGCGGACTTTTCGTCGTCGGGGGTGCACGAGTTGATCCCGGCGTTTGCTGAGATGAACCAGCGGCTCCAAGACATACGCGACATCGGGGCACAGCGTATCCAAGAAAACCGAGAGGTGGTTGATATTATGAGGGAGCGACAATTTGAGCGCGACTTTCAATTTTACACGGCGCCGCACGACCACCTAACGGGCAAGGCCTTGGAAATGTGTTTGAACCAAAAGGCCAAAATCGAAAAAAAATATAACTTATGAGTATTTGTTTTTTTTAGTATTTGTAATTTTTTTTTAGTGTTGTAATTTTTTTTTTAGTATTTGTAATTTTTTTTAGTATTTCTAATATTTTTATATTTAATGGAATATTTAAAGTATTTAATATTATTATTTAAATAAGAAAATAAATAATTAACCAATGATTACCCAATCATTTATAACCCCCCATAACCCCCCTTCCCACTACACCCTCTTTTTCCATAGCCCCCATTCTATTACTTTTTAATATTTTAATCCCCATAACCCCCTATAACCCCCCACCACTACACATACACTAATAACGGCTTTATGTAATTTCAAAACGAAATTCTATTTTACAACCCCCCCCCCCCCTCAGGCTCTACTTCACACCAAGTGGAGTCTTTACACCAATGTAAACCACTGCATAACAAACCAAAAACATATTGTACACAACAAGATTACATTAGTGTAAACGAATCCTATTCTACAACTTTCTTCTATTTTTCTCTTTAGTTTAAACACACCATAAAACCAACAAAACAAAGATTAAACGGCACAAGAATTGTTTTATTAAGGATATCTATCTACCTGTACCATAACGCCACGACCTAGCACCTCTACTCTTCATAGATGTAATGAGGACGCCGAAAGAGAAAATGACTGCCAGTAAACCATTTGTATGAACCCAATGGAACCGGTGTCGTATAGTTGTATTATTTTCTCCTTTCGAACGCCTAAATTCACTGATTACTCCCCTGCACATCCAAAATAGACCATGTTACACACAACCACATTTCTAACCGCTTCGAAGACAATATAACGAAAGAAACCGTATCTACATACCAAAACAGCTTGTTTACATTGGTGTAACAAATGATACAAAGACTAATAACAAATGACACAATCGTTTACATTGGTGTAAACACCCCCATAACACATACAAAACGTTTTGACTTAAAATGTATTAAAAAGAAACTTATTTAATGGAAATTATTTCCAGAATCTAAAAATTTACACCAGTGTAAAAACTCATACTTGTGTACCAAGCTCCCACTCACAATCTATTCTTAATAAAGTATAAACAAGTATTGAAAGAACTTTTAACAATTTATCTACATGTAACACCCCAACCGATGGCGGAATCATCGAGGTGCCACGTAGTGACGATTGTTCAAAAGCTTATGGTACTAAAATGTAAATATTTGATAATTGAATATCGTTTTACAACATGTGAAAAATAAATACACAAAAAAAAAAATAGAGATAGTTGATTTATTTAATCTAAGTCCAAGTCCTATGTGAAGCGTCAAGCAGCTTATCCTGAAACATGCACGAAAATAAATTTTGTCAATATATGATGTTGGTGAGTACTACATAGCTTTGTACATATAGTATAAGTTTGAAAAGTGGTACAATTCATGTGTCTAGCATCACCAAGGCATTATGTAAACACATAAGTAACCAAACAAGACAAAGATCAAATGTAAAGTTGGTAAGATGAAATTGATAATGAGCACCCTAACACGTGTCAAGTCTAAAAGAGCACCATAACATAAGTTATGTCTAAATGAGCACCGTAACATAAGTTACATCTATATGTAAAGAGCACCATAACATAAGTTATGTCTAGATGTATGATTTTATACGTAAGCTACATTCATGTTCAAACATAAAGCACAAAGATAAACAAGACACGTATATGAATTATAAATGAAGAAAAATGTACGTGTAAATGAATGTGCAAGTTTTGTATACTTGTGCATGAATCACCCGAAAAGTGTAAAACCGAAAAAGGGGATAAGTAATACTCACCTTAGCAAGGTGTTAAGTCTTGTGAAATTGAATGAGTGTAATCCAACGTTGTCAAGTATCACCCTATGTTTAAGGTAACAAATAAGTCTAAGTCTATCTAGTCTACAAGTATATTCTAGGGTTTCAAATTGGGGATAAGTATTCGTTTGATTAATAAATAAAATGTTTAATAACTAAGAGAAATTTGATAAATAGATAAACAAAAGTCTTTTTGTAAATTTTAGATTTAAAATGGTCACATCATAAAGTTTTAAGTATGAAAATAATTCTTATAAAATTGTTTTCTTAAAAACAGAATATTACTTCTATTTATTTCAAATTGTCAAAATATAACTTTAATATTTAAAAATATTAAACTTACAGAATTATTAACTTAAAAATTGTATTTCTGTTCTAAATGGATATAAATGATTTATATAAAATTTTGGTACAAAAATACGATTTATTTATGATTAAAACTAACAAAAATTGATTAAAAATATTAAATAAATGATTTTTCTGAAATAAAAATTATTTCAGAAATGTTTATTGATTTATAAACTTAGAATAATTTTTGTGGAATTTTACAAGGTCGTTTTGATATTTTTATAGAATTTTATAATTATAATTGAATAAACTTGTAATATTTTTTATATATATTAAATAAATAATTTTTGGAAAACTAAAAATTGGACAACAAAGTTTATCATTGGATTAACATAAAATAAATTTTGTAGAATTTATAAACCTCTTTCGGTATTTTAAAACTATTTTAAAAAATTAAAAGGTATATACAAAAGGTGTAAAAAAATATGGTTGTTTGTGGGATTTGAACCCTGGCCATAGGCCGGTTCAATGTTTATCCAAGTCGAGCCTACCAACTAATCTGCTGATCAGTTGGTATTAGTTTTCGTATGTTAAAATATATGAACAAACATTACACTAGATCATCTTCCCCAATTCGTAACCTATAAACCCTAGGTTTTTCAATACACTAACTCATCAACCAATAACCCTTGGATTCAAAGGGTTATTGGTCGGAATGTATCAATGATTAAAAACGCAGAACGGATTGATTCATACCAAGCAGAATTGAAGCAAGAACACAAGTCAAACAAAAAGTCAACCGAGCTTCAATCGCAGAATAGAGAAAAAGAAAGAGAAATTTAGAGTGTGGTGTGTTTATCGATGCTTGGAAGTGGTTCGGGAGACCTCAATTTATACTATGATTTCGAATATGGAAGGTTTTGAAATCTTGGTCAAAAAAAAAAACGTGTATGTTAAACGAATTGGAGTGGGTTTTGGCACAAATTGCGGAATATGTGACAACCTGCACCCTTCACTTTTCATAAATGTGCATAATTGGTTCCTGAACTATTTCAAAATTTTCATTTTTTAACCTTCGTATTTTAATAGGACCAAAATTCACAATTTAATAAAACTTATAATTTTTATAAGTAAAAGTATGCACGTTTTATACTCACATCAACACCCGAACACGTATGTTTCAGACCTTGATATTCAAAGCCCTTAATTTTCGGTCCTAAAACAACTTAGAAACAGAAGGAAACAAGTCTATAACTTAAAATTGATTAAATTAGAAAAATTAATTTTTTTTAGCTCTTGCGGTCCACTGAGACAGTCAAACAGTCAAAGTCCCAGCCAAAATCCTAGTCAAAGTCTTAGCTAGAATCCTAGTCAAAGTCTCAGTCAAAATCTTAGTCAAAGTCTTAGTCAAAATCCTAGTCAAAGTCCTAGTCAAATAGTCAATTCATCTTAAAACCTTACTTTATTGTGTTGACCAATTTTAAAGCCTAATTGAATCCAAAACTAGTATAAAAACCCACCTATGACCCATTACACTTTGCACCTCTAAATCGATGTTTCAATTCGATTAAACTCTCCCTCATACCTTTTTTCTATAGTATATTACTTCTACATTTGAAGCTTTGATTATAAGCTCTCGTAATTGGCGAATTGGAAGCTTGATATTTTTCCTATTCGGTTTCTTTTCTTCTAAATTGGACTAGTTTCGTTGTTAAATCTTTGGATTGCTCGCATTTTCACGCTCGCTTAGTCATCTAGTCATTTGGCGAAAGTGAGTACTTCCTATTCCCTTTTTGCTTTTATTCATTTTTGGGGTGTTACATGTACACTTATACAAATTACAAATACAAGTTCACATTTTTACAATACATTCTAGTATTATGTGCATTTGCTTACAAACGTGCTTTATGCTTAGACATTCCATGTAGAATACATTTGTTCTTAGTGAAATCATTAACATTGTACAAGCCGACCTTAACATTGGATGGCGCTATTGGATTGACAACCCGCCTAGGTTGATTCTCCCCCTTTTTCATCGGAGAATCCATGGTCATTGTTAAGTTATTATCCAATTATTTGGATAAGTATACCGCCGTTCATTTAGTACATTATACAGTAACAGGATTGATTTCGCTCATTTGTATGATACATAGTTTACATAATTGCACTGTAGCTTTGCACTTGAATTGTATACCATTTTTCCAACTTACTATATGTATTATAACTAGGAATGCTCACCAACATTTCTTATGTTGACAAAACCTATTTTGTACATGTTTCAGGTGCAGTTTGATCTTAGTTCCATAGCATTGGATTTTAGTGCTTGCTTTTAATAAGTTATTTCAAATTTCATGTTTCGTTCAGACTTTTGTATTTTTTTTTCATTTCATCTATGTAAGACAATTTAAATTATTCAATAATATATTTACATTTTAGTACCATGTGCTTTTGAACAATCGTCACTACGTGACCCCTCGATGATTCCGCCATCGGTTGGGGTGTTACAAATTGGTATCAGAGCCATGGTTATAGGGAATTAGGTTATTAGAATGCCTTTTAGCCTAGTCTATAACTAAGCTTACATTCATGAGTCCTCTCGTCTTTATCCTATTATTTTCTTTCAAGATATTTTCGCTATGATTCTTTCTCGTTATTCTTTCGGTGTGTTGTTTAAAGAAGAAGATACTCGTATTTCACAAACGAAACGATATCACCAAGTTAGGAGTGACATCCATACCTTGGTGATTAGTTTCACTCCTCTATATGTTATTTATCTTAGGAATATATCTTTGAGATATGAGTGACATCCACACCTCAAAGAGTGTTTCTTTCAAAAAGGAACTTAACCACTAAGCTGGGAGTGATATCCTTAACTTAGTGATTGGTTTCATTCCACAATCTTTTCAATTTTGAAATACATCTTTGAGTTAGGAGTGAAATCCAAATATCAAGGATCTATTTTTGCATCTCGTTTTGGAATTCACTAGTGATGGGGCACGTGCAATCTGGAAGGGTGAGCGCCTGTATCCTGAGTTTTCTGTCTAGGCTTGGTATTTCGTATAAATCCCAATCAGACGAGGGACCCGTATACCTACCTGGGAACTCTGGGGATGAGCATTCACTTATAGGCTAAAGTACACCCCCACAAGTCAATAGGAAATTTCAAATACTTGAGTTGGTCAAAGTTTCCTATGGAAACAATTCCAATGTTTTATATCATTAATATTTATGTTTGTTTATCATTTGAAGATTCCATTTAATCACTTGATGTTTCATATGTCATTTATTCATTGATCATTCGCTTTTGAATCCCTTATCATCATTACTAAAACTTTTGTTCGATATATTATCGCATTAAAGCTTACACTATTTCACTTATGCTCATGATTTTTACACTATAAGGTATTACTCGTTTTGCGTTAAAACATTTTTACCCACGACGTAAGTTTTAAACTCTGTGTTTAACTTTGATCACATCCTGATTTTAGGAATGTTGCGTCATCATACAGTTAAAAATGAACATGGTTTTTCCAAACTTATTATTTCAACCTGTTTTATACCTTCATGTTTACAAACTTACTTGATCGAAGTCACATTATATCCTCATATACCTAATACTAATATTGCTGCACCCAGTCTCCTAAGCCATAGCCAACTACCATTAGTTAGAACTTCTTAGTCAGACTAAACTCATACATAAATGCCTACCTACACGATACACACTAGTACACTACTCTCTAAAACGATTAATTTGACAACTTATTCTATAAGTCTTTTCACAAAGCCTATTCGCCAAATTAGAACACACTTTTCATAAACCTTGTTCCTTGAAACAAATAGCCCGCTATGAGCCCAAAGAGATGCCTTAACGATCCTACAAATAAATGATCTTTCAATGTATAAATTTCGTAAAAGTTTGAAAATTTAAAAGGTTTCAAGTTTACCCAGTCTTAACGGGTAACACTTCGATTTTCTCAACATTTCATAACAATTAAAAATTTCTGACTTTTCAACCCACAAGTTAAAGAAATGTTTAAATACAGAAAATTTTATTTTCCAAAATTCGTCAGGGCATCTGGGATCATTCACAACCTTCACATCACTTTAAATCTTGGTCTTTCGAAACACATTAGATTTACACACACTTCATGAAATGGTTTCATCTTGCATTTTATAAACTTGCATTACATATTTTACAAATCAAATGTAAATGTGCATGTTTTCATATAACGTATCCAATATATGTTTTCGGGAGGAATTTGCAACTAATAATATACCTTATAAAACTTTTCAAACTCGACTTCTCGTAAACACATGAAAATGTGTACCTACGAAATCTTTTCAAGTGAACCTATTTTGAACTTAAAACATTCTTCGGTTTCCAAAAAGTTATCCTTATACCAGTAGACGATACGTCTTTTCTGCGCACTTTCATTTACAGTAAATTTCATTATTTTTTTACACCATTCTATTTATAGTTACGTTCGTACATTATCTTATTATTTTTGTATTATTCTTTTGTTGGTAGTTATTTTCACGCGTTATTCGCAACTATTCTCGCACTAGTTATTAGTAATTATTCTTACAACACTAGTTTTGAGTATTAATTTAACTCGTTTACTTTCATTTTGTACAAATTGTGCGATTTACTCGATTTACGTTATGTTATTCTTTCAATCGAAATTTTATGCTATACTTATATAATTACATGAACGCATATTTGGTATGCATATTTTTTTTTTGTTGTGAGCAAAACCCTGTTATACTTTACATTATTTTGTTCATCATCAAGGCCAACGAACATACTAACTGATAGCTCATATGAGATCTAAGCCAGTTCCCATGTACGACTCGGTTCAGAGTATTCCTCTAACCCGAGGGGAACGGTGTAATCCTCAGAGTTTATCAATATAGTTGTTTAGAGCCCAATGATGTGAACAGAAATTTACCGGTTAAGGGTGAACCCGAAAGGTGAAGAACCCTTAATCATGTCTTATACTTACACATTAATCTCATTACGGTTAAAGGGTGAACTTGAAAGGGGAAGAACCTCTAACCACATCTTATACTTGAGCAGTATCTATTACTTGACACATTTTAGTTGCACGCATCATGTCTTGTATCAATTATGTTAGTGTTATGGAAAAGCATAACACCCTAGTGTAAGGTAAATCGATGATTACGGTCCGGAACGCAATCATGAATTTACAGGTACATGGGGGTGGTGTGTGATTCTACTTAGGCTATTGGTAGACAATCAGTACGAGTCCAAAGTATCAGTAGTGTGGTGGGTTAGCTGCGGTACACCCTATATATAAGCACGAGCAATACTGCGGGAGCGGACTAGGAGTCTGACCAAGAACCTACCCATTACTATCTCTTTATTAGATCGTTGACTAATAGCTAGCATTTTTGATAAGAATGTTCTTACACGAGCTTCAATTCGACTTCATAGAGTCTTTCTCTGGATCATCCACATAGAAAACACAAACTTTGTATACTCTTACACTCTCCGTTAGTCGAAATCCTGTTGCACATCCTTAATAAAGTCCGGTCAGAAACTTCTCTAAAGTAAGGGACACTACTATAACACTACCTTGCCCTAACCAGTTACATACTTTTCCCAAACCTTGCTCATTATAAACTCTATTTCTCTAACCTTGGGTCAAACTTTAAGGATTTTCAAACTCTTATTTTAGGTATTAAACAACTACTTCAAACTTTGTCAAATCATGGCTGATGCATTTCATAAAATCTACTTGTCTTTTGTTTCATGAAAACCTTCACTTGAAAGTAATTTCGGGACGAAAATTTCTAAAGTAGGGGAGACTGTGACAACCTGCACCCTTCACTTTTCATAAATGTGCATAATTGGTTCCTGAACTATTTCAAAATTTTCATTTTTTAACCTTCGTATTTTAATAGGACCAAAATTCACAATTTAATAAAACTTATAATTTTTATAAGTAAAAGTATGCACGTTTTATACTCACATCAACACCCGAGCACGTATGTTTCAGACCTTGATATTCAAAGCCCTTAATTTTCGGTCCTAAAACAACTTAGAAACAGAAGGAAACAAGTTTATAATTTAAAATTGATTAAATTAGAAAAATTAATTTTTTTTAGCTCTTGCGGTCCGCTGAGACAGTCAAACAGTCAAAGTCCTAGTCAAAGTCTTAGCCAGAATCCTAGTCAAAGTCTCAGTCAAAATCCTAGTCAAAGTCTTAGTCAAAATCCTAGTCAAAGTCCTAGTCAAATAGTCAATTCATCTTAAAACCTTACTTTATTGTGTTGACCAATTTTAAAGCCTAATTGAATCCAAAACTAGTATAAAAACCCACCTATGACCCATTACACTTTGCACCTCTAAATCAATGTTTCAATTCGATTAAACTCTCCCTCATACCTTTTTTCTATAGTATATTACTTCTACATTTGAAGCTTTGATTATAAGCTCTCGTAATTGGCGAATTGGAAGCTTGATATTTTTCCTATTCGGTTTCTTTTCTTCTAAATTGGACTAGTTTCGTTGTTAAATCTTTGGATTGCTCGCATTTTCACGCTCGCTTAGTCATCTAGTCATTTGGCGAAAGTGAGTACTTCCTATCCCCTTTTTGCTTTTATTCATTTTTGGGGTGTTACATGTACACTTATACAAATTACAAATACAAGTTCACATTTTTACAATACAATTCTAGTACTATGTGCATTTGCTTACAAACGTGCTTTATGCTTAGACATTCCATGTAGAATACATTTGTTCTTAGTGAAATCATTAACATTGTACAAGCCGACCTTAACATTGGATAGCGCTATTGGATTGACAACCCGCCTAGGTTGATTCTCCCCCTTTTTCATCGGAGAATCCATGGTCATTGTTAAGTTATTATCCAATTATTTGGATAAGTACGCCGCCGTTCATTTAGTACATTATACAGTCACAGGATTGATTTCGCTCATTTGTATGATACATAGTTTACATAATTGCACTGTAGCTTTGCACTTGAATTGTATACCATTTTTCCAACTTACTATATGTATTATAACCAGGAATGCTCACCAACATTTCTTATGTTGACAAAACCTATTTTGTACATGTTTCAAGTGCAGTTTGATCTTAGTTCCATAGCATTGGATTTTAGTGCTTGCTTTTAATAAGTTATTTCAAATTTCATGTTTCGTTCAGACTTTTGTATTTTTTTTCATTTAATCTATGTAAGACAATTTAAATTATTCAATAATATATTTACATTTTAGTACCACGTGCTTTTGAACAATCGTCACTACGTGACACCTCGATGATTCCGCCATCGGTTGGGGTGTTACAGAATATAATTATAGGAACATGTTTGTCGGTCAATGGTGATGAAACGGATGCCAAAAATAGGCCAAAACGCGTGAAAATGAAGCTGGGTCGGGTCGGGTTCTGCACAATCCTCTCGGGTAAGGATGGAGAGAAGGTATAGGCTTGTGGGTCGGGTCTGTCCGCTGGGTCTGTAACAAGAAGGAAAAGTGCAGCTAGGTAGTGTTTTATATAATTTATGTTGGAATCAAATCAGGAGAACGGTGTAGCTCAGATGGTTTGGTGTTCGTGTGATGTGCTGGCTTGGCTCTGGTCTCCGGTTCAAGTCCGGGTGTCAGCAGATAAATATATATTTTTTTTAAACATAGTGAGGGTGAGAGGAGGTGGGCCGGATGGTTTGGGCTGCTGTTGTTGGGCTTCACGTCTTGGGCTCCGAAAATCCACAAAAGAAATGGTTGGGTTGAGCTTAGGTGGGGATAGGAAATTGGGTTTTTGGTTTGGGTTAAGTTAATGGATTAGGATAAATGGTTTATTTAATATAATGTCTAAAACTATATATATTTTTTTCTATCATCATTATTATTATTATTATTATTATTATTATTTAAAAAAAGAAAATAATTACGACAACGATGCGAGAAGCTTGAGTCCAAAGCTTCGAATTACAAGGGTTATAAATGTAAATAAATGAAAGGGACTTAAATCGGACAAAAGGTAAAATGAAAGGTGACGGATGTCACACTACACAAAACAGAGCACAACAAAGCTAGCTTTTTTAACACAATATATACAACCATAAACCATTAAACAATACTCAAAGATCCAAACAGTTAAATCAAAATTTTGATTCAATTTGTCAATGAAATTCCGTAATATTTTAAAATAATATTTAAAAAATCAAGATTCAAATATTAAATTGTAGTTCATAAAAAAATCAATTACCAATAAAAAATAAACAATGAAAATCCAATTTTTAGTTCAAATTGTACATCAAATTCAGTGATTTTTTTTACATAAATATAAATCACATGGAACCACTTGCTGACCCAAACAGGTGAAAAGAGATCTGAATAATATGGAAGATGCCTTCTAATTCTAAGAGATCTGAAAATTGGAGTGTTTGGGGAAGATTTTTAGGGTTTTGTGGAGTTGAATCGTTTCCTGAACATTGTTACAGATCTGATAGCCACGGATCTGTTCGCTTCACCACCACACACCACCGTTTGTTTTCTTCATCACATTTTCTGTGACACCCGGCATGTTTGGGTCAACATTTTATAAACACATAAGTCTACCTTAGCGAGAAACGTTTATAAACAAATTTAACTGGGTTAGTTGAGTCGGGTCAGATTAGGATTGTCCAGGGTTCAATAATCTGGAGGATCATTGGGAGTCATTTTGGGGAATACACTAGTACCGGGTTCCGTTGTTGGTGACATTACATGAACTAATTAAGTATATGTGTAGATTATGGGTCGTGTGGTGGATTGTATACTTATACTTGCTTAAACGATGTACAAATGATTATACGTGCTTAAATATGCTAAGTATAGACTATGGATGCATGCTTATGTGTTAAGATGTGTTAGAATGCGTTAAACACGACAAACTGGAAATCTGGAAAAAGTTAACATGTGTTAAAAAGTGCTGTTAACATGTGTTAAAAAAAGTGCTGATGACCTGAAAGTGGAAAGTGGGCGAATGTGGAAATGGAACCTGAGAAAATGGGCGAATGTAGAAACAAAGTGGGCGAATGTGGAAAGATTCCACATTCGACCATTACAAATGGGCGAATGTGGAAAAGTTCCACATTCGACCATATGAAGGGGGCGAACCTGGACCTGGTATAAATACCATCTTTAGCCATTTTTCACCATTTCACAAACCCTAAACGCCTCCAAACACTCTCTATCAGCTATTATCATTGGGGAAGGAGTTTTTGAGCTTGTTTTTCATAACCTAACTCTCTAAATCATTACAAGTGAAAATCTAAGGTGTGTTCTTCATTCCAAATCCTTTTTAAACAATTTTGACTTGTTTTCATCTAAACCCCAAGGGTCCAGATCTGATATCAACATGTTTTATGAGTAAAAACCTTTCTAATATCTTTCTAAATAAAACCTATTCATAAACAATGAGTTTTTATACAAATTAACATGTGTTAATGTAGTATTATGCATTGTTTGATGATTACTTGTTGTATAGATGATATGACAACAACCTAGGATTGTTATTAATGAGGAGTTATGATTGAAACATGTTACAATTGATTGTTGAAGGTGTTTTTGTCGTTTAAAGGAATTTTTAGTTAGATTTAGGGCTTGTTTTTGGATGGTAATGATAAGGTTATGATAGGGGGTTTCTTGTTCATGATAATTTGAGTATGTTGAGCTGATGATTAATTAATTTCAGAAAGTTTCCGAATTGGGTAATGATTTCATGCATGATGATGTGACATCTCCATAATTTACTATTTTAGGAAACTTGTAAAACGGATAGATTTTGGGGTAAAATCGGTAGGGATTCGTAGGAATATGTTAATGATGCTTGACTGCTGTAACTCATGGTGTTTCGTGATGTTTTCGGACGTTTTCGACGCGTTTTTGGGAAAATTATACAGCAGGGTCGAACCTGGAGCACCTTCGACCAGTCGAACGGGCGAAGGTGGTTCTCCAGGGTCGAACCTGGAAACTAAAGGGGCGAACGAACCACAAATGGGCGAAGGTGGGAGAAAAAGGGGCGAAGGTGGAAGTTCAAGGCCACATTCGACCAATCAAAGTCACCTTCGACCACTCCAAGCTACGTTCGACCCTACGTTAACAGAAATGAGATTTTTGATACGAACTAAGTGTTTTATGCTTGAACCTTGCGTGTAATCTATGTGTACTTGATTAGTTAGGGTAATGGATCACCAACGGGATGTCGGGTCGGTCTAGTGTGTCAGTTAAACATTTAAACACGTTTTAAAACATACTTGGTTATGATCTGGACAATCGGGGACTTGTTAGCCTTCGGGTTAGTAGTCATCACACTTATGTAAACTCATTGATAGGTTGTCATTAGTTGGGATTATCATACACGTGTTGGAATTCTAGTTATCGGAAGACGCACTATAAGGTGAGTTTCACGGCCCCACTCTTTTACTGGTTTTACATTTTCGGGGGAGAAAACATGCTGTGTCCTTTAAACGTGAGTCAACTATGTTTTCATAAAAAGGCGTTTCAACTATGTTTTGTTATTCATGAATTCATTGGGTTTGGAGTATTCAATATGTTTTCACGTATTCATTATGTTTTGGAGTATTCATTATATTACTATGCGATCTTTGGAAGTCCCGGGGGAAACCATGAATGTGCGGGGATGCACAACGGGGGAAATGTGGATAACGCTATTTGGGCTTGACCCGCCCCACTCGACGGCTTGGAGGGCCGGGCGGGTGCATATTGTCTCTTAGGTATTCAGTATTCAGTATACAATATTCAGTATTCAGTATTCATTCGGGCACGTATTCAGTATTCACAGTATTCGAGTCCAGTAATGGTTTTCCAATCGCAGTAGTAACAGGTATTCATATGTTTTGCATGCATGTGGTCTGGATTGACCATGGGTATTCAGTTGGAATCGATTTTCACTTGGAGTTGGTATACATTGGAGTCGGTATTCATTAAAAACCTGTGAACTCACCAGCATTATTTGCTGACGTATTTAGCATGTTTGTCTCAGGTCGCTAAGGTAGCAGCTGTCGATAGGCGCACGGAGTCTCACAGCGTCTAGGATTCATGTGCATCTCATTTAGTATTTTCAGACTTTCGTACTTTTGATTTCACATTGTAATAAAGTTTTACGCTTCCGCAGCGTTGGATCATTTATGAAAACTTAATGGTTTAATTATATCATTTTTACGTATCATATAGTGTTGTTTATTGTGACCGTTGACTTGGATCCTGGTGTGTCACGCGCCTCGCGGTAAAACCCCGCACGTGGAAATTTGAGGGTGTGACATTTTCGTTCGTCTTCTTCGTCACAGGTTCGTCTTCTTCATCGTACCACCACGGATCTGCAGCCATGGCCTTCTTCATCGTACCACCATAGGACCATCTTCTTCATCTTTGAATATGTGTGAGAGAGGGTGAGAGTTGGAAAGAGAGAGAGAGTGGAAATGGAAACTCAAAGAGAGAGAAAGGGCCATTTAAAAAGTCATCAAGAGATGTCAGGAAGAGTTCCAATTACTATAATGCCCCTTTAAGTCAAGATTAAATGTCTTTATTACCCTTTTATTAAAAAATTACAAAATATTATAAATAGGATATGTGTCAACTTGTTATTGGCTTAGAGGAGTTCTTAAGTTTTCGCAACTGGGATGAGTTCTCAAATAATCCCATTCCTATATATATATATAGGATTTGGATCATTTGAGAACCACCATTTAGGGAGAGAATCAAGGAACCAGTGTGAACAGGTGACATTTTTGTCAATATGAAGGGTGTCTACAAAAACCCCTCCATCAAAAAATAAAAAAAAAAGTAAAAAAAAATTATATAACCTAAATAAATAAAAAAATAAAAAAAGTAAAAACACCAAAATGATTATTTTTTATTATTAATTTGAAAAAAAAACGGCTGTTGTGACATCATATAACGTCATCCCTCATGCACATGTGCATTTCGCTGTTATATATACAGAAATACACCGTATGCACATGTGCATTTCACTATTAAATCACACTTTTGAATGAATTGTCAATTACCATACTTAAATGATTATAAAATGGACGCGATACAGATATATAAGGGTAACAAATTCTATCCAATAATCATTAAATGGACGCAAAGTGAGATATAAAATACACTCGAACTCGTCAAGTGTTTAGTCATGCATGTTATAACATAAAATGAAAATAAAACCCATGTATGACAACAAACATGAATAAACTTAAAACACATTTATTTAATACCTATAAAATAAGAAACGTGTACTGCATGCACATGTGGATTACACTAACATTGTTAGATTTTTTTAGTTGTTTAACTTTCGGGCATACATATATGCATACATCATCCTTCAAATAACAAAGTTTTTATACCAATTTGTTTTTATCATACAACTACATGTAGTCTCTACCAAGCATATTAACTCAATAAAACAAACGATAACAAAAAAAATATCCATATTACAAACCAACAATGTTAACCACCTACATACAAACTCCTAATTATCTCACAACCTCACGTTCACCAACATAACAAAATGATAAACCAAACATACATTACACAAAATGTTATACAAACTTTTTTGTTTGTTTGACAATTTCCTTATCCTCAACCAAAGTTGATGTGGTGTAACACGTATTTGTTTCAAACACCAATTTGCTTTTTTTCATAACCTTCTTTTGAGTTGACTTCATTACCACTGTTTTAACATGCTTTGATGTTTTTTCTTTATTGTACTTGCATCTGCACACACATTTGTTATAAAACACAACATATCACGTTCATCCATAACTATGCACATGTGCATAATCAACAATATATGTTAAATATTGCGCAAATCAACATACCATCATTATTCACCCTTTCAATATGTTTCCGCTTGTTTGACCTCGTTTGAACCTTCCTTTTTAATTCCAAATCTGCACATAGGATATTTTGTGTGAGTAAACATCAAACATTTAATATTTCAAAAGACAAAACTACACATATGCACATGTGCATTTCTATATAAATGTATTTAATACATAATAACAACCTGATTCAACTTCTTGATAAACATCCATTACATTATCAGCTTTCGATTCTGTGAGATCAAATGGAGTTCGATTAATTTCTGCTATACAATAATTAAAGAACATAACTAATAAACAGAATAAAGTAACCACCAAGTATATCCGGACTAAACAAATAATACCAACCTGATTCAAATTTCTGATCAATAATCGTGTCACTATCTTCAATTGCTTCCGGTAATTTTTTTGTTCCTTTATCCCTTGATTGTAATACAAATGTTACTTTCTTTGATTTTTTCACCATATATTAGCTACAATCAATAAAAACGCATAAGAAAACCGATATTTCGATTTGAATGCACATGTGCAACACCATTACTTTGTTAATTACAACAAAACACATGCAATTGTGCATTATTGTTACTAACTTACTTATACCAATATGTGATATAACATTAATTTAAACATTATAAATTACGTTTTGCACATGTGCATTAACAATCTTAATGCACCTGTTTCGACATTCAATTAACACTTAACCAATTTTGACCCTCAACACATAAACTAACAGACCCTTTTCTCACCAAAACCCACCAACAACTATTAGCTTGTAGGACCAGCCCGACGCAACCTGTTTCGACATTCAACTAACACTTAACCTATTTTGACCCTCAACCCATTTTGACCCGTATACTCAACCCGCCCAATCGGCCCATTTTGCCAAGACTAGTTCTAAGCCATCATCAAATATCTCATTCAACTAACACTTAATGATTATGTCATCATCCTCAATCGCATCATGTAGTTTTTTTAAACGTTTTCTCTCTCGATTATAACACAAAAGTTACCTTCTTCAACTTTTATCTCATCTTTAACTGCAAATAGTAAACAACACATAAGAAAAACACAATTTCAATCTTAATGCACATGTGCATTAACGTTATTTTTATTAGTCGCAACTACGTTATGTCACAACTACGTTAATGCACATGTGTATTAACATTCTTAATTCACTTTAAAAATACTAAAATGCAAACAATACATGTATGCTGTATCTGGTTCCACACTTACAATCTAGGCAATATGTTGCCGGCATGCTGCACAAGCTCATAAAGCTCAATAATCGAGCAACTCCGCTTACTCTCCTCCTTGAAAAACACTTCCAGCTTCCTCAACTCATCAAACGCCCTCATATCTAAACACATTCACATTCAAACCAATCAATCATCAACAACAGTTACAATTAAATTCAATCCTTCACACAAACACTTGAGATCACAACACACTTACACAGCTCATAGTACTTATGAGGCCAAAGCCTCGAAGTTCTGAGCTCCGATAGCATCTAAGCGGAGTATTTCAACGTGTCCTTTATATTATTCGAATCCTAAACCATTATTGTTAACGAATTAGGTTTTTATAAAAACTAGGGTTTATTATTAATATTATTATTTTTATTATGAGATGAATGGATTATTACTAAAGCACGATGCATGTAGAAGGCATTTTGTTGGAGGTGTTTTGATGGACGGTGAACACTCCATCAGAATCATTCTAAAACACAGGTCACAGGGTTTAATTGATGGTGGATATGAAGATATCTAGGGTTTTGATGATAAAAGGGGGAAGAAGATAATGAATCTAATGTATGGTTTGTGTTTCAAGTATTTTTATTTATTTATTTTATGTTTTTATCATATTTACAATAATACCCCATGTTCACATTGGTTCTCATGGTTCTCTCCCTAAAGTTGGTTCTCGTATGATCCATACCCTATATATATATATATATATATATATATATATATATATATATATATATATGGGAGGGTTATCTTGAGAACGCTAAATATCGTGAGAACCGTGAGAACAAGTAAAAAAATCAATCAAAATCAATTTTTTTTAATACAAACCTCATTATAATCAAAATACAACATTAATAAATAAATTTTCTTTCCAAATAATACATCTTTTCTTGCAAAAACACTTTCAAATTAACTTTTTACACATGTATAAATGAAACAGTTTACACATGTATAAACAGTAAATTTACACATGTGTAAAAACAATTTATTTTCGTAAACGTTTGAATTTTTACACGTAAATTGTGTTTTTGGGATTGTATTTTAGTAATTTGAGAGTTGCTGACGAATATAAGCTAACTATGTAAATTAATAATTTATCGATATAGTAATATCTCGCTAAATTAATAAAATATCTAATCCCAACATTATTAATTTATAGAGGTTTTACTGTATACGAGACTTACAAATACATGTCCCAACCCATCTCATTGTCATCTTTGTAAACAAGTTGGGCATTGTTTAAAACAATTAAATGAGTTGAAAACAGGTTAGTTGATTGACCTTTAGAAATATATTTTTAATAGTTAAGTACCATTTGCGTCACTCTGATTTGATGCTAAATGATGGTTGAGTCATTTTTTTTAATTTTCACCCTGAGTACCTGGGGTTTCAAATTGCATGCAATCATGTACCTCGCCCAAACGGAGTTAAGTCCACTGTTCATCTAAAGGGTAAGTTCATCACTTTACATTAATAAAGAGGGATTATTTCATCATTTGACACTATTATACACACACAAACATATATTACACGCACCACCACTATAACCCATCTTCACTACCACCAACACCTCTTTCGATTAACACCTGCACCCTCACACCACCACCACCCAAAACACACACACTTTGGCTCTCCAAACACACACACACACGCACATTTCAAGAACAGCCTTAATCATAGATTGTCTTTAGTGTCTCGACTCAAAGAAGCCTACATCGGTTGTTTATATATCGTTCGAAAGTATTGTGAGTTTGAGCCAAGAACAGGTGACTGAGATGGCTTATGGTAATTTGAATTTAGCGGTGTCATTTTTGTGGGTCATAAACAATAACACAGAGGGGTCGAAGAAGGGTTTTGGCCAACAAACAATAATTAAAGAATCTTGAGTGCAGATTTCTTCTACAAAGAAGCTCAGCGGCTCGGTTATGTTGCCCGCTCCTCCTTTAAGGTAATCTTTATGAGCTTTAACTCAAAAAAATTGTGATTCTTGGCATTAATTTTTATATGGTTATGGTTGGAGGAACAACTGGTTCCTCTTTTCTTGATTTTGGTTGTGCTCCTGGTGCTTTGCTTCAGGTCCATCTTTTACCCTTTTTTTTTAGTTATTTTATGTATTGAATACGATATATGTAACATTTTAGTCATAGATGAAAGAGGGATGGTGGTCCAATGGAGCCCACAACCATAGGTGTTAAGCAACCTCACGGTGTTTTTTGTGACTCAATGTGGATGTAAGTGACTGATGGAGATGTTGTCCAGTGGTGTTCCGGTGGATGAGAGTCGAGCAATGGATGAAATCAACAGAGGTGGCGATGACGTTTCCAAAAATCCAAAGAGGCGGTGGTGGTGATGATGGAGGTCAATGGTGGTTATGAGTGGATAGCGAGGGAAAGACTCATGTAGTGACAACAACAAAGCATAGGGATGTGAAATGCGAGGGTAAGAGGGGTATAACTATGTTTTCACTTCCCATAAAATAGAAAAGTTAACTTTGCTTGGGCAAGGGCTACGATTGAACACAATTGGAAACCTTGGGAACTAAGGGTAAAAAAAAAAATAAAAAAAAAAAATAAAACTAAGGACACAACTTTTTTTAGCATCAAACCATAGGAACACAAATGACACTTAACTCTATTTTTAATTTTATTACAATTTTAAACGAGTTAGAGAAGTTTACTTGTATAGTTAAACAAGTTAATTAAATATGTCAACTAAACACTACCCGTAAATTCCTATCAAACACGTTTAAGACTAAAAAACCAGTGACCTTCTTTTAAGGTGATTATGAAGTTATTGAAAAAAGTCATTAACACTAAAGTAAGGCTAAAGTAAGGTGATGTTTGTTTTTTCGTCAGAAGTTCTTCTGGTCACTTCTGCCTGCGCCGTGCAGGTGCGGGCAGACATTTGGTGTGCGTAGCTTGTTTGTTTTTTGGAATATCTTTCACTAAAAACGGCATTTCTAACCTCTTCTTGGTGCAGACTTAGACCAAGGTCTTCTTCTCCTCTTCATCAGAATTTTTTCTTTTTCTTTTTCTTCTTCTTTTCTCCTCCTCCTTCTTCATCCTCCTCCCCCGGCCGTCACCCTCCTCCCTCCCTCCCCTCCCCTCCGCTGCCGCCCTCCTCCCTTCCCTCCCCCGACGTCACTACCCTCATCCCTTCCCTCCCTCCCTTGTTTCGCTTCCCTCCACTCCCCTCCGCTCCACTGCCTGCTAAAAGGTTTGTGTTGTGGTGGGATATGGTGGGTTGTGGTGGTTCACGGTTGTTATGGTGGGTTGTGGTTATGATGGGTTGTGGTGGGTTATAGTCGGTTATGGTGAGTTGTCGTTGTTTATGGTTATGGTTAGGTTACACAGACCTTTATCCACCACTTTTTTTTTTTTTTTTTTTTTTTTTTTTGCAGATATCTACAAATGTGATCCGTAGACTGCAAACGTTTTACCTAGAGCACCTAAATAATGTACCTAGATACATTGTCTTCCGAAGTCCAAAACGTTATTATCATTATCGTACGATGAAACTTTTTTTATTGTTTTTTTTCTCAATCTCATTGTATTCTTTATTCATGATTGCGATTCTATTTTCTCATATTAAAATTATTTTATAGTCCATTATGAATTATAATAAGCTAATAACCTCCTTGAAGGGTTCCTGTCAGGGTTTGGTCTTAAGTTCGAATCTCACGCTTCACAGAAAAAATAACCACTTGGGTTTGAAAGGAAAAACCCGTGTGGTGCTATGAGATTCGATCCTGGGTGGTGGTCGCTTTGCAACACGGGATTTACCGCTGAAACACTACTCTCTAAAAAAATGTATATATATATATGATCATAATTATTAAACATGAAATCCATTCAAATGTTGCGACAAAAGAATAATCTAAAGGAGGTAATTAGCAATAAAGTTTGATTAAGACTTGTCATAATATGTGTTGTGTAGTTGCAATATAATATAACTAGATGTGAAGCATACATTGTATGTAATCACAATCTTTGATCAAAATCTAAGAATAAGAATATTATTATAGTACACGTTCATTATATATATATACACACACTAGTGGATAACCTGCGCGTTGTGACGGAGTCGACAATACGTGGTAGAAACATGATATGCATCAGATACAAGTATTTTGCATTTATTTTAATTGAGTTTCTTTTTGCTTTTTGAATAGATAGCATGTACTTCTTCACTTGCAATATTGCTAATGCAAAAAGATCACAAAAATGTACTTCAAATGCATTGCTAAAGGAGTTAGACTATATGATTGTAAACAAACACATAATATTGCCTTGAATATTATTTCTTTTTGGAGTATTAAAAATATACATTTGGGTAAAAATATGTATATGTTATGAGGAATTTGAGCAAGTCATTCCATTTTGAACCCATTTGGGTAAAACCGTAAAATCCTACTTGTAAATGTGACCTTTAAATATAACAGTGTCAATAAATCAAATTAAAAAAAATATATAACATTCAAAACTCAAAACTCAAAGCATGTAGGTAGGTTTCACTGTTTTAGCCCTACGATATCATAAGGATAAAAAAAATTATGTTGCTTTCTGTTTAACTACCTAAAAATTAAGGGACCTTATAGAAGATGAGAGAACACGCCCCTCTTACGGTGTGCGCATATAATGTATATATGTGTGGCTTTCAGGGGCAAAAGTAAAGTTGCACTAGTTTTAACGTTATTTTACTAATTTTGTGAAAATAACGTTAAAAACGACGGACGGTTAATCATGCATCATGTGGTGGCGTTGATAGCCAAAAGACAAAGGGGTACATGCACCGATCGGGTTTGTCCTGATTGCTAAGTGTTATGTCCCTTATGTCCAAGGCTTGATACCAAACCACATCGAGCCGAGGGTCTCACTGGAAGCAGCCTCTCTATTCTTAGGGGTAGAGGTAAGGCTGTCTACATCTTACCCTCCTCAGACCCTACCTTAGCTTTGCTATAGGTGGGATTAACTGAGTATGATGATGATGATGATGATAGAAGATGAGAGAATCAAAAGTATCAAAATCGCTAATATTTTGTTTGCTTTGTTTGCCATCATTTGAAGTCATGTTTCAAGTGCTAGAACAAACAAACCATACTAACGTATTTAAATCATAGGGTCAGGAGTAAAAACAAGTTTTTTTGTAGTGAAAGAAGATGCGAACTCAACTGGACTTCTGTATAGTAACCTCCAAATCAGTGTGCTTCTCATTAATATACATATAATTGATCCTAAGACATGTACATACAATAATTATTAACTAAGCATTTTTCAAGTGGGTTGGGAGTATAAACAAGGGTGTATCACAAAGGTAGATAAAAAAATAATGAAGGATTACTTGATTGTGAATTTTTGATTATTTAATGAAATAAAGTACCTCATAGGAAGATGTAATAATTCAATGTAGATACAAAAATAATGAAGGATAACGTGATTGTGAATTTTTTATAATTTAATGAAATAAAGTTACCCCATGGGCCTTTAGGGAAGAAAAGTAGTAAAATTTAGGAAATTATAAAGAAACCTTTGGTATACCATCTTAACTTTGAACAATTTGGACATATTTGCCCATGCCTCATCCTTTTCAATGTAGTATAGATGATATGGGTTAAAATGAGAACTAAGTTGACTTGTGAGAACCATAGGAACTGGAATCTAACTTGGGTGAATATGTATCAGAAGATAAATGAATTGGAATCTAACTTGGGTGATGTATCAGATAGACTGCTAAACTTGACTTAGAAGTTAGAGAACAAGTTTGGCAAATATTTTTCTGAAACGCTATCCTCAGTTGAAAAGGTGATGACGCCAGCTAAGAGAGAAAGGTCACAGAAAGAACATGAGGAGCAAATGAGGAAGTATTATGAGGATCAGATTCTTCCAATTAGATCTTGACCTCTAGGAAGTACATATGTACTCAGAAACATTACAGGGCCATCGATTGATCCTCTTGAAGATCATCCTGAAAGATTTGTGATTATTACCCAGGATAATTTCAATGAGTATGGAAATAGAAGTGGAATAAATTGCTGGAGATATAATGATGACACATGGGTATTTGTCGTTCATGGAGGTAACGGTGCAGATGAATATTATGCTTCTACTTCTGCTTTCAACTCTTGGACCAAAGTTGATTTGTCCGAGTTGGCGAAAGCTTTTTTTATCAATCAAGTCAGAAATCCAAGGAATGTCATTGGCAAGATGTTCTATAAGAAGATTCAGCAACAAGCAAAGGTGAATTTCAAAGATATGAACATTGCAGAGTCGTTTGTGAAAGAATACAAAGGTTTATATACACCTGATGGGAAGCCATTCCGGACTCTGCGATGGCCTGCTGCACAGAAAATGAAGACAATACCTTTGTCCAAGTCAATGAACAGAGGATGTTTAAAGGATATGAAATTTTGGGTTTATGATCCAACATCTCGTTCTGCGGTGATTGTTTGTGAGCACGGTGAGTTTAGAATCTTTGATGCCAAGGACTTGATGATGTTGCATTCTGATGACATTCAAATTTTGGTGAAACATCAAATTCAGTGTGATCCAAATTACGAAGTTTGTGCTAAATCATTTACAGGTGCAGTTGTTCAGTGATAAAGTTTGGCTTGGAGGCGGATTAAAGAAGTATAGTAGAGACAAGAATATTTGGACCATATGTTGGAAAGTCAACTGAAGAGTTACAGGAAGCATTAAGGAAAAAGAAGAAAGAAGACTTTAAGAAGAAGAAAAAGACTACTGAAGGACGCGGAAAGAAGTGAAGACAAACCTTACCAAGACGACATAAACCTAAGGGATATTGTTGGGCTATGTTTTAAAGGTTCGCGTCTGTCTTGGTCCATTAGCTGCTTTGGGTTTTGTCTAGTGGTCTAGTAGTGGGTTTCAACCTAGTGGGCCTTTGTAAATAGAACCGCCCATGATAACTATAAATAGGGGGTTCTTAGGTCATTTGTGGGTTGCAAGTCTTTTGTGTGGTTTTGGTTCTCTTGTAATCGCTTGTGTGTACCAGACGAGTCTTATAACTTGTGTGCACTTTGATAATACAATCTTTCGATTTCAAGTTTCTTCTTTGTTCTTACATTTCGCATTCGATTGAGTGTTGTTTGATACCGTGAGGAGAGGATCTTGGACTTACAATGTGGCGCGCCTGTTTTGGGTCGCTTACCTCATTATCCTTAAGGGAAGTATAAACCATCAAAAGGATTGGATATTTACATCAATCTAGTGTTTACTTTTATAATAAACGTGCTAAAAGTCATAGCAATTAGTAAGCTACCACTAATATGACACTGGTTGTCGCCGCTTTCGAGGTCGCTCAACCCTTGTTTGAACTATTTAAGTTACCAAAATAGTAATTAATATTTATTAATTTTGCAGCAATACAATAATAGAAAATAAATATAGACCGCTTATTTCGTAACGTGAGTTTACCAACTCTTGGTTTGCGTCAAAACTTAGCATATAAAATATGCAAGAAAAGTCGCGAAACCAAGTGTTGGGTTAACACCGAGGCCAAATATATAGACAAAACTGACCCCAAGTGAAGTTTGATAGGCGGGGATTAGTCATAAAGTGTGTCTTTTAACTCCACAAATAGACTAATCTCTACATATGGGTTACATAGGCCAGTGCATGAATCCCCCCCCCCCCCCACATTTTCTATCAAGTACTTTCATAAGACAAAGAAAAGAGCAGAGAGGATTATCAAGAACATAAACACATCACTTTTATTGAAAATAAACTACTAACGTCATGCCAAGTTTTATCTTCACCCAAGCAACACAAAGAAATCTATCTAAGAATGGCATACAAGCAAGCTCACAAGGGTTGCTAGTAGAGATAATCATGGCGAGGAAGTGGTTTTGGATTTATTGGGTTTTAAGAGTGGGTGGGGAGTTCCACTAGTTTTTTTTTCAACGTTACTAATTTACAAAAATCTTGCACTGTCATCTCACTTTACTGATTTACTTCATTAAAAACACAATTTTAGAGGAAACACTACACTAATTCACTACACATAAATGTTTTTTTTATTTTTTTAAATAAAATAAGCATTTTAATAAGAAAAATAAAACATTAACTAAAACTAATACAAAAATTAATTAGATATTTTAAAGAACTAAAAAACAAATTAAAAAAAAACCCACATCATGGCAAAACAAAAAACATATTCCAACCTCTATTATCATCTTCAAGCTATATTATCTTCTTTTACCCTATCATCTTCTTCCCACCTTTAAAAAACAAAAATTAAACTAAAAAACTCACATGTTGACCAAAAAAACATCCACATACCCACTACACTTTTGTGAACTATCTATTTTGTCAACCTTCATGAGACCACTACCCGTTTCACCGGCGGTGATGTTGCCGTGGGGGGTGGCCTACCCCTAAGCAATTCGGGAAGGGCCCCGTCCCCCTTAAGTGGTTTTTGGGTTTTCTATCTCTCTTGATCTGGATATTACAAGTGTTCATGGAGTGATCCCAAGCTGTAAAGACTTTTCACTTATGTTTCATTTTAAGAGCTAAAAACTACATATAGGAAGGATTTAGGCATGTTTCTCTAAGATAATAACACGATTTTCTCAATAATAAGTGATAAATATGTAAGTAAAACATGTGTAAATGATCGTACATCAATAAGTTGCCATAACATGAGGTCGGGATGAAACATGCCCCCATGTTTGGTCTCACAAGAAAAGATAAAAGACTTATATGCCCATAAAGTTGACTTGGGTCGTGTCTCACTTCACACGACCTCATGGCACATTATGCAGAAGAAGACAAAACAATGACATTGGGCACAACAAAATTGACTTGGGTCGTGTCTCACCTCACATAGCCCCGTGCGACACCTTACAAGAGAAGACAAAACAAGGACAATGGACCCATAAAGTTGACTTGTGCCAAGCCCCGTGTTGATTATATGAACTCCTCCAAAAAAACAAAAGGATGCAAAAAAGGTTAACCACACGACCGGTGACTCCTTAGACACAGGCCGTGCGTCCTCACCAGATCAGCCTATAAATAGATGGCCAAGCTTGCCATATTTTCCATTTTTGGCACCCATTCTCTCTAACTCACCACCACTATCCACCACACCAATTTACATCTTGTATTTGGGATTTAGTTTATCTTAGGATTCAATTTTGTAAGAACTTATATTTATAACAATTCAATCTTGTTATTTAACATGTTTATTCAAATAAGCTTGTTGATGTTTACCTTAATGACCATTCTTGGTTAAATTTCTTGCATTATATGATGATATGATGAAGATGAATCTATAATGTCTTTTTAACTTATTAGTTTGGAATTTTTCACTAAGTGTGTGTTAATAACTTTAAATAATAATTTGTTTTATTGAAAGTGAGCTTTAATGTTGTGTTTGTTGATTCAAGTATTTGTGTCTTTACGTCTTTATAAAAAAACATGTTAACTATTTGGAAGGGGGTTAAAAGTGTGGTTTGGGTTAAGTTCTTTCCTTACGCGAAGATGTGGTATATTTGTGCAATGACTTGGTTAAATACATTTTTTATACTCTTGAGGAGATAACATCAAATCAAGTGGTTCACATAATAAATACTTTTTCCAACTTTTGCCCGAATTGATAACCTACTATATTTTAGCATTAATAACATACAAATTCATCATCTTCATAGAACGATTTTAGATGGGTTCTTTTGCAGAGTATTCAGGAGAACACAGAGATGTATTTTTCGTACAATGATATCTTGAAAAGTCCTTAACTAAAGAAATTAATTTTGTCATTAAAAGAAGTCGGACTCAATTGATTTGTCTTATTACTGATTTCGTTTATCTTTATTTCTCTTTTCTTTTTTTATTACAGAAAACCTTTTCAACAAAACTCACATTTTTGTTTGGTAGTAAAAGGCTTTGTGTCATTGGCTAATCTTGGTATCTTACTTGTATTATACTACGCTAAAAGTGAGTGCACTTGCTCTAACATATTGTAGAAGTGTTTGTAATTTTAAAGCATAAAATTGTGTTAAAACCGGCTCAAATTATATACTATTTCTAAACACGACTTGACACACCAATATGTAATTATTTTTACATAAAAAACTATACCATAATATCAAGGACTTTAATTCTTAATTGAATAAAATTGAGTATAGTGTTATATTTTAATATATATATATATATATAGAGAGTAAGAATCCTAAGAGAATCAACCTCTATTTGAGAACTGAGAGAACCATTCTGGGCCACACATTTCATATAAAGCCAAAAAAAATTATTATTATTATTTTTTTTGCATTAATCGCACATTTTTATGCAAGAATTTTTTTTTTCATTTATACATATGTGTATATAGCAATTATACATATGTGTATATAGCATTTTTCAGCTATACATATGTGTATATTGAAAAAAAAAATTCCTGCATATAAAGCAGCGATTAAAGCAATTTTTTTTTTTTTTTGCCTTAGAGAAAATTTGTGGTCCAGAATGGTTCTCTTAGTTCTCAATTTGGAAAAAATGTTCTCATTTGAACCAAATCCTATATATATTGTTTTAACATTGTCTATATGTTTGGGTCTATATATGATATATGTATTATATTAAACCGGCCGGGCCTCCATTTTGTCTATAGATTGATACAAGAGGTCCTACTTTGACAGTGCAAGTCTCGTTCATGCACCTTCTCTAATTCCTTGATTCTACGATCAAGTTGCACATACATATCTAGATATTTATTTATATGGACAACTTGACTTAATTAAAGTTCAATTAAGTGATTACGTATTATGATTATTCTTAGTTGTTCATACCCTCAAATCAATATTTTTTTGGCTATGAAAGATTAAGGAGCCAAGAGGACAGGTATGCGGAAACTAGGAGAGTTTTATTGCATGGTCGAGGATCTAACCGTTTCTGGGTGTTCGAGTGTAGCCATTGATGAAATGCTCGATAATTTGGCGGACTTGTTAGTTCTTTTACCGAGATAGAAAAGGTGTAGTAAAAAAAATATAGTAACTGAAATTATTTACTAATGAGGTTGTTGATTTGAAGAGGAAGTATCAAACAGTTGATTTTAGAAGAAAACAAAATAGGTTCAAGACTTATTTGGTAGCAAAATCATCATTAGATTTCACAAGGTACGAATGGAGCTGACGGGATACCATAAGAGGTCAAAAATGAAGAAGACATAATTCGTAATTAGGGGTGTATGATTCCTATATACCTTTTCAAATAAGAAATTTGTAAAACATTAACCAAGAATTGTGAGTTTCAGCTTACGGCGTTAGTGTGAGTTAACGGAGGTACATTGATAGATAGCAAAATGTATGAAAGATGGGACTAGTGGGGGGAAAAAAACTTAGGTGAGATTATTGTCGGTCAAAAAGAGAAATGTTGGATTATTAAAATTCATGTTGCCTATTTTGATAGGTAAAATTAGTTGTTCCCTAGTTCCTCACCTTTTTGGAGTTCCTCATTGAACCTCAGTCGCTCAAACACAAACTCCTCGACCCACCACCACATCCTCCACAACCAACTTGCCAGGCTGAACCAAGTCTGGCTTCTTACTGGTTCAGAGTCTATTACCTAATCATACCTTTTAACGGCGGAAATGTTACCAAACATCCCATTAACCACGAGATCTTAGAGGGTGTTTGGATTGAGTTTCAAAACAACTTATTGACTTATTGACTTTTTCAAGAAGCCAATAAGTCAATAAGCTGCTTGTGTAACCCAAAAGCACTTTCTGTTAGGGGTGAGCAATAAACGGTTCCGAACCGCGAAAACCGTGAAATCGAACCGGAACCGCTAGAACCGAACTGAATTAATGTTATAGGTTCCGGTTCTCATATTTTGGCATAATCGGTTCCCGGTTCGGTTCCGGTTAGAACCGACGGGTCCGGTTAAGAACCGTTAGAACCGTTTTGAATTAAATTAAATATTTAAATATTCTATTATTAGTTTGAAATATAATATGTTGTTTCCTTCTTTATAGTTCTTAACACTTTTAAATTGTTTTACTTGGTAGGAATGTAGAGTATTGCCTTATGTGATGGTCAGCATTCAGCACAGCTTGTTTTGACCCGTCTAATCTGTATAAAAAGAATGATCTGATCCGAACAAAACATATTTTGATACGTAAACTGCTATACTTTTAGTAACCATGGTTAAAACAAACTATTGGTAATTTTTTTTAGAAAAATCATTGTTTTTGTTTATTTTTTTATTTAATTGTTAATGCAAATTTTAGGATTTTATTGACAACCGGTTCTGGTCTAGAACCGATTCATGAGAACCGTTTCACCCGGTTCTGGAACCAAACCGTTTAGTAATTATCGGTTCCGGTTCTCATATTTTGGAATAAACGGTTCGCGGTTCGGTCCGGTTCGGTCCGGTTCTGAACCGTTGCACAGCCCTACTTTCTGTTTTGACTTTTGGCTTTTAAGGGTGGAAAAACTGTTTTTGAGAAGTTAGAAATCTTGAATTTTGGCTTTTGACTTTTGAAAAAAAAATACAAATTTACCACCCACACAACCAATATTCACAACAAGTTAAGCGAAACACTTTTTGTTTGGGATTGAGTTTCAAAACACCTTATTGACTTATTGGCTTTTCCAAAAAAACTAATAAGTCAATAAGCTGTTTGTGTAACCAAAAAAACACTTTCTGTTTTGACTTTTGGCTTTTAAGGGTGGAAAAGCTGTTTTTGAGAAGTTAGAAATCCTGACTTTTGGTTTTTGGAAAAAAAAAATTACAAATCTACCACATATACAACCAATATTCACAATAAGTTAAGCGAAACACTTAAAAAAACAACAATCTATTGACTTTTTGACGTTTCTTATCCCAAAAGCTAATCCAAACACTTTTTTTAAAAGTCATTTTTAAAAAAGTCATAAGCCAATAAGCACTTCTGACCAAAGCACTTTTACATTTCCAAACTCAATCCCAACGACAATATATTGACTTTTTGACGTTTCTCATCCGAAAAGCTAATCCAAACACTTTTTTTAAAACCCCTTTTCAAAAATTCATAAGTCAATAAGCACTTTTGACCAAAAGCACTTTTGCATTTCCAAACTCAATCCCAAACACCCTCTTACTATCTTATATGGTCAAGATCGAGACCCTATACTATTCAGGATTACATGTCTAAAATCATAGTGTCTTAATATCAAGTTGATATATCATAGCTACCATAATTTAATGCAGTTCACTCATCCTTGTGATCTCAAATTTCTATTTTAATTTTAATTTTGCGTCTTTCAAGTAAAAAAAATAAACCATCATATCGATCTCTTAGTAACGGTCTACACATTTATCACCAAATCAATGATCAGTGTAAAAAGGAAACAGGGTGAGGGGACTATATGTTGTTTCAGTTTTAGTCCCACTAGCTTATAGATGGAGTAGAGTGTAGACTTAATGTACCATTAATACCACTATGATAACCAATCACGGCTTGTTAGGACAACGATCGATTGTGGATTCGACCATCATCTCCTCCACCGTAAACATCATCACCACCCACCACCATCTCCAGTGGCGTATCCAGGACGGATTTCCAGAGGGTTCCTTTCGTAGATTTTCAATGATTTTCACTCATTTTTCGAAATTTTCCACTAATTTTTTTTTATTTTTTCCAAACCGATGGGGTTCCTGTGAACCCCCTAAAAGCCTCTAGATCCGCCCATGACCATCTCCTCCTTAAATTCCATCTTCTCCATTACAACCACCACCATTAATAAATGTGTGTGCTCCTATATAGGTTCGTCCATGAGGATCCATAAGAAGTCGGGGACTCTGAACAAGTAGCCATATGTGTTATTCATGTGCAACTAGTGCTAGTGAAAAACGACAATGTGTAGTAATTTTGAAAGTAAATGATCAAACTTGCAATTTAAACATACCAAATGAATGATATGTGTAATTTACTTACACTTATTGTTATATTTTACCCAAACTGTAGATATGTATAAAAAGATTCAACGCGTGACTGTAGAATTATACACACAAGCTTATACTGACTTATACCTGTGGCTGCCCAGTCCCAACCGCCCAGTGGGTGGTACCTTAACAGTCGTTCCAAAAAAAAGAGCGCCATCAATTGTAAGTTGTAATACCTCAACGAGACGCATTATGTTTTGTTTTTCCTGTTATAAAACTATTTATCGTATTCAAAAATAAAATTTTAATGACAAGTCCTATAACATTAGTCACAATTATTATAAACAGTTAAATATGCAGAATGAGAAGATTAACGAGGAGCTGGGCTGGGCTGGGCCAGGCCTGGTTAATCGCATTAGCATTTAGCCCTATAAGCTCGTTTTATAATGTAATTACATTTCTAGCCTTCACTTCAAGACCTCTGGGCTCTTTCTGGACCAGGCCACTCGGCCCTAATCGTTGATTTGTTGCCGCCTACTTATTATTCCAATGTAACTTGCCCATTTTGTTGAAATGAAAATCGAATTATTAAAAAAAAAAATAAAAAAAAAATACCAACCAATCATAAGGAACCTGCAACATTAGTACCAAATGGACCTCAGGCTAGCGGTATCTAAGTGTAAAATGGCACGGTACCAACATTAGTACCATAAGGAACCTGCAACATTAGTACCCTTCCTAAGAGTTCGATATTTGAAGTCTTGCGGTATATAATGGCGTAAAATAAATAATAAATTATACTGTTCAAGAAAAAAAAAAGCACAACAGAAATGCTGCTATTTGGGCAACAAGTAAACAAATTAATGGTCTATCAAGTGGTTTGGACCTTTGGGCAGCTGGAACCGGTTCTTAATTTATTTGTTTTTAATATAATTAAAACAGGCCATGTATAATATACATGAATAATAAAAGTAAAGGTACAGGGCCAGTTTCACGTTCCAAATAGTGAACCAAACCGCATAAAAACCAAACCAACCAATCTGTTTTGGTTTGTGTGTCTAACTTCTGAATGGGTAAGTGTTGAACTAATAAGAAGTCTGAACCATTAAGCGTTGAACCAGTTAAAGGTCTCAACCATTCAGACTCTAGTATATGCTTACCCATTCAGAGGCAAATGTCTCACTGATTCAGACATCAGTCCCATTAAGAGCTCGTTAAGAGCTGAAACAAATAACCCCTAAGTGGGTTTCAACGGTTTATAAACATCCCTATAATGCTTCATATAAAACAGTAATTGGAAGTGAGGTGGCTGTAAATAGAGTCAAATCACAAGAAGAAAGCATAAGACGCTGGCAATGCCGGTTTCGGGCTGGTTTAGGCCAGTTTCGGGTTGGTTCAGTCCATTTTTGCGCTTGAGCAGATTGAAGTGCTCGCTCGCTTGCGTGAGTTTGACGCAGCCTGCAGCTAGGGCTCGCCTCACCTTTCATGAGCGGCAAGACTGCACCTTGTGAGCCATTGACAGCCATAATTATATACTACTTAAGTTTGGAAAACCCAGTCCTAGGATCCATATATATAATACAAGTTGCAGCAAGAGACACCAGCAAAAAGAGCCATCTGTTAAAACATAAACATACTGCAATCTACATAATACTCTATTATTGTCTTCTAATCTACATCAGGTTTAATTAAACATATTATGCGTGTCAAGATTCAAGTAACCCCTACTCCAACTAATCATGGAGCATATAAATCGGTTGATCTTGGAACATCAAAAGGTAAACCATCGTTGCCGCATAGTATTATCAACAGTTTATGCATATGGTAAAACAATCATCTAACGTAAACACACCATCCAAGTTTTGAACACGAAGAAAGAATCATCAGAGCAATAAACATAATATTGGTAACTTAATCATGAACCATCAATTTAAACCTTACTGAAAACCCATGCCTCGAGCTCTCATCGTTTAGCCATTCTGTCTAACCATGTTATTCAATCAGCAACAAAACTTCGTACCTCACTATATGATGCATAACCGCATTCCCCGATAACATTATTCAAGATCCTAGATTGCAGAATAACACACTACTCTCGATGTTCGTTTTCATATCTTAAACAGAAACAAGATTCTATCAAGCATCCTACATTCTACATCCCTATACCTTGGTTTAATAAAAGTATCAGAGCCAAAAACGCACGCCTCATTTAGTCCTAGGTCAAAGCTAAGGGGGAGGGGCGCTTGCCGTGAGTTTTTTCAACTTCACTGATTTCAACCAATCACACCACTTCACTGATTCCCTTCACTAAAACACATTTTTGTAGGCAGCACCACCTGAACTACCCAACCCATAAAAAAAAAAAAAAAAAAAAAAAAAAAAAAAAAAAAAAAAAAAAAAACCACACACAAAACCACTACCAGCATGGGTGGCGGCGGTGTTACCGTGCTGGTAGTGGGGTACCCGTGACCAATTCTGGTGGCGCCCAGTCCCCCCTAAGGTCTGTAGGCGGTTTATACATAGAAACAACAAACCACCAACAGGATGAACAAACATGTAAAACAAACAAACCACAACTACTTATTGTAAACAAACCTTATTCGGCTAAACACGCCTTGGCTTTTAGAACCAAAACGCCTAACTATGATCAAAACATAAACATAAACATAAAGCCAACAACTTGAGAAAGATAACCAATATGAACTATGAAATAAATTTACTATATACAATAAAAAGAACCATTATTTTACCCAAATTTTTAAAAAACAAATAACCAAATTATATACAAATCATACCCATACCCAATTAACAACCAACTAAAATAATAATAATCACATTACCACCCTAACAAACAACCTTCTGCCTCCCATCATCTGCAACCCCATCACCTAAAACCTTAATCATCCTCTTAAACGAAAAGCTTAAACAATTCAACAACACAATCCAACAAAGCACTCCATACACAAAATCAAAAGCCGGGTCGGATTTCCCGGGACCCGATTCATCCCAATCAAACCCACCACCACCGTCACCGCCACCGCCACCACCGCCAAATGTACCATCGCCACCGTCAAAAAAACCACCATCCATATCGTTTTGGTCAACAAACGCATCCCCACCGTCGGATTTGGAACTTCTTTTGATACGGCATCGTTTTCTTGCGAGTTTTTTGGGGGCTGTTCTGGGTTTGATTGTGGGTGGGGCTATGGCGTCGATTGGGACAAGTAGGGAAAGGATTTGGAGGTGTTTGGTGATGGGATTGGGATTGGAATTGGGATTGGGATTGGAATTGGGATTGGGATTGGAATTGGATAAGGATAATCCGTGGGTGTATTTGGAGGCGATCGTTGAAAGGGTGTCGGGAATTAGAGAGATTTCCATTGGGTTTGTGTGATCGGTGATCGTGGAGAAATTGATATTTGGGAGATATGTGAAGGAGGTGGCGTGAGGAGTTGAATTTATCAGTCAAAATTGGTTACGTGGAGTTTGACATTTCTAAAAGATTTGTTCACATTGTTGCTGATATATTTTTTTTTAAAAGCATAGGATACAAAGTATCCGTAACCTATAAAGGGTGTGTTTGGCAAAACTAGCTGGAGGCTGGTAGCTGGAAGCTGTAAGCTGGTAGCTGCAAGCTGGTAGCTGGAAGCTTTTTAAATATATTTTGGTGTTTGGCAGAGTAGCTGAAGCTTTTAATAAAATGTATAAAATGACCAAAATGGTCATAATTAAAAGATTGTTAAGAAGATTTTTATTTTATTTTTAAAATAGAATGGGTATTTGTGTCATTTACTAACTAAAAGCTTGTAGCTAGTAGAGCTTTTTCTTAAAAGCTACTACTAGTAGCTTTTCACTGTAGAGCTTTTTCTCTAACCTAAAAGCTTCCAGCCCCTTCAACCAAACAAGGCTTTTTATTAAGTATGAGCTTTTTCTTAAAAGCTTGAAGCTTGAAGCTCCTAAAAGCTCTTAAAAGCTCCTTGCCAAACATACCCAAAGTGTAAGAAGTCACTACAGCCTGATACGTGTAAATCCTAGTTAATTCTAACTAACCCAATCCAAACCCAATCCAGTTTGATTTAAAAGGGGAAAAGGTAATGATCCTTCATATCATTTTTTAATCGTTCATTAACCACCACCACCACCACCACCACCTGACCCAACCGCCGGACCAAAGCCTCACCGATCCCTCTCTCCTCTAACCTCCGACGCCTTCAAAAACCCTTCACGTTGTTCGCCTTCAAAACCCTTCACGTTGTTCGCCTTCAACCCGACCTCAATCGTGGCTCAGATCTAGTCACTTCCTCTATCAAGACAACCAAGAAGCCAATATCTCTAGCTAATCACAAAACAAAGGAAAAAGAAGAAAAAAAGAAAAAAAACAACAAATCCATAAAAACATTACCTCAAGTGTGTGTGAATATAGTTGTTTTGTTTGTTTGAAGAAAACAGAGTAAAATAGGGGGAAAAGTGAGGAAAATGTGAGTTTTTATTTATACTAAATGCTTTTTACAAAACCAAGTGCGTTTTACAAAATACAAGTGCGTTTTACAAAAAAAACAAAAAAAAAAAACAAATGCGTTTTACAAAACCAAGTGCGTTTTACAAATACCAAGTGCGTTTTATAAAAAAAAAACCAAGTGCGTTTTTGTAAAAACCAGTTTAAATAGTGTTTAAAAAACCAAATGCGTTTTATAAAAAAATCAAATGTGTTTTATAAAAAACCAAATGCGTTTTATGATTTTCTGTTTAACAGTTTCTGATCTTCGCGTCTGAAACTTTTTTGAAAGCCATTTTTTTCTTTAATTCTTCTTCTATTATCAACATCGTTCGTTTTCTGTGAATAATACATGCATTGATGGTGATTTTTGAATATGATTCTACTAATTTTATCAATTGAATTTTCATACTCTGTTTTTTTCTTTTTCTGCAAATACATTTTGATTTTGTTTGTAATCGAATGTTTTTGATTGTTTAATCATTCTGAACGTTTAATCGCGTTGAAAACAATGAAAAATCAGGTTCAATCGTTGAAAATTTTTGCATCGAATATGTCTGTTGTTATGATTTCACAGAAATTTAAACGTGTTTTTTCCTAATTTACCCTTGGTTAGATTAACCCAAATATGATTAGAATTGTTAATTACCATCTTGCCACCGCCTAAATCTAATGGCTGAGAATGCTTTTTACACTTTGTACGTTAAGGAACTTTGTACGTTAGCCTCTCTCCTATTTTTTTTTTTTTAACGGCCAACAAAACCAATTTTATTTCACCACCAAATGCTAGCGGGGTACTAACCAAATACACCAACATACAACAACAGCAAAATACCACAAAAATAACATATCAATAACTACCAACCCACTTTATATAGTCTGAACCCACACCAAACATCCCAATCCAAAGCTGCACATTTGGACCTTTCCTTCACCCAAAGAAAACTCTTTGACTTAATTTCACCCACAATACTATTCAATGATCCTCTGACTTGTTCGAACACCACACGATTACGAAAATTCCAAATGCCCCATATTGTTGTTAACCACACTGCATATACAACTTTCTTGTATTTATCTGAGCCTCCCGCATATTTATAGCATTCCACCAGATCTGCAAAACTGAACGCGAAAAAGGAAGGAATACCGCACCACTGAGCGATAACCTGCCAAAGCGATTGTGCGAACGCGCAAGAAACAAAGACATGTTCGACAGTCTCGTCGACCTCTCCACAAACCGGACATAAGCACGAAGTTGCATGAATCCCACGTCTTGACAATGCACTTCGAGTTGGGAGCCTATCCAAATCCGCACGCCAGGCAACTATACAAACCTTCTTCGGCACCCAGGAAGACCAACGAAAAGGACGCTGAATAGACGAAAACCGCATATCATTCAACACTGTTGTTGGATCAGTTTGCTCTTTTTGCTAAGTAAGAACTTGCTATCTTGACACTTAAGTGTTTAGCAAGTCCTTGTAAATCAGATTATAAGCACAGCGGAATGTTTATAAGTTAAAGCAACACTTTTTACACTAAGGCAGAGTTATAACTCCCCCTTGATGTTTGAAACTAATAAATGACAAAGTATTTATTATGAATCTAAGTTGTAAATGAGAATTAGATACTTAGAGAGATTCACAATAAATACAGAAACGGAATAGAACAATGAGAGTGTTTGAAGGATTTTTCTATTAAAATCAATGTCTAAAATAGAAGGTTGAAGCCTCCTATTTATAGACGTTTACATGCATGTATCTTGCCTAAAAAGCAAGTACAGAAACTACAGAAACAAGTTGCACAAGTTGCAACATTGAAAGAAACAAATACAGCTAAAAGTAATAATAAACAACAAACTACTGATGCAAAAAGGCGGTGGGAAATATCTATTGCTAAGTGCTGATGAAGGACAACTACTGAAGAGTAGTTTTGTCTTCAGTACTTCTGAAGTGAACTTGTCTGGTTTGGACTTCAGAACTTCTGCTTCTTCAGCACTTCTCATATCTTCTAATCAGCAGTTTCTTGTCTTCTCTTCAGTACTTCTATACTTAGCCAAAATGACAGAAGTGAATTAGACTAAGGTTTACAAAAGTGGTTTCACCAATCCTCTTTGTCCTAACAATCTCCTCCTGGATTGATGAAGCCAAAACCTTACTAATTCCTTATGTGTTTCTTCTGTCTTGAACAATCTTCCATATCTCTTTGTACATGGTGTTCTTGAGCTGGTTTAACTGACCATCAGATAGAGATCCTCTCTGTGGTTCTAGATGTTGAATTGTGAGCAGGTCTTGTGTTGACAGTTTCTTCAGATCACTGATCTTCTTGTAAGCCCTGCTTGAGAGGTCTCTTCTTGTCAACAGTACTGAGTTGTTATCAGTAAGTGACCATTTGATGATAGGGATCTTTGACTTGTTAAAGTCAGAAGAATAGGGAACCAGACTTGTCCCTTGGGTTGATGGTCCTGAGTGCTGGATGTCTTCAGTTTCAGATAGCCTCAGGTGGGATTCTCTTCCTTGTTGTTGTTGCATATCAGGCATCTGAACAGTTGGGAGATGGTGTTCAGTCACTACTCTGGTATGCAGCTTTTCTTTGATGGTCTTTTGTATTTGATAAGCAAAAATGGAAGGATCCCTGAATTGTGTTAACAGAGGTTTCTCCTCAATGTCAAAATCTGAATGGACTATTGAACTTCCTTCAAGTAGTACCATTTTGAAGTCAGTTTTGACATTGTCCTCTGCCTTCTTCTTCTGAGTAGCAGTTCTTCTAAATGCACCAGAAGTTCTAACTACTGATCTTGAAGGATCAGCAGTTTGAAACTTCTCAGGATTTGCAGCCTTGGCAGCCAAGTATTTTCTATAAGTATCCATCAGTCTTTCTTCTTTCCATCTGGATACTGAGGCTTTTGAACCATATCCTTCTGCTACTAACTCTTCTATTATCTGGGCTCTCTTGGCCTTTCCATCTTTGCTTGTGGCCACTTTGTCTGCAAGCAGTTGTGCTCTTCTTGTCAGCTCTTGCATAGAGAGTCCTTTGAGTGTAAAGGCTTTAGTCTTGCTGTTCTTGGTAATATAAGACACCAGTTGTTGTCTTTTATCTTGTTCAGCAATCTCATCAAGGCTAGCCTGCCTTTGTAGTTCAGCTGCATAAGCCTGAAGTTTTTCTTCATGGCTTAAATCCAAATCATCCCTTTCTTCCAGAGATTTCCAAATCTGATCTTCTCTGGCCTTCTTGTTGGCTGCAATTAAGCTCTTCTCTAGTAGTTCAGCTGATTGAGAGATAGGAGAAGGGTTTAATACAGTCATTGTAGTAACAGTTGTAGGCCTGATGGGATCAGATGTTGGTTGAATGGGAGCAGTGGTTCTGGAAGGTTCAGTTGTTTGAGGTTTGGAAGTGTTAACTTCTGATGTGCTGACAACTGCTGATGGTTTGTCAGCTACTGAAGGATTGTCTTCAGTACTTTCTGATTCTTCATCAGAAGTTTTGTCATCAGAAGTTTCTTCATTTTGCCTTAGGGATTCTTCAGATGTTTGGGTCTCATCTTCTTTCTCTGCAGCTTCAATTTCTTCTATTGAGACACCAAACTGTTTGGCCAATTTTTCTTTCCTGGCCTGATCTTTTTGATCTCTTTCAAGGAGTGCCACTCTTGCCCTTATCCTGGCTTGGAATGACTCCTTAGGTTCCCTGATCTTCTCCCCCTTTTTGGATTCATCAATTTTAACCCTTGAAGCAGAGGGTTGGGAGAATTGTCCTTGAAGATGAGCAATCTGTTTGCTGTTGAAGTCTATTTTGTTGGACAGATCGTTCATCTTTGTCTTGATCACTCCAAATTGGTTCTTGATGGACAGCTCCAAGTCAGCTGTATATGTTTGGAAGTGATTTCTGATGAGTGTATTCATCATGTGGTACAGGGGACCCTCTGGGCTGCATAGCTGGTTCAGGTCTATGCTTGTTTGCCCAGGGAATTGGGTAGGAATTTGTTGTGAAGGGGGTGTTTTTGGGAGATCCTCATGTTGTACAGAGGATGCCACTCTAGGGGTTTTAGGGATTGAGTGGGCTTTAACCTGTGCAGAGGTGACTGGCTTCTTGAGCCTGGATACCCCTGAAACAGGACCTTCAGAAAGTGCCGTCAATTCAGTAGTTTGAGTGTGTGAAACATCATCCAAACTAATGGAATCATCTGAATCCCTGATGTTGCCCTCAATGAGGACTGTCTCAGTTAAATCATGAGCTGAGCCCAACTCAGTTCTCTCATGAACCTCTTTTTCTTGGTACTGAGGATTTCCTACTTCAGGCATTAAGCCTTCATCAGTAGTTGCCACATCTGAGGTCTTAGCTATGTTACTTCTATCCTCAGATCCACCACTGGGTGGTAACTGAGTAGTAGCAGCCTCAGATGCCCCAAGAGTCTCTAAAATTGGGCTTAAAGACTCTGGTCCACCCTCATCTCTTGGGATAGGGCTAGAGATGTCCACATCCATGTCTGATGTAGTAGTTATGTCCCCTGTTTGTTGTGGTTGTAGGGGACTGACATGATCAGATGGGACATTCTCTTTTAGCCCAGAGAGAAGTTTGGCAATTTCTATTGCCTCTTGTTCAGAAATTTGTGGGGCTGGTTCAGTAGTTTGGGCAATAGGTGGTGAAAGTTGTTGTTCAGCAGTTTCAAAAGAAGAGTGTGTTTGATATGTTTTTCTAAGTCTTTTTCTTTTGAATAAAACAATTATGGGTGCTCTTGGTGGGGTTTGAGATGGATGAGACTGAGAGGGTGTTTCAGTCTCATCTATTTGAAGAGCAGAATGCTCATGAGCATGTTCAGGCATCTCAACCTCCTGAACATCTTTTCTTTTGGGTTGGTGGGGTGCAGTTTTTGTTGGCTTGGGCTTTTTGGCTTTTGGTGGTGTGAGTTTGGAAGATGTGGACTTCAGGGGGACTTGTTGTTGTTCTCCCTGATCATCTTCTGGCCAGGCAGCTGGTTTGTTATGCCTTGAGTATGCTTGTGATGTTAAAGGATTTAAAGTTGAAATTTTTCCCACAAGCACCTCATTACCCAGTTCCCCTATTATGCATTGCATAATGAACCTTGGGTATAACAAAAACTTTTTCTTGGTATTATTGTGATGTAACACCAACTCATTGAAAAATAGTTTTGATGCCCTGAATTTAGTTTCATTCACAATGGAATGAAATATTGGTTGAAAAGTGGAGGGCATCTGGTCATAAGACCCTGTTTTTGGACTCAAACACATAATAATATAATGAAACAAAAGCTTGTATTTTGGTTCAAAATATTTTTTGAATATTGTAGCATGGGAGAGAGTACCTTGATAACCACACTCAGTCATGGTTAGATGAATATCAGTGTTAGCAACATGGTCAGGGGCAGTTACATCATCCAGACCCAGTCTTGTTGCTAGTGTGGCCGGTGTGATGGTCAGTTGTTTCCCTTTTATCCTTGAGTTGAGGGAAATGACCTCATCACCCATTGTAACCGTCTCAGCATTTGCCCAGAACTCATTCAGAGTTTCAGTGTGAATTGGTGGGTTTATTGTGAGAGCAGTAAAATATTGGGATTTGATGACAAGATCAATGATCTCATCGTATTGGGACCAACCTTCTTGTTTTTCAAGAAAGGCTCTTTGATTGTGCCCCTGTTTTAGAACTAGAGCCATGTGGTTTGGGTTTTTGATCGAACAGTGGATTTGCAGGTATAGGTTATTGAGAGAGTTTTGAGAGAGAAGGAGGGATATTTTGAGTTTGAAAGGATAAGTGTGTAGAAAAGGTATTTATTAGAAGTTTTAACCGCTTGAATCTTCTTTATTAGAAGTTTTAAAACCGCCTTTGGTTAAAAATCTCTTTATCAGAGGTTTTAAACTGATTAGGTCAAACCTCTGATGATGGGAAAAGTCAGATTTGCCCTTTTGACTTAAACTGCTGATGAAGGATTACTTCATCAGTAGTTCCCATTTTCTCTTCAGCAGTTTTAACATCTGATGAGAAATGTTTTTATAAATACTTTATTCATAACTTCTGAAGGTTATTTTATCAGAAGTTACACACTTTTTCAGAAAATTATCCCCATACTGATGATTTTTGCTCATCAGTAGTTTCTCTCAAACTGATTTTGTTTTTCAGAAGTTTTGTTTCAGACTTTTGTCTTTTGTAAGTGAAAACCAGAAAAAAGAAGGAAAAGGTTAACTTGGATTCCACCAAGGTAAACAGGATGGAATCAAGGATGGAAAAAGGAAAAAGAAAAATTTTGATTGCATAACAGTAGTGATTGATGTAGAAGTTTGATGTAGAGTTGGGTAGAATCAAGTGTTAACTTGGATTCTAACTGATATGCAAAAAAAAAAAAAAATAAATAAAGTAAACACTTACAAATTTAGCATTCCAAGCATGGATACTAACTTCTGAAATGTTGATGTGTCAAGGGGCTTAGTGAAGATGTCAGCTATTTGATTAGCTGTTGCTACATGCTTCACCTCAATCTTGCCTTTTTCATAGCAATCTCTTATGAAATGGTACCTGATCTCAATATGTTTGGTTTTTGAGAACTGTACCGGATTTTGAATGATGCTAATGGCAGATTTGCTGTCTACAAACAAAGGTGTCTTGGTCTCTTTGATTCCATAATCAAGAAGTTGATATTGGAGCCATTGTATCTGTGATGTACAACTTGCAGCTGCAATGTATTCAGCTTCAGCAGTTAAAGTTGCAACAGATGTTTGCTTCTTTGATTGCCATGACACTAGACAGTTACCCAGGAATTGACAACCACCAGATGTTGACTTTCTTGTCATCTTACACCCTGCATAGTCACTATCTGAAAAAGCTGATAACTTGGTATTGCTTGAAGCAGGATACCAAATTCCCAGTGTTGGAGTTCCTTTCAGATATCTGAAAATTCTTTTGACTGCTATAAGGTGTGATTCCCTTGGTGCTGATTGATATCTAGCACAGACACATGTTGAGAACATAATATCTGGTCTAGAAGCAGTTAAGTATAAAAGGGAACCTATCATGCATCTGTACATGGTTTGATCAACCTGTTTTCCTTGATCATCAGGTTCAACTTGTGTGATTGGTGTCATGGGAGTGGAACATGATTTACAGTCATTTAAAGAAAATTTGTTCAATAATTCTTTAACATATTTTGATTGATGTATAAAAGTTCCATTTGTTTGTTGTTTGATCTGCAGTCCTAGAAAGTACTGCAGTTCTCCCATGGTACGCATCTCAAATTTTTATTGCATGAGTTTCTTAAAATCATCACACAGTTTTGTATTTGTTGAACCAAAAATGATATCATCAACATAAATTTGAACAAGTAAGACATGATTTCCAACATGTTTAATGAAAAGTGTTTTATCAATGGCACCTCTTGTAAAGTTATTTTTGAGTAAAAAGGTGGAGAGTGTATCATACCAGGCTCTTGGAGCCTGTTTGAGCCCATAAAGAGCTTTGTCCAGTCTGTACACCCACTCAGGATGAGAAGGATCCTCAAACCCAGGTGGCTGACAGACATACACCTCCTCTTTGATTTTTCCATACAAAAATGCACTTTTCACATCCATTTGATAAACTTTAATTTTGTTGGAAATGGCATAGGCCAGAAATAACCTGATGGCCTCAAGCCTTGCAACTGGAGCAAAGGTTTCATCATAGTCAATTCCCTCTTCTTGAGAGTACCCTTGAACTACTAGTCTTGCCTTGTTCTTGATTATCATACCAGCTTCATCTTGTTTGTTCCTGAAAACCCATCTTGTACCAATTGGTTGCTTGTTTTAAGGTAAAGGACAGATTTCCCAGACCTGTTGCTTGTTGAACTGAAGCAGTTCATCTTGCATAGCTTGCACCCAATTATTGTCTTTGAGGGCTTCCTGGTACTTCTTTGGTTCCAACTGTGAAATAAAGGCTGAGAATAGGCAAAAGTTGGAGAGCTGGTTTCTGGTAAGAACACCTGTAGCTATATCACCCATGATTTGATCAAGTGGATGATCTCTGTGTTCAATCAGTTGTTGTAAACCACTGACAGGTGTAGGTGGCTCTTGTTCTTCAAACAAACTACTGAGGTCTATAATATCTGGTTCAGCAGTTTCAGCTTCTTCAGTAGTTGCAGGTGCTGAAGCAGATGTTTGAGTTTGGCCTTCAGTATTTGTTTGATCAGAAGTTTGAAAAACTTCTGATGGTGTTGTAGTTGACTTAATGACTGTTTGAGGAGTCCATGGTGTAGGATCCTCATCTTCAAACCTTTGATCACCATAATAAGTAGGTTTGGAAGAAGTAACAGTCTTTTCAGGTCCAAAGTGAAAGTTGTCAAGGTCAAAGAGTTCAGCAGGATGTGCTGGAATAAGAGTGTGTTTTGACTCATTGAACTTGACATTCAATGTTTCTTCTACTATCCTGGTGTGAGAATTAAAAACCTTGTAGGCTTTTCTAGTTGAAGAGTAACCAAGAAAGTAACCTGAGTCAACTTTGGCAGCAAACTTTGAAATAGATTCCTTGATGTTCAAGATGAAACATTGACACCCAAAAGCCCTGAAAAAGGAGATAAGGGGCTTCATGCCATGAAGAATTTCATAGGCAGTCTTGGAATGTCTCTTGACCACAAGAACTCTATTCTGAACATAACATGATGTGTTAACTGCTTCTGCCCAAAAGTACAATGGCAGTCCAGAATCAGCTAACATTGTTCTTGCTCCTTCTATCAATGTTCTGTTCTTCCTTTCTACTACACCATTTTGTTCAGGAGTTCTGGGAACACTGTATTGTCTAATAATCCCTTTAGACAAACAGAATTCATCCAGAGTTTTGTTCCTGAACTCTGTCCCATTGTCACTTCTAATGGCTTTGACAGATAGAGAATATTGTTTCTCTACTTGTAGAATGAAGAACTTGATGATTTCAGCAGCCTCATCCTTGGAAAATAAGAAGAATACCCATGTGAATCTTGAATAGTCATCAATGATGACTAAGCAGTACTTCTTTTTACCAAGGCTCATAATCTTGACAGGTCCAAATAAGTCCATATGGAGTAGTTGAAGACATGCAGTTGTTTTTTATTCTTCAATAGACTTATAGGAGGACTTATGTTGTTTTCCCTTTAAACAGGATACACAGTGTTCTTGACACTGGTATACTTTCAAAGGTAGACCTCTGACCAAGCCCATTTTTGTGACTTTATTTATGGTTTTAAAGTTCACATGGCCAAGTCTCCTGTGCCAGAGATCTGTTTCTGAAGTTGATGCCCTTGAGAAGAAACAGGCAGTGTTGTTCAATACTTTGTCTTTCTCAATGTCTACTGCATAGACATTGCCACATCTTTTGGCAATCAGCAAAGTATGATCTTCTATTATCTTCTCTATCAACTTCTGGCCTTCTGGTGAGATGATCTTGCAAGCTGTCTTTGTGAAAAAGGAAGAATATCCTTTATCACACATTTGTGACACGCTCAGCAAGTTGTATTCAAGGTTTTCCACCAGATTGACCTTGTCAAACTGTATTTTGCCAGAGGAGACATTGCCATGTCCTAGCACATATCCCTTAGCATTGTTCCCAAAGGATACAGATCCTTCTCTTTGGCTGATAAAATTGTTTATCAGGTATCTGCATCCAGTCATGTGCATAGAGCCTCCACTATCAACATACCATATGCTGTTTAAGCCCCTGGAAACTCTCTGCACATAAAAGCAAATTAGTTAGATTTGGAAACCCAAGCCTGTTTGGCTTTGGGTTTGCTCTTGAGAACAGTTACAGTTTGTTCTTGACCAGGTTGAGAAATCCATGTCTTTTTGGCAATGGATTTTTCATTATAAACCATGGTGGTATCCTTTTTAGGACCACCATCAACCTTGGTCATCAGTAGTTCTACCATGTTCTTTAGATTTTGAATCTCAGCAGTTTGTGAAACTGCTGATGATTCTGGTCTAACTACTGACAAGGAATTTTGAGAAAAAGATTTTGGTTGAGATTTTATCTTTTTCTGAGAAAAGGTGTTTTCAGGTTGTTGTTTCTTGGGTTTAAAGACTCTTTCATAATCATTTCTGATTTGATTTCCCACAACCTGTTGTTTAAATTTTTGATTGAACTGAATTCCTTTTCTGTATCTACAAAATTCAGTTTTGTGGTTGAACAGGCCACAAATTTCACATTCTTTTGCCTTTTGTTTTTGATCTAAAGGCAAATTTCTGACATTTGTGAAAAGATTTTGCTCATCAGTAGTTTTCAGGTTCTCAACTCCTGATGTAGATGAAACTACTGATGGCTTATTGTCAGATTTTGTTAATACTTCTGAAGTACTTTCTTTAAAAATGCCAGGATTTCTGTTTAGAAAGTTTTCATGGAAAGATGTGCATTCTTTCCCTTCAGAAGTTTCATTTGAAACAATTCTTCTCCCATCTTCAGTAGTTTTGGGAGAAAAATCTGTTGGTGTTTCAACATGATGGTATCCTATGCCAAACTTAACATTTGAAGCACTTTGTTTGTTTAGCAATAATTGATACCCCCTACAAGATTCCACCCATTTTTCACAAGTGATCCTGGTGTCAGCAAGCTCTTGTCTGACATCTCCCAGGTCATTTAGCATCATTTTGATTTGTGCTTGGGTTTCAATAGCAGAGTCAGTTAATTTAGAAACTTCTTTTGTTTTAGCACACAGTTTTCTTTCTAAATCACATTTTATCTGTGTGTATTTTCTTTCTAAATCATTGGCTTTGCCTTGTAGGTGCAGGTTTGTCTCTCTTATGAGAGCAAAAGTTTCTTTGCAAGAGTTTGAGCAAAGTTTTGTCAAAGATTCTTTTGATACCTGAGACAATGCAGATTTTGAAGTACAGCCTTCAAATGCCATTAAGGCAAAGTTCTTTCTGCCATTGTCTGGTTCTCCCCAGTTGATGTCAAACACTTTGTTGTCTGCATCAGGATTGCACTCTATGGTGTCATAAGGGAGACTGCTCTAGTCAACATACCCTGAGGTAAAGAGACTTTGTTGAGGGGGTTGTTGAGGCTGTGGAGGAAGTTGAGCAGCTGGAAAGGGAGGGATTGATTGTTGGCTCTGCATCTGTTGAGCAGGCACTTGAACATATTGTACTTGAGGCATATATTGCTGTTGAGGAGCTTGTGCCTGTACAAAATGAGCACTCCCTTGAGTTCCATTGTTCCTATTATAATTGGGGTTATAGTTATTTCCAGATTGTGATTGGTTAAAGCTAGAGCTTCTACACTCTCTAGCAAAGTGTCCCAACTTCTGACACTTGTGACATCTCAGTTTAGATTTGTCAAAACCAATTTTTGTATTACTGGTCAATCCTGGAAATTTCCTTCCTGACCTTTTATAAAACTTGTTAGTTTTAATGCTTAGCATGGCCAGTTGGTGTAATATGTCCATTTCTTCTAAGTCATCACTGCTAAAATTTTTCAAATCATCCATGATAAAACATAGATTATCAGCAGTTTGACTTTGGTCATCATTGTCATAACCTGGGAAAGATCTTTCTGATGAGATCCCAGTGGTTATGTCAATATTGTCATAAGATCCATAGGAACAAGTTGGTGAATCTTGTCCCAAAAGTGCTGTACTACCTGGTAGGTAGTCATCAGCAGTTTTACCAGAAGTTTGTAATTTCTTCTTTTGATCGATTTCTCTCTCAAAAGTAAGTAATCTCCCATGGAGTTTTGTAAGAGTGAGGGAGCTAAAATCTGGTGAGGATCTTAAGACAATGGAGTAAGTTTCCCATTTGTCAGGTAAAGACCTTAAAAATCTATGTAACATAGATACTGTTGTATAGGTCTGACCATTTAACTTTAGCTCAGAGATTAATGAGGAGAATCTTTCAAATTGTTGAGTCAAAGTTTCCCCATTAATATAAGCAAATGTTTCATATTGTTGAGCTAAAATTTCTCTGGTGTTGGCAATCACCTCTTCAGTTCCTCCAAACTGTTCTTTAAGACAGTCTCAAAGTTCTTTGGCACTTTCACAATGTAAAAGGCCAGAGTATATTTCATTTGGGAGAGCCATTGCCAACATAGAGAATGCTTTAGCATCTAGCTCAAGTTTTAGGAAATCCTCATCTGTATAGTCTTTGGGATCCTTTGGAATCCCTTCTTTAGTTTCAAGATTTATATTTACTGGTTTGTGAGGACCATATATCACAGATCTCCAACAACCTGTGTTGGTTTGTGACAAGGTATGTGCCATTCTCTTTTGCCATATATTGTACTCATTTCTCACAAGCATGGCAGGTTTAGTGGCAGAACCAGTATTATGTGGATCCATTTTTAAAGAGTATAGATTTGTCAGATGACTCTTTTAAGTGATGGATATTGATAAAAAGTGAACTTTTGATCTTTTTATTGAATATCAATAAAAGCTTTGTGTCTGATTCTCAATTTGTTAGATTGATATGTGATCAGATAAACCAATGCTCTGATACCAATTGTTGGATCAGTTTGCTCTTTTTGCTAAGTAAGAACTTGCTATCTTGACACTTAAGTGTTTAGCAAGTCCTTGTAAATCAGATTATAAGCACAGCGGAATGTTTATAAGTTAAAGCAACACTTTTTACACTAAGGCAGAGTTATAACTCCCCCTTGATGTTTGAAACTAATAAATGACAAAGTATTTATTATGAATCTAAGTTGTAAATGAGAATTAGATACTTAGAGAGATTCACAATAAATACAGAAATGGAATAGAACAATGAGAGTGTTTGAAGGATTTTTCTATTAAAATCAATGTCTAAAATAGAAGGTTGAAGCCTCCTATTTATAGACGTTTACATGCATGTATCTTGCCTAAAAAGCAAGTACAGAAACTACAGAAACAAGTTGCACAAGTTGCAACATTGAAAGAAACAAATACAGCTAAAAGTAATAATAAACAACAAACTACTGATGCAAAAAGGCGATGGGAAATATCTATTGCTAAGTGCTGATGAAGGACAACTACTGAAGAGTAGTTTTGTCTTCAGTACTTCTGAAGTGAACTTGTCTGGTTTGGACTTCAGAACTTCTGCTTCTTCAGCACTTCTCATATCTTCTAATCAGCAGTTTCTTGTCTTCTCTTCAGTACTTCTATACTTAGCCAAAATGACAGAAGTGAATTAGACTAAGGTTTACAAAAGTGGTTTCACCAATCCTCTTTGTCCTAACAACTGTCTTCAAACTTTTTACCGAGTACCCGCCCAACCCACCCATTTGCCATATCCATTGATCGCTAGCCCCATTTAATGACTGCCGCCCCACCCAATTACCCAACCGCTGCATTTCTGCAGCCTCAAACCCAATATTCAAAGGTCTTTTCCAATCCCAACCCACTGCATTCGAACCTAAACCCAACCGATCTGCAACAGTTGCCCATTTATTTCTATCCAAATCAAATAGAACCGGAAACTCAGCGCACAACGGGACCCCCCCCCCAGCCCAGTTATCCAACCAAAATAGTACACCCGAGCCCCTACCCACCACATCCCTGATAGCACCCGCTACGTCGAACCCCGCTTCACGAACATCTGAGACAGCCCTATGAATCATTTTCCAGGGCCCTGGAATCGACAATCTAATAGGGATAAAAGTCCAACTTCGTGAACTATGATGTAGCGCCCACACAACATTTCTCCATAGCCCATTGTTATCCACTTTAAACCGCCACCACCATTTCGCCATCATCGCCAAATTCGCATCCCTAAGAGTCCCGAACCCAATACCACCATATTCCATCGGCGCAATTACCTTCTTCCATGCTACCTAATTCATTTTCGCCTTTTTGTCCGACCCACCCCAAAAAAATACTCTTCTGATCCTATCCAAAGTCTGAATAATCTGTTCTGGGGCCCGATAGAGGGAAAAGTAATAAGTCGGTAAGGAATTTAGGACTAATTTAATTAACGTTATTCTTCCGCCAAATGATAGGGACTTCGAATCGGTCGAACCGGACTGGACCAGACGGATATTATTGTTGCTATTCTTACCAATGTTTTTATAACCGGACCGGACGTCGAATCGGTCACTTTACCGGTCCACTGGTCAGACCGGTCGAACCGGGTATACCCAAAACCTGAAGTGTTAGGAACGGGTATACCCGATACCCAACAGGTATGGGATGAGTTCGGGATTGGAAAAAAATATTTCACGGGTATAGGACGGGTATGGTATTTGGTGATACCCGACCCGATTACTAGAAACTAAATGTTTGATTACCCGAAACATATACCCACAAATTTTTAAGTTTTATATATATATATATATATATATATATATATATATATATATATATATATTTAACTAATTTTTTAGTAATGTTTCATTTTAGAGAAAGTATACAATACATATATATCTTAACGTGAGAAGTGTAGGAAGCAACCAGAGAATGACACCTGTAAACCATAGTTAAGTTTACTTAACCTAAACCTGGTTGATTAATCGGGTAAATTAGTCTTTTTATTGTTCGTTAATCTCTGATCCATTCAATCACGATTCAATTATAATCGACAATAGTTATATTCAATTCATGATCGATTATGTATTTTAGATTGACTATCTAATCAATTCACGATTCAATTAACAATAGTGTTATTCGATTATAAGCATGCTCTGTTTTTCAATTGATCAATTTTTTTAACGACATCAAATAGACTGATTACCGTATGATTTTCTTAGTTTTACATCTTGATTATATGTTTGTTAATTAAAATCAAGGATTGTGGATGTATTTAGAGATAGAAAGATGTGCAGGATGTCATTTAGGGTTAACAGTAATGGTAAAATGAAGATGAAGATATAAAACGTGCGTTTAGGGTTAATCAATTGTTATTCATTGTGCGTCTATATAAATGAATATGTGGTTTCTCAATTTTTTGTAAGTGCGTTTAAGCAGTATACACGCGCGTCTATCCAAACCATATATGTTCGTTTACAATGTTATACACGTGCGTTTATAGATCAATTATTGAAAACCAACAATAACAGTAATTCTCGTGAATCATATTTTGTCACCTTTGTATTATTGTTTACTTTATATATTTATCTCTACATAATTATTTTTATACCACACAATTTAATAACAACTTATCTTATCTTTTTTTTTTTCTAGTAATGGCTTCATCTTTATCAACAAAATCTGAAATGATCAAAAGGATTCATGAGCAAATTTCAAAAGATTATGCTTCTGAGGGTCGTCTGACCGATAATCTAAACAAGATAAATGATGGCATGAGCAAGAGAGATGAGATTTCCAAGTTTCTTATGCATATGCTGTAACACCCCAACCGATGGCGGAAACATCGAGGTGTCAGGTAGTGACGATTGCTCAATAGCTCATGGTACTAAAGTGTAAATTTGAATACATTGAATTGAATAGTTTATTGCATGGAAAGAAATACAATGATTAAAACTAGCAATCTAAACTTAAAATACAGTAAATCTCAATCTATGCCTAAGTTCCAAAAGCTTAGAAGTGATCTGTTAAGAACTTGAAACATGTACGAAAATAATTTGGTCAATACAAAAATGTATTGGTTAGCATACCCTGTTTGAATACATATAGTAGAAATGTGTTTCGCAATATATGTGCTATGATATTGTAATATGTAAAAGGATCAAAATCAAGCCTCACATCGTTCAATAATCGTTCACACACCGTTGAAGAAAAACCATAACAATGACCAAGGACTTAACTCATTCACGTAAGTTAATCAAGGGATATAATTCGTAGTGCTACTCATTGTTAGGTGTGGCCCAAAGGTTAATGACTTTGAAAAATCGTTCATATAATTCACACAAAACATATCAATGAGCACATTGCTTTGTAAATAATATACGTATGTTTAATAATAATAATAGTACATGAGTCACCCCAAAAGCGTAAAACAGTAAAAAGGGGAAAGATATACTCATCTTGACTTAGATGAACTTGCAAAAACAATCAACGAGAGTCAAAGAACTATGCTCGAACCTAAGTACGATGATTTGAGATTAGTGTCGACTTTTTATTTTCAAGATTGATTAAGAGTCAAGGTCATGAGTATTATGAATGTTAAAGAATTTCCTTATAGAAATGAATTTCGATCGCTTAAAATAAAATGTAGTATTTATCTCATTAGAACAAAACGTTTGACTCAACTGTTATGGTTAATAAAGTATTATATATACCATAAGTTAGATGATCAACACAGGTAAATATTTGTTTAGTTTTAAATAGTGGGTCATCTTAATTTTACAAAATACTAGTATAGCTATATTACTAAAAGAATATGTAATTCCCTAGTATTTATCATAACCATATATTATATTAAAAAAATGAGTAAAAATCATCTTCATCTAAATATACGAATATGTCCATTTACGGATGACTTAGAAAGAAAACAAGCTCAAAAAATGGATTCGTTGAGTTTGCATTAACCCATAATAAAATAAAGAGAATATTTGAATTTTATAACGATTTTAGATATAAAAGTATTTTATTTATTTTCTTTACTAAGACTTTGACCATAATAATTACATACCCCTTCATAAAGAATACAAAGCATTTCATGGAAAGCTACGAAAAAAATATATATAAAGATACGGTGAATTTGATTTTGACACATAACAAATTTTGCTAACTTATTGACACATAAAAAAATAAAATAAAAATAAGAAGAAACATGTATTTTGTTTCTGTTATATATATATTTTGATTCATTACTAAAATAAATTACATTATTTTAAATCAATTCTTTCAAAATAATACAGATCTTGCATTCTTAGGTACACTAAAAAAATAATAAAAGTTGAGAAAAACAACCCGAACAAAGAAGTTACCTTTAGGATATGTGCACCGCAAATTTTAGACCAAAGAGTTTAACTCTAAAACTTGTGTCGATTGTATTTGTAAATACTAAAACTTCCTTTTGTATAAGATCAAACTTCAAAAAGTGTAAGAATATGGAGAAGCTTATCTCGTTATTTAACATAGAAAAACTTGGGAGTATAAATAATTGAGAGAATGGATGTTTGTTCATAAATAAAAATCGGTTACATGCATCAAGAAACTCCTCCTAATTAAAAGACTTAATTTGCATTAAAACCCTTTAAAAACCTTTTACAAGTTTCTTTCTCAATTTATTATTCTTGAAGTGATTTAATAGTACTTACATTGATTTGGACACAAAATTATAATGTAATAACCTTTATTTATGAAAACTTCTTAATTCCACAATTAACTATATAATTATATGTCTAAATATATTGATCAAAAAAATTCTTAAAGAAAACGTAGCGTTTCAATTTATTTAGTTTAACCAAATTAATATTTGTTTATTTAGTCTAGTCACTTTTAAAATTTAGAGTGTTACAACACTACCCCAAACGTTACGAAAAAAAATATGGTTTATTCAATTTTCAATTATGGATTATTGTGACTTTAAATCCTCAAAGTTATAATTAACTTATTAGAAAATTGGGGAATGTTACATATGCCTAACTCAAGTCTTCATGAACTTGCAGTTATGTTTATGATTGATGCAAAAAAAGGCGATGTTAGTCTTGTCGAACAACTTACAAAATGCATAGCCCTTTTGAGGTGTTCCATTGAATTTAAAATTCAGTTCCTAAAATCTTTGTAAACTCCCCAGGGAACTGATTATGTATGTGTTTTTGTAGTTTGTATGAGCTTTTTCTGATGTGTGTTTTTTTCTTAGTTATTCTAACGTGCGTTTGAAATAAGTAAACACATGTACAAGTGCGTTTAAGTGAAGTCAGAATAATCTATTCTATTTTGTAACGTGCGTTTAAATGATCATTTATTCACATAAAAGTGCGTTTAAACTACTAAGAAAATAAACCAAGTCAGTAGTAAGTTGTTCGAATCATTAAACAATGACAAAACCCCATGACCATCTTTATATTGCATCCATCCTCCTTAGTAATTTTTTAAAGGCGTTCTCCAACATCTTTGTCTTTGCCTTGACTCGTCTTTTTGCAAACTTGTTAGCTTCGTCAATAATATGATCTCTGACCAGGTTGTAAGGTGAGAGTACAATCTTTGCTACGTACTTGAACCACAATGCACTCAATTGCTTCATTTGATAATCTAATTCACCTGCAAAACCACAATTCCAAAATTTCTGCCCTTTAAAAGTTTCCATGTGCCCCATAGCAAATACGCTACAGTCTTCTGCGTTGTCTAGAGTCCTCCACGTCATTTCTCGTCTTATAATAGGATATACGCAAAGATTGTCAACCCCTGCACTTCTAGGTCAGGTGCTCATCCAGCAATGGCACAATGTTTGGCTCTACAAATATTTTTGCAAAATTAAGTTGGTTATCATAATATTTGTTCATGTTTTTGTGTTAATTGTGATAGTAGATTGTTACATACCAATATTTCAGGCACCCCTTTATATCGCTTTCCCAACTCTCCGTCCTCTTTAGAGTTGTCAAGCAACTCTGTGATTGCATTCCTCACATCAAAACTCAAGACATAGTAATGTTTATCTATCAACACTGGCACGATAATCATGTCGAAGTCGTCTAATGAGTTTGCATTGAACTTTCGTAGTATATCTTGAACATTGCTATTAAAAATCTCAAGCCTATCTGCCCAACTAACCCCTTCTTCATAGTAGTTATTAGACTGCATTGCTAGGAAACTAAAAATCAATAAAAAAATATAAACGTGCGTTTGATACACTTTGTGTGTGCGTTTAACAAACATAGTGCTTCAATGTGTGCGTCTAAAGTGTATTATATGTGCGTTTAAATGTTACCCTATCCCAGTTTACAAAATACTTATTTTTCATGCGTGCGTCTAATTTATTATATAAGTGTGTCTAAAGGTTAACAATCACACCATCATTTTTGTACTAAAAAACAGTCTGCGAACAGACCCCTCTTTCCTTCGCTTAGCCTCTTCATAATTTAGGATATCAATCCATGTATCCAGGGCATTTGTGTGAAGCCAAATTCCTGGATGGAAATTTTCAAAGATCACCTTCGGTGTCTCTGTCCCAGCCTCTGAGCGAAAACAAATTTTCCTAGATTTCCCGAAATTAAAAATTAATATACATTCAACACTATTTTACAAATAATAAGAAAAAGACACTTACAATCTATCCCTAATTGGTGCAAACATGTATTTTGATATTCTTATCTCCTTTGCTGTTAGCTGTTCAATCAGGCACATGGTCTTTTTGGTGTATGGAGATCTTAAAGCTAGGAGTGTTCAGAAAAACCGCAAACCAAATAAAAACCGAAAACCAAACTGTAACCGTAACCAAAAAAACCAATCCGAACAACGAATTTGGTGTTTGGTTTGGTTTTAACCGAAACCGAATGCTAATTCGGTGTTTGGTTTGGTTTGGTTTTTGGTTCTACATTTTTTTTATTTGGTTTACTTGGTTTATTTGGATAACCGAATAAACCGGTAAAATAATTAATTATTAAATGAAAATAATAATATTTAATAACCCATATATAATATATAAGCCCAAGTATATGTTTAGTATTAGTATCTCTGTATTTTCGTATGTAGGTTCATTAAAGTTGAGAAAGATTTAAGTTTAAAGTTTATTTATAATTTGTGGAATTTGAAAAGACTTATTGCTATTTCTAATTTCTATGATGTTTGTGTTTGCGTTGTTTGATTTATATTAATTGCTACCTTTCTATTCGGATTTCGGAACACAAAGGTAGATAAGTTAGAGAAAAAAAAACTTCGTTTCAATTTGGTTGAATTTGGTTGAAATTGGCTTGTTTGGTTTTAAATCGAAACCAAACCGAATTCAATTTGGTTGAATTTGGTTTGGTTTTCATATTCCTAATTTGGTTTGGTTTGATTTTTGGTTTGAGGTACAAAATTTTAAAAACCGAATAAACCAAATCGAATAAACCAAATAAATCGTAAACCGAACCGATAAACACCTCTACTTAAAGCCTATGATGGCTCTATTGTCCATCTCTCTCTCTACATTGTATAGGTGTGTTGTGAAAATGAAAATATATAATAGAAAGAGAAAAGAAAATTTTGATAGATTCTTCACTCCTCTTCAGTAATAATTCATAGTGTTGATAGATTCTTGAGAGAAAGATAAAGGAGAAATGGAGTGAGTGTGTGGGGTTGGGAAAGTGTCGTGAATAAAGGGCGGAAAAAGGTAGATGGGTGGGTGAGGGTAAAATAGTCATTTTACATATCTATTCAGATGTTTAACCAAACAACAATTTACTGGTTCAACACCTACTGATTCAGAGACTCTTACCTATTCAGTATATCAGTCCTCTTACTGATTCAGCACTTAATGATTAAGCACTTGCTAAACACCCCTAAATACATAAATGTTAAGTGACATTCGTGTCATTTTAACAAACACAAAACCATACATATCACTTCGAGATCTACACTTTATTATAACATGTTTACAAAGACAAGGATCAAGAGTTTTTGTAGGATCCAAATCAAAACTATTTCGAGTACCAATAAACACCTTTGTTCTCACTATTCTCATCCGGTTCAACATAGATACACTCCACCGTGTCTCTCCACAACGCCTTTAGCATAGGAGTATTGTCCCACTTGTAGTAGTCACCCAACATAGGCTTCACTGCATCTCGAGCCTCACTTGCATGATAATGTGGAATGGTTGGGAACAAATGATGTATCACATGATTCTCCGGTCCATCATGAAATACCCAACTCATCAATTTCCCGTAATCCCTATCGATCGTTGCTAAAGCCCCTCGAAGCCAGTCCCATTCGGTTGAATCGTAGTGCGCGATACCCGGATGTGCGTGGTTCAAGTAAGTTAAAGTGATAAAGAAGCCACTCATAACAAATAAAGGAAGCCCGTACAAGAAAAGTGTTGATTGTACGCCTTGTGTCATCGCGATTCTGTATAAAGTATACAGAACCGCGATGATTCCCATGTCTGAAATGACAATTTGAGTGCGCTCACTATCGTTAAAGATAGCGCTTTGTGGCAAGTAGTGGTTGGCGAACCCTTCGTAGTCACGACCGTATGTGTTGAAGAACAAATACAAGGGTAAGCCGAGTGTGGTCCGGAGGAATATCGTGAACATGTTCCCCGGACCGTTGTTTAAAAACTCGGTGAAGAACGTGTCGGATTTACGTTTGGGGATGTACACCTCGTCATACTCGAGTGAGTTGGTGTGGGCGTGGTGGCTACGATGGCTGTATTTAAACGAGAAGTATGGCGTTAAGGTGACAGAATGGATGAAGAAACCAAACGCATCGTCTAACCATTCGTACTCGCTAAAAGCGTGGTGGCCCGTTTCATGACCGAGGAGCCAAAAGCCCATAAGTATACAACCTTGAGCGAGCCAGTATATCGGCCACGCGACGTACGCTAGGGGCCGAGGGAGGATGGGGATGTAATTTGCTGCGAGATAGTAGAAACTATAGATTATGACAAGATCGCGAAAGAATGAGCCGAGTGAGCGAATAAGGGAACGTTTGAAACAATGAGGCGGTATGGCTTTCTTTAGATCGCTGAGCGCGAAAGGCGGTTTCGAGACGGGAACGCGTTTGAGTACGTCGTTCTCTGTCTTCGAAACCGAAGCGTTCATTTGGCCACCGGCTCCCATGGGTATGAAGCCCGTAATATGAAAAATAGTATGTGTGTGGTGAAGTGTTAAAGCCTGATGAAGAAGATATTATGTGATTTATAGTTGAAATTTGGGCACATAATTTTTATTTCGCATTTGTTGACTGCTGGCGTATTTGACCATGTTTGTACCATTCAAATTTATAGTTGAAATTTGGGCACATAATTTTAAGGGTTATATTATAAAAATAAATAATCATTTCAAGTAATTAATTTCTATTTTTGACCAATCCAGAATACATGAAAAAAACTCTATATTTAAGAATTAGTTTCCACTATTAAGTTAGTATGGACTATGGAATATGTTAATATAAAAAAAAATTGTCATCATTATTGGTAATGTGCACGAAAAGCATCTCACCGGTCATGTTTTTGGATGAGTTTCCCAACTAATTCATTCTCGTCTTTTAGTGCCTACACTATTTGACTGTTTTTCTAGCGCACACAAATGTTATAATTAATTAATGATTTATATAATAGTTTTTTCGTCCACATTTTATGATATTTTTAGCGTATTTGATTGTTAGAGCATTCATAACGGTGGTTTTTAGGGGTTTTTAAAAGAGCTTTTCATATGGTGTCTATTGTGGTGGAGGTTTTTCATAAGAAACCTTTAAAAACCTTAGAGGTGGGTTCGGGTGGGGTTGGGATATTATTATATATAAAAAAAAATTAGTGTAAAAGGCGGTGATGATGTGGCCAGTGGCGGATCCAGAAATTCTTTTTACGGGAGGCACAAATAGGTTTAAAAAGGTGGGTCAAATCAAGTTAAGATAAAATGGATCGGGTAAAACCAATTCATATTTATCCATTCAATGACAATTGAGTAGCAAATCAAGTCGGCATAAAATTGGTTGGTTAAAGCCAATTCGTACTTATCCGCTCAATGACAATTCGATAATAAATTTGAATTTAATACTAAACATTAAAAAATATGGTTGTTAAAATTGAAATCAAACAATTATTAATAAGATATCTAAATTAGATCTTTAATCATAGGATTGTTTAGAATTTAAGTCAAACTAAGAAATATATTATACAACTTTGCTTGAACTTGCAAACTTAAAGGGTGTAATGTAAAAATTTTATTTAATGTAAAAATTAGATCTACACCTACAACTTCGTGCATTATCTCTCATTCCCAAAAAGGCAGCATCTGAAACTTACTAAGACTATAAGGAGTGGGGGGGGGGGGCGGGAAAGAGGGGGATGAAGCGCCATGTGGCACTTGTAGGGCCCTTGTGGGGGGGAAAATAATTGTGGGGAGTGGAAGGGGGGAAGAAGGGGGAGGGGAAGGAAATAATATTATATTGTGTTAAAGTTAAAAAAAAAAAAAAAAAAAAGCTGGCCCAATAACATCTTGCCACGTGGCCAAACAACTCCCCCCACGCCAGTGAAGTTTCTCCCGCCCCCCCCCCCCACTCCCGCCCCTCTCCACGCCGGTGTGCGGCGGTGTTCCCCCCTTCCCGCCCCTCTCCCGCCCTCCACTCCGTTCAGTCTAAGAGCGGAGGGGGAGGGCGTGATGCGCCATGTGGCACTTGTAGGACCTAGGTGCCGTTGAATGAGCAAATGCTCGTTGTTCAATAGACACGAACTTTATTAATGGTGTTTATCATTTAAAGGATAAAATGATATTATGTTTTACTATTGATTAATAAAACATAAACTTATATATAATTAAAGAGTTAATTATATAAAATGCGGAAATTAATTAAAGGTTAATTATGTGGGTTAACTCCTTAGGGAGCAAGACAAAAGTATAGGGTTACAGTATGAATGCGATTATTATATAATTAGCATCAACTGTAAACCCTAGTTGGCCTCTAATAACAATTAGTCACCAAAATTATTAAAAAGGGTTTTACTAATCAAAACACCACAAACAATCACCATAAAAAACATTCACCGCCACCACCCCATGGCGTTATACCCCTCTTTTGGCTGACCTCCTACGTGCGGCCACGAGCCACCACCATACACCATCGCGGCCCACGCGTCGCATTTTTAAGCCACACATTGTCGTCCCCTTGCTCGGGTAACCTCATTTTGAGTGCCTCATGTTTCTTGTTAGATAGGATCTACACTAAGTATTTCGGGTGTTCGGATGCTTAGAAAGATTGGATCTTGAAGTTGGTTATTGTGCTTACTAGCGAAGTGTTTGTTGATCCATCGTGCCGGTCTTTGGTGTTTCGTCAAGGTAATGAATCTTGAACACCCTATGGTTATGTTTATATATTATTTGTTTGTTATTGTATATGGTCCATATGGATCACTGGATTGGGATTGAGATTCGGTCTTGAGAAATATATATGTTTTTGTTAAACACGCTCCTGCCCAAACATATATTAATAAATGGGTTATTCATATGTTGTCACTCCTGTAACTTAGTTCCTAGCCCGATATATGCCCAAAAGAAGTTCTAGTTGTTTATGGCACAATGTTTAGCTCAGTTTTGCCTCTTTTTTCAACCTCGGTTGGCCCGTCTTCAATTCTATTGCTCAAAAGCCCCCTAAACACACGTTAAACATGTCAAGGCCTAATAAACACAAACCATATCAACTGTTTACATTTAGACGCAAGTACTATCAACCCAGCAAAATTTATTTTTAAAGTATAACAATATGGTATGCAAATGAAAGAGGATAAAATGCTTGTTTTTATGGTGTGTTTAAAAAAAAATAATGTCGTATGAAAATTTCATGACGTTAAAAAAATGGGGGTGGAACTCAACCATTGTGGGTTATAGCTATTTTGTTATTCTCCTCCTTTTTTAGAAACTCAGCGTATACGTTTCCCCTTTCAATCTCATCCATTGATTTATTTTGATTAAAGGCTCAAAATACTTCTTACACTTTGTACGTTAAACTACTTTTTACACTAAACTTTCTCTTTTGTAACCGCCCTGGCTTTGGAGATGCCAAGACTAAAATTTCAGCTCTTCAAAACCAGAATTTTGGATTCCTCTTGCCGAAACAGTAGAGATTCATATGTTGTCACTCCTGTAACTCATTTCCTATCCCGAGATATGCCCAAATCCGTTTGGGGTTTTTTTTATAAAAATCAAAATTTCAAAAATAAATATATAAATTAACTACTCTTGGGCCTTGTTTGGTTCACCTCTGAATGGCTCCATTCAGAGGTAACCTCTGATTTGGTCAGAGGTGATGTGTTGTTGGTTTCTTATAACCCAGCCTCTTAACTGAACCGTTAAGAGCTGAATGGCTCAACACTGTGATGATGCTGAATGAAAAAATGTACAAAATTTGCCCCCACCTCTGAACAACCCACTCACCTTCACCCCTCACTGCAGCCACCACCTAACGCCGCCGCCCTCCCTCCCCCCTCCCTGCAGCCACCACCTTTCACCGCCGGGTTGTGTCATGATGTGATGGTTGTGACGAAGGTTGCTGAATGTGGAAGTGATGGTTAAGGTGGTGGAGATGAGTAGTAATTGATGGTTTTATGGTTAGGACCACTAGCTGCCCCCACCCTTCCTCCTCTGCTCTCCTTCTGCTCCGACCATCAGCCGCCCCCACCCTTTCTCCTCTGCTCCTCCGACCTCCAACCGCCGCCACCCACCCTTCTTCTTCTCCTCTGCTCTCGTCTCCTCTGCTCAAGTGTGTGTGGGTTTAAGAAAGAAAAAAAAAAGATGAAACAAAGAGAGCATGTGTGTGTGGGTTAAAGAAAAAGTAGGTTAGAAAAAAAAAAAAAAAAGATTCTGTATGTGTGTAATAATGTGGGTAATGTGTTTTGATTTTTGAGTTGATTTTTATATTTTTATAAAAATAAGGTAATTGGTAAAATAGTAATTTCATATAGTTATTCAGAGGTCTAACCAAATAACAGTTTACTGACTCAACACTTACTGATTCGGAATCTCTTAACCATTCAGGTCGCTTACTGGTTCAGCACTTAATGGTTCAGCAATTACCAAACAGCCCCTTATACTCTTATTAACTATCAGATGCGGAAGCGTGAGTTTACACAAAACAACGGCTTATCCTGCTAGTGATCGAGTTACAGTCTATTTAAATAATTGTATAAAACACAACCATAGGGAGTTTAGAGTCCCTTGACGAATACCAAAAATCCGCACCTTGGATGCGACGAACGACTTTGCTAAAAAATCTGGATCGCAAAACCTTGACACTTTAAAAGACCAGTGTGGTACACCACAAACAAAACCGGTTATCGGTATACAGAGGCGGCGACGCGTGACAGGGCAATGCCCAGCTAGGGCGGCAGTCGGCCGGGGCGGTACCCGACTTGGCAGTGGTGCAGCCAATAACTATCGTATTTAACTCCTTACCAAACAACTTATTCTAATTATTTCCCAAATAATTAATTATATAATATTTCTCTTTATATTTATAAGTGAAAATAAATACAGCATTTTATGATATAATATTTAACAATTAAATATTAGTTTTGTTCGTTGTCCAAAGTTTAACTCTATAGATCGTACCGTGTTAGCTACGTTAAATCATCGACGTTTAGATATTTAAATCCAACAAGATCAACCCTAGGTAAGCAACAAATGTATTGCCCCTCTTTAACATGCTAACTACCTCTGTAATACGGCTCCAAAGGTAACCAATTGTAATTGTGCAACATGCATACTAGATGTAAGGCTGCAATCCCTAGAGACCTCACGTATTGGATTTACTCATGAACATACAATTCTTAAATCCAAAGTCACAACATTTGTATTAACATAGTATTACATATAAGGAAATACAATTTCCAAATTAGATTCTAGCCTTGGTCGGTGGCCCTAGTCCCAGCAAGCATCCATCCATCCTTCAAATACTTACACTAGCCTGCTGCTCACAAAAAAGTCAGCTACGCTAAGTGAATTCTAGTTTTATTATAAAAGGAAAACGTTAAACAAGCATACATTAAACATGTAATTTTAAACTTTCTTAGACTTTCAACAGAAAACAGAATCATACATACAAGTCGTTACACAACAATATATGACCGGCGTCACCATGGATAGAATGTACAATCCCTACTTACTCAATCTCCCGAAGGCACCAAGTTGTCTCCGAAAGGACCGGTCACACGAAAGCACCATATCGACATATTGTCCCCAAAATGACCGATCACTCAAAGCCACCAGATTCTAAGATTGTATGTAATAACTATGGTTATTTAAACAACATAACATTTAAATTTAGTTTCCTCACACTTAAACGAATATTATACATTATTCTTTTTGTTACGTAATATTTACGCTTAAATTATTATAATTTTTCATATAATATAATTAAAAACAAGATACTTGTAATATATAACTTGGTTATAGCATGTAGAAATATAAAAGGCTGTGATAGTGAGAAAACATATAGTAAATTAATATCATTAGTGAAGAATTACTTTAACAAAGTAAAGGACTAAAGGCAATGGTGACATGGTTGGTATACATACTACATGGGCGACTTAAGCATGTACTCTGTCACATGGCCTTAAGATTATAATATTACAATCTTGGCACTTAAATTTGATTTCGAGTTAGTTGAAGGAAAATTAAGCTAACAAACCTTCTTTTGTCTTGTCCACTCGTTTTGTACACTTCCAGTACACAAACTTCGACCACAACTATAAAACGGGCAACATAGCTTCAGTAGTTTCAACACAGCACATCAATCACAAGCCAAAAACTCTTACCAGAGGTATAAACTTATATATTCGGTCATAAGTTGATAAATTCTATGTGTATAATAGTAGCTACACATGTAACGGTTTTGTTGCGCGTGTAAATTTACTGATTAAATCTTTTCCGCAGGTTGAAACAATGGGGGCTGGTGGACGGATGAATGTTGCTAATGCCGAAGACAACAAACCCCTCGCCCACAAACGCGTGCCGGTCACAAAACCTCCGTTCGAGCTTAGTGATCTAAAAAAAGCCATACCACCACACTGTTGGAATCGTTCTCTTGTGCGCTCATTCGCAGCTGTTTTTCGTGATTTTATCATCATTGGCGCTTTATACTATCTCGCGGACACTTTCATCCCCATGCTTCCTAAACCCTTAGCGTACGTTGCATGGCCCGTTTATTGGTTCTTCCAAGGTGCTTATCTTATGGGATTGTGGGTCATCGGCCACGAATGTGGCCATCATGGGTTTAGCGATTACCCATGGCTCAACGACACCATTGGGTTCATTGTCCACTCCTTGATCCTTACTCCCTACTTTGGCTTCAAATATAGCCATCGTACACACCACGCCAACACCAACTCCATTGAATACGACGAGGTTTGGATCCCCAAACGCAAGTCTGATAAATTGTACTCAGAAATTCTCAACAACCCAACAGGCGCGTTCCTTGTGTTCGTGTTCAAGATCGTTCTTGGCTTTCCTTTGTACTTTGTGTTCAATCTATATGGCCGAAAATACGAGAAGGGAATCACAAGCCACTTCTACCCATACAGTCCTATCTTCAACGACAGCGAGCGCTTTCAGATTTTCCTCACCGATCTAGGTGTATTCGCCACTTGTTACGCAATCTATCGCGCTGCTGCAATCATGGGCACACAATGGGTGATTAACATCTATGGAATGCCTATTCTTTTCATGAGTGGTTTCTTCATTTTACTCACATATCTACACCACACTCACCCTGCCATCCCTCACTACGACTCAACCGAGTGGGACTGGCTTCGAGGTGCTTTAGCCACTGTCGACCGAAACTTTGGATTCTTGAACCATGCTTTCCATGATGTCACTCGAACCCACACCGTTCACCATCTTTTCCCAACAATTCCACATTATCACACATTTGAGGCTAGGGAGGCAGTGAAGCCTATCTTGGGTGAATACTACAAGTACGATGATACACCTATTCTAGAGGCTGTTTGGAGAGAGACAAAGGATTGCATCTTCATTGAACCTGAAGTTGTTGATGGAGAGAAAAAGGGTGTCTACTGGTTTTACAAATAGGGACTATGATATCGTTGCTTGTGTCTGTTCTCTTCTAATATATATTAATAATAAGGGCAATTGGGGTAGCGATTGGTGGTATGTTTGTAAGTACCTAAGTGTTTGATGTGCTTCTCTTGTTGTGTATTCATGTTTCTTAAATGACTGTCAAAAGACTTCAAGAGTTCAATTAAGTGTTCAAATCATGGTCATAATCGTAAATTATTAACCAACCAAACAAACGAAAATAGTTTCCTTTTCAAGTGTGATTGTTAAGATAGTAAGGTTGTTTATGGTCGCTTATATTCATTCACAAGACAATGATAAAACAAATGAACAAGCATGCTCGATCATGGACAAATTCTTTTTATATATTTTTTTTGCTAAAACATGTTCGCACAATTAAATGATACAAACACAAGTAACAAGCTACAAGTTTTATATTCTACAAGAAAATCTACGTGTTTATGTTCTTTAACGATTTTTCACACATGCATGCTTGTACTTATAACTACTTTGTACTCTTCCCTGTGTAAATAACCGGAATGGTTCGATCATTTTATTGATAATACACAAGCCATTATATACGAGAGTCTTATAACTATTAATTTAGCCACTAAACTAGCAATACAATTATTACAATGAATACACAATATTGACTAAGACTACAACATAATTAGAGCATAATCTTTGAGCATGTATTGGGGCATATATCATGACTAATACCATAAACATACTATTTATTGCTAAGACTTGTGAATTGATCGTCAAATCAACTAATTTTCTTGTTGCATCGATTTTTATTGAAAAGCTTAATAAACTTGTGAGTTAGAGTTGCTATCATTTGCCAACGTGAGTTTATATTTTCTGCGGATTGACATGCGACATGCAGAACCACTTTCTATGTTTATGTTTATGTACACGTGTTTTCATTTGTAAATTCAGGTAAATATAATTACGCATTTCGACTACCCGATAATAATGAGAGTATATATTCATTTTATTTATATTTTACGTTTAAGTTTAGTAAAAAAATTAGTACAAGCAGATTGTATTTAAAATAAAGTATTTTATTGTTAGCTTAAATAGTTTTACACGTGCTTGGTAACTTTAATGGAATATAATTACATGTTGTACCTACCCAACATTAATGTTAGAGTAGACTTTTTCTTTTTTTTTTTTAATTTTATTTTATGTGAGTAGATATCTTTTTTTCTGTATTTTACGTTTATATATGTTACATTTCTAACTTTTGTGAGAATTGTGAGAAGGATTAAAAATCGATATGTATGCATCATTGTTTTGGACTTATTCATGATATTCTAGATTATTTTGCTTAGAAAAACACCAAACATAACAATTAAAAACTGAAAACAATGTATTTTTGGTTTAAAAGTTATAACACCGTACCAAAAACATTAAGCAGTGTGTTTTAAGTTTTTACTAGTGTGTTTTATTTTTGTTTTAAATTTAATGATTGTAATACGTTGCATTGCGTTGTATTTTAAATTGTTGTAGATTGTTAGTTTTTCAAGCCAAAACAACGCAAAACATCATTCCTAAATAAAAAACATGAAGACTCCATGTCAATTCTTAATCATTCTCATATTTTTCATAAAAACCAATTTTTTTAAGGGATCATCTACATATATATATATATAGGAAGACTAATTTGAGAACACATATATTTCATGCGAACCGCGAGAACGCTATCTAAAACCATTCAAATTCAAAGTTTCTTTTTACACTTGTCTTTATTATTAAAAAACAGTCTCAAAAACACAATTTACGAGTAAAAGTTTAAATGTACACGAAAATAAATTGTTTGGAAAAAAAATTCGTTTATTAATGTTATATTTTAATTAAATTAGGTTTGTATTGAAAAAAAAATGATTTTGATTGGTTTTCTCATTTGTTCTCACGGTTCTCGCGATATTTAGTGTTCAATATAACCCTCCCCTATATATATATATGAGAGAATTATCTTGAAAACACTAAATATCGTGAGAACCATAAGAATAAACAAAAAAAAAAATCAATCAAAATCCATTTCTTTTAATACAAACCACATTATACAATATACTAAATTGAAACATCTTAAGCAATAGTGCCCATTTTGTCTTTTAGTGTATTTTGTTTTTTTAAATTTGGTTTTTTTTCCTTCACACCCATTGTAATATAGTGCTTTGTCATTTAACGTGGTTTGTTTTACGATTTTGCACGGGTTGGTCTTTGTTTTCTTAGTCGTTAAAACGGTTTTATGACTCATTTGCCCACGACATTTTTACGTTATGTGAGTCTCAAAAATGAATATTTTTTCCCAAATAATTCATCTTTTCTTGCAAAACACTTTGAAATTAACTTTTTACTGTTTATACATGTGTAAACTGTTTCATTTACACATGTGTAAAAAGTTAATTTGAAAGTAAATTGCTTCAAGAAAAGATGAATTATTTGGCAAGAAAATTCATTTGTTTTTACACATGTGTAAAAAGTTAATTTGAAAGTGTTTTTGCAAGAAAAGATGGATTATTTGGCAAGAAAATTCATTTAGTAATATTGTATTTTGATTATAATGAGGTTTGTATTAAAAAATTTTTATTTTGATTTATTTTTTTACTTGTTCTCACGGTTCTCGCAATATTTAGCGTTCTCAAGATAACTCTTCCCTACATATATATATATATGTGTATATATATGTATATATATATATATGTATATATATATATATATATATTGGTCCATTTCAGAAGAGATTTTAGTGCGAGAAGAAGATAAATAATTCATTTTAATCATTTAAAAATAATAAAAATATTAGAAATTGTTGAAATGTGTTGTTTATTCATCCATCTCGAAAATAAAACAAGCATATAAAGTAATTTCATTAATTTATATAACCTACACATGTTCAAATTTTGTGCAGGAGCATTACCTACACATAATATAACACATGTGTAGAAAAGAGTTTAAACCTTAAAAAAACATTTGATTGCATTATATTTTATGGATTTTTGTATATATAACATAAGCAATGATATATAAAAAGTAAAAACTTCAAAAATATATGAACCATTACTCATAAAAATTAAGATTTATGTTTCTTCTCGCACTAAAACCCTCTTCTGAAAATAACCGAACACTATATATATATATATATATATATATATATATATATATATATGGGATGGATAGAATGAAAACCCTAGCTCTTGAGTTGAGAAAACCTTTGAAAACCAATGTAAAAAACATTACTTTTTTTGAAAAAAATAACCAATATAAAATATATGTTTTTAAGCATTTGGGGCAAAAAAATTGCGTTGTTTACATATGTTTTCAGCTATTTAGCTGTTGTAGACATATGTTTTTCAGCAACTTTATTTATTTTATTTTAAAAATCCTATCGGTGCTTTTTTTTTACCCAAAACGCTTAAAAATATGTATTTTACATGAGTTATTTTTTTTCAAAAAAATAATGTTTTTTTTACATGGGGTTTTAAAGATTTTCTCAATTTAAGAAAGTTTTGATTTTATACTAGATTTATATATATATATATATATATATATATATATATATATATAGGATTTGGATCATTTGAGAACCACCATTTAGGGAGAGAACCAAATTACCAGTGTAAACAGGTGACATTTTTGTAAATATGAAGGGTGTCTACAAAAACCCCTCCATCAAAAAATAAAAAAAATAATAAAAAATTATATAACCTAAATGAATAAAAAAAAGTAAAAACACCAAAATGATTATTTTGCATTAATAATTCGAAAAAATAAAAAAACGGCTGTTATGACGTCATATGACGTCATCCTTGATGCACATGTGCATTTCGCTGGAAATACACCATATGCACATGTGCATTTCACTATTAAATCACACTTTTTGAATGAATTGTCAATTACCATACTTAAATGATTATTAAATGGACGTGATGCAGATATATAACGGGTCACAAATTCTATTCAATGATCATTAAATGGACGCAAAGTGATATATAAAATACACTCGAACTCGTCAAGTGTTTAATGATGCATATTATAACATAAATTGAAAATAAAACATGTGTATGACAACAAACACATATAAACTTCAAACAACTCTATATAAGAACTATAAAATAAGAAACGTGTACTGCATGCACATATGCATTTCATTGTTATAGTTATATTTTTTGATGAATTTAGCTTTAGGGCTTAATTTTTAGATATGGTGGGAGGGAGAGTTAGGTTTTTTTTGGGGGGGTGGGGTGGTGGGTTTAGGTTTTTAGGGGGTGGGGGTGTAATTATAATTATGCACATGTGCATATGTCAATTTCATTATCGAATCAATTTTACATACACTAAAATAATAATCACAAACATAATCAACATATCAACCACCATATAAGGCCACCAAAAATATACATATGTGCATGCATCATTCTTCAAATAACAAACTTTGTGTATCCATCTGTTTTTATCATACAACTACATGTAGTTTCTACCAAACGCATCAACACAATAAAAAACGATAACAACAAAAACATCCAATATTACAAGCCAACCATGTTACTAATGACCACCTACCTAAAAACTTATAATTATCTCACAACCTCACGCCCTCCAACAGTGCCCCCTTTGATTGCTTTTTTGTCCCTTTTTCATCTTCTTCCACTTTTACTTATCTTCTTCCAACACTATTCACACCTCATTGATGTCTTATCTAACATCTCCCTTCACTACAAGAAATTTGGGTATTTACCCACACATAGGATGTGTAGGAAAAACCATATAATGCGTTAGTAGTTATGTTTACCTACACATAAATTAAGTGTTATGATGTGTAGATTCAGCATTGTAGATATTGATCATTACCTACACATTTATTATGTGTAGATATATAGCAAGCTATACCTACACATATGTGTGTGGCTAAAACTTGTTAGATTGGAGTATGACGTGGCATCTGACATGGCATCCAATGTGGCGGCTAATTATGTGTAGGTAAATTTAAAAGATGTGTAAATATTGATCTTAACATGTGTAGGCATTAATTTTAACATGTGTAGAAATAATATATATTAATGTGTTGGTAAAAATATTTAAATGTGTGGATAATAACCACGATTTATTTAAATAATAATTTTAAATGCATACAAACAAATACAAAAATAGTTATAGAAATATACGCGACCAAATTACTGAATTACATACAAGAAAAATACAGATAGAAAATTAAACTAGCATCTTGATGTTAAAAGTGCTTGAGCCGCTTCGTCAATTATCACAAGATCATATGAAGTGCCATCTAATTTTTTTAACAATGAACCAGTGAGTTGTTAAAACGACATCTGGGTTTTTATGACATCTATCACAACCAGTTCCTGTCTCTTGCGTTCTTCTTTAGAAAGCATCTTAAGATCCTTCCTTATGTCCCTTTTTGTGTTTATGTCTTTAGCCTTCATAAGTTTACTATTTAGTGCCTGTAAAGTCATTTACAATAGATGGAAGTACAAATTTTAAGGCAAAAAAAAAAAGATTGGAATATTCAAGTTCTGTCTTTCTTAAAAAATAATTTAGCTTCATCTCTTTCGGGATGTCATTTGCAAGAGAACTATTGTCCCCACGTAACACCTAAAAGAAATTCAAAAGAACGCTAATAAAATAATTCCATATTTATATGACTATATATTATCACATTGCTTTCTAAGAATTTTACTTTGTTCACTAGCATTGCTTGTGAACTATGATGAAAAAAATCTAACAGACCAAGTAAATGAAAAGGAAAAAAAGATATATAAAAACAATTATACAGAAAGATGAATTAAAGCAAACCTGTGCATCAAGAGCACTCTCTAATACTTGGGGTAGTAACCGTGCAGAATGTCCCACACTCATCAACTTCACTCTAGTCCAGAAAATAACCACCAGTTTAACCGATTAATTATTGGATAGCAAGTAATGCTTATCGCCTCAAAGGCAAAACATTTGACAAGGGATTGACTCATTTAAATAAACTATTCAAGACCAGGTTGCCAACTTCTTCCATAATGATATATAATTTTTTGGTGTGTTTTTAATTATTGGATAGCAAGTAATGCTTATCGCCTCCAAGGCAAAACATTTGACAAGGGACTGACTCATTTAAATAAACTATTCAAGATCAGGTTACCAACTTCTTCCATAATGATATATAATTTTTAGGTGTGTTTTTTATGTTTTAGACTTCCTTTGTCAATTATTTTGTTTTTTATATGATATATAATTTTTATATTTATTTTTTAATCCCACCTCGAGCTTACGCCTCGAGGCTTTCGCCTCGTGAGGCGAAGGGAAAACACCTCGAGGCTCGATTTCGTTCTTTTAAACTTTGCAAATAGCTCAACTAAAATCAACTATTGGCATGATCAAAGATAGAAATCAACCATTAAACTGACCCATTCAAAGAAACTTGTACCAAGTGTTTAATTTTCCTATCAAACAACTCCAACTCTTATCTTAATCAGAGGTGAACTCTGCATAAGCTGATTAAAAAGCAAACAGACAAATTTGGCTTATGAAATACAACTTTGAAGTTTCATACATTGCTCGGTTAAACCATTCTAGCTTCGATCCTGACTTAAAGGAATCGCTGTCAATTAAAGAATTTTTTGAACATAAGTCTATAGTTACAAAAAAATCACCTGCTGGAGGTTATTGAAGTTGGCAGCAATGACCATTCCCTTAATCTGAGGTACTAGGCCCTGGATATACAACTCAATTCGTTTGTAGAACGGAGTGGAGTAGTTGGGGCACATCGTCGCCAGTTCATGCGACCTGGTAGTATAGTTCTCAATCTCTGACCCCACCATCTTTAGATTGAGGTACTCAGTCTCCAATTTCTGAATCTCATCTCGAGGACAGTACTCCTCCTTCATGAGTTCCTTGAATTCTGCCCACGAGGTAGCGTTCGCCACATCAACTCCCAGCAGCTGCACTTGGGCATTCCACCATGATAATGCCGCCTTCTCAAGTGTAGCGGTGGCATACTTCACCCTATCAGCTGGCGGGCAATTGCACATAGCAAAGCACGATTCCACCTTTTCGAACCACCTAAGTAGTCCGGTCGCCCCTTCAGATCCTCCAAAGTTATGAGGCTTACAATCCATGAATGACTTGTAGGTACAAGTCGGAGGGTGATGAGCAGGTTGGCCAGCCTGAAAAGCTGCCAAAGCCGCTACAACCTGTGACACCCGGCAAATTCTGGTTAACAACGTTGTCTAGATGAAAGTCTACCTTAGCGAGTCACGCGTATATTGTACTTAATTGGGTTAGTTAAGTCGGGTTATGGTTCGGGAACTATTGATTAGTCTAGAAGATCATTGGATGTTGGTCTAGAGGTTCGTTAGATGTCAGTCCTTAACCAAGTGTACAAACGGTGACGATTTGGAGGATCGTCAGGGCATACGGAACGTACGAGTCTCGAGTCCCGGGAATTGGTGAACGAGTGTAAAAATGTGTATTTACTTGTGTTATGTGTTTACAATCATTATGTGACTTGTCGGTACGTGAATATGCATTAACATATGTTAAAACGGGGTTTAACGCGCAAAACACACAAGACCAACCCCTATAGGCGAGTAGGAGGTCTACTCCCCTATAGGGGAGGCGAGTAGGGAGCCCTAAGGGCGAGTAGGCCCTAATCACATGAACATTCAGGCGATTACAAGCCCTAATCGCCTGAAACTGCTGCACACTCGCTAGTAACGGGCTGGACGACTAAAAACGACTATAAATACCATACTTAACCTCCTAAACTCCATTATATCAACCCTAGTCGTCCCATAACCGCCCCAAACACATAAACAACCTCTGGAAGGCGATTTTGATCAAAAACACAAGGTTTCAAGGTCTAACCATCATTCTTTCATAATCCTAAGGTTTGATTCTCATCCATAACACTTTGTAAACGTTTTTAATCAATCCCTAATGGTCCAGACCTGTTCATAAACGAAAAAGCTTTCTGAAAATCGTCAATAAGGGTTGTTAATCGGATTATAACTAATATACATGCGTTATGGGTGTGTATGATTAGAAAGTTAGGGTTTTTATGATTCATGATGATGATTTGATATGTTATTATGATAGATCAGTATTGATATTGATATTATGATAATAGGAATCTCAGTAATTGAAAATTAGGGTTATGATTACACGTGTTAGTATGATGTTGCATGCTATGTGAATTGGTGTTTGGATTACTTTGGTTGCATGCAGGACTGATTATACGAGGTTGAACGAAGGATTTTGGGTTAAACATGTTTAGGATAGTGTTTGGGATGATATTGGGTGGTTACACATGTTCTGGATCTGATTTGGAGCGTTAAACGCGCGAAAAACCGGAACAGCAAGGTTACAGGCGAGTAGCATTCCTAATCGCCTATGTTATAGGCGAGTAGGGTGCTAATCGCCCATATTATAGGCGAGTAGAGGTCTACTCTTGTGTAAGATCAGGTGATTAGCCCTAATCACTAGTAAGTTCAGGGGAGTAGCCCTAATCACTAGTAAGTTCAGGGGAGTAGCCCTAATCACTAGAAAGTTCAGGGGAGTAGCCCCTAATCGCCTATAATAGAGGGGAGTAGCCCCTAATCGCCTATAATAGGGGCGAATAGGATTTCTAATTGCTAGTTGACTTTCCTAATTGCTAGTTGACTTTTCCTAATCGCGTGTACTGCTGCTGTAAGTGTAAATTAGCATTCCGAGACCCGATTTAACATGTAGTAACATGCTAGGAACCCCGTAACATGTCTAATAACTTGGTAACATATATTTGGATGTATTCCGGTGATACGTGAACTATGTGCTATAACTTGTTGTGTGTTAACGTATGTTAAGTGTACTTGCGTTATTGTATGTTTTGGAGCGTAAACATAACACGGGGAGTCTCGGGTCACCAATGGGATGTCGAGTCTTGTACTTTGGGTCGGTTAAACAGTCACGGTGTTTTCAAACGAACTTGGTTATGGTCTGGACATCTAGGGACTAATTAACCTGCGGGTTATTAGTCTAAGTACTTGTAACTGTCGTATGTTAGGTCGCCGCTTTACGGGACTAGCATAGCAGCTGAGTTTACTCGGGTTAAGGAGTAACGGAACTTAAGGTGAGTTTACGGCCCCTCTTTTAAACTGGTTTTATACTTTCGGGGGAGAAAACATGTGTTAAAACGATTATTTGGTAACTACTGTCATACTATGGGTTTCTATTGTGTACTACACGATCTTTGGAAGTCCCGGGGGGAACCATGAATGTGCGGGTTTGCACAACGGGGAAATGTGAATAGCGCTATTGGGAGTGACCAACCCCGCTCGTCGACTTGGAGGGTCGGCGGGTGCATATTGTCTCAAACAGGAACAACAGGAACAACAGGAACTACATCGGGCATACTTTTGGTATTCGCGTTAGTAATGGTTTTCCAATCGTGGTAGTAACAAAACGTACGCCTAGCTAGCGTATACTGGTTTTCGATTATTATAGTATGGACAGGTGGACTTGGTACTTGGATACAAAACCTGTAAACTCACCAGCATTTTTGTGCTGACGTAAACTTTTACATGTTTTCTCAGGTCGCTAAGGTAGCACGACTGGACTAGGGCGCACGCGTCTGCATGGCGTCTAACTAGGGTTGCATGGTCTTTTGAACGTTGAACTATTATTTCATTGTTGAGATACTGTTTTGAATAAGCTTCCGCTGTAAACGGGATTTTAAACTATGTTTTGAAATTGCATTTATATTCATTTAGACTTGTTTATTGTGATCGTTGGTTTGGATCCTGGTTTGTCATGCGCCTCGCGGTAAAACTCCGCAAGTGGATTTTGAGGGTGTGACACAACCCGATCATTGATTAGTGCGCTCAATTCCTCTTACGTCATGCTGATGTTGCCTCTACCATTTCCTCTACCCGTCATGGCAATTCTACATTTACATTATACTCATGAGAAAACAATAATATGTTCCGCATGCCATCGTTCATACAATATAAGTAAACTAGAATTGTAATATGGAGTATGAACGCGAGAATAAGATAAAGTAGTAGATTGATAATAATAGTAGTAGTAACATAGGACAAACGATTCTCAAATCTCACATGAGAAAATAAAAGTTATTATATATAAGATACTAAGATAATAGAAATCAATCGTTCGTGGGATCCACACACGAGCCGTCATCGTCGCTCTTGTCTTGAATCTCGACCTCAAATAGATCGTCTTCCTCTTCTGGTTCGAGCTCTTCTTCAAATGTCGCCTCAACGGCTGCTCCAATAGCATCATCTTCCATAGGCTCCTCTTCGGGATCTTCCTCAAGATCCTCTACATCTATCCCTAAGGCTGTTATAAGCCTATTACGAATAGTATTCAGTTCTTGCATAGTATTTGCTAAACTCTGTCTAGTGGCAGCCAACTCCTGCCTAGTTTCAGCAGCTTCCCGCTTGACGACTGTTATCTCAGTCATCAAGTGGCCAATCTGACCTTCCATGTGCCTGATTGTCTCATCGGCATTCCTCCTCCAGAACCTAAACTGTTGCACAACAGTGAAAGCATTGTCCAACTCAGTATGAACGTGCCTCACCATACCTGCAAAAGATCTTTCCCATGAATCTATAACAGGAGGAACTCTAGCCGGCACTCCATAACCTACAACCCAAGAGTACAACATATCGGTAAACCAATGCCAACGATTGGTATCCCAATGTGAATCCTTAAATGAAGCTGAACGTAGGTAGGGATCCACTGATGGAGCTTGTTGTCCCTCGATAGCACAAGAAGAATAGTTATGAGTAGGGTTAGTCATGGTCTTTCCTGCAATACGCTAGATCAGTACACATATTCCAGAAATTTACAAGTTGTGCACTTAAGGTAGTGAGTGTAACTAATAATTATGCTATAATGATTATAGACTAGAATGCAATCCTAGTTCACTATAACCAATGGCTCTGTGTGACAACCGTCACCCTCGTTTTACGTCAAATCTACAACATTAGCCCTTCACATATTTTTATTATAACCCTTATAAGTTTCGTCACTTTCAAAATTTATTTTAGAGTAAACTAAAATTTTAGTCATTTATATTCGTTATGGATCGAGTATAAGTTTTATTCAATACGTACCTTGACTCGTCTACGCAATGAATTTTGTAAAGAATTCAAGTTTAAAAAAACTTTAAGTTAAATAAGCTAACCAAGTTAAGTTTTATATAGGAAAAGATAACCAAGACCATAACCAAATTAACTTTGTTAAACATGAGGGACCATTTATGTCAATACATGAAAGTTTAAAAAAAACAAAAGCCTCCTTCCCTGTTACTCCGTTTTTCCGGTCAGGCTAGTGGCCGCCGGCGAAGTTTCCGGCGAAACCCAAACACCTCCTTTTAATGCACCTTTACTTCTAATAATTATTACAAAACGTTTCTCCAACTATAATAATGTGTTTCCAGTCATTATGGGGCTTTAAACGCGTCTTAATCATGAGTGTAACCGGATTATTTTGTGTAACCGATCGGAAAGATAAAACGCCTCAAAACTTAAGTGTTACTTGTCCATTATATTAATTGATGTTACCATTCTACCTCTGCATCACAACCCAACGTAAACCCACAAGAAAATCGTATCAAAACACGTTCCAAATACCTATAATCGACGATTTTTGTTCGACTAAGAAGTTTCCTTTTCAAACCTCAATTTGCGATGTGAGTCCGAGTTTATTATGCCATTTTGTTTCCCTTTTAACGTTCTTTCAAAGCCCTATGATTCTTGATGCTATCTTAGTGGAATTCAGATTATTAAAAATTCTAGGTTTAGGGTTTTGAACTAGTAGAATTGGGGAAGAAGATGATGCATATGTATGTTATGATAAAAAGCTTTTTCTTAAATTAGAATCAACAAACTTGGGTGTGGGCTAGTGGTAAAAGCATGGGTAAAGAACCTATTTGTCCCAGGTTTGAGTCCTCCAAAGTCCATTTCTTTTTGTCATTCTTTTTGATGGATTATTTGGTTTTATTCATTTCTTTATTTATTTTCTTTTATAAATATGAATATAAAATTCATACAAGAATTAGAATATTCATAATAAATTCATTTTTTTCTTCAAAAATTATAAAAATTTAGGTGTAGCATCTTGACACCATAACGAAAATTATCACACTTTTATTTTATGGAAAATGTATTATTTTTATATTTTTATTGATTTAATTTGTTTTAATCATATTTAATTCGTTAAAAATTCATTTTTAATGATGTTAATCTCAAACTTTTTGAGTAATTATTTCTCATCATCATGAACTGAAATAAAAATTATTGGTTCAGAAAACACTTATTTTTATTAATTTTCATATTTTAAATCATTTAAACATGATTTAATTCTATTAAATCAGTTTTAAATATAAGTAAATTTATAAAAATTATGAGAAAATTATTTTCATTGATTTACATCAGAAGGAATTCATTTTCTATAAAAATAACATTTTTGGATCATGTCTTGTATTTTTAATCTTATTTATGTTTAATTAGACATAATTGAACATTTATTTACTTACATTATTTAAACATCCATTTTATAAATACCTTTCTTATAAATAAAAATGTTTTATGTTTGAAAATCTTAATTACCATTTGTTAGATCATTGTGAAACACATAATTATTTATTTATATATTTATGATTATTGTATTTATTTTAATTTAGTTAAAGTAATTAACTAAATTATTTTGTCTTAATTATTCAAACATATTTTTATCTAAAAATTCAATAGGTAATAATTATATTATTTAAACCACATTTACAACCTTTCATATATTATTTGTGATATACAACTTTTACATTAACGCGACTTATCATTAAAACTCTAATTCCCCAAATCGACTTAGCAAACCTTAATGCCTTAGAACCCTAGATACCTTAGACTTTTAAGACATTTCGTTTATTAGTATTCTATTACATTATAGGTTGAATTCCTCGGAATTCCCATTACTTTACTCACGAACGCTTAAGTTGGATTTGGATCGCTTTCGCAAACTGTGAGTATATCTTTCCCCTTTTTACTGTTTTACTATTCTGGGGTGACTCATGTACTTACTATCAAGTTTTTATTTCTTTTACTAAATGCAATTCTCATGTGTGTTTGCTTTATGTTAATTGGTGTGTCTATGGCTTATCAAAATCATTAACCGCTGGGCGGCCTAGCTTTTCAATGAATAGTACTATGGTATACCCCCTTGAGACTCTGTTGAGAGAATCTTGGTCATTGTCTTGTTAATTCATTATTCAGTTTGTTAGTCATGTGTTAGTCATTATTCTCAGGTTTGGTTTTGAACGGATATTACTTATTACATAATTGCAAATGGTACCGCACATGAATTGCTAAACACTTTTCCTACTATATTTAATCAAACAGGGTATGCTCACCAATACAATTTGTATTGACCAAATCGTTTTCGTACATGTTTCAGGTTGTTTGAGATGCTTCTTTTAGGCTTTTGGATTTTATATTTCAGTCTTGACTACATTGTATTTTAGCTAGACTTGTCACTTTAGAATTATTGTATCCTGTAATTTCATTTCAATGTAATAAATTATTTAATCAATGTATTCAAATTTACACTTTAGTACCATGAGCTATTGAGCAATCGTCACTACGTGACACCTCGATGTTTCCGCCATCGGTTGGGGTGTTACACTCTGATACCAATCTATCGCACCCTCAATTTCCACTGCGGGGTCCATACCGCGAGGCTTGTGACGTTCCAGGATCTCCATAGCCATAAGTCACATGAACGACTCTAAATGCCCAAACCATTTAGTTCGTTATTGTAAAACAAGTTTCATAGATATTCAAACATTTCAATAGTTGCGGAAGCGAATTTATAAAGATAATGGTTATTCAAATAGTCAGAGTAAACAACGTGTTTGAAATCATAATAGATAATTAAACACTCGAAAATAGATAATTATCCATATCCCCATGATGCCATATGATGCATGCCCTACTCGTGCTTCGAACTAGTGTCCTGCAAAAAGGTATAATAATCGTGGGTCAACATAAAGTTGGTGAGTTCACAAAGTTTGGTAAATACGTAGGTCCTCCAGACCATGTTTTGAGCAATAGCTAATTCACATGCCAGGGGTAGTTAGCCCACTCATGATAAGTAAAATTGGTAATACCGAACTGCTAAACAACGAGATCCCACAATAGTGAGCAAAGTGCCTTGCATCATTGTCTATCAACAATGATAATATGTTGAGTTGTAGTTCACACCCATGCTCTCCAGCACACGATGTGAGGTTTGTGAGACCTAATAGCGCTATCAACTAGTAACCCGCTTGCCATCCGGCAACTCATTCGGTATTTAGAAGGACTTCAATGATAGAGTTGGTTTAGTTCATCAAGGACATAAATCATGAATTAGTGAAAGCAGATTCACCTAGTGAATCATAGCACCCCAAACCCGGGATGTGTAAAGTATTCCCAAACCGGACTATGAAAAAGTTTAGAAAGTTGTCTCATCCGAGACGTATGCTTTTGAGAAAAGAGTAGTGAAACTCACCTGGTATTCATGCAAGAGATCTAGCAAAGCAGAGAAAGTAACTATCGTTCCAACAAAGATCTCCCTATGAGCATTAAAACATATTAAGCTATGTTCTTGTTTATCACATAAGCTAGGCACCTACTTTTGTGAACCACATCAATTGGTGTAGATCATGTTTCATGTATAAGATGTTGATCTAAAACTGTTTCATGAATCCATGTGTGATCAATTATTCTAACACTAGATAACATAATTGATTACCTAGGTGAAATAATGTGCACATAATAGAAGCTTGATTACTAATCACATAATAATCAACCTATCATGGCTAGTTGGAATCGATGCCAGTGATCAAAGAGTCTAAGTGTGGGTTCAAAATAAGGGCCGATTACTAATGTCTAGAAGGGGTTAGTACTTACCTTGATGCTAAGCGACTAGGTGTGACCTTTAGAGCTTCTTGGTGGCCTTTCCGTGGCTCGGCGATTGGGAGAGGGAGGGGTGAGTAGAGCCGAAGCTTGGGAAGGTTTTGGAGGGAGGTGGTTCGGCCTCTAGAGGGTCGAAAGAGAGTAAGAGAGGGTGAGCAAGAGTGCTTGTGTTGGTGTGAGTTTGAGAATGAGAAGTGACCTCTATATATAGTGGATTCTAAAGCAAGCTCCCAACATCCTTTCTTAGCTATTTGTTTTAGGCTTCATGCCATCTTAGTGTTTAGGAATTAGCAACATGTCTAGCATGTGCTTCATGAATTAGCTAAAAATTGGCACTCATCTTACCTTCCCTTTTTGGCCAAACTTAATCATGGTTAGATCCTAGAAGTTTACTAGAGGTACATTAAGGTGTAAGTGTGATTGGTTGTCATCATGTCTTGTTTCTTCCTTTGCTTCCTAGCCGTAGACATGCATACATGCATGCTCACATGTCCCTTTCAACTAGAAGAGGAAGTGCATGCAATGTTATAAGTTTGTTCAAGCATGAGTCTTTCTATTTGGATGAAATTCATGACCTCATGATGCTTCTAGATTGCTTACCTCATGCTTCTTAGCTGATTATTTTTGCTTTCATAGAATCGGCGTATGCTACACCTAGGAGTTAGGATTAGATAGTGACACTTCCTTGATTCCTAACTTGTCTTATCATGTCTCTTGTGATGTCCCTTTCCTTCATGATTAGGGTGTAGGGATGTAGGACCATTAGCTAATGAAAGTGATGGATCATGCATGCTTTCTTATGCTAACTTACAAGACCTATGATGGTGATGAGTGTGTACTTCGGCCGCAAATCAAAGGGGACAATGAGAGTTTTCATGCTTATGGAATATATCAAGGCTATGGTTGATTCTAGTTAGCACCTATTATGGTGTAAGTGAGCATGCTTCCATTTGGATGACTAATTTGTGCACATGGGATTTAGAAGTAGCCGAAAATTCCTAAGGTTGGGATAAAGTGATTTAGACAACTCATAGATGTAAGATTAGTAGGCACATGTGGATAGTGATGTTTAGAAGCTTCTTTGTCAAGTCTTTTCCAACATATGTTGGCTAACTAGTGTCTAGGTTTCCTAGCTTGTAGGTTGTCATAGTTTGTTTCCCATGTGGTGGCTACTAAAGACAAAAAGAACTTCCAAACATGTGGGGATGTATGTATGCGTATGTTTATATGTATGTAGGTTTGTTGTGTTAGCTTCTAGAAGGTATTTAACAAGGATAAAGTTTATTTGTTAAGGTCTAGTGTATGTATAAAGCCTATTGTGTATATATATATATATATATATATATATTAAGCACATTTAGGAGTATAAGAGATTCATGTACACACATAGATTAATATTTATGAACTCTCATAAGTTTAATCATATATTTGTAAATCTATGATATCCCATGAATACATATATAGTTAGTGTATGCATGTGTAACTTATCTAGTGAACTCTAGTCAAGTAGAATGCAAGTAATCTAGGTTTTAGTTAAAACGAGAACCTGAAATTGTTGGGTATCACAGTCTTATCCCTTTCACATAATGTTTTATTGATTATGTATATAACAATAGGCATATAGATAATTAGCATAAAAGGCTAGTAATTCATATGTAATAGGCTTAGAAAAGACATACTAAAGACAAAAATGAGATGAAAAGATTAAAGAATAAGTAACCTGATTCAATGATCAAAATGAACTTTTGAAGACTGCAGGTAAAAAATCGAAGGAGTCGGTTAGCCAGAAATCTCAATCATCTGCAATCAACAAACTATAATAACTAACAATTTGTGACGTTATAAGAGACTTTAATCAATTAAAAATCAAAATATACTAATCAACTCTGAACCATAACAATCTGTAATTAACAAAGAAAAGATGGTGATCGCATAACAGCCTATTACCTATAATTAATACATTAACAAACCACGATAAACTTATGACAAGAATCAGTAGGTAATCGATAAAAAACTATAAGGTAATCAACCAACCAACCAAGAATTGAAGGTCGTAGAGTGAATAAATACATCGATTACCTTGTGTCCTAATTACCAAAAAGTGCTAATGAAGAAACAATTTTATCCATACCGGACATATTAGAGCAAAAAAAAAATTAAAACATATGAGATAAAGCAAACGTAAGTCCATAAGTTAGAATTACCTGCGATTGCATTGTTGGTGAACGTTTCTTTGAGTAGATGTAGGGGCAGAGTTCTTCGATCAGGTGGAGAGGTGGTGGAGATGTAAATTTTGTGGGCTGAGTTTAATTCTTTTATCAAAACCCTAATACAGGAGCTTTAATTTTGGTGAGCGCGCAAGACTTAAAAATTAACCCGCTTAGTGAAATATTTCATGTTGTGACCGCCATGACAGTCACAATTTTAAAATACACCTTTTTGATTTTCGCAGATTTAGGGATGTTATGCTTATAAATCAAAAAAAAAATTATTGTTTAGTATTATATCCACGAGTTTTTAACCGAAAATAAATGGTTTCATAATTTTCAACTGTTTAGCTACCGTATGATTGTAAGTTCGGTTAGTTTAAAAAAACATATATTAATCATATAGTAATAAACAATCGCTATTCTTGTTCAAACAATATTAAAAAAATACATGTGTTCATATTATTTGGTTCACTTATTCATTAGCTGAGTATAGCAAATATCAAACATTTTAAAAAGAGGTTCAAAACCTTCATATTATTGTTTAAACAATATTAAAAAAAAAATACATGTGACCTAAAGTCCTACGTTGATTTATAACATAATCAAAAAGTACGGAGATCATCGTTACCTAATATAGACGTGCAACAGGTCGAGGTAGATGGAGACGGTGGCTGGCGCAGTGCTCATCGGGGTTGGTGGGTTGGGCAATGGTCGAGGTAGACGGGGACGTTGGCTGATGGTCGGGAGAGCTGCAGCGGGACGGTGTGATGGTGGCTACTCACGATATATCAGAGCTGCTAGCTCTCTATATACGTGTTAGAATATTTAGGGTATTGACCTTTTGGGTTAGAATTGGGTTTGGTTTTGTCCTTGTAGGCTTTAATTGGGTTGGGACTTTGGTTATATGTAATGTGTATAATTGTATGTAAGTATAATATATAAAAATAATAAATAAATATGTTATTTTTATTTGAATATCAAATCGATTTTAAAATCACAAATTCGTATTCGATTAACAGAACTCGAATTGAATAGAATAGAAGTCGAATTTTTGATAATCAAATCGAAGTTTTGATAATCGAATCGAATTGAGTCGAATTTTCAATTTTTTGAATTCGAATCGAATTCTGTACGCCCCCTACTACACATATTGTATAATTTTAAATATTTATAAGCATTTGTATTACTACGCCATTCTGATAAAAAAAATTATTTACTTACTTTATATTATGCAATATCTATACATGTTGTAAATTTTTTAACATGTGCAGCTATTTATTTTGCCATGTCATTTCAATCAATAAAATAAATTTATTTACTTATTTTATCAATTATCTAAAGTTATCATGTGTTGGTAAACATAATCATTACCTACATATATATTAGTTGTTTACGTATGTGTAGCTAATTAGCTACACATAATTTTTTTGCCACATGTGTAGGCATTTAATATTTAATTGCTTTTCAACTTTTGAGGGGAATTTTTCCACCAATTCCAAAGTGTAGCTAAAAGGTATTACCTACACATATTAAATATTAGTCAATTTGAAAATATATTATCAACAATTACCCACACATATATAATCATGTGTAGGTATTTACCCACACATTTACATGTGTAGGTAAATTATGTGTGGGTAAACACCTCTATTTCTTGTAGTGCATGTTTTGTCATCCATCAACCTGAACATTGTATATTTCACAAATTTATCACATTGTTCCTGTGTTTAAACAACTAACAATTAACATTTATTAGTTAACATGGAAAATATACATATATGCACATGTGCATATATATCTGAATTTCTTAAGTAAATAATAACGACCTTCTTTAACTTACTGATCAACGATTATGTCATCATCCTGAATCGCATTTGACAGTTTTTTTGACCCTTTCTCCCTCGATTCTAAGACAAAAGTTACCTTATTCTATTTTGTTCCCATTCTTTAACTACAAATAATAAACAACACATAAGGAAACCAAAATTTCAATCTCAATGCACATGTGCATTAACGTTATTTTTTTCATTACAACTTAACATATGCACATGTGCATAAAATGAATGACCGTAATGATAACAAGAAATAAATCTTAACGCATATGTGCATTAACATTAATTTTATCATTACCATATAAATCATGCACATGTGCATCAATATAAATGATCCTAATGGTGCATAATACAATGAATACACATATCCATACTGTAAAAAAACAAAAACCCAACCAATTTATCTAAAGAACCCACAAAAATTGATAACACTTACAATAGATCGAACTACCGGAAGGACTAAGAGTAGAGCGTTTCTTTGGTAGTTTAAAATGGCTGAACCTTGATTCCCGACACGACTTACGAAACGAACACGGTAGTAACTGTCGGAGCCATTACGGCCATCACCAAACTTCACCATAGGCTGGTAATGGCGATCAAAGTTGACTAAACATGATTTCATAGTCTCATTACCACAAAACAAATAATATTATTCACACACTTAACTTTACACTTTAACACTTGACAGCAAACAAAACACTCCTCCTTCACATATTATTATCCCACATATCGCCGCCGTCATCATCACCACCACCACCACCCCCACCACAGTGCACCTCCCTTACACCACCACCACCACCACCCTCCACACCCTCTTCTCCTTCAAACCCACAATAATAACCCCAAAACAATCATTAAAACTCCTCTGCACCCACCGTCCTACTTACATCACAATTAAAAAAGCATTTAGTTTTCTAACCATAAATCCCAATATTACTTTAATATAATGAAAATTTATAAAATCTATAATTGTACGAGAAAAATGAAAAAAATACATACTAGCGAAATAAGTTGTTGGTGACGCCGACGTAAGTTTTGATTGGGGAATTGGTTGAGAGGATTAGATATCCAGACCAATTAGGGTTTAATCTCGATTGAAAGGACACAAACGACGTCGTATTTGACAGTGACGGTGATGGAGATGGAGATGAAACTGGAGGATTGGTAGGCGGTGATTTAGGATGTTGGGAATGAGGTTGGAAGGATCTGAAGGTTGTTGATAGTAATCTTATCATTCACGATGATGTTGTGTTTCACCTCATCAGTCTGCAATAATCCATCAGTCCTGTTGTATTATTATCAGTAATTTTGTTAAGCTTTAGTGATATTTAAATTGATGCCCCTTGTTCACATTGGTTCATTGGTTCTTTTCCTAAAGCTGGTTCTCGTATGATCCCTACCCTATATATATATATATATATATATATATATATATATATATATATGATAGGATTCCTGTAGGAAAATAGTTTTGTGTAAGAAGTGTTTTCAACCATTGGATTTAAAGATGGATGGTGGAGATTAAAAGTTTAGATGTGTTTAAAATTTAGTTAATATATTATAGAAATTCATGGTAGGATTGTAAATATGTATCTTCAATGTGGGTATAAATGTCATTTTGTGTTTAACTTTTAGAAACCTTTTTAATGTTCTCCATAAATAAAAGTTTCTTTCTTTCTTTCTCTCTCTCTCATAATTATATTTCCTATAATCATTTATAAGTAAACATTAATTATCACAAAACAAAAGAAACCCACCTACTGATGATATAAAACACAGTATAATGTTCATATAAAACATATATTTAGAAGCTAAAAGTGTTATGGCTTAAAACATTTGACTTTGTAGTTTTGTGGTGACATAAAACACAGTTGTAGGTTCAAATAAAACACAGTATATTGTTTCATCTAAAAAAACCTTAGGAAAACATTATGTTTGTTGGTTGTTATACAACACTCCTGATGTTGTTATATAACACTACTGATGTAGCCTGTGATGAAATTATATATAAAACACTATTGATGATATTATAAAACACTCTTGATGTTAACCTTTGATGATATCACAATCGTAAGAATTGATGATATGAATGTCTCAAAATGAAATTATATATAAAACACTATTGATGATATATATATATATATATATATATATATATATAGGGTTGGGTTAAAATAAAAACCCTCTTGAGTTGTGAAAACTCTAGAAACCTTATATCAGCCGTTGATCAACTTTCATTAGTGGTTAGGATTCATCCTAGTTATTTTATATTATAAAAGGACATGTCCTTTTTATTTGTATGAACTAGAGGGGTATTATCGGTAAAGTGTTTTGTGGATGTTGGGAAAAGTAATGTCATCACTTCAATTATTCTTACTCTCTCTCCTCTGTCATTTACACTTATCTCTCTCCCTCTCTCTTTCATTTCTCCCTCTCTCTCTTCTCGTTCTCTCTTCTTTTTTTTTTCTCCAGAATTTATTTATCTCTCTTCCCACTTTTTCCTTTAAATTCAATTTTTTTTTTTTTACTTTTAAATGGTTAACCGATTTGTTTCTAACTTCTGTGTTACGTTGTAACATATTTTATGTATCATTTGTATTCTACATTATTTATTCCAACTTATGTTACCTAGTCCGTGTCATATAAAAAACAGTAAATAAACGTTGTGTCATATTTATTCAGATGTGTTACAAATGTTAGATAACATGTATATACATGAACAACTTTTGTTACCGTGTAACATCTTTTACTTCCAAATGTTAGATAACATGTATATATGTGTAACAACTTTTGTTACTGTGTTAGATCTTTTACTTCTAGTATGTTATGATTTTTGTTACTATGTTACAACTTATAATGCATATGTAAGATTTATGTAACATCATCTGGATACAAAAGAAATAAACAAAAATGCATTTGACTATATTTAAAGAACTAAAAAAACATAATAATAATCTATTAATGATTAAATGTACACTTTTCATAACGCCCCCATAGCGCCGGAGGGGACGGTGTTTCCGACGCTATGGGAGGTTAAAACGCACAAAACACCCCAATACATTTGCCCTTATATAAAGTTAATCACCTAAAGAAATATATACAAGAACTATACATACCAAATAAAAAAAAAAAACCAAAATTTAGAGAAATCTCATATGAACAATAAGTAGCGCTGTTCACGAGCCGAGCCGATCCGATCGGAGCTTTGCTCGTGCTTGGCTCGTTTACAAACCGAACCGAGCGGAGCGACTCGTTTACGATCGAGCCGAAAACCGAACGAGCATTCTTCGAGGGCAAATTTTCCGAGCGAGCGCCGAGCGAGAATCGAGCGGATAATAATATGGACGATCATAAAATTGGAATGTTTCTTTCGATGTTTTCATTGTCGGGTGACAACTAAAGTCGAAATGTCCAATGATAACACTAATATTGAGATCCCAGTGTCCAAGGATGAGGCTTAGATTGAGGCTGGTGAGGTGATGAGCATAGGTCAGAGAACAGTTGTTGCATAGTGACGTAGGCGTGATATCAAGCGATAATTAGCGGTGGACGACTAATAACATAAAGAAGTCAAGATTGTCACCTCATGACTTATTGTTTTATTATTAAATCTAGTGTTAATTTTTTTATTGAGTTAAGTGGGCTGATTATATTTTGTTTGCATATCCTGAGTCAAATCCAATAGAATCTTAAATATAAAGCCATAAATTTATCTGTAAATTGTGTGTATATTTATTATTAAATAAATAAAAATTTATTCGAGCCGAACCGAACCGAGCGTACCTTTGCTCGTGCTTGGCTCATTTACAAACCGAACCGAGCCAATCGGCTCATATACAACCGAGCGGAAGATCAAGCGAGCATTTTTCGAGCATTTTCCGAACGAGCGACGAGCGATCCATGAGCGGCGAGCGATTTGAACAGCCCTAACAATAAGAAACAAAATTAAAAGCATTCACAAAAATTCAAAACACACACTTACAAAAAACTACATGTACGTGACTTTTTAAAAAAAAAAACTATAAAGTTAGTTTTGTCTAGGGGCTAAATGAAAACCTTTCTTTAAACCCATCCTTCTTCCCCATCTATAACCTGCAACTCCAAAACTTATCCACCACTTTAGGCTACCAGGAAGCCACCCTAACCTACCCCATCTCCATGATCATCTTCGTCACCAACATCAAGAGAGCCCAGCTACATCTTCGTCACCAACATCACCAACATCTGGATCGGCTTAATCCTCTTCGTCACCAACATCTTCGTCAAAAACTAGATCTGTACAGTGATCGTTCCCACCATCCCAGATCTGAAACTTTTTTTTATCCCAAGAAATTTTCAAGCTTCGTCGTGTGATGATGGCGTTGGTGATGTTTGTTTTGTTACAGATCCGTAGAGAGAGATGCGGATGAAAAAAATCACCATTTTCTGTCCACCTCGTCACACACCGCCGCTCGCCGCAACCACCACCGCTCACCTCGTCACAAGCGCAGTACAACACCACCCCTATGCATCTCCGAGTTTGAGGACAACCCAGATCCGGTGGGGGCAGTGGGTGTGAATGAGTTTGGTTATTCAATGGAATGAGAGAGATATGTTTATGAATTATTGTTGAGAGAGAGAGTGTATGTGAGAGATTAGACATGAGTATGCTCTTATGTGTCAGGATTATGCTTTTTATGTTCAGACAAAAGCAAAAGATGAGTGTAGTTACCATCTTGCCCTTGTATGGCATGAAGAAAAATGTAGATGTGGAAGCATGCTGGCCATTGGATGGGTTTTTAGAGTTTTCACAACTCATTAAGGTTTTCACTAGATACATACCCTATATATATATATATATATATATATATATATATATATATATATATATAGGGGAAGTATATGTGAAAAACCCATATTAGATGAAAAACCATAGTAAACCCATTACTTGGTCCACATGCTTCCACATCATCCCACCAACCATTAATCTCTATTATATTATGAGGGTTAGTTTGGTCATTTTCCATCACCCTCTTCTCTCTCTCACTATATAAATTATTTTCCCCCCTCTCTCTCTTCATTTTTTTCAAATTCAATTTATTGAAGATGCCCTCTCTCTCTCTACCCTCCCCTTCTCTGTCTCTCTTTAGAAGCACCACCACCACCACCACCACAACAACAACCAACGCCACCGCCACCATCGTTTCTCGTCGGCGACCTCCAGCCTCCCCTTCCGAGTACCGACCAGATCCAAAAAACGAGTTTCTAAAAAACGAGCAGATCCAAAAAAACGAGCAGATCGAAAAAAACGAGTCTCTACCTTCCCCTCTCTCTCTCCCTCTTTCTCTCTCTGGGCTGAACAAAGAAGACGACGACAGGGGAGATGGCGAGGGAAACAGATCTGACGATGGCTTTCAACAATGGCTCGATGATGAGTTTTTCAGAAAACAGATCTGTTTGGTTGAAGAACAACGATGGCTCGATGATGAGTATGGCTTTCAACGAAGGCTCGATGACAACAACAATCATCGATGGTTCTGAAACAGGGGTTCTGAAACAGGTTGAGTTTAGCTGATTACACTTTTTTTTTCAAAATTTTAAACATTTATAATCAATAATTGTTTGTATCTTGGTGAGTTTTGAAATATTTGTTTGTAGTTAGGTTTGGGTTTTGTTAGAATAATAATAATAGTAGTTTTGGGGATAGTTTTTGTTCGCATACCAAGTGTTCGATCAAATGCTTGAATGGAAAAAAAAACTTATGTTAACGTTTTTTTTTATTATTTTTATTATTTTTATTATTATTATTTTGTTTATGTTTGATTTTTATTAGATTGAGGACATGTCTATTTTTGCGATCCGAATATTGTATGCTCACATACGTTAGTGATGCTAACACATGCTAGTATATGCCCAACTAACAGGTGCTAGGACCCATATGACATACGTTATTTTTAGTAAGACATGTATTTTAGAATATGCTAACACATGCTACTGATGTCTTTTATTATATTATATATTTCGTGTGCTAGTGTTTTGATTTTAGAATATGCTAACACATGCTATTAATCGTATTTGAGTAGTTGTATTAACATAGTTGTAAAATTGAGTATGATATACTTTGGCACTGCATATTTGGTGTTGTTTTATACACATGTTAGTGATGCTAACACATGCTAGTATATACCTAACTAACAGATGTTAGGGTTCATATGACATACGTAGTATATGCCCAACTAACGTGTGTTAGGGTTCATATGACACATGTTAATTCAGTAAAACATATGTTTTAGAATTAACATAGTTGTAAAAATCGCGTTTAGTGTTGTTCATACACATGTTTGAGTATTATACACTTGGCACTTCAAATTGAGTACGATACACATGAATTTTGCAGATTTGGTATTTGTTTATACACATGTTAGTGATGCTAACACATGTATATACCTAACTAACAGGTGTTAGGGTTCATATGACATACGTAGTATATGCATAACTAACGTGTGTTAGGGTTCATATGACATACGTTATTTTCAGTAAAACATATGTTTTAGAGTACACTACACATGTTAGTGATGTCTCATTATATGTTTCGGAGAGCCCAACTAACACGTGTTATCTTTTTTTTGTAGGTGAAGAGATGTTTTGTGTTAAAGATGAAGATGGGTATCAAGAACGAAGCATAGCTAGATTTTTTTTATGTTGTTATAATAGTTTTTTATCATTCACAAATAATTATGTATGTATGAAAACTTTTTTGATACATTTTTAGTATTGAATGTAATGATCGTTTTTATCATTTATTAAATAAATACACAATTTATGTGATCTTTTATTATGTTCTTTTAGTATATGCCTGGTAACACATGTTAGCGATGTCTCACACGAGGTCAGAATTTTGCATCACAACACTAACGTATGTAATTTTTTTGTGCTGGAGAAAGTGCCATAAAGTAGGAGAGAGGTGACTTGACAAGTGTCAAATCAACCTTTTTAAACCTAGGATTCAGAAAATTAAATTGGCCCACTTGCTTTAGTAAGATTACCATATTGCCCTTTATCCAATTTTATATCATAGTGGCCCACTTGCTTTTGATTATTATATAGAAATTAATCATGGACCATTGATCAAACTTGATCAATGGCCACAATAGAGTTTCTAAGGTTTTTCATGAAGATGAGGTTTCCTATATATCCACCCCCTATATATATATATATATATATATATATATATATATATATATATATATATATATATATATAACATGTTCTTTTGTTATACGTAAAACACCTAGTTATATTTGAATAAAATGTTTATCATTTTTTTTTTCTATCATTCAAACTCATTGTGGATTTGTGGCCCTCAACTTTGTAGGGGGAGAAGCTTTTTCTTATAGATCGTACTTGATACAGCGTAAGTTCACGGTACCACGAAAGCTTAATCAATGGATTGATCGATTGTGTTTTATATACTCACATTAAGAAAAGATATCAGTAGCACATGTTAGGTTATTAAGATATATTTTAATGGTTTTTCTTTTAAATTAGCAACAATACAACACATGCTAGCTATCATTTTTTTCGTTCAATATTTAATCAACATAATTGAATATAAATTAATTTCTTGAATATAAATTTCAACTAGGATTAATATTATTAACCTTCATTATTATAACGATGGATCATATATCACCTCGTGTTTTTAAAACATTATTAAAACATCGTCTTTTTGTAACACTTCAGCAAATAAAATGATAACCAAATGTGCATTCTTTGTCTTTTCTTAACTATATATTGAATAAAAACAGATCAGAATTATTTTATCAACCTTTTAAACATTTATTTTTTCTCCATCTTGTTTTCTTGGTATGTTATGGAACAAACACATGATCTGTCAGTATACACAATCAAGAAACTTAACGCTTGGATGGCAATGGATCCAGTTTGTAACGGATTTAGGTAATCTCAACCTCAAATCCGATTAGGTATGCTTGTCCAAAACACTTCTCAAAATCTACCGAGTTAGTATTGGGTACTTACCCGTCGGCTATCAGGTATACCCGTGGGTTTCGGGTAAACCCGTTAATTTAAAAAAAAAAAATACTCATTAGGTATATCTGACAAAAAAACTTGTCAGATATCTATCGGGTAACTACTAACCAATTACATTTAACATTATCAATTAGATTTAGCCAAAAGACAAAGGGGTACATGCACCGACCGGGTTTGTCCCGATTACTAAGTGTTCTGTGCCTTATGTCCAAGGCTTGATACCAAACCACATCGAGCCGGGAGTCTCACTGGAAGCAGCCTCTCTATTCTTAGGGGTAGAAGTAAGGTTGTCTACATCTTACCCTCCTTAAACCCTACCTTAGATTTGCTATAGGTGAGATTAACTGAGTATGATGATGATTATCAACTAGATTTATAGCATTATCAAATATATATAAATAACTGCAACATATAAGTAAAATCATAGTTGTTAAAAGCCATCGCCTCTTGCGCCTAGGCCCATTTTTAAGGCAAGGCGATGCATTTGCGCCTTGAGTCGAGGAAATTACGCTTTAATTCTCTAGGTGATGGCTTAGGCGCAGATTTCAGCTGGATTCCCAAATTCCGAAGAGTTTCTAGCCAAATTTGTTAAATTAGGCTAGATTTAAGCCAGAATTCTATTTTTATCTAAGGAAAACTACTTCTATACGCTAATAGATCAATATTTTAGATCTTTTGATACTACCTAAATGAAAAATAGTATTATTTTAATATATTTTTACTTTATTTTCTTGTTCGCTTTTTTATCTCATGCCCTCGCTTTTTTGCGCCTCGCGCCTAGGCCTCAGGCGAGGCCTATGAGCCTTGAGTGCGCCTAGCGCCTTTGATAACTATGAGTAAAATACCTAAAGATAATAAAAAAATTAGTCAAATGCATAGATAATGAAAAATAGTATATGCATATATTATACATATATTTTTAAAAAGTAAAAGAATTTATATCTTTTTTTTTGACAAGCCAACACCAACCTTCATTTCATCATAAAAATTGTAACCATACAGTACAGTAGAGAGTGGCTACACAAAACACCAACAAAACACTACCAAATACTTTTACAATCTACAAATACAATTATCCACCTACCGATTCACGCGAAGTTGAGTTCCTCAAAAGCCCACCATTTCGCCATATCAATACCCGTGAGGTTCGATCTCTTTGACATCCACCAAAATGTGTTTTCTTTGATATCGTCCACCATTCTAGTCACCGGCAGTCCACCTGGTTTGGAATTTGGATTTTGACCCATCTGCATACATGCCACCAACACAGTTTCGCCCAAAAGCAATCTACCAGTACATGATCAATTGACTCGGCTTCGTCTTCGCATCTCTTACATAAATCTGACTCCAGAACCATACCCCTTAATTCCAACCGATCTGCAGTCGGAATACCACCTTGAATGGCCCTCCAAACGGAACAATTTACCTTCGGCACTGCCACTTTACTCCATTTGAACCCAGCATAATTATTTTGACCCGTGGCAGCTTCCGACAGGACCTTTCTTACTTGTTTCACCGCAAATTCACTCACTTTGTTGCATGTCTTCCAGAGCCAATCGTCTAAGCCCACCTGCAGCCGCTGACCGGACAAAATAGACTGCAGCCGACTCCAATCATCTAGCTCCGCAACTGTAGAAGGTTGTCTAACCCATTCCCAACCCCAATTAATTGTATTCCCGACCCGCGTGTAATTGTCAATCACCTTTGCTTTTTTTTCCTCCTGCACAAGGAAAACAAACTCGAGAACATATCTTTTAACATCCCACCCGAGACCCAATTATCCCCCCAAAATAAAGTCTTGCTCCCGTCCTTCAACGAACAAACGAGGTGCTGCTCTAACTGCAATCCTTTCTTCGAAAATTCTTTATCCAGCCTTGCAATAGTGTTCCACACCCCACCCGCACCCTTTATGTGTGGAAGAAATGATAACTCTCTTGCGCCCCCATGTATTGCATCGATCGTGTGTACCCAAAGTTGATCCGGTAATCCTTTGTATCTCCACCACAACTTTACCATCAAGCTCAAATTCATGTCTTCAAGGTTCCCCACCCCAAGCCCACCCACCCTTTTTGGTTTGACGATATTCTCCCAAGCCACCCACTGAATTTTACGTGTGTTTGAAGTACCACCCCAAAGAAACCGTCTTCGTATACCGTCAATAGTCTTCAAAACAGCTGATGGTGCCTTGAAAACTGAGAAATAGTATATCGGTAATGCACTCAACACCGCCTTCACAAGCACTAACCTACCAGCAAACGACAACGTTCTCGCTTTCCATGTAGATAACTTAGAGTTCACCCGGTTTCATACTTTATCTGTTAATAATGGGTATATTACAGAATCCAAAAACCCGCAAAAAACAAAAAATAATCTTAACTCGGTTTCATACTTGATTATCTGGATCCATTTCAAACATCCACCTCATTACTTACTTTTCTTTTTATTTAATTTATACCTCACTCACAAAAAAAAAAAAAAAAAAAAACAAACAAACAAACTTTTTTTTATTTAAGAGAGAATTACAAAGATTGTCATTTAGTTATTACAAAAATTGCACCTTCTATTCTTTACGTTAATTTTCACTCATTCTATCCTTTATTTTCTCAATTTGCAACACCCTCTGTCCTTTAGCCTAACTTAGTTAAAAAAGTTGGTTAATTTTATTTTCTAATTTTACACTTTTAGCCCTTATAGTTTCCCTAAGTCTTAACCCCGAATTAAACGACGAAACTAAGGCACGACATGAAACGAAATCATAGGGCTTTTAAACTACATCAAATTCCGATCAAAACCATAATTTTGAAGTAAAACGATTGATGAAAAACATATTTTGTTTTTATAAAAACTCATTTTATATATAAACATAAACATATATATAACCGAAGTTAAGCGAATTCACGTCAAACATAACCCAAAAAACATGAAACCTGACCGAAACATGTTAAAAACTTATATCGAATCCAACTGATTCGAACCGGATCGCAAAACGTGTTAAAAACCCGAACCGAACATGACCCGCGTTAACAAAAACGGATCTTACACCTTCAAATCGCACCCAAACTTGAATCTGGACCTACCCACGTGTTTAAAACTCTAAATCGCACCATACCTTCCTATATTAAATGTTAAAGGTTCCAGATCGCCATCCAATTGACCAATTCTTTAAAAAAAAAATTAAAAACCCACTTGCAAACCGTGTATCTATACCATAAATTGAAACCTAATATAACATCTTATGCCTTAGTCGACCGTTTCTGTGCAAAAATATACCATAAACACCCACCAAATCGTTCGTAATTTGAAGAACAAGATCAACCAGTCGCAATTTTAATTGTTCGCTTAGCCTCGAAAACGATCAGGTTAGTACGATTATTGTACATGGTTTTGATCGGAATTTGATGTTCTATAATAGCCCTATGATTTCGTTAATTGTCGTGGTCGAATTTGAGGTCAATCGAAATGGGTTCATTGGTTAGGGTTCGTTCAAAACTACAGGGGCTAAAAGTGTAAAGTTAAAAAATAAAGTTAACCAACTTTTTTAACTAAGTTAGGCTAAAGGACAGAAAGTTTATCAAATTGAGAAAATAAAGAACAAAATGGGTGAAAAATTAACGTAAAGGACAGAAGTTGCAATTTTTATAATAACGAAAGGACAATCTTAGTAATCCTCTCTTTATTTAATCACTAAAGTACATATAGAGACCCACCATATGTCCAATGGACCGGTCCAATGTATTGGACGGACTATCCAAGGTCCAACTCCTCCAGTGGCATATGCCTCTTGCTTGGTTCGTCCGTCCGTTTGTAATAAACCACTCCACACCATATGGTTGGAGATGCTCTAATTATATGAGTCAGAGACTAAGAGCTTATGAGAACATGCCTCCACTCATTGATTTGCAACAGACGTCTAAAGCTCTTCGTGAAATTATATGGCTGGAAAGAGGGTCCCAAAAGCATCAAACGGTTGATTAAAAAAATGGAATCGCCAATTCAAGGTAACTAACAATTTCTAAAAAGTTTTAAAAAATGATTGAACCACCAAAAGTTGATTAATAATCCTGGAATAACCAACTCCAAAGAGATGTTTCTTTTTCTTAAAATGTGTATATGTGTGATAGGCTGGTAAAACAAGTTGATTTAGAGGGCCGGTGTAATTAAATATCAAGAGAAGATACCTTAATTAGTTGTTGAAATTGCTTTTTAGTTTTTAACTAAATCTGCCGGTGTAATTAAATATCAAGAGAAGATACTTTTTAGTTGTTGTTGAAACCCTTAAATCATTCTTTTAATATGGAACGTACACAGAAAAGACATGAAGATCTTCTAAATAGTAGATTGCACATGTAAGTTCGACTTATTAAATAGTATAAAGTATTAATTGGTCACTAGTCCAAGTTTTGGTTTTATTCTCTATATGGATCGCAAACTACAACTTCTTCAAACTTTGGGTTCTATTTAATAACTAGTTTTTATCCCAGGAGCGTCCCGGGCTGAAATATCTAATATGACATAATAAAATATATTATTATTATTATTTTAAACAAATCTCTGCCATAAGTTATCATATTCAAATATAAAAAAAACGAATCTCTGCGGCGGGGTATAAATCTAGTGCCATTACAAATGAATTCGGAAGTTTGTAATCGATCATTCTAAAAAGAACTAACATTAAATAAGAAAAAAAAGTTAATTATTGAAATATCGAACGCATTAGTCTAAGGGTTATGTGATGCGTTAAAAAATTCATGAGTATATGATCGGGTATGTAGTTCGGGTATTTGGGTATGTTGTTTCGGGTAATCGGGTCGGGTATCACCTAATCCCAGACCCGACCCAAACCCACAATTTTTTATAAACTAATCCCAAACCCGACACAATACCTGTCAGATTACAAAAAATAGTCATTTTTTTCTCCGTTTTTCATATAGCACTATGGTACTCGTTGGAAAGATAATAAAACGCTCGTTAATTTGGTGTAATTTTTTTCTTTAAAAAATCTCGTATATAAAAGATATTAACGTTTAAAAGTTATGGGAGGAAACATGATAGAAAAAATAATAAAGTTTTAATATTTAGATTTAGTAGATTAGGTTAAAGATTATAATAGATTAGGTTAAATCATATTTATTCCTTTTTTTTTAATTGGTTTACACTTGCCACATCACATCCTATGTGGTATCTCTCAAATGAGAGATTGTATAAAAGTATGACATGTAGGATTAATCCCTTTGTAATATATATATATATATATATATATATATATATATATATACATAAATTTAACTTTGTTATTTTATTTATATTAAAGTCCCTTTTGAATTTATGTTTGGCCATTTTAACTACTTGAGTTTAAAGCTTAAACTTTTCCCTGACGTTGTGTTCTTGAGTTTACTAAATAAAAGAAAAGAAGAGAATGGATTATTAGGAGAGAAAAGAAAGGAAAATATATAATTTTATTTCGTGTTCTCGAGTTGAAAGGAAAAGAAAAGAAATTAAAGACTTTATGTGTTCCTGAGTTGGAAGGAAGAGAAAAAAAAACATATATTTTACAATTATACCCTTGTAAAATTTTATTATAGGTTAAATGAGAGGGTAATTTGGTAAATGATATACTTAAAAAAAATTACTTTCTCTTCCTTCCAATTTGGAAAAATTGTTATTTGGAAGAATTTACCTTCCTCTTCCCTCTACTTCTTTCCTTTAATGAAACTTTGGAATACAAAATTGTTACACTTTCTTTCCACTTCCTTTCCTTTCCTTCTATTATTAAACTCTGGAACATAGTGTGAATCTCAATGGTTTCTGAAGGGATAGGGAGCCTAATCCAGATTGAGGCGGCCTCCTTATCCCCCGCTTAACGTAACACCCGCGGAAGCATCTGCCTACCAACACTTAGGCGGAAAAAACTTGGGGTTACGACACATATTTATGTCAAGCACGCGCATCCACCGACGCGCGCGCTGGCCATATTGCAGACATTTCCAAGGTACAACGTATGGAAGATCAACAGTTAGTGATCTACCTGCAAGGATCACTGACACCATCAAGTGGATAAGGACACGTGCCTGTAGTTGCTCAACAACCACTATGGTTCAATAGTGACGTGACTGGTCCCATGCTTCAGCCATATTGTCATCACTGTTCTGGCCAAGCATGCTCACCTTTTACCAGAAGTCACATCAGACGCCGGTAGATAGGTCAACCATGCTGCTGCAGAACGACATACCGCCAAGGACCAGTCGCAGGCCGCCACGTGTCCATCGGTGCTCTCGCTACTGACATCATCTACAGTAGACGTCCTTTTCCCGCCTTTCTCAGAGGCCGGGCACAGTTGGGCCAAATCAAGGCCCAAAGACCACAAGACTCGTGATGGGCTTCTTCTCAAGCCCACGACCTTCATTATAAATAGAAGACTTCAACTCCCTTCAAGGAGAGGGATAATCAATCACTTGTATCTAGGGCTAGAATTACTCTTATACTTTGTACTTTCCAAAGTAATAATATTCTCGGCTCTTTACAGTGGACGTAGGTCGTACTCGACCGAACCACTTACATCTTTGTGTCTCATATTCACTTACTCACCACACACTCACTTATCTACACATTCGGGTAATCCAAACGGTTTGGGTAAAGGAACGTACGTACAGTAACATAAGTGCAACCCCTCGGAGGTTAGTAATAATCCCCGAGGAACTTATTGTTTCTTCATTGGCGCCATCCGTTCGGTTACAACATTTTCTTCTTTTAACCCACCCATGGCTGAGCCCAACCCTAACATAACTGTCATCAATCCGGCTGAGGACGTCGACGTCCAACCCACGGGAAACGACGGTACCCTGGCCACGGTCATAAAATAGTCAACCTCACGCATCCAGAAACTTGCTCGTGAAGTTGACGACGACGTAACAGACGAAAGTAATGGAGACGACTCAGACGAAGACCCAGACCAGTGGCCTTTGCGTCAGAGCACCAAAAGCGTCGCTCCTTACCAGCGGATGCTCGTGCGACAGGCGAAGAAGAAAGGCAGGACCCTCACCTATGGTTCCTCACCAAAAAAGGCCCACAAAAACAAAGAGACCTCCGGTGGTCGCGGTGGTCGCGGCGGGGAGCCCGGCGGAAACGCCGGAGCTCGGGGCCGCGCCAGAAACCGTGACGAGTCTGATGGATACGAGTCGTCAAGCACTGATTCCGACCGCAGAGGGAGGGACCGCACACGCCGCTCACATCGCAAAGATGTGGATGATGACTTGGTCAAACCCTTCCGCCCAAAATCATTTGCGGAAAAATCAAAGTTCGTCGCTCGCATAGCAACGGCGGCAATCCCAAGAACAGCCAAACTTCCCAGCAACGTCGGCATGTACGACGGCCTGCGTGACCCAGACGACCACATTCACAACTTCGAATGTGCGGGAAGTTCGGTCAACTGGCCGGTTCAGGTTTGGTGCCACCTCTTTGCCCAAACGCTGACCGGCGCAGCCAGAGTCTGGTTTGACAACCTCCTCGCAGGGAGCATCGCTGATTTTGATGATCTCACCGACAAGTTTGGTAATCATTTCTCACATCTACGAAAACACAAGAAAGACAAGGCACACATTCTTTTGTGTCGCCGATATGACCATGAGTCCATCGAGGACTTCATCGTTCGCTTCAACAAGGAGGCACTACAGATAGGCTGCGGGGAAGAACTCACCCGCGCTGCGTTCATCCACAACGTGCGCAGCCCGGAACTCATGAAGTGCCTCACAGGAAAAGACGGCATCCCGGAGTCCTGGGATGAAGTCATCCATTCCGCTAAAATATATGCCTCATCAGAAAAATCATTTAACCAAATGCATGGCTTTCAACAAAATCACCATAATAATAATAATAAGAACAAGGGGAAGTCAGTTTGGAACCGCATTTCGGGCTCAACACACGATGGGAAGTACTCTCCCGCGAATGATGCTCGCAACATCATCAGCGGCAAACAATCAAGAGAACAGCGGGGTCATTCCAAGAAAAACCAAGACTGGACCCCGTTGACCAAGACCCCGTCTCAAGTCTTAAAGACGGAACAAGTCACCCTCAAGGAGCCCAAAGCCCTCGGGAGAAGACGCAACGTCGACACATCGAAATTCTGCGAGTACCACAACGACTTCGGCCATCTCACAGACAATTGCTATAGTCTCAAGTTGGAAATTGAAACGGCCCTGAAGTCGGGACAACTGGGACACTTGGTCAAAAACGTTCACCGCGCGGCCAAGGCCCAAGCTAGCGACGATGCGTAAGCAGACGGATCACGGAAAAAGATCCGTGACCTGAACACGCATGCGGCAACCATCATCCCGCGCCATCAATGCAATATGACGAGGCCGGGAAGACAGCACCAGCAAGGGAAAAGAAACCGAGTGCCGACAAACAACACATGGAAGGAAGCGGAGGTCATCCTACCAAAAGTGCGCGGCTGGGCATCCTCCACCGCTCCTTTAGTCATCACCGCTGTCTTTGGCCATTATCGAACAAGGTACATGTTCATGGATGGCGGTAGCAGCACAGATATCATGTATGACCAATGTTTCCAGCAATTAGATGATGAGGACAAGGTCAAGCTCGTCCCCGTAAATGAGCCAATCTCAGGATTCATTCATGAAACAATCATGCCGCGGGGCATGATCTCTATGCCAGTAACATTGTCAGATGGCACACATGAACGCACGGAAATCTGCGACTTCATGGTTCTGCCAGCAAACTCCAACCATGACATCTTACTGGGTCGTGAGGGCATCGCACGCTTCAACGCCAACGCTTCCACGCCTCACGCAATGGTGGGATTCCCAACCAGAACAGGTGTGGCAATCATTCGGGGCAACAAAGAATGCCACTCGACCGAAGCCGCAAAACCGCCAAAGATGGTTAAAACGGATGCCCGCACAGAGCCGGAAAAATGGATCCTCAATCCTAAATTTCCGGAGCAAACGGTGGTCATAGGCCATGTAATCTCCGACTCCATCCGCAATCACTTGAAGCAGCTACTGATCCACAACATGGACGTCTTCGCCTGGCAACCAGCGGACATGGTCGGCGTTCCGCGAGAAATCGCGGAACCCAAGCTCAACGTATATCGGTCAGTAGAACCAGTCGTTCAGAAGAAGCGAAGCATGGGGCCGGAGAAAACAAAGGCCATGAACAAACAAGTCACCGAGCTGCTCAACGCGGGCATACTAAGGCCTATCCGATACCAATCGTGGCTTGGGAACCCGGTCATGGTCGCGAAATCCAATGCCAGCTGGCGCATGTGCGTCGACTACAAAGACATCAACAAGGCATGCCCAAAGGATTGCTATCCCCTACCGGAGATAGATCTGAAAGTAGACTCGTTGGCCCCTTATCGTTTCAAATGTTTTCTTGACGCGTACAAGGGGTATCACCAAATACAGATGGCAAAGGAAGACAAAGACAAAACCGCCTTCCGCACTGACATGGGCACGTTCTGTTACACCAAAATGCCATTCGGCCTAAAGAATGCGGGTGCGACGTACCAGCGCCTCATGGATACGGAATTCGTGGCCGAAATAGGCGTACGCTTAGAGGTATATGTGGATGGCCTAGTCATCAAGAGTAAAGAAGAAAGCGACATGCTGCGGGACATTCAACAAACCTTTAACCAACTGCGCAAAGTGTGCATGAAGTTAAACCCCAATAAATGTTCTTTTGGAATGGAGGAGGGCAAGTTCTTGGGCGTCATCGTCACCCGGGATGGATTCCGCGCCAACCCGGAGAAAGTACAAGCAATAGAGCGCATGCCCTCCCCCGCAGCAATCAAAGAGGTCCAAACATCGATGGGTCGCTTGGTAGCGCTCAACAAGTTCTTGTCCAACTAAGCTTCAAAATCGTTCCCGTTCGTGGACACGCTAAAGAACTGCTTAAAAAAGAGCAACTTCCGCTGGACAGCGGATGCAGAAGCCGCGTTCCAAGCAATGAAGCAATGCCTCATGAACCTACCAACCCTCACGGCCCCAACACCAAAAGAACCGCTCACACTTTACCTCTCCGTTACCGAGCGGGCGGTAGGCGCCGTACTTTTGGTAGACCGCAAGGGGGTACAAACGCCTATCTACTACATCAGCCGCACCTTGCTTGATGCGGAAACAAGATACCCCATTATGGAAAAATTGGTTTTAGCCCTGGTACACGTGTCCCGAAGACTGCGACGATACTTCCAGGGGCACCCAATCAACGTCCTCACTGATTACAAAATCAGCGACGTCTTGCGCAAACCGGAACTTTCGGGTCGACTAGCAAAATGGGCCATTGAGCTTGGAGAGCACACCATATATTACAAGCCCCGACCCGCGGTCAAAGGACAAGTCCTACCGGACTTCGCCACTGAAATACCAATGGACAAAGTTGAAGAATGCAAGGCAGAGCAATCCCCCGCACCAACACAAAACCCATCGCAGACATGGTCCCTCTTTACAGACGGGGCCTCCAACGATGATGGTTCAGGCGCAGGATTACGCCTCATCAGCCCGAACAAACATGAGTTCACATACGCCATCCGCCTTGACTTCAAAGGCACGAACAACGAGGCGGAGTACGAAGCGTTGCTGGCAGGCCTCCGCATTGCGGAAAAAATGGGGGCCAGGCACGTGGAGGCACACGTGGACTCATTACTTGTCGCTCGACAGATAAATGGGGTATACGACGCAAAGGATGAAACCATGGCATTATACTTGGAACAGGCCAAAAAACTCATGCATAAATTTGACTCCTGCACAGTAGAACACATCAGGCGCAGCGAGAATAAACCCGCAGATGCATTGAGTAAAATGGCCTCCACAGTTTTCGAACACATGGCTAAAGAAGTCCGCGTCGAGGTACGTAGTACCCCGTCCGTTCCGCTGAGACAGGTCAACGTCATCCAAACAGACAACACGTCCTGGATGACCCCAATTCATGCTTACCTATCCTCCGGAACCCTGCCTGACGATAAGTCAGAGGCCCGGAAGATACATCACAAGGGTTTACATTACCAGCTTACGGACGGCGTCCTATACCGCCGATCCTACCTGGGACCACTACTCCGCTGTGTATACTCTGCAGACGCACTGTTTCTCATTAAAGATATTCATGAAGGTACATGCGGATTACATCCAGGACCAAGGATGGTGGTCGCGAAAATTATGAATGCAGGATACTACTGGCCCGACATGCACACTGATGTCGTCAGAGAACTGCGCAAGTGCGACAGTTGCCAACGCCATGCGCCAAATACTTTGCGACCAAAGAACGAATTGGTACCAGTCACGGCGGCATGGCCTTTCCAAAAATGGGCAATTGATCTCGTAGGTCCATTCCCTGCGGCCCCGGGAAATGTCAAATTCCTCATCGTGGCCATCGATTACTTCACTAAATGGGTCAAGGCGAAGCCTCTGGCCAAAATCGATGGACCTCACGTAAAAAAATTCATCTGGGAGTTCATCATCTGCAGATTCGGCCTACCAATGCAACTCGTCAGCGACAATGGCACGCAGTTTGCGGACAACATGCTACAATCTTGATTAGCGCAAATGGGCGTCCAGCAAATATTCACATCCGTTGCGCACACACAAGGAAATGGCCAAGTAGAAAGAGCTAAAAGAAGCATTGTAGAAGGAATCAAGGCACGGCTGGGCACCAGGCGCACAGGATGGGTGGATGAACTGCCACACGTCCTGTGGGCCTACCGCACCCACATAAAAACAGGCAACGGGGAAACTCCGTTCAGCCTAACCTACGGGTCCGAGGCGGTAAGTCCAGCCGAGATGGGTTGCCCTTCCGCAAGGGTCCTACTGGCCGACCAATATAACAATGACGAAGAACTCCGCATCAACTTGGACTTGCTCGAGGAACGGCGGGACCTGGCTGCCATCAGAGAGGCCAAATACAAAACTTAATTAGAACGGTATTACAACAAACGCGTCAAAAGATGCACCTTCAAGATCGGGGACTACGTTTTCCGCAATAATGAAGCATCCAGCGCGGAAAAACCAGGGAAACTAGCACCAAAATGGGAAGGCCCATACAAAATTCAAGAAATTTTAGGCAAAGGGGCCTAAGCACTAGAAAGGCTAGACGGTACGCCCGTCCCCCGATCTTGGAATGCGGCGCAGTTGCGCTTATGTTATTTGTAACCCTGTCATTACGCCCGGCTACACATGTCGCGGCAATCATTAATAAAAGAATGTTTCTACTATTACTTGTAGCTCTACTTGTTTTTCCGCGCCCAGGTCTTCAAGACAACGCTACAGGCTACACCGGACTAACGCAGCTTCGTGCTACGGCTAGGATGTCTAAACACCTAACTCGCGCTGCAGTCTTCAAGGCATAACCCACTTGTCGGATAGTAACATTCGCGTCAAAGGACCATGCTAAAACTCAATCTCCTAAACCCGCTTTCAGCGCATGTCAGACTTTGAGAGTAACATGGCGCCCTGCGGCGCGAATATTCGTCTTCAAGACAAGGCCTATATGGTAAGCATGTCGGACTAAAGGCACAAGTTGCGTCGAGTATTGGTCTTCAAGGCGAAAGCAAGTACTTAAAACGCCGGACCACTTACTAAACGCACGCTCTAACCCCTACTTACACACTAGGTGACGACTTGGTTAAATAAGTACAACAGGAGTTAACGCGAGACAACACAAGCCATTAGGAACTAAAATATTTCATTAACTATGGGGATTAAAAACCCAACAAAAATTTACAGGGAAAGTAAGAACAATCTAACTATTCCGAGCCGCTGAAATCCACCAGCTGCTCGTCGGTCTTCGGCGCCTCCTCATCATCAGCCCGCGCCCCGGAAAACCCTTCCTCAGCGGTCCTCTGCCTCTCTCCTTCGAGCCGCAACCGCTCAGCCTCCGCAGCCTGTTCCTTAGCCTTCTCACCCAGCTCATCCGATTTCTCAATGAAGTACCGGAAGGCAGCGGCAGGGTCGATGTGGTGATTGCAGTCCGCCACAACCTGAAGAACGGGGAACTCAAGTTTGTCAAATTTCGCAAGTTCCGCCAAGTATTCGTCCTTCGGGGGCTTCCCATAGTGCTCCGCATCGATAATGCGCCCGTTGTTCTGAGCATGAAGGAAGCCATCCTCGAACTCCTCGCTATACCCATAAGCATGGGCGGAGGCGGCTATACTGGCCACTTGATCACCTAGCTTAGGCTCTTGCCAGAAGCGCTTGAAGAGCTGCAACAAAGAAACACAATAAATAACAAGTATACAATCAAGATAAGGGATAGAGTAACGGAGAAAACAACTCACCCCGTCAATTCCACTGGTCATCAACCAGCGGAGAGATTCGCGCATCTTCTCCTGCTCTACCACCGAGCCATCCAGCAGAGCCTTGGCCGCATCAGCCTCTGCAACAGCAGCCTCGCGATCCTTTATAGCCGCATCCCTCTCCTGTTGGAGAGTTTCCATCGCCTCCAGCATTGTGAACCGCTCTTCTTCAAGAGCGGTAAGGCGGCAATTGGCCGTATCCAGATCCGCGGTCTTCGATTCCAGCTGCTTCCGCATGTCAATGAACTTGACGGTGCGCTCAGTAAGAGCCTTGCACTTCTTTTCAAGTTCAGTGACATCAGCTTTGTTTTCCTCCTTCAGCTGCTGGATGCGCTCCTTAAGCAACCGCCTCTCTTCGTTGCTCCGATCGCAGGCCTTGGTCCACCGCTTTTTGTCCGCCGCCGACTCGGACAAAACTTTTCTTGCATCATTTTCAGCACGATGAGCTCGACGGCAATACTCCTCGAGACGAGACTGCATGGCCGCCTCTCTTTCAGCAAGGGCGGCCTTCTCAATCTTCAAGCGGGCGAGTTCCCGCTGCATGGCGGCATCCCGCCGCCGGAGGGAGTCCATCATAGCCAACTGACTCGCCTGACTGATGCACATATTTGTGATCAAGTCAGGGCGACTCAGACTATCCTGGTACTCCTGTTCATAGGGGGCACCGCCCCGCTGACAAACTCCTCCGCGGCCAGGGGGTTAGAAAATAAAGTATTCTCCCTGAATGCCTAGAGAGGGCGCCAAATGGCGTCACCCCCGACCCAACTGGAGCCATCATATTCTCCAGCGGGCTCCCGACCCCCCGCGCCGAGCGGCGCACTACCCGCCTGGCGGTCAACCCTACTAACCCCAGCGCCCCCTGCCGAGGGTGTCACACAAGAACTTAAAACTTCATCGGCCTTCCGCTTGGCCTCAGTTTCTCTATCCGAAGACAGCCTTCGCTGCCCCAAGGCGTCAGCCTGCCTAGCGGCATCGGCGGCAGCCGCTTCCTTCGCCGCCTCGGCCTTTCTGGCAGCTTCCTCAGCAGCTGCCTTCTCCGCCGCCTCAGCTTTCGCAGCTTCAGCGGCTCTTGCTCTCAAAAGGGCCTCAGCCTTAGCGGCTTCATCGGCCCAGGTCTTCAACGCAACCTCCACCTCCATACGAAGGCGCTCATCCCCTCTCTTCTTTTTTGCCTCCGCTATCTCCTCAACAGTTGGGATAGGCGGAGGAGAAAGGCTGGTCACCTTGGCCGCTGCGCCTGCAAAATAAGCAGTTAGGCACAAGCAGAAGAAAATGATAAGCTCAAAAACAAGACACACTTACCAGGAATCTTCTTCACCATCTTTTGAAGAAGCGGCTGACGCGCAGGTGGAGCGCCTATGTCAAAAGAAAACACAGGGGTATCAGGCCCCTGTGGTTGTGCAGCTTGAGCAGGGGACTTGCCCTTGTCCCCCGCAACTCCAACTCCTGTGGAGGCCCCGGCAGCTGCACTCGTCCCACCATCTCCGCTGGCACCCGCCTAGCGCCGACCCCTCTTTTGAGTCTTCAATTTAAACTCATCAGCGTCGCCCTCGTCATCAGAAGCGGGCCTATCCTTCCGCTTGTGCCGGTTCTTCACGTACTCTCCGCCTGTATCCGATGACCCTGTGTCAGAAACAGCGGTCACTGGCTCAACTGCATAGCAGTGCCTACGCGGGGCATGCTTCATGTGCCCTTGAGAATGTCGCACCAAGGGCGACACCTCACTTAGAAATGCGGAACAGGGATAAGAGGACTTACGAGTGGCATAATGGTGGGCGGGCGGATTATCCAAGTTAGGATAATAGAATCAACCAACAAACTCTTCAAAAAAGGAAACTTGCCCCTCAGGGATCCGCCTCCACTTCAGCTTCAGAGTCCCGCGGGACTCAAAGAAATCAAATTTGAACACACCTGCGCATCCCATAAACAAGCTAGCAAGAACTGAAGTTACCAAAGAAATTAAAAGCGCTAGGTCATACCTTCTTGGGGGATGTACGGCTCTTTCCCCTCACGGATGCCGGTGCGGCTGTTCCCCAGTAGGTTGAAGGTACCCTCGAACAGACCCTTCAACTCCAGCTTGGTCTTGTGAGTTGTAAGGGCGATGAACCAAGCTTCATCTTTATAACCCCGCATCACCTCGCGGTCAGGCACCCGCTCCCTGGACGTCACCACTTTCCAGGGCATCGCCACCGGAATAACGCCCTTCTTCAGGTAGAAGAACTTGTCTTTCCACCCATGAAGCGATTTCGGAACCTCGCTAACTATAGCGGGCACCTTCGGCCGCGGCTTGAACGTAAACCATGACTCATCACGAGCCATGAAGTAAAATACATTGAACCGATCAATGGTCGGTTCAATATCCAACGCCCGGTACTGGTTCTCAAAGTGCCCCAACCGGAGCATCCCAAACCCGCTCACTTGGGACACTGCCACCCCATATTCTATCAGGGTATCCAATTGGAAGCGGGTGCAAGGCAAACGAAACCCACACTTAGAAAGGTGGGCCTCATAGAAAGCAAGTTTGCCCTCCGGAGCGGTCAGGATGGTCTTCCCCGGAGCAGGCAACTCCGGCTCCCACTCTGAAAGAATGCCATGATCGGCACAGAAGACAGTGAAAGCGGTGGTCGTCCATTTGCAGGGGGTGTTGGTGGCCAACTTCCTCTCTTTCACCTTGATCTCCGGAACGTCAGGCTCTATCTCCTGACTACTAGCCTCCGACTCATCACGGTGAGCCTCACCGGTGGGAGAGAGATGGGTGGAATGGTCAGACATTGAGATAGGAGTCAACAGCAAGGAAGAAAAAAGAAGATGACCGGGTGAAGTTTCAAGGAAATCTTCAGTCGTCACCGGAATTATCGCCGGGAAACTTGAAAATTGCTCGGAAACTCCAAGAAAAAGGAAGGAAACGGTGAAGATTGATCGGAAAGATAAAATGGTGTGGAGAGAAATTTGAAAAAGTAACCGTATCACAAAGCCTCCACACATATATATACCCATTGCATTTATGGCAATAGGCCCCACCACGAACAGACAAACCGTCGTGCCTTTTCATCTGGAAAGAGGAGATGATGATACGTGGCGTTAGCATCATCGGACGGCTCACAGCGGCGCATGGGCAACGGCTATAGCTGGCAACCGTTCACTTGCTGGACACGTGTCAGCGAACCTCACCATCTCACACCAACAAACGCGTGCCTCCCCACGCGTCTGACATAACCCACGTGGGACAGGACACGTGGCATCACCCTGATCACTTGTCCAACAAGCAGATGCACGTGGCCACCACTCGCCTGAGACCGGACGAAAAAACCTCCTGCAGAAATACCAGACGACATAAAGCAGACAACGTGTCAGACAGCTGTCTGACACGTCTGCCAAACTTCCACATAAAGCTATCCACATTCGAATTCCAGGCGGATTAAATTCAAATGATTGACAAAGTAAATGCATAACTCAACATTTACTCCAAGCATACAGCCGCATTAAAAACAGCGCACAGGTGATACACGCCACGACACGGAACCCTGACGTAAACGCGGACAAAGACGCTTCCCGCCTAGCCTCTTCAGACAACTCGCAGAGCGTCGGACTCTGCAGTTTCGCGACGTAAATACGGACAGACGTTCCCCGCCCACTTCTTCAGAAAACACGTGGAACGATGGAGTGCGCGAATTTTTAACAAGACACAGAGACGCCATCAGGCTAATAAACGGAAAGCAAACACGAGTGGAAGAGCCATCATCCGCGACCCACTTTTAATTCAGTCTAGCGCTCCACCCATTCTTAAATCAAGAACCGGAGAAGCCCTAGACTAAGGGGACTTGAAGGGATAGGGAGCCTAATCCAGATTGAGGCGGCCTCCTTATCCCTGGCTAAACGTAACACCCGCGGAAGCATCTGCCTACCAACACATAGGCGGAAGAAACTTGGGGTTACGACACATATTTATGTCAAGCACGCGCATCCACCGACGCGCGCGCTGGCCATATCGCAGACATTCCCAAGGTACAACGTACGGAAGATCAAGAGTCAGTGATCTACCTGCAAGGATCACTGACACCATCAAGTGGATAAGGACACGTGCCTTTAGTTGCTCAACAACCACTATGGTTCAACAGTGATGTGACTGGTCCCATGCTTCAGCCATACTGTCATCACTGTTCTGGCCAGGCATGCTCACCTTTTACCAGAAGTCACATCAGACGCTGGTAGATAGGTCAACCATGCTGCTGCAGAACGACATACCGCTAGGGCTGTAAATAAACCAAACGTTCGGTGAACAGTTCGTAAACCGTTCGGCGGAAAGTTCGTTTGTGTCCGTTTGTTTAATAAATGAAAAAACACGAACAAAAAATTTCGTTTGATTAAGTAAACAAACAAACACGAACAAATGTCTCGTTCGTTCGATTGCGTTCGTGAACGTTCGACAATGTGTTTGTTTACGTTCGTTTATTTATATCCGTTCGTGTATGTTTGTTTATGTTTGATCACTAGTTAAAACTTAGGATAATTACGAACTTTTGAATTAGGAATATCATGTATTCATGCCTATGCCTAAGTAATTTTAGATAATTATCTCTAAGTTAGTACAATTTGACTTATCAACATCGTTTAGTAGATGTACTTTGTCTAACGGTTAATATTAACAATGTTTTTTTAGTTAGTTGCATATTAAATGTTTGTTTGTGTTCAAGACTCGTGTTCACGAACAGTTCGCAAACAACTGAATTTCTTAACAAACAAACACAAACATAGAATTATGTTCGTTAGTGTGTTCGTGAACGGTTCGTTTGTTCAAGACACTTTAACAAACAAACACGAACAAAGCCTTGTTCGTGTTCGTTTGGTTTGTTTACAGCCGCGGCCTCCTTATCCCCCGCTTAACGAAACACCCGCGGAAGCATCTGCCTACCAACACTTAGGCGGAAGAAACTTGGGGTTACGACACATATTTATGTAAAGCACGTGCATCCACCGACGCGCGCGCTGGCCATATCGCAGACATTCCCAAGGTACAACGTACGGAAGATCAAGAGTAAGTGATCTACCTGCAAAGATCACTGACACCATCAAGTGGATAAGGACACGTGCCTGTAGTTGCTCAACAACCACTATGGTTCAACAGTGACGTGACTGGTCCCATGCTTCAGCCATACTGTCATCACTGTTCTGGCCAGGCATGCTCACCTTTTACCAGAAGTCATATCAGACGCCGGTAGATAGGTCAACCATGCTGCTGCAGAATGACATACCGCCAAGGACCAGTCGCAGGCCGCCACGTGTCCATCGGTGCTCTCGCTGCTGACGTCATCTACAGTAGACGTCCTTTTCCCGCCTTTCTCAGAGGCCGGGCACAGTTGGGCCAAATCAAGGCCCAAAGACCACAAGACTCGTGATGGGCCTCTTCTCAAGCCCACGACCTTCATTATAAATAGAAGACTTCAACTCCCTTCAAGGAGAGGGATAATCAATCACTTGTATCTAGGGCTAGAATTACTCTTATACTTTGTACTCTCCAAAGTAATAATATTCTCGGCTCTTTACAGTGGACGTAGGTCGTACTCGACCGAACCACTTACATCTTTGTGTCTCATATTCACTTACTCACCACACACTCACTTATCTACACATTCGGGTAATCCAAACGGTTTGGGTAAAGGAACGTACGTACAGTAACATAAGTGCAACCCCTCGGAGGTTAGTAATAATCCCCGAGGAACTTATTGTTTCTTCAGTTTCTAATCTTGATTTCTTTTCCCCAATTTTATCTATTTTTCTGTGTTTTCTTTTCTTTTCTTTATTTCCCTTTTATTCTTTCAATCAATTTTTTTTTTTGAGAAAATGGATTCAATTATTCCAAACTATTGGTGGATATCACTCCAAACTTTTCATTAAACCAATAGCACTCCCAACTTTCAACTTAGTTTGTTCCATCACCCCCAAACTAACGGAGGTCTAACCTGATTAGTCTTGGTGGCCAAAATATAAAAACCAAAACTTTTATGTGGCCAAAATATAAAAACCAAAACTTAAGGGCCATTTTTTAAAACTTTTTATTTTAAATACCAACCCCCCCCCCCCCCCCTTTCTCTTTGTCTCCTTCTTTCTCTAAACTTTTTATTAACCCATCGGAACCCTAGTACCGCCACCGTCGCCTGTACAATCGATTGTCACCCCTTTCCCTTTTCCTCTGATTCTTCCTTTCTCCTCTGCATCTCTCTCTCTCTCTCTCTCTCTCTCTCTCATGATTCTCTTTTTCTAGATCTTGATTTGGTCTTCTGCTTGACGTCTTGCGTCGTTGTCTGGCATTAGGAATTGGATTAGCAGAAACTTTAATGATTGAGGGTTAATAATAATCAAAGAGGAGGGTGGAATTATGTGTTACTGATGGATGGCCATGGGCCTCGTCTGCTGACTTGGGTTCCTGGACTTCTCGATTAACCAAGCTTGTTCATTGGTAGGGAATTTTAGTTTAATTTGATGTTGACATGGAAACTAATATTTTATAAGCTTGAAGAGGAAGAGGCTGGTTCATCATCAAGAAGGTTTCGAAATTTGTTTTTCTATTTTATCAGAAGAGTTTTAGTGTTTAAAAAAAACTATGATAAATATAATAACGTTTATCATGTTGTAATAATAATAATAACCTGTTATGTGTTTGCCCCAAACTTCATTTGGATGGTGATGAAGTTTTGATGGTGGTGGTGGTGGTGGTGAAGATGGAGATGGAGTTTTGTGAAGGTGGTGCTGTTTTGAAGGGGTGGGTCTGTCACTAGGGGTGTTTATCGATTTGGTTTTCGGTTTATTTGGTTTATTCGTTCGGTTTATTCGATTTTCAAAATAATATAATAAGATTGATCTCTTCTTCTCTCTATCTTAATCTTAAAAAAAATATATAATGGTAAATTAGCACCGAACAATTTGCATATCTCTATTATTTATACAAAAGTGATTTGGTACACAAAAGTGATTTGGTGCATAGTAGGGGTGTAGCCGAGCCGAGCCGAGTCGAGTTGAGCCTGAGCTTGACTAGGCTCGAGCTCAGCTCATCATGCTCTTTTGACGCTTGAGCTCGGTTCGGTTTGAGCCTATTATTTTGAGCTCGAGCTCGGCTCGAAAGTAAAACCTAAGAGCTCGGCACGAGCTCGTCTCAATAGCTTAAACAAGTAAAAGCTTGGCACGAGCTTGACTCACCAATATTATTAATTAAAATTGAACATGTTCAAAGGACAAAATCGCATACATAAAATATAATATAACATAACATTTGCTTAGGCTCATTTAGACTCGCGAGCCTAAACGAGCTTTGTATGTAAGGCTCAAGCTCGGACCCGATAACTAAACCAGTCATATTTCAAACTCAAACTTAGGCTCAGGCTCGTTAAAGCTCAGGTCGTTCGAGTTTTTTATCGAGCCGATCTAAGTAGATCTAAAGCCACTACGGGTCATTTACACGTACATAGTCAAGTTTATAACAATACATATATCGTTGCGTGGGACCACTCACCCAAGGTTATTAAGTCTGGAATCTCATTAAGAATGTACTCATGAGTCATGACAGAATCTTTTGTGCACATGGACCATGGTGTAGTTCAAGTTTATTGGGCCTGGCACCGAATCGAGCCTAGATTGACGACTTAAATGGAACTTAATGGGCTTCTCCACAACCTTCACATAGAGACCATAGTGTGAACTCACAACACATGTAAGCTTAGACACAAGTGTATTAGTTGTACAAAAGAAATATTAAGTGGGTTAATTATAAAAACCCAGAAATTATAAAACAATATTTTAAAATAAGATACGACTGAATTAAGTATAAGGATTATTAAATAGTTAGTAATGAACATTTAAAAAATATTATGTTCTTTACTATTGCTTTTTTTTTTTTTAATTAATGTAAATAAAATCATGAAATAGAATACACATGGGTGAAATAAGAAAATCACGAAAAAAATAATGTGGGTCAACCAAATACTTATTTTATTAATTTACTAGGTTATGTACCCGTGTGATACACGGGTTGAACAATTTAAATTATATATATTATATACAAAATAAAAAATATAACTAAGAAAAATTAGATTACATGTTATATTTAAAATACTAGGGCTGGCAAATCGTGTCCCTAACAGGTTAACAGGTCTCTGACGCGTGCGAACAGTCAAGTTCTAAACATGAACACGACTCGTTTAACTCATTTATATCTCATGTTTATAACACAGTTTTATGTTTTATGTACCAAAAAGGGGAAATGAAAGATTTTTGCCTCTTAATTCTAAGTATTAAAAAAAGTCAAAAAATCAAATAGTGTACTTTTCAGTCAAACAGGTCTTATCGTGTCTTAACAGGTTACCCATTGCCAGCCCTATAAAATACTATTTAAAACATTGGTGCCACTTACTTAGATATTGCATTTCTCTGTTGAAGTAACTTGAAACAACAAAGTCAATGAAAATTTCAAACAATGATTTTTCATATATAAAATGTATTTTATATATCAAGCTATTATAATACGAAATAGCCAAACATATTTAGTTTTAACTAATCAAATATTTAATTAATGTGGATTGATTTGTTTTATTTTACTTGTTCAGAACAATATAAGAAATATAGTTTTAAACTTAGAGTGAAAGACCACATATTAAAAAATAGGTTAATTAAAGTTCACGATTTAAATTTAAATTTAATAACATATAAATATGCTATCTTAAAAAAAATGAATATTTCAAATCATGTCTAGTAATATATTTCTAATTTTGTATTAAAATATAATCATATTAACTGATTTACAAAAAAGATAGTGTGTGTGTGTGTGTATATATATATAACTGAATTTTGATAATTAAATTAATATATATAGTTATAACTAATAAAAACTAAAAAACATATTAATATTAAATAAAGAAACAAATTAAAATAAATGTATTATTTTAAATAAGAAAATGAGAGGTTTTATGAGGGAGTTCTTAGTATTTCATGTGTTGTCTTTTATTAGTATAGAAGCAATAGATTAATGTTGATTGGTTTACTCTATTTATTTGTTTAGAACAATACGAAAGTCTAGCAAAAAAGCTTAACCAATTACATTGTGTATTAATTTGATTATTTGACTTTTGAACTCTTTTAAACATCTAAAATTAGTATGTACTTGCTGAGCATATTTAACATCAAAAACAATGACCAAAATAATAAAAAAAAACTTAATAATCATTTGTCAAACATCATAACAAACATAGTTTTAAACTTAGAATAAAATTTCAAAATTTTATAAATGGATTTATTTAAGGTACATGATTTAAATTTAAAGTTAATAACATATAAATATGTTATATAAAAAGAATCACTAATGTTTAAATAATTTTTAATTCGGTTAGTTAATAGATCTTTTTAAAGTATGTCTAATAATTTATTTCAAATTTTGTATTAAAACATAATTATAATAAATGCGAAAACATAATATAAATTATATTAATAACATAAATCATTAAATATGTTTTTTAATGATTTATGTTACAACTATGATTAGTAATGTATTTATATTATTATGATTTTGAAAATCAATTAATATAATTATATTTGAATTTATTATCTTAAATAGTAAAATTCAAGAATTCCTGAGGGAGTGACATGTGTCCCTCATGTGTTTTCTTTTATTAGGATAGGTAGATATTTAGAGTAAATTATCAAAACCGTCCCTATGGTTTGGCCAAATTTACCACTCCAGCCCAATCTTTTAAAAATTACTTAAACAGTCATTGACTTTTGAGAAAATAGGCTAAAATAGTCCAACGACTTAACCCAGTTAAATTTTTAACGTTAAGTTAGAGGCATTTTCGTCAACTCACGTATAAATTCATCTCCTTCCCCATTTTCTTCTTCTCTAATCAGACCTACCACCATCTTCACCTTTCACCACCACCACCACCACTACCCACCATTCTTCCATCTTCCCAGTTCTATTAACCCCACCCCACCCAAATCGCCTGAATGATGGATCTCATAAAACAAGAACTACTAAAAAAACGCCAATCCCTTTCAGGAGAAACCTGTTGTCACAACCCGCCTAAGGCGGAAACGCGAGGTGAGACGAACATGGTGATCACAAACATTGTTTACATGAGAAGTACTAAATCTCATTTATTTCATCAACACTTAAGTCACATAGTCGAATACAAGTTACAAATCCTAACAAGTGTTTCAAACAGCTATGCCAAAACCACAAAACAAGGCCTTCTTTATGCAGTCCTAAACTTGGCTCCTTAATGTCCTTACTTGGTTTCCTGAAAAACATGCTTACAAGAGTCAACTAAAAAGTTGGTGAGTCCGTAGGTTTTGTTGACTCGGCAAATCAGTTTTGTTGCTCAAAGAGTTTCGTTGTCTGTGTCCATGCAGAATATAGTTACCATGAGCACCATAACCAAACCACGACGTTCATGTGCACCTCGCCTCAATGCCTTATCACGGGACATTGTAAAGTAATGGATAATATGCATTCATATGTGTTAGCGCGACTAACAGTGAAAGGGGGTGTCACCCAAATAGTACTATTCATATAATCCACAGCTTATTGCTAAGCTAATGGTTATGATTGTCCGGGGAATTTTTGTTGACCTGTGATAATTGTTGGTCTAACTCATGTAACACATATTGTTGTCATGTACATATGTTGATCTGTAGCATGTTTCTCCCCCGAAGTTGTAAAATAGTAAAACAGTAAAAAGGGGCCACGAAACTCACCTGATGTCTCGTTATATGATATAGCAAAGCAGAAGTAACTACTGTTCCGACAAAGAGTGCCCTATAACGTCAAATACATCTTAAGTTGTGTGTACTTATTGTTTACCATACGAGTCGTTCACCCGACGTTTGTGGAACTTAGTTTCAGTGTATGTGGGCCACGTTCTTGGCACACGTGATGTTTTATAAACAAAACAAGTATTTTAACATACGTGCTTGAATGATGATCTAATTGTGTTAAATTAACAATGCGATTGTATATGTGTAAATATGTGAGTGATTGAAATCGTCTAGAAATAGATAAGAATATGCTTATGAAAATCATTAACTTATGTGACTAGGGCCGATTACTAGGTGTTTAGGGGTCGAGGGTCGGGTAACAAGAGGGCCGATAGTTTTTAAGGTAAAACTAGACGTAATAGTGAGTAGACAATGTACCTAGTTGGTGCAAGAATGTGATCGAATGCTTGGACCTTCGACTTTTAAGTGAGCTTCCTAATCTTGAGTTCTTGAAGCTTTAAAGGGAAGAGGTGTATGACTTGGGAGTGTGCGAGAGCAAGAGAAGAGAGGAAGAGAGTGTTTGTGAGAGGTTAGTTGTGAGGTGTTGGTGCAAGTGATTCAAGTGTCCAATGCCCCTCCTTTATATAGTGGCAATTATGGTACTCAAGTCTCCTTAGTAGTGTAATTATGGAGAGTACATTCTACTTTAGTGTAAGTCTTGTTATGATGAGTTGTCTACACCTTGTCTTTGGTCGAATGCATTCTCTTGTCCCTCCATAGGCTTCGGCCAATTAAGATTAGTCATGAAAGTGGTAGGATGTCATGTGTAGAGGTGTAAATTAAGCATGTGCATGGTCTAAAAGGGGTAAGATAGTGACATGTCCAAGTGATAGGTTTTGTAAGTTGATAGTGACATCTCAAGCTTCTTAGCCGATTGTTATTTTTGGGCTACTAGTGGTAGAGTTGGCTAGTGTATAAGGTGCTTGAGATCATTGTCTTGTTGCCTAATTTAGGAAAATACACATGTGCTTGTTTGTAGAAAGGGGGCGGCCGAAATGTATAAATGTTTAGGTGTTATAGACATGTGTTGAAAGTGATTGTTCCTTGGTTTGCATGTGTGGCCGTGAGTTATCTATAGCCCAAAGGGGAAATTCTAGTGTTCTAGGGATGTGTTGGGAAGGGTTGTCTTTGCTAGTTTTGTGTAAGATTTGGACACACATTATGAAAGGGACACATTATGAAAGGGACCAGTCATGGATCAAGGATTGTGCACTTGTGCTTAATGTCGTGGGTGTATATGAGACATGGATGGATTGTGTGCTTGTCTTCTAGTAGCCGATTTATAGGTTAGGAAAACAATGTGCAAGGTTGTCATACCTTGGATTTAGTTATTGATAGTGACTTATCATGGAAGGCTCAATTTTGGTGTAAATTAGTTGGTTTTGTCTCTAATGGCATGCATTAGAAGTTTGTCTTTTGTTTGTGTGCATGTGCATATATATAGGTGATGTAGCTTTCAATATGTGTGTGTGTATATAATCGCATGTATATGTATACATATATATAGTTTTGTCTTTTTCCTAGTTCAAGTGTGTATATATATGTGTAGGAATTGTCATTTTCACCATGTGTGAAATGTATAATATTAGACTAAATATTTATTCTGCACATGTGTATTTGCTAAAAAAAAATATAGTTTTAGTCTTATAAAATCCATATGCTTTTGTTGACTCTTATGATGGTCATGGTGTTCGGGTAGAGTTTATTTTCACACAACCGTTCAAATAATGAGGCGCACCGACACTCTTATTCTAAGCACATAGTCAAACAAACCAGTTAATTGTACGGACTTGACTAGTGGATTTGGCGGGTGTCACACCGGTGGCCGTAAAGTCTTCAAACGATCGGAAATCGAACAAAAACGAATCCAGAAGCTTCAAGAAGAAGAAAAACGAGATGCTGAAACCAAACGCCAACGTCAAACCCAATCCCAATCCAACCCAAAACCCATCCGACCCGAACTCACCAAACCCAAACTCCAAACCCATCTCAGACTTTTTAAGGGACCTAATTGCGGGAGAAGACTCGTGAGATGACAGCTCATAACGTGTGCTTCTAGGTGATAGGGGTGGAAGAGAATGTCGATTAGGATCAGATAAATTAGGGGAAAGGTGTCTGGGAGATCTGGTGATCAGGGGATTAGGAATACTGATGAATAAAGGGAAAGATTTTGGTTTTTGGTAGTTGGAAGATGGAAACATCAGGGATTTCTGTTTTGGTTTCACCGAACAAGTTTTCAGGACTACTCGAGCTTTCATAAATGATTTCTGCATCGTCTGAATGTGGATCCATTGGCGCTTTAGGTTTCACAGGTCAAATGGTGGTTTAGAGGTAGAAGAATGTGGGGAGGTGAGTCCCACTTATTAAATAAAAAATATTAAAAAATAAATCGGTAGGCAAAAAGTCATAAATACCACTCAACTTAACGAGATAATTTAACTAGGTTAGGGTCAGGGATGATTTTGGCAGCAAAACGTAAACTTAAAGGACTTAGATGTAAAAAGTTTTGATTTTGGACTGACGTGGCAAAAATGACCAAACCTCAGGGACAATTTTGGCTATTAACTCTAATTTCTGAAATTTAAACAAACTCATTTCAACAACCATCCAATTAAAAATATGTAATAACTTAACTAAAATATAAACTCTAAGAGCATTCATAGCTTGTCCACCAATTTATGTGAGGGGTTCCCTTAATTTATATGAGGTGGGTGTGAGCAGAAGAGAGAGAAAATATTTGGTGAAAGCATTGTTCACCCCTATATTTGAAAAGCTATTGTTTACCCATATATATATATTTTAATATTTTTGTAAGTAGTTGTGAGTGAGGAGAGAGAGAAAATATAATGATAACAGTATGAAAAAGTATTATTATTTTAATTAAAAGAGAGAAGAATTAGGGGTGAAGTATTGATTTTTAGTGGAATTTGATGAAGGAGATTTAATGGACAAACTGTGAATGCTCTAAATATACTAGAGTATTGAATGAACCAACACCGCAAAACTTATCTATATCTATATTACATTACTAGCAGGAGCCCGCGTGTTGCGACGGTGCTGCGCAGTGTTTGGATGTTACATTTGGTCAAATTTATGACTTTCGATCCGATTCGACCAGAAAAATCAAATTGAATTACATATAACTTGAATTTCTTTTATAAAAAGTATATATATATATATATATATAATTTTGTTTATTTAGCTTGATTCGAATTCAAAAGTAAATCAAATTCACCTATTACTTTTACCTGTTATATTATAGAGATTCAAACCAACTTATAACTGGATCAAATTTATCCTATATTATTGATTAAAAAAAGAACATTATGTTGTTACCCGAAAGCATGATGGGTAAAGTGCATTCTTGCTAGTTGTTTGTTAATCTCCACAGGCTAATTCCAAGATTTATATAAGACGTATAAAATATAGGAATTTAAAATTGTGAATGGTGTAACGTTATACAAACTAATTTTTTGTTTCTTGTTTTTGCCTTTATTTTAACCCTCAACTATTAATCAATAGAATATAATTGTTGTATTAATGACCATTAATTTCTTGTTTTTTTTTTTGTTTTTCCATTAATCAATAGAATTTAATTGTTTAATTAAATTTGTCTTATCATTTTAATGAAATTACAAATTTGCCCTTATGTATGAATATAAAATGACAACTTTACCCGTCCAACACCTACTATATAGTAGTATAGATATAGATATAGATATAGATAAAGAGCCAAAGATGCTAGGATAGTAATTTTATATGTTTTTTAAGATGACATATGAAAAGTTTCTTTGTTTTACACTTAAAATATTATAAAAATTATTCTAATACTATCCCTATTTACAAAACTAACCTTTAAATTTTTATCATAACCCCCTATTTATAATTTAACATTAAGTAGTAAAAGGTTTATTATGTATAATATGAGTTTAAGCAATTTAAAAGATTGTAAACACTTTTTAAAAATACTCATATTGTATGATTTTTTTTTCTTTTAGTTAGTTTTACACTAAAATACATTTTGGTTGACTTCTAACTGTTCAACCCCTTTGGTTTTACATTATATATCAAACTCACTCACCCGGCCTGTTAGAGACAAAGTATGACTATAACTATTTCTACATTTTAAACTTTAGTCTTTTACAATGTTTGCTTTAATTTAAAATTAGTGGGCTAATTAATATTTCTCCATAATTGTCAAGTTTGATGTGGTTATAAATAAAAATAATTTTAATCAATATTTCTAACTCTATGTGGGTGTGCTATTATCAACAAAACTGTATTATTTAATTTCAGTCTCAGTCTAACGTGAATAAAACAATAGAATTGGATACCGCATTGTAAATTGTTGTAGCAATGGCAACATACGGGTTTCTTACTAGTTATGTATGATAATCAACGGAAATATAACTTGTTATGTGTGATAACTATTTCTACATTTTAAACTTTAGTCTTTTACAATGTTTGCTTTAATTTGAAATTAGTGGGCTAATTAATATTTCTCAATAATTGTCAAGTTTGATGTGGTTGTAAATAAAAATAATTTTAATCAATATTTCTAACTCTATGGTGGGTGTGCTATTATCAACAAAACTGTATTATTTAATTTCAGTCTCAGTCTAACGTGGATAAAACAATAGAATTGGATACCGCATTGTAAATTGTTATCGCGATAGCAACATACAGGTTTCTTACTAGTTATGTATGATAATCAATGGAAATATAACTTGTTATGTGTGATAACTGATAAGGGGAGAATGGAACTAATTCTTTTACACAAAACTGTCATTTATTCATTCTCAAAAATATTAGTTTACTTGTAAATTATTTTTCACATTATAAATTTATAATCACTAGTTTAATATGTAAAATATGTTTTACATGTATCACATTTATTTTCAAGCATATAATCTTGATTTTATAGAACTAAAGTAAGTTTCACACCTCATGCGAGCCTTTTAAATATTCTCTCTTCAGGCACTAATAAATACCATATGTTCATTCTTTGTTTTCCACCCTCTCCTGTATGCATCATCCCTTCGGTTCTTTGTGTTCCACATTCTAGTTCCACAAATGGAGGTACCCTCTAAAACCCATAGTTATGCATTCGATCTTAATCTTAATAACCTATTAATTTGATCAAGATGTTAACATTTTCATATGAAAATGCACGCAGAACCCACAAGTTACGGAGATTAAGGTTCGAATAGACTGTAATGGGTGCGTTCAAAAGATCAAGAAGGCTCTACATGGCATTAAAGGTAAGTAACTTAGTTATACGTCTCTTCCTCAGTCATCTGTCATATCAGATTTCCACTCATATTTCAACAATATATCGATCTCTTTTATTGATGATCATGTGTTTTTGTTAATGTTTTTTAGGCATAGAGGATATCTATATCGACGTTCCTCAACAAAAATTGACTATAATAGGGTCCGCTGATCCTGAAAAAATTGTTAAGGCTATTAAGAAAACAAGGAAACTTGCAACCATTTGTTCAATAGCACAACCATCCCTGCCAACCGAACCACCCTTAGAAGGTAGCGCACCACCTTCGGACCCTTCAAACCCACCTCCAAATGAAACAATTCCAACACCTGAACCAACCGAACCACCCAAAGAACCAGAAAATCCACCTCTAGAACCAGAACCAGAACCAGAACCAGAACCAGAACCAGAACCAGCACCAGCACAAGCACCAACACCACAAATTTCTAGATCAAAAGAAGCGGAAAACACTCACGTTGTCCACCACTACCCACCTAACCATGGCCAAAGACACAACCATCAACACACATCGGTGGAACATTACTCGAGTCCAGTATACAAACACGAGCCATTGCAATCAGTCCATGTGAACCACAGCTATAACACATACAAGCCTACACCTTATGTCACTAATTACAAATACACCCGTTCACCTTCACAATATGCACATTACACCGAACAAGAACCACCACAACAACAAACACATTATAATACCAGACCCGAATCACCACCACACCAAACACATTATAGTACTAGACCAGAACCAACACAACATTACACACATTACAATAGACCCGAACCACCTCCACAACAAACACATTATACCATACCAGAACCACCACCACAACATTACACACATTACAGCAAACCAGAACCACCACCATTGCAACCCACACATTACCACAGACCCAATCCGCAATCACAGTACACACAACACAACAGGCTAGAACCGCCACAGCCGTACACGAACTACGGCCACGTAGAGCCACCACTGCACTATACAAACTACAACAGTGAGTATCACAGCAGTAGAAATGGGAATGGTAATATTACTTCAATATTCAGTGATGAAAATCCAAATGCGTGTACAATTGTCTAGAAGAAATGATGGAACTTTCGTGGAAAAAGTTAATGGGGAATAAAAAGTTGATTAACATGTGATAGACGATGATTATTATCATTAAGATGATGAGTTGAATATTGATGGGAAGAATATGATTCGTAGCTTGTAAGTGCAGGAAGAATCTATGCTACATTCTGTGGATTAATTTGGAGTTGATACAATTTATTTTATTATTGTGAATAAACATGTATACGTGTTTATGGCATTAAGGCAATTAATTAATTTAAGAGAGCCTGGCCAAATTCATATTGACAAGTGTATAAATGATTTAAAGGAAATTAAAGGTAAAAGAATTTTTTTTAGTCACGAGTCGCTAAATTTGTTCAGAGTTTTTATTTTTTCTAGTTTTGTCATTGTCAAACACGCATTCAAATTCCTAACGTTGTAAATAATACAAAAACTTTTAAATAAACCTCTAAAATAATTGAAGACTAAAATGTTGGGAATCATGGTATCGTTTTCGAAGCGGAAACGGTTTATATTTTCTTAATAAATCGATTATATACAATATATAATATAGGCCGATTTATATGTATAAACATATATTTAATTTTATTAATCCGATTAATAAAATATTCCCAATCAGGATCTCAGTTAAACGCGTATAAACAAATAAAATAACAAACAACCATAGAGGGTTTAGTAATCAACCTTTGACAACTACACCGGAATCGTAACACGCGGGTTACAACGAATCCTCGCTAGTAGGAAGTTCACCACCAAGCACGAGCTAACCGGGAGCAACCGTATACAAGAGGAAGGCGACGGTGGAGTGGTGGTTTGGCCGGAATAAGGCAACAAGGGCGGCGGCCCTTTTCCTTTGGGTGGCGGCCAATAACTTGGAGAGGAAGGGAGTTGTTTTGTTGAAAAGGATGCCTCTAGGGTTTACACCTTAACCCTCCTTTTATAAAACAATAACTTACACTAAGCCCCCTTGCATATTACTATAATATTCCTTAATATTAATCCAATTAATATTAAGTCCCTCAAGTCCTAAACTATTATTATTTCACAAATAATAATCCACCTACTCATGAACTTATCTGATTCGTGTACCAACGTGTAACTCTTCGAATCGTACCGGGTCGGGTTACATTAACCACGACTTTTAATTACATCGGACATATTATATATATCCAACAATCTCCCACTTGGACGATTTTAATTAAATGAGTCAATGTGTGCAGAGTTGGACGCCTAGCTGCATCGCACTGCACCCAACACAGTATGACACTTTACAGTCGTCAACTAGTTCTTTGAGTTCAAGTAACGCTTTACTTAACCAAATACTATAGCCCTGATAATTCTATCAATAAGTCCCTTCTGTATAGACATCCGTTGATCATAAGACATGGATCATTCATTCTTATATAGTGATCAACCATTCTCTATTCTCGTCTCTAATTCAAACTGGTCTAACGAACTACCTTAGTCCGAGCGTGGCCACGCGTTTATACCAGTTTGAGTTTACGAGGGCGCCAGAATGTCTAGACTTCTAATCCTATAGAAGTACAGAATTCTATCAGCGTCATACAACTCCCACTTAATCTTGGATTTCTCCCAACGATACCCTTATTGATACCCATGTTTCAGGATAGTGTTAGATAACATCAAAGATAGCCCTTGATCAATGTAGTTTAATATGTGCCTTAGGAAAAAGGACAGAGTGAACATATCAATATCAAAACATCTCATGACACTGATCCATGGAGATCGTTTTGAAGCGAGTTACATCCAATATCATTCCCTAATGATATCTGTGAATTATGATCCTCAAACCCTTGAGCTATTCATCTCATGAATACAACCATCTCAATTCACAATAGTCTTACATTCAAATTCATTCCCATGTAATTTGATCGACTACGGACATTTAGAATACTCTTATTCAAGGATTTAAACATACAAATAATGAACACAATTACAAAATATTTAAATTTGCGTTTAACCCATTAAATCAAATAAATATTCCATGTAACTGTTATAGTTCAAAATAAAACACCAATACTAATTACAGATCATGTCCATTGTCTAACAACTCTAAGCCCTATATTTCCAGCATGCTCCTCATGTCTAGCTTGAGGTAAAGGCTTAGTAAAGGGGTCAGCCAGATTTATATGTGTATGAACTTTGTTCATCACGACGTCTCCACGCTCTACTATTTCTCTAATATAGTGGAACTTTCTGAGTATATGCCTTGCGGTCTGATGTGACCTTATTTCCTTTGTAAGAGCAATGGCACCAGTGTTGTCACACAATATCTCGATTGGTTTCTTTATGCTACGCACAACATCGAGATCAGTAATGAACTTCTTCATCCAGGCAGCCTTCTTTGCAGCATCCGATGCAGCAATGTATTCTGATTCACAGGTGGATTGAGCAACCACACTTTGCTTAGAGCTCTTCCATGTAATAGACCCACCATTCAGAATGAAAACGTATCCTGTTTGTGATCTTGAGTCATCACGATCAGTCTGGAAGCTTGCATTAGTATAACACTTAACTGACAGCTCCTCCTCCAGTCCTCCATATATTAAGAACATGTCCTTAGTCCTTCTCAGGTACTTAAGAATGTTCTTCACTGCAGCGCAGTGACTCTCTCCTGGATTCTGTTGATATCTACTCGTCATGCTAAGAGCATACGAGACATCAGGTCTAGTACATAACATGGCATACATGATGGAACCAATCGCCGAAGCATATGGAACACCTTCCATTTTCTTCTTTTCCTCTTCAGTATTTGCACACTGCTTGTTATTAAGAATGGTTCCATGTGCCATGGGCAAGAGACCCCCTTTTTGAGTCTTGCATTGAGAAGCGTCGTAAGACCTTATCAATATATGTACCTTGACTCAAACCCAATAACCGCTTTGATCTATCTCTATAAATCTTTATTCCCAGAATATAAGCGGATTCACCAAGATCTTTCATTGCGAAACATTTACCCAACCAGGTCGTAACATCTTTAAGCATAGGGATATTGTTTCCAATGATTAGTATGTCATCTACATACAGTATAAGAAAAGTGATATAGCTCCCACTAGATTTCTTGTAAACACACGGTTCATCTTCGTTCTTGATAAAACCAAACTCTTTGATTTTCTGATCAAAATGGAGATTCCAGCTGCGAGATGCTTGCTTTAATCCATAGATGGATTTATTCAGCTTGCACACCTTATTAGGATTCTTTGGATCGACAAAACCTTCAGGTTGAACCATATAGACATCTTCCAGTAAGTGTCCATTAAGGAACGCGGTTTTGACATCCATCTGCCATATCTCATAGTCATAATATGCAGCAATGGCAAGTAGAATTCTAATAGACTTAAACATGGCTATTAGCGAGAAAGTTTCCTCATAATCAATTCCTTGAGTCTGAGTAAAACCTTTTGCTACAAGCCTTGCTTTGTAGGTTTGCACATTCCCATCCATGTCAGTCTTCTTCTTGAAGATCCATTTGTTTCCCACAGTCCGACATTCGGCAGGAAGATCAACCAAATCCCAGACTTGGTTATCATACATGGATTGCATCTCTGCATTCATGGCTTCTTGCCATTTCTTGGATTCTGAATCCAAGATTGCAGCTTTGTAAGTAGTAGGCTCAGCTTCATCAATCATGAAGATATCGTCATACCTTACCGGTGCACGACGATCCCTAATACTTTTCCGAACACTTGGTGTTTCTGTTGTTTCTTGAGTCCTCTCAGGCTCAACTTCAACAACTGGATTAGTTACATCTGGTTCTGTCTAAACAGCTGGTTCAATCACTTGTGCTTCTTGAATTTCTTCAAGATCCACATGGTTATCTCCAATCCCTCGCGCCAGAAGCTCTTCCTCTAAGAAAGTGCCTCTGCGTTTGGTGAAAATCTTATTTTCAGTGGGGTGGTAGAATAGGTAACCGATCTTCTTACCGTATCCAACGAAAACCACTTTTTCGCCTCTGGGATCTAGTTTATCCGAAGATTCTAGAGTGACATAAGCCTTACATCCCCAGACTTTAAGGTAGGATACATGAGGTTTCTTTCCATGTCATATCTCATAAGGCGTTTTATCAACCTTTTTCGTTGGAGCTATATTCACAAGTCTTGCGGCAGTTTCCAAAGCATAACTCCAAAAGGATTTTGGAAGGTTTGTTCGACACATCATTGATCGAATCATATCTAATAGAGTTCGATTTCTCCGCTCAGACACACCATTATGTTGCGGTGTTCCAGGTGGAGTGAGTTGTGAAACTAATCCACAATCCTTTAGATGGTCGATGAATTCCTGACTAAGATATTCACCGCCTCGATCTGATCGAAGCATTTTAATAGTTCTATTTAGCTGATTTTCTACTTCGTTTTGGTACTCCTTGAACTTTTCAAGAGTTTCATGTTTATGCTTCATAAGATAAACATAACCATATCTACTAAAGTCATCAGTAAATGTAACAAAGTATCTTTCTCCATGTCTTGACATTGTTCTGAATGGACCACATACATCTGTATGTACAAGTCCTAACAGATCATTGGCTCTTTCTCCAACATTTGAAAAAGGTGCTTTTGTTAACTTTCCACTTAAGCATGATTCGCATTTTCCAAACGACTCCGAACCCTTGGAATCCAGGATTCCTGCGGTTTTGAGTTGTTTAACACGATTCTCACTTATGTGACCAAGTCTACAATGCCACATATACGTATCATTAAAGTCCAACTTATTACGTTTATGGGAGATATTGCATAATATGTTATCGTTTTGGATTTCTATCTCATAGATCCCATTGTTGGGTTTTGCATCAAAGTAAAATACATCGTTAAAATAAGCATAAATAAATTCACCATTAAAACGATAATCAAAACCTTGTCTACGCAAAGCATGAAATGAAACAATATTTCTAGTCACACTAGGAATGTAATAAACATTGTTCAAAACAAGTTCTAAACCAAAAGGAAGTAAAAGAACATATTCTCCTATTGCCTTCACTGCAACTCTTTGTCCATTGCCAACATGGACCTCCAAGTCACCTTGTTTCAGCTTTCTAATCTTTCTTAGTCCTTGCAAAACATTACAAATGTGGAAACCACATCCTGTGTCAAACACCCATGTTTTGCTAGAAAAAACAAAGATTTCAATAACATATATACCTGAGGACTCTCCTCCAGAAGCCTTGGCTTGCTTCAGTTCAGCTAAATACTTAGCACAGTTCCTTTTCCAGTGCCCAGTTTCATCACAATGAAAACATTTGGCATCTTTCAAAGGTTTCTTGTTGGCAACAGTTTTGCCCTTTCCCTTCCCTTTGCCTTGATAGCCCCTCTTCTTGGTTTTAGGTTTCTTAATCTGACCCTCCCTGATCATTAGCACTGGTGCAGTTTTGCCAGGTATGTTTACCTCAGCAGTTTTGAGCATCTGATGCAGTTCTGCAAGTGTCTTCTCCATCCCATTCATATTATAGTTCATAATGAACTGGTCATATGACTTGGGCAATGAGTTCAGGATGATATCCCCAGCTAACTCATCGCTTAAGGGGGATTCCAGACGAGCCAAGTGATCAACATATGCCTTCATTTTTAGCACATGAGTGCCAACTGGTGTACCCTCCTGCATGCGGGTGGTTATAAGTGATCGCATCACATCAAACCTCTCATGGCGAGCATTTTGTTGGAACATTTCCATCAGATGCTGATTCATGTCGTATGCATCCATGTCCTCCATGGTCCTTTGAAGTTCAGGGATCATGGATGCCAGCATCAGACATGAGACTTTCAAAGAGTCATCAAAATGCTTAGCCCAGGTTTTATAAAGCTCACTCTTGGGATTTATGGGTTCATCAGGGACGGGTTCTTCAAGAACATACAATTTGTTCTCCGCTTTGAGAACAATTTTCAAGTTGCGGTGCCAGTCCATGAAGTTGGAGTGGTTCAGTTTGTCCTTCTCTAAGATGGACTTGAGAGAGAAATGGGAGGTGGAATTGTTTTCAGCTGACATCAACAAAGTTCAAAATTAATGTATTAGTATTTCATGTTTTAAGTATCCTAATTATTTTATGACCCAAAAAGCAAAATTAATTAGGATGAGATCCCGATTCATCAATACACAATGAACTGGCTTAACACTGTCCACTGGCACGATTAGGTAGGTAAACAACGATTGTTAATTGTGTCCACTACACAACTCTCCTTTTGGGGTTATCGCTAAAAGCGATGTATGTTTAACCCCAACTATGCCCACTTGTCAAACAAGCGATGTTTGGTTCTTTACTATTAACTGTAACACCGGCCTGTGTTACACAGGAACCACGATGATTACCTGCACTCATGATCAACGCCCAGATGCAGGGTCAGCACTAACATTTGGGTTCGATATAGAATGGAGTGTTAACTCGTTAAGGGTGGCATGAAACATCAATTTAAAATTGGGATTTAATTTTAATATTTACCATAAATATATTGAATGAATCGTTAGCATGATGTGAGTCACACAACAGTTTATAAAATCCAATTTTATATTATTCGTGATAATTGAAACTCCTTTCAACACTCGACACGATATAGTTTTAAATACCCTATTTAAACTACGTTGGTCGTATTATCGCGAATGGACTTGTTTTAATATTAATAAAACTCCTTTTATTAAATATGCTTTTCGGTTTTTATAAAACTTGTTTTAATAAAACCGTTGCCATGATTGTGAAAATTTTATTTATTTTGGGTTATCTAAATTATTTACAATAAATAAACCACAACCATAAAACATAACAATAAAATTAAACGAATCGAGCCCCTAATAGGTCGCCTGTTTCGTTTTAGCCAGAAACGAAACGAACTAGTCAAAAGGGTTTCAAAACTATTTTGATATAGCTCCCACTTGACCCGAGATCTCTATCTTCATGGAACCTGTTCGTCCTTTTATCTTCGTCTTGATCTTGTACTTATAGGATTACAAATAAATTTGAAATACAAATAAAACAAATCTATTCTAATCCTATCTATTACACCGGATCCAATATCCGTAATAAAAATACAAATCAATAAAAAAAATAAAACATCACAAACCCCACCATGACAAGGGTCAAAATACCTAGGGCTCGATTCACATCACAATCCATGAACAACAAAAAGCTTTTGATCTTTTGTCAAACAAATGATTTTTGACAAATAAAACATAGATCAAAATTATAACTTTACCATCTATACGCGCGTAACCGTGGCTCTGATACCACTGTTGGGAATCATGGTATCGTTTACGAAGCGGAAGCGGTTTATATTTTCTTAATAAATCGATTATATACAATATATAATATAGGCCGATTTGTATGTATAAATATATATTTAATTTTATTAATCCGATTAATAAAATATTCCCAATCAGGATCTCAGTTAAACGCGTATAAACAAATAAAATAATAAACAACCATAGAGGGTTTAGTAATCAACCTTTGACGACTACACCGGAATCGTAACACGCGGGTTACAACGAATCCTCGCTAGTAGGAAGTTCACCACCGAGCACGAGCCAACCGGGAGCAATCGTATGCAAGAGGAAGGCGACGGTGGAGTGGTGGTTTGGCCGGAATAAGGCAACAAGGGCGGCGGCCCTTTTCCTTTGGGTGGCGGCCAATAACTTGGAGAGGAAAGGAGTTGTTTTGTTGAAAAGGATGCCTCTAGGGTTTACACATTAACCCTCTTTTTATAAAACAATAACTTACACTAAGCCCTTGCATATTACTATAACTAGGTTATGTACCCGTGTGATACACAGGCTGAACAATTTAAATTATATATATTATATATAAATTTAAAATATAATTAAGAAAAATTAGATTACATATGTTATTAAAATAAAAAAAAGTTTCCTGTACAACCAAAAAAATATTAAATATTCATGAGCCCCTAAATGATTTCTTGTAAAAAACATTTTTATTCACATAAAACTTTTTTTAAACATTCCAAAATATATCTTCCATACACAGCTATTACCTTGTAGACTGCAGGTACAACTATGATTTCAGTTACAACTATGATTATTAATATAATTACTAAAATTTAATTTAATAAACTATGATTTAAATTCAAAGTTAATAATACATAAATATAAATATGTTATATAAAAAAGAATCATGTGTTTTCTTTTATTAATGATTTCAGTTACAACTATGATTATTAATATAATTACTAAAATTTAATTTAATAAACTTATATCATGGTTTTGCAAATCAATTATTATAATTAAATTTGAGTTTAATGTATTAAATAATAAAATGAGAGAATTAATGAGGGAGTGTCATGTGTCGATCATGTGTTTTCTTTTATTATATAGTGTAGATGTAGAAGTGTAGATGTAGATGTAGATGTAGATATTCCTTAATATTAATCCAATTAATATTAAGTCCCTCAAGTCCTAAACTATTATTATTTCACAAATAATAATCCACCTACTCATGAACTTATCTGATTCGTGTACCAACGTGTAACTCTTCGAATCGTACCGGGTCGGGTTACATTGACCTCGACTTTTAATTACATCGGACATATTATATATATCCAACATAAAATGCACAGAAAATACATGTGGTTTGGTAAAGTCCTTCGTGGTTCAATTGCTGAATGTATCGGTCTTCTTTTTGGGAGACCCGAGTTTGATTCCTGCGGGCTGTATTTGGAGGACACCAGGCAATGATTGTGAGGCTTGTGGTCTAAGTGATGCAAGTTCGATCATGAGGTGACCTAGTTTTCATCCGGCTGTTACTCCAGCGAGGTAAAACTCGTGTGGAGGCAGTACGGTTTCCGGGCAGACATCGAAGCCCCCACCGTGCCAACGTGGACCCAGTTCAAACAACTGTTAAAAAAACATGGTTTGGTAAAGTTTCTAGTTTTGTCCGAACCTTTTCATAAATACATGTGGGTAACATTGTAACACTCCTTCCTTCCTTAAATGCACCGATTTATTTATAAATTATGCTACTTTATACTATACTGTTTTTTTTAAGGCTACACGGTGTGGTGACATGAAAATGGTCCGTGGAGCCCTTCTACGCCAAGCCACCACACCGTTCCAAGCGTGGGGAAGGGCGTGAGGCACACTCAGTGGAAATTTCCAACGACATGGGGAACACCTGTCAGCACACTTGGCCTTCATTCATTAAACCGAGTAAATTTAAGGCTTTAACCGTTTGAAAACGGTATGTCCAACCGTATATAATTTATTAAATGCTATTAATTACCTCATTTATTTCAATTTAACCTATAAAAAAACCTTCACCCCACCGTTCATATTCACAAAACCGTCACTTTCACCGTCCCCAAATCCCCGATTACCCCACCGTTCAAAGATGACACGTTGGACCGAAGAAGACGAGATCGCCCTTTGCACGGCGTGGATCGAAGTCAACAACCACCTTCCACGTCGAGGGTCCATTTGGCCTCACATGCTACCAAAGTTCAAAGAGTTGATCGGTTGTTCAAACTGAACCACCAAGTCACTAAACCCCAAGTGTACTGACCTCCAACCCAAATGTCGACGTTTCAAGACGGTCCACCAAACTATAATGTGTCAAGTCCCCCCACCCCCCCCCCAATCCCCCAAATACCCTTGACTACAAGGCGGTTGAACTCACCAAAATCGAGTATGAGTTTGGTGGCAACGGTGAGTTTCCTCACGTCTTGGCGTGGCATGCTAAGTCAGCTGCCATGTCAGCATCTGGTCCACGTTAGCACGCCACCTCAGCAGACACGTCATCTTGAACTAACTCAGTTAGTTCAAAGTTAACGGAGGTTCATTTTTGACACCCACATGTTCACTTGGAATTATCCTGGTCCAACGTTAAAGTTCGGATTATTATTGGCCAATGGCTTTAGATTATTTAAATCCAATACCCCTAAAATAAAAAATAAAAATAGCATTTTAAACGAAAAATCATTTTCACATAATTTTTTTAGAGCTTTGTATATAAACAAATGTAGAAGCTGTATTAATAAAAACTCCTTAAAATAGATAAGTTGCAAAATTTATTTTATTATTATTATTATTATTTTTTGTGTGTGTTAGAACTCCAAACAATTGTATTCATCAGGGGGACGGGGCGCCTACCGAATTGTCCACGGGTAACAACTACCAGCACGGTAACACTGCCGCCACCTCCGTTGGTAGTGGTCCCGTGGACCGTTTTGCTGGTTATGGTTACCGTGCTGGCACCGGTTGGTTTGTTAGTTTTTATAAAATGCAAAATTTTCAATTTACCCCCGTGTGTTTTAGTGTTATTTAATTTTACCGTTTGTTTCATATGTTTACCGTTTAAATAAATCAAAAACATAAATAAAGGACATTTCATTAAACATAAAAATTAAAATTACATAAACCAAAGAAAAATAAACTTAAGATTGGCGCAACAAGCGCCATGCCTCAAATTGTCGAATTGTTGGCCGTAAAGAGCCTCATACTCATAGCTTGTGAAGCCGATAGCCAACTCGTCATCGAGGTCCGGATCGTCCCTCATCGTTTGCTCGTAGAGGATGGTCCACCTCGCACACTTGATATTGAGATCCTCCCACTTGACTTGGAGGTCTCAGATGGTCTTGATGGTGTTGGTGCCCACGTGTTGGATGAAGTCGCTAAACACGTGAGCCCAAAACACATCCGGGGGGTAGTCTCCGCCTTCGTCCACACGTAGTTCTTGAATTTCGGGGTCGTTTGTGGCGTCCTTGTGGCAAACCACAAGGGCCATTTCTTCCTCTTCGGCCACGGATTCATGGGTGCTTCATCCAATATAATCAAGTGCTTCAAAAGCATGTACACCAGATACATCTTTTAAACTTCGATCTAGTGCTTCAAAAGCATGTTTATGAGTCATGGGTGCTTCATCCCATATAATCAAGTCGGTTTGTTTAAGCATGTAACATCGCAAATTACCCCTAATTTTTTTTTTGATAAAAAGAATGTATTGTTTTAAACAATATATGTTTTAAATACCTTAAACTAATAATTATTTGTATCTCGACACTTTTGTACGTTTTAAAAATATTTCGAGTCACTTTCGGGCTTATATAATCATATTATGAATTTAGAATAATATAGTTTTAGGGAAATAATTGCCAAAAAAAGATTTGTGTGGACCGGGACTCGAACCCGCGTCCACAGCCAACCAACACACAGTGACAACCAACTGAGCCAACTATCATCTTGTGTAGTATTTCAGAAGAAAATAAACTTAACACATTCCTTAAATTGATTAGTCAAACAGTCAAACAGTCAAAGTCTTAGTCAAACAGTCAAAGTCTTAGTCAAATAGTCAATTCATCATAAAACCTTACTTTATGATGTTGACCAATTTTAATGGCTAATTGACTCCAAAACTAGTATAAAAACCCACCTATGACCCATTATACTTTGCACCTCTAAATCGATTGTTTCAATCCGATTAAACTTTCCCTCATACCTTTCTTCTATAGTCTATTACTTCTACAATCGAAGCTTTGATTATAAGCTCTTGTAATTAGCGAATTGGAAGCTTGATATTCTTTCTTTTTCGTTTTCTTCAATTTGGACTAGCTACGTTGTTGAGTCTTTGGGATTCGCCTCGCATACATTCACAACACTTAGAGGATAATTCATCTTAGCCAATGTGAGTTTACATAGCCCCTTTACTCTATTTTCACTATTTTTGGGGTGAAACATGTTTAAACATTTTATACTATCATTTACTCATATTTACTTGTGATTCAATTACAACATCATTCTATCATTTGACTGTAACAAAAAGACACAGTACAATCATTAACAATGAGCAAGCCGCCTGTTTAGATTATAGCGCTATAGGTCTGACAAACCCATCCCCCCGCATAAATTCAGGGATGATCGATAACAGTAACAACATTTAACTAACTTGCGAGTTAGTCATCAGTCGACACAAGGTTTGGTTGTACAAAGACGCATTGTTACATGTCGGACTCATACTCTATCATCATACAACTGTGATTGTTGTACAAACTATTATTATCTATCATATTCCAAAAACCTATGTAATTCTCACCAACTTTTGTTGACCCAAAATATTTTCAAACTTAACATGTTTCAGGTTATATTTACCTGAAGATTTGAGTTAATGCTTGAAGATGTGTAGCTAGTATTTTTCATTTTGAGATATACAAATTCTTAGAACAATTGCATGTAATTTATTTAAATCATTTAATGAAATTTATTATTCACCATGAGCTACTGAACAATCATCAATACGTGACATCCCGATGTTTCCGCCATCGGTTGGGGTGTTACAAAGCAGTTGTGCAACATCACTATTAGGTGGTATGTAGCACATAGAATCTTCAGTTAGGTTTATAGGAATACGAAACCTGGAATGTGTTGTCCTACCACCTGCCAATAGCAAAGATGCGATACCACTCGAAGCAATATTCAAAACAATCTTTCTTTTACATCTTATGGATGAAGATAGAGTCTTCCATAGGAACGTTTTACCCGTACCACCGTAACCATAAACAAAAAAAAACTCCTCCTTTCTTCTCCTCAACAGATTTCATTACACAGTTATAAATATTTTTTTGTTCATCTGTTAAAGAAGCGAACTGGGCATCAAATTCTTCAACCAAACTGTTTGTGTCATATCCCAACTCCTCACAAATAAGACGATTGTCTAATAATGATAGAAACTCATTCTCAGGATATGGCATACCTACGAAATGTCGTAGACTGCAACTATTACGCAATAAGAACTTCTTGATATCAAGTAAAGCTAAATTCTTAATTTCGTCATTTGAAAGGATCAAATCTGGAAAAAATATAAAAAAATGTGTTAGAAAGAAATATATAATATAATTAACATATAAAATGAACAATTGAATATGTCGAACCATTAAAAATAGTATAATTTAGATTCCTAATAATTATTAATGATTAGTATGTAGTATATGTACAAAAAAAAATAGAAAATCTATTTTAAAGTAATAATATATTAAAAAACGTTAAAAACCTGGACAATTTGAATCTTTTCTTCTGTTGCGTAAAATGTCATCAGACAAATAATTCCATGTTTCCTCCCAAACAATGTCAGGTCTTGACAAACTGTTGGACGCTAACAGAGTTGCAAATAAGTTCCTTAGATAAGGGCCAGAACCTGCAAAAGCCGCTTCCTTTATTGCTTCAACATATTCTGTATCATCATCCAAGAGTCCCATAGCGTAGCATGCATCCCTAAAAGACGATTGGACTTTCCCATCAACTTTAAGAATATCTTGAAATGATGTTGGTCCTTTAACCTTATTCAAAAGAATTCTCAAAAAATAAGCTTCACCAACAGAAGCAGGAACTGAATGAATCCGACCAATTGACTTTATTCTTTGCCTAGGCTCCCATTTTCTTTCTTGTAATTTCCAAACATATTGTGAAGGGAATTGGATGTAAGTTAGTTGCCTTGCATTGGCATCATTTTTGTTGCGTTCCATCCAACCCAAAAAACATAGATGTAGCACAAGAGGGTTTATTGAGAACGTCGTCAATGTCCTGCGTAGCATCAAAAACAATTCTTTGTTCACCGGGTAGATGAAAAGGTAATCTCATTACAGGAGGTGTCCTATAATGAATATCATATGAGAATATTCTCCATGAAGCCTCACACGCAGAAATATAACGACAATCATAAAATCCTTTGACTTCATCAACCACTATGTCTTCACCCGGTACTTTCTTGCTTTCCACAAAATTAATAGTAACTCTATCTGGACCCTTGTTAATGTATTTAAATAAATACTTAATGGATCCAGCTTGGTTACACCATTCAACGTTGATATGTGCCTGGTATCTTTTAAGAAGAGTCTTGTTATATGGAACGACATATCTGTTATCTAATTGCTCACCAGACTTTTCTACAAAAGAACCATTATCTCTTCGTCTATACATTGCATAACCATCAGTATCGATAGAAGTCTCATTTTGGAAATTTTTTGGGAAGTTTTTTGAACATTTGTCATTGACCATACACGGACAACTCATGTTCAAAGGTCCACAAGGACCGTGAATCATAAATTCACGTACAAGTTCATACAATTCTGGCTCTTCATCTTTATTCGGTATCTCTGCTGAAATGAACTTGTCAATATGGTCAACTGTTGGAAGCTTATAACCAGCGGCCATAAACAAACAGATGTGTGCGTGTGGTAATCCACGTTTTTGAAACTCAACCGTGTATACAACTGAAAAGTATTGGGATCAAACAAAAGAAAATAAGTTACAAAACTTTAAAAAAAATAATGTTGTAATAAAATTAACTTCATGTGTTCGTACCAGCTTCAACAGTCCCAAATAAGTGTTTATCTTTCAAGTCTTTAATGATGGAATCAAGTTTAATCTTAAACAACCTGCATAAAATATCTAGCCTATCTTCTGGTCTAAGAGTGGTATCTTGAAGATATATTCTCATCTCTGGCCATTTAGGATTACAAGTAATTGTAATAAAATAGTCAGGGTATCCATACCACTTACATATTGCCATTGCGTCTAGATAATTTTGCATCATATATCTAGCGCCACCTGTAAAGGAAGATGGAATAATAACTCGTTGACCCATGGTTGATGTTTCTGTTTGTCCTTCTTCTCTTTGTTTGCTTAGGACATTATGCTTCTCACTCCTAAGAACGGTATGCTTACCCTTAATGAAATTTAGTCTTTCCATTTCAATCATTGTATATGAATCAACTATAATTTTTTGTAAAAGCCTTCGTGCATTAAGAATTAGCGAGAATTCATTACTCCTATCTTGAATCCTATAAGCAAAAAACTCCCTCATTGTTACACTTTCATGTTTTTTGCTTTTTTTGTATAAAGATGAGCTCCCATCTGGTAAGGCAACATTTTTTTGACGGTCTTCTTTTTTGTTTTTTGAACTTGAAGATGAGCTTTCATTTGGTAAAGGAACATTTTTGTGAAGGATGTCAATTCTATATCCATCGTCACCATAAGGAAGCAACAATGGATACCGAAGAGCAAGATACGAAGGATGTAACTCACTAACTCTTTTTAGCTTTCCATCAATGGTCTGCACAATAATATCACGTTTATCTGTTTCTTCATTAAGGTCACCAATTATCAATCCAGCAACTTCAGAAACCGTGGGTAGGTTGTAGGTTCTACCATCTCCTTTCCTCATTCCGTTTAATCGAAGCTTGACTTGTGCATCAGGATTCTTCTGAAAACAATCTCTCGCCATTCTATAAGATTTCACCAAGGAGTTTTTGGCATCCAACATTTTTTTTCAATTCTTTTACAATTTGAAATTCAAGCGACTTTTCTGATGAGTTTTCCTCGTCTGCATCACTATAAATAAAATAAATACATTAGAATCGAAAGTATTTAAAAATGTATAGAGTTTTCTACAAAAGACAATAAAAAAATAACATACCCAACGACATTGATTCTATTCGAAACTTCATTTTCAGTATCATATATGTATAGCTGAGAGAATACTGGATTTTGTCCACGTGATGGTAAAAGATTTCCCAAAGCATGGTAGTTCTCACCACTTATACGATAGATGAATGAAGCATTACCATGATTTATAGACTTATCATTTTTTTCACCTATAGACGTAAATGCAAACATAGAGTTGAATCGTCTTATGTTCTTTAAAAGAATTTGCTTTTAGAATCAACTCCATTAAAATACTCTTTATAACTGTCTGGGGCCTCCTTAAAAGGAGGAAGCAAAACTTTTCCATAACCACAACATAGAGAGAAATTGTTTTTAGTACTACTTCTATTAAGCCCTCTAGTAGATTCACATCTCCACAGTCTTGCATTACAATCCTCACAAGTAACACTCTGATCACCATGGTCCACGTAATCTAAAAAAAGATATTGAAAATTTTTAAATGTAACATATTTTTAAAGTAATTTTGAATTAGTATTAAAAATATTTTATATTAGTAGTAATTAGAAAATAAAGACTACCTGGAGATATGCCTTTTATTACATTGTTTGTCGTTACTCCCTGCAGGTTTTCTAAGCATTCTTCCAAGTCAACCATCGGTATGGGAGTAAAAAAACAGTAAAAATAAAAAAAACAGGTCCAATATCATAAGATTGAATATGGATTATTTTCTACAAATCATCACCCATCACCCAAAAACTTACATGCTAATATGCGAAGAAGCGCGCCCCGGGAACATTATTTGAACATTATTTATATATGGCATAGATTATATGACCTATTATAAACATAATATAAATCCTAACATTGTGTCATATATTTAGTTAAAGTCATATAAACATAATGAATATATGGGAAAGACTATAAAACATATTACAAACATAAAATAAATCATAACATTGTCTCATATGCTTTAGGAACATAAACATGAACCTAATCTATATATGGCCAACCTGATATATATCACCTATATATCAGTTTTAATATGTATATTTATATCATTTATCAACTGATTAATAGTTTCCTAAACAAAAATTAATTACCATATTATACTCATATTTCCAAATTAACATACTAATACAAACGATTATTACATATATTCAAGAACAATATTTTGAGATAAAACATTGATCAAACTCATCAAACGTAATTAATAGTAAATTATCAAACCATACAATCTCCAGAATTCTTAATGATAACTACATTAAGTAAATACTGATTGTTTATTACATAACTTTAAAAAAAAGAAATTGTTAGTCAATACATATTCACATTAAAAATCAAGATAAACGATTACTACTTTGAATGAAAGACTTTGATGGTACATACATACTGGAAATTGCGTAGTTATAATATAATAGACATCGATTAAAGAAAAAAAAGAACAACAATAAGATGATGATATGATAGAGAAGAAGATAATAAAAACAGTAAACCATATCATGGTAGAAATAGGAAATAAGAAAGTAGAAATTGTTCAAATTTATTTAAAAAACAAAACATAAAGCAATAAAACTCATAGACCATCAGCATAGCAAACTAATCCTCTTCATTTGGCTTTAGCAAGATGGAGGACTCAACGGACTTTTATGTTACTCCATACTACCACCACTTCCAATCTTAGTTGAAGGAATTGGTGTACTTTCATCATCAGAAATTGCGTCAATCAGTTTACGCTTAACCATTTGATACTTGGAACTGATAGAACATTGTTCTCCTTCAGCATAAACTTTCTTATCAACAAAGTTATCAGCAATGGAAATTGGCGTTTCATTATCGCCTGTGTCTGATTCCTAAAGATAAAATATTTATAAACATATGTGGCCAATGTAGCCGTGATTGTGTATGAATAAAAAATGAGTAAAATTTATTAATATGAATTTAAACGTTTGTGAAAATGGTACCTTGGAAACAGAACTAACATTAGACGGCATTGCTTGGAGAGAAGTGTGAAGTGATTCTAATTCAGCAAGCTGTAACAACAAATATGAAAATCATTGTAACGTAAAAATGTCTTACGTACATAAAATTTGTTTTTTATAGCAAATAGAGTTCGATTATGTACCTGTCCTACGTACAACTTCTTCTTAAGCTCTGAGATAATTGTTGGATCATCACTTATCTTAGTTACACCATAAACATCATATTTGTTGTTTAAATTGAAACCGGATACAAAGATCTTGAAAGCAAACTCTCTTTCTAACAAAGTCTTAATCTCTTCAGGATATTCAACTGTATCACCAACCTATTTAAAATGAATCAAAAAAGAAATAAATATTAGACAACTATAATTAAAGAATTATTAAAAATAAATTTGTATTTAAAATTTAGTTAAAAATATGGAATACCGTATTCAAATCAAGCAATTAAGAAGCACTTTTACTAATAAGTTGTGCAACGTCACGATGAAACAACGTAAGAGATACAGCACCATTAAGATCTTGTACACGAACCTGAATTTTAAATCTAGAAAAAAAATAAAATAAAAAAACAAACATAAAACAAAAATGTAAACTAAATTTACGTAATCAAACATTATTTATGTATATTAAAATTTATTTTATACATATATCCGACCTTGGTGTAGGCTCAACTTGTTTGGCACTACAATTAACATTCAAACACTCGTAAACCTTTTCTTCCACAAAATCTGAACTTCCTTCACCAACCTGTTTGATTACATAATCAATACTACATTTTTTGGTGCATTTGGGACATCCCATGTAGTACCAGCCAAATTCGGTAAACAGGTCTTTAATAGTACCTAATAACACCAGAGCCTGCTCCTGAAGAAATATTAAAATTTTTATAGTTAATTATAAACATCGTATTTAAGTATAAAAATTATACTTACCTCTTGAATCTCACAAATGTCACCAATGTTACTAAAAGGAGTGTTATGGACAAATTCATCTTCATCAGAACAGAACATAGAGGTTCCATATGGTCGATGACACAAGGAAGGATTATCGGCAATTTTCTTACCCAACCTGATAAAAATAATTTGATATACACATTATATAAATAGCAATACACGTTTAAGATTTTGTAATTCGTATTGAAAAACATAATAGTACCTACCCTTTTTTGTACCGGTTTATATCTTCAATATCTCCATTGATGAACAGTCGACTAACTTGATCTCCAAAAGAGTTAGAAACATACGGTTTTCCTATATAAAACAAATATTAGGATCAAAAATTCTAAATAATAATAATAAGAAGAAACTTTAGAAGTTAAAATATAATTTATATTGCCAAATATAATCTAGCTATAAATATAAATATAACTATTTAATAAGATTACACAACCATTATAAAACTTCAAACGCCCAAACTGCAGTATTATTATAAATTCCTTCTCCATTTGATGAGTTGCAACATATTTAGACATCTCAATGGCATAACTATCCCACAACGTTACATAGATGTTCAAACCCCTTCAAAAAGGTTAAATTATTTTAGAATAAAAAAAAAAACAATTTATATACCTACGTCATTCTCAGTTTCTAAAAAAAATTCAAAAAAAAAAACAATATATACTCGATATCTTGGATTTCCATTGTTAACCTTTTCTTATCAGCGACAACCTTTTTATCTTTATCATCATTGCTGAAGAACTTGTTAACATGTCCTATAACATCTAAAAGCAAATATAAAAGAAACATTATTGTAACATAAAACAAAACAATATTATTATGGTTTGGTTGTAAAGAAAAAAGACTATATTGACGAAATATACCTATTGTAAAATATTCATCAACCTCCCTATCCAGAATTCTTTGATAGGGCACAAAAGAGAACCCAAAATCTGGAACTTGGAAACCATCATATTCGGAAACTTGAGTATTCATATTCAAGCATAGTTTGTTTGGGTTTTGAGCATACTTGTATTTAGAAGAATTGAGCCCAACTCCTGGATTTCTTATAATAAGAGAAGCATTTTCAATCAAAAATCTCTCAAATCTAAAAAACAACCGCTTAAATACATTCGCTTGAATCATGTCACCCTGTTAATTATAAAAAAACACTATAAATATGTATCTAAATAATTGATGTATTTTAATGTACGAATATAAGGAAATTTAATATTGAAAAATAAAAAAAAACGTAAAGTAAATAATGAAATTGCCAAATAAGAGGCTCTAATCAAAACGTGTAGTTGAGATTTACATTTTCGTCACATAGGATCATTTCAATTGCGTAGACATCATTAGGATTGCGACGATCAGATTGACGCCAAACCCGAATAATCTTTAGCTTTAAAGCCACACCGTTTCGGTTGACATGAATTTGGTTAACCATGGTAAACTCATTTGCATCTACGGCAACCATTGATCTTTGTAACTGTTAAAAAAAAAAGTTAAATTCAAGTTAATACTTCATAAGAAATCAAAAAAAATAATGTTTATGTATTTAAAGATGAGAAACAGAAAATAACCTAAGAATATATGTATGCGATTAATGAAAGTGCAAGAAACGTGTCATAGGATAATCGTATGTGCATTGATTTTTGCATGTTTATATAGCTATTCGATCCATTAAGGAATGGATGAATTGGTGGAGTGAAATTAGCATTATCATTAGCATATTGTTATAAATTGGGATTTAAAGTTTTGCATTTTATTTGCAATACTTTCACCTATTTAGTATAATTAGGATATATAATTTTGCCTTTTTATGTATGAAAATGGACCGCAATAACTATGAGTGTAATTACGAGATAAGATTCATTACATAGTTTTAGACTTAGTTCATTTTCAAATTGAAACATAAAATGCATATACAAACTTGTTTGTATATTAAATTGAAAAATTCAAATGGTGTTGTAGATAATTATGGAAAATAATTAGGAGATAACTTTACACACTCAAGTTTTAAATTGATTTTCGTATTAAAATCGAAAACTAAAATGGCTGATACAAAATTCATATTCAAGATCATCGTCGAAATTTACAAGTTAATCAAAGTCAGATTTTACAACCTACATTAATGATATAATGTAGGACATCATATATTGATTTTCGTTATGCAATTGGTGAAATATAAATATGGATACCATTATATTTTTTTACATTCAATTTGTATTCAATTACTTTGACTTGTTTTATAAATTTTCTTCTATTGTTATATATGCTTTATAATTTATATGTTGGCTCATTTTTTAAACGAAGTCAATATATACAGAAATGACAAAACCCCCCAATCTGTAAATACATATTAAATTCAATAATATGTATTAATGTCAAAAAAAACTTACAAACAGTAAATACATATTAAATTCAATAATATGTATTAATGACAAAACCCACGAAAATGATAATACATTAATGACAAAACCGATGAATATGTAAATACATATTAAATTCAATAATATGTAGTAATGTCAATAATATGTCGGTTTATTCATAGTAATATAAGGAATGAAAATTAAATGTACATTAATGTCATTAATAGAAACTTATAAACAGTTCAAAGTCAAATTTAAATTAAATAAGGCTGTAAAACGTTAAAATTTATTTAGTTAATTTATAATCAACGGTATAATTACATTTACTTCATAAATGATAATACTATTTGATTTTGAGCATTGAATTCGTATTCAATTACATTTACTTGTTTTATAAATTCAATTAGTATTCATATATATTCTTTATAAATATCGGCTTGTAATTATAAAGAAGTCAAAATATACATTTATGAAAAAAATCAAATATGTAGCTAGATATTCAATTCGTATTCATATAAGGAAGCCAAATTAAATGTACTTTTTAATGTATATAATGGAAACTTATAACCAATTCAAAGTCAATTGATTCAAATAAATAAGGCAACCAAATAAAAAGTAATTTGAATCAATTTATAATCAATAGTATAATTACATGTTTTCTGTATAAAGTTAGTTAAATATCTATAAGGAAGAATAAACATTTATAAGGAAGTCAAATTAAATGGACATTAATGTCCAAATGGAGAAAATTATAAACAACTAAATGTAAAATATGAAATTAATAAGCCAGTCAAACTCGACATTAAATTTCGTGCATTTTATAAGGAAGGTAAATTTGAAATACGTTAAATTCAATTTAAATTTATAGTCAAACCTATAATTAATAAGGCAGTAAATTTCTAATTAAATTGAATCAATTTAAAGTTAATGTCATATAATTATATAAGGAAGTCAAAATGTTTATAAGGAAGACACATTCAATTCACATTAATGTCTAAAATTCGAATTTTATAACCAATTTTACGTCAATTTGAAATTAATAAGACAGGAAAGTTAAACTAAAATTAAAATAAGTATAAAAGGAAGTCAATTGTCTCAAGTCAATGTATAATTAACGAATTTATTGAAAATGTTCATAATGGAATCAACAATAAATACATTCAACACGAATTAAATTCATATATTAATAATTTCTTGTGTGTCAACCTTGGTAACAAACAGCCTACGTTGGTCTGAACACCATTTGAACACGCAATAGTCACCAACAGAAATATCTTCTGATTCAAGCAAGTCATTCCATCCAATGACAGTAAACCTTAATAAAACAATTTAAAATACAAAATATATATAAGAGGTAAAACAATATAAATTAAGAAAATTGAAAACGTAGAGGCTGGAAATGCAGAAAACAAACCTAGCGACTTGAGAATGAACTTCTACATGCATCATGGATTTCGGCAAAGTCTGGATCAAGACGTAAAAAACAACATTAAAAAATGGAATAATTAATTTTATTTAAAAAAAATATAAAGATTCATACCAAAACTCATGAGGAAGGGTCATGAATAACGTTGAAGAATGTGTCACCCTTGTGATAAGCCATAGTCGAGTTCTTTCTTCTAATGGAATCCTGTCATTCAAATGCAAAACGAATATATGATCAATTAACCATAAACTCAACACATAATTTTTAGATTTTTCCCGAAAAACACTTGTATTACGATCAAATAGGTGAGCATACTCGCTATTTGTTATGATTTTTTACTCATTGGTTTAACGGCCATGAATCCTTGATCGTAATGTGCCATATCAATTGCTCATAATAATTTACGGATCCAACAATTATTAAAAAGCTATCAACTGTGATTGATAAATACAAAATACGATTGATAATGGAAAAACGTTTTTAACATAAAATATTCCGAATGTATTTTGTAGAATAATTGTTGTAGTATAATGATAAATCAAAGATGAGATGGATAACATACCTTGGAAAAATTATTGACAAGAAAAATGATGAAGGAAGGAGGAAGAATGTTTTAGGTAAATTGGAATGGATGGTAAATGGAGAAAACAAAATGAAAAAGAGGTTTTTATAGTACCACTATTGGAGCTCCATTTTTAAGTTGGATCCAAAGAGACCCTCTCAAATGCTAGGATTCAACCCTAGTGTATTGATTTATTATATGGATAGATGAGATTTTTATCACATAAACAGTTTAGTTGAACAATATTAAAGCTATTTATTAACAATAGAATGTAAGAGTATGTATTCAAGATGATTGTTCGATTGTTTTACAAAACAATATATAATGGGAAAATTGAATCTCTTATTTTTAGGAGATAACCTATACATTAATATTTTACAATCATACTAAAAATACAATATGCTAATACACCCCCGCAGTCAAAGCGTAGGGAGGCCGAATGCTTAGACGGGATCGAAAGTCTTCAAAGAGCACACGTGGAAGACCCTTGAGAAAGACTCGACTCATTACGCGACATGGAAAACCCTCTTTCACGTCCATTGTCAAGCGTATGAGGTCCTCTCTCATTTATCCCCACGGGTTTTGCCTGCAGCCACTGCTGCAGCCCCTACGGACCCTGCTGCTGCACTCTTAGCTGAAGCATCTGCTGCAGCCGCTGATGCACTGTGGTCGCGTCTTGACGCCCTCGTGCTCCAGTGGATCTATGCCACAATCTTCCCCACCCTTCTCAACATAATCATCGAACCGGGTCAAACAGCCCATGCTGCTTGGACTGCTCTTGCAGCCGAGTTTATTGACAACAATAATACCTGGGCCGTTTTCTTGGGACAAGACTTCGCAAATCTCTCCCTGGAAAAATTTTCTTCTATGGAAGAATATTGCTAACACGCCAAATATCTCGCAGATCAACTCCAAAGCCTTGGCAGCCCTGTTGACAATCGAATGCTCATCATCAAAGTCCTTACGGCTCTCACTGAGCAGTATGACGACATCTCAACTGTTCTACAAAACCGTGAAACATTACCAAGTTTTACCGAAGTCCGGTCTCGTCTCAACCAGGAAGAAGCTAAGAAAAAGCGCCAGGCTTCTCAGGCTGCCACCAACGCTGCCACCGCCCTTGCTGCTACTACCACACCAAACCAAAATCCCAAAAACCCATCACCCTACACATCAGCCTCAGACCAAAACCGGGGTCGCTTTCGTGGCTGTGGCCGCGGTCGAGGTAGAGGTCGTTCCACTTCAGCCCGTAACAATCAATAAACTTTCAAACCGTTCATACCCATGTGTTTTTCTCGGGTACCCACCCAATCATCGGGGCTATAAATGGTTTGACCTCACCACCCATCAAATGATAATCTCCCGACATGTTCATTTTGATGAAACTGTTTTCCCCTACACCATTCAATCACCCACCAAGCCCCCCTCCTACGAATTCCTAAATCCCACCATTAATCCCCTTGTGTGGGATTACATTCAACATAACCGGCCCACCTCTAACCCTCATGCCCCACAACACATTCCTCATACTCAAGCCCAACACTCATCTGGACCATCCCTAAACAATCCGGCCCAATCCCTAACCCGCCCCCATCTCCCAATCCTCTCGGCCCACCATCTACTCCCACAAACATACCTGACCTCAACCCACATTTACACCAGCCCATTAACCCCACACCACCCAACAGCCCACCTCACTCAACCGCTAACCCTTCATCCTCCCACACCCATCAGACCGACCCCACCCACACCTCACATTCCGCACCCACTACCATTATCCCTCCAACACCCCCTCCGCACCGTACCATTCACACTCGCTCCATGAGCGGCATCGTGAAACCAAATCAACACTTTAATCTTCACACCACTACCGTCGTACCCGTCCCTAAAAACCCACAGGTTGCCTTGGCCACTCTAGAGTGGTATAATGCCATGTCTAACGAGTTTAGTGCACTTATTAAAAACAAGACCTGGGAGCTTGTACCTAGGACTCCTAACATGAACATTATTCACAGCATGTGGCTATTTAAACATAAATTCAGGTCCGATGGTAGCTTGGAACGCTACAAAGCTCGCCTTGTGTGTGATGGCCGTAACCAACAAACGGGCATCGACTGTGGTGAAACCTTTAGCCCGGTAGTTAAGCCTACCACCATTCGGCTAATTCTCTCACTTGCTCTTTCTAAGTCTTGGCAGATTCACCAGCTGGATGTCACAAATGCGTTTCTGCATGGTAACATGGATGAAACTGTCTACATGCATCAACCAATGGGTTTTCGCCACAAAGACTTTCCAGACCACGTATGCCTTCTTAAGAAATCTTTGTATGGACACAAACAGGCCCCACGGGCCTGGTACCAGCGATTCACGGATTTTGTCACTCTACAGAGATTCCGTCAGAGCAAGTCTGACAACTCGCTCTTTGTGTACAGTCACGGCAAAGACATTGCCTATCTCCTCATTTATGTCGACGACATCATTCTTACAACCTCCTTTGAGGCACTTCGGTTGAGACTGTTAAACACCTTGTCTGGTGAGTTTGCTATGAAAGACTTAGACCCATTATCATATTTCTTAAGCATCCAGGTCACCCGCACAGGAAACAATATGTTTTTGTCACAGCGGGCCTATGTTCATGACATCATTCACCGGGCTTCTATGGACTCATGCAAACCAGTCGCCACTCCAGTTGATACACAGTCCAAACTATCTGCTGATTCTGGTCCTCTGCACGATGATCCCTCTTTATACAGGAGTCTTGCGGGTGCTCTTCAGTATCTCACTTTCACTCGTCCAAATATTTCCTATGCAGTCCAGCAGATTGCATGCACATGCATGCTCCTCTTGTCACTCATTGGAACGCACTGAAGCGTATCATTCGCTACATACAGGGTACATCTGAATATGTCATTCACCTCGGTTCGGCCACTTTGCTATCTTTGGTTGCCTATACCGATGCTGACTAGGCTGGTTGTCCGGACACTCGTCGATCTACTTCTGGCTATTGTGTGTACCTAGGTGATAATCTCCTCTCTTGGTCTTCAAAACACCAATCCACAATCTCTCGATCTAGTGCTGAAGCCGAATACCGGGGAGTTGCTAATGTGGTTGCTGACATTTGCTGGATCCGCAACCTTCTCCTTGAACTTCGTCACTCTCTGACTCGGGCCACCTTAGTATACTATGACAATATCAGTGCCGTCTACCTCTCCGACCGTTCAAACCCATGTGTTTTTTTTTCCTTTCTCTTATTTGAGTTCCATCCCTCTGATCTTTAGTTGCTTTCTTTTGCTTTATCTCTATTCCATTCTATTTCTTTTCTTATCGTTATTCTCTAGCCGGATCACGGTCCGCTACCACCGATCTCAGCAGATTAAACGACGGTTTAGTCGGACATCTTTCTTTGATCTAAGCATCTCACTTCTTCTCAAAACCGCCGCCTGAAAATGGTCACCGGGCTTTCACCATCTCTTTCATCTCTTTGACAGCCCGCCTCACGACAAGAGTCGTAAGGTGTCTATTTGTTCTTCCTTTTATCTTTTTTCTTTCTTTCTTTCCCACACAACCTCTCTTTTATCCTTTCTTTTATCTTTTGTATTGTCATGGCCAACAAAGATGGCATTGCGACTTTATTGGGATCTACTGAATCTTATTTGTCATTATGGGAAATAAGAAACGAAACTAAACATGGTGAACTTGTGGACCGAAGTAAAGTCATTATTGAAGAGTACGGGTATGTTTTTTTTTTTTTTTTTTTTGGCAAAGAAGATTGCAAGAATACAGGATTGACTTGAAGGTTATGGATTTATGGCAAAATTTTGGACTTACAAGTCAAGTCATGAACCGAGATCAAGACTAATTTTTTTTTATGTATTTTCTTTTTTTATTTATGTTTAATTTTTTTCAGTCTAAGCGTCTGATTTTCGACCGCTTTGACTGCGTGGGAGTATTGGACCCTATTATTATTATGGTTAATTAGGATAAGTCCACGGACTCAGTTAGGTTTCTAGGGTTCCTTGTGATCAAAAAAATAAAAATAAATAAAAAGAAACAAAGGATGTTTGTAGCGAGTGAATGAATCGGTGTTTGACTTTTGAAAAAATAGAAGAAACAAAGGGATGTTGGTGGTGGGAAGAAAAGACAAACGTAGGCGGCGACAAAGGGATTTTTTGTGGTGTGGAGAGGTAGGATGGATCAAAGGAGATAAATAGTGGGCGAATATAGGAATAATGGTTGGGATCAATAACCGAAACTGAGGCTTTATTTGGAACTAAATATAAGAAAAGAACAAGAAACAAACAATGGCCGGACAGGGCGGCAACGGTAATGGCGGCACACCGCCCTGTCTAGGGTTTTTCTCAAAGTAATGACGGCTAGGGTTTGATTATTTGTGTATGGCGTGGTGGAGACGGTAGAGAGCTTCGGCTGGCTACCATGTAAGAGTATGTATTCAAGATTCTGTTATCTTACCAAACCAACAATAACCAAATAAGCCGGATGAAAAGAGAATCTAAATGCAGACATATATATATATATATATATATATTAAAATTTCACTCGTAGCATAGCTATTGAAAGAGAGTGTGGAGAGGAGACGAAGACAAAATTTTCCCCTAGGGAGGCTACACCTGCTAAGACCCCCAATATATATAAGAACATGAAAATATTCTTGAACAACTAACTGAACAAGGATTCAAATTTTCCAAATAATCTAAGATCAGTACTCCAATGGCTTTCAAACAAACTTTTTTGTAGGTGTAAGTAAGTTTCTGATGCATTAATTGTAAGTATAGTTGAATACATCCTAAAACACCAGTAGTTCAACCATTCCAATATACTGATGACCATCACACAACCAACAATTCAACCACTACTACATAACCCTATCATCTGCTATTCCTTTTTTCCAACAGATTTGCATACTTGCAATAATCCAAATTCAACAACCCCATTAAACCAATTAGACTGCATTAATTTTACCTGCCATGATCACTTTCAGTTAATTATAGAATATTGACTTAGTTTCAAGAACTTTGTACACTACTTCTTATAGAGCAGAAAATATAAACCGGTGACTAATTAAATTAGGAAAGAGTTTGCTAACTATGATTGAAGTTTGAACGATGACTTGTTTGGTCTACATACAAATATTGGAGAATCACATTTCGCTTTCGCGTGTTGCTCCTGATTATCAGATGTGAATCTTTTCTTAAACAATTTGGAGTTTTTGAGGTCGTTGCATCTCCAAACTTGAAAGTGAGGATACCCTTGATTTCCATAATCATTTGGATTAAAAACCGGTATCTCTTTATCAAAGACATCAACATTTGCATTCGCTTTCAAACACTCTTCTATCACTCTTGCTTCTTCCATAAATCTAGCTTTAACTTCTTTCACTTTCGTGGATATCTTCTTGAATCTTGATCTATCTGAAGGAGATGATTGCCCTTTCACTTTGGTTCTAGATTGTGGTGTTTTGATGCATTCCCTGCATAGATTGTTCCATCTTTTGACATCAAAGTCTAATCGTTTCGCTTCATCTGAGAGACATGCATATGCCTGTAACAATCACTTAGAATAGAATCAAAACCACTTGGTTTTGTGATTGTGTGAAGAAATTTTAATACAAAGGAAATAAAACCAGACCTCTGATACGAGCTTGAATGCAAACTCAGCCTTGGGATGTTTGTTCTTATCAGGATGGAGTAGTAAGGCTGTCGAGTAACATTGAAGCAAACACATATGAGATTGTGAATTAGAACAAATTAAGGGGGTCTCTCTGGAAGCAGCCTATCTATTCGTAAGGATAGGGATAAGGTTTGCCTACATCCCACCCTTCCCAAACCCTACTCTTAGGCTTGCTACTTGTGGGATTTACTGGGTAAGGTTGTTGTTGTTGTAAGGGTTGTATTAAACGTATCACCTTACATTTTTCTTAGATGTACCCTCTTCAAGTTGTCAAAACATTAATAGTTCGACAAGGGTACGATGAAAATATTAAGACAATACGTTTAGCCAACCCCTAGAACAAAAATGCATAAATAGGGTTTATGGTATAATTGTTAATGCAAGGACAAACAGTCAATTTACAAAATATAAATTTTGATCCCATATAAAAAGGAAGCAATATACCATATTTATGATATTTTTTTCTGATTACATCAAGATTCACATTATCCTCAAGCTGTTAAAGAAACAAACACCCAAATCAAACAAAACTTGCAAATACATACATGAACCAAAACAAAAATATTGAAGAATTAATTAAAGAGGAAATAAAACACAGGCTTACTTGAAGAAGAATATACCAATCGATGAAAGGGTCTGAATCAAATGTGTCATGATGGACACATGAATAATTTGCATGGTTTGATATGTCACATATCTGTTTTATTAAATTGAATTTTGTATCTGATTCAGAATGCACCATATGGGATTTGCAGATAGTTAAAGAATATAATGAGGGTGTTTCGGTTTTGGGTTTTGAATGTTTGATTTAAGAATTTTAAAAAGGAAAAAGAAGATCACTAAGAAGGTGGTGGGGCAGTTAAGAAAAAAGAGGACATTCTTTGCGGGGATTTGAATTAAATTTTGAAAGTTGGGACTTGGGACTTGAAATAAACTTTTTTTTTTTTCTTTTTGTTATTTTAAAATTTTAATGACTAATTAATAAAATGTACATTAAGGAACCACTCATAACGTACATGTGCGTTATTCTCCCTTTAATTTTTGTAGTACTCAAAAATCTGAAATTATTTTTTTTATAAGAATGCTGGCGGCATGTTTAACACATGCAAGTCGGTCAGGAAGTGGTGTTTCCAGTGACGGACGGGTGAGTATTTTATAGTATGGTAGATTTGGTTTTTTATTTTTTTTATTTTTTATTTATTTTTATTTTTTTGCAAGTTTAGATGAGTATACTGTATATATACGTGTGTAACAATTGAGACTTGGGTAGTCATTGAAAATTAAACTAAAGAGCTCATTCAGGTCGAGCCATTGAGGATCAACACTTTGATTCCTCCCACCAACTGGCTCATTATTTTTATGGGTTTACTTTTTAACAAATTGTAGCAACTAGATTCTGAATAGCCCATACCTTCCAGCCTACCAGCAATATTTTTCAGCCCACTATCTCATACTTTCCAGCCCGCTATCATTTTGGCCCAACACTTTGTACATTAGTGAAGAAAGTGTTTGGTGACACATCATCACATTCATGGTTGGGTGTTCAACACTACAAGACCAAACAATACAAATTAGATATCACTTAATATGTGATCATGTGTAAAATCTTATAATATATGTAGGTGCCACTGATCAGATCAATCACTACCTACTTAGGGAATTAGAAATTCTAAATATCTCACACTTGTGAAGTCTTTTATTCTTGTCTTGTTGTAATAAAATAAAAATACCATCTGTCATTTTCCAAATTGTAAACCCAATTGAAGTTTATTTATTTACCAATTTCCATCTACCGATTAACAATAAAACTTATAATATACACATGCATGAAAATCTTATTTATACGAATGATTTGTTGAAAAATGGTTTTCATCATGCCATGAACATGTGTTTTAAAGTGATGTGTTTTAATTGTGTGTTTTAGTGGTATTTTAAATTTCATGAGTATAATACATTGCATTGTATTTTAAATTGTTGTATTTATTGTTTTTCTAGCAAAAACAACTCAAAACATCATGCCTAATTCTAAAACTTAATGCATACATGTCATTTTTTTAATCATTTTACACTTCTTATGAAATATGATCTTTATATACAGACCTTTACCCATCATTATAAAAGGGAACTACAATATTTTAATGATTTTACAAATAGTGTGTATTAATAAACGAATACACAATAATTCCTAATAATTTCATAAAAAGTTCAAATACAATTAATTAAATATTTAATGTTTCTCATTATCAAATATTTAGATGTTTTTATTTAAGAGGTAAAATATTTGCAGATCACATCTGCAGAAGAAGAAGTGGATCAAACGTTTGCGACGTAACCCAAAACCATAAACCACCATAACTGTGACCCTCCACCGTAAACCAACACACTCTGTTGCATGGGCGGACCTAGTGTATAAGTAGGTGTTGCGTCAGTTGCTGCTCAACTTTGCGCGCGTAGTGGAAAATTTGTTTTTTTACGAAATTTGAAAAACGTTGCTACTAAAATGAAAAACGTTACTACTTAAATTCATTTTCTAGATCCGCCACTGCTATGTTGTCACCCAGAACCATAACCATAACCCATCACAACCCACCATAACCATAACCAAACACAGGGGAGGGAAGAGAGGGAGGCGGGCGGCGACGCCGGGGGGAGGGGAGGGAAGGAGAAGAGGAGGAACATTATACGCATTGTCTTTAATGATGGAAGGGTAGTAGTGAAATCTTGATAAACGAATGAATTAGACGCACTATAATAGATTGGACACGCTTATAATGAATTGGTTGTTGCCACTACAACAAAATGAAGCTAATGCAACCTCGCTAAAAGGTTGCATTAGGCCTAATGCAACCTTTAATCTAGAGCTGCATTAGGTGAAGTTGCATTAGACCTAATGCACCCTTTTTTTAGATAATGCAACCTTTTTAAAATGATTTTTTCTAAAGAGTTGCATTAGGCCTATTTTCTAGTAATGTGCATTGTAATTTTTAAAAGTTACATAATTGTCTTATGTAGCACATGCAAGGGGAGAGATTTTCTACAATGAATTTTGCCTAAGTAGCCTAAGAAATACTGTAGAGATAACATGTGACACTCTTGAAAATTAAGTTAAAGGGCATTTTGGTCTAATGAGACAATCTCGTACCCTTTTATTTTCTCAAAATCCAACACAAAAATCCAGTATAAAAAAAATTAGTACAAAAATGTAGTACATGAAAATTTAGTACCGAATAATGTAACAACCGGCAAAAATAAGGTAATTCAGTACAAATTAATTAATATATGCTTAACGTAAATAAATGCAATTATGTGTGATTTAATTATCAAGGCCTTAGGAGATAGCAATTTCCAAATAGTGCATAGGAATGCATACGTTTAATGGTAAAACATGATTGGATCATGTGCGAATAAGCTATCCGGCATGGACGTTGGCAATTACCCGGTAATAATTAAATAAACGAAAAGGATCCCGGACACCCAGGATATAAAATAAAGGGTATTTCATAAAATATAATGAGTTTTGGAACTCCAAAACCATAAGTGAAAACGTCTTGTACAAGTCTCCCGGTAACGAATAAAATGCGCGTACCGCACCCGATACGCGTATAACTCATAATTTCACCCGGCAAAGGCCTAAATAACCAATCAACGCTTAAATTAGACTATATTTAAGGGTTATTAAAGGTATTTTTAATGTCCGAATAACGCGTGATTAAAACCCGAAAAATACCCGAACGACACCCGAACGACGGGGGATTAAACATAACAAATATTGGGTAAATATTTGAAGTTGTGGACCCCACTTAAACCCATCCAAGGGCCGGCCTAAAGGGCCTTGTGGTGTCCATGCATGTGGTTTAATAATTATAACCTCCTAAAGCTAGTATTAAGCATGTTTTAATAAAGACAAAAGGTGTAAGACACCCTAGTACAAAGCATGCAACACTTTTGTCTCCCCCTTGTACAATTTTCGGCCCATGGCCACTAAAATCCAAGGCAAAAGCTAGCCATCATGGCCTAAGTGTGTGCATGTGCATGGGTGAAGATCTTATATAAAGATTAAGATAGATTACAAGGTTTAACAAGATTTGCAAGCAATCTTCCACTCCTATACATACATACACGGCACATTACACACACACACATATCATATCTTTCCAAAATCCCAAGTACACAACTCAATCCTCCATAAGATTACTTGAATCTTTGGAATGATTACATGTGATAAGGCTATATAAACATGTGTTAGAGACTTGGAGAATCAAAAGCAAAACTCTTCTTTCCTTTCCTTCTTTGGCCGTAAGTTTCCCCCCATCCATACACATATTTCTTTCAAGTTTTTACATCTCCAAATCACTCAAAACAATCCATCATCCAAACCCCAATTGTGTGTTTCAAGCTTGGAGCTTAACCATTAAGGAAGAACACACTAAACCCCTCTCAAAATCAAAGGTTTTGTCTTCCCTAGCCTTGTGCTAGTAGTAAGCTTCTTAACCTTGTTTTTGATTATTATTATTCATGTATGTGTTCTTAGAAGCAAGTTGTACATGAAGGGTTTAAAAGGTGGTTTGAACATAATCTTTAATAGGTTTTACATGTGTAAAATGGATGATTAAAGATATGTAAATAAATCATGGATTTGATGATGATAAAGTAATGATCTTGAAAATATATAAAGTTTACACTTAAACTAAGTAGGATGATGATTTGGTTAAGATTGTGGAATGAACTTGAATATGTTAAAAAGTAACTTTAAATCATCTTATTATGATCATCTAAGGTATAATGTATGGTGGAACATGTTAGAAGATTAGGAATAAAGAAGATGAAAAATTAAAGTTAACTTACTTAGAAGAATGATATTTTGTTAAGATGGGCAAATACATAAAACACACATACAAGTAGTCTTACATATGGAATATAAGACTAACAAAAGTGTTTTGATACAAAAATAACTTACCAATAAAAAGTTGAATCTTCAAAGTCTACTATTTTGAGTGAAAAATGTTAACTTTGGAAGTTAGAGTGAAAAAATGCAACATTTGAAAGTTAAGGGACTAATATCATAACTTTGAAAGTTAGGGGACTAAAATGGATATTTTAGAAACTATTAGTCCAAAAATGCAAGGATGGAAAGTTTGGTGTCAAAAGTGTAAGTAATAAATTTCTAAGGATGATTTTGGTAAATACTAGTAGTTATACTTGGGTATTTTTGTATAAAAGTATATTTTTGAAAGTTATAAAATTATGGATTACATTAACATAAGGATTTTTATAAAATAGATATTTTATAAAAATATTAAACAAACTTGAGAAACTTATACAAAAATGAATACTTTTATATAAATGGGAATATAAAAGTGTTGGAAACATTTTTGTAGTTAAGTTAATAAGTTGGGTTAAAAATACATAAGTATTTCAAACCTTCCAAGTAACTTGTGTTAAGAGGAAGAAATATGGATAATATTTCTATAAAACACATGTTGGGAAAAACTTGGAAAAATTAACTATTCGAGTTAAGATATCGAACTAAGACGCGTTAACGAACCGTACACGGACAAATCATGAGAAAAATGCCATTGCGGCAAGATAAGAAAATATATATTTTTAAGAAGTAAAATATATATACAACATGGGTGAAAACTAATGAACACTTTCCTAAGTGTTAAAGGAATTATTCGTGGGAGAAAAACATGACATAAACAAATAAGACGTCAAACAAACGTATATACTTAACAAGAAAATTACACATTTATATAGATGTACGCTCGTCTCGGCAAAATTCTAGTATATCTACTTAATGGGAAAGTAGATATGTGGGAAGAAAAGCCGCGACGAGAAGACAAAGATATATATATGTGTATGCCGTGCCGACAAGATCCTAGTATACTTATTTGAATGGGAAAATAAATATACGGTATGGTGAGTTGAATCAGACGTTAAGAATATACAATCGAACGACAAGATCTTAGTATATTTGTTTAAATGGGAAAACAAATGTGCGGCAAAGTGAGTCGGGTCGAGTGTTGAAATATATATTATGTCGAGCGATGCGATCTTAAGTATAATTATTTAAATGGGAAAATAATTATATGTTAAGTGAAGTCGAGTCGATGATAATAAGGTACAAGTTAAGGAAATATTAACAAGAGTAATATATAACTTGTAACACAAAGGGTAATCTAACGCCAACGAAACCTAGGATACGCGCTTAATTAAACGGGATTTGGAATAACTTGTGGTCGGGAGTTGGGTGTACAACTTGCCAAGGCACATGCACTATAGGAATAGTGACTTATACGTCTAGGACGTTTGTAGGTGCGAGACCATCTTTGCTATCCGCCTAGTAAGACAGACAGAGTTTCAGGTGAGTTTCACGGCCCCATTTTAAACTATTTTTACGTTTTTCGGGGGAAAGATATGTTAGGGAAAATGTATGACGGATTTATTACTTGAGGTGTGACCGCCACTCGGGGTTGAGTCCTCGCCTCTATAATCATTTGTTCAGGGAAATGAAACCGGTGGAATATTTGAATAGTACTATTGGTGCCTGACAAGGCCCACCCCAAATCGATAGCGTCGATTATGCATTAGGTTATGCCTGGGGTGCATATATTCTGACGTGTGCGTAACTATACATATTTTACAATGGATTTTAACACACGTTTTTGCTTTAATATTTATAAAAATGGTTTCGACCTTCATATTAAAACACACACACTAGGGCAAGTGTACCCTGTCATATATGTAGTAAGTACAGATAAGAACCAAGTATCGATCCATGGACGCGCGCGGAGCAATTGTACTAAAACTCTGTCCCCGATTTACCAGTAGGAAAAGATAAGTTTGAGTTTTGTTTAAAACTAAATTAATTCTAAAACATGTAAATAACTTAACTACGACTCCAAATAGAAAATATAACTATATAAACTATATTTTTGCCAATCCTAGCATGTTATCTAAATATAATAAGTAATATAGGCGCGTGATCAACATTCCCATTTTCCGACAGTTAGTGTCCCTTTCGGGCATCCTAACATGACAACTATACAGAAAGCTAACACGAATACACACGTTAACCGCTTCAAGTCGTTCATTAGCGAGCAGCTGATATGATCTCACGCAGATCTTCTAAAGATAAGTTAGTCATCCGTTAAGAGTATTCTAACCTCACTAATTTAGGGAAGCGATACCGAATACACAACACAGCCACCTAAACTAGCATAAAGTAGATCATTTCACAACCTATTCCATTTTACCAACTTTGACCCCAGATCTACTAAGATCGCCATTTTTACCAAAATAACTACCAAAGATCATTAACCGTGTCAAAGACTAGTAACGGCACCATTAGGCTTTTTAAACCCTTTTACGTGCCGGTAAGCATTTTGAACCGTTATTCGACTGACTTTAACCAAACCAATACCCGGTTACAGTTTCATGGCATAAACTATTTAACAAGTTAACTAGTCTACTACCGGACGATTAAACGGACGGTTTTTCAACATGTATCCGCCTAACACATTCGACAATCGCTAAAGTCATCCAAATACAGCTACAAATCCATCAACAACGAAACAAGGTTGCGCTATGATCATCAAGATCTAATCCGTGAAAAACGCCAAATTTATACAAAACATGATTACATACTAAACGATTGTTTTACGTACTAAATACTATTGTTCTTGCCCGTAGGCGTACGAATAACTATAATAACATCAAAATAGCATACAAAAATCAGATTTGAATCATAAAAAGCTTCAAGGATCAAACCATAAGAATGCTAAAGAGATGGATCGGATGATGAAGGATGGAACGGATGGACTTCCGAGCTTGTTAAACGGCTTTCCAGCAGCTTGGATCGTCCAAAAATCGCCCAGAAAAGCTTCCCTCAAGACCCAATGTTGATCAGTGAGCTGAAATGGGGGTTTTATAGCAGAGCAGATGTTTCGAGCGGCCGCGCGAAGCCTTGGAGCGGCCGCTCGCTTTATCACCAAGTGGACCAATTGCTGCAGACGTGACGTAGGCCTTCTGGAAGGTCCCCAGAAATATCTGGGAGGGGCGCGCGGCCGCGCGAAGGCATGGAGCGGCCGCTCGAAGGGCCTGATGGCCCGTTTTCGCGCCGAACTCTTCGTCTTTTCCTTCCTTGTGTTTCCGGGACATCGTTTAAGACCTGAAATCGTAAAGATACCCAAATAAGTACCAATTCCTATGTATGAGGTCAAAAACGTATGAAAAAGGGAGTTAAACGGGGACTTTTATATGTGTAATTTAACGTATATCAAACCTCCCCACACTTGAACTTTGCTTGTCCTCAAGCAAACACTTAAACAGAAAATAACCGAAAAACTCGCCAAGTGGCAACAAAGGCAAAATATAGCCTGTACAGACGATAATAGACAAGCCAACAAAGATTTATACACAGGTGATAAGATAACTAAAAAGCAACGACTCACTTCCGATCTTACAAGCACGCTAACCCGTACACGACTCACAATGTTCACACACACTCGGTTTTATTTATGATACATACGTGTAATGTGTATGTGTAAATCGCTCCATTGCCAAGACAATGAATCGCGCAATATCATAAGCTTGTCAAAAGATCTAGTCTTCACCAACTAACGTGTGAAAAAGCACAAATCAAGAGGTCTTTTACGGGTTGTAATGTTAGGCAAAGGTAAGGGTGCGGAATGGATATTTAAAGTGACAAATCGGCTAAAACTCGGCGGTTTATGTCTAAATAATATCAACCAACACAACTGTACAAAACAAACGCGAATATAGGCGATTTTTATTTTAAATCGAGCTAACTTATAATTCTTAACTTTAAAGCTCTAAAAACTGCTCGAATACTGCTAATTCACCCTATTTTAGGGTGTTCTATTTTTCTGGATTTTTTTTTTTTTTACATATATATATCTATGATATATATAATTAACTGAAACGGATAATATAATCGACAAACGGGTTCTAAACATATAAACCCGAACACGAACTATTTACAACATATAAACTAGTAGAACAATAACCTAAACCGAGTTTTAACACAAAAGGTTTAAAAGAAAAAGGTTATTTGGTTTAGTGGTGAAATGGTGTGGTAAATAAGAAAAACACGGGATTAGGTTCAACATGGTTAACTAGTGGATAATATATTGGTGCGGGAAACAGATAGAACGAAAAGAAAAGGCTAAATCAAAAGGGTATCCTAATTGCCTCAATCATGTTCGTACAATCTCACACGTATCTGGTCTAAACAAGTATACTAGTGACAAGTTCTAAACTGCACAAAACATCCGGCTCACTCGCAAGCATGTCAAAGAAATATAATATACTCTAAGGCTCAAACGCTCACGTAACCGGAGGGAAATGGGTGTAAGTGTACGAATATAACACGCTCGTATCTCATCTGTTTGTCGCGCCTCGAGTTGTCTTTATCAAAATTTAGTTAGGCTTGATGTTTATACGAGAATATATACATATATGTACTTTTAAAGGTTTTTTTTTTTTTTTTTTTTTATATATTTTTTTTAACATATATATATATATATATATATATATATATACAAGAGGACAAACAAGATTATAATCCCTCCCCACACTTGAACTTCACATTGTCCCCAATGTGACAATAGAAAGCGTTTATTAATTAGCTATCTATAGTGGGAAAAAGGAGAATAATACTCCCCTGGTATCGTAGAAACGCCCGGGTTTTTGGACGGCATGAGCCCCGATAACGGTGCTCGCCAGTTCCCTGCAACATGAACATTCTTGACAAAACAAGCTCATCAAATACACCCATTCATTGTCACACTTATTCAATCAAACCAAACATTAATGAAAATTAAAATGCGGAAAAGTAAATAGTTCAAGTACAAAAAACAAAATAAATCCATGGGTGCATGCGCCCATATACAGTACCAACATGAATAACATAAACAAAATAGTACCATCTTACCAGCAATTTCTCAATCCTCGTCATCATGGCGAGTCCCTGATGATCCCGCTGCATCACCACCTCGCCTCCGCTTGTCCCCCGGGTATCCCCTCTGTGGGGGATTCCCAAAATGGTTTGGGAAACAAGCATGAAATTCAGAGACAAGGTAGTCTAGGGTCGCCCCTTGATGCTGTAGGGACTCGCCGTGCTGGTATAGAGTGTCGCGCGTTTCTGTTCGGAACGCGCCAAACTCATCATAGAAGCTCTGAGGATGCTGATAGTAGTACTGCTGCTGGTGAGGCAGTAGAGGCTCCTGGGGTGGCATGTGCTCATGTGGCTGCTGTGGCTGCTGTGGCTGCTCTGGCTGCTGCTGGTCGGGAGGTGGCATGTGCACTGCTGGTAGCGGGTCCCAGATCGTATTATTTTTACCTTTTAGCCTTATTACCCCGCTTGCGTACTCGTGGACAATCCTCATGTGTCTGAGGACCTCCATGTTCACCCACGAGTCGCCGGGAACCTTGGTCGGTCCCCTTCGCACATTCCTCAAAATACCCATCCCCTTTGCGATTTTTGTCACGTACTCCCCCCCGTATATCCCGCTCCCGGGTCTCATACCTGATGCTGTTGCAAGAAAAGAAGCAACAAGTGCAGCAAGGTTAACTTGAACACCACTTACAAGAGCATATAGAAATAACAAATCAGGTGTGGGGCAGCCGGTTGAATCGTCCTTTTTGGCAGCAGCGGTCCCGCATAGGACCTTTTGAAAAACCCGCAGCAGTGGGTCAATGAGCTGGCTTGCTTTGGCACCTTGGGGGTTATACTGTTGCTCCCCCGTTAATTGTGCCCAAAAAGAGTCTCTCAGAACGTTGTCATTTGGGAATTTGTACATTAGTTCGTTGAAGCTCTCATCCTCAACTTCCTCGTCCGTGTAGATTCCTAAGTGGACACCAAGCTCAGCGACTGAGATGTCGCGCCACTCCCCGCACAGACGGAACTGTAATCCAAAGTGCCTACCGCTACTTTGGAAGTCCGGCTGATCATATTTTCGCGGCCTCTGGTAGTGCAATGTGGAGAAGAACTCGAGGGTGAGTTCCTCATAAACTGGTTCCTCTATTAGGAGCAGGTTCTCCATATGCCCGTCCATCATTTCCCGGAATCTTTCTTCTTGGTTGAGCTCAGCTAATGTATCAAAGCAAATCCTTCTAGGCGGGGCGATAGAACGCCTGCGCCCCCACAGTTCTGTAAAGGTCTCTATGCACCCGCGTTCTCGCGGGTCCGCGGGATTAAACTGAAGGAAACGGTGCACCATCTGCATTAAAATGCTAAAATATGTCAGTTATAATCGAAGGAATAAGACCCGGACCCAAAACACGCGAAACAAAAAAGTAGAAAATCACATCAGACATTTCGAGCGGCCGCGCGGCCTCTTGGAGCGGCCGCTCGAAGGGGTCTGCGCGCCATTTTTCGCTCTGCAGCCCTGTTTTTTCGATCCTGTGCATTGGCGTTTGCCCGGTTTCCAGTGTTTTAGCCAAATGCACTCCACAAGCGGCCATTCAAGCACTTGATTTTTGAAAAATTATTAACTTAGGCGCTTGAATGTCCGAACTTGCGCAATTATGAAGTTGTAAAGTGATGTTGGGATTTTAACACCTACGCGCCTTCACTTTGCAAATTACCTTTACTTTGAGTCATTTAGCGCAAGGTGTTTAAAGCCCAAACATTTATGGCATAATCATCGAATTTAGGGCGCGTTTGTTTAGTTATGAAGAACGCCCCAAAACTCATGAATATCCCAACTTTAAACTACAATCTAATAACTAGAATCCTTAAAATTTGGGGATTTGTTAAACATTATGAAGAATCCCCAAAAATTAAGAAAACAATACAATTATATAACCTAAACATGATGAATTTGGGGATTGATTGAACACTTATGAAAGGTCCCCAAAATTCAACAACAATCCTAACTACATTAACATATATACTAGCATACAATCCTATAATGAAATTAATTTACAAACATACTAAACTATACCAAACAAGAGGCTACAAAATCATTCAAATCCTAAAAAAAATTCGGACCTTATTTAAACCTTATGAAGAAAACCCAAAAACTCAAAGATTTGAACAATAATCAACCACTAATCTACATTATCCAAGCAAACAATCCATTCAAGAACATTAGGGTTTGTTAAACATTATGGAAGAACCCTAAAAATTCAGAAAAAGATTAAAGAAACTAAACTATTTTACACTAGAACAAGAGAAATTACAAGAAAACTAGAGATTCATACCTTGTTCTTGAAGATTTGAAGTGGGATTGAAGGGTTTGTATGTGGGTGTTTGTTGAGAGCAAAAAGTTGAAGAATTGGGTCAATATGAACTGAGCGGCCGCTTAAGATAATGTAGGGTTTTAATTTTTCAGTTTTTAGGTGAAATACCCCTTTTGCCCTTTGCAGAATTTTCGTTCAGGAGACTCGCGCGGCCGCTCGGATTATTTTTTTTTTTTTTTTTTTTTATATATATATAACTGGGTGTTTGGAGCGGGCCGCTCGGAATATCCGAGCGGCCGCTCGAAGCTACTAATGTGCATTTTTTCCTGCATTTTTCACCCAATCATAACTGCACTTATCCGTTTTGACCCGAACAACCAACATACCTGTTTTTAGACGCTTTCTAGCATAATACCATGGGTTTGAAGCGACTATCCACACAATCACAAGGCGCGAATCAAACCTGCAAAGACTAAAAACAAACTACAACAACAAGTTAATATTAAACAACTTAACTACAAATTAAACTACACTATGAACATATATACAATTTGGCGCGCCCATACACGCCGTGCTATATTTATTAACGAGTCGCTAGCTAGACTCACTTCCCCGCACTTATTAGGCGCGCGGGTCGTAGAGATCGATCATCTCCACGGATTTGTCAACCGGTCCATCAATGTAAACTTTGAGGCGATGACCGTTGACTTTGAAAGTCACACCCTCCGAATTTTCAATCGAGACAGTTCCGTAAGGATATACTTCCTTAACAGTGTACGGTCCTGTCCATCGGGATTTCAACTTTCCTGGAAAGAGACGCAGGCGTGAGTTATAAAGCAAGACCAAGTCGCCTACCTGAAAATCTTCTCGGTGTTTGAGGCGACTGTCGTGCAATCTCTTTGTGCGCTCTTTGTACAACATCGAGCTCTCATAGGCTTGTTGCCTAAGCTCCTCTAGCTCGTGAATCTGCAAGAAACGGGTCTCACCGCCGGTCTTCAGATCCAAATTTGCCGTTTTAAGAGCCCAGAATGCCCTATGCTCCAGCTCGACTGGGAGATGACACGCTTTGCCATAGACAAGCCTAAAGGGAGTCGTCCCAATAGGCGTCTTGTAAGCCGTCCTAAAGGCCCACAGCGCGTCATCAAGCTTGTCCGCCCAATCCTTGCGGTTTTGATTAACCGACCGCTCAAGGATTCGCTTCAATCCACGGTTAGTGACCTCCACCTGTCCACTTGTCTGTGGATGATACGGGGTGGATAACCTGTGGTGGACACCATAACGTGCTAACGCGCGATCAAGCTGCGCATTGCAGAAATGCGTGCCACGGTCACTAATCAATGCCTTTGGGGCACCAAACCGTGAGAACAAGCTCCTAACAAACCTCACTACAACTCGGGCATCATTTGTGGGCAAGGCTTGCGCCTCGGCCCACTTTGATACGTAATCAACAGCCACGAGTATATATCTATTGCCCCGTGAGGAGGGGAATGGTCCCATGAAGTCTATGCCCCAAATGTCAAAGACCTCACAGACCTGAATCGGGTTTTGCGGCATTTGGTCGCGTGCCGATATGTTCGTCGCCCTCTGGCACGAATCACAAGCACCAACCAGTATCTGGGCGTCACGAAAGAGTGTGGGCCAATAAAACCCGGAGTCTAACACTTTCTTAGCAGTGTAATTCGCTCCATGGTGACCTCCGGTAGGCCCCTCGTGACAATCGCGCAAGATCTGCGCCGCCTCCACCCCAAACACACAACGGCGAATCAACTGATCCGCCCCGACCCGGAACAAAAATGGGTCATCCCAGAAGTAATGCTTAAGGTCCGCGAAGAACTTCCTCTTTTGCTGGTGCGACAATCCTTTGATAAGGATCCCGCACGCGAGGTAGTTCGCAAAATCCGCGAACCATGGAGATACATCTTCCACAGACTCAACGCTCATCAAGAACTCGTGGGGAAAATTGTCATTGATGGTATCCCACGCGCAGTTCTCGGCATCATCATGCTCGAGCCTGGACAGATGATCAGCAGCAACATTCAGGGCACCCTTCTTGTCCTGAATCTCTATATCGAACTCTTGCAGCAGCAAGATCCACCTAATCAGGCGCGGTTTCGCGTCCTGTTTGCTGAATAGGTATCGGATCGCTGCATGGTCCGTATAGACGATGGTCTTCGACAGCACCAAATATGATCTAAACTTGTCGAACGCAAAAACTACAGCAAGAAGCTCTTTTTCAGTCGTGGTGTAATGCTCCTGAGCATCATGAAGAGTCTTGCTAGCGTAGTAGATCGGGTGGAAGTGCTTGTCCTTCCGCTGTCCCAAGACCGCCCCTATCGCGAAGTCACTCGCGTCGCACATAATCTCGAATGGCAGCTCCCAGTCGGGTGCTACCAATATAGGGGCCTCAACAAGCAAACGCTTAAGAAGGCCAAATGCCTTCACACACTCTGCACCAAACACAAACGGTGCATCCTTCTCCAACAATCGGGTCATCGGACGGGCGATTTTTGAAAAATCTTTGATGAATCGCCTGTAAAATCCCGCATGACCCAAAAAGCTGCGGATCGCTCTGACAGAGGAGGGTGGAGGGAGCCTAGAAATGATATCTACTTTGGCAGGATCAACCTCCAACCCACTTTGGGAGACCTTGTGCCCGAGGACTATTCCTTCCTTCACCATGAAGTGGCATTTCTCCCAATTCAGCACAAGACTGGTCTCCTCACACCTCTGAAGCATCCGCTCCAGGTTCCCCAGACAATGATCGAACGAACTCCCAAAAACAGAAAAATCATCCATGAACACCTCCATGGAGTCCTCGATCATGTCATGGAAAATGGCAACCATGCAACGCTGGAAGGTCGCCGGCGCATTGCACAGCCCAAATGGCATACGCCTGTAGGCGAATGTGCCAAAAGGGCATGTGAAGGTCGTCTTATCCTGGTCCACAGGATCGATAGGGATCTGAAAGTATCCAGAGAAACCATCAAGGAAACAGTAATACAACTTCCCCGACAGTCGTTCCAACATCTGATCGATGAATGGAAGCGGGAAGTGATCCTTGCGGGTGGCGTCATTGAGCTTGCGATAGTCAATGCAAACTCTCCACCCCGTGACGGTCCTCGTAGGAATCAGTTCATTCCTATCATTTGTGACCACCGTCATGCCACCCTTCTTGGGCACAACGTGCACAGGACTAACCCAAACAGAATCCGAGATGGGATATATCAATCCAGCATCAAGCAGTTTAATCACCTCGGATTTAACAACATCTTGCATGTTCGGGTTCAGACGCCTCTGGTGCTGCGCACAAGGCTTGTAGACATCCTCCATCAAGATTTTATGAGTACAGAAAGAGGGATTAATCCCCTTGATGTCTACAATCTTCCAGGCAATTGCCCGTTTATGAAGTTTTAAAACCCTCAACAACTCGCTCTTTTCTTCCACAGTCAATAAAGACGATATGATCACCGGTAGACGTCCCTCCTCATCCAGAAATGCATACTCGAGATGCGGCGGGAGCTCCTTCAGCTCAAAAGACGGTGGATCCTCAACAGACGGCTTCGCCTTCTCCTCTTCCTCTCGCTCAATTTCCACAAAACGCTCCGGACTTTGGGAACCATCATCACCGATCTGATAGACCGGCTGCTCATCTACATGGCCCTCCTACATAATGCCATCTAGGCTCCCACACAACAGATGTGTGTCCGAAACATCTCTCTCCCAAGCACCTCTGATACGAGAGCTGACACACTGGTCTACTATGTCAAGATAGTATAGTGTATCGTCTTGGCTCTCAGGATGGCGCATCGACCTCTGAATGTCAAAAGTCACGTGCTCATAATTGACTCGGAGTGTGATCTGGCCCGCAGCCACGTCAACAATCGTCCTCGCCGTGTTAAGGAAAGGACGTCCGAGAATCAAAGGGACTTTAGAGTCCTCATCCATGTCTAGGATAACAAAGTCCACAGGGAAAACGAATTTGTCAATCTTGACAAGCATATTTTCCACAAACCCCCGTGGATACTTGATCGAACGATCAGCGAGGCGAATACTCATCCTGGTGGGTGAAGGTTCACCCAGATCCAACTTCTCGAAAACCTTATAAGGCATAAGGTTTATGCTGGCCCCTAAGTCTGCGAGTGCATTACTGACAGTCATATCACCTATCAGACAAGGGATGGTAAAGCTACCAGGATCGCCCATTTTCATGGGCAGTCTATTCTGCAGAATTGCAGAGCAGTTCTCGTTCAACAGAACGCAGGACAGGTCCTCAAGTTTTTGTTTATTGGTGAGGATGTCCTTCAAGAATTTGGCATACTTAGGCATCTGTGCTAAGGCCTCAACAAACGGGATGTTTATATGTAGCTGCTTGAACAGCTCGAGAAATTTCCCGTATTGCGCCTCGTCTTTCTGCTTCCTAAGTCTACCTGGATATGGAACATGAGGAGTGTAGTCTGTGACTGGCTTCGGTAGCTGTGCTGTACTTGCTGGGACTCGCCTAGCGTGCACCTCGTCCGAATACTCAGTCTGGACCGTCTCAGTGATCGGTGGTGAGCCCGATGTGTCTGGTCCCGTGGTTTTACCACTCCTCGTCATAATGGCATTAACATGCCCTCTTGGGTTCGGCTCAGTGTTGCCTGGGAGACCACCCTGCTGTCTCTCAGACATCATCTTTGCCATCTGGCCAACCTGGTTCTCTATGGCCTGCATCGACGCCTTTTGGCCCCTCATTTCTCCCTCATAATTCGTGAAGCGCTCCTCATGCTGCTGGTAGCGCTGCTCAGCGATCTGATTGGAATTAGAGGTGTTGGTAAGGAGCTGAGACATCATCTCCTCCAGCTTAGACATACCATGAGGGGCGTGCTGCTGGGAGCTGCTCCCGGCGCCCTGGTTTTGGTATTGGTTCGGTCTCTGCTGGGACGATTGGCCACGACCCTGGTATGGCTGTTGGTTGGACTGGTAGGACTGTTGGTTGGACTGGTAAGGCTGTTGGGATTGGTAGGACTGTTGTGGCGCAGCGGCTCTCTGCTGGAATCCGAGAGGGTTCTGATTGGAAGTACCAGATCTCCACCCGAAGTTCGGGTGATTTCTCCAACCCGGATTATAAGTGTTGCTGTAAGGGTTATTCTGGGGTCTCGTTTGATTACCCATGTAGTCCACTTCCTCGTGGCCTGTATACATCACCCCCTGAGCACACGAGCCAGGCTCGTGAGATACCCCGCACTCCACACACAAACAATCGGACTGTGCTACGTGTTGCTGAGAGTTATCGAATCTCGTAGCCAGAGCCGCTATCTGTGCCGAAATCGCCGTATAGTTATCCACGGCATGCACACCAGCCTTGGCAGATGAAGACCTAGATCTATCATTCTGCCGGGATTTAGATTTTAGGGACGCCTTCTCAATAATGCTCCACGCTTCCCTAGGAGACTTTGTTCCGATGTCTCCCCCAGCGTATACATCAAGGCGTTCCTGAGACGCATACCCTAGTCCCTGATAAAAAGTTTGCACCAAATGCCTTTTCGAAAGCTCATGGTGCGGGCAACTCAAGAGTAGGTCTTTAAACCTTTCCCAGGCTGTGTATAATGATTCATCGTCATCTTGACGAAATGTCATGATGCGATTCCTCAGTTTTTGTGTCTTTTCAGGAGGAAAATACTGCTGCATGAATTGTTGTGACAACTCTGCCCAAGTCGTGATCGACCCTGCGGGTTGTGACAGAAGCCAAGTCCGGGCTTTGTCCCGCAGTGAGAATGGGAAGAGTCGGAGACGGATAGCATCATCGGAGATGCCCGTCATCTTAAAGGTGGCTAAAACCTCTAAGAATGCAGCAATATGTCGGCCTGGATCCTCGTGCTCCAGTCCACCGAATTGCACCGAATTTTGTATCATATTCACGATACTAGATTTGATCTCAAAATGGTCCGCCAAAATAGCCGGACGGACAATACTCGGCGCGAGTCCATCTCCTCCTGGACGACCACTATCATTCAGCGGAATGTCGTCATCCGCCATGATAATGTCGCTGTGGGCGTCCGACCCGTTGTCGTCGGCCAGATCGTGCCCCGCCTCCTCAATTGGGACCTCAACAATAGGAGCAGCAATAAGAATATCAGAAACAAGACGCAATTTATGAAGTCTAATCCGCTCGCTTCTCCTCAGGCGCCTTAGCTCCTCGTCAGAAAGATCACCAGAAGACCCTGGGTTTGTGGACATCAACCTGCATGTAAGAATGATATAGTTGCAACAGGCGAATATATGACAAACCCAAAAAGGCGATAAAAGACAGAAAAATAAATAAATGAAATAAAGAATCAATAAATTCATGCGAAAATAACTGAGCGCAAATATATTCAAGCTAATCAAATGTAAACAAATAGAATCAATAAAATGAACAGAATTAAGCAGACTAAGCCTAAAACTATACAAAGAATGAAATTAATAATAAGTCCAAATACGAACAAATAAATCTAATTAATCAAATAACGAACAAATCAAATTCATAGACAAACCAATTAATCCAATATTCAATAAATTAAATCTATCAACATCCTAATGAACGAAAAATCAAATCAAACAATCCTATAAGCAGATAAATGAACGAATCTATATGCAACCTATAAACCAATCTAAAATTAATCCAATATATCAACAGACAGATAAATCTAATAAAAATTCAAATAATCATATATGCAAATTAATGAATGAAATAACGAATCAAAGAAGTAGAAACAAGTATTCACAAGCATGTACACTGGTAAAAAGTTGACTCGGTTCGTTCCTAAAGCTCGTCGCGTCCCCGGCAACGGCGCCAAAAACTTGACGTGTGCGTAACTATACATATTTTACAATGGATTTTAACACACGTTTTTGCTTTAATATTTATAAAAATGGTTTCGACCTTCATATTAAAACACACACACTAGGGCAAGTGTACCCTGTCATATATGTAGTAAGTACAGATAAGAACCAAGTATCGATCCATGGACGCGCGCGGAGCAATTGTACTAAAACTCTGTCCCCGATTTACCAGTAGGAAAAGATAAGTTTGAGTTTTGTTTAAAACTAAATTAATTCTAAAACATGTAAATAACTTAACTACGACTCCAAATAGAAAATATAACTATATAAACTATATTTTTGCCAATCCTAGCATGTTATCTAAATATAATAAGTAATATAGGCGCGTGATCAACATTCCCATTTTCCGACAGTTAGTGTCCCTTTCGGGCATCCTAACATGACAACTATACAGAAAGCTAACACGAATACACACGTTAACCGCTTCAAGTCGTTCATTAGCGAGCAGCTGATATGATCTCACGCAGATCTTCTAAAGATAAGTTAGTCATCCGTTAAGAGTATTCTAACCTCACTAATTTAGGGAAGCGATACCGAATACACAACACAGCCACCTAAACTAGCATAAAGTAGATCATTTCACAACCTATTCCATTTTACCAACTTTGACCCCAGATCTACTAAGATCGCCATTTTTACCAAAATAACTACCAAAGATCATTAACCGTGTCAAAGACTAGTAACGGCACCATTAGGCTTTTTAAACCCTTTTACGTGCCGGTAAGCATTTTTAACCGTTATTCGACTGACTTTAACCAAACCAATACCCGGTTACAGTTTCATGGCATAAACTATTTAACAAGTTAACTAGTCTACTACCGGACGATTAAACGGACGGTTTTTCAACATGTATCCGCCTAACACATTCGACAATCGCTAAAGTCATCCAAATACAGCTACAAATCCATCAACAACGAAACAAGGTTGCGCTATGATCATCAAGATCTAATCCGTGAAAAACGCCAAATTTATACAAAACATGATTACATACTAAACGATTGTTTTACGTACTAAATACTATTGTTCTTGCCCGTAGGCGTACGAATAACTATAATAACATCAAAATAGCATACAAAAATCAGATTTGAATCATAAAAAGCTTCAAGGATCAAACCATAAGAATGCTAAAGAGATGGATCGGATGATGAAGGATGGAACGGATGGACTTCCGAGCTTGTTAAACGGCTTTCCAGCAGCTTGGATCGTCCAAAAATCGCCCAGAAAAGCTTCCCTCAAGACCCAATGTTGATCAGTGAGCTGAAATGGGGGTTTTATAGCAGAGCAGATGTTTCGAGCGGCCGCGCGAAGCCTTGGAGCGGCCGCTCGCTTTATCACCAAGTGGACCAATTGCTGCAGACGTGACGTAGGCCTTCTGGAAGGTCCCCAGAAATATCTGGGAGGGGCGCGCGGCCGCGCGAAGGCATGGAGCGGCCGCTCGAAGGGCCTGATGGCCCGTTTTCGCGCCGAACTCTTCGTCTTTTCCTTCCTTGTGTTTCCGGGACATCGTTTAAGACCTGAAATCGTAAAGATACCCAAATAAGTACCAATTCCTATGTATGAGGTCAAAAACGTATGAAAAAGGGAGTTAAACGGGGACTTTTATATGTGTAATTTAACGTATATCATATTCTGAACTTAAGTCGTGGGAAACCGAGTAACGACTTGGAGCAGGGCATATTTATTTTATACGTCTTGGTTTGATTATAGTCTCAAGTAGAGTTATAGGAATTTGCAACTCCTATATATTGTCATAACATGGTATTTCCCAAGTATTCAAGTTTTGGAAACTAAAAACCTGTGAACTCACCAATATATTTATATTGACGAAACTTTTAAACATATCTTTCAGGTAATTAGATGATGGAGAACCGGGCAAGCTGGGTCGTGGAATCCTCCAATGCGGCGTCAAACTTTTGCGGGGTTTCACCTTTATTTCCCAAGGCTTTGGGATATATTTGAGAAACCTCTATGTTGTCTTAAAAACAATTTACTTTTGTGTAATATTTGAACAAGATTTGACGTCATAATAAATGACCCATTTTCTTAAATTACTTGTGTTTAGCAATAACCTTGACTTTATGCTTTGAACCGTCGCGCCACGTGTTTCCGCCATTGTTGTGGTGTGACAAATAACCTTAGGGGTTATTTGGTTAATTGAGTGTTAAATCATTAAGATGGTCTGAATGGTTAAGAGGCTCTAAATGGTTAAGAGTTGAATCATTCAGCATCCCTTATTAGCTTAATGGTTCATCACTTAATCATTCCATTCAGATGCTGAAACAAACAGTCTGAATGCTGAATGATTCATACCTGAATAGTTAAAAGGCTGATTAAGAGGCTACCAAACAGCCCCTTAACACAAAAGAAAATACAGTACACAAAAATTTAGCACAAAAAAAATCCAATACATAAAATGTAGTACAAAAAATTTAGCATGAAAAAAAATCAATACAAAAAATTTTACACAAAAAAATTAGCACAAAAATATAGTACAAAAATTTTATGTAACAAACAAACCCATTTTTAGGTGACGTTTTTTATATAGCAATATGACACTCAAATGATACCAGTAATAACTCAGCGTCCGAGTAATTACTTGTGCGGCATCAAACATGGGTATGTCATGATATTGCATTTTCTTCCTATGACTGGTATCAAAGAAGTGGTTTATGGCTCTCTCTTGTGAAATCACAATTTCTTTTACAAGCCCAATAAGTTTGTGGAGGGAGCTGTTAGGCCCTTTAATTTGCAGTTTAATCCTTGCATGCTGGCTCTCAGCTCTGTTGGCCGTATACTCACCGAAGTTGTAGTTTTTATCTGTCGATGCACGAACAGACTTTTCTTTATGTTTATCAAACCACACATTATTCAAGTATACCATAACATCTGTCAAAAAAAATAAAGATATTGTTGAAGTGTATACTTAGATACGTATGTATGTATGCGTGCTTTTAATATGTACCATTTCGATCTAGCTGATTAAGTTTAATGTGGAGTCGGGATAGCGAGTGCTAGTAATTTAGCTCATTCTCAGATGCACACACTCGCTTAAAAGATCCGATAAATGCATCCCATTCTTCATTGTTAGGAAACGATTGTTTGCAGTGTTTTATAATGTTTTGTGAAATATGTCACATGCATAATAAAAATAATAATAATAATAATAATAATAATAATAATAATAATAATTAATAAACAACAACAACACCAACAACAATAATATTATGTACTACCTGCATAGCAACTTCGAAGCAGCTCGGAATACTGTGTCGCATGCATTCATCAATGTCTGGTCAACGTCAGTTACTATAACACGCGACTGCATACTTTCATCATGCAACAACTCTCTTGGCCTATCTAGCACCCATTTGAAGTAATCCATCTTTTCATGTATGATAAATGCTTAGGTGACAATAAATGTGACATCCGTCACTGTGACACCCGGCAAATTCTGGTTAACAACGTTGTCTAGATGAAAGTCTACCTTAGCGAGTCACGCGTATATTGTACTTAACTGGGTTAGTTAAGTCGGGTTATGGTTCGGGAACTATCGGTTAGTCTAGAAGATCATTGGATGTTGGTCTAGAGGTTCATTAGATGTCAGTCCTTAACCAAGTGTACAAACGGTGACGATTTGTAGGATCGTCAGGGCATACGGAACATACAAGTCTCGAGTCCCGGGAATTGGTGAACGAGTGTGAATATGTGTATTTACAAGTGTTATGTGTTTACAATCATTATGTGACTTGTCGGTATGTGAATATGTGTTAACATATGTTAAAACGGGGTTTAACGCGCAAAACACACGAAACTAGCCCCTATGGGCGATTAGGGGGCCAAATGCATGACTGTTCATGCGATTAGGCCCAAATGCATGACTGTTCATGCGATTAGGGGGCCAAATGCATGACTGTTCATGCGATTAGGCCCAAATGCATTACTGTTCATGCGATTAGGATTCCTAATCGCGTGTAAAGCTGCATAATCGCGTGTTACGGGCTGGACGACTAAAAACGACTATAAATACCATACTTGACCTCATAAACTTCATTATACAAACCCTAGTCGTCCCATAACCTGCCCCAACACACACACAACCTCTGGAACGCGATTTTTGATCAAAACACAAGGTTTCAAGCTTAATCCATCATTCTTTCACAAATCTAAGGTTTGGTTTCCATCCATGAATCTTTATAAACGTTTTTAATCAATCCCTAATGGTCCAGACCTGTTCTAAAACGGAAAAGCTTTCTGAAAATCGTTAATAAGTGTTGTTAATCGGATTTTAACTAGTATACATGTGTTATGGGTGTTTATGATTAGAAAGCTAGGGTTTTATGATTCAAGATGAATGAATGACATGTTATTATGTTAGATCAGAATAATAATGATATTATGATGATAAAATCTGAGAATTGATTATTAGGGTTATAGTTACGCATGTTAGTATGATGTTGCATGCTATGTGAATGGTGTTTGGATTACGTGATTGCATGCAGGGCTGATAATACGAGGCAAAACGAAGGGTTTTAGTTGAAACATGTTTAGGATAGTGTTTGGGATGATATTGGGTGGTTACACACGTTCTGGATCTGATTTGGAGCGTTAAACGCGCGAAAAACTGGAACAGCAAGGTTACAGGCGATTAGCAATCCTAATCGCCTATGTTAGAGGCGATTAGGAGGCCAATCGCCAGTCTTTCATGCGATTAGGGCCTAATTGCTAGTACTTACATGCGATTAGCCCTAATTGCTAGTTGATACATGTGGTATAGCCCTAAATGCTAGTAGTTACATGCAATTAGCCCTAAATGCTAGTAGTTACATGTGATTAGCCTTCCTAAATGCCAGTTGACCAACCTAAATGCTAGTTGACTTTTCCTAAACGCGTGTACTGCTGCTGTAGGTATAAATTAGCATTCCGAGACCCGATTTGACATGTAGGAACATGCTAGGAACCCCGTAACATATCTAATAACTTGGTAACATATGTTTGGATGTAATTCGGTGATACGTGAACTATGTGCTATAACTTGTTGTGCGTTAACGTATGTTAAGTGTGATTGCATGATTTCATGATTGAGAGCGTAAACCTAACACGGGAAGTCTCGGGTCACCAATGGGATGTCGAGTCTTGTACTTTGGGTCAGTTAAACAGTCACGGTGTTTTCAAACGAACTTGGTTATGGTCTGGACATCTAGGGACTAATTAACCTGCGGGTTATTAGTCTAAGTACTTGTAACTGTCATATGTTAGGTCGCCGCTTTACGGGACTAGCATAGCAGCTGAGTTTACTCGGGTTAAGGAGTAACGCAACTTAAGGTGAGTTTACGGCCCCTCTTTTAAACTGGTTTCATACTTTCGGGGGAGAAAACATGTGTTAAAACGATTATTTGGTAACTAATGTCATACTATGGGTTTCTATTGTGTACTACACGATCTTTGGAAGTCCCGGGGGGAACCATGAATGTGCGGGTTTGCACAACGGGGAAATGTGAATAGCGCTATTGGGAGTGACCAACCCCGCTCGTCGGCTTGGAGGGCCGGGCGAGTGCATATTGTCTCAAACAGGAACAACAGGAACAACTGGTTTACTTTTCGGGCACAACATCTGGTATGCGTGTTAGTAATGGTTTTCCAATCGTGGTAGTAACAAAACATACGCCTAGCTAGCGTACACTGGTTTTTGATTTGTTATAGTATGGACAGGTGGACTTGGTACTTGGATTACAAAACCTGTAAACTCACCAGCATTTTTGTGCTGACGTAAACTTTTACATGTTTTCTCAGGTCGCTAAGGTAGCACTACTGGACTAGGGCGCACGCGTCTGCACGGCGTCTAGTTAGAGTCGCATGGTTTTCATATGTTGAACATTTGGTTACTTTGAGATACTGTTTTGAATAAGCTTCCGCTGTAAACGGGGATTTTAAACTATGTTTTGAAATTGCATTATATTCATTTAGACTTGTTTATTGTGATCGTTGGTTTGGATCCTGGTTTGTCATGCGCCTCGCGGTAAAACTCCGCAAGTGGATTTTGAGGGTGTGACAGATTGGTATCAGAGCCAATGGTTATAGTGAACTAGGACTGCATGTAGAGTCTAGTCTATAGCCGAGTCGCACACACTAGACGATCACATGGTACTAAACATTATGGTGGTTTACGTATGGTCTTGTCGGGGTGTCTCTAAATCGTTGGTCTTTCTACGTTACATCATCCGTTCTATCTTAGGTTGGGTTACTTGCTTTCTAGGCAGTGTAGTATAGTGGGGTAACTCGTATACTCTTGAGATTTGTCCAAGGCTCGGACATCTCCCTTTCATACTCCAATAGAAACACTTGCCATAAACTACCGTAGTATTACGGTGTATAGCTAAGAGTCTATGTTCGGTGATTCGAACTTTGAACTAGGAGAACACTTGGAGGACCATGTAGAGCGGTTTATCATTTTGGGTGCACACAAAATCATAAACCGAAATGCATGGAAGCCCTAGTGAGCTCTGGGTTTGAGGGGATAGTCCTGGATTGGATCTAGCTTTGATCTTGTGAACATTAGTGGTTATCTTTATCTGCGAAACTAAATTTTCTCGTTCTTTCTGCCAGAATCATGTCTGGAGTACGAGGAGGACGTGGAGGTGGTCGCAATGGTGGACGTGGTGGTGGACGCGGTGGTGCTGGTGGTCGTGGAGGTATTAACCTATCGCAGGCTGATCTGAACAACTTGCTCCAAGCTGCCTTTCAGTTAGGGCACAACGGTGGTGGTAAGTTGATTTATCCATTTTCTTTGCCTCATTGGTGAACCTTGTTTACATTCTTAGTGGTTTCTCATACGTTTCATTTCAGGTGGTCCTGTTAACCCACCCCCACCCATGTGTACCTACAAGATGTTCCGGGACTGTAAGCCCCAGGAATTCTCTGGCACTGAGGGTGCGGTGAGCTTGCTTAGGTGGCTGGAGAAAGTGGAGTCAGTGTTTCTTATGTGTAACTGTCTCCCAGAAGATCGGGTTAAGTATGCTGCTGCGTTATTCCAGGATGTTGCATTGACTTGGTGGAATAACATCACCCAGAATATGGGTATTGGGGAGGCGTATGCTATGCCTTGGGAGAATTTTGTGCAGCTACTGAAGCGTGAGTACTGTCCGAGGGAAGAGGTGCAGAAGCTAGAGCACGAGGTGTGGAACCTCAAGATGTCTGGGTCTGAAATTGAGAAGTATACTGTGAGGCGTAACGAGTTGGCAGTGCTGTGTCCTGATCTGCATGTGCCAGAGTACAGGAGGATTGAACACTATGTCTCGGGGTTAGTACCGGAAATCGCAGGGTTAGTGGCTGCGGGAAATCATCCTACATACGCAGAGGTGGTCCGATCGGCTCATAGGATGACCAACTTAAAGGTGAATGAGGGTATTTTGCCTGCTAAGGGTTCGACTGTTAAGGCTCCAGAGAATAACAAGCGCAATTGGGAAAATGACGGGAAGGGATCTGGGCCAGCACAGCAGAATAAGAGGTTCGACAATGGGGGTTCTTCTTCTTCTTCGGGTAACAAACAGGGTGGTTATGCGGGGAAACTGCCCAAATGTAACAAGTGTGACATCCGTCACCTTCGACTTTCAATTTATTTACAAAAATAGTCCCCCAAATATTTTCAATTTTAGTCCTCAAACGTTTCTTGTAATTATTGTCGTTTTCAAATGTAATAAATGTGCGAAACTCAAGTTATATTATTTACATGTATTTTGGATCTCGATCTCATCTAACACGTAAGTTGTGACGTTATTCGGAAAAAAAAAAATATAATTATCACAAAAATTTCAAATTATAAAAGTTTTAAGTTAAAAAGTTAACTTAGTTAGTTGTTATTAAAGAAAAACTAACTAGGAAACTTTAAAACTAACCAAAGGAAATAAGAGGGGCCAAAAGTGACAAGTCCTAAAAGTTTAATAGAAAAAAAAACTCATATCTGCTTGTGCGCGCTTTTCCGGCCAAAGCCAATTCCGGCGGCCGGAATTTTATTCCGGCGAACTCATTTAATGTGTTTTAACGCGTTTTATCAAGCTTAAATCATTGGGTTACGTTTCTCCATCATTTTCCAACATATTTCAGTAATTAATTGTGAGTTTAACGCGTTAATTAGTGAGTTTAATCGGCTTAAGGGTGTAACCGCCGGAACTTTAAACTTTGAGTTAATAGCACGTTTTTTTGTCGACCATTATAAAAACCAATATCACCATTCGTTTTCTGCACCTCTAATCTTTCGGAACCCACTAAAAATCATTGCAATCCGCGTATTGAAGGCTATCCAATCGAGTACATAGGTCTCGAGCCGTTTTCCTTTTTGTTTCGATCCAAACAACCTTGTAAGCTAGTTATTATCATGCCGTTTTAATGTTTGTATAGTCGTCTTTGAAAGCCCTCTATAACAGATTCGTCATTATGTTTATATTGGGTTATTGAAATTTAGGGTGAGGGTTAGGGTTCTTGGTAGATTTTGGGGAAGAAGATGAAAACTATTGATGTTATAAAGTGTTTGATTTGCATTAGAAATAATAAAATGGGTTGTAGGGAAAGTGGTTGTGTTTGGGAAGTTCCACCCACATGACCCGGGTTCGAGTCCCCATGGGTGCAGATCTGATTTTTTTCTCTTTTCCTTTGTTTTTGGTAAGACCTTTCCATTTCCAATTTTCTTATTTTATTTTCTTTAAATATATATAATATATAGACATTGAAATATTCATAATAAATCCAATTTTTATCCAAAAATTATGAAAATTTAAGAGTAGCTTTTTGACATCTCATAGAAAATAATGATATTTTTATTTTCTGAAAAATAAATTATTTTCATATTTTTATTGATTTAAATTGTTTTAATCATAAATAATTGATAAAAAAATCATTTTTAATGATTTTAATCTCAAAATTTTTGAGTAATTATTTCTAATCATTCTCAACTGAAATAAAAATTATTGGTCAATAAAACATTTATTTTTATTAATTTTCCCATTTTTAACCATTTAAACATGATTTAATCTCACTAAATCAGCTTTAAATATAAATAACTTTATATAAATTATGGGAAAATTATTCTAATATGTTTACATCAGAAATCATCCATTTTCTATAAAAATAAATATTTTTGGATCACGTATAGTATTATTAGTCTTATTTACGTTTAGTTAGACATAATAAAACATTTATTTATTTATACAATTTAAACATCTATTTTATAAATGTTTTTCTTATAAAATAGAAATACTCGTATGACTTAATGTCTTAATTATTTTTTTTGTTGAATCTTTGTGTAACACAAAAATTATTTATTTATATATTTATGATTATCGTATTATTTTAATTTAGTTAAAGTAACTAACTAAATTATTTTGTCTTAATTATTCAAACATATTATTATCTAAAAATTTAATCGGTAATAATTATATTACCTAAATCATATTTACCAACTTTAGTATATTATTTTAATATACAACTTTTACATTAATTCGACTAAATCATAAAAACTCTAATTCCCCAAATCGACTTAGCAAACCCTAATGCCTTAGACCCTAGATACCTTAGACTTTGTAGACTTTACCTTACTAGTATTCATATACGTTATAGGTTGAATTCCTCGGAATTCTCACTACATAGCTCACAACCGCTTAAGTGGATTTTGATCGCTTTCGCAAACTGTGAGTATATCTTCCCCTTTTTACTGTTTTACTATTTTTGGGGTGATTCATGTACTTATTATCAAGTTTCTATTACTTCTTACTAAAATAGCAATTCTCCTGTGTGTTTGCTTTATGTTAATTTGTGTGTCTATGACTTGTCAAAATCATTAACCTTTGAGGGCCTGGCATTTCAATGAATAGTACTATGGTATATACCCCTTGTGACTCTGTTGAGAGACCTTGGTCATTGTCTTGTGATTCATATTACTAAAAATGTTTTGATTCTTGATTCTTGATACTTACTACATAGGGTTGATTTTGAACGGACAATACTTAAATTACATAATTGCAAATGGTATACAACACAGGAATTGCGAAACGTTTTGTACTATATATATATATCCAACGGATGTACTCACCAATACATTATATGTGTTGACAAATTATTTTTGTACATGTTTCAGGTGACGTTTGATCTTACTTGCTTTCACGCTTAGGATGGACCTAGTGCTTAAATAAAAGTTGAACATTTATTAATTATGTTTGGAATTTCTATTAAGACTCTTTGTATTTCGTTTTGAATAATGAAAGTTTATTACTATTAATATTTACATTTTAGTCCATGTGCTTTTGAACAATCGTCACTACGTGACACCTCGATGTTTCCGCCATCGGTTGGGGTGTTACAGATTGGTATCAGAGCCATGGTTATAGGGAATTAGGTTATTAGTAAATGCTTTTGACCTAGACTATAACTAAGCTACCCATTATATGCTTTCTTTTATCCTCATATTTCTTTAGATATATTTTCTCCTTTTACTTTTCATTGTACTCGGAGAAGATTTTTATTCTACAAATGGAACGAAAACACCAAGTTAGGAGTGATATCCATACCTTGGTGAATAGTTTCGCTCTTTATATGTTTTATTTATTTATTTTATTTATCTTGGAATATTTTCCTTTCGAGATAGGAGACGTCCAAATCTCAAGGAATCTATCCCTCCAAAAGAAACTTACTCACTAAGCTAGGAGTGACATCCTTATCTTAGTGACCAGTTTCACTCCATCATATTTTTACTATTTGGAAGTATATCTTTGAGTTAGGAGTGAAATCCACATCTCGAGGATATATATTTTCCACACTTCAAGATCCGCTAAGGTTTTGAAAATTATTTGTGACGGGGCACGTGCAATCTGGAAGGGTGAGCGCCTGTATTCTGAGTTTTCTGTCTAGGTTGGTAATTCGCATAAATCCCAATCAGACGAGGGACCCGTTTACCTACCTGGGAATTCTCGGGATGAGCATTCACTTATAGGCTAAATTACGCCCCCACAAGTCACTAATAATATTTCAATTACTTTAGTCAGTCAACAGTTTCTTTGGAAACACTCTTATATCTCGTTTTATACTTGGTATTGTTTTTCATTTGAAGTTTTATCATGATTTTCTTTATGATGTTCATAATTTTTCTTAAATCAATTTATAATTACTATATCTCATGTTATGTGTTACTTGTCTTGATATAAACTATGGCATTTCCAAGATTTTTGGAATCAAATCTCATAATTATTGTTCACTTTTGTAGATGTCTGATCGCGAATCTCGTAAGAGAGCCTCGAAGCGTCAGGCTAAACTGAAATCTGATCAGCGTATCGCGACCATGGTCAATGACAAGTTGGAAACACTTGTTCCTAACATCATTAATGCTATTATTCCAAACCTTAACCCGAACGGTAGCTCGAATGGGAACTCTAACGGGAATACAAATGGAAATGGTGGGGCTAGTGAGAATAAGTGCACTTTCAAGCACTTCAACTCATGTCACCCCAACAAGTTTAACGGCACTGAGAGAGCCACTGGGTTACTTGAATGGTTCGAAAGTATGGAGAATACGTTCATTAATAGCGACTGTCCAGACAACCTGCGTGTTCGTCATGCCACAGGTGTTCTTCAAAAGAGAGCGCTCACTTGGTGGAATGGTGAAAAACATGCTCGAGGGACGGAAGCTGCTTTAGCTATGTCTTGGGATGATTTCAAAATTGCCATGACTACTGAGTTCTGTCCTCGTAGTGAGATGAAGAAATTGGAGGATGAGTTCTATCACCTTAAGCAGGACAGTGGAAATAATGTTCCCTACAATAACCGTTACCACGAGTTGAGCTTACTGATTCCTCGTATGGTAACTCCGGTATCCTTGGCTATTGAGAAGTATATTGAGGGACTGCCACCTCAGATCCATGACTCGGTTATGGGGAGCAAGCCTGCTACTGTAGAGGATGCCATCCGTCTCGCAGCATCTCTTACTGACAAGCATGTCAAGGATGGTACTCTAACTTGTAAGGGTACTAAAAGACCTACTGAAACCCCTGCTACCACTGAACCTTCCCAAGAAAACTCTGCCTCTGCCTCTAGTTCCAATAAGAAACGAAAAGGTGGAAACCAAAACTATGCTGTAGTTGCACCTCTTAACCAGGTTCCTATTGCAAACCCACCTACTGCACCTCAATCAACCCCAAGGGCTTATACTGGGAAACAACCTCAATGTGCCACCTGCCGCTACCATCATCCCACCAATTTACCGTGTCGTAAGTGTGATGCTTGTGGAAGACTGGGTCATACTACTCCTTTCTGTCGTGTTGCCAATCGACCAATAAATAACCCACAGACTGTTATCCAAAACCAGGGAGCTGACCAACCCAGAGTTTGTTACGCTTGTGGTGATCCTAACCATATGCAAAACAGATGCCCTCATCTTACGGCTTTTATTCAGGCTCGTCAGCAAACCCCAGCAGTCCCAGCAGTTCCAGCAATACAAGCAGCTCCAGCCCGTGGTCGTGCTTTCAACATCAACGCTAACCAAGATCAAGCTACCCACGACGTTGTCAATGGTACATTTCTTATTACTAACTTATATGCTTCGATTTTTACCGGTGCGAATAGGAGTTGTGTCTCGTTAGAATTCGAACCTTTGCTTGCTTGTACTTGTCCTCACCTTACTCATCCTTTTCCTGTGGAGGTTGTTAATGACAATCTTAATCTTATAAAAATTTATGCTCCATAGTTGCACAACCAAAAATCTTCACTTGAAAGAAATTTCGAGACGAAATTTTCTAAAGTAGGGGAGACTGTGACATCCGTCACCTTCGACTTTCAATTTATTTACAAAAATAGTCCCCCAAATATTTTCAATTTTAGTCCTCAAACGTTTCTTGTAATTATTGTCGTTTTCAAATGTAATAAATGTGCGAAACTCAAGTTATATTATTTACATTTATTTTGGATCTCGATCTCATCTAACACGTAAGTTGTGACGTTATTCGGAAAAAAAAATATAATTATCACAAAAATTTCAAATTATAAAAGTTTTAAGTTAAAAAGTTAACTTAGTTAGTTGTTATTAAAGAAAAACTAACTAGGAAACTTTAAAACTAACCAAAGGAAATAAGAGGGGCCAAAAGTGACAAGTCCTGAAAGTTTAATAGAAAAAAAAACTCATATCTGCTTGTGCGCGCTTTTCCGGCCAAAGCCAATTCCGGCGGCCGGAATTTTATTCCGGCGAACTCATTTAATGCGTTTTAACGCGTTTTATCAAGCTTAAATCATTGGGTTACGTTTCTCCATCATTTTTCAACATATTTCAGTAATTAATTGTGAGTTTAACGCGTTAATTAGTGAGTTTAATCGGCTTAAGGGTGTAACCGCCGGAACTTTAAACTTTGAGTTAATAGCACGTTTTTTTGTCGACCATTATAAAAACCAATATCACCATTCGTTTTCTGCACCTCTAATCTTTCGGAACCCACTAAAAATCATTGCAATCCGCGTATTGAAGGCTATCCAATCGAGTACATAGGTCTCGAGCCGTTTTCCTTTTTGTTTCGATCCAAACAACCTTGTAAGCTAGTTATTATCATGCCGTTTTAATGTTTGTATAGTCGTCTTTGAAAGCCCTCTATAACAGATTCGTCATTATGTTTATATTGGGTTATTGAAATTTAGGGTGAGGGTTAGGGTTCTTGGTAGATTTTGGGGAAGAAGATGAAAACTATTGATGTTATAAAGTGTTTGATTTGCATTAGAAATAATAAAATGGGTTGTAGGGAAAGTGGTTGTGTTTGGGAAGTTCCACCCACATGACCCGGGTTCGAGTCCCCATGGGTGCAGATCTGATTTTTTTCTCTTTTCCTTTGTTTTTGGTAAGACCTTTCCATTTCCAATTTTCTTATTTTATTTTCTTAAAATATATATAATATATAGACATTGAAATATTCATAATAAATCCAATTTTTATCCAAAAATTATGAAAATTTAAGAGTAGCTTTTTAACATCTCATAGAAAATAATGATATTTTTATTTTCTGAAAAATAAATTATTTTCATATTTTTATTGATTTAAATTGTTTTAATCATAAATAATTGATAAAAAAAATCATTTTTAATGATTTTAATCTCAAAATTTTTGAGTAATTATTTCTAATCATTCTCAACTGAAATAAAAATTATTGGTCAATAAAACATTTATTTTTATTAATTTTCCCATTTTTAACCATTTAAACATGATTTAATCTCACTAAATCAGCTTTAAATATAAATAAGTTTATATAAATTATGGGAAAATTATTCTAATATGTTTACATCAGAAATCATCCATTTTCTATAAAATAAATATTTTTGGATCACGTATAGTATTATTAGTCTTATTTACGTTTAGTTAGACATAATAAAACATTTATTTATTTATACAATTTAAACATCTATTTTATAAATGTTTTTCTTATAAAATAGAAATACTCGTATGACTTAATGTCTTAATTATTTTTTTTGTTGAATCGTTGTGTAACACAAAAATTATTTATTTATATATTTATGATTATCGTATTATTTTAATTTAGTTAAAGTAACTAACTAAATTATTTTGTCTTAATTATTCAAACCTATTATTATCTAAAAATTTAATCGGTAATAATTATATTACCTAAATCATATTTACCAACTTTAGTATATTATTTTAATATACAACTTTTACATTAATTCGACTAAATCATAAAAACTCTAATTCCCCAAATCGACTTAGCAAACCCTAATGCCTTAGACCCTAGATACCTTAGACTTTGTAGACTTTACCTTATTAGTATTCATATACGTTATAGGTTGAATTCCTCGGAATTCTCACTACATAGCTCACAACCGCTTAAGTGGATTTTGATCGCTTTCGCAAACTGTGAGTATATCTTCCCCTTTTTACTGTTTTACTATTTTTGGGGTGATTCATGTACTTATTATCAAGTTTCTATTACTTCTTACTAAAATAGCAATTCTCCTGTGTGTTTGCTTTATGTTAATTTGTGTGTCTATGACTTGTCAAAATCATTAACCTTTGAGGGCCTGGCATTTCAATGAATAGTACTATGGTATATACCCCTTGTGACTCTGTTGAGAGACCTTGGTCATTGTCTTGTGATTCATATTACTAAAAATGTTTTGATTCTTGATTCTTGATACTTACTACATAGGGTTGATTTTGAACGGACAATACTTAAATTACATAATTGCAAATGGTATACAACACAGGAATTGCGAAACGTTTTGTACTATATATATATATCCAACGGATGTACTCACCAATACATTATATGTGTTGACAAATTATTTTTGTACATGTTTCAGGTGACGTTTGATCTTACTTGCTTTCACGCTTAGGATGGACCTAGTGCTTAAATAAAAGTTGAACATTTATTAATTATGTTTGGAATTTCTATTAAGACTCTTTGTATTTCGTTTTGAATAATGAAAGTTTATTGCTATTAATATTTACATTGTAGTCCATGTGCTTTTGAACAATCGTCACTACGTGACACCTCGGTGTTTCCGCCATCGGTTGGGGTGTTACAACAAGTGTGGACGTCACCATCAAGGGAACTGCGACAGTAACCGTTGTCATCGCTGCCAGCGAACAGGGCATTATGCTAAAGATTGTCGGGTTACACTTCCATTGACCCAGGCCCCGACTAATAGCTCAGCTCCGACTACTCAAGGGACTACGGGAAGACAAGGATGTTACAATTGTGGTGAGACCGGGCATTACAAGAAGGATTGCCCAAAACTGAAGCAGGGTGGAAACAACGGTAATGGGAACAACGGGGGCGGCGGCAGAAATGCACGTGCCTTCGTCATTGGAGCCGCTGAGGCTAGACAGGATCCTGACACAGTCACCGGTACGTTCCTTCTCAATAATCGTTCTGTTAGTGTGTTATTTGATTCTGGTGCCGACAAGAGTTTTGTATCCATGGGAGTTAGTCGATGGCTAGATGTAGTACCCGTACCATTAGAGACTAAGTATATTATTGAGTTGGCTGACGGGAAAATGATTGAAGCTACTAGTATCCTTCGGGAGTGTCAATTAGAGTTGTCGGGTTTATCGTTCCCCATCGACCTTATGCCGGTACCTTTGGGTAGTTTTGACGTTGTTGTAGGCATGGATTGGTTGTCCCTGTATCGCGCGGAGATTGTCTGTTACGATAAGGTTATTCGGATTCCTCTCCCTGATGGAGAATTCCTTTCTGTTTACGGTATCAAGGGTGGTGTTCCGCTGAATATCATCTCTAGCATGAAAGCCCTTAAGTGTCTTCGAAAGGGTTATCCAGCCGTTTTGGCACTTTTATCTGTTTCCTCTGGTGATGAGAAGAAGATCGACGATATTCCAGTTGTACGCGAGTTTCCTGATGTTTTTCCCGATGATTTATCTGGTCTTCCTCCTCATCGTCAATTCGAGTTCGGTATTGATCTTGTACCAGGGGCTGCTCCTATTGCTCGGGCCCCCTACCGTCTTGCACCTCCCGAGATGCAGGAATTGTCTAGTCAGTTACAGGAACTCTTGGACAAGGGTTTCATCAGACCAAGTTCTTCCCCTTGGGGAGCCCCGATTCTATTTGTTAAGAAGAAGGATGGAAGTTTTCGATTGTGTGTGGACTATAGAGAACTGAACAAATTGACCGTCAAGAACCGTTATCCTCTTCCACGTATTGATGATCTATTCGACCAGCTCCAGGGTTCTAGTTATTATTCCAATATTGACTTGAGGTCCGGTTATCACCAGTTGCGGGTAAGGGAAGCTGACGTTGCAAAGACTGCCTTTCGTACACGTTATGGCCATTTCGAATTCTTGGTCATGCCTTTCGGTCTCACGAACGCACCGGCGGTTTTCATGGACTTGATGAACCGCGTCTGTAAACCATATCTTGACAAGTTCGTCATTGTGTTTATTGATGACATTCTGATCTACTCTAAGAACGAGACCGAACACGAGGAACATCTGCGGTTAGTTTTGGAACTCTTGCGACGGGAACAACTTTACGCCAAGTTCTCAAAGTGTGACTTTTGGTTACGCGAAGTTCAGTTCCTAGGACATGTGGTTAATGAACTAGGAATTCATGTCGATCCAGCTAAGATCGAAGCGATCAAGGACTGGGGAGCACCAAAGACGCCAACTGAGGTGCGGCAATTCCTAGGCCTTGCGGGCTACTATCGTCGTTTCATTCAGGGGTTCTCGAAGATTGCTCAACCCCTGACCACTCTCACGCAGAAGGATAGAAAATTTGACTGGGGTGAACCACAAGAGTCAGCGTTTGAGGAACTAAAGTCTAAACTTTGTTCTACTCCTATTTTGTCTTTACCTGAAGGCCCTGATGATTTTGTTGTTTACTGTGATGCTTCTATTCATGGTCTCGGTTGCGTGTTGATGCAACGCGAGAAGGTGATTGCGTATGCCTCTCGTCAACTCAAGGTGCACGAGAAGAACTACACCACCCATGACTTGGAGTTGGGTGCCGTGGTATTCGCGTTGAAAATATGGAGACATTACTTGTACGGTACCAAATGCACCATCTACACCAATCACAAGAGTCTCCAACATATTTTTGACCAACAACATTTGAACATACGACAGCGTCGTTGGATTGAACTTCTGAACGACTATGATTGTGCCATTAAGTACCATCCTGGCAAGGCGAATGTTGTAGCAGACGCCTTGAGCAGGAAGGAATCAACTAAACCTCGTCGTGTTCGGGCGTTGCAGCTCACCATTCATTCATCACTACCTGATCAACTCCGTTCTGCTCAGTTGGAAGCTTTGAAGGAGGAAAACCTTAAAGCTGAAACTATGCACGGTGCCGACAAGCACCTCGAGCGAAGGCCTGATGGCCTGCACTACTTCGCAGAACGCATATGGGTTCCTTTATTTGGGGGACTACGGGAGCTTGTCCTAGATGAGGCTCATAAGTCCTGGTATTCTATTCATCCTGGTTCGGATAAGATGTACCAAGATCTGAAGGTGCTTTACTGGTGGCCAAACATGAGGTCGGATATAGCTTCATACGTGAGTAAGTGTTTGACTTGTGCTAAGGTCAAGGTGGAATACCAGAAACCGTCGGGTCTCTTGCAACAACCTGAAATTCCGGAATGGAAATGGGAACGGATTACCATGGATTTTGTCACGCAACTTCCTAAATCACCAAGCGGGAATGACAAGATATGGGTGATTGTCGATCGGTTGACGAAATCAGCCCATTTTCTTGCTATTAAGGAGACCGACACCATGGATCGTTTGGCTCGTCTTTATTTGAAGGAAGTTGTTTCTAAGCACGGGGTGCCAGTTTCTATTATCTCTCTTGGCCTATCTAGCACCCATTTGAAGTAATCCATCTTTTCATGTATGATAAATGCTTAGGTGACAATAAATGTGACATCCGTCACTGTGACACCCGGCAAATTCTGGTTAACAACGTTGTCTAGATGAAAGTCTACCTTAGCGAGTCACGCGTATATTGTACTTAACTGGGTTAGTTAAGTCGGGTTATGGTTCAGGAACTATCGGTTAGTCTAGAAGATCATTGGATGTTGGTCTAGAGGTTCATTATATGTCAGTCCTTAACCAAGTGTACAAACGGTGACGATTTGTAGGATCGTCAGGGCATACGGAACATACAAGTCTCGAGTCCCGGGAATTGGTGAACGAGTGTGAATATGTGTATTTACAAGTGTTATGTGTTTACAATCATTATGTGACTTGTCGGTATGTGAATATGTGTTAACATATGTTAAAACAGGGTTTAACGCGCAAAACACACGAAACTAGCCCCTATGGGCGATTAGGGGGCCAAATGCATGACTGTTCATGCGATTAGGCCCAAATGCATGACTGTTCATGCGATTAGGGGGCCAAATGCATGACTGTTCATGCGATTAGGCCCAAATGCATTACTGTTCATGCGATTAGGATTCCTAATCGCGTGTAAAGCTGCATAATCGCGTGTTACGGGCTGGACGACTAAAAACGACTATAAATACCATACTTGACCTCATAAACTTCATTATACAAACCCTAGTCGTCCCATAACCTGCCCCAACACACACACAACCTCTGGAACGCGATTTTTGATCAAAACACAAGGTTTCAAGCTTAATCCATCATTCTTTCACAAATCTAAGGTTTGGTTTCCATCCATGAATCTTTATAAACGTTTTTAATCAATCCCTAATGGTCCAGACCTGTTCTAAAACGGAAAAGCTTTCTGAAAATCGTTAATAAGTGTTGTTAATCGGATTTTAACTAGTATACATGTGTTATGGGTGTTTATGATTAGAAAGCTAGGGTTTTATGATTCAAGATGAATGAATGACATGTTATTATGTTAGATCAGAATAATAATGATATTATGATGATAAAATCTGAGAATTGATTATTAGGGTTATAGTTACGCATGTTAGTATGATGTTGCATGCTATGTGAATGGTGTTTGGATTACGTGATTGCATGCAGGGCTGATAATACGAGGCAAAACGAAGGGTTTTAGTTGAAACATGTTTAGGATAGTGTTTGGGATGATATTGGGTGGTTACACACGTTCTGGATCTGATTTGGAGCGTTAAACGCGCGAAAAACTGGAACAGCAAGGTTACAGGCGATTAGCAATCCTAATCGCCTATGTTAGAGGCGATTAGGAGGCCAATCGCCAGTCTTTCATGCGATTAGGGCCTAATTGCTAGTACTTACATGCGATTAGCCCTAATTGCTAGTTGATACATGTGGTATAGCCTTAAATGCTAGTAGTTACATGCAATTAGCCCTAAATGCTAGTAGTTACATGCAATTAGCCCTAAATGCTAGTAGTTACATGCAATTAGCCCTAAATGCTAGTAGTTACATGCGATTAGCCTTCCTAAATGCCAGTTGACCAACCTAAATGCTAGTTGACTTTTCCTAAACGCGTGTACTGCTGCTGTAGGTATAAATTAGCATTCCGAGACCCGATTTGACATGTAGGAACATGCTAGGAACCCCGTAACATATCTAATAACTTGGTAACATATGTTTGGATGTAATTCGGTGATACGTGAACTATGTGCTATAACTTGTTGTGCGTTAACGTATGTTAAGTGTGATTGCATGATTTCATGATTGAGAGCGTAAACCTAACACGGGAAGTCTCGGGTCACCAATGGGATGTCGAGTCTTGTACTTTGGGTCAGTTAAACAGTCACGGTGTTTTCAAACGAACTTGGTTATGGTCTGGACATCTAGGGACTAATTAACCTGCGGGTTATTAGTCTAAGTACTTGTAACTGTCATATGTTAGGTCGCCGCTTTACGGGACTAGCATAGCAGCTGAGTTTACTCGGGTTAAGGAGTAACGCAACTTAAGGTGAGTTTACGGCCCCTCTTTTAAACTGGTTTCATACTTTCGGGGGAGAAACCATGTGTTAAAACGATTATTTGGTAACTAATGTCATACTATGGGTTTCTATTGTGTACTACACGATCTTTGGAAGTCCTGGGGGGAACCATGAATGTGCGGGTTTGCACAACGGGGAAATGTGAATAGCGCTATTGGGAGTGACCAACCCCGCTCGTCGGCTTGGAGGGCCGGGCGAGTGCATATTGTCTCAAACAGGAACAACAGGAACAACTGGTTTACTTTTCGGGCACAACATCTGGTATGCGTGTTAGTAATGGTTTTCCAATCGTGGTAGTAACAAAACATACGCCTAGCTAGCGTACACTGGTTTTCGATTTGTTATAGTATGGACAGGTGGACTTGGTACTTGGATTACAAAACCTGTAAACTCACCAGCATTTTTGTGCTGACGTAAACTTTTACATGTTTTCTCAGGTCGCTAAGGTAGCACTACTGGACTAGGGCGCACGCGTCTGCACGGCGTCTAGTTAGAGTCGCATGGTTTTCATATGTTGAACATTTGGTTACTTTGAGATACTGTTTTGAATAAGCTTCCGCTGTAAACGGGGATTTTAAACTATGTTTTGAAATTGCATTATATTCATTTAGACTTGTTTATTGTGATCGTTGGTTTGGATCCTGGTTTGTCATGCGCCTCGCGGTAAAACTCCGCAAGTGGATTTTGAGGGTGTGACAGTCACCCTCGTCTTTCGTCAAATTTACTAAAATAGCCCTTCAAATATTTCCATTACAGTCCCTGTAAATTTCGTCGTTTTCAAATTTAATTTTTGAGCAAACTAAAATTTTATCATTTATGTTTAGTATGTACCGAGTCTATGTTTTAATCTAATACGTATGTTGAGACGTTAATCGTAATGGATTTAATAAAAAAAATTCAAGTTTAAAAAGTTTTAAAAGTTCTTAAGTTAAGTTGATTAACTAAGTTAATTGTTTTACAAAGGAAAACTTAACCATCTAACATGGAAACTAACTAAGGTTGAACATGAGGGACCAATTCTGCCAAAAACCTAAACTTTTAAAACAACTCACCCTCTCCCTTTCCTCATTCCCGTTTTTTATTTTTCCGGCCAAGGTTCCGGCCGGCGAATTACAGTTCCGGCGAGCCTTAACTCGCAAGTTTAATGTCCGTTTCAAGACTTTAATGATCCCAAACGTTTTCTCCATGATTAACCAACTGTTTTAACTATCAAAAACGCGTTAAAATATTGTTTTAATGAGTCTTGAATCGCACCTAGAGTGGTAACCGATCGGACCTCCATAACGCTCGTTTTGTTCGCCTATTCTATAAATTGATTCCACCAACTGATTTCTGCACCATTCCAGTTCAAAACCCACATAATATTTGTCCAGTTCGCGTCCAAAAGCTGTGGAAACTTGGCCCCATGTTCGCGACCGTTCAAGCATCGTTTTCGGGCCAGTTCGTTATTGTAAGTCGTTTATTAATATGCCGTTTTGTTTCTTCATCCATTCCGATCAAAAGCCCCATGTATTCGGCTTCCATCCTATACGAATTGAAGGTTTTAAGAATTCTAGGGTTAGGGTTTCTTGGCTTTGTTCTTGGGGAAGAAGATGAAGGTTTGGACATAAGATAAAAATATTTCTGTTTTAAAGTTAACAACAAAAACCTATTGTGGTGTAGTGGTGGTTATGTGAGGATGAATCCCAAATTGCTCAGGTTCGATCCCCACATAGAACATCCTTTTTCTGATTTTTTTATTTTATTATTTTATTGTTTTTCCTTTACTTTAATCATTTAAAATTCATTTAAACTTAGAATATTCATAATGAATTCATTTTTGACCCAAAAATTATGAAAATTTAGGTGTAGCATCTTGATACACTAAAGAAAATTGTCATACTTTTATTTTCTGGAAAATGTTCTATTTTTATATTTTTATTGAATTAAATGGTTTTAATCATAATTAATTAATTAAAAATTCATTTTTAATGATTTTAATCTCAAAATTTTTGATAAATTATTTCTAATCATTTTGAACTGAAATAAAAATATTTGGTTCAGAAAACATTTATTTTTATTAATTTTTCTATTTTTAATCATTTAAATATGATTTAATCTCATTAAATCAGTTTTAAATATAAATAAGTTTATAAAAATTGTGAGAAAATTATTTTCATTAATTTACATCAGAAATCATCCATTTTCTATAAAAAAAATGGCATTTTTGGATCATGTCTTGAATTATTAGTCTTATTTATGATTAATTAGACATAATTGATAATTTATTTATTTGTACTACTAAATAACTATTTTATGAATACATTTCTTATAAAATAGAAATGTTTTATGTTTGAAAATCTTATTTACCATTTGTGGATCATGGTGTAACTCACGATTATTTATTTAAACATTTATAATTATTGTATTTATTTACATTATTTTAGTTAAAGTAATAAACTACATTATTTTGTCTTAATTATTCAAACATAAGTTTAATCTAAATATTCAATTGGCAATAATTATATTACCTAAACCGTATTTATAAACTTTGGTTTGTTATTATATAACTTTTACATTAACGCGATTTATCATAAAAACTCTAATTCCCCAAATCGACTTAGCAAACCCTAATGCCTTAGACTTTTTAGACTTTTCCTTATTAGTATTCTTACACATTATAGGTTGAATTCCTCGGAATTCCCATTACTTAGCTCACGACCGCTTAAGTTGGATTTTGATCGCTTTCGCAAACTGTGAGTATATCTTTTCCCCTTTTTACTGTTTTACTATTTTGGGGTGACTCATGTACTTACTATCAAGTTTATAATTCCTTTTACTAAAGTAGCAATTCTTATGTGTGTTTGCTTGTGTCATTTTGTGTATCTATGACCTGTCAAATCATTAACCGTTGCGGCCTGGCATTTCAATGAATAGTACTATGGTATATACCCTTGTGACTCTGCTGAGAGTCCTCGTCATTGCTATGTATTACATTATTACTAGCGCATACTATATATATCTGCTTTCTTTTCTTAGGGTTGATTTGACCCGGATACCACTTATTACATAATTGCAAATGGTACCGCACATGAATTGCTAAACATTTTTTTCTACTATATTTATTCAAACAGGGTATGCTCACCAATACAATTTTTTGTATTGACCAAATGATTTTGTACATGTTTCAGGTTGTTTTGAGATGCATCCTTTAAGCTTTCGGATTTATATTTAGATTTTGATTCATTGTATTGCAATTTAGTTGACAGTTAGTATCGTTGTATTTCACTTCAATGTAATAAATTATTTAATCAATGTATTCAAATTTACACTTTAGTCCATGAGCTATTGAACAATCGTCACTACGTGACACCTCGATGTTTCCGCCATCGGTTGGGGTGTTACAATAAACGACTTGGATGTTGATGTGACACCCACAATTTGAACAAACGGGATCCTATACTCGTTCGTACTGTAGGTTGCATCAATCAACAACACATGCGGGAACGCACACCACATTTTTAGAGATGTATCATGAACAAATAAAATATCTTCAATCGCATTTGTCTTTGGATTCACTCGGGTGAAGAAAGTAAATTCTTTTTCAACCAGTAAGCTTTCGAATATCTGCATAGCAATAATAATAATTAACAACAACAACAATAATAATAATGATACCTGCATTTGAGTCTTGCCGCTATACAACTCCCGTTTAATCTTGGTTAATGTGTTATGAATGTCTTGTAAAATGACGAGGCACAGGAGGTATTGATTTCTAATGGCCGAATGAATCTGTATTGGTGAAATGTTTTGTAAATTAAGTGTGTTCACCAATTTTAAACTGTCTTCGTTCATCCTCAGTGCATATGTGTAACCCTCAATAAATTCAAACGGTGGGTGGTTATGATTTGGGTTGACGACCCTCAAATGCCAACCACCGTATCCAAAGCTGTATTTCATTTTAACTTCAAACGGGCAGTCACACTTTTTACTACCCATCTTCCAAAGTTTAGCTACACTATGAGGTTTGCCATGTAAGGTATAAACAATAGTAGCCGAATCTGGCCTCTTATTCTCCCCATTTCCCTTGTTTTTAGTAGGTTTATATACAGTGACGTGACCAAGAGCTTTTGCTCTGAGGAAAACCCAATCTGTCACCTCTTTAAGATTTGCGAATACCTAAAAGTTTATATACGAGTCTATTCAAATTTTTATATATTAAAAATATAAATTACGCATACCCACAAACAAACATACATGTATACATACATACATACATACATACATACATACATACATACATACATACATACATACATACATACATACATACATACATACATACATACATACATACATACATACATACATACAAACATACACGCATACATACATACATACATACATGCATACATACAAACAATACATACATGCAAACATACATGCCTACATATAAACATACAAACATACAGACATGCATACATACATACTAACATACACACATACATCCAAACATACATACATACAAACATACACGCATACATACGGGGCAACATATATACGAGCCTAAATACCTATGAGGCTAAATATACACGGATATAAATTATAAACATGCGTAAGTAAATAAACACACCTGAGTTGTTTCAAACGAAATATCCGGGTTCGGTTCCTCGCTGTAGTCACCCGCCTCGTGTGCGTAACGTGGAGCGCTTAAAGGCACGTAAAATGACTCCGGTTCTTTTACATACTCCTCGTTTAAATCGGGCAGTTGTGGTTGTTCATTCAAATCCGGCAGCGCCGCTTTCCCGGATATAACCTTTAGCTCACCACGCTCACTATCGGCTCCAAAATCACTTTCCGGGACGCAAGATACGTCAAACCATTCACCCGAAGACATTGTGTTACGAATTGATTGGTCGGATGATATTTTTGCCAAAGAAAATGTGGAATCGTTGGAGAAAAAATTTTAAAAGTTTGAACGGTCGACTGAAAATGGTGCATGGTTGATGATTTAAAGTGCTGATAGATATCTCTGCGAGTCGTAGGGGTCTCTACGAGTGGTAGAGCCTTATAAATGCTTCCAACTACCAGACCTCTACGAGCCGCAGAGGGGTGATTCAGTCTGAATTTGCAGTCTGTTATTCGGATACCTTGTACTTTCTAACCCTACATGGCCCGTAGAGGCCTCTACGGGTTGTATAGGGTTTGATTGCACCCAACTACCAGACCTATGCGCCTCGTAGAGCCCTATACGAGTCATAGAGGTCAGCTGGCAACCTACATATGCAGTCTGGTCATTGAATGTTCATTTTGACACATCTATACGACACGAAGAGGCCTCTACGGGTCGTATAAGGTTCAGTTTTTTAGGTCAACAACCCTATACAACCCGTAGAGGCCTCTACGAGCCGTATAGGGTGGTGTTTTCAGTTGGCATTTATTGCTCTGACACCTCTGCGACCTGTAGAGACTTCTACTAGCCGCAGAGGGCTGTACAATCCTAAAAAACCCACCGGTGAAAATAACATAACTCTAAAGTAAAGCACCTATGATGACATGACATTCATTGATGCAAGTCTTCCCCATTGAGCATATTGTGAGAATTTAAAAAAAAAATATTTTTTCTTTCTCATGTGCATGGCACATGCACTCCCCCCCCCCCCCCCCCCCACGAATTTTGAACATTAATAACTTTTTTATACAACATTTTTTTTTGAAAAAAATACACCAAATTAGCGAGCGTTTTATTATCTTTCCAACGAGTACCATAATGCTATACAAAAAAAAAAAAGAATTAAAAAAATGACTTTTTTGTATGGTGATTAATAAAATAGATACTTAAGTTATATATGAGTAGAGAAAATAGTCTGAAGGCACGAAAAGTTACTATCCTACAATCTTTTTAATCAATAGCAGTTAGATCATGTTTATTTATCTTTAAAATGGATTTTCACTGATTACCTATTGATTGTTTTACTTAGTAAAAATTGAACATGTATGTCAATTATTAACATATGCTCACTTGAAACATTAGAATAACCTACCATCATCATCATCATCATCATGACATATCGTTTGATAATATTTTTTTTTTTGGTTCACATCACAACTTTAGAGTGTATTGGGAAAGTGACAGTTGTACAGAGACGAGTGTTGATCCTTTACCAAAAAAATTATAAGAAATGATCTATTCCTTTTACAGTACACGCATTTTATCACTTAATATTAGATTTGTTTATCACGAAACGCTACTAGGGATGAACTAGTAATTAAATAACTTGTAGAAATGTAACCAAGTTTGCTAACTGTTCCAATTAAGTCACTCAAACTTTTTTTTTTGTCTCTCTAAAATCACTCAAGTTTCATTTATTGTTTCAATACTATGTAATTATCAGGTTTCCTGGTTAAAGTGATGTTGTGTCAGGTTTTAATATTTTTTAATAAATTTTTTAAATGTGTAAAATTTAAAATAATATATATTTTTTTGAAATCTTCATTTTATAAAACCCACCTAATAAAAATAATATTCACATAAGCATTAAAATGAAAGAAAAAAAAAGAAAAAAAAGAGAAAAAAAAGAAGGTGACCTGATGACCTGGTAATTACATCGTATTAGAACAATAAATGAAATTTGAATGATTTTAAAGAGAAAAAAAAAGTTTAAGTGACTTAATTAATAGAACACCAAATAAATTTGATTACATTCGTATGAAATTTCCAAATAACTAAATACTGCTTGATCAGTGAATTGTACGAAAACAATTTTATACCGGGCTGCTTCAAAGCCCAACATTTGAGACCAATTCAATGTTTCCCATTCGATCACCGAAAATATCTAAAAAAAAAAAAGATAATGTTTATTAATCTATTGAACCTAGAAAAAAGCAAACAATAAATTGTATTCATTAATGCAAAGTCACATCCCATCTCCAACCCTGACCGCCACCGTTTGTCAGAAACCATCTCATATCATGTGGTGGTCGTCGGTTCGGTCTCTTCCGATATGTCCATAAGATTCCTATTCACCGACACCTGATCTTATCAAAACCATCAAATTATATAACGACAGAGATCCCACAGGTTTTCTTAGAGGGAGAGAGAGATAACTATGGGCTTTTTAGCACCCACAGAAACCTTTAAATGTTACTTTGGATATGTTGGCTGCATGTTCACAGATCTAACTTGAAAACCATTTTTTTCGTTTCTTATCCTAACTGCGATTTACATAATAAAACCAAACTCTTAGAGATTTGGATACCTTCAACATGGATGTGTATCCAAAGATCACCTATAGCTTATTTCGTGCTGGTTACCGGAGATTCGAGTTGGTTAAGCCCGTTAACGACTTGAAAACAAATGTTTAGGGTTTTAGGGTTTGTTGTGATATTTGGAAGTAGTCATGTTATGGGGGTGAAAAGAGGTAGAGGTGACAGAAGAGAGTGAGCACACAAAGGGAAATTGTACCAAATTGTGTTGTATGGTTGTTTTGGGTGCTCATGATCTATCTGTCAGCTTCTTCTTTCACTCTATTTATGCATTTTTCATTGCTTCTCTCACTTAACTTTATGTGTGTACTTGAGTACTTGATCTTGATTAGATTTGGGATATATAGGAGTAGTACTATGTTATCATTTTTTTTGTTTCTTTAGCTGTTTTATCATATTAGTGTTAACTATTTGTTTTGTTGGTAAACGTGTCTAGATGTGCTCTATTTGTTTTGGGGGATGGGACACCGTCAGATTTATTCATGGGTATCCCATTATCAGCATAGTAACACCACCGTTGGTTGTGCTGATAGGCTTCCGTGAACATTTTTCTGGTTGTAGTTAACGGGATCCTTTACGGGAGAGAGTGTCAGAGAGAGGAGAGAGAGAGGGGGAAAGGGTAATATGTTATTATTATTATGTGTGAAAATAATTAATTGTTGGTTAAAAAATCAGTAAAGTGTTGTCTTTAAAAAACTGTTTCAGTGAAGCGAATCAGTGAAGTTATGTGACAGTGCAGAATTGATAGAAATAAGTTGAAAAACCACACGGTAAGCACTCCTCCCCTTATCTTTTGAAACAGTTGAACATAGAGGTGGTTGAAGAGAACTGATAAGAAGACGGGGGTGAGGATGGTTTTTGTTTCTGATTATTATAATTTCAACTTTGTTGAATCCCGATTGAGAAAATTAATATTTTATTTAAGATATTATAATATGTATTAGTTAATTAAGGATAGGGTTTGAATTGCTATGATGAAAGGCTAGTACTTTTCATGGTTTACTGTGCTAAATCAATGGAAAACTGACATGTAAATATTTAATATGTATGACAATTGCACACTATTGCTTTTTATGTTGGCATGTTCTTCCCTATTTTGTATTTTTATTTGCGCATGCAGATTGCAACAAGAAACTATGGGGTTTGACTGTGTTTTTGTTTTTATTTAATTGGATCTTTCTGTTAATTTTTAGCCTGGTTTTCAGTCGGTGGAGTGCCTCCATGACTGTTGTAAGTGTGATTTTAGGGAGTATCTATGTTAGTTTTTCTTTTTAAAAACATATTATGGCATTTCCCATTTCTTTACATTTGCCTGTTTGTTTCCTTGTTGCAGATTACTAACTTTTGAATCAAGATTGTTGAGGTTTAATTGCTGTGGTTAGAAGAAATAAAACAAAATCCGGGTTTGTTTCTTTACTTTTAAGTTTTAACCAACTTGACTTAGTGAAGTTATTGATCCCTGGTAATTTGTTCCCTGTTGACATGATGTCCTACATTGGCATCACATCACACTTAATCTAGATTTGGGACACCATGACTTCCATTTGATCTTTTAGCTGTTTTTTCTTGTTTGTCTTCTTTGTTTCTCATGATTGCACACTACACACACATTTTTCTCCTAACCTTTTTAAGTCAGGCTTATTCTAATGAGAACTCCTAAATTATTATTATAGGATCCCCTCCTCTATCATTCTCTATATATGCATAAGTATGTATAGTGACAGACAGTGGCGGATCTTGAATTAAAAACCTGGTAGGTGCGAGCTCAATTTGGTAGGGCCGGACACGATACATATAAAATTTTTTGAAAATTTTCAGTAAAATTTAAACTACGAAACGAAAAAATTGGGTGGGCCGAGGCCCGGTTTGGCCCTAGTGAAGAACCGCCCATGGTGACAGATAGAGAAAGAGGTGTACCAATATTAACATCCTTAATTAACAATTGTTGTAGTAGATATATTCTTTCTAGAGTTTTGAAGAGTAATATTTGGTTTGGCACCACTGAACACTTCCTTAATAGTTTGGGATTCTTGAATAATTGCAAGTGTGTATGTACTTATTTCGCGTAGGTGTGCGCTTAGGCCCACTTTTTGGGCTCAGTACAGCCTTCTTGCTTTGCTTCAACCCCCACCACCACTTTCAGACCTTCATAGCCATTTTTAGGTCAAGTTCCGTTGAAATTTTGGCTAAAAACCGTCTAAACATGTTTGCAAAAATTATACCAACTCTAAACAAGCCATAAGCCCTCTTAAAACAACCTAAACTAACTCTAAAGAAGCCTAAAACATATCTAAAACATTGTATTTTACTAATCGACTCACCTAAAAAGGTCCTTTCTTTTTAAGCGATTTGCAATGAGATCAAGACTCACCCTTTGCGCCTTGAGTTTGCCTTGCAACTTCAACACTACAGTAGAAAGTAGCTTTTTTAGCCCATTAGATCATAGGAGTATAAGAATAACATAAGTAACTATTGTTCTCTCAATTAATGAAAATTCCAGGTTTCAAGATTATTTATTTCTCTAAGTGCACATATTTCAATTTTATCTGCTGATTATGAAGTGTGGTTTCAATTAGCTTGTCTTGGCCAAATTATGTATTTATTTGTTTCTGTTTTGGCAGAATATGGGTTAATACTTGTATTAAGAATAAAATATGAATGTTATATTCTGCTCTTGGATTACTGATTTTATAGGCTGGGTTAGATATATCATCCATTCTGAACTAAATAACTTTTGATATTTGTTGTTTATGAGCCAATGCCCTATTGGCCTAGCTAGTGGTTATCTTAATTCTTACCAAAGTGATGCGAGTTCAAGTAACATAAAGTTGGCAATAGGTGGATTTTAGGAGCAGATTTTTTGGGGCATGTGTGTTTGACGTAATTAAAAAAATATTGTCTATTATAATGGTAGCAACATTTGACTGTATAGCCATTGTGCTAGGTCTCAAGTATCAACGCGTGAAATTTCTTTTGATCATAGGTTTAAGATTGTTATCTAAATGTATATCATTTTGGATTTCATGAGATACTACTCAAACTCAAGCTATCAATCAGCAATCTGAAAAGTTTGTAGTGTTATCCTATTGCTTAATAAGAAATTGATTTTGTAAGGTGGGGTAGACTGCTAGTTAAACTGGTATTTGGACCATATGTTGGCTAACGATATATGTGCAACATATTTTTTGTGAGTGCTACAGCTGATCATCATTATAGTGTTTGATTAAATTATTATGTTTATCTCAACAATCAAACAAAAATCATAGTAGAACTTTGCACAGATATATAGTTATCATGTTACTTGTGGGTTCCATCTTGTTATCATCTGATTGTTACTTACTCAAATAAATAATGTTGTTCCTGAGTAGGTAGGTATACATAGGGGTGTTCAACGAATCGAATAACGAATTTTCAAATTATTCGAATCGAATTATTCGAATTTTTAATATTTTTACCTGAATTCGTATTCGATTCGTATTCGTTTAAAATTCAATTTATTCGATTCGTATTCGATTCGAATAAGAAACTCGAATTCGAATCGAATTCGAATAAATTCGATTTAGTTCAAATTCACCTTAAATAACAAATTGTTTTACTTTTAGTTTTAAAACTAATACAAACTCATTATTTTTAACATATAAAATACAAATCTACAAATTGATAAACAACAATATGTCAAATACGAGAATAGTAAAAATAGTAGAAAGTATAGTTTTATAGAGTTTTGTGATATATAAGGTAAATATATAAAACATGGTTATGCTAAAAGTTATAGACACTATGGGTTCTTAGAGTTTGACCAAAATTTAGAAGTTTTTTTTTTAATGTGTATACTTGTGTATATAATAATGTGTATATGTGTGTATATATTTAAAAAAATATACATGTACAATTTTTATTCGAATTTCGAATCGAATCGAATTTAAAATCATAAATTCGTATTCGATTCGTATTCGATTTACTGGACTCGAATTCGAATCGAATCGAATTCGAATTCTTAATAATCGAATCGAATTCTTGGTAATCGAATCGAACTAAATCGAAATTCGAATTTTTCGAATTCGAATCGAATTCTGAACACCCCTAGGTATACATGTTCCATGGTTCTTGTCATTATTTTAATGTACCATGATGTTTTTTTAAATGATTTAAGATTATTATTAGGATGGTTTATTATGTTGATTTGTTGTTAATTAAGATGGTTTAATTTCAATTTTCAGCGAACTCAAGCAAGCGAATTTCTCTTCTGCTTACCATGGGGTTATCGTATTTTCTTTTAAGTATTGGTTAATTGTTTGTGGTGGGGGCCATAAGAAGGCTTAACTGGTCACTTTAGTGTCCAAGTTACCTTGTTTGTGTTAGCAAGCCTTTATTGTGTTTTTCTAATATAAATATATATAGGATTTGGTCCAAATGAGAACATTTTTTTAAATTAAGAACTGTGAGAACCATTCTGAATCATAAATTTCTTTAAGGCAAAAAAAATATTTTTTTGTATCTTTTTTAATATACACATGTATAAATGAAAAAAAAATTCAGAAAAAAAAAAAATTCTTGCATAAAAATGAGCAATTACTGCAAAAAAAAATATATTTTTTTGTCTTTATATGAAATGTGTGGCTCAGAATGGTTCTCTCAGTTTTCGAAAAGGTGTTGGTTCTCTTAGGATCCCTACCCTATATATATATATTGTGAGAACCGTGAGACAATTAAAAAAATCAATCAAAATCAAAATTTTTTAATATAAAACTCATTATAATCAAAATAGAACATTAATAAATGAATTTTATTTTCAAATAATTAATCTTTTCTTGCAAAAACACTTTCAAATTATCTTTTTGCACTTGTGTAAATGAAATAGTTTACACATGCATAAACAGTAAATTTACACATGTGTAAAAACAATTTATTTTCGTATACGTTTGAACAATTTATTTTCGTATACGTTTGATTTTTTACACATAAATTGTATTTTTGAGATTGTATTTTAGTAATAAAGATAAGTGTAAAAAGAAAATTTGAATTTGAATGGTTTTAAATGCCGTTCTCACGGTTCGCACGAAATATAGGTGTTCTCAAATTAACTTTTCTCTCTTTATATATATATATATATATATATATATATATATATATATATATATATATATATATATATATATATATATATAGGGTGGGATCATACGAAAACCAACTTTAGGGAGAGAACCAAAGAACAAATGTAAACAGAGGGCATTATTGTAAATAACTCTCAACCCAAAATAAAACAAACACATCTTCATCCTCTAACTCCTTCTTTGTAGAAAAAAAAAACCATTGCATTGCATCTCCTCTGTTTGCACTACATTACAAGAAAAGCACAAGAGATTCAGAGGTAGTTGAGAATAATATCAAGGTATATTTGTTGTTCCATTGCATCTCCTCTATCTTCACTATAATTGCTTCTATCTCTACAATATACTCTCTCTCCTCCCTACACAAATCTCGTCAAAAAATCTGAGAAGAGAAACCAAAGCCAATCGGCGGCGTTTGGCCGATCATTAAGCCGTTTGTTAACTGCGGAGCTTACGATATGCTTGTTGGTTCTGTCATCCAACCGATATGATCAAGGTATTATTATTATTATTATTATTATTATTATTATTATTATTATTATTATTATTATTATTATTATTATTATTATCCAGATCCGTTAGTAAGACATGGAGATGCATAGTCTGCACTATAACAACTAACACTAAAAAAGTTGTTAAAGAAGCCGTTGATTTTTTCTTTTCAGTTAAATTTGACTCGCCATTTTTTATTCTAATTTTAAAAGATGTATATTTCGACAAATTGACTAATGACTGTTATATCACGCAAAATACGATATGCCATAACAATTTATAAAAAGGAAATCTAAAATGACCTCAAAAGTGTTTGTGTGTTCTTTAATATTTCAAACCAAAAGATATAAAGTACTCAATTGTTGTATCAAGTCACGATGACAATGATAGAACCAGTCAATTGTGTTTAAGATGTTGCTTTTCAATTGATAAATAACTTACAATATTTATGGACAATGACAAGCATGATAATGGAGATATATTATGCTTTATTATGTTGTAATGAAAAAAATAATGTTAATGCACATGTGCATTAAGATTGAAAAACTAGTTTCCTTATGTGTTGTTTATTTTTTGTAGATAAAGATGGGATAAGCATAAAAGAATGTAACGTTTGTGTTATAATTTAGAGAGAAATGAAAAAAAAAAAAGCTGCCGGGTGCAATTGATGATGATGACATAATCGTTGATCGGGAAGTTAAAAAAGGTCATTTATTTAAGCAATTTAAGTATATGTATATTTTTCATGTTAACTAATAAATGTTAATTGTTAGTTGTTTAAACAAATGAACATTGTGATAAATTTGAGAAGTATACGATGTTCAGGTTGACATATGAAAAAACAAGGGAGATGTTAGATGAAGGATTAATGAAGTGTGAAGAGTGTTGAAAGAAGATAAGTAAAAGGGGAAGAAGATGAGAAGGGACGAATAAGCAATAGAACGGGACATCTACTTTATCATAGTTGTTTTGATCTGAACCAAATGTGGACATCTACTTTAAAAAATCATCGTTTTGATCTGAACCAAATGTGGACATCTACTTTAAAAAATCATCCACCTTCAGGCGATGACATACGTTAGGTGTGAAAGTATAGCCAAAATAGGAACCTTTTCATAAGCTATTTGAGTCGACCTTTAATAATTTACATTGAATACAATCACTTTTTTTTTATTTCTTTACTCTCTCAAATTGAGGTGTAAAATTAGAGTTTAAAGGTCGGTTCTTTTATGGGTTTGGAATTGAAAAACAAAGTTTATCCAAATCTTTATCATTTATTATTCATTTCTATACCCAGATAAAAATTTTGTAACTTGTAAGTACAGAGTTAAGATCCTGTACAAACTCTTATTATTGTAAAAACTATAGGAACAGATCTAGACCATTGAAAAATTAAATCAATGGTTTGTATTGGTTACATATTTATCCTTTAAAAGTTGTAGTTTGTTTTAGTAACATTAAGGGCAATTTGGTAAATGTTCTATTTTTAAATAAAAAATAAAAAACAGTCAATTTTGGCGCATGATTATCGCCACACCCACAACAAAACTACCTATAATTTCCTCCCGCTTGACAAACCCTACAACAAAACATATACGTCAACCCTCCATCCTTTCGACTTCATTTTCTTCAAGAAGAAAACCCTCAAATTAGCACAAAAAAATGCCAAGTTTACTCTATTTTTTGCTTGTGACCGGTCATTATGTGTCAAAGTGGACCTGTTTTGCTGCAAGTTCTCAACGTGATGTGTTGTTATTCTTTAAATGTAGTTGGTGTTGGTGATTTGTTTATGAATGTTAATTTTTAATTTGCTTTTTTTGATTGGCATGTTCTATTAGACTGACTTATATTGTTGTTATTTGGGGTATTTTTTTGAATATCATGTCGTCGTCTTGTTCCGATCAGAACTGTTTTGTGCTAATGTTATTCGTGTGTTGTTGTATAATGGTAGCTTTCGTTGTGCTATTGTTGTATAATCGTAGCCGTCATCTTGTGCTAAAGTTATTTGTGCTCTTGTGCTGGTGTTATTCATTGTGCTAATGTGGTGATGTTATTCGTTGTGCTTTTGTGTTGATGTTATTTGTGTTGATGATATACGTGTGTTGTTATAGTCGTAGCTTCCGTTTTGCTATCGTTGTATAATCATAGCTTTCGTTGTGCTATCTTTGTATAATCGTAGCCGTCATCATTTAAAGAACTTTATTCAAACAGAAAAGCAACACAAATTCACAATGTTATTTTCTTAATACCAACACAATATATTTTTTACAGTGGGGTTGATTGATAATAACACCACAATGTAATTATCTTATACCAATGCAGTATGTATATGTATTTTTTACAATGGGGTTGATTGATAAAAAGTAAATTGTCATTCAAATGTGGACGAGACTACAAATTCTCCATATCCAACATTTTTGGACCATAACAATTCTCACTGGGGATGGAGTTGGATGGCCGAAAAGGCAACGTCGGTTATTTCTTTGATAAAAATAAATATCATCACATTTAAATCGAATTTTTATAAGTATTCGGCTTAATTTATTAATAACAGCACATATCAACACCATCGAAATATTTATCTTATCAACAAACATAACATTCGAATTATAAGAAATAAAGGTTTACTTGATTAAACATAACAAAACAATGGAATTTTCTTCATAATCAACAAAATCAAAGTTGTATGAAATCGATGATGAACACGGGTTGCTATTTCTGCATGCGTCGTGGGTGAATTTCATTCCATTGTGACCACCAATAATTCTTCAATTAGTAACTTCTTGTTGAATAATTCAATCAAGATGAAGAATTACGAGGATATAGGTTGGTTGTGTAGGAGATAGAAGATTAATTTTGAAATTCAATTACCATAAAAAAAAGATATGATTATTTGAATTTTGATGTTTTCAAGAATTGAGGGAAATTAGGAAAATTTTGAAACAAAAAGATGGAAGCAAAAAGACAATAATACCCTTAACTAATTATTTTAATAAAGCCATGTGTCACTCATTAGTTGGTTCTCATGGTTTTTATGGAAAATTTGGTTTTTATATGATCCTTTGCCTGTAAGTACAATGCAAATCATAAAGGATATTATGAGTATGGAAGTTGATAATGTAGGATCGACTAACGGGTCATCCGACAATCACGAGCTTGATATTCAGAGTATGGAATCCTCTAAATATGTTTTAATAACAGTAACGAATATGAAACAATGATATATGAGTAATTAACGAATATGAAACAATGATATATGGGTCAAAAGATTAAAGATTTATCACTAAAACAGAGCTCGAGTGTTTACAATGATCAAATCAGACCTTACAGACCAGGGGAGGGTGTTTGGAGAGTGTGTGTGGCAAGAACTGATCATTAGGGCAATGATTGGGACTATTTATACATCCCGTACTCGTACAGACCAGTTCATGCGAGTACGAGGCTATCCAGCATGATAAACTAGCGAGTAGGGTCGTACTCGCTAGTAGGTACATGCGAGTAAGGGCTAATCGTGTGAATAGTGATATGGTATAGGCTGTAATCGCCTGATGCTATCCCCTACTCGCCTGATGTGTCCCAAACACCCCGAAACGCGTATAAACGTCTCCAAACACCCCGAAACACGTCCAAACAACATATATACTAGCCTAGGGACATCATGCACTTACAGACTCCCCCTTGGACCAGGCTAGTATACGTACAAAGATTACATAAGACATCGTTTATAGCAACTACCAACAACTTTACAGACTCGAAATTGAAAACATACAAAACAAACATAACATAAGCAAGACATGCAGCATCTTCAATCTTCATCAAATCGACATTGTCCCGATCCTAGAAAGTCTTGACCAATTGCATCCCGCATGAACTTTGTTGGCGTGACAGAAACGAATCACCCGTTGATACTTCAATGCTTGATCGGCTTCGACCTTTAAATGTTGTATGGGATACAGGAACAATGTCTCCACGTCTTTCTCCGAGCAGTTAATCAGCCACATTGGATCCCATATTCTAATTTTCCTACACGGTTTTGGTGAGTTGCTCAAGACTATCACGGCTTCTGTTGTCTCTGCGTCATAATGCCAGTAGTAAAACTTAGAAGAGAAGTCTTGTTCAACTAGAACCAATGGAATCTTCGAAGCGGTTTCAGGTGGCTTGATTATGTGTTTCCAGATAGGACTCTTTGTGATGAGATGAGTCTTGTTCGTCACGATGGATCTAGGGTACTGTGGTTGGAACTGGTGCCATCCTTCAGCACTTTCCCTTCTCAGAATATAGTAGAAGTCTTTAAGATCACCGCGAGACTCATGATACAAAGGAAGCTGCAATCTAACCAGATCACGAATATGCAGAAAGGCAAACTGAGGACGTTCTTGTACGGCTGAAAGTAAAGTAGACCATCCTGCCATTTCACTCCCAACATCCTAGCATGCTTTATGTAGGCCCAGCTGATCACACTTCCTGACATCTTCACCAACTGCTTCTTGAATATTGATGCTTGTACGGGATCTTTCTTCTTCTCAGACTCACCTCCAGATGGAAACCAATCAGGATACTTCTGTCTGATCTTGTCATGTTGTTCTTTCACTTTGTCTGGAACAGGCGTAGGATCAGACTTAAGCTTTTCTTCAGACTGATTAAGCATCTCCTCAGAGATCTTAGGTATCCCGGTGCTCGACTCACCAACCACATACTCGGGAGTAGCGACACTGGTTCCATCTTCCATTTCTACTTCATGGTTGTCTGGATGCAGTTCTGGGGCAGAGTGGCCTGCACAGGAAGATTCTCCTGGTGCCAAGCCAAAGATCTTTTCTAAGTCCTCACGTGTAACCTCAGGAGGTATTTCACCTTCTTCCAAATCATAATTAGAGGACACAGGAGGCACGTACAAGTTATCATCATCATAATCAAAATAGCTGTTCAGAGGCTCGACAATCTCTACGGCAACCATTGCTCGCTTCAGTGAATCTCTGAGTTGCTAAATCTTGCTCTTCCTTGGATCAGGCTCCCCTTGAGCAGAAGAACCTGCTGCGGGATCCTTGACTTGTTTGTCGTGGCTCTTCTTTGTTCGCTGTGATCCAGATCCAGTTGATGATCCGCCACCACCTGTGGCTCCAGGATCACCACCACCACCCTTTCCAACATCATCATCACCATCATCTGACGCATCATCATCGTCGTCCTCATCATCATCTTCTTCATCATCATTATCTTCATCATCATCATCATCATCACCAGCACCAGCCTCTGCTTCTGAACTAGGACCACCGGTGAGTCTAGGTTGAGTTCCAGTCAACTCATCTATCCTAGCCCTCAGCTCGGTATTCTCTTTCTCAGTCTTTGTGATCCTTCGCTCATTGTTCACATTAATCAGGCGAAGCTCGCTGTTTGAGGCCTCTACACCTGCAAGTCTCTCCAAAGTGTTTTGGTTCGACTGCATCAGCTGCTGATGAGATTCCATCAGCAACCTGTTCGATTCTATGACCTGCTGGTTAGATAATGTGAGCGCATCAACCGTCGATCGCAGCTCTGTGTTTGACTGGATTGATTCTTCGATCAGTTCAAGCATTACGGTCTCATTCTCTTCTATGCTTGCATTCTTCGTTCTTAACTCCGCTATATCACGTGTCTGCGCAGCAACTATGGCAGTTAACTCGCTGATCTTTTGTTGAAGTTGTTCATTTGTAGCTGAAGCTGACGAAGAGGTCTGATCGGTTGACCCAGAAGCCGTGGGTTGGACTTTCTGTCTAATACTCCGAATCCTGTCACCAACAGGATTGGAAACAATCTGTGAGCTCGTCGCTGCTTCGGTAACTGAGACTGGCTCAGTGAAGATTACCGAAGCAGGCATTGACATAGTGACTCTGGCAGGCATAGCTGCACTAACAGTAATAGGGACTGAAGATGTCGTTGCTGTTGTTGTTGTTGTTGCTGTTGTTGTTGTTGTTGCTGTAGCTGCTGCTGCCGCTTGAGAGGATTGAGTGTCTGGATCCCCAAAAGCTTCAGGAAGGGTGAAACGTCTCTTTCTTGTAGCTTTCACCGCTTGAGGTTTAATAGACATCGTCTTCTTACCTCGAACACTGTCCTTCTTGGCAGTCGTCTTGTGTCTCTTTGCAGGAGGAGAAGAGGCAAGCTCTGCATCTATGTCTGCTATTTGATCCTCCTCTTCCACAACATAGGTAGGATCTTTAGCAAGATCTCTAATCGCAGCAGTAGTAGCTAAATCCTCCGCTGCCTTTCTCTTCGCTCTTTGCTGTTTTCCAGCATGAGTGTCGGGGGAATCACTTTCGGTGTCATCTGAGTCATCATCTGCATCAGTTATGTTAACTGGTGCGTCTTCATCAACATGTGCTTTACCTCTGCCAGACTGAGAGGCATCAGGTTCTTGTGCAGCACCCGAAGGTTCAGAGAAATCTATAACATTCGGATCAAACTCCTCCTCATCACCGTCAGCTGTATCAGAGGTCCTGCCTGGGGCGTTCTCTCCCAATTCATATGTTTCACGCCCTATATTATCCCCCTCTTTGAATACCAACCTGTGTATATGGAAGTCATCCTCTGAATCACTATCTTCATGTCTCCACCTGTTGCCTGGTGGTGACACATAGTCTTCTTTCTTCAAATGCCCACATGCGCGTCTACTTGGAGGATATTCAGACTTCGGTTGGCCTTTGTAACTCCTCATCCGGTTCATTTCTATCTGAGTTATATCTTCAGTCACTATATACTCAGCAGGATGTTTCACCAAATCAGGTATTTGACTGTCAATGATCAACTGTAGAAACCAGTGATAAACTATGAAGGACTTCTTTGTCGGCTTCATTAATATGATCTCTTTCAAGTGATGTAGGATCATCTTGGAGAAGTTGAATGGCTTGTTGAGTGTCAAAGCGACAATCGCAGAGGCCAATGTGTCTCTAATCGCATCAAAAGCACCTTTTCTCGGACCAAGGCACTTCACGACTACATGTGTAAGATATTTGATCTCAGGTGGAAGCAACCCTTTCATGAGCATCGTCTGTTTGTTGACTTTTCCCAAATACTTCATCCTTAGAAAGCCGCCACGAATCAAAATGGCGTCAAACACTATAGGATCAGCATCAGTGTCGCCAAACTGTAATACTTCTCGAATAATCTGTTCTGTGATAATGACATCCTTTCCTTGAATCGAACTGGTAATCACGATCGGAACAGCCTTGTAGTCAACTTTGGCATTACGGTAGAACTCCAGCAGGATATCCTTGTATGCAGCGTGCTGCTTGGTTATCGCATAGTGGATTCTCGACCGCTTCAAGATATCAATAACGCCTTGGAAAATCTTGCATTTATCCATAGTTACCGGTCCAAGAAAAGCACAACAGTTGTGCTTGGGCGATGTTTTCCAATTCTCCATCCTGAACACCAAAACACGTAATAAGTATCACTCGTAGATCATATATTCATAAAAACGGACAAACACGGACAAAAACGGACAAAAATATGACAAACATTGGTGAGCAGAAGGTAACAGGCGATTACAGTATGTAATCGACAGTCATATACACGAGTAGAGGATAAAAAGACACGATTAGAACATAGATTACCCTAATCGCTACATAGTTCATGCGATTAGGGAATAAAACCTTCAACTCGTTTACATGTTCACACGAATAGTAACCCTATTCGCATGAACAGTACAGCCCAACCTCTATCTTTGTCATTTTTGAAAGTTTACGATTCGAGTCCGTATTTCATCCCATTGAAGTCTATAATCACCCAACAACAAAACCCCTAACTCTAATTATGTTTTTCAGATCAAAAACGGGTTCAATTGGTCGTTTAGAAATTTAGGGTTTATATGGTTTGAAATTGGGGATTTCTGAATTAAGATGATTTGAATCAAAAACTTTGTATAAACAGCATCCCTATGCCCCGATTAGCAAACCCCCATCAAGAAACGGCATCAACAAACCCGTTTTAATGCCCAATGATCAAGAGTAAGACGACATAGGGTTTCGCCCAACAATCACTGATTTAACCCTTAAAAACAGGTTATTACGATCTGAAGTTATGAGGAATTGTTACCATGATGATGCCGAGCACGATTTAACTATAAAAAAAAGAAATGGGCAGGAGGTTTTGGTAGCGAGCAGATTAGAGGGAACGTGTATACAGTGAAAGGTTTTTGAATAATGAAAGAAAAATTTCAAAGTGTTTGTTTTATGCCTGATGCTAATCGCTTGAAGTCATACGCGAGTAGGGCTCTATTCGTTTAAAAGAACACACGATTGCGTCTAATCGTGTATAACAGTGTACGAGTAGATGGTCTAAAAGTCTGTAGTTGTATTTTGTGCATAGTATGAAACACAAACCCTACTTGCCTATATACTCATGCGATTAGGATGTAATCTCCTCAACTAACACACGAGTGGAATATAAGTCACGCGATTAGCAACATAATCGCCCAAAATTTCTGGCGATTAGAACACTAAGAGCATTTAGTTTTCACACAAATTACCATTTTGCCCCTGCAGCACCAATTCTCGCATTTTTGACCCGTTAAGGTTCAAAACATGCGTTTTTCACCTCGTTTAAACACATGACACAGATGACGACTCATGACTTTGAAAAAATTTCATTTTCGACCCTTGTACTTAAGAGAAAGTACTGTTTTGACCCGGCAAAAACACAATTTTCAACTAGTTGATTTTCGGCGTTTTATTTTTGAAGAAGTAAGATTACAATGGATTAGGATTCCATCATCGGCAATCAAGAATGACTAATTAAGCATAAATAAAACAAAACGGGAGATCAACTAACTGTATACTATCATATTTTTGCGAGTTTCAACGGTTAGGGAATCATATCAGTGTACGGACTTTACTAGAACTCTAATATTTTCAGTTTTTAGCTTAAATTACCAATAAGCATCCTACAACAACTGCCGATATTGTTGTCCACCTAAACTCAAAATCAAGTTTTATCGCTAGGCACTTTAGATACGTTAAGGTAATATTAAGACTGAGGTACAAGGTGTTCCCTGCCACGCGACACATTCCCGTATCAAGTCATGCACAAAGCTTCCTCGTAACTGGTGAGTAAACTGTTGTCATCCGTATTTTACAAGGAGTGGACTCAGTGGTGATCAGGTCTGCAGAAACGCTTCAACAAAGAGACCAGTGAGATCCAAACCAGGGTTCAAGTCAAATACCGTATATTTGATTTTTCACGGTACGATGCTTTAGGTATATGATTTGTGTAACACCCCAACCGATGGCGGAAACATCGGGATGTCACGTATAGATGATTGTTCAGTAGCTCATGGTGAATAATAAATTCCATTAAATGATTTAAATGAATTACATACAATTATTCTAGAATTTGTACATCAAATTGAATAAAACTATACACATATCTTCAAGCATCAAATCAAACCTTCAAGCAAATAGAACCTGAAACATGTTAAGTTGAAAATGTTTTGGGTCAACAAAAGTTGGTGAGAATTACATAGGTTTTGATAATAGAATAAAATTGTTGTGCAATTCATGTGTCATGGCAATCTAGTTCATATGCAAAAACATACTAGAAGTAAATCGAGTGCATAATCAACCTTGTTGACTGTTGTAATTGTGGTACATCCCATACGCTCATGGTTCACTCGTTTATATTGCAGTAACAAACACCCACGTAACCTTTGTAGGAGGCACGTATCCGGGTGGGATTGTCAGTCCAATAGATCTATCAATGTATACCGTTTGGCTGATGAATGTTTATGCTAGAATTGTGCTTACCCTAGTCATGTTCAAGACATAATGCAACATAGAAATACACATAGACACATTGATGATTGAATTGCATAAATAATGTTGTAACATGTTTCACCCCAAAAATGGTGATAAATAGAAAAGGGGCTATGTAAAACTCACCTTGGTAAAATGTTATATCTGTTGATGTCACACCCTCAAAATCCACTTGCGGAGTTTTACCGCGAGGCGCATGACAAACCAGGATCCAAACCAACGATCACAATAAACAAGTCTAAATGAATATAAATGCAATTTCAAAACATAGTTTAAAATCCCGTTTACAGCGGAAGCTTATTCAAAAACAGTACTCAACAATGAAATAATAGTTCAATGTTCAAAAGACCATGCAACCCTAGTAAGACGCCGTGCAGACGCGTGCGCCCTAGTCCAGTCATGCTACCTTAGCGACCTGAGAAAACATGTAAAAGTTTACGTCAGCACAAAAATGCTGGTGAGTTTACAGGTTTTGTATCCAAGTACCAACTCCACCTGTCCATACTATAACAAATAGAAAACCAGTATACGCTAGCTAGGCGTACGTTTTGTTACTACCACGATTGGAAAACCATTACTAACGCGAATACCAAAAGTATGCCCGATGTATGTTCCTGTTGTTCCTGTTGTTCCTGTTTGAGACAATATGCACCCGCCGACCCTCCAAGTCGACGAGCGGGGTTGGTCACTCCCAATAGCGCTATTCACATTTCCCCGTTGTGCAAACCCGCACATTCATGGTTCCCCCCGGGACTTCCAAAGATCGTGTAGTACACAATAGAAACCCATAGTATGACAGTAGTTACCAAATAATCGTTTTAACACATGTTTTCTCCCCCGAAAATATGAAACCGGTTTAAAAGAGGGGCCGTAAACTCACCTTAAGTTCCGTTACTCCTTAACCCGAGTAAACTCAGCTGCTATGCTAGTCCCGTAAAGCGGCGACCTAACATACGACAGTTACAAGTATCAGAGCCACTCCTGTGCCGTTCGGGATGGTGGGTGCACACCTCATCAGGGACGATGAGACTCTAACATGGGGTGAATGTGACACCCCAGGAACACACCTCATCAGGGACGATGAGACTCTAACAGGGGGTGAATGTGACACCCCAGGAAAATCCCACATCGGCCGTGGCCAGGAGAGATCCTTGGTTCATAAGTAATGTCTTGCCTCTTAAATCACCAACGCGTTTTGGGGCTTAATGTTAGTGGATGAGAGGAGAACTCCACAGTTAAGCGTGCTCAGGTGGGAGAAATTTCAGGATGGGTGACCTCCTGGGAAGTCTCCACTTGGGCAACCAAAAACAAATCCGTGAGCTCTGGATGGGCAAAGCGGACAATATTGGTGGTGAGAGGGGCCGGATGTTATAGTTGAAAATAGTGTGTTGCCCAAATGTATCAAGTATCACCCTATAATGAGGTAATAAATATGTCTAAGTCTATCAAGTCTATAGATGTATAAGTTCCTAGGGCTTCGAATTGGGGATAACCAATTGTTGAATTTAAATTAAAATGTTAATTAATAAAGGGAAATTTGATAATTAAGTAAAAGAAAGTCTTTTTTATAAAATTTGAATTTAGAATGTACACAATAAAGTGTTTGAAGTATAAAAATAATTTTTATAAAATTATTTCATTTAAAATAGATTTTTAAATCTATTTATTACAAATTGCCAATATTTAACTTTAATATTCAAAAATACTAAAATTAAAGAATTTCTATTTTAAAAATCATATTTCTGTTCTAAATATTTTAAAATAAATTGTATAAAATTTTGGTGCAAAAACAATGAAAATTGAATTTATTATGATTTAATTATGATTAAATCTAACAAAAATTGATTAAAAATATAAAATAAATGATTTTTCTGAATTAAAAATCATTTTAGTAAAGTTTATCATTGTACAAACTCGGGATAATTTTTGTGGGAATTTATAAAACTGTTTTGATATTTTAATGGATTTTTATAAATATAATAGTATAAAATTGATTTAATTATTATAAATGTTAAATCAATGAATTTCAGAAAACTAAAAATTGTAAATAAAACTTTTATCTCAGATTTGATAAATATAATTTTTTTAGAATTTATAAAAAAGTTTTGATATTTAAAAAAGAATTTACAAGATTTAAATGTAATATATGTATATTATTTGGTTTGTTGAAAAAAAAATGAAAAAGAATCGCCCAGGATGGGACTCGAACCTGAGTAGTCTCAGTCACAAGTCTCGAGCACAACCACTTGGCCTAGGCCTGTGGTTGTGTTTTAACTCTGTTTAAATTAAATAAATACACTATGTCGAATCAGTTTATCCCCAAATCAAGTTTACAAGCCCTAACTTTTCCAATCAAGCAATTCACACATCTTTAACCCGATTAATGTTAGGGTTTTTGATGTGTGAATGCCGATGAACAAAACCCATAACAATAATTATGCTTACAAGTCTGATTTGTGCTCGATTGCTTGGTCAAGACCACTAGTCAAAGTTGCGAACCAAGAATAAGAACAGAGTGAAATTAAAAAGATTGGAGGTTAAGGGAAGATGTATGAGCGAGTTGTGAAGGCTCGAGGATGTCCAATTTATAGTGTTGATTACAGAATCGAAGGGAATGGTAAGGTTGACCATACATTCAATGTCAAACGCGTAAATAGGTAGAATTGGTAACAATTAATGATCAATCTACGTGTTGCTGTGTCATATACAGGCCGAAAATCATGTATCATACCATGTTTGTATAATCAATAGCTAAATCAAAGGTTTGTAAAAATTATATATATATACAGCTGCTGCTGCTGTTTTGCGAACAAGAGGAAAGGGAAAAGGAGAAGTAAGTGTGGGTTTATATATAAATTAAGTTGGTTTAGAAACAAGAAGTGTGTGTGGAGCAGGTGGTGTAAACGTTGGTGTGTGTATGAGAGGTCCCCGGTTCGAAACCCGGCTGGGACACTCTCTTTTCTTTTTTTTTAACAGAATAGAGGGTTGGGTTGGGCCAGGTGTTGGGCCTGATTCTGGATTGGGCTCAGCTGGATGTTGGGCTGCATTTGTCTCTAAAGGATTGTTTTGAGTTGACTAAATTCACAAGCCCACTACAACAACATATTATTATTATTATTAATATTATTATTATTATTATTATTTATATATATTTATATTTATATATATATATATACATATATATATAAATTATGAGTTAGGGTAATGGAGACTTAGGCACGTTTGTAACGAAAATAAGGGCGTTTTATATTTAAAATTCGGGAAAAAATTTCGTGATGTTACAGTCTCCCCTACTTTTAGGAACTTCGTCCCGAAGTTAAGAGAAACACTAGGTTTACAATAGGTCAACTACCAGAAACCTTGATAAAATTTCACACTACCTTAATGTACCTGTAAATTCATGATTACGTTCCGGACCGTAATTACCAATTTACCTTACATTAGGGTTTTGCGTCCTTTTATGACTCTACTGATTGTTGAGCAGGTTCGATAGTCTCCACCAGTCGTTGAGCAGGTGGTAGGGCCTCTCCCGACTGTTGGAAGACATGATAACCTCTACCAATCGTTGAGTAGATTGTTTGGTAGTCAACTAATTGTTATACAAGTAAGCACGTATGATTATAGATATAACAATTAGTTCACATTAAAACAAGCATGCACACAGATGTTATGATAATACTTGAATTTATTATTTGAATCAAAAAGTGCTGATACATAGAATTAAAAGCAAACAACATTCAAATGGTGGAACTTGCTGTTAAGTAGCTGAAGGGTCTCAAGCGGGGTTATTTGGAGCATCAAGAGCGTTTGTAGCAGGGATTCGACAAGCTTCCGCAAGATGCCCATACCTTTGACAATTGGTGCACTGTCGACAGGGTACTTGAGTTGGGTGGTGATACTGGCAGGTGTCACACTTAGGTAGCTTCCCATTGTATTGTTTCTTGGTAGGTGGGGCAGTGGTGTCTATTGCAAAATTCCTGACCTTGTTCTTCCCGTTGGTTGATGCCTCAGTTTTGATTTCAACGGTAGGTTGGAAAGTATCCTTTTTCTTTTCCCCTTTACGAGTCAGGGTTCCTGCCTTCACATGGTTATCTGTTAGGGTGGCAGCCAAACGCTTTGCTTCTTCCAAAGTAGCAGGGTTCCTTCCCCACACTGTGTCTTGAATTTGCATCGGTAGACCACCAATGTATTTTTCGATTGCAATAGGTAAGGGAGTGACCTTGTGGGGTAGCAGTAAGCTAAGTTCATGAAAACGAATGTTGTAAGCAAGGTTTTCCCCACTGTCTTGAGCAAGATCATGAAATTCATCTTCCAGCTTCTTAATTTCATTACGAGGACAGAACTCTGCCTTCATAATGTCTTTAGCTTGATCCCAAGTTAAGGCTAATGCAGCTTCAGCTCCGCGAGTGCGTTTTTCTTCATTCCACCAAGTGAGTGCTCGTTTGTGAAGAACACTCATGGCATAACGGACTTTAAAATTGTTGGGGCACTCACTGTTGATGAAGGTATTCTCAATACCCTCAAACCATTTAGGAGTCCTGTAGCTCCTTCTTCTCCACTGAACTTTGGGGGATTGCAGGAATTAAAGTGCTTAAGGGTACAGGCTGGAAGTCCATTCTCGTTGTGGTGTCCATTCCCGTTGCCGTTGCCGTTCCCGTTGCCGTTCAACTGGATGACTTGAGCTAGTAAGTTGGGAACCAGGGTTGCAATTTGCTGTGCCATTTGTTGAGAAATGATTGCAGCCAGTTGGGCATCAACACCATTATTATTGTTGTTGTTGTTGTTGTTGTGGTTAGTGTCATGGTTATGGTTGTGATTGCTACTTCCTTCATCATGATTCTCACCACTGTTAAGACGAGCACTGCGACGTGGAGGCATGATCTGTAAGAGACACAGTGAAGTGAATGAGATTATATAAGGAATGTAATCATTTATTCATTAAAACGAATAAACGAAAACATTGACTTATCAAAGATTCTAAATTCTAATAACATATGAAGACATGCTTTAGCCTATAAGTGAACACTCATCCCAAGAATTCCCAGGTAGGCATCCGGGTCCCTCGTCTGATTGGGATATATGCGCAATGCCAGCCTAGACAGAAGACTCAGAATACAGGCGTTCACCCTTCCAGATTGCACGTGTTCGTTATTAAAATCTAGAACTTTGACGAGATCTCAAGGGGGTTCAGGTTTAACCTGAGGATTTTGTCCTATTAGTCTAAGAGTAGATCCACTGATGGAGAGCAACCTTCTTGTAGGAATGAAAGTAGGGATAAGAAGTAGGAGGGAGATAGAGAATAGCAAGTAAAAGAAGCAAGTACTGGTTAAATCCTATGGTTATAGTCTAGATTATTTTTCTAATAACCTAATTCCCTATAACCATGGCTCTGATACCAATCTGTAACACCCCAACCGATGGCGGAAACATCGGGATGTCACGTATAGATGATTGTTCAGTAGCTCATGGTGAATAATAAATTCCATTAAATGATTTAAATGAATTACATACAATTGTTCTAGAATTTGTACATCAAATTGAATAAAACTATACACATATCTTCAAGCATCAAATCAAACCTTCAAGCAAATAGAACCTGAAACATGTTAAGTTGAAAATGTTTTGGGTCAACAAAAGTTGGTGAGAATTACATAGGTTTTGATAATAGAATAAAATTGTTGTGCAATTCATGTGTCATGGCAATCTAGTTCATATGCAAAAACATACTAGAAGTAAATCGAGTGCATAATCAACCTTGTTGACTGTTGTAATTGTGGTACATCCCATACGCTCATGGTTCACTCGTTTATATTGCAGTAACAAACACCCACGTAACCTTTGTAGGAGGCACGTATCCGGGTGGGATTGTCAGTCCAATAGATCTATCAATGTATACCGTTTGGCTGATGAATGTTTATGCTAGAATTGTGCTTACCCTAGTCATGTTCAAGACATAATGCAACATAGAAATACACATAGACACATTGATGATTGAATTGCATAAATAATGTTGTAACATGTTTCACCCCAAAAATGGTGATAAATAGAAAAGGGGCTATGTAAAACTCACCTTGGTAAAATGTTATATCTGTTGAAAATAGTGTGTTGCCCAAATGTATCAAGTATCACCCTATAATGAGGTAATAAATATGTCTAAGTCTATCAAGTCTATAGATGTATAAGTTCCTAGGGCTTCGAATTGGGGATAACCAATTGTTGAATTTAAATTAAAATGTTAATTAATAAAGGGAAATTTGATAATTAAGTAAAAGAAAGTCTTTTTTATAAAATTTGAATTTAGAATGTACACAATAAAGTGTTTGAAGTATAAAAATAATTTTTATAAAATTATTTCATTTAAAATAGATTTTTAAATCTATTTATTACAAATTGCCAATATTTAACTTTAATATTCAAAAATACTAAAATTAAAGAATTTCTATTTTAAAAATCATATTTCTGTTCTAAATATTTTAAAATAAATTGTATAAAATTTTGGTGCAAAAACAATGAAAATTGAATTTATTATGATTTAATTATGATTAAATCTAACAAAAATTGATTAAAAATATAAAATAAATGATTTTTCTGAATTAAAAATCATTTTAGTAAAGTTTATCATTGTACAAACTCGGGATAATTTTTGTGGGAATTTATAAAACTGTTTTGATATTTTAATGGATTTTTATAAATATAATAGTATAAAATTGATTTAATTATTATAAATGTTAAATCAATGAATTTCAGAAAACTAAAAATTGTAAATAAAACTTTTATCTCAGATTTGATAAATATAATTTCTTTAGAATTTATAAAAAAGTTTTGATATTTAAAAAAGAATTTACAAGATTTAAATGTAATATATGTATATTATTTGGTTTGTTGAAAAAAAAAATGAAAAAGAATCGCCCAGGATGGGACTCGAACCTGAGTAGTCTCAGTCACAAGTCTCGAGCACAACCACTTGGCCTAGGCCCGTGGTTGTGTTTTAACTCTGTTTAAATTAAATAAATACACTATGTCGAATCAGTTTATCCCCAAATCAAGTTTACAAGCCCTAACTTTTCCAATCAAGCAATTCACACATCTTTAACCCGATTAATGTTAGGGTTTTTGATGTGTGAATGCCGATGAACAAAACCCATAACAATAATTATGCTTACAAGTCTGATTTGTGCTCGATTGCTTGGTCAAGACCACTAGTCAAAGTTGCGAACCAAGAATAAGAACAGAGTGAAATTAAAAAGATTGGAGGTTAAGGGAAGATGTATGAGCGAGTTGTGAAGGCTCGAGGATGTCCAATTTATAGTGTTGATTACAGAATCGAAGGGAATGGTAAGGTTGACCATACATTCAATGTCAAACGCGTAAATAGGTAGAATTGGTAACAATTAATGATCAATCAACGTGTTGCTGTGTCATATACAGGCCGAAAATCATGTATCTTACCATGTTTGTATAATCAATAGCTAAATCAAAGGTTTGTAAAAATTATATATATATATATATACAGCTGCTGCTGCTGTTTTGCGAACAAGAGGAAAGGGAAAAGGAGAAGTAAGTGTGGGTTTATATATAAATTAAGTTGGTTTAGAAACAAGAAGTGTGTGTGGAGCAGGTGGTGTAAACGTTGGTGTGTGTATGAGAGGTCCCCGGTTCGAAACCCGGCTGGGACACTCTCTTTTCTTTTTTTTTAACAGAATAGAGGGTTGGGTTGGGCCAGGTGTTGGGCCTGATTCTGGATTGGGCTCAGCTGGATGTTGGGCTGCATTTGTCTCTAAAGGATTGTTTTGAGTTGACTAAATTCACAAGCCCACTACAACAACATATTATTATTATTATTATTATTATTATTATTATTATTATTTTTATATATTTATATTTATATATATACATATATATATAAATTATGAGTTAGGGTAATGGAGACTTAGGCACGTTTGTCACGAAAATAAGGGCGTTTTATATTTAAAATTCGGGAAAAAATTTCGTGATGTTACAATTTGATACCTTAGAGCGAATTCTCATTGAGAATAGGGTTTTGGCATATATGAATATTTTTGCTCTTTTAGGATTCCCGGACGTCCCCTGATCAGAATTTATTCTATTTTTTTTGTTTTTTTTTTTCAGGAAATGACATAGGGGTGTCTCAGTCGTAGGCTGCGACCCCAACGTACGACACGTGTGCCACTCCTATTTATTTTGAGAGACGTCCAGTTCACCCCGGATGTACCAACCTCTTAAAGACCATGAAACCTTGGATTTTGGCATGCTATCAAACGAGATTTCGGTACCAAGACCATATGCCAACGCACGTTGATCCACACATGATTCAGTTGATTTAAGTTCTTTTTTTTTTTTTGAATTTTTGCATTTTCTGATGTTTTTGTATTTTTCTGAATTTTCTCGCCCTAAAAATCTAAAAAAATGCGAAAAGACAATATTTTTGGATTATTCTGATTTTTTAAAGAGAAATATTTACAAAAACGATTACCGATGAGGATCTAATCCTGCTTAACTTTAATGTCGTTTAAGATTAACAAGTACTCAAAACGAGGACCGTCAAAAGCTTTGGTGAATAAATCGGTACGTTGGTAGTCTGTGTGGATTTTTACCATATCGATAAGTTTCTTTTCATAGCAATCGTGTATGAAATGATACTTAACCAAGATATGTTTCGCCTTGCAATGGTTAACTGAGTCTTTAGCAAGAGCTATAGCGGACTCATTGTCACAGTGAATGGGAGTATTAAGAAATTTCAAACCGTAGTCTCTCATTTGTTGCTGTATCCAAAGAACCTGGGAGCAACAGCTCGATGCTGCTACATATTCTGACTCGCAGGTGGATAAGGCGACTGAGGCTTGCTTCTTGCACTGCCACGAGACTAGTCTTGGTCCCAAAAACTGGCATCCAGCCGATGTGGATTTTAAGTCTGTCTTGCATCCGCCATAGTCAGCATCACTAAATGCGATGAGGTCAAACTTATCGTCATTAGGGTACCATAGACCTTTGGTCGGACAACCCTTTAGATAACGTAAGATCCTCTTCACAGCAACTAGGTGGGACTGTTTCGGCCTTGACTGGTATCTTGATAGTAGGCATGTCACGAACATTATATCAGGTCTTGATGCAGTGAGGTACATAAGTGAGCCTATCATAGCTCGATAGAGAAAAGGATCAACGGTTTGTCCTTTCTCGTCAGGCCCAATCCCATGATTGGTCTGAATCGGTGTGCCTACTGGAGTAGAGTCTTCCATCTGGAACCGGCTCAAGATGTCAGCAACGTATTTTGTCTGGTGGATGAAGATCCCCGACTCTTGTTGTTCTACTTGTAGACCGAGGAAGAATTGCATCTCCCCCATCGAGCTCATCTCAAATTTATCCTGCATAATCTTTTCAAATTCCCTTCACATGACATCATTAGTAGACCCAAAAATAATATCATATACATAAACCTGTACCAGAAGACGATCACCACCCTTTTCCTTGGTGAATAAGGTGCAATTCACGAGTCCACGTTTGAACCCGTTGGATATCAGATAGTTGCTAAGCATTTGGTACCATTCACGCGAAGCCTGATGGAGTCCGTACAACGCTTTGTTCAGATTGTAAACTTTTTCGTGATGAAGCGGATCCTCAAAACCCGGTGGCTGAGCAACATACACCTCTTCCTTCACGACACCATACAGAAAAGCACTTTTCACGTCCATTTGATACACCTTAAACCGTTTGTACGAAGCGTAAGCTAAGAACATCCGGATAGCTTCAAGGCGCGCAACTGGAGCGTATACTTCGTTGTAATCTATTCCTTCGATTTGACGGAAGCCGAGGACAACTAATCGAGCCTTGTTTCTAATAATCACCCCGTGGTCATCCCGTTTACACTTGTAGACCCACTTTGTTCCAATTTTCTTCAAGCCTGGAGGTAAGTCAACTAAGTCCCACACCCCTAGCTTTTGGAACTGCTGAAGCTTGGCTTGCATTGCTTCAATCCATGGTTCTTCCCTTAGTGCCTCTTGCACGGTTCTTGGTTCAATTTGAGAAACATATAAGGTGAAGGACCAATCGTTCTGATGACCTGCTTTTCTGATTTCCGAATAAAGTGCCAGAGTACCTGTATTGTCACTTGGACTAGCATTTCTGAGCTGACTGCGCGTCATGACTCTGCTAGCCGGATCACCAATCACATTCTGCATCGGATGAGTGTCGTGAATCCGAGATTCCGGATGTGCCAGCACAGGATCATCCGAATGTAGATTAAGGTTCTCCAAACCTTGAGATAAATTTGTCTCTGCTGCGATTGAACTAGAGGGAGCAGCGGGTCGCATATTAAAACCGGAGAGATCGATCCGAAGACCTATCCCTGGAGCTGCTGAAGAAGAAGGACCAGCTTGATTGTATACTGTCGGATTAACTGGAGCTGTAGTGGTAGATTCGCCATTTCCAGCTTGTTCTTCAGTAAGAGTTTCATGAGACTCTGCAAAATCGTCGTCTGAAGATGAAGATTCGAGAACCTCTGCTGACGCCTCCTGAAAGACTTCCTCAACTTCTGCTGCTGCGGTTTTACCAGGGGGACCCGTGGATGCAGAGGCATCAGATGGAGCAGGCGCAGGTGCATTCACCACGATCGGACACATTAGCGGAGAGCTAGATGCGTTTTCACATTCGTAATACATTTGCGCTACAGCATCATCCACCAAATTCTCCACGTTGAAGGAATCAAATAGACTCTTATAGTCGAACAACCAATCAGGTCCAACACCAGGTGCATTGGAAGTATAACGTTGAACATCGACATTAAGCCAATCTTCAACGTTGTTGGTTCTTTTGTTGTACACTCTTTTATTGGGAGTGCTGTAACCAACAAAGAAACCTTCTTCTTCCTTTGCACCAAACTTCCCATCGGGATGTATCATGGTGCATGGAGCTCCGAAAGGTTCCAGAAACTCTAAGTTCGGTTTCCTTCGGTTCAGAAGCTCGTAAGAAGTCTTACCAAGCTTCTTTACCGTTAGAACCCTATTCAGAGTATAACACGCGCAGTGAACTGCCTCGTTCCAGAAGATCACAGGCAAGTTCGAGTCTGCGAGCATAGTTCTGGCTGCCTCAATAAGAGTCCGATTCTTTCTTTCTGCAACCCCATTTGCTGAGGAGTGTACGGTGTTGTAAATTCATGATGAATACCCTTTTCTGCACATAACGCCTCCATAGCGTGATTCTTGAACTCTGTTCCGTTATCGCTTCTGATCCTACGGATCTTTAGCTGATATAGATTTTCCAGTTTAGTAAACAGATTCTTCAAGTAATTAAAAGTTTCACTCTTGTGCTTCATGCACACAACCCAAGAAAACCTAGAATAGTCATCCGTAACCACTAAGCAGTATAAGTCACCGTTCTTGCTCTTCCGATTGACCGGGCCAAACAGGTCCATGTGTAGTCGTTCGAGAGGTAGACTAACTGAGTTTGTCTTCTTAGGCTTGTGAGACTTTCTTTTCTGCTTCCCTTTCTTGCATGAGACACAGACGTCGTTTAAATGAAAATTCTTAATAGAAACACCTTCCACCAGTTGATTCTGAACCAAATGGTTCATTTTCCTCAAGTGGATGTGCCCCATTCGTCTGTGCCACATTATCGATTCCTTTTCTGTCGCCTTTGACAGAAAACAAGTGACTTGACCTTTCGCTGTCATAGCTCGGCTCATATCCAGGACGTATAAGTTGTTGACCCTGGGAGCTGAGATCATGACCCAATCTTTCGGTATTTTAAATCCAGGTTTCAGAATGAAACACGCATTGTCATCAAAGAACATAGTGAACTTCTTGTCACATATCTGCGAAACGCTCAGCAAGTTGTGGTCTATTTGTTTGACAAAGCTTATCTTTTCAAAGCTTACAATACCATTACTCATACTGCCTTCTTTTGTGATATAATCCCCTTTATTACCAGCAAAAGCAACATACCCCCCGTTGATATTCTTTATGTCAAAAAGCAGGGATAAGTCGCCCGTCATGTGCCTTGAAGCTCCACTATCAACAATCCATAGGCTGCTGATAAGGCCCTGTGGAACTCCCTGCATGAACATTCAAAGTTCAGTGGTTAAGGGGGACCCAAGACTTCGCGGTCTTGGGTCTACCATCTTCATCTAATGTCGGAAAGTCAACCCATCTTCCATTTGGAGTTGGTGTTGTTTCCGATGGTACGGCAGTGCTCTCTCCAGCAGATGATTCTCCACTTTTGGTTGGTGACTTGGGTCTCCAAACCTGTTCAAGTTTCTTTGGCTTGGGCTTCTTCTTCGCATTTAGGCTAGAAGGTCCAGCCTTGGATTCCTTTTGAGGAACAGATTTTAGATCCACTTCAGACTTAACTGTACGTGGAACAGCTTTGGGGTTGCCCTGCGGTTTAACTGCAGCCTTTGCTGGTGGCTTAGGCGCTGCTTCAACCTTTGTGGGAACAGTGCTCCCCCTCAGCTGTGGACCCCTGCCATCAACTGGCTTTTGGTTCATAGCAATCTTGTTGCGGTTATCATAAACAACCTGCTTTCCCTTTTGTTTCTCAGAGAGTCTAGGGGAAACGGGTTGCTTAGGTTTGCTAGAACTGGGAGGTTCATCTACCTTAATCCTTTCTCGTCTCAATTCAGGGCACACAGCAACTAAATGCCCACGTTCCCTGCATTTGTGACAGGATCTATATTCTTCAAATCTAGGAGATTCGGATTTGGTCTCCTTTTTGTTCTTTTTGCTAGATGGGCCGGCAAATGAGTTTTTGTGTTTTAGATCCTCAAGACATTTTCTTTGCTGATCGACTTGAGGATCGTCGTTTCTCTCATTGCCGCTCGATCTAACGAACTCTGTAACATGCTTCTTCGGACTTTTTCTTTGAGCATGATTTTGAGGATTAACGGTGTTTGTGTTTTGATTTTTCTTGTTATTCTCATTTGGCTTATTACCCTGGTCCTTTCTACCCTTACCCTTACCCTTCTTTTTATTCCAGGTTTCCTTTTCTACGGTAATGACAGATTCTTGCCAAATTTTGGCAATTAGACCAGGGGCTATACATTTGAGATGGACTTCCTCATCAGCATATACCTTTTCAGACCCTTTAGTTTATAGAACACCTTAATCCTTCTGCTGTCCTCGATTTGCACTTTCGGTACCAGTTCACTCAAGGTTTCAGTAGTAATGATATGATTTTCAAGAGGAACATCTTTAGTTTTGACCGGTGCATATCTAGGAGGCTCATTAAGCTCATCATCTGAGGAGTCAGTGTCATATACACTAATATCATCAGCTTTCTCACAAAGATTGACAGCTTTAGCAGGAGTAGCAGCCTTAGTAACCTTAGCAGGTTTAGCTGCTTCAGTAACTTTGGCCGCCTCTGCAGCTTTTGCTGCCTCAGCTGCCACGTCCACTAGTTCCTCCTTCGGCAAGACATCAAAATTATGATTTTCGAATCTCACCGGAGGTGGACACTGAGAATATTTGGGACTGGTGGAGAAGCTTTCCTTTTCAGAGTGTTCTACTATGTGATCAAGGACATACTTGCAGTTTAAGTAACTCTCAAGTTTCTTCCTGATCTTTTCATAGTCATAGTTGACAATGGCCAATTGTTTCTTAGTGTCTTCTACCTCATTGATGTAATTATTGATAGCAATTTGCTTGTTAGCTAAGGTTTTAGACAATTCAGAAACATCCTTCTTGTAATTTTCAATTGTACTTAGAAATTTTTTCTCCTTTTGTCTTAAGGAATCAATTGACCTTTGCAACGGACCAACATCAGCTTTTAAATTCAGATTTTCTTCAGTTAATTCTTTAATTCTGAATTTTAGCTGATTACACTATACACAATCTGGTTTAGAATCAGAAGAAGAACTTACCTTGTTCGACGATTCAGTAATGGCCATCAATGCATAATGAGCTGCTGTCTTCTGAGCTCCAAAGAATTCGCCAAAGTTCTTCTCTGTGCAGTCAGCATCCACAAGAAACGATCTTTTGCCGATCAGCGCATCTGCTTCAGCTAACAGATCCTCCAAATCTTCTCCCATAACAGAATCGCACTCCGAGTCACAGTCAGACACTTCGGTTTCAGAAGTAATGATGTCAGACTGACTTGAAGTATCTTCAACTTCGGCTGGTGCTTCAGACGCTTGTTGAGCAAAACAAGCTGCACCACCTTGAGGAGCTTCTTCTCCAGTGATCAGATGGTTCCAGTTAAAACCTTCATCAGCTTGAATAACCAGGGCTTGACCTTGATTGTTGTTTGCAGGAGGCCTCTGGTTCTGGTTCTGGTTATTGACTGGGACAATAGCACGCTCAGTATTTGGTTGTGCCTGAGCTTGCTGCCTCTGATTCTGATTCGCTCTGTTGTTGTTGAAGGGATTCTGATGTCCTTGCTGCTTAGGTCGGTCACATTCCCTTGCAAAGTGCCCTTTTGTGCCAAAGTTGTAGCATGTGACCTTTGTTTTGTCGAACCCAAACTTGGTGTTGTTGTTTATCAGAACGTCTCTCCTTCCCGTCCTGTCCATATACTCCTTTGCCCTTCTCACCACACTTGCGAAGTGCCATTGTATGTCTATAAGATCCATGTCGCCTTTATCGATCTGCGAGTAATCCTCCTGTGTAAGATGAGGATTCCCGATCTGTCCAGCAACCAATCCACTATAGGAGTTTACCAAGGTCGACAGTAGAGCCATGTGTTCTTGAGCTAACTATACAGTCACCTTTTCTAAACCCGCGGTATTCAGTTGCTCTGGGACTGGGTTGGTCCGATAGCCACCTTGATTAGAAGTCGAAGCATCTCCATATCCACCATAACTTGTATTTGGAGCTCCACCAAAACCTGCGGTAGACGGTCCACCAAAGTTTGCAGTTACCTGCGCTGGTGCTGCAAGATGAGAAAACGGGTTAACACCAAACTGGTTAGTATTAAAATTCAAAGGATACTGGTTTGGTCCAAAAGGATATGTAGGAGGAGGAACATCAGCTGGGGGACCATAATTGTCAAAAGCATAAACCGGGTCCGGGTTAACCACAAAAGCAGTCTGTGGTTTGGTTCCACCCACACTGGTGTCCTGAAAGGGATTCCCATAGTAGATACTGGGATTCTGTGGAATGAGCGTCTTGTTTGCTCTCTTGATCTCCTCTATCTCCTTGTTCTCTAGCTCGGTAATGAACTCGTTGATGGAGAGAGTCTGATAAGCATTGCTTGACTTTAGAATATCCAACCATTGATGCCAATGAGGAGGTAGCGCCTCAGCAAATCATTCTACAAGGTCCGCAGATGAGTATAAGACCCTGTACTGATACATTTCAGACATTAGATGGTAGTATCTAGCAGTCATGTCCCTCAGTGATTCGTTCCCGATAGCATTGAAGTTCTCGAACTCCTTCTTGAGTTGATCCATTTTAACCTTCCGCGTCTTCAGATTACCCTCATTTCACTCAGCAAGTGCTAACCAAAGCATCTGTGATGTTGTGCACTGAGCGAATTGATGAAGTATATCCTTAGGAAGAGCTTGCTTCAATGCCGCCATCGCCTTCTTTTCATAATTATACTTCTTTCTCTGATCTTCATTCAAATCCTCTAGTGAGATCGGAGTATTCGAATTTTCAACCATCGGCCTACTATACCCTGTCTCGATAGCTGACCATACGAGACCATCAATGCCCTTAACATACGTCTAAAATCTGCCCTTCCAACCATGGTAGTCGGACATGTATTGCAATTTCGGCGCTCTATTCGAACTACCCGTCTCTAAGTCACTCATGAGAACGGAAGACAGATGATTCGTCTGTGAGTTTGCAACAGCCGCGAGAGCCCAAGGATTTGCATTCATTGCCTGTTGTTGAGCCGCTAGCGCCCACGGATTGATTCCGGCAACATTCGCTTGCATTTGCGCTTGTTGCATCCGTTGCGCGTTACGCTCGGCTGAGAATTGCCAAGGGTTCGTGGGTACGTTCGTTTGATTGTTCATTTGTTGATTATATTGTTGCCTTGGTTGGTTTAGATGTCCCCACGGGTTTGCCATATGTTTAAGTTCGTTAAAAGTCCGATACTTAGTCAATTTTTCAGTTTCAGGTCCTTTCAGGCGAGTAGGAACTCTATTCTTGTGCTTATAGGCGATTACGGTTTTGTTGGGGCGAGTACGGTTGTAATCACTAGTATTACACGCGATTAAGGTGTAAATGCTAGTGAATAGGGACCTTTCAGGCGATTTGGGGCTATACCACATAAGAAAGTGGGGAATAGGCCTCTAATCGCATGTAATAGAGGCGAGTACAGCTCTATTCATGTGATTATGCTTGTAATCGCCTATAGATAGGCGATTAGGGTTCTGTAAATGCTAGAAGGTCTGCGTATTCGCGTGAACTGATCTGTAACCTCACTTTTGCTCAAAAACCACCATTTTTGCCTCAAAATCTTATCCAAAACAATGTGTTTAAACCCCAAATGATTGGAAAAGTTTCCAAAACACTTTTAGAACAAAACCTAATAAAAAACACACGTTTTTATCCATAAACACACACCAAGAATTTGAAAATAAGGGTTTTTTTTATCAAAAACTCAAAGTTTCAAACTTCAAAACAGGTTTTTGCTTAAAAATCACAACTTTCCCACAAAAACCTACCTGTTTTTGCTCGTTTTTGCTATCAAAACACTCGTGATAAGAGCCTCGGCTCTGATACCACTTGTAGGATCGACTAACGGGTCACCCGACAATCACGAGCTTGATATTCAGAGTGCGGAATCCTCTAAATATGTTTTAATAACAGTAACGAATATGAAACAATGATATATGAGTAATTAACACACACAAATGGGTCAAAAGATTAAAGATTTATCACTAAAACAGAGCTCAAGTGTTTACAATGATCAAATCAGACCTTACAGACCAGGGGATGGTGTTTGGAGAGTATGTGTGGCAAGAACTGATCATTAGGGCAATGATTGGGACTATTTATACCTCACGTACTCGTACAGACCAGTTCATGCGAGTACGAGGCTATCCAGCATGATAAACTAGCGAGTAGGGCCGTACTCGCTAGTAGGTACATGCGAGTAGGGGCTAATCGCGTGAATAGTGATATGGTATAGGCTGTAATCGCCTGATGCTATCCCCTACTTGCCTGATGTGTCCCAAACACCCCGAAACGCGTATAAACGTCTCCAAACACCCCGAAACACGTCCAAACAACATATATACTAGCCTAGGGACAGCATGCACTTACAGATAATTTTTAGGAAATATAAACTCATGTTGATATTATACGTTTATAATAGCAATTATCCGTTTGTAATATCATGTTGATATCATCCATTTGTAATACGAATATGTTTTTTTATACGAACAAGAAATAACTCCGGCGATAGTGAGCCGGTCATACTTTTTTGTGGGGATTTTCCAATTGAAGTTGTAGGTTGTTTTGAAGTTTGGGGCTTTTGCGCTTACAACAGGATTCAAACAGGTTTTTTTTTTTTTTTTTGCTTTAATTATTAATTATTATTACAAAGAATCTCTATAGTTAACCAGAATGTGATGTCGTATTGCTTTGTTTTGTTGTCAACTCGTTTCTTTATGTTCATCTAATTTTTTTACATACAACTCTATATATATACAAGGATTAATTACATATATCCCCCTATTTTTTAACTATAATTACATATATACCCAACCCAAAATTTAAATTACATATATCCCCCTACAAAACTTCATAAATTACATATATACCCATTCTATTAAAAATGCATTGAAAAATAACTATTTTACCCAAATTCTTTTACTAAACTATATTCACGACAAGTCATACAACACATTCCTTGCATCCTACAACTTATATCCCATACGATCTTTCCAACTTATTAAGTTATGAACACCAAGAACATGTAAAATGCAAAATGTTTCCATGCATCCTACAACTTGATTTCACCGAAACAAGTGTTTTAACACTCTCACATAATCATTACTAAGCCCGCATATCATTACATTCATCATAACATGTAATGATACGAGGTGCTTAATTAGAATGGGTATATTTGATATTTTTAGTTTTTGAGAATGGGAAATATGTTAATAAAATTTTTGACTTGGGTATATATGTAATTTATGAAGTTTGGAAAGGGGAAATATGTAAATAAAATTAACTTGGGTATATATGTAATTTATAAATTTTGGAGGGGGATAAGATATCAATATTTTAATATTTGTTTTCTTGTTATGAAGATATGCGAGCTCATTCAATTTCAAAAAATGTAAAACCAAAAGAACACAGTTGACTATGGATGGCGATCTTTAGCCAAGCATTTACAATTGGGTTCCTTCGGGTATTAAATATAAGAGGACACGCAAGACTGTGCAAAAAAAAAAAGGTAATGAATCCAAGTGTGATAAGAGATGAGTTAGACCTGGCAAATGTAACCCATCCACTTAAAAATAGTTCAAATTGACTTTTAGTACAAGGCCATGGGTTGTTTAGGCTATACGTTATTTTCATGGGCATTTTTGTCATTTCTTGAACCAAATATGTAAACATCTGGAGTTTGGGAAAAAAATCTTTAATGTGTCTCAAATCAGAAGGACAATTCGTTTAATTTTCTCTAATGGTGATTAACACAATTCTTTTTTATCAATTTGGATGTAAACATCTGGAGTTTGGGAAAAAATCTTTAATATGTCTCAAATCAGAAGGACAATTCGTTTAATTTTCTCTATTGGTGATTAACACAATTCTTTTTTTTATCAATTTGCATGTAAACATCTGGAGTTTGGGAAAAAAATCTTTAATATTTTTCAAACCAGAAGGACAATTCGTTTAATTTTCTCTAATGTGATTAACACAATTTTTATTTTATTTTTTTTTTATCAATTTGCCACTTAATGTAGCAAAACATCAAAGGTTTCCTAATATTTTTTATACATATTTCCTTTGACATTAAATTTTAGTATATCATAATGTTTTATTCTTGTCTGAGTGCTTTTCCAAGCCTTCTTTCTTTCAGAACCTCCTTCGCTCTTCTTTTTTTCTAAGATAAATGGAGTCAGAGGAGAGGTAGGTAGTATGCCTTTTGTTCAATGACACATTGTGAGATTTTTTGGTGAAGTTGTGCTACTGAAAAACAATTTGTTCCCTCATTTTTGAATTTTTGTTAACAATCCTGAAAACATGTTAGAATACTTTTCACGAACCATTTTAATAATTAGACATACTACTTAAGATTAGTTTAATCTATCAACGTGTGTGGGATTGTATCAAATGAGCAGGTTGGGTTGGTTGGGTAACGAATCACTGGGTGAAAATGGTAATGTTTTATATATAATTTGATTAAAATTTTCTAAACTAAATTTAACTTCCTAATTAAATAATCTTAATTAGTAACAAATTATTTTTTAAAAGAAGCAATTTAAATAGCTTGAAGTTTGCAGGTTTTGACTATTTAAACTAGTAGACTTTTATTTTGCTTGGATAATTTCATGTCCTACTCCTAAGTTATATAGGTATATATAGAGAAATGCGTCATGTTACACACTTTATTTCTTACATGTATGAACTTTGATACATCTGTTATGGTTATAACATTTGTTGTGCTTTTTTACACTAGCGGATGGGTGTGCAATTACATTGTTCTTTTTGGTAAATCTACTATTGTTGTTTTATGTCTTTATTTACTTTCACTTAAGGAACAACGCCATACCATAACCAAACTTTAGTTGTCTTAATACATATCGATCACCTTGATGGTCCTGATCAAGAAATGCACGAAGAAATGAAAGCCCAAGTAAGGCTAAAATATAATATGTAGTAATCTAAAATTTTTATGCAATTTTTGTGTTTAAATTTTTATAACGCAATGGTTTAAATTAATTAAATGTTAAATGTTTTTTTATGCATTTTTAGTGTTTAATTTTTTTTAATGTAATGGTTTAATTTAAATGTCTTGGCAGCCATTGGCCCACCGTCCACGTCACCACCACTCCGTGCATTTTTTTAGCTTGGAGGGCAATTCCATTAAAAGTGAGGTGTATGTCACATGTCGATACATGCCCCCTCACGGGCATGATCATACCGTGTAACCTAACCAAAAGAAAAAAAAAACCCGAAGGAAACCAAAAGCCACTATAATGTACTATTTGGGGGTGATATTATTTATACATCCCTTAAAAAATTTCCAGACATGACCTATACGGGCCGTGGAGACCTCCATGGCCCGTAAAGGGTTAAAAGCAGAAGTCCATGGGCCATGTAGGTCTTCGTGACCCATGGAAAATGTGGCAGGTGGGAGGGAGCATTTAAACCCTACCCGGCTCGTGGAGATCTCTATGGGTCATGGTAGGGCATGAGGTACGAGGTTCAGACTGAACTTTCTACTTTGCAAGGAGTTCAGAAAAGGCAAAGGCCCACGGGCCGTGGATGTCTCTACGACCCGCGAAAGATGTGGCAATTGGAGCATTTAAACCCTAATTAAACGCCCCGTGGAGGGCTATACTGGCCATGGGTTTCTATGGTTTTATGCAGACGGGAACCACTTAACCAGATTCTCTCTATGCTAAACCGGTATAACGATGTCGTATTCCTATACTGATTCCCTCATTGATGTGTCTCCGAATGAGTCTAACATCTCTGAAAGCGTTTTCGAACCCGGGTTTAAGTTGGTGAGGAGAAGCTTAAATCTAAGGTTCGTTGTAATGATGGGATGGTGCCGCCCAATCTGAACTAGATTAAATACGGGTCGTTGAGCTCTCTACGTACGACCCGTAGAGGGATGTGTAGATAAGTTGATTGTGTAGACATCTGGAGCATTTGCTAATACAAATCTCATTCCTATTCCATCCAAAGTCCAAACCCTAACAAACTACACTCTTTCAAAGATGAATCTTTCTCTACCGGATCATGTGGTGGCCACCTCTACACTTTTATTCAGATCTTTACCTCTTGTTTCGCCACTTTATATCCCGTGAGCACAAACTATTCACCACTTTGTAATCATACACCCGATATTATATAGAGAGACCGAGTTGCGGAATGCTATTTTCTTCATGTTGTGGCTTTATGTTTTTTTTTTTTTTTTTTTTTTTTCATTTATGGGCATTATCTCGTCTCAGATCTGGAAAAAAAAAACAGGTCATTTTTTGTATCAATTTCATGTGGCACGTTATAATATTCATAAGGTACTTGTTGTGATTGAGTTGGCTGACAGAAGAGAGTGAGCACACATAGACAATTTGTATCAAAGAGTTATATGATTTCTTTGTGTGCTCATGATCTATCTGTCAGCTTATTCTCCCTCATATTCTTCCTCCCACCCTTTTCTATACAATTTTGCTCGTTAATTATGGGATTTATCTTTGTGTTATTTTTGTTCAAGAATTTAAGGATCTACAAACTTTTTTTTATATGTATAGCATCATGTTTTTGCAAAGTTTATAGAGAACGGTTATGATAAGTCTTAATGTTATCAAGTTCAAACATAAAGGAGAGATATTGATTTACTTGAATATTATAACATATTATATTATTTAATTAGGTTTTTTTTTTTTTGCTTGATCTTCCATTGTTTACTGTGCTAAATCCATGAAAAACGGACATTATTGAAGGACCATTACAAGTTGGGTAGAATGGTCCTCTCCTCTCCCTTGCTCTCTTTACTTCTTTTTCATTTTAAAATTATGCTTTTGCCCTTGTCATATGAGCAAGAAATTGCGATCTTGACTGGGTTTCTTATTATTTTTTTTATTAGGGTATGATCTACCAACACTTTATGTTTAGCAGGTTAGGGTTTGCCGTTCAGAAAGAGGTGGTGGCGCAGCTTGTTGCCCGCCTGCCCGCTATCTTTGTGTAATTTTTCGCGATTATGTGTTAATAAATTTATCATTGATGAGTTTTAATTTGAATACTTAAGTTAGATTTACTGCTGATGTGACTGATTATATCATTTACTGAATAATTCTATAAATTTCAGCTTCATAGATTGATTTGTTTCTTGAAGATTAACTTACTTCTAATCTTTAATAACTAAACTCCTTGACTTATGATGCCTTGTTCCGACTTTGCGTTGTATTGTAGTGTTTTCGTAGATGAATCGTTGCTCGTATTTTTAAGGATTTAATTTTTAATGCTAACATTTCAAGGTGTTGGAAGCTGATTTGTTTGGAAAGTTAAGAAGGTTTAGAATTAAAATTTGTATTGTCAAGAATATGTTTGCTATCTGATTGTTGGGTGCACTGTTTTTTTTTTTAGTTTAAAATACTTCTGTTGATTAATATGCTCACAATGCAAATTTTGCTTTGAATTTGCATAGTTGCACCATGTATCTCACTATCTTGATGTTTGGACATTTGATTGACAGCTTCTTGATGGTTAGAAACATTTGCGCACTCACAAATACTTATTAAACATTTGTGAGTGCGCAAATGTTTAATCTTTGGTAATTTTGTGCTGTTAGTAATATCAATAAAATTGTTTAGTTAAATATTTAAATGTTACATGTAAGTAAGTATTATGAGTTATCTATGTGACATCATACCATATAATTCTTTGCTACCATGATTTACCATCTAGATGTTCTTCATGCAACATCATTTTACGATTGATCATATAACTTAACTGACATCTCCTGGTTTTAACTTTTATAATGTTTTGGATTTGTTCTCAATGTTTGTATTAGCACCTAATGAGAAGCTAGAGAAAAGGATCAAAATTATTTTGATCATATAATTTATTGTTGGATGAGTTTGGATTTCAAAATCACTCCATCTAGTGTTTGCTTTTTTTTTTTTTTTTTTTTTGTGTACTAATTGATACCCGGGCAAATGAAAGCAGTTTAATTTTGTATCCTAAAGTGTCACTTGTGAGTTGTGACCGTGAAGCACATTTTAATGTGTTTCCATGAATAGGAGGGAGAGAGTTTGAGATTGTGTAAATGAAATAATGAATTATAAGTTGATGGAGCTATATATGTTGTTGAAGGTTCTACCATGTGAAGACACATTTCCATGTTCATTTGATTATCTGGAAATGGAGTAAAAGATGAGCTTACCATGTAGCTAGCGTATAGTCATTTCCTCTTTTTCTTATTTTATTGGTTTAGGTGGTTTAGAGAAACGAAAATGGTTTCTAGTGAGTTTTTATAACTTGTTTGGCTTTTAAGTGATCTGCTAGTTTGATCCGCTAGCTGAGCAAGCAAGTCTTGACAGTGTTGTAGTCATTCGCTTCCAGGCTATGCTGTCAAATATGATAGGCACACTCAAGGCGATTAGGCCTCGTTCAAGGCCCAAGTGAAAAAAAAAAAACGCTAGCCTGAGATATAAAAAGCGCACGGAGAGGGAAAATATATTATGCATTTGAATTAAATACTATTATGCAAATATATTAAATTAAACAAAGTAATATGATCACCATTTCAAATCATAAACATAGGTCCAAAATTACTAAAAATTCTAACACAATACCAAAGTTGAAAAGTAATACCAAAAGTTCAAAAGAAAGCAATCACGTATAATTATTATATAGAGATTGTGGAGCTAATGAGGTAGTGTCGATTATCTTTAGGGTAAAAGCAATCCTTTGGTTATCTATTAGATAAAAAAAATCAAAACAAATATAAGATAGTGCCTTATTAGATGAAGGAATGTTTGGTTGAGTGCTGAATCATTAAGACGTCTGAATGGTTAAGAGGCTCTGAATGATTAAGTGCTGAATGATTAGCTATACATCAAGTCTGAATGGTTCAGCTCTTAACCATTCCATTTAGAGCCTTTTTTAGAAACAGTATAAATGCTGAATCATTCAAAACTGAATGATTCAAAGCCTCATTAAGAGACTACCAAACAGGCCCGAAGCCCATCTATTTGAATCGCTTACACCCGAATAAAGGTGAATTATTCGTCTAAAACACTTGGTGCAGTGGTTCAAAGCCTCACTAAGAGGCTACCAAACTAGCTTCTTGGTTCGTTGTGATGGCGTTAGTAATGACTCTTTAACTTTACAAAGCTAATCACCCATGCTAGTTGTTTTAGAATAAAGGTGAATTATTCGTCTAAAACACATAAGCTGCTTTCATTTTATAGAAGGAGCTTATGAGTTATGACTAGTAATTCTTGACTTGTTTAAGACACGATAAAACATGTTTAAGAAAAATACACAATGTAATTTTATACTTTTTTTTAAAAAATTAAAGTTAGGAAGCTCCACTCCATTATTTCTCATTCTTGGCACATAAAGAATACAACTGTAAACATTAGGTATAAAATAGTTGAACAAATCGTATTCATGTTTGATACTTGTGTTTTTCGCATCGTCACTTATATGTTAAACACATTAAGACAAGATCGATTTGCCAGCCCTAGAACTTTGTGTCAATTAATTTATCGAGATGATGAAGAAACAACAACTTCGCTCGTTGAAGTTAAGGCCTAACCCCAATCGTATAACCTAAAATCACCTAATGAATTTATGCTCAGCTTGCATTTGCCCTTTTTGTATTCAACCTACACCACCCCTAAACTCACTTGGACCTTCTTTTTGAACGGCAAGGAACGACGTGCCAACCACCATGACACCGGGCGATGTGACGAAGGTTGACTACTCGATTGCCGCCAACCCTTTGGCTCTCCCAGATGCGCAAAAATCCAACCTCCACCCGAAGGCAGGACAATGGAATAATCGGTAAAATCCCACCTCCCATCTGAGTCGAACTAACGCCAGCCGTATTCACTCTTCACCTGGATGCCACTCCACCATAAGGTTGGGTGAGCATGGTGTTATCCGAGGAAATAAGGAAATTCGGAGATGAGGTGGAGGTGGTTTTGTGATGAGTTACGTGATAGGGAGAGATGCAACAAGAAAAGGTTCACCGGATTAGGGAGAGATGCAACAAGAAAAGGTTGCAACCAGGGAAAAGGGATCGAGGAAACATATCTAGAGAGAGGGAAAATTGAAGTCAGTGAACATGAAAATATTACAGGAAATCAGGCGACTTTGTGCCCTCTTAGCGAAGACAAAGAGTCTTGGAAGTTTGTCATGTAGTAGCATTGTTAGCCACTCATGATGTAGTGGCTAGTGATATGGTGTTTGTACACAATAAAAGTGGTGTGGATTCTAACCCGAGCTTAAGTTTATATGATATTTATGCGTAAGACCAAGTGTAATGATGTGTTAATTAGGCGTGAAAGAAGGCATTTGGCGGCCTATTCACATTGTAACAACCCCCCCCCCCCCCCCCGATAGGTTAAAGGGGCGCTAAAGCCTTTCAAGCGAAATATTTTGCGTAGGCCAAATTTGGATTGGGCCAATCATAAGCTGCCACGTGGCCACAATATTTTTTTTTAAATAGCCAATTAGAAAAATACCCCTTTCACCCACAATTGCACCCTTTGCCTATTTCAAGCTCATTTCACCCACCAAGTGACCCCACATTGCCACATGTTGAAAAAACGCCCATTTCGTCCATCAAATTTCACTCACCATTACACATGGTCTAAAACAAATTGTTGTTTAAGAAAGAAAAAAAAAAACATTGATGGCCAGGCCCAACAACAAACGTGAAACGGTCCAAAGTTCTATAAATTACTATGATTTAGTTTTTTAAGGGATATTGAGAATTAATAATTTGCAATTTTAACTATGCTTTACCTACCATCCACACAAGTACTACCATGGACGTTATGTTGAATTTTAAGACCACTTGAACCTAGATATGTGCTCAAAAAATGTTACGATATGTTATGTTGACTAAACTAATTAAACACAACACGACTTGGCTCATTGGCAGTTGATGCCACCCGTTTTCTGATCAGGGTCCAGTGAGTTATTCATAGTAGTGTCTAGGCTCTGGATAGGCAAGGTTACGTTTTTTGTCGTTTAGGGTTTGCCATTCAGAAAGGGGTGGCGGCGTAGCTTGTTATCCGCCTTCCCGCTATTTTGATGTAATTTGTAATGTTTTTTATTTAATGAAAAACATAAATATAAACAAAAAATTAGACAACTTAAACACTAAAATTCATAAGGAAGCATACCAGGACTTTATCGTTGATCTAATTAGTATGATCGAAATATATGTGATAGTTGAATGTGGCAGAAGAGTTTAGCATACTTTATTTGTACCATAATTATGAAATTTATCCTTTAAATAAAAAGTATTTCATCATCTAAAGGGTTTTTGGGATGGGGATATGGGGTGTGTGTGATTGTGGATATAATAAAATGGTAGGGTCTTTAACTTCAGACTTCTTTAGACTAGGCTTTTCCGGTGTTTAGACTACTTTAGGCTACTTGAAGGGTAAAATGACATGACAGTTTGTGATTGAAGCCAATGACAAAGCTTGAAAAAAATACTAATGGCCCGAAAATCACTACTCTGGGCTTCTGCCCTTTCTCCATAAAATAATTAACGATTAAGCACTTTCGAAAGGGGATACGTATTGATTACAAAGAGATTAAAAATTTATGTCACCATTACCAACTTTTATCTTTCTATCTGTAAATTTCAATGAAATAAATGATTTTATTTCCCCAAAAAAAAAAAAAAAAGTTGGGCCGCATGTTGAAGATGTATCCATTAAGGCCCAATCCAAAAAGTATGGGCTTTATCCTTACCCATTAGGTTAACAAGAAGATCCATATACACATACAGAGCTATATAACATTTTAGGTTTTCATTTACAAGCATCAGTGTTTCAACTTTTGCTCTTCTCGGCCGTCAATCCCTAAAATGGTAAGCTCTCCTTAATTTTTTTATTGGAATTTAAAAGTTTATTATGTATATACTTTCTGTGTTTTATGAATCGATGTATCAACATCATGTGTTACTCTATTGGACTAGTAATTTGAGCAATCAGTATTGTCATTTATAGTTGTCGAAGGCGCAAGGCGCACTCAAGGCTCAATTGGTTAGCCTTGGTCCTCAATGCAATGCACTTAGATATGTTTTAGGTTTCTTTAGAGCTAGTTTAGGTTTATTGCCAGCTTGTTTACTGTGTTTTAAAAAAAACGCGAGTCGCACTGAGGCGCCAGGATCTGCGCTTTATGTAACCCTAGGCGCACCTTGTACAAGAAGCGCAGGAAAAGCGCGATTTTTTGCCAAAAAAATCCCCTGAGGCGCGCGCTTTTTGTACGAGAGGTGTTTTATGCTTAAAATTGTTATATATGTAGCTAAAAGGGTTGTTAAATCATGTATAAACCTTATTTGTATCTATATTTTGGGTAAATGATGCTAAAAACCTATAGCATATATAAAAAAAATTATACATTCGTCTTGCGCTTCACGTACGAAAATCCCGCCGCTTTTGCGCTTTGCGCCTCGGTTTTGGACCTCGTTGCTTTAGTGCGCTTCGCGCTTTTTAAAACCAAGCTTGTTTAGGGATATAATTGTTGTAGACTCGTTTGGCTAGGCTTAAAAGTGGGTCTAGGCACACGTCTGTTGTTTGTTGTCTAACAAACCATAGTTTTGAATCTGTTTTAATTGATGATTAACTTTTACGGTTGTCGATTTGCATTTGATTGAGATGCAAGCACCGTATGTTCGTTAGTGTTGAAACTTTGTTTTAGTAGCGATTGTTGCTTGTAATCGAATCTCGGATTGGCAAGTCGTATACGTTTTTATACTGATTTGGATTTTGAAGAACAATTTTTTTATACGTTATCGTATGATCAGCCTAAGCAAATTCACGAGATTAAGGATTTTCTCCTTACCGCAAGAAGGAAGGATGCGCGATCAGTGAAAATTAAGAGGAGCAAGGATGTTGTTAAGTTCAAGGTTAGGTGCTCAAAGTACCTCTACACATTATGCGTCCATGATGCTGAGAAAGCCAACAAGTTGAAGCAATCTCTTCCTCCTGGTATGTTCCGAAGACATTCTTTTTAATGGATTGGTTTATGTTTACTAATTACTATACTTATTGGTTGTATGTATATGATGCAGGTTTGAGCGTACAAGACCTTTAGATGCGATTTCATTATATGTTAGTTGGATCAACTACATTTTGAGTTTTGTTTTACTTAAAAGATTTCTGCATGCTATTAATTAGGCGTTGTATGAACTTGTTGCCGTTTGGTTATTAGACTCTATGGTTCTGAAATCAATCATGTTTTGTTACCAACACATTTTCTCTACTATTTTCAGTGTTGTTAGGTAACTAAGTTTGGTGGTGGTAATTTTTTTTTTGTGTTTTTGCAACTCTACAATCGGCATTGTTTATTCTCTGATAGCGTTTGTTGAGGGCTGTCGGGATGTTATGGACAGTGTTAAAGGTTAGACAATGTAGGAGTCGTGATGGTGTTGGAATACGACCGAGCATGATTTGACTCTAGGAAGATTTTTAGTTAACATAAACTTTATATTCGGTTTATACATTGAGAACACATTTTATCAATGTTTTGAGACCGGTCGAACAGGGTCTGTTCATGTGCCGGTTCGGTTTGTTTGATGTGTTCAATTGGATTTGTTAGATTTGCCTGGCAACCAAAGTTACCAGATGAACTGGCTGCACATAATTAAGTACATATCTGGTGAGACTCATTATCTCATGAAGACGTATATCTCTTTAACTTGGATTCATAGTATTCCAAACTAATACTTATTAAAGATTTTGAACTATCAAGTTTTCTGTTTGATCTGCTTAAATGGTTCACATACTGCATAGGCTGCTTGTTTCACTATAAAATTTTGTTCCTACACTTCATCCATGTAAGACATTTGATCTACTGGAACCAACATATAATCAAACCAAAATATTACATTCAACCAAATTTGAATAATGGTTTTTCTCACCTTTTATTTCGTTGATCGCCTGCCATCTTCATGTAATTGGCTTTGTTTTTCTTTGATCGCCTGAGGTCCCTAATCGATTCCCCATCTTGACATTAGGACCCGACCCGAACTAGTTTATGGAGGAACCGGTCAGGAAACAGTTTGGGAAGGAACAGGTATGAAAAACCGGTAAATTTTATAAAAACAAAATTCAATTTTAGAAAAAAAAATTATATATAACAAAATTTTCTATACATACAAATATATACTCATAAACGTTAACAAAGTTGTTAGAATCAATAAAAGTTGAATTTTACATAAAAAATAAAAAAAAAAACTGTGTTGTTTTTTTTTTTAAGTGCACGCAAAAAAAAAAAAAAATTTGGTTTACGAACCGTAACTGAAACGAATCGAAACTGGTCTTCAAAACCGGTATTTCAAACTGACGAAACCGGTTCAAGAAGGAACCGGTAAGAATCCAAACCGGTTCGTTCCTAAAAAACCGTTTTGTGCACCTCTACTTGTATGTCGTTTGCAATTATTGAAGTTTGGATACGTATGTTATTCAATGCTTATGTCATGTGGACCTATTGTTGCTATTGGTGGACCTTTTAATTCTATGTTGGGCTTTTCAATTTTATGTAGACTTTATCTTTGCTTTTACTTGATTGAAGGTGACTTGTGAGTTCTTGACTTCTTCTTGTTGCTCATGAGTTGAGCTTTGACTTTTACTTTTAGATATGTGATGCTTTTGTCATGCATGTGGATAAATAAAACATTCCTATATTGTGTTTGACTGTGTTTTTTTATTAATAATGTTATAATTAAGTCTTAGGATCGTTGATTGTATATCTATGTTGTATATCATATAATTTATAGTTTTGTTTTTTTATCTAAAAATATTTGTCTATGCCCATAGTCCAATATAAACACTATAAATATACACACTATAAATATATCTTTATAACACGAATTTAAAATACATGATTTATTACAAATATTACAAGATTATTGAGTGTTGTAACAACCAAAACAACTAAATAAACCTATTCATTATTCAAATGTTCTAGACGATGCTTGTAATGATCAAAGATCAATATTAATATGCACTTTTCAGAATTAAATAAAAATCCAAATCAAGATAATCAAATAATTTTGATTGCATAAAATGCAAGTCAAAATCATATCAAAATCATCTAAATTTAGACTTTGACATCCTGAAATAGTCATGCTTATTAAGAAGTTGGGATGCTTTGCTCATTCTTAAAGAAATTGTGAGGATCAACTCTAGCCTTCACCATAACAAGCCTTTTGTAATTTGTCTCTTTGAAATATTTGTGCCCATAAACCATGCCCATAAATAGTCATGTTGTTGACACCAATATCCAAATCCCTATAGTTCAACAATGCTTCTCTAGGGTTCTTGGACACAAACGGAGTCATATAATCATACATCATTCTTGAATAATTCATGTACCGATTTCGCGCTTCAATTCCAGGTTCTATCCAGATGACCAGAGATTGCAACTTCGCTATATTGCCATATCGATGTGGGAAAGGCTTTGCAAATTCAGACATTTCACTCACTCTTCCACCATATGAGTTGAAATCTATCATTATGTTTTCGAGTTCTTTCATCCTTTCGAATATGAACTCAAAACCTTGTTTAGAAAGATCTGATTCCCTCGATGGGTTTGGAAGGAGGATGAGAAGAGGTGGGGTATAATTCAAGTTTTGTTTCACACTCAATGACGGAGCTTGAACTTTTATTTGGTGGTGGTCGAAAGTCACAAAACCCAATTTTCTTTTTCAAATCGTTGGGGACCAAACTCGAAATATACAAAATTTTCGAACAAAACCAAGAAACTTTACACTACTGAACCAAAAATGGTGGCCGACCCTTAATAAGCTTCACCCTTGTTAAGAGTTAACCTATTTGCATAATAACTTTTATGGTTTGCGTCATGATTTAATCTTTTAGATTCAAAATTAATAGCCTAAGAGCAAGTGTGGTGGGGCGTTAAATTCCCACCCCTCCTCCACTTTGGGTGTATTCTATTGGCTCAGCAAAAAGGAATGGGATTTCACCCCATTTTGATTAAGAACAATAACGCCCTTGGGGGCGGTGTGGGGCATGAATGGGGCGCGAATGAGGCATTTCACACCCTTTCATTTACTCCACTACGGGTGTTCTAACAACATTATCGAACTCCATTTGGTTATAGCACTTGAAGAAACAGTAGTCTAACCTCCGATTAGAGAAGCTAAACCACCGTTGCTACAAGGTTAATCCTTTGCTAGATATCATGGTCGGAGAGTGGTGAGAGTGAAAGAAGCCTGAAACAACACAAATAGAACCGATGGATGACATACCCCTAAAAAATGTCTGTCTGTCCTCTTCTTGGGGCAGACATGTCCCAACCTCTTCTTCTCCTTCTCCTTCTCTTTCTTCTTTTTCTTATTCTTCTTCCTTTCTTCTTCTTCTTCTTTTTCTTCCTCCTCCTCCCCCTCCTTCTTCTCTCATCTTCCTCTTCTTCCCTCCTTTCCTCCTCCCCCTTCTGCCACCCTGCTCCTCCTTCCCCATCGCTGTCGTAACCCCGTCTCCTCTGTTCCTTCCCCCCACCCCCGCTCCTCAATCCCCACTGCCGCCGTCACCCTTGCTCCTCCTTCCCCACCTGTCCCTGCTTCCCGTTCCTCCTTCCCCACATGTGCTGCTTCCTGCTCCTCCTTCCCTTCCGCCATCTTGCTCCTCTTATTTACCGCCGCCGCCCCCTGCTCCACCTTCCCCTCCACTACCCTGATCCTCCCTCCCCCCGGTCGTCGTCACCCCTGATATGTGTGGTGGTTGTTTTGGTTTGCAGATTGATGAGTCGTCGTTTATGGAAATTGAAGTTGGGCAGTCGGTTGTTGTTGATGATGATTTGTTGGAGGGTTGTAGTGAGTTGTGTTGGTTCACGGTGGAGTTTCTAGCTTATGGTGTGTTATGGTTTTGGGTTACGTTACAGACGTTAACAAACAAACAGTCTTCTACTCGCAATCTGCAGACATTTGGTCCACCTCTTCTCCTGCAGATGTGGTCCGCAGACTGCAAATATTTTATCTCTTAAAATACAAACAACACCTTAGAATCAGTCAAACGGGTTTTAATCATAACACTAAATCTAATATTAAAAGTAATTGAAGGCGTTTAAAACTATATTTAGATGTCTAAAGTGTAAACCAACTATTTTACCTTTTAATAATCCTAAGATTATAGACCAAATCCGCAAAATATAGAATTAAGGATTAAATTCTCAAGCTGATCTAAACCACATGACAATCCATGCGATTTACATTTTTTAACACGTAAAATGACGTTTTTAATTAATCATATTGACTAAGATTTATCAAATATATTGTTCTAGGAACTATTCCAAAAGCTGGAAACATAAGTTTTGTATTTTAAATGTATAAAAGTATTATAATACTTAATAATCTAAACGTATTTTAATAAGTAAACGATATTTCGTCGCTCTTTGAATCCTGAAAAATATCAAAAATGATAAATTTCAAAGTGTAGAGAATTAAAGATGTTTGTGATTTTTGGATTTTAAGGAAGAAAAATAGAAATTATTTTAGAAAGATCTGATTCCTTCAATGGGTTTGGAAGGAGGATGAGAAGAGGTGGGGGTATAATTTAAGTTTTGTTTCACACTCAATGGCGGAGCTTGAACTTTTATTTGATGGTGGTCGAAAGTCACAAAACCCAATTTTCTTTTTCAAATCGTTGGGGACCAAACTCGAAATATACAAAATTTTCGAACAAAACCAAGAAAATTTACACTACTGAACCAAAAATGGTGGCCCGACCCTTAATAAGCTTCACCCTTGTTAAGAGTTAACCTATTTGCATAATAACTTTTATGGTTTGCGTCATGATTTAATTTTTTAGATTCAATATTAATAGCCTAAGAGCAAACGTAATGGGCCGTTAAATTCCCGCCCTTCCTCCACTTCGGTTCGTTTGCAACACTAATTGGTGTAGTTTAAAGTGTTAGGGGATTCATAGTATTCCAAACTGATGCTTATTAAAGATTTTGAACTATCAAGTTTTCTGTTTGATCCGCTTAAATAGTTCACATACTGCATAGGCTGCTTGTTTCACTATAAAGTTTTGATCCTACACTTCATCCATGTAAGACATTTGATCTACTGGAACCGACATATAATCAAACCCAAATATTATATTCAACCAAATTTGAAAGGTGGTTTTTCTCATCTTTTATTTCTTTGATTGCCTGCCATCTTCATATAATTGTGGCTTTGTTTTCCTTTGATCACCCCATGGTCCTTAATCGATTCCCCATCTTGACATTAGGACCCGACCCGAACTAATTTACGGAAGAACCGGTCCGGAAACAGTTTGGGAAGGAACCGGTATGAAAAACAGGTAAGTTTTATAAAAAAATCAATTTTATAATATATATATATATATATATATATATATATATATAACAAAATTATACAAAAAAATTTCTACACATACAAATATATCTCCGTACACGTTAACAAAGTTGTTAGAATCAATAAAAGTTGAATTTTAGGTAAAAAAAATAAAAATAAAAATTTGTGTTGTTTTTATTAAAAGTGCACACAAAAATTAGTTCACGAACTGTAACTGAACCGAATTGAACCGGTCTTCAAGACCGGTATTTCAAACTAATGAAACCGGTATAAAACTGAACCGGTCCCAAACCGAAACCGATTCGAAAAGGAACCGGTAAGGATCCAAACCGGTTTGTTCCTAAAAAAAACTGTTTTGTGACCTCTACTTGTATGTCATTTGCAATTACTGAAGTTTGGATATGTGTGTACTCAATGCTTTTGTATGTCATGTGGACGTAGAGGTGCACAAAATACCAGAACCCGGGTATTTTATAACCCGGATATTTAATACCCGAACCCGTATCCGACCCTACCCCTAGGGTAGGCTCCGGGCATAACAAACTCACCTAAAACCCAAACCCAAAATCGGGGGTTTTCAACCCGGGTTTAAACCCAAAACCGGTTATTATAATACCCTTACCCGGTTCTTTAGAATACCCAAATCTTGTTTTATGTAATACACGGTTATTATAATATGTTTGTATTCTTCTTCTGGAAACAACATGAACCAAAGGTTAACATAATAATAATAATTGTTTATTTTTTTTTTCTTATCACTTTTATCCCTTTATGAGTAGTTATTAGGTAATCTCAGCACGAGTAGTTAAAACCATAAATTCTGATTAGTGATCATATGTTTTCTAGAAATATAATATTAAAGTATGTAAGGATAAAAAGGATTGAAGAAACCACTTTTACAAGTTTTAGTCTAATTCCTATTTCGGCCAAAAATGCTAAGTATAGAACTACTGAAAAAGAAGAATGAAAGTACTGAAGAAGAATACATCAAGTGTTGAATAGTAAAAGATCAGAAGTTCTGAAGTCAAACCAGACAAGTCAACTGAAGAACTACTGAAGACAAACTACTCATCAGTAGTTTGTCACTCATCAGCTGTTCTGATGGAATCTTCCCACCGCCTTTATATTTCAGTAGTTTAGTATTATAGTATTACTTTATGCTTTTGTTAAAGTCTTTCTACAAGTACCAATGCTACAGTCTGTTGTATTATTACTTTTGAATCAACTTGTATGTATTTGCTGGTCTATAAATAGATGGGTTAATCCCACTATTTTAGACATCGATTTTATTAAACTGAAATCCTTCAAAGGCTTTTAATTGAAATACCATTTCACATATGAGAATCTTTGATCATACTTATTGTTATATGCATTCAATTGTTTAGATTCTCATTAACTGCCTTTACTTCATTAAATCCAGGGGTAATAACTCCTGTAGAAAATGAATCTTTAAACTTGAACACTTCACTTATTCCACTGTGCTAACTGCTTTGATAAACTTACAACACATAAGTGTTCATGAATAAGAACTGTTAAAGAACATACCGATCCAACAAAGTACGTATTTTTATGTTATTTACAATATTTACAAAGTTTATATATGATAAAATAGCATTAGAACAAAAATAAAATAAAATAAACACAAAAACTAAAAAAAAAAAAAAACGGATCGGGTTTTTTATACCCGAAAATAGAGTATGTAGTACCTGAAACCGGGTATTGAAAACCCGAACCTAACCTGAACTCGGGTATATAGGGTATGGTTTTTCATGACAATACTCTATCCGAACCCGACCCGGTTATTCGTAATACCCGATTGTACCATATCCGATCATACCCGAATCCGGGTACATACCCGAACCCGAGTATTCAAAAAACCCGGTTTTATGCACCACTATGTGGACGTATTGTTGCTATTGGTGGGCCTTTTAATTCTATGTTGGGCTTTTCAATTTTATATAAACTTTAGAGTTAATGGCTAAAATCGTCCCTGAGGTTTGGCCAGTTTTGCTACATCAGTTCAAAATTGAAACCTTTTACATCTGGATCATTCTGTTTTACATTTTGTTGTCAAATTCGTCCTTGACACTAAACCCAGTTAACTATTGTTGTTAACTCTGCGGGTAGTTTTGTCTTTTTGGTTGCCCCCTTTTTACATCTGGGTATTTTTGTCTTCTACGGGTATGAACAACTTTGTTTAAATTGGGTTTTAAAAAAAGGGCAGCCAAAAGGACAAAAATACCTCCAGAGTTAACGACAATAGTTAACTGGGTTTGGTGTCAGGGACGAACTTTGCAACAAAATGTAAAACAAAAGGACTCAGATGTAAAAAGTTTTGATTTTGGACTGATGTAGCAAACTGGCCATACCTCAAGGACGATTTTGCCCATTAACTCTAAACTTTATCTTTGCTTTTACTCGATTGAAAGTGTTTGTGAGTTCTTGACTTCTTGTTGAGCTTTTTTTTTTTTTTTTTTTTTTTTTTTTTTTTTTTTTTTAACGGCAAGTGGTGTAACTGATGGAGCTCCAGCTAACACCCTGGGCCAGCCTGTACTGATTACCCATTCCACCTGGATTGGGGATCTCCCCAGGTGAAACCCTTACATGTAGTAAATATGGTTTCAACAAGAATTGAACTCTCAATCTTCACATGACCTCCATTCTATCACCCTCAATTTTCACCAATTGAAGCTTTGTCTTTTACTTTTGGATATGCGATGCTTTTGTCATGCCTGTGGATATAAAACATTCCTATTTTGTATTTGACTGTGTTTTTTATTTATAATGTTATAATTAAGTCTTAGGATCGTTGACTGTTTGTATATAATTTATAGTTTTGTTTTTTATCTAAAAATATTTGTCTATGCCCATAGTCCAATATAAATACTATACATATATACACAGTTACACACTATAAATATATCTTTATAAATTACACGAATTCAAAATACATGATTTATTACAAATATTACAAAGATTATTGAGTGTTGTTGTAACAACAAAAACAACTAAATAAAAACCTATTCATTATTCAAATGTTCTAGACGATGCTTGTAATGATTAAAGATCAATATTAATATGCACTTTTCAGAATTAAAAAAATCAAAAATGATAAATTTCAAAGTTTAGAGAATTAAAGATGTTTGTGAATTTTGGATTTTAAGGACGAAAAATAGAAATTATTTTAGAAAGATCTGATTTCCTCGATGGGTTTGAAAGGAGGATGAGAAGAGGTGAGGGTATAATTTAAGTTTTGTTTCCCACTCAATGGCGGAGCTTGAACTTTTATTTGGTCGTGGTCGAAAGTCACAAAATTCAATTTTCTTTTTCAAATCATTGGGGACCGAACTCGAAATATACAAAATTTTCGGACAAAACCAAGAAAATTTACACTACTAAACCAAAAATGGTGGCCCGACCCTTAATAAGCTTCACCCTTGTTAAGAGTTAACCTATTTGCATAATAACTTTTATGGTTTGCGTCATGATTTAATTTTTTAAATTCAAAATTAATAGCCTAAGAGCAAACGTAGTGGGCCGTTAAATTCCCGCCCCTCCTCCACTTCGGTTCGTTTGCAGCACTAATTGTTGTAGTTTAAAGTGTTTGGGGATTCATAGTATTCCAAACTGATGCTTATTAAAGATTTTGAACTATCAAGTTTTCTGTTTGATCCGCTTAAATAGTTTACATACTGCATAGGCCGCTTGTTTCACTATAAGGTTTTGATCCTACACTTCATCCATGTAAGACATTTGATCTACTGGAACCGACATATAATCAAACCCAAATATTATATTCAACCAAATTTGAAAGGTGGTTTTTCTCATCTTTTATTTCTTTGATCGCCTGCTATCTTCATATAATTGTGGCTTTGTTTTCCTTTGATCACCCGATGGTCCCTAATCGATTCCCCATCTTGACATTAGGACCCGACCTGAACTAATTTATGGAAGAACTGGTCCGAAAACAATTTGGGAAGGAACCGGTATGAAAAACAGGTAAGTTTTATAAAAAATCAATTTTATAATATATATATATATATATATATATATATATAACAAAATTATACACAAAAATTTCTACACATACAAATATATACCCATACACATTAACAAAGTTGTTAGAATCAATAAAAGTTGAATTTTAGGTAAAACAATAAAAATTTGTGTTGTTTTTTTAAAAGTGCACACAAAAATTAGTTCACGAACTGTAACTGAAACCGAATTGAATCGGTCTTCAAAACTGGTATTTCAAACTAATGAAACCGGTATAAAACCGAACCGGTCCCAAACCGAAACCGATTCGAAAAGGAACCGGTAAGGATCCAAACCGGTTTGTTCCTAAAAAGACTATTTTGTGCACCTCTACTTGTATGTCATTTGCAATTACTGAAGTTTGGATGTGTGTGTACTCAATGCTTTTGTATGTCATGTGGACGTAGAGGTGCACAAAATACCAGAACCCGGGTATTTTATAACCCGGATATTTAATACCCAAACCCGTATCCGACCCAACCCGTAGGGTAGGCTCCCGGCATAACAAACTCACCTAAAACCCAAACCCAAAATCGGGGGTTTTCAACCCGGGTTTAAACCCGAAACCGGTTATTATAATACCTCTACACGGTTCTTTAGAATACCCAATCATGTTTTATGTAATACACGGTTATTATAATATGTTTGTATTCTTCTTCTGGAAAAAACATGAACCAAAAGTTAACATAATAATAATTATAATAATTGTTTATTTGTTTTTTTTTCTTATCACCTTTATCCCTTTATGAGTAGTTATAAATTATTAGGTAATCTCAGCACGGGTAGTTAAAACCATAAATTCTAATCAGTGATCATATTTTTTCTAGAAATATAATATTAAAGTATGTAAAGACAAAAAGGATTGAAGAAACCACTTTTGCAAGCTTTAGTCTAATTCCTATTTCGGCCAAAAATGCTAAGTATAGAACTACTGAAAAAGAAGAATGAAAGTACTGAAGAAGAATACATCAAGTGCTGAAGAGTAAAAGATCAGAAGTTCTGAAGTCAAACCAGACAAGTTAACTGAAGAACTACTGAAGACAAACTACTCATCAGTAGTTTGTCACTCATCAACTGTTCTGATGGAATCTTCCCACCGCCTTTATATTTCAGTAGTTTAGTATTATAGTATTACTTTATGCTTTTGTTAAAGTCTTTCTACAAGTACCAATGCTACAGTCTGTTGTAGTATTACTTTTGAATCAACTTGTATGTATTTGCTGGTCTATAAATAGATGGGTTAATCCCACTATTTTAGACATCGATTTTATTAAACTGAAATCCTTCAAAGGCTTTTAATTGAAATACCATTTCATATCTGAGAATCTTTTATCATACTTATTGTTATATGCATTCAATTGTTTAGATTCTCATTAACTGCTTTTAATTCATTATATCCAGGGGGTAATAACTCCTGTAGAAAATGAATCTTTAAACTTGAACACTTCACTTATTCCGCTGTACTAACTGCTTTGATAAACTTACAACACATAAGTGTTCATGAATAAGAACTGTTAAAGAACATACCGATCCAACAAAGTATATATTTTTATGTTATTTACAATATTTACAAAGTTTATATATGATAAAATAGCATTAGAACAAAAATAAAATAAAGACAAAAACTAAAAAAAAGAAAGAAAAAAACAAACGGATAAGGTTTTTTATACCCGAAAATAGAGTATGTAGTACCTGAAACCGGGTATTGAAAACCCGAACCCAACTTGAACTCGGGTATATAGGGTATGGTTTTTCATGACAATACTTTATCCAAACCCGACCCGGTTATTCGTAATACCTGATTGTACCATATCCGATCATACCCGAATCCGGGTACATACCCGAACCTGAGTAATCAAAAAACCCGGTTTTGTGCACCACTATGTGGACGTATTGTTGCTATTGGTGGGCCTTTTAATTCTATGTTGGGCTTTTCAATTTTATATAAACTTTAGAGTTAATGGCTAAAATCGTCCCTGAGGTTTGGCCAGTTTTGCTACATCAGTTCAAAATTGAAACCTTTTACATCTGGATCATTATGTTTTACATTTTGTTGTCAAATTCGTCCTTGACACTAAACCCAGTTAACTACTGTTGTTAACTCTGCGGGTAGTTTTGTCTTTTTGGTTGCCCCCTTTTACATCTGGGTATTTTTGTCTTCTAGGGGTATGAACAACTTTGTTTAAACTGGGTTTTAAAAAATGGGCAGCTAAAAGGACAAAAATACCTATAGAGTTAATGACAATAGTTAACTGGGTTTGGTGTCAGGGACGAACTTTACAACAAAATGTAAAACAGAAGGACTCAGATATAAAAAGTTTCGATTTTAGACTGATGTAGCAAACTGGTCAAACCTCAAGGATGATTTTGCCCATTAACTCTAAACTTTATCTTTGCTTTTACTCGATTGAAAGTGTTTGTGAGTTCTTGACTTCTTGTTGAGCTTTGTCTTCTTTTTTTTTTTTTTTCTTTTTTTTTTTAACGGCAAGTGGTGTAACTGGTGGAGCTCCGGCTAATACCATGGGCCAGCCTGTACTGATTACCCATTCCATCTGGATTGGGGATCTCCCCAGGTGAAACCCTTACATGTGGTAAATATGGTTTCAACAAGAATTGAACCCTCAACCTCTACATGACCTCCATTCTAGCTCCCCAAATTTTTACCTATTGAAGCTTTGTCTTTTACTTTTGGAAATGCGATGCTTTTGTCATGCATGTGAATATAAAACATTCTTATTTTGTATTTGACTGTGTTTTTTTATTTATAATGTTATAATTAAGTCTTAGGATCGTTGACTGTATGTATATAATTTATAGTTTTGTTTTTTTATCTAAAAATATTTGTCTATGCCCATAGTCCAATATAAATACTATAAATATATACACAGTTACACACTATAAATATATCTTTATAAATAACACGAATTCAAAATACATGATTTATTACAAATACTACAAAGATTATTGAGTGTTGTTGTAACAACAAAAACAACTAAATAAAAACCTATTCATTATTCAAATGTTCTAGACGATGCTTGTAATGATCAAAGATCAATATTAATATGCACTTTTCAGAATTAAATAGAAATCCAAATCAAGATAATCACATAATTTTGATTGCATAAAATGCAAGTCAAAATCATATCAAAATCATCTGAATTTAGACTTTGACATCCTGAAAAAGTCATGCTTATTAAGAAGTTGGGATGCTTTGCTCATTCCTGAAGAAATTGTGAGGATCAACTCTAGCCTTCACCATAACAAGCCTTTTGTAATTTGTCTCTTTGAAATATTTGTGCCCATAAACCATGCCTTCAACAGAAGCATTCCTGCCATGGTTGTTGACACCAATATCCAAATCCCTATAGTTCAACAATGCTTCTCTAGGGTTCTTGGACACAAATGGAGTCATATAATCATACATCATTCTTGAATAATTCATGTTCCGATTTCGCGCTTCAATTCCAGGTTCTACCCAAATGACCAGATATTGCAACTTCCCTATATTGCCCGATCGATGTGGGAAAGGCTTTGCAAATTCCGATATTTCACTCATTCTTCCACCATATGGGTTGAAATCTATCATTATGTTTTCGATTTCTTTCATCCTTTCGAATATGAACTCAAAACCTTGTTTAGAAATAGGGTTTTTCAAGTAATCGGATTTGTTCTTGAACCAACCAAGTCTTTGAGGTGTACGCCTTAAAAGCGCGCTGGTCGGAGTACCATTGGGGAAGTCCGTGTACATAAATATCACAGACTCAATCCAACTCATTTCAATACAATCCGACTTTTGTAACCCTAATTCGGGGAAATCTTTGTTCAATATTGTAACAAGATCCATGGAGTTTCCTAGGTACAACGATAGAAACGTACCGCGGACTATCTTTTCACCATTTGTATTGTTTATGACATCCAAAGTCATTCTAAGGAAAATATTGTTATCTAGCTTATCAGCAACTTGTGCCCACCTTTGGGCAATGCTACTGAGGCCTTGTTCCGATGTTCTTTCGATCTTAAACACTGTCACGACTTCTGGAACACGAACCAATTTAAGCTTGTAGGCGAAAACCACCCCAAAACTAGCACCACCACCACCAGTGATCGCCCAAAACAAATCTTCACCCATACTCTCACGATTCAAAAACTTGCCATTCACATCAATTATTTGAGCATCAACAACATTATCAATAGATAAACCATATTTTCTCATCATGGTACCATATCCACCACCACTAATATAACCACCAAAACCAACCGTAGAGCAAATTCCTGCAGGAAAAGCATGCGTCTTACTTTTCTCAGCGATTCGATAGTAGACTTCACCAAGAATCGCACCAGCTTGGACCCATGCAGTTTCTTGTTCAATATCCACGTCAATCGACCGAAAATTGAACATGTCGACGACGAAGAAGGGTTGGTTCGAGTTTGTGACGTAGGAAAGACCTTCATAATCATGTCCACCACTTCTAGTTTTCATTAGTAACCCGTTTTCTTTACCGCACATAATTGCTGCTTGAATATGGGAAACATGTTCCGCGGTGATGATTAAGATTGGTTTCGGTGTTGTAGTTTCATTGAATCGAAAGTTTCTGATGTGTGCTTGTAAAACGGTGGGAAAAGATGAGTTTCCAGGAGTGTAGATCACTCTATCGATCGGAAAAGAAGGGTCTGAACGGTAGTTTAGACATCGAATGAAGCGATCTGTAATGGAACCGGGAGTTGCTAAAGATTGGGTAGAGAGGAAGACAAGAAGCAGAGTTAAAATTAATGAGATTTGGGTGTTGAAAGAAGATTTGGTTGCCATGTTTTGTGATATGGTATGCATGGTTTGAGGTTGTAGATGCATGCAATTTATAGACAGTCGAAAGTTGTAATTTAGATTTGGTCTCAAAGAATAAACAATGTTAAACTAGACTTGATCCAAAAGTTATAAATATTAATATATATAACTTCTTCCACTTGTTATATTTTATAAGAAAATGTTATGTAAATTAATAAAAGTATTGTTGTTGTAAACTGGTCAGGATCCTCCTGACCAGTTCGTCCACCACCCTTGCCTTGCTTCTTCTTAGGACAATCCCGTTTGAAGTGCCCAATATCCCCACAGTGATAACATCCCTATTTCCCCTGAGGAGCGGGAGTAGGGACAACCGGCTGAGTCCGGGCTAGGTGAAGATTGACTCTGCAGTTCTTGGCAATATGGCCCACACGCTTACAACGGTTGCAACGAAACTTCTCACAGCTGCCATGATGATGGTACCCACACACGACACATTTTGGATTCTTCCCAGCATACCCACCGTGCTCCCGACCAGACGATGAACCTAAAGCTTCGAACTTCCCTATCTGCTGCTGTGGCTGGTTTGGAACCAAATTCTCCTCGACGCTCTCCCCTTTCCTTTTGTTGTTCCCAGTCTCGCCTAGGATGTGGGGCTCGTACTCCATAAACACCTTAAAAGTACACACTTGCTGACCGAGAGGAGGAGGTGGTGGGGGATGAACGACAGTCCCACCGAGACCTTGCTGAGTGGTCTGTTGTGCAGCGATAGCAGCTGCCACATGCTCCTGAATCAGGCTATTCAGCTCAACCTGGGTCATACTAATGTTGCCACGACCCCCATTGTGTCCACCGCCATTCCGACCACCACAACGTCCCCCAGCACGTCCACCAGCGCGACCTGACATGTTCTGCCAAACATGAGACAAGACACTCAAAACCGCTAACAGATCGAGCTACAAGTGACCAAACGAATTCAGAACGTGGTCCCAACATGACCATTAGTACGAACACGAAGTCCACCAAGATTTTCATGCATTTCGATTTATGATTTCGTGTGCACCCGAAATAACAAATCGCTCTATATGGTCCTCTAGGCGTGCTCCTAGCTAGAACTTCAAATCACCCGATACCCACATTCCTAAAAGAAACTGTTATCGCACGAGGATCCCAAAGTGAACAATCACTCAGGGGTGTACTATGACAAGTACTAGTGCATGATAGTGTGTGTGTAGGCAAGTATGTACATTAGAGCATAGAGGGGAGATATCCAAAACCCAGAAAGATCTCAAGAATGTGCCGAAGCCACCCCAATGCACACTACCGCCAAGTATAAGCGATAAGCCCCTTCATCTTCAAACCCGAAGAAGAAGATAGAACCAAGGTAGGAATAACAAAAGATAGATAATGTGATACTGCGTGATGAGGACACCGACACCCCGACAAGGTTAGTGCGTTTACCAAATGACACGACTCGTAACTATGTGTGACCGTCTAACGTGTGTGATACTTGGCTATAGACTAGACTCTACATGCAGTCCTAGTTCACTATAACCATTGGCTCTGATACCAATCTGTCACACCCTCAAATTTCCACTTGCGGGGTTTTACCGCGAGGCGCGTGACACACCAGGATCCAAGTCAACGGTCACAATAAACGACATCTATATGATATGAAAACCACGTAAACTGCCATTGAGTTTCAAAACCGTTCTAACACAGCGGAAGCAAAATGTATTATTACAACTCAAAAGTAAAACTCAAAGTCTGAAATGTTTAACAAAACGTGCATATGATTCCTAGACGCCGTGAGACTCCGTGCGCCTACCGATAGCTGCTACCTTAGCGACCTGAGAAAAACATTCTAAAGAACGTCAGCAAATAATGCTGGTGAGTTCACAGGTTTTTAAGTAAAACGTTTCACGAACTTTTGAAAGACTATCATGATACTATCGACCGATGAAGACACTCGTTAAACGTTTGAACTCCATAATGAACCTCCCAAACGAACCATTGCCCAACGCAGTTAACGAACTACCATCCCATGGTCAACGAACTACTTTATCATAGCTAACAAACTACCATCCCATGGTCAACGAACTACTATATCATAGCTAACTAACTACCACATAGAGGCTAACGAACCACCGCATCGCGGCTAACGAACTGCCACCACATAGGCCATATAACACTGAACATAAATGAATACCTTGAACCCAAATGAATACTCCCAAACGTAATGAATACTCCCAAAACGTAGTGAATACATGAATACTTCAAAAGCATAGTTGACACGCCTTTTTTTTGAAAACATAGTTGTCACGCCTTTTATGAAAACATAGTTGTCACGCCTTTTATGAAAACATAGTTGACACCCGTTTAAAGAACACAACATGTTTTCTCCCCCGAAAATGTAAAACCAGTAAAAGAGTGGGGCCGTGAAACTCACCTTAGAGTGCGTCTTCTTGATAACTAGAGATCCAACCCGTGTATGATACTCCCGACTAATAACGACCTATTAATGAGTTTACATAAGTGTGATGACTACTAACCCGAAGGCTAACTAGTCCCCGATTGTCCAGATCTTGACTACGTGTGTTAAAAAGTGTGTTTAAACGTTGAACGGACATCCCAGACCGACCCGGCATCCCGTTGGTGACCCATTACATCAATTAGTCATGCACATAAAGTTAACACATAAGTTTCAAGCATAAAACACTTAGTTTGCATCAAAAATCTCATTCCGGACATCAGATGGTCGAATGTGGTTTTTCTCATTTCCACGTTTGCCCGTTTGAGCCACGTTCGTCCGTTTGAGCCACGTTTTGTTCCACGTTTGCCCGTTTGAGCCACGTTCGCCCGTTTGAGCCACGTTCGCCCGTTTGAGCCACGTTCGCCCACAGGAATGGTCGAATGAGAGCCACGTTCGCCCGTTTGCATCAGCATTTCATAAAACGCACCAAAACGCATCTAAACGGTCCGAAAACATCACGAAACATCACCAATTACAGCAGTCAACTATCATTAATATATTCCTACAAAACCCTACCAATTTTATCCCGAAATCTGTCCGTTTTACAAGTTACCCGAAATAGCAAATTATGGAGATGTCACATCAAACGCATGCAATCTTTACCCAATTAGGAAACTTTCTGAAATCAATCAATAATCAACTTAATATACTCAGATTATCATGAACAAGAAACCCCCAATCCTATCCTTATCACTATCATCATGAACAAGCCCTAGATCTAACCCAAAATCCCCAAAATGAACAAAACATCATCAAAAATCAATTGTAACCTATCTCAATCATAAATCATCATCAATAACAGTCCTAGATCATTGTTATAACATCTATACAGCAATCAATCATCAAACAATACATAACATCACATAAAACACCATTAACACATGTTAATTTGTATGAAAACTCATTATTTATGAATAGGTTTTGTTTAGAAAGATATTAGGAAGGTTTTTATCCATGAAAACATGTTTGAATCAGATCTGGACTCTTGGGGTTTGATAAAAACGAATTGAAATGTTTTAAAAATGATTTAGAATGAAGAACACGCCTTAGATCTTTGTGTAGAAGATGTTTGTAGGTTAGATTATAGGAAAACAAGGGCAAAACTCCTTCCCCAATGTTTAAAATTGCTAGAGAGTGTTTTGAGACGGTTAGGGTTTGTGAAATGGTGAAAAAAAATGACAAAGTTTGGTATTTATACTAGTCCACCTTCGACCCCTGTCTCTGGTCCAATGTAGCCTCCTTCGATCCTTTCACAGGGTCGAATGTACCCTGACTTGGTCGAATGGAATTCTTTCAAATCCATATCCCAGGTTCGCCCCTTTGCTAAGGGTCGAACCAAGACATATTTCTAGGTTTGCCCACTCGAAGTTGTCGAACCAGGACTTATGTTTTCTAGTTTTCCAGTTTGTCGTGTTTAACGCATTTTAACGCTCCTTAACATACGAGCATGCAACCTTAGTCTATGTTTAACATATTTAAGCACGGATGATTATCTACACATCATTTAGTCACATCTAAGCATATAATCCACCATACGACAACTAGTCTACACATACACTTAATTAGTTTATGTAATTCACCAACAACGAGACTCGTAATGTGTGTGTGTAATTAACCCAATGATCCCCCGAATCATTGAACCCTGGACAATACGGACTGTGTTCCGACTCTACTGACCCCGTCAAGTATGTTTAATAAACGTTTTTCGCTAAGGTAGACTTATGTGTTTATAAAATGTTGACCCAAACATGCCGGGTGTCGCACTTAGACCATGTGTAGTGGGGCGATATTGGGGTGAAATTGAAAAATAGCGCCCAAACACCGCTACGGTAGGGCTTTATGGGGCGCTATTTTTTTCCAAAACTCACAAAATGTGCCTGACGCGCGATTTGTATAACGCCATGTTGGCTTTGGTTTGTGTGCCATATTCTTCCACCAATAATATGAAAGGAGGGGCGCTATGTGGGCTTTCCCACTACACCCACTCTTATAGTTAAATAGTGAAAGTCCTTGCACGTTTCAACATTGTCCAACCAGATTCATTTCACTACGCGACATAAACTTTGGCAGTTATGTTTAGTGAAAAGTATGATACCATCACTTGTAATTGCCTGAAAAAGAAAACCTAAAAAATAAACTACAATATTGGTTCCGTTAACACTGATGCATGTACCCATAATGGTCGGACGCGGTTCGGTTCGATTCGTCTCAGTACCGATGTTATTCGGTAGGAATTGGTCCAACTCGTCATGGATTGGAACTGGTAGTTACCAGCACTTTATTTTGAGTACAACTCAATATTCAATGTTGTTCAGTTGAAATCAGTTTGGTCTCTTTACGCAGCGGGAACTCAGTTAGTTTCAATTCGGGTCACTAGGGTACCTACACTCCCTATGGCAATCGAAAGAGAAAACCACAAAACGAGTACGAGTATCAGTTTTGATCATATCGATGCTGGTGATGATTTTGTTTGGCATGATTCGGTTCAGTTTCTAATGGTATCGGTATCACATAGTTGCTCGTTTAACTTACAATAAAATACTCGAGGCCCTTATACTTAATATTCTGTTTAACTTCCATGAAATGAAACATTATAAACTTAGAGGGTGTTGGGGATTGAGTTACAAAAGAACTTATTGGCTTCTTCCAAAAGCCAATAAGACCATGTGTAATGGTGGGTGAAATTTGGTGGGTGAAAGGGGCTTGAAATGGGCAATGAGTGTAATGGTGGGGGAAATTTGGTAGATGAAAGGGGGTTGAATATATAATGGTATTAAATTTGAATTAAAAATAGAAAAAAAAAAACAAAAATAAAGTGTTACTCAATGATTGGCCAATCCAACATTTAACTCAGGCGAAATATTTCGCGCAACCCCATTTAATGCCCCTTTAACTTAGAGGGGGCGGTGTTCCTGTGTTAAAGGGGCGCCAAATGCCCCATTTCACGCCCATTTAACATATGATTACATATGGTCTAAGTCAATAAAGTTGTTTGTGTAAAGCAAAAGTACTTTTGTTTTTGGCTTTTCAATAAGGTGGAAAAGTTGTTTTCAAGAAGTCAAAAATCGTGGCGTTTGGCTTTTGATTATTTTACACTAATAAGCTAAGCCAAACACTTTTTAAAAAACAACTTACTTTTCTCACCACAAAAGCCAATCCAAAATATTTTTTTTTAGAAAATCCTTTTCAAAAAGTCCTAAGTCAATAAGGACGACCAAAAGCACTTTTAGAGTTAAATAAGCAACCCAAACACGCTCTTGTATGACTAGTTAACTTTATACTCCAATTCTCTCTCTCTCTTTCAACCGTAACATGATATCTCACGCTCCCTGATGTTCATCTGTAGCTCTTCATCTTTAAAATGTTGTTGTTCATTGTTGGCAACAGATGATGAAGTGAGAAAAGCATACCACAGTGGCAAGGATTGCCAAGGACTCAAACACTATCGATACTTCTACCTTAGTAACTTCGAACAAGTGGAGAAATGTCGGACCATCCCTAATTACGTACCTTATTCATCTATCGACGTCTACAAACTTCCAATAAACCAACCATATGTAATCTATGATTACAAATAATTTATTTTGTTCGAAGTCAGCAGTATAACAATTTCGTGTGTATTCTATGCACATGAATGTTAAGGCATGGGTCGTATTTTTTAAAGCTATTGTATGTTAAAGTTCTCTTTTAAAAACACATGCATATTATGTTGTGCAATTGCAATTGAGCCCCGTGCTACGTTGTGGGGTTTTAATAGATTTAGACGTGCTTGGCATGTGTAATTGATCCGGCCGGCCCTACCGATTTGATCTTCTGGTCCCTATCGATATGAAAAAATTTAGTCCGACCCCCGCCGATTTGATCTTCAAGCTTCGCCATTGTTGACCTGCACCAAGATTAACTCGAACCAAAAATAACATTTTTTATGTGATCTAGTTTGACACGACATGCTGCCAGATCTGAGATGTCCAGTACGTATTATTAAATACCAAACATATTGTTAAAGAAAAATGAACAACATAAATTTAAAATTAAACTATTAAATTGACTTAATTAGTGACCCGGACTCATTTTGACTCAAACCAAAATAACCACTTTTATGTGACCTCTTAGAACGTGACATATCGTTCGACCCAACCCAACCAATACGAATTATCAAAAGAAAAATGATAACGCATTATTAAATGACAAATGTATTATTAAAAAATGTATAAAAGAAATTTAAAACTAAAATATTAAATTAAACGAGTTAATAAATATTAAATATTCATAGACATGTACTTAATCAAACTTTTTTGACCCAAACCCGTTTTAACACAAACCAAATTATCCCTTTTATGTGACAGGTTCTACCGCCACATGTTGGCCGACCCAAATCTACCAACACGTATATATAAATACCAAACTTATTATTAGAAGAAAATGAATAAAAGAAATATAAAAATTAAAATATTAAATTGAACTAAGTAATGACCCAAACCCGCTTTAACTCTAACCAAAATAACCTTTTTTTATTTGACATGTTCTGAAGCAACATAATGCCTGACTCGACCAATACGTATTATCAAATACCAAACCTATTATTAAAAGAAAATTGAATAATAGAAATTTAAATTTGAAATATTAAAATCAACTAATTAATTAAAAAGTATGTGACATGTTTTGACCCGCATCCATATTAATCCGAACCAAATAACTACTTTTGTGTTTCATGTTATGACGCGGCATGTCCAACCTGACCCGATCAACACATGATTAAATACCAAACGTATTATTAAAAGGAAAATGAATAAAAAAAATAAAATTAAAATATTAAATTCAACTAATTAATAAATACTAAATAGTATCTATACTATATTATAATGCATGAGGGAGGGGTAGTTTAATATACCCAAAAGTTAAGAACTTTATTTTCATTTACAACCTTAAAATGATGGTAAAATAGTCATTCAAACACTTTTACACTTTAGTACCTCATTTTAGTTACACTTTAATTCCCTTCTTTTTAATGGTAGTTACACCTTTTTCCTCTCCCCTACAAAATAAGAATTGTTATTTAATCATATCTTAACTTTTAAACTATGCTAGGAGGGCCAACTTTGGTCATTTATAACTTTTTTAATGGGTACAAGCTTCAAAAGCATGTTGTACAAGTATGTAGTGCATAGATTCTTGAACTCAACTTTGGGTGGCCAAATCTTGAATTCAACTTTTAAATTCTCGACACTTATCTACACATACCCATTACTGCCTTCTGCATTCCATTTGGAAAGAGAGAAAACCAGAAAAAGAGAGATTGCTCAGGTATGTTTTCCGGCAATTAGTTCAGAACAAGCGATGGGAAAGGGCTCAAACTCCACTGTTGTAGTGTTTCTTAGGTATGGTTTTTAATTTTGACTTTCAGATTAGGGTTTTGTTTTTCAACAAGATGCTAATAATGCCCTGAAATTGGGGATCTTTTTGCTTTGATTTCAGTTTGCTAAACCTCTTTTCATAGATCGAGGGCTTTGAGCAACCTTACTATTATTGATCGATACCAACAGTCTTGTAAGTCTCTTTGCTCTATTGTTTATGTGTACATCATCTAAGTTTCTTACGTAATTGTCTCTCTACTCTGTTGTTTGTAACAATTTGGTCACACATGAATGTTTAAAGCACTTCAAGTTGAAATACATGCCTGGAACCCTAGCAGTTTCAAAATTCAAATTCGTGCCCCTTTCCAATTTCTCTTTTTGCTCTCGATTTGAAACCCTCCATTCTCATCCTTGTTTGCAGGTTTGTTCCTATTCTTGCTCTCAAGTTTGTTTCGGTTCCTGTTATTGTTCTAGCATCTATTAATTTTTTTATCTTGTTTTCTACATTCGAAGGTGATGATGTTGGTTTAACTGTATGTTCCTGGTGTCACAGTCGCCCGATAAATTCTGGGTTTGCTTTTGTGAACTTTATAAACTCTGAAGGGTAGGTGTGTTTAACAGAAACGTTGGAATCTGTTCAATTGTTCAAAGGTTTCTAAGATTGTACATTTTTACTAAATAATGTATTAATCAGAAGTTTATTTTATTGATACACCTTTACTTTTTACTTGGTGTCATTTTTAGTGTAAGGAAGCTTTGATTGATAACCGCAAGGGTATGGATTTTTCCAATGGCTATAAAGAAGTGTTATACGAATTAGAGTTCCTTTAAATTAAACTGTTACTTCTTAGGAGTGCTATATATTTATTAGAGTTTTGCGACGTGTATGATGTTAAAGTTTGGGTTTGAAGGTAGCAGTGAACGTTCTATTTGATTAAGCAGGTAACTTTTAAGTTTAACTTTTTTTTTCAAAATGATCTTCAATCTATGAGATATTATGTTTCCTGCTTTCTGTGTTGCGCCTGAGTAATTTTATCAGTTAGAAGATGCCATCAAATGTGTTAACTTTGCACTGTTGTAAACCCTTTATCTACATAAAAATTTTATATACATAATACATTCTTTATAATTAAAGAAGTTTCTTGGCCCCAATATTTAGTTTTCATTTTGCAGCCGTGTTAGTTTCTTAGTAGACGGCTAGACCGTCAAACAAGTACTTTGTATTGAGTCTTGTTAACCTTAATGATTGTTTTGACTTTGTGTTACTTTCCCTGATGTGAAGTAAGGTTTTATGGTCACAAACTTGGTTCTGATGGCTATTGATAATTGAGTTGGTGATTCACGGTTGTAGACATTGGTGGTGGTCCTTGGATGCTGCTCGGAGCTTAACGGAGTGCGTGTGGAGATCCTCGAGTCATAGTCAAGATTGGTCAACATCGGTCAAGCGGGTCAAAATATCTAGCCAAACAATAGCGGAGGTACAAACACCCACACCTGAACTATTTAATTAATTAATTTTCTGTATATTATTATCTATTATTGATCACGTATATGTTCTACCAATTTGCTAAAGAACAAGTTGATGTACACTTTGTGATGCACTGGATCATCTTGACTGACAAAGTGCAAAGGTAAGAAAGTTGTTTAGTAATCACATATATTAACAATAACTAATGAATATAATTAAATTTTTGGTAGAAAATCTAATGTCAATATGGGGCAGTTTAATATTGGCATTATATATGTGTTTGGATGTTAACTTTTTGATTTTGATGAAATTTTCGTGCTGAACTGGCAACTACCGTTTTGAAAATGACAAATCAATTTGCATAGGGTTTGGCCAAACTGTCCAAAAATGCGTCAGTTTGTGGCGTTTGGATTGTTCTCATTTTGTTTCTCAAGATCATTAGTTTACATTATTATTTTTAAGCTGATCAGTGGGTTAATTTTTTTGATATTATCTTCTTGGATATTAGACAAATATTTAACTGCATATTTAAAACATGAAAAAAATAATCCCAACTTGTTTTACGACATAAATCTTTGGCTGAACTGCTATACTCTTTTCGTTAATCGTAAACCATTAGTCGAATAATTAAACTCTCAAACCGACAGATTGCTTTTGTTTGGATGCTATGGTTGGCTTTAAATGTTTATGAACACCCTTAATATTAGTCATCTCATATCTGTGTTGCTAAACTATTAATGGGTTTATGTAAGTCTTTTTAGAAAGTTATTATATTAGCCTTCATCATTTGTAACTGACAATGCTTACGCTTCACCAAACATCAGAATCATCATATCTTTAGTTTCTACTTCAAAATATAATATTTGCTTATTATGTGGAAGGTTAGCAGTGATGGATCTTGTTAACCTTAATGATTGTTTTGACTTTGTGTTGCTTGCCCTGATAAGAAGTAAGGTTTTATGTTCACATACTTGGTTCCGATGGCTATTGATAATTGAGTTGGTGATTCACGGTTGTAGACATTGGTGGTGGTCTTTGGATGCTGCTCGGAGCTTAACGGAGTGCGTGTGGAGATCCTCGAGTCATGGTCAAGATTGGTCAACATCGGTCAAGCGGGTCAAAATATCTAGCCAAACAATAGCGGATGTACAAACACCCACACCCGAACTATTTAATTAATTAATTTTCTGTATATTATTATCTATTATTGATCACGTATATGTTCTACCAATTTGCTAAAGAACAAGTTGATGTACACTTTGTGATGCAGTGGATCATCTTGAATGATAAAGTGCAAAGGTAAGAAAGTCGTTTAGTAATCACATATATTACCTATAACTAATGAATATAATTAAATTTTGGGTAGAAAATCTAATGTCAATATGGGGCAGTTTAATATTGGCATTATATATGTGTTTGGATGTTAACTTTTTGATTTTGATGGAATTTTCGTGCTGAACTGGTAACTACCGTTTTGAAAATGACAAATCAATCTGCATAGGGTTTGGCCAAACTGTCCAAAAATGCGTCAGTTTGTGGCGTTTGGATTGTTCTCATTTTGTTTCTCAAGATCATTAGTTTACATTATTATTTTTAAGCTGATTAGTGGGTTAATTTTTTTGATATTATCTTCATGGATATTAGACAAATATTTAACTGCATATTTAAAACATGAAAAAAATAATCCCAACTTGTTTTACGACATAAATCTTTGGCTGAACTGCTATACTCTTTTCCTTAATCGTAAACCATTAGTCGAATAATTAAACTCACAAACCGACAGATTGCTTTTGTTTGGATGCTATGGTTGGCTTTAAATGTTTATGAACACCCTTAATATTAGTCATCTCATATCTGTGTTGCTAAACTATTAATGGGTTTATGTAAGTCTTTTTAGAAAGTTATTATATTAGCCTTCATCATTTGTAACTGACAATGCTTACGCTTCACCAAACATCAGAATCATCATATCTTTAGTTTCTACTTCAAAATATAATATTTGCTTATTATGTGGAAGGTTAGCAGTGATGGATCTTGTTAACCTTAATGATTGTTTTGACTTTGTGTTGCTTGCCCTGATAAGAAGTAAGGTTTTATGGTCACAAACTTGGTTTCGATGGCTATTGATAATTGAGTTGGTGATTCACGGTTGTAGACATTGGTGGTGGTCCTTGGATGCTGCTCAGAGCTTAACGGAGTGCGTGTGGAGATCCTCGAGTCAAGGTCAAGATTGGTCAACATCGGTCAAGCGGGTCAAAATATCTAGCCAAACAATAGCGGAGGCACAAACACCCACACCCGAACTATTTAATTAATTAATTTCGTGTATATTATTATATATTATTGATCACGTATATGTTCTACCAATTTGCTAAAGAACAAGTTGATGTACAATTTGTGATGCACTGGATCATCTTGACTGACAAAGTGCAAAGGTAAGAAAGTTGTTTAGTAATCACATATATTACCTATAACTAATGAATATAATTAAATTTTCGGTAGAAAATCTAATGTCAATATGGGGCAGTTTAATATTGGCATTATATATGTGTTTGGATGTTAACTTTTTGATTTTGATGAAATTTTCGTGCTGAACTGGCAACTACCGTTTTGAAAATGACAAATCAATCTGCATAGGTTTTGGCCAAATTGTCCAAAAATGCGTCAGTTTGTGGCGTTTTGATTGTTCTCATTTTGTTTCTCAAGTTCATTAGTTTGCATTATTATTTTTAAGCTGATCAGTGGGTTAATTTTTTTGATATTATCTTCCTGTATATTAGACAAATATTTAACTGCATATTTAAAACATGAAAAAAATAATCCCAACTTGTTTTACGACATAAATCTTCGGCTGAACTGCTATACTCTTTTCCTTACACCGTAAACGATTAGTCGAATAATTAAACTCTCAAACTGAAAGATTGCTTTTGTTTGGGTGCTATGGTTGGCTTTAAATGTTTATGAACACCCTTAATATTAGTCATCTCATATCTGTGTTGCTAAACTCTTAATGGGTTTATGTAAGTCTTTTTTTAGAAAGTTATTATATTAGCCTTCATCATTTGTAACTGACAATGCTTACGCTTTACCAAACATCAGAATCATCATATCTTTAGTTTCTACTTCAAAATATAATATTTGCTTATTATGTGGAAGGTTAGCAGTGATGGATCTTTTTAACCTTAATGATTGTTTTGACTTTGTGTTGCTTGCCCTGATGAGAAGTAAGGTTTTATGTTCACATACTTGGTTCCGATGGCTATTGATAATTGAGTTGGTGATTCACGGTTGTAGACATTGGTGGTGGTCTTTGGATGCTGCTCGGAGCTTAACGGAGTGCGTGTGGAGATCCTCGAGTCATGGTCAAGATTGGTCAACATCGGTCAAGCGGGTCAAAATATCTAGCCAAACAATAGCGGATGTACAATCACCCACACCCGAACTATTTAATTAATTAATTTTCTGTATATTATTATCTATTATTGATCACGTATATGTTCTACCAATTTGCTAAAGAACAAGTTGATGTACACTTTGTGATGCAGTGGATCATCTTGAATGATAAAGTGCAAAGGTAAGAAAGTCGTTTAGTAATCACATATATTACCTATAACTAATGAATATAATTAAATTTTGGGTAGAAAATCTAATGTCAATATGGGGCAGTTTAATATTGGCATTATATATGTGTTTGGATGTTAACTTTTTGATTTTGATGGAATTTTCGTGCTGAACTGGTAACTACCGTTTTGAAAATGACAAATCAATCTGCATAGGGTTTGGCCAAACTGTCCAAAAATGCGTCAGTTTGTGGCGTTTGGATTGTTCTCATTTTGTTTCTCAAGTTCATTAGTTTGCATTATTACTTTTAAGCTGATCAGTGGGTTAATTTTTTTTGATATTATCTCCTTGTATATTAGACAAATATTTAACTACATATTTAAAACATAAAAAAAATAATCCCAACTTGTTTTACAACATAAATCCTTGGCTGAACTTCTATACTCTTTTCCTTAAACCGTAAACCATTAGTCGAATAATTAAACTCTCAAACTGACAGATTGCTTTTGTTTGGGTGCTATGGTTGGCTTTAAATGTTTATGAACACCTTTAATATTAGTCATCTCATATCTATGTTGCTAAACTCTTAATGGGTTTATGTATGTCTTTTTTAGAAAGTTATTATATTAGCCTTCATCATTTGTAACTGACAATGCTTACGCTTCACCAAACATCAGAATCAACATATCTTTAGTTTCTACTTCAAAATATAATATTTGCTTATTATGTGGAAGGTTAATTCGTAGTGATGGAACCACTAATGTAGTTCTCCTTGCAGAGAGTTTAGAGAATCAATCATAGGAACTATGACACATCACTGGTGGGTTCATGTGATCTTTACCCTCAAGTGAGTTGTGCGTGTTTCGTATCGTAGTTTAAACTTGAAAACAAAATGTTGTCTAAAAGGCCATGTGTGCATCCCTTGAAAACAAAATTTTGTCAAATGGTATGAGATTAAGTTTATTTTCATCTTTTTTAGGCATCTATTTCTCCCGCTTAAAAAGTAAAATCTTTATTTTACTCTTTTCGTTCATCTTTAAACTCAAAAAATTAGGGGTTCTTATTCTCAACCTAAGTGCCATCTCACCAGCTTCACACCTCAAGCCCTAGAGCGCCGCTTTAGCCCGTTACATGTAAAATCTTGCCTCAGCCAAAGCAGACGTTTGCCTGAATACGTCGGGTGCCTCACGCCTGAGGCGCACTTTTTTAAACCAAGCTTACACCAATATGTTGATATATTGATGTAATCGTCATATGTTCATGAATATTTTTTGGTTTTTTTGGATAGATTATTGTGTTTCTTAAAACACTAGCAGAAACCCGCGCGTTGCGGCGGGCTTGCACTATGTTTGGCTGTTATTTTTAGTCAATCATGTTGTTGGTGTTGTACATTATACACACATCTTAGATGACTAATCAAATCTTCATCTCCCTTTTTTGCTTTTCTATTTTTTTTCGTTTTGTAATGCGAATTTCTTCATGGTAGCCACCGAAGCAATCATCTTTTAATTTGTTTTTTAATATAAAGATATTGAAAGAATGCATTATTCATTTAGGTTTCATATCTTTTTTATGCAAAATACATTAACGAAGCCTAAAGATAACCATTTCTTTCTCAAGCAAATCTAGGTTCTAAACCGGTTCGGATTTTTTTAAGAAGGATTAGAACCGGTTTTTGTTTTTGGCCAAACAGGTACAGGCTAGAAACCGGAGTGGGCCAAAAATAAACCGAAACTCCGAGAACCGATTGGTTTACCCGCGTGTTTCCGCGAGATCCAAATACAAATTGCAATACAACAATGTGATTATTTACAAAACGCAAAAATGCAGATTCAATAGTACACCTTGGTACCCAATGTTGTGGTTTAAATAAGCCCTTCTGAAATAAATATTTATCTACTCGTTAAGTGTCAGGTTACTAAGTTGACATGTTAACTTCTATCAAGCCAGAGTATATATTGGATCCACTAAAGCACCCATTTCTTGAGCATTTTCTAGTCCAAATCTGAATAATAACCAAACACATAACACAATGCTTAGAAAAAAAATAAAAATAAATGATGGTAGCAAGTATATAACATAGTTTAAAGCATACAAACCAATCCATGAGTATGTACCATGGCATAAGAATTAGAAACAAATACAATCTACAAACTGATTAGCCGATATGTAGGAAGAAAGGCAATTACATCACAAAAAACAAATGAAATCAAGCACAAAGAGAATACTACCCTTTCAATATCATATCAGCAACTTTTCTTTTCATAATTTCCCACGCACGTTGTGGCGCGAACATGTTAAATCACAAAAGAAATCACCAAGCTAAAATCATCAAAACAATTTACTGGCAAATGCCTGCGTGTTGCTGGAGACACTTTAAACTCGGGTGGCGCTTGTTTTCATACCATTTAATTCAACATCCACACTGCAATTCCACCAACAATATATTACTTCTATTTCATTCTCTAACTGGTTTACCCAATTTTTCAATTTCTAGATGTACAATAATGAATTATATAATAACTCATTGAAACTATCAAAGTAGTAATATGAATTTTTTGCTGCTACTTCATTTGTCCCTCTATTCAACAAGTTTTTATTCTTTCATTTAGAACTAAAATACAAGTAAATGGTACATATTTAAAATCAGAACAATGAGACTTACAAAAAACAACTCCAATAAAAATAAAGTAGTAATATGAATTTTTTGAATGACGATTTATCGAGACAAATTTTTAAACATTGCAACATAATCACTAAAGAGAATGTTACGTGAAGTACCTAGAAAAGTGTGATTAGCTTGTAAAATGGTAAGCATATGACCCACTTGTTTTCTCTTCTAACTCATTTTCAACCATTTGAATAAGCAATTTCTATCACGTGCTTTCTCTTCTAATTCATTTTCAACCATTTGAATAAGCAATTTCTATGTTTCTGTTTTAACAACGTAGAGCATAAACACAACATATCACATTTTCTAATTAAAAAACACCAACCAAAAAATTAATAATAAGGAAAATCCCTGACATTACTATGCTGATCCCTTTCAAACATCAACTGTTCTTAAGTTGCATAAAAAATAATCAAAGGGTTTGATAAAGGAATTGATTTTGAAGAAAATAATTGATTTATAGAAAATTAAATAGGATTTCAATAAATGTTGTACAAGATGGCATAAAAGGAAGAAATTGGACAAAAAATATAAATTTATACTAAGGCTCTTGATATGCCATCTTAAAAAGATGTAAATTTACCTTCTTATCCATCAAGCACCCATTATATAGTAGTATAGATATTAATATTATGACCCTATTAATATAGCCTTATTCTAAATCAACCCGTTTTGAGACATACTCATTTTGTTAAGTTACATTCTGAACTGGAACAGATTGGCTATTGATGTGTGAAATGTGTAGTAAATAAATCTGTCAAGTTTTAAAAATGGAAAATACCTACAAAACCACACACTAACGGCAAGTGTACCGGTCGCAGTGTAGCAGAGCAAGTAAGTCTGGAATATCGAACCGTGGACACAATATGGCGACTCTCGGTACTAAACCTCTGTCGACTCCTAGCCTATTAATTTGGATTTTTGTGAATTAATTTTAAGCTAAATGTAAAGAAAATAAAATCAATTAAAACAAATACCACAAAGACGAAAACAAGAAGCTAAGAACACTGGATCGAACTCAGATAATATGGAAGGCAACTACCTAGGTCTAGAATCCTACCCGCAAACTCATAACTCTCGGAATCGAATAATGGATTGGCTACCAGGTTTTCTAAAGATACGCCCGACCCAGGAAACCCCTAAAGTATGCTAGATCACCTCCCGGTCTCACTAAAACCTCTCAGAAAATCCTAAGGGACGTGTAAATCACTGGTTACTAGTTCGGATCACCTCCCGGTCTCACCTCACTAGAGAATGCTAAGGTACTCGAAAGACTCGCTCACCTCCCGGTCTCGCTAGTCGCAACACACCCAAAAATGTGAAGGAGTAATCTAATTGGCTTGGAAATAATTCGGAATTACAAGAATCTAAAGACACATTAGGCAAGGATCACCTCCCGGTCTCACCTCTACCCGATACCTAAAGATCTAGACAACCCGACACCCTATCACCTCCCAGTCTCAAGGAATGACAGAATACTTAAGTCCTCTAAACTCTCAAATCTACTTCCTATGGAATTAGACGTCAAAAAACCATAAACTAGTCACAAGCACAAAGCAAGTAACCTAACATGCATCTATAACCGAAAGACATTCAACAAGACACATGTGAAACTATCAAAGATCATAAATTAGACTCAAATACGCAAAAACATTATAACCAAACTCAAATAGATCTTTACCAAAACAAAAGCCAATTATATAATTAAACGAATCCGAAAGTCATAAAACGCTAAGTATTCATCAACAAGACCTAGGTAGCCTAAGTGTTTAGCTACTCATCAACATGGAAAAAGATAAAACATAGGTTTAAAATAATATGTAGTCATGGCGCTAATATTTATAACACGAAGTAAATAAATATAAAGCCAAAAATTATTATAGTCAAACCCGTGCCTTCAAAAATCTGTTGTGTTTCGATCTTCCTTTTGCGACTGTTGTAGATTTCCGTGTTGCTCCTTTATGACTTGTTCGATGTGTATTTGTTTTCAGCCCTTGGCGGCTGCTGTGTTTCGATCTTCCTTTTTTGGATTTTTGAATTTTTGTATTTTTTTTAACTCAACCTACAATTAAGTAAAATAAAGACGAAGTCTCCCATCCCCACACTTAGAAAGGCACAATGTCCTCAATGTGCTCCAGGATACAACGTAAACTAAAAAAATTAAAAATGCAAAAGTAAAATAGAAATAAACTAAATATATAACAACAAAATAAATGGAACGGACTCCCCTGGAATATGTGGCGGTAGCTCGCAGAATGTGTTCCGTCCGTCCATCATCTACAGCCGTATAGCATTTCCTTCGCGGCCATAGTCGGAATCCTGCAAAAATAAACTAAAAAGAAAGTGAAAGTAAAATGACTCAATGACAAGTGAGATGCCAGTTTTCAAAAAAAATAATTTTAAGATCGACCTCCACCCGAATGGAGATTGAGTACGGACAGGGGAGATCCAACAATGAAAAGGCCATGGCAATCCCACAAGACTTGACCAAATGAAAATAGATAAAACTGACTCAAATAAACTAAAATACAAGACTCAATTACACGAAACATAATAAAATAAAAGAAAGCAAGGAAAACATACCTGAATCAGCATGGTGGTGGTCAGTGACGGGTGATAATGATAATGGTAGAGGTTATGTGGCTTTTTTTTTAAATGTTTTTTTTTTTTTTTTTTTGTAAAGAGAAAATAAAACCAATATCAAACCTCGTATGGATGAAATATTACCGTGCCAAGGACAAGCTTAACATCCTACAAAAATAAGATGAAACAAAAACACAAAAATGCAAACACACAAAATAAACACAAAAAAAATACAAACTCTACAAATTTGGGTTTTCACCCGTGTGATCCTATTCTTATCAAGCACTCTAACCTGGATCAACGAGGATATCTACACCATCCTCATGCAAATCAATCGTTCTACTTATGTTATCTCTCCCAAGGCATGATCTTTTCCACCTAAATCTAAGATCACCAGAAAATATTCTTAAAAGCGAGTGGTGAATCAGGATCCTATCCCCACACTTAGATTTATTCACTACCTCAAGGCTAGATTTAAACAGTGTCTTATTCTCCTCATCTATCTGGTGCTCACTCTCACACTCGGAGGCTAGCAAAATATGAACTGAGGGCTTCTCAACTACCCCCTCGGTACTCTCTACAAACCTAACTACCTCTAATCTATCGGGAGGCTCACCGGCTGCATCGCCCGGATCATGCTCCACAATTTCTACCGTCTCTATCTCCTGCCTCTCCTCTGCCTGGTGCCGCCCATCCAATAAGTCTGCTCCACAGATGTAGTCAATGCACCTGTAGACATGTGACATGAAAGTGCCAAGAAAGCACACAGATTCGAACTGACTACTCATACTCCCTATGCACACAAAGAAACTAAAAACTATAAAAGAATAAGAAAAACAAATAGCAAATAAACAAAAATATTTTTTTTCTTTTTTTTATAAAATTAAAAATAAAAATCTACCAAACTAAGAAAGCAATAAAATGACTGATCCCCGACTCGGGTCGTCCTCGAAAGCGCCCTGTGTCCCCGGCAACGACGCCAAAAACTTGATGTGTGAAATGTGTAGTAAATAAATCTGTCAAGTTTTAAAAATGAAAAATACCTACAAAACCACACACTAACCGCAAGTGTACCAATCGCAGTGTAGCAGAGCAAGTAAGTCCGGAATATCGAACCGTGGACACAATATGGCGATTCTCGGTACTAAACCTCTGTCGACTCCTAGCCTATTAATTTGGATTTTTTGTGAATTAATTTTAAGCTAAATGTAAAGAAAATAAAAGCAATTAAAACAAATACCATAGAGACGAAAACAAGAAGCTAAGAACACTGGATCGAACTCAGATAATATGGAAGGCAACTACCTAGGTCTAGAATCCTACCCGCAAACTCATAACTCTCGGAATCAAATAATGGATTGGCTACCAGGTTTTCTAAAGATACGCCCGACCCAGGAAACCCCTAAAGTATGCTAGATCACCTCCCGGTCTCACTAACACCTCTCAGAAAATCCTAAGGGACGTGTAAATCACTGGTTACTAGTTCGGATCACCTCCCGGTCTCACCACACTAGAGAATGCTAAGGTACTCGAAAGACTCGCTCACCTCCCGGTCTCGCTAGTCACAACACACCTAAAAATGTGAAGGAGTAATCTAATTGGCTTGGAAATAATTCGGAATTACAAGAATCTAAAGACACACTAGGCAAGGATCACCTCTTGGTCTCACCTCTACCCGATACCTAAAGATCTAGACAACCCGACACCCTATCACCTCCCGGTCTCAAGGAATGACAGAATACTTAAGTCCTCTAAACTCTCAAATCTAGTTCCTATGGAATTAGACGTCAAAAAACCATAAACTAGTCACAAGCACAAAGCAAGTAACCTAACATGCATCTATAACCGAAAGACATTCAACAAGACACATGTGGAACTATCAAAGATCATAAATTAGACTCAAATACGCAAAAACATTATAACCAAACTCAAATAGATCTTTACCAAAACATAAGCCAATTATATAATTAAACGAATCCGAAAGTCATAAAACGCTAAGTATTCATCAACAAGACCTAGGTAGCCTAAGTGTTTAGCTACTCATCAACATGGAAAAAGATAAAAACATAGGTTCAAAATAATATATAGTCATGGCGCTAATATTTATAACACGAAGTAAATAAATATAAAGCCAAAAAATATTATAGTCAAACCCGTGCCTTAAAAAATCTGTTGTGTTTCGATCTTCCTTTTGCGGCTGTTGTAGATTTCCGTGTTGCTCCTTTATGACTTGTTCGATGTGTATTTGTTTTCAGCCCTTGGCGGCTGATATGTCCCCTGATCATAATATGTTACCTCTTATAATAATATCTAGCTTATACCCTGGGAGCGTCCCGGGTTGAGAAATCTAAGCAAAGTGAATATTATTATTATTTTAAACAAATTTCTGCCATAAGTTATTATATTCTAATATAAAAAAGGGTAATTGGGTCGGGTATCACCTAATCCCAGGCCCGACCCAAACCCACAATTTTTTTTAAACTAATTCCAAACCTGACACAATACCTGTCGGGTTACAAAAAAATAGTCGTTTTTTTTTCTCCGTTTTTTATATAGCACTATGGTACTCGTTGGAAAGATAATAAAACACTCGTTAATTTGGTGTGATTTTTTTCTTTAAGAAATCTCGTATATAAAAGATATTATTAACGTTTAAAAGTTATGAGAGGAAACATGAGAGAGAAAATAATAAAGTTTTAATATTTACATTTATAAGATTAGGTATTTAATAGATTATGTTAAATCATATTTAAACCATATTTATTCCGTTTTTTAATTGGTCTAAAGTTGTCATATCACATCATATGTGGCATCTCTCAAAAGAGAGATTGCATAATATTATGTCATGTCATTAAAATGACTATGGTTTATTATATTTATAGATAGATGTGTTTCCTTACCTCATTAAAGGGCTAAACTCACAAATGGGACTAGGGCCACGAGCCCAATTCTTTTGGTTTTATTTTTTTTCTTTTATTCAATTTATTATTATTATTATTATTATTATTATTATTATTATTATTATTATTATTATTATTATTATTATAACGCCATGCTTGCTCGACTCGGGTGCTCTTGGCTTGACCAAGATTCTTCGTTTACGCTTCAACGTCCATGAGCACCGGCTCTCAAGTGTTGGTGTCTCGATTAAAATTCATTCGTTTTAAGCTCATTCTCTCCAAACACCTATAAAATAATAAAATAAATAAATAAATAAATAAATAAATAAATAATAAAACTGACACGAAACGAATACAAATTTGACCAAATAATATACAAAATACATAGGAAATTAGATGTGTTTTGCAACACATCAACTATTTTTTAAATCCGACATGTTTTGACCGTGACACATTTTAACACGTTACCCTTCCAACCTGACCCTACCGTTTTGTTAGGTCTACTCAAACGACATTTATTATAATTTCTCGCATAATTCCATACTCAAATTTAGATTTTGTTGTTGCTATTTTATGATTAATTGATTATGAGCTTATACTTTTTTTATATTTTGAGTCCAAAAGTTACAAGGCTATTACATTCAAATTGACAGCCTCACCGCCCTGGTGGTGATGCTTTTACTTTTAACTTGTAAGTGCATAATTTACCGAAACTTTATATTTTTGTTCCGAAATCAAAAGTATGACTATTTGGTTTCTAATGAGATTTAGGGGTTGTTTGGTATCCTCTTAATCAGCCTCTTAATCATTCAGGTCTGAATCATTCAGCATTCAGACTGTTTGTTTCAGCATCTGAATGGAATGATTAAGTGCTGAACCATTAAGCTAATAAGGGATGCTGAATAATTTAGCTCTTAACCATTCAGAGCTTCTTAACCATTCAGACTATCTTAATGATTCAGCACTTAATCAACTAAACAGCCCCTACTTAATATTCATCTTTGTGTAGGATGTGGAGGGAAATTAGGCTATATATGTAGTGTCGGCTAAAATGTTGATAAATAGTTGTGTAGCAAGGCAACATTTTCAATAAAGTGTATGTAGTGAGTTAGTTTAAGTTGTTTTAGGTATTACTTGAGTATGAAGTTAGCAATCTCATAATGCTTATAAATGCATATGGATAAATTGTCACAGATTGGGTAAGAGTATTGATTGCAAATGTTTTTGCAAGTTTGTAAGGCCACACATAGTCTAAAAGAAATGATGTAATTTTAAAGGAATAATGGAAATAAATAATCTCAACTATTCACTATTGGCCAATAACAGTCCCAACTACGAAAATCACCAATATTGGTCCCAACTTTCAACATATTGGAAACCAACGGACCCAAACTAACGGAAGCTAACTCCGTTAGTGTGATGCTGACGTGGCATGCTTAGGTGGCAAGATGATCCTACGTGATATCCTACGTGGCATGCCACGTGGCAAAATAATCCTATGTGGCATCCTACGTGGCATGCCACGTGGCAAAATGATCCTACGTGGCATCCTACGTGGCATGCCATGTCAGCATCACACTAACAGAGTTAGCCTCCGTTAGTTTGGGTACGTTGGTTTCCAATATGTCGAAAGTTGGGACCAATATTGGTGATTTTCATAGTTGAGACTGTTATTGGCCAATAGTGAATAGTTGGGATTATTTATTTCCATTTTTCCAATTTTAAAAAGTTACGTAAATGATGAATACATTATTTTAATAGTTTTCTAAATTTGTAACTAACTTTTTTGTTATATTGATTTTCATTTATGTGCTTTTGGATATAATAAAATAAAAATGTTGCATCTATTATCTATTAATCTATTAATCTATCTATTAATATATATAAAAGAATTGAACATTGCTGACGTGGCATACAATGGTGCCTTCAACCTCTCCATGAAACTGCCACGTGGCATCATAATTCAAAGATTTTAGTGTTTTTGAATTATTTCTCTTTTTAATTAAATTGATTTATTTTAGGAAAAAAAGAATTTAAAAATAAATTTAAAATTTTCTCTCTCATATTTCCTCCCATAATTTTTAAACATTTATATCTTTTATATACGAGATTTTTTAAAGAAAAAAATTACACCAAATTAACGAGCGTTTTATTATCTTTCCAACGAGTACCATAGTGCTATATAATAAACGGAGAAAAAATCAACTATTTTTTGTAGGGTTTCGTTCGTACAGGAAAAAAAACACACAAAGTGTTCATGTTATTCATTAATCATGTTTTTTCTTTTAAACCACGTTCTTATCTACGATGTTGAAAATCAGCCCAATCACCATGTTATCATTGGAATTTTACTAGGTATACTTCATCAAGAGAAGCTAGGAGAAAGAATCGCGCAACACTGCAACACATGGTGTCAGCTTATAGCAAGATTATTTTTTATTTATTTAATTACAAGAGTAATAATTATTACCATTAGTATTAGTATTATTAGAATGGTAATATTTTTCAATCCTGGGACACTCTCGGGAATATTGATAGTTGCTGACGTGGCGTTCAATGGTGGCCTCAACCATCTCTTGATTATGCCACGTGGCATAATGAGATGCAATGGTTACAACTTTCAACTTAAGTGTTTGTTTAGTTGATTAGGTTAGGAATTATAAGAGCCATTAGAATGTGAGAAATTAGAGAGATGTGATGAGTTTTTAAATAGTTACAGCTTACATAAGTGATTCTTTAGATGATTACTGATTAGGTTTTAGATTAAGGAATATGAGTTATTACTGATTAGAATACTATGAACATGCAATGATTGAGAGATTTTGTGGTTAGTTAACTTGAGCCATTTGCAATAGGTTATCACGTAAAATTAGATTTTTTAACCCCGGAACCCTCCCGGGGTAATCAGCTAGTTTAGTTATATAAAAGTTGCATTTTTAAGTAAATAAAAAAAATTACATTAGAATATTAGAAGGTTGCGTGACTTTAAATGTCGCATTTCTGGTAGGTCTGGGCTTTGGAAAAGTTTTATATAGTCTAAGATTACCAATGTAAAATAAAATTCTAGCGAATAATTTTTGACACGTCACTTCATTCTCTCTACAAATACATGCACTTAGTCCCTAAAGATGAAGAATTGATGCAAGAGGTTGATGTAAGAGATTAATGGTTGGTTCTAGAGGGCTAATCTTCAAGGACTAAGCTTTGGTAAGAACCCTAACCCCAAATTCGTGTAGGATTCGAACCACACATGTGTGTTTTGAGCAAAACATGTTAAATTCATATTATTGCTTGATTTTATGTGATATTGATCATCTCTAATAGTTTAGAGATGAGCTATTCACTATAGGTTGCTTGTGTTCAAAGATGATGATTTTGGTTTTGATTGGTAGCTTTGATGTTACTAAAATAGTAGGAAATCTATGTTTTAGGCATGGATTGTAGAGGAATTGTATTCCATATGTCTTGCATGAATCTTATGTGTTGGTAAAATCACAAGTTGAAATTGAAAATAGCTAAGCATGATGGTTAGAATGATGTTGTTGATGATTAGCTAGTTAAATGGCAAAGTTTGAGAAGTCCATAAGGCTTAGAATTCACTTGCAAAAAGGGTGCACATGAAGTGTTTGATACAATGCTTACATGAAACTTGAATTGGGTCAAATGGTGTAAAATTGTATGAAATTCGTCACTTTTGACAGCCCTAGATAGTCATCTTGTAAACGGCATATCTCAGTCGTTATTAGGAGTTAGAAGACGAGCCTTATATCGTTGAAAAGCTTGTTGCACATATTACATTTCATATTTAGTCATAAGAAGCTGATTCTGAGTTGTAGTGGGTCAAAACAGCATCTAAAGTTAACATTTCAGTTTTGACAGCAAAGCTGTTTGGTCAAAATTATGTCTGACCTGATCTTAAAATATTCATATAAAATCATAGAAAAATCGTTAGGAGGTGTTCTTTATATGCTTGGAAAGGTCTTTGAATGACGCACATTTTGTATTTGATAGTCAAGATCTGATTCCGAGGTTTAGAAGGGGAAAAATGCCCTTGAACAGCAGCTGCGCAGAAAATCGCTGCACATTTATAATTTAATATTTAATAAGAAAAGGTGTAAGAATGTACACCCTTGTAGTAGTCTTGGAGTACGGATTGTAGGGAAAGAATAGCGTGTTATGTGGCCTTCAAAAGGTGTCTAAGAACACTTACCAACTAGTTCATGCAAGTATTTTCACTAACGGGTCAAACGGGTAGTATATGGAAAGACTTATTGAATAGAACTAGTTGTTGAATGTATTGATGGCATGTTTGAATGATGTAGAATGAATACTAATGTTTGAATAGGTAAGTTCCAAATTAGTATTCTGACACAGCATGTTGACTTGAAAGTAAGCTAGGTACAAGAAGCTTAAAAGTCAACGGGTCAAGTGCATACGATCTCGAGCTAGGTGAAAAGCTTGGGACTATAAGTCAAACGCGTATAAGGCGAAAACACCCCTACGGGCAAAGGTAAGTGACTTATGATGCAAACTCTTGGTTTAGTAATTGTATGTTCATGTATAAATAGAGAATGGGAACACGTATGAAAAGGTAATTTATAATAAGGTAAGCGAATTGTTGTTGTTGGTAAATGGGTATAGTTCATCATACAACAAGGAAAGTAGTTGGGATAAATGAGCAACAAAGATAAATGAAGTGAGGGTAATTAAGCATGAAATAAACCAATATTAACAAATATGGCATAAGAATGAATGGTAAAATGTACGGATTGATATGAGTGTATATATATAGATGGGTACATTAAATCATGGGTGTAACTATTTAGATTGAATTGTATAGTTATGCAAGGTCACACAAATGGTAAACCGCTTAGTAAGTGGAGGTTTCTCACATTGGATGCTAGTGTAATAAAATGTGTGCATAGTTGCTTATGCCCGGTAATGTGTGAAAGTGTTATGTATGTAAAGGTTGGTCGTTATGTGTAGGTTGAGTATAAGTTCGAAAACGTCATGTTTGTCCTTGAGAATACATGAAGGAAGAGTAGTATGACGGGTTAAGATAACTTGTACATGGGATTTTTACGTGCGTGTGTATTGTAATGTCATTAATCTTTTTGTTATGAGGATGGTAATAAAAAAATGCAGGTATGTAAGTATGAATGCATGGAAATTGGAGGATAGGATCCGGAGACCGGATCCAAACTTACAAAAAGGCGTTTGGTTATGACAAATGAGTATTGTTGATGTTATTTCCATATTGTGAATATTTGCATGAAGTCACTTAATGAACTAACGAAATGGTTATGTGGTAGTTGCAGGTTGTCAAGTCAAGCTCACAAAGCAAGAAATGGTTGGAGGTCGAGTGAGGATGCGGATTGTACGGGGTCGCGGTCACGTAAACTAATAAAGATGAGTTGTAGTTAATGTAATAAGAAATAATAAAATATGAAACACCTATAATATCTCGTAGCTATGGGTTCCAAACATACGATAATGTTTTTATAAAGCAAGAAATTTTATGGTTTGTATTTTCGCTGTGTATTTTCGGTTAAAAAGGTTTAGGGTGTTTCAATAACTATACCTCTAATAATTTATTGAATATTAGTATATTACTTCCTGATCATGTGGCCTAGTGGTAAAAGGGTCGGTTCTCTCTTTGGGGGAGCCGGGTTCGATTCCCACGGGAGACATGTGATGGATACCCCCACCCTTGTGGTGGGGTAGGTGGTTGGGAAGTGATGGAGAGACCCTTGACCCTTGTGGTCATGGGTTCGACTCCTGATCTCTCCAGGTTTTACCGGTTCACTACCGTCGTGCCTTCGGGCGGGTTTGTGGGCCGGGTTTTCCCTGGAACAGGAGACGGGTGGGCCGAAGGGCTCTGTCCATACGGACTAGAGGCCGTCTGGGGCCCCTTTCAGCCATTGGGGGCCGCGTACAGAGTACCCGGCAATACTTTAGTTGATCGTTCAAAAAAAAGTATATTACTTGATGACGAAGTCATCCAACAAACCTTATCCAATGTATTCTTCAAATATCAAGATTAATATTTGAGTTATGTTGATTTTTTTTTTTTTTTTTTGGAAAAAATCATATCACAAATGCACAATACGTTTCTCATCCGCACCTTGCCTAAAGCTTAAACCGTCACGGATTCATGGGAATTTTTTTGTGGTGTGCATGGATCGAACATGTGACCTACCCCTAGGATGAGAACTTTTAAAGGAAAACTCACTCTAACTCATTGGTCATGAGTTAATAGTTGAAAGCTCCAACTTTTTAGTGAGTAGTGACAATCTTAGGGTAAATTTTTTTAGCTAATCCACTATTATATTTATATGTGTGTGTAGAACATGTGAAGTTAAATTTCACTTATCATGTGACAATCAAAGAGCTCCAAATTCACTTATTATCATCGATTGACCACGTTACTGACATATTATATCCTTTCCTAGACCTAGATTCGTATCATTAAAGTTAAAGATTCAATGTGTAACACTACTAGAAAAAACACCTTTCTTGACGCGCATTGCGCGTCATAAAAGAGGGTTTATGACACGCAAAAGAATGTCGTTATAGGCATAGTCATAAAATTAATATGACACGCTTTTGCGTGTCATCCTTTTATGACACGCATTAATGACACTCTTTCATGACATGCGTTTATGACACGCCTTAATGACACATTTTTACGACACGCTATGCGTGTCATCTTTTTTGACAAAAAAATAAAAAAAAATATAAATTACTAATTTATCCTGGATTTATATACATATATATACACACACTAACAAAATCATTATAGCAAAACAAATTCATTTAATAATATATATATACACACACCAAAACAATATATTTCATAATCATAAGTCAAATATACCAATAAAATCTTAAAATTACCAAAAAATATTGTGTCGCTACAAAATATAACCTATAAATAAAGGTTGCCCAATACTCGACCATCTTTTGTGAATTACCCGAGTATTCATCTTAGTCTTCCCCAACCTGAGAAAAAAAATATAAATAACACATTAAAATAATCAAAGGCATCACCAAACAGAAACATCAAAATATGCTACCAAAATAATCAAAGGCATTCTCAAATGACAAGATACCCCAATAACAAACAACCAGTTACAGGAGATACTCCAAAGCATTCAAATTAGGGAGGTGGACGATAAATGAGAATGGAAAACAGGTGACAAATCTACTCAATTCACGGTGGAACAGGTCCGAAAAGATATAGCAGAGGTCGGCAGAGCAGAAGATAACAGCTGCAAGTTCAAATGGAGCAAAATTGCGATTCCTAAAGTGAATTATTTCGCTTGGCGGGCGATGCAAAATGGGATCCCGACAATTGATAACCTTCTAACAAGAGGTGTGACGATTGGGGACGGCAGATGCAAGAGATGTGAAAAAGAAATCGAGTCGGTGGACCATCTTTTGGTGTAGTGTGTCGGGGCAAGAGCTGTATGGTGGCACATAGGGGCCTGGCTACAAATACCTGGATTAATCGACGTGGAATCAGCGGCGCAATTGCTGGAAAAAGGAGCGAAAACTGCAGGTAATAAGAACAAGCGAGAAACAATATATGCGGTGTTTTTGGCAACGATGTGGAGACTATGGCTTGCAAGGAATGCAAAAATCTTTAAGGGTAACAATACACTGCCAATAAAAAATGTGGAAGAAAGTAAAGAAATGACTTATTGGTGGGTTATCAAAAGGTCTAGAATTCAAAATGTGGAAATGGACAGATGGTACAATTCAGGTGACATAGATTATGGGTGAGTACTGATACATGGTATTGGGAGGATTGTGTGTTGTATTTGTGGTTTCAAGGTCTATTAACTTGCTAGGCTGGATGGTGTTGTAATAACTTTGGCGATTAATGAAAGTTACATTTGGTTTGTCAAAAAAAAAAAAAAAAAATCAGCAAAGTTCTTAAAATTAGGCACACATTGGGACACTATAAAACTCACTAACACTAAAATGTATCCTAAAAACTAACAATCACAAGTTGAAACAAAGCAAACATGAATAAACTAACCTATCATTAAACCAGATTATTAGCAAGTGTGTGCAGGGCTGCTGCTGTAGCTCTTTGCACATTTATATCAGCAGATTCTAATAATTCAACAAGAAAAGAATGCCACTTTCAACCCTACACATGAAGATGTGGTGAGAACTAAGAACAGTATAAAAATACCTTAACTGCAAGTGCAAAGCATGAACTAAAACTAACCTCTCAAGAGTCTTGATGTCAAAACAAGCCCGAACGTGCAGCTTTATAGCTGCCAAAACAGCTCTAAATATGCAGCTTAATTGTAGCGAAAAGCGTTCTTTTGTTGACTTCCAGCAAGAACATCTTTGGGGTCAAAAAAAAATCGTCGACCAAAGCTTCCATTGATCTTCGTTGGAGGTAAAGTTTCAAAATTTTGTTTTCTGCTGCTTAAATTTGTGGTATCCAGTCAATTATGCTTCTTCTATCTTCTTCATCTTAACCATAATTATATATACACGTAGAGGTGATCATCTGTTTCTGACCCGTCAAACCGAACTGCAACCGACCCGAAACGGAAACCTTTTAGTGGTGAATCTTAGACTTGGAACTGGAATCTCTTGTGCAGTCTCTGTTCAGGTACTCGGCGGGTCCGACGGTGCCTACAACCATTTGTAAAGGTTAGCACTGTTGGTATCTTTAGTTGCTAATGTTGGGCAGTGGATCCATTTATGTACTTGATAACCATTTTGTATATAGGGCCACATTAGAACCATTTGATGTTGTGTTGTATAATAACAAATAAAAAATTCTTTGTTTTCACCTTACTTATGACTTCAACAACAACTGGCATCTAATCTAACACTATAACCACTCTTGTAGATATAACAACACTTCTGTAACATTACAGGAAATTCTGCATCAGTTTTGTAATATTTTCCTCTATGTTTTAAAAAGCGCGCTTGAGGCGCGCTTAAGCGCAAAGCGCACCTAGGCATATATAATTGTCTTGCGCCTCGCGTACGAAAAGCCCACCGCTTTTACGCTTTGCGCCTCGGTTTTAGACCTGGTCGCTTTTGTGCGCTTCGCGCTTTTTAAAACCAAGATTTTCCTTTAAATCAATAAAGTAAAACACATCCAATCGATCTAACAGTCAAATTACAATAATTAACACAAATGAATCTCAATAAAATACAATAATCAGTGAAGACATAAACCTACAAAACACACATCATGAGCGTAAATCAAACAGTATAACAACAACGTCTATGTAACATTTGCAACAAATTCTGCATCATTTTTGCAATATTTTCCTTAAAATCAATATTGCGAAACGCATCCGATCTGCCTAATAGTGTAATTCTGATAACAAACACAAATCTCACTTAAACACAATAATCACCAAAGATATAACCCTACAAAACACATATCATGAACATAAACCAAACACTATAAGTCTATAACCACTCTTATAGACATAACACCGTTTCTATAACATCTACAACAAATTATGTATAAGTTTTACAATTCTTCCTTAAATTCAATAGATTAAAACTCATCTAATCAACCTAACAGTTAAATCACTATAGCAAACACAAATCTCATCAAAACACAACAATCATAAACATAAATTGATATCGAGTAAATTACAATAAAACAAAACTACATATATATAACCGTAATTACAATGAGAAGAACCACTGCAGCCTAGAACCACCCATGTCGACCAACCACTGCGCCGCCACCACCGAAGCGGGTAGTGTCCGACCGTTACTGAAACAAAGAGGGAGAGAAAGGATCGGGTAGAGAGAGAGAGAGAGAGAGGGAGAGAGATCTAAGGGAGAAGAATTAGGGATTTTGGTTGATTTGTGGCTGCACAAATGCATGTGTATCGAGGGTTTCTTTGCCGGAATTAGAGGGTTTCTTTGCTGGAATGTGTGTGTGTTTCCGTTAGGGTTCTGTGGGGACGATTCTCAGAATGAAGGAGCTGGGTTTCGATAGGTTCATTGTTTCTATGTTAAGGGTTTTGTTTAATTGTACAATGGCACACAATCATTTAGAGTGGGAGGGCGGGACTTAAGGGGAAATCAAATTAATTTGTGAAATCATGTTTATGACACTTATTGATGACACACGCCTTTCTATTCCGTCATGGTTTTTAATTCTTGACATTACATTCTTGACACGCCAAAAAGCGTGTCATTATTTAACCAGATTTTTTAAACAATGACACTTTTTTTATGACACACCCTTTTGAGTGTCATTAATACGCGCGTGTCATAAAACGCGCGTCAAGAAAACCACTTTTTCTAGTAAGAGAAATGGAAACTTGAGTGGTGGGAAAAACAAGGGTGTAGGCAAAAGATTTTCTTTTCACTTAGGGGGTGTTTGGTTTTTACCAGAAGTACTTCCTGACCTTTTTTGTCTGCGTCGCGCAGACACACGTAGACGTTGAGGTCTAAACGACGCAGACACACGTAGACGTTGAGGTCTAAAGTGTGTTTGTTTTTGGAAAACATACCCCTAAAAAATGTCTGTATGTCCTCTTCTTGGGGTAGACATGTCCCAACCTCTTCTTCTCATTCATCTTCTCCTTATCTTTCTCTTTCCTCTTTTTCTTATTCTTCCAACCTTTCTTCCTTCTTCCTCTTCCTCCTCCTTCCTCCCCCTTATGCTACCCTGCTCATCCTTCCCCATTGTTGTCGTCACCCCTGCTCCTCCTTCCCTACCCCCACCCCCGTTCCTCCTTCCCATTGCCGCCATCACCCCTTCTCCTCCTTCCCCATTGCCGCCGCCCCTTGCTCCTCCTTCCCTTCCGCCACCCTACTCCTCTTCCCCACCGTCGTCGTCACCCCTGATATGTGTGGTGGTTGTTTTGGTTTGCAGATTGATGAGTCGTCGTATGTGGAAATTGAAGTTGGGCAGCCGGTTGTTGTTGATGATGATTTGTTGGAGGGTTGTGGTGGATTATGGTTGTGGTGAGTTGTGTTGGTTCACGGTGGAGTTTCTCGGTTATGGTGTGTTATGGTTTTGGGTTACGTTACAAACGTTAACAAGCAAATAGTCTTCTTCTCGCAAACTGCAGACATTTGTCCACCTCTTCTCCTGTAGATGTGGTCTGTAGACTGCGAATATTTTATATCTTAAAAAACAAACACCTTAGAATCGGTCAAACGGGTTTTAATCATAACACGAAATCTAATAATAAAAGGAGTAAATTGCCAAAATGGCCCCTCAGGTTTGGCCCAGATTGCTTGTTTGGGCAGTTATCTTTTTTTTCTGCCAAAAGCACCCCTCAAAGATCGAAAATTGCCATTTTGGCCCATATGAGGGGCAATTTCGTCCTTTCATCTATACTTCATCTATACTTCATCTTCTCCATCTGCCCACCTCTCCCTTAACTTATTAACTTACTGGAACACACACACACATCGTATAATAGAGAGATGAGAGAGAGAGAATCGAAAGATAGAGAGAGAGATGGGATGAGAGATGAAGTAGAGGAGAAGAGAGAGAGAAAGAGGGACCGATAGAGAGTTATAGTTCTTACTCCCTCTTTTTTGTAAAGACGGCACATCTTTTGGACTTAACTCTCTAGATACAGCCATAAGTTCATGAATACGATCTGCATAGCCGCTGCAAATTGAAGAGACTGATTATTTGCAAGATTGTTTCCGGCTGTGGTCTCCGGCCAACCGGCCTATTCCGACGTCGAGGACAGCAGACAGAGAAGATGGCAGCGGTGGTTTAGGGTTCCGAACAGGGGCTTAAGCTGGTGATGTCTGGGTCGATTTCGAAGCTAAACAGTGGAGGTTGGGTGATTAATGGCTAGTCGAGGTTACTTGATTTGATTTGATTAATGACCCATTCAGAGGTTGAGCTTGAGCATAGCTCAGACTGAATCGTTTCACCAATATAAATGTAATTGAAATTGTTACTTATAATAATGTGATATTGGGGATGCAGATGGGATTCAAGTGGATATTCAAGCTCCTACGGCACTGGTTTTCCATTTTGGAATTTTGAAGCAAATAAGGGGATTGCATTGTATCGTATCTTATCTCTCTTACTTTGCCTCTCTCTCTCTCTCTCTCTCTCTCTCTCTCTCTCTCTCTCACTCAGTAGTTAGGTGTGTGTTTGGGCAGACAATGGGCCAAAATGGAGGTGGTGGCATAGCAAATAATAGGTTTGGGGGTTTTTATATGGAGAAGATGAAGTACAGATGAAAGGACGAAATTGCCCCTCATACTTAACTGACTTTCAATACTCAGTCAGAAAGTCTGTTAAATATGGGCCAAAATGGCAATTTTCGAACTTTGAGGGGTGCTTTTGGCAGAAAAAAAAGATAACTGCCCAAACAAGCAATCTGGGCCAAACCTGAGGGGCCATTTTGGCAGTTTACTCTAATAAAAGTAATTGAAGGCGTTTAAAACTATATTTAGATGTCTAGAGTGTAAACCAACTATTTAACCTTTTAATAGTCCTAAGATTATAGACCAAATCCGCAAAATATAGAATTAAGTATTAAATTCTCAAGCTGATCCAAACCACATGACAATCCATGCGATTTACATTTTTTAACACGTAAAATGAAGTTTTTAATTAATCATATTGACTAAGATTTATCAAATATATAGGAACTATTCCAAAAGCTAGAAACATAAGCTTTGTATTTTAAATGTATAAAAGTATTATAATACTTAATAATCTAAACGTATTTTAATAAGTAAACGATATTTCGTCACTCTTTGAATCCTGAAAAAAAAATCAAAAATGATAAATTTCAAAGTTTAGAGAATTAAAGATGTTTGTGAATTTTGGATTTTAAGGACGAAAAATAGAAATTATTTTAGAAAGATCTGATTTCCTCGATGGGTTTGAAAGGAGGATGAGAAGAGGTGAGGGTATAATTTAAGTTTTGTTTCCCACTCAATGGCGGAGCTTGAACTTTTATTTGGTCGTGGTCGAAAGTCACAAAATTCAATTTTCTTTTTCAAATCATTGGGGACCGAACTCGAAATATACAAAATTTTCGGACAAAACCAAGAAAATTTACACTACTAAACCAAAAATGGTGGCCCGACCCTTAATAAGCTTCACCCTTGTTAAGAGTTAACCTATTTGCATAATAACTTTTATGGTTTGCGTCATGATTTAATTTTTTAAATTCAAAATTAATAGCCTAAGAGCAAACGTAGTGGGCCGTTAAATTCCCGCCCCTCCTCCACTTCGGTTCGTTTGCAGCACTAATTGTTGTAGTTTAAAGTGTTTGGGGATTCATAGTATTCCAAACTGATGCTTATTAAAGATTTTGAACTATCAAGTTTTCTGTTTGATCCGCTTAAATAGTTTACATACTGCATAGGCCGCTTGTTTCACTATAAGGTTTTGATCCTACACTTCATCCATGTAAGACATTTGATCTACTGGAACCGACATATAATCAAACCCAAATATTATATTCAACCAAATTTGAAAGGTGGTTTTTCTCATCTTTTATTTCTTTGATCGCCTGCTATCTTCATATAATTGTGGCTTTGTTTTCCTTTGATCACCCGATGGTCCCTAATCGATTCCCCATCTTGACATTAGGACCCGACCTGAACTAATTTACGGAAGAACTGGTCCGAAAACAATTTGGGAAGGAACCGGTATGAAAAACAGGTAAGTTTTATAAAAAATCAATTTTATAATATATATATATATATATATATATATATAACAAAATTATACACAAAAATTTCTACACATACAAATATATACCCATACACATTAACAAAGTTGTTAGAATCAATAAAAGTTGAATTTTAGGTAAAACAATAAAAATTTGTGTTGTTTTTTTAAAAGTGCACACAAAAATTAGTTCACGAACTGTAACTGAAACCGAATTGAATCGGTCTTCAAAACTGGTATTTCAAACTAATGAAACCGGTATAAAACCGAACCGGTCCCAAACCGAAACCGATTCGAAAAGGAACCGGTAAGGATCCAAACCGGTTTGTTCCTAAAAAGACTATTTTGTGCACCTCTACTTGTATGTCATTTGCAATTACTGAAGTTTGGATGTGTGTGTACTCAATGCTTTTGTATGTCATGTGGACGTAGAGGTGCACAAAATACCAGAACCCGGGTATTTTATAACCCGGATATTTAATACCCAAACCCGTATCCGACCCAACCCGTAGGGTAGGCTCCCGGCATAACAAACTCACCTAAAACCCAAACCCAAAATCGAGGGTTTTCAACCCGGGTTTAAACCCGAAACCGGTTATTATAATACCTCTACACGGTTCTTTAGAATACCCAATCATGTTTTATGTAATACACGGTTATTATAATATGTTTGTATTCTTCTTCTGGAAAAAACATGAACCAAAAGTTAACATAATAATAATTATAATAATTGTTTATTTGTTTTTTTTTCTTATCACCTTTATCCCTTTATGAGTAGTTATAAATTATTAGGTAATCTCAGCACGGGTAGTTAAAACCATAAATTCTAATCAGTGATCATATTTTTTCTAGAAATATAATATTAAAGTATGTAAAGACAAAAAGGATTGAAGAAACCACTTTTGCAAGCTTTAGTCTAATTCCTATTTCGGCCAAAAATGCTAAGTATAGAACTACTGAAAAAGAAGAATGAAAGTACTGAAGAAGAATACATCAAGTGCTGAAGAGTAAAAGATCAGAAGTTCTGAAGTCAAACCAGACAAGTTAACTGAAGAACTACTGAAGACAAACTACTCATCAGTAGTTTGTCACTCATCAACTGTTCTGATGGAATCTTCCCACCGCCTTTATATTTCAGTAGTTTAGTATTATAGTATTACTTTATGCTTTTGTTAAAGTCTTTCTACAAGTACCAATGCTACAGTCTGTTGTAGTATTACTTTTGAATCAACTTGTATGTATTTGCTGGTCTATAAATAGATGGGTTAATCCCACTATTTTAGACATCGATTTTATTAAACTGAAATCCTTCAAAGGCTTTTAATTGAAATACCATTTCATATCTGAGAATCTTTTATCATACTTATTGTTATATGCATTCAATTGTTTAGATTCTCATTAACTGCTTTTAATTCATTATATCCAGGGGGTAATAACTCCTGTAGAAAATGAATCTTTAAACTTGAACACTTCACTTATTCCGCTGTACTAACTGCTTTGATAAACTTACAACACATAAGTGTTCATGAATAAGAACTGTTAAAGAACATACCGATCCAACAAAGTATATATTTTTATGTTATTTACAATATTTACAAAGTTTATATATGATAAAATAGCATTAGAACAAAAATAAAATAAAGACAAAAACTAAAAAAAAGAAAGAAAAAAACAAACGGATAAGGTTTTTTATACCCGAAAATAGAGTATGTAGTACCTGAAACCGGGTATTGAAAACCCGAACCCAACTTGAACTCGGGTATATAGGGTATGGTTTTTCATGACAATACTTTATCCAAACCCGACCCGGTTATTCGTAATACCTGATTGTACCATATCCGATCATACCCGAATCCGGGTACATACCCGAACCTGAGTAATCAAAAAACCCGGTTTTGTGCACCACTATGTGGACGTATTGTTGCTATTGGTGGGCCTTTTAATTCTATGTTGGGCTTTTCAATTTTATATAAACTTTAGAGTTAATGGCTAAAATCGTCCCTGAGGTTTGGCCAGTTTTGCTACATCAGTCCAAAATTGAAACCTTTTACATCTGGATCATTATGTTTTACATTTTGTTGTCAAATTCGTCCTTGACACTAAACCCAGTTAACTACTGTTGTTAACTCTGCGGGTAGTTTTGTCTTTTTGGTTGCCCCCTTTTACATCTGGGTATTTTTGTCTTCTAGGGGTATGAACAACTTTGTTTAAACTGGGTTTTAAAAAATGGGCAGCTAAAAGGACAAAAATACCTATAGAGTTAATGACAATAGTTAACTGGGTTTGGTGTCAAGGACGAACTTTACAACAAAATGTAAAACAGAAGGACTCAGATATAAAAAGTTTCGATTTTAGACTGATGTAGCAAACTGGTCAAACCTCAAGGATGATTTTGCCCATTAACTCTAAACTTTATCTTTGCTTTTACTCGATTGAAAGTGTTTGTGAGTTCTTGACTTCTTGTTGAGCTTTGTCTTCTTTTTTTTTTTTTCTTTTTTTTTTTAACGGCAAGTGGTGTAACTGGTGGAGCTCCGGCTAATACCATGGGCCAGCCTGTACTGATTACCCATTCCATCTGGATTGGGGATCTCCCCAGGTGAAACCCTTACATGTGGTAAATATGGTTTCAACAAGAATTGAACACTCAACCTCTACATGACCTCCATTCTAGCTCCCCAAATTTTTACCTATTGAAGCTTTGTCTTTTACTTTTGGAAATGCGATGCTTTTGTCATGCATGTGAATATAAAACATTCTTATTTTGTATTTGACTGTGTTTTTTTATTTATAATGTTATAATTAAGTCTTAGGATCGTTGACTGTATGTATATAATTTATAGTTTTGTTTTTTTATCTAAAAATATTTGTCTATGCCCATAGTCCAATATAAATACTATAAATATATACACAGTTACACACTATAAATATATCTTTATAAATAACACGAATTCAAAATACATGATTTATTACAAATACTACAAAGATTATTGAGTGTTGTTGTAACAACAAAAACAACTAAATAAAAACCTATTCATTATTCAAATGTTCTAGACGATGCTTGTAATGATCAAAGATCAATATTAATATGCACTTTTCAGAATTAAATAGAAATCCAAATCAAGATAATCACATAATTTTGATTGCATAAAATGCAAGTCAAAATCATATCAAAATCATCTGAATTTAGACTTTGACATCCTGAAAAAGTCATGCTTATTAAGAAGTTGGGATGCTTTGCTCATTCCTGAAGAAATTGTGAGGATCAACTCTAGCCTTCACCATAACAAGCCTTTTGTAATTTGTCTCTTTGAAATATTTGTGCCCATAAACCATGCCTTCAACAGAAGCATTCCTGCCATGGTTGTTGACACCAATATCCAAATCCCTATAGTTCAACAATGCTTCTCTAGGGTTCTTGGACACAAATGGAGTCATATAATCATACATCATTCTTGAATAATTCATGTTCCGATTTCGCGCTTCAATTCCAGGTTCTACCCAAATGACCAGATATTGCAACTTCCCTATATTGCCCGATCGATGTGGGAAAGGCTTTGCAAATTCCGATATTTCACTCATTCTTCCACCATATGGGTTGAAATCTATCATTATGTTTTCGATTTCTTTCATCCTTTCGAATATGAACTCAAAACCTTGTTTAGAAATAGGGTTTTTCAAGTAATCGGATTTGTTCTTGAACCAACCAAGTCTTTGAGGTGTACGCCTTAAAAGCGCGCTGGTCGGAGTACCATTGGGGAAGTCCGTGTACATAAATATCACAGACTCAATCCAACTCATTTCAATACAATCCGACTTTTGTAACCCTAATTCGGGGAAATCTTTGTTCAATATTGTAACAAGATCCATGGAGTTTCCTAGGTACAACGATAGAAACGTACCGCGGACTATCTTTTCACCATTTGTATTGTTTATGACATCCAAAGTCATTCTAAGGAAAATATTGTTATCTAGCTTATCAGCAACTTGTGCCCACCTTTGGGCAATGCTACTGAGGCCTTGTTCCGATGTTCTTTCGATCTTAAACACTGTCACGACTTCTGGAACACGAACCAATTTAAGCTTGTAGGCGAAAACCACCCCAAAACTAGCACCACCACCACCAGTGATCGCCCAAAACAAATCTTCACCCATACTCTCACGATTCAAAAACTTGCCATTCACATCAATTATTTGAGCATCAACAACATTATCAATAGATAAACCATATTTTCTCATCATGGTACCATATCCACCACCACTAATATAACCACCAAAACCAACCGTAGAGCAAATTCCTGCAGGAAAAGCATGCGTCTTACTTTTCTCAGCGATTCGATAGTAGACTTCACCAAGAATCGCACCAGCTTGGACCCATGCAGTTTCTTGTTCAATATCCACGTCAATCGACCGAAAATTGAACATGTCGACGACGAAGAAGGGTTGGTTCGAGTTTGTGACGTAGGAAAGACCTTCATAATCATGTCCACCACTTCTAGTTTTCATTAGTAACCCGTTTTCTTTACCGCACATAATTGCTGCTTGAATATGGGAAACATGTTCCGCGGTGATGATTAAGATTGGTTTCGGTGTTGTAGTTTCATTGAATCGAAAGTTTCTGATGTGTGCTTGTAAAACGGTGGGAAAAGATGAGTTTCCAGGAGTGTAGATCACTCTATCGATCGGAAAAGAAGGGTCTGAACGGTAGTTTAGACATCGAATGAAGCGATCTGTAATGGAACCGGGAGTTGCTAAAGATTGGGTAGAGAGGAAGACAAGAAGCAGAGTTAAAATTAATGAGATTTGGGTGTTGAAAGAAGATTTGGTTGCCATGTTTTGTGATATGGTATGCATGGTTTGAGGTTGTAGATGCATGCAATGAAGCGATCAGTAAACTAGACGATCCAAAAGTTATAAATATTAATATATATAACTTCTTCCACTTGTTATATTTTATAAGAATATTTTATGTAAATTAATAAAAGTATTGTTGTTGTAAACTTCAATATAAATATATACAGTGGCGAGGCTCGGAGATTGAATCGGTGGGGCCGGACTCATTTTTTTCTGTTCAGCAGGGATCGGAAGATCAAATCGGTGGGAGCCGGACTCAATTCATATAAAATTACTTACGAAAATCATAAAATTCTACCACTGCGTAAAAAAACGGCGGAGACCGAGTCACCCCGGACCTCCGCTATATACTTTGCCACTGAATATATGAATCAAAACACAAAAATATTAGTACGTGTTCATCTTATCGATCCTTTGATCCGTGACCTGTCATCTCTCAAATTTGATTTTTTAAAAAATCAATGTTTTTAAAAATATATATGTAATTACACACCAAAGATATTCTTGTAACTTATACCATGTGTAGTGGGGCGTTATTGGGGTGAAATTGAAAAATAGCGCTCAAACACCGCTACAGTAGGGCTTCATGGGGCGCTATTTTTTTTCCAAAACTCACAAAATGTGTATGACGCGCGATTTGTATAACGCCATGTTGGCTTTGGTTTGTGTGCCATATTCTTCCACCAATAATATGAAAGGAGGGGCGATATGTGGGTTTTCCCGCTACACCCACTCTTATAGTTAAATAGTGAAAGTCCTTGCACGTTTCAACAGGGCCGTCTCCGAAAATGTCAAAAAAAAATTGGGCCTTGGGCGAAAAAGAATTTGGGCCAAAATTTTGTAAAGATAATGAATTATAAAAAAAAAATTGAATATAGTGCTAGAGCCAAGGATTGAACTTGAGACCTCTACATTAAATTAACATGGTTTTTCCAACTCCACTAACAAGACTTTAATGTATAAAACACAAATATATATCCTAAATATAGAATTTAATATATATACGCATATTTTAAAAAAACGTTCGGGCCCATTTAAGGGTCGGGCCTGGAGCCGGTGACCACCCGGCTCACCCTCATAGCCGGCTCTGCGTTTCAACATTGTCCAACCAGATTCATTTCACTACGCGACATAAACTTAGGTAGTTATGTTTAGTGAAAAGTATGATACCATCACTTGTAATTGCCTGAAAAAGAAAACCTAAAAAATAAACTACAATATTGGTTCCGTTAATACTGATGCATGTACCCATAATGGTCGGACGCGGTTTGGTTCGGTTCGTCTCAGTACCGATGTTATTCGGTAGGAATTGGTCCAACTCGTCATGGATTGGAACTGGTAGTTACCAGCACTTTATTTTGAGTACAACTCAATATTCAATGTTGTTCAGTTGAAATCAGTTTGGTCTCTTTACGCAGCGGGAACTCTGTTAGTTTCAATTCGGGTCACTAGGGTACCTACACTCCCTATGGCAATCGAAAGAGAAAACCACAAAACGAGTACAAGTATCAGTTTTGATCATATCGATGTTGGTGATGATTTTGTTTGGCATGAATCGGTTCAGTTCATCATGGTATCGGTACCACATAGTTGCTCGTTTAACTTACGATAAAATACTCGAGGCCCTTATACTTAATATTCTGTTTAACTTCCATGAAATGAAACATTATAAACTTAGAGGGTGTTGGGGATTGAGTTACAAAAGAACTTATTGGCTTCTTCCAAAAGCCAATAAGACCATGTGTAATGGTGGGTGAAATTTGGTGGGTGAAAGGGGCTTGAAATGGGCAATGAGTGTAATGGTGGGGAAAATTTGGTGATGAAAGGGGGTGAATATATAATGGTATTAAATTTGAATTAAAAATAGAAAAAAAAACAAAAATGAAGTGTCACTCAATGATTGGCCCATCCAACATTTAACTCAGGCGAAATATTTCGCGCAACCCCATTTAATGCCCCTTTAACTTAGAGGGGGCGGTGTTCCTGGGTTAAAGGGGCGCCAAATGCCCCATTTCACGCCCATTTAACATATGATTACATATGGTCTAAGTCAATAAAGTTGTTTGTGTAAAGCAAAAGTACTTTTGTTTTTGGTTTTTCAATAAGGTAGAAAAGTTGTTTTCAAGAAGTCAAAAATCCTGGCTTTTGGCTTTTGATTATTTTACACTAATAAGCTAAGCCAAACACTTTTTAAAAAACAACTTACTTTTCTCACCACAAAAGCCAATCCAAAATATTTTTTTAGAAAATCCTTTTCAAAAAGTCATAAGTCAATAAGGACGACCAAAAGCACTTTTAGAGTTAAATAAGCAACCCAAACACGCTCTTGTATGACTAGTTAACTTTATACTCCACTTTTAGAGTTAAATAAGCAACCCAAACACGCTCTTGTATGACTAGGTAACTTTATACTCCAATTCTCTCTCTCTCTCTCTCTCTCTCTTTCAACCGTAACATGATATCTCACGCTCCCTCCTTAAATTGATGTTCATCTGTAGCTCTTCATCTTTAAAATGTTGTTGTTAATTGTTGGCAACAGATGATGAAGTGAGAAAAGCATACCACAGTGGCAAGGATTGCCAAGGACTCAAACACTATCGATACTTCTACCTTAGTAACTTCGAACAAGTGGAGAAATGTCGGACCATCCCTAATTACGTACCTTATTCATCTATTGTTGGGTCTGCTGACCTAGAGAAGAACAGATGATTGAAAAGCCAAAACATGCTAACAGTTGATCCACACAATAAACAGTCCTTACAACATGCTTCTCCTAAAAGACTGCTGACTCTAACAACTGTTCTATCCAAACAACTGTTATGACAACTGCTGATACAAAGGACTGCTGAATAAACACTGATGAAGAACAACTGCTGACCAAAGGTCTGATGAAGAACAACTGCTGATCCAAGTACTGAAGACTAAAGCACTGCTGGAGCCAATAGCACTTAGGCTCCAGCAGAGGATACAAGACCATCAGAGTTTTCCTACAACAGTAGTTTATCTTCAGTGTTTTCAATGTAACAATAGTTTGTAATAGGCAGATGTTTTATGTTTGTTATTCTGTTAGAGGTCACTGTCTTAGGTGACGTCAGCCTAGGTCATCAGTGGTTTAGGTTTGTTTATAAATAGAACAGTGCTTGTACTGTTCTATCGCATCACACACACAAACATTCTCTCAGACAAACAATCACTGTGTGATCAGGCTGAGGGGGAGTACTTGTATGATTGTAATCTTTTAGATAAATGAAAGCATCGATCAGAAAACAATTACTCTCATGTTTTGATTAATAGTTTATCATTCCGCTGCACTTTCCATCTATATTCATATCAATCTTATCATTCTTAGTTAAACATAATCAAAACAATCAAACTCAGATCCTAACAATTGGTATCAGAGCTTGGTCAATTAAATTTGATCTAACAAATCAATTTAATATAAACAGATCAGCTCACAATTATTGATATCGTTTGTCTGTTGGATTGAAAACAGAGTAATAGTTTAATTTCGTTTCAACCGTTTTTAAACAGACTTTGTTTTTTTTAAAAAATCAGAGAATGGCTTCAATCAATCACGATCCACATAACACCGGCACGAACAACAAGCCACCGATGCTTGTCAGATATGAATACAATATCTGGCAACGTCGGATGAGCCATGTTCTAGCTCAACTGAACACTGGGTGTTGGAAGTCGGTTATCTTCGGACCACATGTTCCAACGGTGCCGAGTACTGAAGATCCTAAGGTTCAAGAGCCAAAGAAACTTGAAAACTACTCCGACCAGGATTTTCAGAAAATTGAGTTAGATGCTAAGGCCTTCAGTATTATGGCCATGGCTCTACCCAATGATATATATGCTGGGCTGTTACACTGTAACAGTGCAAAGGAGTTGTGGGATGCACTGAAAGAACAATTTGGTGGGACTGAGGAGGTTATTGAAAACAATCGTGAAATACTTAACCAACAATATGAAACATTCAGTCATGTCAAAGGAGAGTCATTAACTCAACAGTTTGAGAGGTTTAATTGTTTAATTAGTGAACTAAAACTGGTTGGTCTTACTTACCCTCATTCAACCCTGAACCATAGGTTTTTAAGATCATTACCAGACAAATGGGACACTATTGCTATTGTGATGAGAAAGTCGATTGGATTTAAGGACCTATCACTGACCCAGCTTCATGGTAAGCTCTTGACCTATGAGAGAGAGTTTAACCAGAAAAAGAAGCTCCAGGACTCTGGAAAAGTGTCTGATGATTATGTATTTGGGAATACAGCACTTTTGGGTCATGATGAGGTGCCTGGAAATACTAAGGATCAGAGTTATGATCATTTCATTGACATAACTTCAGGTTTTAACTCTGATTCTTATTCACCAAACTATGCCTTCACAGCAAGTGGTGGTGATATCCAGGCATCTGATAACATATCCTTTGAGTATGATGACCTGAAATACTTTGACCCTGATGATTTGGAAGAAATGGACATTATGCACCAATTGGCCATTCTCAGTGTAAGAACTAACAATTTTTACAAGAAAACTGGGAGAAGGTTTCCAGGGTTAACTGGCAGATCAAAGGTTGGGTTGGATAAATCAAAGATAAAGTGTTACAAATGTCATACACTTGGTCATTTTGCTAGGGAATGTAGGAGTCAACATGGTACACCTATAATCACCTATCCCAATCAAAGACCTCAGACCAACACTTATCAGAATTCCTATAATACCCCTGGACCAAATGTGCAAAACACTGCTCATTTTGCACAGTCCTCAAACACTGTTCCTGTCCAGTATGTCCAAACCACTGTCCCTCAGATCCACTATGTGCAAACACCTGTTACTCAAGCACCTGTGCAAACGACTGTTGCTTATCCTCTGCTCCTGCAGAGACCAGTCAACAGAGCTTCTTTACACAAGGCTTTGTTGATTGGAGCAGTCTACCAGATGAGTTAACAGATGAAAATTTTGCATTAGTTGCCAAAGCTGAAAATGAACCAGAAAACTTTTGTTTCATGGCTATGGTTGATGAGGTTGAATCTGAGGAGGTGGTGACTGAATCTGATGTTGTGACTAATGATGTTGTTGATGAAGTTGTTACAGATGAAAAACCTGAAGAAGAGGTTGTGAATCTCTCAGATCCCTGGGGTGCATTTGATGATTGTGAGTGCAAGTGTGATTGTGCATTGATGGCTGCTGCTAAGGTATCTCCTCAAATTCTTAAAGAGTTGTGTTCTGACAGATGTGTAATTGCATTTGCTAACATCAAAGAGGTGAATGAAAACCTTAGAAAGAAAATTTTAGATGATGAAGTTAAATTTGAGAAACTTTCAAAAGATTTAAAAACAAGTTTAACTGAAAAGGAATCTGAAATAAGCAGCTTAAAACATGAAGCAACCATAACCAAAGACCAGCTCCAAACTATGATAGCAAAATATCAGAGTTGTAAAAGTGAGCTTGAGTCCACCCAAGTTGAATGTGAGAAATGGGTGGAATCATGTAGAGGTTTTGAGATGCTACTCAACAAACAAACCAAAAGTCATGTGAAGTTTGGTTTTGGTTTTGAAACCACTGCTCCAGCGTTTGAAAACACTGACAAAAGGAGTCAAAAGTCTGTTGAGATAGTTCCAACAAACCTGCAGGGTCAAGAGATTAAAATCACTGAACCAAATGGTAAGAAAATTGTTCTTGAAAAACCAGAAGGTTCCTCATCTTTCACTGAACTTGAAAAGTATGAATTTAAACCTACCTGGTCTGAGAGTGTGATACTCTTGAGAATTTTAAACCTGTTGATTTTAAAACACCTGAAGGAAAGATAGCTCCTCAGGCAAAAGTCATTCCCTTGAAAAACCTTGCAGCAGATGCTCAAACATCTGTTGAAAAGAAGGCTGAAAAAGGGAAGAAGAAAGAAAAGACTGTCCACTTGTTCTGTGATTTCTGTGAGAAGAAGAATCATGTCACTAAAAACTGTTTTCTTCTAAAAGCATATGACATTAACAAAGGAACAAGTGAATGTGATTCCAAAGCCACATGTTCAATATGTGGGAAAAAGAATCACAAGACCAAAGAGTGCTTGTATCTAAAAAATTTTGATGTAAAAATACAAGAATACAAAGCCAAAACTCTTGCAAATCCTGTGGTTAGTACTTCAAAAGGAAAGCCCAAACAGACCTTCACCTCTGTCCAAACATCTGTTACTAAAAGACTTGAAACATCTGCTTCTAGGGATGTCCAAGTAACAGATGCTCCACCCACAAGCAAATACCCAAGAGGTTATGGACAACCACCATGTCATAGTCTGCCACATGTTTATGAGGAGCCAAAAAGACCCTCTAAACCAAGAGTGAACAGAAATCCATATGGGTATTATCATCTGTCTGGAAGTGATCAAACAACTGTTGCCCCAAGTGTTGACATTCAAGCACTGGCAAATAGTCAGCAGCAGTTGTTGAACTTAATTCAAAAATTAGTTCAAACCACTGATCACCTTCCAAAGCTTGAGTCTGAAAGGTCTGAGGACCCATCCAAAGCCAACTTGGCTTTGGACACTCACCAAAACTAATCCATTACTGATGTGCAGGGAGCTTCTGCTTGTTTAGATAGTTTTTGGTATGTAGATGGTGGAGGCTCCAGGCACATGACAGGATGTAGAGCCCTTCTCCTGGACTTCTTGGCTCATGGAGGGGGTGATATATCCTTTGGTAATGATTCAAAAGGTAAGGTGTTGGGATCAGGGACTGTACAAGCTGGAAAACTCAAGTTTGAAAATGTCAATCTTATTGATAATCTCAAGTTTAATCTTCTGAGTGTTTCACAAATGAGTGACAAAGGTTATGGCTCATTCTTCACAAAGAAAACTTGCAACATTATTGGGCCATAAGTGGTGAAAAAGATTGATACCATCATTGCTGAGAGCAAAGCACAACTTGTTGCTCATAGAAGTGGCAATGTGTATGTTGTTGATATGTTAAAGGACAATCCTATGGCAAATGTCTGTCTGTTTTCTGCTGCCTCCACAAAGGAGACAGAATTGTGGCATAGGAGATTAGGTCACACCAACCTTAACACTATCAACACACTCTCCAAACAAAGCCTTGTCCGAGGCCTACCATCAAAAGAATTCAAATGTGAGCATTGTGTTTCTTGTTTAAAAGGGAAACAACATAAAAGCTCTTACAAATCAATTGATGAGTCCAAAACCAGTCAATGTCTACAATTATTGCACATGGACTTGTTTGGCCCTGTTAAAATCATGAGTCTAAGAAGAAAAAGATTTTGTCTTGTCATAGTTGATGATTTTTCTAGGTTTACATGGACTTACTTTTTACACTCTAAGGATGAGACTGCAGGTATATTGAAGGACTTTGTTACCAAAGTTGAAAAACAATATGACTTGCCAGTAAAATTCTTCAGGAGTGACAATGGAACAGAGTTTAAAAATAAGGAGTTGGATGATTTCTGTGTGTCAAAAGGGATTGTGAGGCAGTACAGCATCCCAAGAACACCAGAACAAAATAGGGTGGTTGAAAGGAAAAATAGAACACTTATAGAAGCTGCAAGAACCATGCTAGCAGATTCTGGTTTGCCATTGTCCTTCTAGGCAGAAGCTGTAAACACTGCTTGCTATGTTCAAAACAGAGTTTTGATCAACCCCAGACATCAAAAAACTGCTTATGAAATTTTGTTCAAAATCAAACCATTAATTTCATTTTTCAAAATCTTTGGCTGCCCATGTTTCATCTTAAACCTCAAAGATTCCATTTCAAAATTTGCAGCCAAAGTAGATTGTGGTTACTTTCTGGGATATTCTTCTACTGCCAAGGCTTATAAAGTGTTTAACACAAAGACCAAGACAATATAAGAAACTCTGAATGTAAAGTTCAATGAACTTTCATCTCTAAAAATCCCTGCAAATCCTGCTGAACTATTTGATTTAGATAAATTCAAATTTGAAGATATCACTGTTAAAACTAACAATGCAGGTATTCCACAGTCTCCACAACAAGATTACAGAACAGATGTTGTGATCCCCAGTCACTACAAAATCTATTCTGCCTCAGAGGAAGCAGCTGTTCAAAACAATTGTCAAAACTCTGCCACAGCTGTGTCAACCACTGTTGGCCAGTCTTATCCTTAAACCACTGTTTCACCACTCACAACCACTGAACAATCATCTGTTGACAAAAGTCAATCATCTGTTGACAAAAGTCAGTCCAGTTTTACACCACTTGGACCCATTCCTCCATTACCATTTCAAACATCTGATGGTATTACAGAAGTACCAACAGATGTTACACTAACAGAGTCACCAAACCTCTGTCCATCACCTCAAAATGCCATCATTCCATATCAGGGAGATCTTATTTACTTAAGAGCTCACCCACCAGATCAGATCATTGGCAACATCAGAGAGGGTGTGCTCACAAGAAGCCAATCCTCCAATATCTGTCTTTTTGCAGGTTTCCTATCTCTCACACAACCTGTCAAGTACCAACAGGCACTAAAAGACAACAGTTGGGTAGAAGCTATGCAAGAAGAACTCCTTCAATTTAAAAGACAACAAGTATGGGAGCTTGTACCATTACCTAAGGATGTTTGTCCTATAGGAACAAAGTGGGTCTTTAAAAACAAAACTGATGAAAGGGGTATTGTTGTCAAGAATAAAGCCAGGCTTGTGGTTCAAGGCTTTAGACAAGAAGAAGGAATAGATTATGATGAAACTTTTGCTCCTGTAGCAAGACTAAAAGCCATCAGACTATTTTTAGCCTTTGCTGTCAACCACAACATAAAGGTGTATCAGATGGACATCAAATGTGCCTTCCTTTATGGCAAAATTCAGGAGGAGGTCTATGTATGTCAGCCATCTGGTTTTGAAGACACATTCCATCCTGATTATGTCTACAAACTCAACAAAGCTCTGTATGGCCTCAAACAAGCACCAAGGGCCTGGTATGAAACTCTTTCCACATTTCTCTTATCCATTGGCTTCACAAGAGGTAAAATAGACAAAACTTTATTTCTTAAATGGAAAGGGAAACACTTAATGATTGTTCAAATATATTTCGATGACATCATTTTTGGATCCACATGTAACCAAATGTGTGAAGAGTTCAGAAAACTCATGACAGCAGAGTTTGAGATGAGTGCCATGGGTGAGCTTCAGTGTTTCCTTGGTCTTCAAGTGAAACAACTGCAAAATGGCACATTCATTCACCAAAACAAATATTTAAAGAATTTATTAACCAGATTTGAGATGAATGATTGTAAGCCATGTAGTACACCCATGAGTACAGTCAAGCTGCTCACTATTGATGACAAAGATGAACTGGTTGATCAAACACATTATAGATGCATGATTGGGTCTTACTGTACTTAACTGCATCTAGGCCAGATATTATGTTTGCTACCTGTGTCTGTGCAAGATCCCAGGCTTCACCCAGAAAGTCAAACCTTATTGCTGTGAAAAGGATATTCAGATACCTCAAAGGTGCTCCCACACTTGGTATTTGGTATCCTGCTAATGGAAACATTGAGCTTTCAGGTTATTCAGATAGTGACTTTGCTGGCTGTCACACTACAAGAAAGTCCACATCAGGAGGGTGCCAATTTCTAGGGAATGCCTTAGTTTCCTGGCAAAGCAAAAAGCAGGCAGCTGTTTCAACCTCAACAACTGAAGCTGAATACATTGCTGCTGCAAGCTGTACAGACCAACTCATGTGGCTTCAAAATCAATTATTGGATTTTGGGATAACTGCACTACAGACTCCACTCATGTTGGATAGTCAAGCTGCTGAAAATATCATCAAGAATCCAGTCTCTCATTCCACTACCAAACACATTGACATCAAACATCAATTTGTCAGAGACAGCTATGAAAAAGGTTTGATTTCTCTGCACCATGTTCCAACAGAAGATCAGTTGGCAGATGTGTTGACAAAAGCTTTAGACACATCTACCTTTACAAATCTGATTTCCAGAATTGGTATGTTAAACATGGATTAAACAAAGAAATTTTTTTTAACGAATAATAATAAAATGTTTCAGAAAATCAAAATTTTTTCTAAATAGCTGTTTGGTTGAAAAATCTGTTTACAACATCTGATCAGATAAAACAACCACTGTTTCATTCATATCCACTGTTGGTTGAAAAATCTGTTTCAAAACATCTGATCAGATAAAACAACTGTTTCGCTATATATCTATACTATATCTATATAATAAAAAAAAATCACAACAGTTGGTTCCATCAGCTGTTTGTATCAGTTGTTTGCCAAAACAGCTGTTCTCCACCAGATGTTTCATCCATCAGATGATTGCCACGTCTTCTCATACAAGCAGAGGTTTGGCCACATCAGCGGTTTCTTTTGAGCCTATAAAAACCCTGTTTTACCACAACAGATGTTACACTGTCTCATTGTATTCAAAATACTGAAACCGCCTTCTCCATTCTCAAACCCTCAATCAGATTTCATTCATCTTCACTCTCGGAATCCATTAAAATGGATCTTCAAGCCAAAGCCACCCACAATTGTCTCCCATATCTGGTTAAAACAGATGATAACATATCATTCCATTCCACCATCGACATTCTTCTAAATTCCAAATACCTACCCATCTTAACCGCTGACGCCCCCATCTATATCGATACTCTCCAAGAGTTCTGGTTGAATGCTGAGTTTCTATTGCAAGACAAAAAGCCTACTTCCATTATTTCCAAAATTGGAGAAACAAGTATCGTCATTACCCCTGAAATCATATCCACAACCTTCTCATTAAATGACCTGGCAGGTAAGGACTCCTTCACAAAAACAGAGCTTCACACTGAGTCCCAAGAAAGAGAGTATGATGGTCAGATGACTGGATCAACTCTTTTCAAAAAGTTTTTTCCACCAGTCATGAAATTTTTCTTCCATACTCTTCTTCTGTGTGTCTCCGCTAAGTCCACATCCTTCAATGAAATCCCATTAAGGATGCAATATCTGGGTTATGCCATGTTGTCAAACTCTGACTTCAATCTTTCCCAGGGATTGTTCATGGACTTAGTGTCAAATGTGAAAGCAATTAAGTCTGGGTCAAACAATGCTTTTCTAATTTACCCAAGAATTCTTAGTGTAATCCTACAAAAGGTCTTACCAGAAAAGGTTTTCAAAAAGGGTGAGGCAATGCAAATGAAAAGCTTAACTGATGAAACTTTCACTAGAATGCTGGGTGGAAGCACCCAAGAAAAAGTGTCAAAAGTGTCCAAAGTTTCTAAAACACAAACAAAGAGGACAAAGACAACAACTGTTGTCAAAACCTCTGTTGTTGAGCCCACTGCTCCTGGTGATCATGGCACTACATCCAGTGCTATGAAACCCACACCAGCCATTTCCAAAAAGAAACATCCATCCACAAAAACCACCACTCAACCACAAATGAGACTTCTGGATGATGAGGTACCAGAAGAAAACTCTGTTGCACCACCAAAGCAACCTGAAACCACTGTTGTTACTTCCTCACAACAGTTGGACATACCTCCACCTGACCAAACTCCTCATGAATCCTCCCAAAAGGATCATGTTGTAAGCCAAGGGGAAACACATCATGATACATTTGAGTCACTTGGCCAAATGTTCACAAGCCCCTCTCCCAGGGCTAATTCTCTTGTTACTCCTCCACCCTCACCATCACATCATGTTCCACAAACCATGCAACCTCTGTTTGAGGCAATTGAGAAATCTCAGGAAGATCCCAGTTCCTCTCTTCCACCTATCAGTGAGAGCATACCCCCACAAGTGACTGGTCCTGAGAACATTCAATCTGCTATCCAACAAACAGTAGAGGAGGTTACACCACCTGAGTTCAATGCAACTCTAGGTGAGTTTTCAAGTGGAGCAGTCACTACTGATGTAGAGACCATTGTCTCACACCAGGACAGTGATTACATTGCTAAGACTCCCTTGAAGGCAACAACTGATGAGGCCACTATAGTGTCCCCAAAATCAGTTGGAAGTCCCTAGTACCAAGAAAAATGGGCATCTGATTCACCTATTAGGACTGAATCAGGTAGAACTACCACTGGTAGGGACTCAGATGATCCTATTAACTTAGGAGATGGGTCAAAATACCAAGAATTGACGGACAGAGTTCAAGCAATTGAAACCTCTGTAGCAGACATCAAATCTGATGTCAAGCTTATACTGGGTTCCATAGCAGACCTTTCCAAAAGTCAACCATCAACAGCTGATATAGCTAGTGAGCTATGGAAATCCGTTTCCCCCATCATCATAGCTCACAGAAAACTAGCTGATCAGACCCATGAAACATATATGGCTGAGATCAGAAACATGGTGGATGCAAGGTACAAAGATACACATGCAGACATTAAAGCCATCAAAGATCACCTGCTGAAGTCCACTGGCTCTGCCCCTACCAGGGATGAAGATGATGATGTCTTCACGGCTGATGATGCCAAAAAGGGGGAGAGTGGCAGAGATAGGCTACCAAAGCTAGATCCCTTTGGTTGTCCACCTTCTAAAAAGGGCAAAGCCAAGTCTGCCAACAAACCAGAGGCTAGTCAAACAGCACCACAACAATAACAACAAGCAACACCAACAGCACCACAACAAACCACTGACAAAAGCAAAGCAGTAGACAACTCTGCAAACATAGAAGCTGAAAAGGCTGCTCAGGCCAAACAAAAAAGGGCTGACACCTTGGAAGCTAAAGCAGAGTTGCTAGTAAACCTCAAGAAAGAACAACAGCAGGAGATTGAAGATGTGGGATCCTCAAAAAGGATGAAAAGGCCTGCTAGACATGTCAGAAAACCACCATCCAAGCTAAACACCTCTGTTGACAAAACCACTGCTGCTGAAACCACTGCCACCCAAAACACTGAAACCACCCAAAACACTGCTTCCCAAACCACTGCACCTAAACCTACAAGCACATCTGAACATACAACCACCAAACCTACACCCAAACCTACATCACCAACCAAATCCCAAACATCTGCTGGACCTACTAAAAGGCCAACAGATGTTAATCCAACCATTGCCACCAAATCACCATCCCCTAAAATCTTGTACACAAGGAAGAGAAAATCAACCTTTGTTGTACATGATGAAAACATACACACATCACCAAACACCACCTCAACTGCACAATCCACTCCTATCACAGCTATTCCAATTTCATCATTCTCACCACACACATCCAAATTCAGTTCCCATAGACCACCACCAACCATTACACCATTGGTTGTTCAGTATCCGCTTGAACTTGATCTACTCAAGGGGGAATTACAATCCTTCTACAATATTGAACAACCATCTGACAGATCCTTCCCATCTCTCCCAAATTTCCCTGTTCCCCTAAACATTGATACATACCTTAAATACAAGGGTGAACAGGTAGATGCCATCATTAAGGAGAAATGCAAAGGGAAGGATGATAGGACTGCTCAGGGCATCCATTCAGAAGAGCTTAGCAAACTCAGAAGGATTGAGGACTTTGCTAAGACCCTGAGCAACTCCATGTCCTCCATGCCTCTCAGTGTTGACTTGGAAAAGGAGGTTAGGGATTCTCTTCTGGAACAGATCTTGGCAACCAAGCCATATAAAGCAACCAAAAAGCAGTTTAATGGTTGAACCACTCATGCACTAAGAGAAGAACTTTTCAGAATAGAAGAATTGGCCAAAGACCCCAAAGCTAAAGTCTCTACTCCTAATTTTGGCAAAGGCAGAGACCCAGTCAGAGCCTTAAAGTTTAAAAGAATGAGACAAGAGATAGTAGCTGCTAACTATGGGGAAATGAGGTCTGTCTCTAGATGGTCTGAGCTGAGGCTGGTTGAGACATACAAGAGTCTTGAAGAAAACAGAAAGAAGGATCCCAGCCTACCTAGAAAACCTGTCTATACTGATGAGCCACTGATGAAGAGACCCCAGCAGACTTTTACCTTGGACAACTTACTTGAAACTTCTGATCTATCAGCTGCTGCAAGAAGACAGTTCAAGAAACAGAAGGAAATGTCATAAGAAGATCAGAAGAAGTTTGCTAATACATTTATCAAGGAAGGGCTCTTCAATCAGATACATTTTTTCTCTGATCCTACAATAGAGAAACTCAGGGAACTCATTGGAAGACCTCCATCACCTAACTCATCCCAAATAAAAGTTCATCTCAGCAAATCCACTGACTCAAAAATTCTAAAATGGAAAGTCAACAAAGACAACCATGAATTGACTCTGCTCAGGTCAGATGGAAGAGATCAGAAGATTAGCATGGATGATGCATACAGCCTATGTGCAGATGATCTTCAAACATTGCTAAATCTAGAGCTTGAAAGAGATAAAGAAGACTTATTTGCTCTGGACTTTGAACTACAATTCAAAGGTCAAATCAGAGAAAGTCTGATGAGGAATAAAGATCAGTAAATAAAGCTGAGTTTTGGCATCATCTGTTCTAGGGGGAGATTGTTGGGTCTGCTGACCTGGAGAAGAACAGATGATTGAAAAGCCAAAACATGCTAACAGTTGATCCACACAATAAACAGTCCTTACAACATGCTTCTCCCAAAAGACTGCTGACTCTAACAACTGTTCTATCCAAACAACTGTTATGACAACTGCTGATACAAAGGACTGCTGAATAAACACTGATGAAGAACAACTGCTGACCAAAGGTCTGATGAAGAACAACTGCTGATCCAAGTACTGAAGACTAAAGCACTGCTGGAGCCAACAACACTTAGGCTCCAGCAGAGGATACAAGACCATCAGAGTTTTCCTACAACAGTAGTTTATCTTCAGTGTTTTCAATGTAACAGTAGTTTGTAATAGGCAGATGTTTTATGTTTGTTATTCTGTTAGAGGTCACTGTCTTAGGTGACGTTAGCCTAGGTCAGCAGTGGTTTAGGTTTGTCTATAAATAGAATAGTGCTTGTACTGTTCTATCGCATCACACACACAAACATTCTCTCAGACAAACAATCACTGTGTGATCAGGCTGAGGGGGAGTACTTGTATGATTGTAATCTTTTAGATAAATGAAAGCATTCGATCAGAAAACAATTACTCTCATGTTTTGATTAATAGTTTATCATTCCGCTGCACTTTCCATCTATATTCATATCAATCTTATCATTCTTAGTTAAACATAATCAAAACAATCAAACTCAGATCCTAACATCTAACGACGTCTACAAACTTCCAATAAACCAACCATATGTAATCTATGATTACAAATAATTTATTTTGTTCGAAGTTAGCAGAATAACAATTTCGTGTGTATTCTATGCACATGAATGTTAAGGCATGGATCGTATTTTTTAAAGCTATTGTATGTTAAAGTTCTCTTTTAAAAACACATGCATATTATGTTGTGCAATTGCAATTGAGCCCCGTGCTACGTTGTGGGGTTTTAATAGATTTAGACGTGCTTGGCATGTGTAATTGATCCGACCGGCCCTACCGATTTGATCTTCTGGTCCCTATCGATATAAAAAATTTAGTCCGATCCCCGGCGATTTGATCTTCAAGCTTTGCCATTGTTGACCTGCACCAAGATTAACTCGAACCAAAAATAACATTTTTATGTGATCTAGTTTGACACGACATGCTGCCAGATCTGAGATGGCCAGTATGTATTATTAAATACCAAACATATTGTTAAAGAAAAATGAACAACATAAATATAAAATTAAACTATTAAATTGACTTAATTAGTGACCCGGACTCGTTTTGACTCAAACCAAAATAACCACTTTTTTGTGACCTCTTAGAACGTGACATATCGTTCGACCCAACCCAACCAATACGAATTATCAAAAGAAAAATGATAACGCGTTATTAAATGACAAATGTATTATTAAAAAATGTATAAAAGAAATTTAAAACTAAAATATTAAATTAAACGAGTTAATAAATATTAAATATTCATAGACATGTTTTTAAGCAAACTTTTTTTTGACCCAAACCCGTTTTAACACAAACCAAATTATCCCTTTTTATGTGACAGGTTCTACCGCCACATTTTGGCCGACCCAAATCTACCAACACGTATCTATAAATACCAAACTTATTATTAGAAGAAAATGAATAAAAGAAATATAAAAATTAAAATATTAAATTGAACTAAGTAATGACCCAAACCCGCTTTAACTCTAACCAAAATAACCTTTTTTTATTTGACATGTTCTGAAGCAACATAATGCCTGACTCGACCAATACGTATTATCAAATACCAAACCTATTATTAAAAGAAAATTGAATAATAGAAATTTAAATTTGAAATATTAAAATCAACTAATTAATTAAAAAGTATGTGACATGTTTTGACCCGAATCCATATTAATCCGAACCAAATAACTACTTTTGTGTTTCATGTTATGACGCGGCATGTCCAACCTAACCCGATCAACACATATGATTAAATACCAAACGTACTATTAAAAGGAAAATGAATAAAAAAAATAAAATTAAAATATTAAATTCAACTAATTAATAAATACTAAATAGTATCTATACTATATTATAATGCATGAGGGAGTGGTAGTTTAATATACCCAAAAGTAAGAACTTTATTTTCATTTACAACCCTAAAATGATGGTAAAATAATCATTCAAACACTTCTACACTCTAGTACCTCATTTTAGTTACACTTTAATTCCCTTATTTTTAATGGTAGTTACACTTTTTTCCTCTCCCCTACAAAATAAGAATTGTTATTTAATCATATCTTAACTTTTAAACTATGCATATAGGAGGGCCAACTTTGGTCATTTATAACTTTTTTAATGGGTACAAGCTTCAAAAGCATGTTGTACAAGTATGTAGTGCATAGATTCTTGAACTCAAATTTGGGCGGCCAAATCTTGAATTCAACTTTTAAATTCTCGACACTTATCTACACATACCCATTATTGCCTTCTGCATTCCATTTGGAAAGAGAGAAAACCAACAAAAGAGAGATTGCTCAGGTATGTTTTCCGGCAATTAGTTTAGAACAAGCGATGGGAAAGGGCTCAAACTCCACTGTTGTAGTGTTTCTCAGGTATGGTTTTTAATTTCGACTTTCAGATTAGGGTTTTGTTTTTCAACAAGATGCTAATAATGCCCTGAATTTGGGGATCTTTTTGCTTTGATTTCAGTTTGCTAAACCTCTTTTCATAGATCGAGGGCTTTGAGCAACCTTACTATTATTGATCGATACCAACAGTCTTGTAAGTCTCTTTGCTCTATTGTTTATGTGTACATCATCTAAGTTTCTTACGTAATTGTCTCTTTACTCTATTGTTTGTAACAATTTGGTCACACATGAATGTTTAAAGCACTTCAAGTTGAAATACATGCATGGAACCCTAGCAGTTTCAAAATTCAAATTCGTGCCCCTTTCCAATTTCTCTTTTTGCTCTCGATTTGAAACCCTCCATTCTCATCCTTGTTTGCAGGTTTGTTCCTATTCTTGCTCTCAAGTTTGTTTCGGTTCCTGTTATTGTTCTAGCATCTATTAATTTTTTTTATCTTGTTTTCTACATTCGAAGGTGATGATGTTGGTTTAACTGTATGTTCCTGGTGTCACAGTCGCCCGATAAATTCTGGGTTTGCGTTTGTTAACTTTATAAACTCTGAAGGGTAGGTGTGTTTAACAGAAACGTTGGAATCTGTTCAATTGTTCAAGGGTTTCTAAGATTGTACATTTTTACTAAATAATGCATTAATCAGAAGTTTATTTTATTGATACACCTTTAATTTTTACTTGGTGTCATTTTTAGTGTAAGGAAGCTTTGATTGATAACCGCAAGGGTATGGATTTTTCCTATGGCTATAAAGAAGTGTTATACGAATTAGAGTTCCTTTAAATTAAATTGTTACTTCTTAGGAGTGCTATATATTTATTAGAGTTTTGCGACGTGTATGATGTTAAAGTTTGGGTTTGCAGGTAGCAGTGAACGTTCTATTTGATCTATGCTTTGCGGAACAAATTGAATTAAGCAGGTAACTTTTAAGTTTAACTTTTTTTTTTTCAAAATGATCTTCAATCTATGAGATATTATGTGTCCTGCTTTCTGTGTTGCGCCTGAGTAATTTTATCAGTTAGAAGATGCCATCAAATGTGTTAACTTTGCACTGTTGTAAACCCTTTATCTACATAAAAAATTTATATACATAATACATTATTTATAATTAAAGAATTTTCTTAGCCCCAATATTTAGTTTTCATTTTGCAGCCGTGTTAGTTTCTTAGTAGACGCCTAGACCGTCAAACAAGTACTTTGTATTGAGTCTTGTTAACTTTAATGATTGTTTTGACTTTGTGTTGCTTGCCCTGATGTGAAGTAAGGTTTTATGGTCACAAACTTGGTTCTGATGGCTATTGATAATTGAGTTGGTGATTCACGGTTGTAGACATTGGTGGTGATCCTTGGATGCTGCTCGGAGCTTAACGGAGTGCGTGTGAAGATCCTCGAGTCATAGTCAAGATTGGTCAACATCGGTCAAGCGGGTCAAAATATCTAGCCAAACAATAGCGGAGGTACAAACACCCACACCTGAACTATTTAATTAATTAATTTTCTGTATATTATTATCTATTATTGATCACGTATATGTTCTACCAATTTGCTAAAGAACAAGTTGATGTACACTTTGTGATGCACTGGATCATCTTGACTGACAAAGTGCAAAGGTAAGAAAGTTGTTTAGTAATCACATATATTACCAATAACTAATGAATATAATTAAATTTTGGGTAGAAAATCTAATGTCAATATGGGGCAGTTTAATATTGGCATTATATATGTGTTTGGATGTTAACTTTTTTATTTTGATGGAATTTTCGTGCTGAACTGGCAACTACCGTTTTGAAAATGACAAATCAATTTGCATAGGGTTTGGCCAAACTGTCCAAAAATGCGTCAGTTTGTGGCGTTTGGATTGTTCTCATTTTGTTTCTCAAGATCATTAGTTTGCATTATTATTTTTAAGCTGATCAGTGGGTTAATTTTTTTGATATTATCTTCTTGGATATTAGACAAATATTTAACTGCATATTTAAAACATGAAAAAAATAATCCCAACTTGTTTTACGACATAAATCTTTGGCTGAACTGCTATACTCTTTTCCTTAAACCGTAAACCATTAGTCGAATAATTAAACTCTCAAACCGACATATTGCTTTTGTTTGGATGCTATGGTTGGCTTTAAATGTTTATGAACACCCTTAATATTAGTCATCTCATATCTGTGTTGCTAAACTCTTAATGGGTTTATGTAAGTCTTTTTAGAAAGTTATTATATTAGCCTTCATCATTTGTAACTGACAATGCTTACGCTTCACCAAACATCAGAATCATCATATCTTTAGTTTCTACTTCAAAATATAATATTTGCTTATTATGTGGAAGGTTAGCAGTGATGGATCTTGTTAACCTTAATGATTGTTTTGACTTTGTGTTGCTTGCCCTGATGAGAAGTAAGGTTTTATGGTCACAAACTTGGTTCCGATGGATATTGATAATTGAGTTGGTGATTCAAAGTTGTAGACATTGGTGGTGGTCCTTGGATGCTGCTCGGAGCTTAACGGAGTGCGTGTGGAGATCCTCGAGTCAAGGTCAAGATTGGTCAACATCGGTCAAGCGGGTCAAAATATCTAGCCCAACAATAGCGGAGGTACAAACACCCACACCCGAACTATTTAATTAATTAATTTCGTGTATATTATTATATATTATTGATCACGTATATGTTCTACCAATTTGCTAAAGAACAAGTTGATGTACACTTTGTGATGCACTGGATCATCTTGACTGACAAAGTGCAAAGGTAAGAAAGTTGTTTAGTAATCACATATATTACCTATAACTAATGAATATAATTAAATTTTGGGTAGAAAATCTAATGTCAATATGGGGCAGTTTAATATTGGCATTATATATGTGTTTGGATGTTAACTTTTTGATTTTGATGGAATTTTCGTGCTGAACTGGCAACTACCGTTTTGAAAATGACAAATCAATCTGCATAGGTTTTGGCCAAACTGTTCAAAAAATGCGTCAGTTTGTGGCGTTTGGATTGTTCTCATTTTGTTTCTCAAGTTCTTTAGTTTGCATTATTATTTTTAAGCTGATCAGTGGGTTAATTTTTTTGATATTATCTTCCTGGATATTAGAGAAATATTTAACTGCATATTTAAAACATGAAAAAAATAATCCCAACTTGTTTTACGACATAAATCTTCGGCTGAACTGCTATACTCTTTTCCTTAAACCGTAAACCATTAGTCGAATAATTAAACTCTCAAACCAACAGATTGCTTTTGTTTGGGTGCTATGGTTGGCTTTAAATGTTTATGAACACCCTTAATATTAGTCATATCATCTCTGTGTTGCTAAACTCTTAATGGGTTTATGTAAGTCTTTTTTAGAAAGTTATTATATTAGCCTTCATCATTTGTAACTGACAATGCTTACGCTTTACCAAACATCAGAATCAACATATCTTTAGTTTCTATTTCAAAATATAATATTTGCTTATTATGTGGAAGGTTAGCAGTGATGGATCTTTTTAACCTTAATGATTGTTTTGACTTTGTGTTGCTTGCCCTGATGAGAAGTAAGGTTTTATGTTCACATACTTGGTTCCGATGGCTATTGATAATTGAGTTGGTGATTCACGGTTGTAGACATTGGTGGTGGTCTTTGGATGCTGCTCGGAGCTTAACGGAGTGCGTGTGGAGATCCTCGAGTCCTGGTCAAGATTGTTCAACATCGGTCAAGCGGGTCAAAATATCTAGCCAAACAATAGCGGATGTATAAACACCCACACCCGAACTATTTAATTAATTAATTTTCTGTATATTATTATCTATTATTGATCACGTATATGTTCTACCAATTTGCTAACGAACAAGTTGATGTACACTTTGTGATATAGTGGATCATCTTGACTGATAAAATGCAAAGGTAAGAAAGTTGTTTAGTTATCACATATGTTACCTATAACTAATGAATATAATTAAATTTTGGGTAGAAAATCTAATGTCAATAAGGGGCAGTTTAATATTGGCATTATATATGTGTTTAGATGTTAACTTTTTGATTTTGATGGAATTTTCGTGCTGAACTGGTAACTACCGTTTTGAAAATGACAAATCAATCTGCATAGGGTTTGGCCAAACTGTCCAAAAATGCGTCAGTTTGTGGCGTTTGGATTGTTCTCATTTTGTTTCTCAAGTTCATTAGTTTGCATTATTACTTTTAAGCTGATCAGTGGGTTAATTTTTTTGATATTATCTTCTTGGATATTAGACAAATATTTAACTGCATATTTAAAACATAAAAAAAATAATCCCAACTTGTTTTACAACATAAATCTTTGGCTGAACTTCTATACACTTTTTCTTAAACCGTAAACCATTAGTCGGATAATTAAACTCTCAAACTAACAGCTTGCTTTTGTTTGGGTGCTATGATTGGCTTTAAATGTTTATGAACACCCTTAATATTAGTCATCTCATATCTGTGTTGCTAAACTCTTAATGGGTTTATGTAAGTCTTTTTTAGAAAGTTATTATATTAGCCTTCATCATTTGTAACTGACAATGCTTACGCTTTACCAAACATCAGAATCAACATATCTTTAGTTTCTATTTCAAAATATAATATTTGCTTATTATGTGGAAGGTTAGCAGTGATGGATCTTTTTAACCTTAATGATTGTTTTGACTTTGTATTGCTTGCCCTGATGAGAAGTAACGTTTTATGTTCACATACTTGGTTCCGATGGCTATTGATAATTGAGTTGGTGATTTACGGTTGTAGACATTGGTGGTGGTCTTTGGATGCTGCTCGGAGCTTAACGGAGTGCGTGTGGAGATCCTCGAGTCATGGTCAAGATTGTTCAACATCGGTCAAGCGGGTCAAAATATCTAGCCAAACAATAGCGGATGTACAAACACCCACACCCGAACTATTTAATTAATTAATTTTCTGTATATTATTATCTATTATTGATCACGTATATGTTCTACCAATTTGCTAAAGAACAAGTTGATGTACACTTTGTGATGTAGTGGATCATCTTGACTGATAAAATGCAAAGGTAAGAAAGTTGTTTAGTAGTCACATATGTTACCTATAACTAATGAATATAATTAAATTTTGGGTAGAAAATCTAATGTCAATATGGGGCAGTTTAATATTGGCATTATATATGTGTTTGGATGCTAACTTTTTGATTTTGATGGAATTTTCGTGCTGAACTGGTAACTACCGTTTTGAAAATGACAAATCAATCTGCATAGGGTTTGGCCAAACTGTCCAAAAATGCATCAGTTTGTGGCGTTTGGATTGTTCTCATTTTGTTTCTCAAGTTCATTAGTTTGCATTATTACTTTTAAGCTGATCAGTGGGTTAATTTTTTTGATATTATCTTCTTGGATATTAGACAAATATTTAACTGCATATTTAAAACATAAAAAAAAATAATCCCAACTTGTTTTACAACATACATCTTTGGCTGAACTTCTATACTCTTTTTCTTAAACCGTAAACCATTAGTCGGATAATTAAACTCTCAAACTGACAGGTTGCTTTTGTTTGGGTGCTATGGTTGGATTTAAATGTTTATGAACACCCTTAATATTAGTCATCTCATATCTGTGTGGCTAAACTCTTAATGGGTTTATGTATGTCTTTTTTAGAAAGTTATTATATTAGCCTTCATCATTTGTAACTGACAATGCTTACGCTTCACCAAACATCAGAATCAACATATCTTTAGTTTCTACTTCAAAATATAATATTTGCGTATTATGTGGAAGGTTAATTCGCAGTGATGGAACCACTAATGTAGTTCTCCTTGCAGAGAGTTTAGAGAATCAATCGTAGGAACTATGACACATCACTGGTGGGTTCATGTGGTCTTTACCCTCAAGTGAGTTGTGCGTGTTTCGTATCGTAGTTTAAACTTGAAAACAAAATGTTGTCTAAAAGGCCATGTGTGCATCGCTTGAAAACAAAATGTAGTCAAATGGAATGAGATTAAGTTTATTTTCATCTTTTTTAGGCATCTATTGTAACACCCCAACCGATGGCGGAAACATCGAGGTGTCACGTATTGATGAGTATACAGTAGCACATGGTAATCCAAATTTTAATTGAAATAAATATTAAATTGCAAATATCCAAAAATTGAAATACATAAGAGTTTTGAACGTGGAATTCTATAACATCACACAAGAATCAAGCATGCATAGACTCCTTATTTTCTTCATAAGTACTCTAATCTTCAAGCATCATTATCACCTGTTGAGTTGTAAAAATGGGGGGGTCAACTAGAAGTTGGTGAGAATACATAATCCATGTTAAGCATATAGTTTAAGTATAAAAGTCTAGCAATTCGTACGTCTATCGTAAATTTAAGTCTACATGCATAGTATAATATGTTGACATAATCAAACCTCCGACTAGTTTAGGTCCATCCCGTCATCTACGGTTCACCTTAGTAATATGTTGAACGATAACAATCACCCACGTGACCTATGTAGGAGGTACACGTATCCGGGTGGGGTTGTCAATCCAATAGATCTATTATTGAGTATCGCCGGCTTGGCCATAGCTAATGATTATGTAAATGTTGAAACTCGTTGAAACTGTTGACTAATACATGAGACAATAAAGTTTACTACTAGACATATATGTTGAATTGCTTAAAATTGTTGCAAGTATAAAGAATCGCATAAACAGGATTACGTAAACTCACCTTGGTATAGTTTTTGGTATTGAGATATAGTATAAATGTAGTCCAATAGTTTGCCAAGTGTTACCCTATGTATAAGGCAACAAATAAGTCTAAGTCTAACTAGTTTATAAGTATATCCTAGGGTTTCGATTTGGGGATAACCATTTGTTGAATTTAAAATAAAATGTTAATTAAATAGAGGGAAATATGATAAATAAATAAAAGAAAGTCTTTTTATAACATTTGAATTTAGAATGTACATAATAAAGTGTTTGAAGTATAAAAATAATTTTTATAAAATTATTTCATTTAAAATAGATTTCTAAATCTATTTATTACAAATTGCCAATATTTAACTTTAATATTAAAAAATACTAAAATTAAAGAATTTCTATTTTAAAAATCATATTTCTGTTCTAAATATTTTAAAATAAATTGTATAAAATTTTGGTGCAAAAATAATGAAAATTGAATTTATTATGATTTAATTATGATTAAATCTAACAAAAATTGATTAAAAATATAAAATAAATGATTTTACTGAATTAAAAATTATTTCAGTAAAGTTTAACATTGTATAAACATGGGATAATTTTTGTAGAATTTAATAAAGTTGTTTTGATATTTTAATGGATTTTTATAAATATAATAGTATAAAATTGATTTAATTATTATAAATATTAAATAAATGAATTTTTGAAAAATAAAAATTGTGAATAACACTTTTAACTCAGATTTAATAAATGTATTTTTTTTAGAATTTATAAAATAGTTTTAACATTTAAAAATGAATTTATAACTTTTAAATGAAATAAATATATAAAATACTTTGTTGTTTTAAAAACAGAAAAAGAAAAGAAAGGAGAGTCAGAGCCGGGACTTGAACCCGGGTGACTGATGTTGCAAGCCTTGGTCACAACCACTTGGCCTAGGCCAGTGGTTGTGATGAAACCCGTTTAATAATAATTATATGCATGATATGAATCTGAGTTTATCCCCATTTCAAACCCACGAACCCTAATTTCTGCAATCAAACAAATCAGACATTATGAACCCGATTGTTGTTAGGGCTTTTGTTGTTTGATTGCCGACTAACAAAACCCACAAAAGAAATAAAACTCACAGTGATGTATCGTGTTCGTTTGCCCGGTCAAACCAGAAGTCAAACGTTGATCAGAAAGATGATTATTAGAGTGTTTCAGAAGCAATTGGAGGTTGAGAGAGAGATGTGAGCGAGTTACAGAGGTTCGTAGAACATCAATTTATAGTGGGGATCAATGGGTTAGGTTAATTGGTAAGTTGACCTGGATTAAATGTCAAGCGCGTAGGATTTTGAAATTGGTCCACGATTAGTTGTTAATTGACGTGTAATCGAGTCATACTGGGCCGGAAATCAAATAAGTTTGCCAATTATAGATCAATCACAAGTTATTACACTAGATTGAATCACACGCGAACCCACAGTTGACTTTCTTTGTCAACTGTGAAGGTTTTAAAATGCGTATATAATTATTTTGTGTCCGGGTTTATTCCAAGTTGGTAGTCAGCCCAGTTGGTTAAGTGTGTTGTGTGACTTGGGCTTTGGCGCGGGTTCGAACCCAGGCCAGAGCAAAACTATTTTTTTTATACAATTAACACACAACCCTATATAATATAATATATATATATATATATAAGGTATTAGGGTTCCACAAATGCGACAAAAATAATAAATGCGAATACTAATGATAAAACTTGACATTGTTATTAATGACGAACGTGTAACGTACAAGTTTAAATGCGTAATGTTACAGTCTCCCTACTTTTAGGAACTTCGTCCCGAAGTTGGAGTTGGAGAGTCTGGTGGGAAAAGATGTGGATACTTCGACTTCATCTGGTATTTACGTTCCCAAGTGAACTCTGGGCCTCGTTTAGATTCCCAACGAACCTTAACGATCGGAATGCGACTGCGCTTGAGTTTCTTGACTCCAGTATCAACAATCTCGACGGGTTTCTCGATAATGTGCATGCTTTCATCAATTTGCACATCCTCAAGAGGAACATGAAGGTTCTCATCCGCTAAGCATTTCTTGAGATTCGAAACATGGAAGGTCGGATGGACATTGCTTAGCTCAGGTGGAAGTTCAAGTTTGTAAGCCACTTTTCCAACTCTGTCAAGAATTTTGAAGGGGCCTACGTATCGAGGAGCTAGTTTTCCCTTTCTACCGAAACGAATTACTCCTTTCCAAGGGGATACCTTAAGTAGTACAAGGTCCCCAACTTGAAACTCCAATGGTTTACGACGTTTATCAGCATAACTCTTCTGGCGACTTCTAGCCTTGAGAAGATTATCCTGAATAAGCTGAATCTTGTCTGTGGTTTCCTGGATTAGTTCGGGCCCAGTAATACGAGCTTCACCAACCTCAGTCCAACAGACAGGTGAACGACATTTCCGACCATAGAGTGCTTCGAAAGGAGCCATGTTAATGCTGGCGTGATAACTGTTGTTGTATGAAAACTCAACCAAAGGAAGATGAGAATCCCATGCGCCACCAAAATCGATGATACATGCCCTGAGCATATCCTCAAGTGTTTGGATGGTCCGTTCAGTCTGACCATCTGTTTGAGGGTGATAAGCAGTACTCAGGTTCAACTTGGTACCCAAAGCATCTTGTAGAGACTCCCAAAAGTGAGAGGTGAAACGACCATCGCGATCAGAAATAATGTCCAAAGGTATACCGTGACGACATACGATTTCACTTACGTACATCTTTGCCAACCTTTCCACAGAATACTTCTCACGAATAGGTAGGAAGTGAGCTGATTTGGTCAAACGATCGACGATTACCCAAATACTGTCAAAACCTTTGGGAGTACGAGGGAGTTTAGTGATGAAATCCATAGCTATGCTCTCCCATTTCCAGACAGGAATCTCTGGTTGTTCAAGCATACCAGATGGTCTTTGGTGTTCAGCCTTGACCTTGGAACAAGTGAGGCATTTGGCAACGAAAAGAGCAATATCTTTCTTCATACCAGGCCACCAATAAGAATAACGAAGATCTTGGTACATCTTGTCAGCTCCAGGATGAATAGAATAACGAGACTTATGAGCCTCGTTCATGAGAAAAGTACGAAGATCATCACGGTCGGGAATCCACAGTCGATTAAGGAAATAAAGAAGACCATCGGGTTTGGTTTCAAGTTGAGTTTCAGCACCACAAGACATTTCATCGTACATGTTACCTTGGGTGACTGATGTGTGTTGAGCCTGGAGAATGCGATCCTGAAGATTAGTACGAACTCTCGCACATTGGAGTTTGACACGCTCTTTACGACTAAGTGCGTCAGCAACAACATTCGCCTTGCCAGGATGGTAGCGAATTTCGCAATCATAGTCGTTGAGTAACTCAACCCAACGTCGTTGCCTCATATTAAGATTCTTTTGATCGAAGACATGTTGGAGACTTTTGTGGTCTGTGAACACCACACATTTTGTCCCATAAAGATAATGTCTCCAAATCTTGAGTGCAAAGACAACAGCGCCCAATTCATGATCATGGGTGGTATAATTCTTTTCGTGCGTCTTGAGTTATCGAGACGCATAAGCAATAACCTTTCCTCGTTGCATGAGAACACAACCAAGACCCTGGTTCGATGCATCACAGTAGACCACGAAATCATCATTACCATCAGGTAGAGACAAAATAGGAGCTTCACAGAGTTTCAGCTTAAGAGTTTCGAATGCTTCCTCTTGCTTAGGTCCCCACTCATAGGGTTTACCCTTGTGAGTTAGGGTAGTGAGAGGAACAGCGATCTTGGAGAAATTGGCGATGAATCGACGATAATAACCAGCCAAACCAAGGAAAGAACGGACTTCGGTTGGAGTTTTAGGAACACTCCAATTTTTCACAGCTTCGATCTTTGCGGGATCAACATGAATTCCGTTCATATCAATGACGTGTCCCAAAAATTGAACTTCCTTAAGCCAAAATTCACATTTCGAGAACTTGGCGTACAGTTGTTCTTTCTTTAGGAGACTCAAGATGGAGTGAAGATGTTGCTCGTGATCGGATTTTGATTTAGAGTAAATCAAAATATCATCGATGAAAACGATCACGAATTTGTCGAGATAGGGTCTACAAACCCGATTCATCAAATCCATAAATACTGCGGGAGCATTGGTCAACCCAAAAGGCATAACCATGAATTCATAGTGACCATAGCGTGTGCGAAAAGCTGTCTTGGGAATATCTTCATCGTGGACTCTAAGCTGATGATAACCAGAACGGAGATCAATCTTCGAGAAGTGGGTTGCTCCTTGAAGTTGATCGAAGAGATCGTCAATCCTAGGAAGTGGATAACGATTCTTGATGGTGAGTTTGTTGAGTTCACGGTAGTCAATACACATCCTAAGAGAACCATCCTTCTTTTTAACGAACAAGACAGGGGCTCCCCATGGAGAAGAACTAGGGCGAATGAACCCTTTATCAGAAAGTTCCTGTAATTGACTGGCAAGTTCTTGCATCTCAGAGGGTGCAAGACGATAAGGAGCTTTAGCGAAAGGATTAGCACCAGGAACAAGATCAATACGAAATTCCACTTGTCGAGCAGGAGGCAAACCAGGTAAATCCTCTGGAAAGACTTCAGGATAGTCTCGAATAATAGGAATGTCTTGGATACTTTTGCCTTTGTCCTTCTTCTCTATCACGTTAGCTAAGAAGGCTGTATACCCCTTTCGTAAGTACTTTTGGGCAGTAGTACAAGACATAAGCTTAAGCTCACCACAGGGTTTCTCACCATAGATCTTCAAAATCTCACCAGATTCAAGAGGAATGCGTATGACTTTCTCGAAACACAGAATTTCGGCACGATGAGTTGACAACCAGTCCATGCCTACTATAACATCAAAACTACCAAGATGCATGGGAATGAGATCGATAGAGAAGGTATGATCGTCGAGGTTCAACAAACAGTTACGAATAATAGAGTCGATCGAAATAGACTTCCCGTTAGCTACCTCTACCACTAAAGGTTCCTCTAGATTAGTGTGGGGTAAGTTAAGTAAAGGTTCAAACTTCAATGACACAAATGACTTATCAGCTCCCGAATCAAATAATATGGATGCATAGTGGTTATTAATGAGGAACGTACCATTCACCACTTCGTTGTTGTCACGAGCCTGATTAGCGTTGAGATTGTAGGCGCGACCTCGAGCACCTTGGTTCTGGTTGCGGTTCTGGTTTTGGTTTTGGTTTCGGTTTTGGTTCTGGTTACGATTAGGGCAGTTGTTGATGTAGTGATCGGGGCTGCCACACTCGTAGCATTGACCACGAGTAGGCCTATTGTTCTGTTGGTTGGGAGCAGGGTTGTTTCTGGCAGGGTTGTTTTGGTTGTTTTGGTTGTTTTGGGCAGCAGGGGCTTGACAGGCATTGGTGTAGTGTCCATACCGTTTACAGTTATTACACTGGCGGCATGGTCTACCAGGAAGATGATGGAACTGGCAGGTGTTGCAAAGAGGGTGTGTTCCACCATAGGGTTTCTTGGCTGGGTTTTGGGTAGCAGGTGGAGTAGCAGCAACCATATAGTTTCTAGCCTTGCGCTTTTTGTTGCTTGAGGTCTCAGGCTTGACTTCAATTGCAGGCTGTGGAGTGTCTTTGGCAACCGTCTTCTTAGTGCCCTTGCGGAAGAGAGTACCGTTCTTCACGTGATTATCAGTAAGAGTGGCCGTTAGACGTTTGGCCTCTTCCAAAGTTGCAGGATTCCTACCCCAAACGGTGTCCTGGATTTGCATGGGCAGACCACCGATGTACTTCTCGATGGCTACCGGCAGAGGAGTAACTTTGTGAGGCAACAATAAGCTAAGCTCATGAAAGCGGGTGTTGTAGGCAAGGTTTTCCCCACTATCTTGAGCTAAGGTGTGGAACTCATCCTCAAGTTTCTTAACTTCATTGCGAGGACAAAACTCTTCCTTCATGACCTCCTTGACTTGGTCCCATGTCATAGCAAGAGCAACCTCGGCCCCACGAGTACGCTTTTCTTCATTCCACCATGTGAGTGCTCGTTTATGGAGAACACTCATGGCGTAACGAACCTTGAAGTTGTTGGGGCACTCACTGTTGATGAAGGTATTCTCAATACCCTCAAACCATTGGAGGAGTCCAGTAGCTCCTTCTTCACCACTAAACTTTGGAGGGTTACAAGAGTTGAAATGCTTAAGGGTGCAGGCTTGGGGTCCATTTCCATTGCCATTGCCGTTCCCGTTCCCGTTGTTGTGACCATTCCCGTTGCCGTTCAATTGGATGACCTGAGCGAGTAAATTGGGAACCAGAGTTGCGATTTGCTGCGCCATTTGTTGAGAAATGATCGCAGCCAGTTGAGCATCGACCCCATTGTTGTTGTGGTTAGGAACTTGGTCATGGTTGTGGTTATGGTTATCACCACCTTCTTCGTGGTTCTCACCATTGCTGTTGCGAGTGCTGCGACGAGGAGGCATGATCTGTAATAGACACAATGAAATGAATGAGAGTTTATATAAGGAATGTAATTCATTTATTCATTAATTAAAACGAATAAACGAAAACGTTGACTTATCAAAGATTCTAAATTCTAATAACATATGAAGACATGCTTTAGCCTATAAGTGAACACTCATCCCAAGAATTCCCAGGTAGGCATCCGGGTCCCTCGTCTGATTGGGATATATGCGCAATGCCAGCCTAGACAGAAGACTCAGAATACAGGCGTTCACCCTTCCAGATTGCACGTGTTCGTTATTAAAATCTAGAACTTCGACGAGATCTCAAGGGGGTTCAGGTTAAACCTGAGGATTTTGTCCTATTAATCTAATGGTGGATCAGGATTGCAGCAGACGAATAAGAGTAGTCACATGTAGGTTTAGGGTTATATAAGGTATAGGATAAGGATAGGATTAGGGAAGCAATTAGGGTTACAAGTAGGAGAAGCAAGTACTGTTTAAGTCCCTAAGGTTATAGTCTAGATTATTTCTAATAACCTAATTCCCTATAACCAAGGCTCTGATACCAATCTGTAACACCCCAACCGATGGCGGAAACATCGAGGTGTCACGTATTGATGAGTATACAGTAGCACATGGTAATCCAAATTTTAATTGAAATAAATATTAAATTGCAAATATCCAAAAATTGAAATACATAAGAGTTTTGAACGTGGAATTCTATAACATCACACAAGAATCAAGCATGCATAGACTCCTTATTTTCTTCATAAGTACTCTAATCTTCAAGCATCATTATCACCTGTTGAGTTGTAAAAATGGGGGGGTCAACTAGAAGTTGGTGAGAATACATAATCCATGTTAAGCATATAGTTTAAGTATAAAAGTCTAGCAATTCGTACGTCTATCGTAAATTTAAGTCTACATGCATAGTATAATATGTTGACATAATCAAACCTCCGACTAGTTTAGGTCCATCCCGTCATCTACGGTTCACCTTAGTAATATGTTGAACGATAACAATCACCCACGTGACCTATGTAGGAGGTACACGTATCCGGGTGGGGTTGTCAATCCAATAGATCTATTATTGAGTATCGCCGGCTTGGCCATAGCTAATGATTATGTAAATGTTGAAACTCGTTGAAACTGTTGACTAATACATGAGACAATAAAGTTTACTACTAGACATATATGTTGAATTGCTTAAAATTGTTGCAAGTATAAAGAATCGCATAAACAGGATTACGTAAACTCACCTTGGTATAGTTTTTGGTATTGAGATATAGTATAAATGTAGTCCAATAGTTTGCCAAGTGTTACCCTATGTATAAGGCAACAAATAAGTCTAAGTCTAACTAGTTTATAAGTATATCCTAGGGTTTCGATTTGGGGATAACCATTTGTTGAATTTAAAATAAAATGTTAATTAAATAGAGGGAAATATGATAAATAAATAAAAGAAAGTCTTTTTATAACATTTGAATTTAGAATGTACATAATAAAGTGTTTGAAGTATAAAAATAATTTTTATAAAATTATTTCATTTAAAATAGATTTCTAAATCTATTTATTACAAATTGCCAATATTTAACTTTAATATTAAAAAATACTAAAATTAAAGAATTTCTATTTTAAAAATCATATTTCTGTTCTAAATATTTTAAAATAAATTGTATAAAATTTTGGTGCAAAAATAATGAAAATTGAATTTATTATGATTTAATTATGATTAAATCTAACAAAAATTGATTAAAAATATAAAATAAATGATTTTACTGAATTAAAAATTATTTCAGTAAAGTTTAACATTGTATAAACATGGGATAATTTTTGTAGAATTTAATAAAGTTGTTTTGATATTTTAATGGATTTTTATAAATATAATAGTATAAAATTGATTTAATTATTATAAATATTAAATAAATGAATTTTTGAAAAATAAAAATTGTGAATAACACTTTTAACTCAGATTTAATAAATGTAATTTTTTTAGAATTTATAAAATAGTTTTAACATTTAAAAATGAATTTATAAGTTTTAAATGAAATAAATATATAAAATACTTTGTTGTTTTAAAAACAGAAAAAGAAAAGAAAAGAGAGTCAGAGCCGGGACTCGAACCCGGGTGACTGATGTTGCAAGCCTTGGTCACAACCACTTGGCCTAGGCCAGTGGTTGTGATGAAACCCGTTTAATAATAATTATATGCATGATATGAATCTGAGTTTATCCCCATTTCAAACCCACGAACCTTAATTTCTGCAATCAAACAAATCAGACATTATGAACCCGATTGTTGTTAGGGCTTTTGTTGTTTGATTGCCGACTAACAAAACCCACAAAAGAAATAAAACTCACAGTGATGTATCGTGTTCGTTTGCCCGGTCAAACCAGAAGTCAAACGTTGATCAGAAAGATGATTATTAGAGTGTTTCAGAAGCAATTGGAGGTTGAGAGAGAGATGTGAGCGAGTTACAGAGGTTCGTAGAACATCAATTTATAGTGGGGATCAATGGGTTAGGTTAATTGGTAAGTTGACCTGGATTAAATGTCAAGCGCGTAGGATTTTGAAATTGGTCCACGATTAGTTGTTAATTGACGTGTAATCGAGTCATACTAGGCCGGAAATCAAATAAGTTTGCCAATTATAGATCAATCACAAGTTATTACACTAGATTGAATCACACGCGAACCCACAGTTGACTTTCTTTGTCAACTGTGAAGGTTTTAAAATGCGTATATAATTATTTTGTGTCCGGGTTTATTCCAAGTTGGTAGTCAGCCCAGTTGGTTAAGTGTGTTGTGTGACTTGGGCTTTGGCGCGGGTTCGAACCCAGGCCAGAGCAAAATTATTTTTTTTATACAATTAACACACAACCCTATATAATATAATATATATAAGGTATTAGGGTTCCACAAATGCGACAAAAATAATAAATGCGAATACTAATGATAAAACTTGACGTTGTTATTAATGACGAACGTGTAACGTACAAGTTTAAATGCGTAATGTTACATCTATTTCTCTCGCTTAAAAAGTAAAATCTTTATTGTACTCTTTTCGTTCATCTTTAAACTCAAAAAATTAGGGGTTCTTATTCTCAACCTAAGTGCCATCTCACCAGCTTCACACCTCAAGCCCTAGAGCGTCGCTTTAGCCCGTTACATGTAAAATCTTGCCTCAGCCAAAGCAGACGTTTGCATGAATACATCGGGTGCCTCACGCCTGAGGCGCACTTTTTTAAACCAAGCTTACACCAATATGTTGATATCTTGATGTAATCGTCATATGTTCATGAATGTTTTTTGGTTTTTTTGGATAGATTATTGTGTTTCTTAAAACACTAGCAGAAACCCGCGCGTTGCGGCGGGCTTGCACTGTGTTTGGCTGTTATTTTTAGTCAATCACGTTGTTGGTGTTGTACATTATACACACATCTTAGATGACTAATCAAATCTTCATCTCCCTTTTTCGCTTTTCTATTTTTTTTTCGTTTTGTAATGCGAATTTCTTCATGGTAGCCACCGAAGCAATCATCTTTTAATTTGTTTTTTAATATAAAGATATTGAAAGAATGCATTAATCATTTATGTTTCATATCTTTTTTATGCAAAATACATTAACGAAGCCTAAAGATAATCATTTCTTTCTCAAACAAATCTAGGTTCTAAACCGGTTCGGGTTTATTAAGAAGGATTAGAACCGGTTTTTGTTTTTGGCCAAACAAGTACAGGCTAGAAACCGGAGTGGGCCAAAAATAAACTGAAACTCCGAGAACCGATTGGTTTACCCGCGTGTTTCCGCGAGATCCAAATACAAATTGCAATACAACAATGTGATTATTTACAAAACGCAAAAATGCAGATTCAATAGTACACCTTGGTACCCAATGTTGTGGTTTAAATAAGCCCTTCTGAAATAAATATTTATCTACTCGTTAAGTGTCAGGTTACTAAGTTGACATGTTAACTTCTATCAAGCCAGAGTATATATTGGATCCACTAAAGCACCCATTTCTTGAGCATTTTCTAGTCCAAATCTGAATAATAACCAAACACATAACACAATGCTTAGAAAAAAATAAAAATAAATGATGGTAGCAAGTATATAACATAGTTTAAAGCATACAAACCAATCCATGAGTACGTACCATGGCATAAGAATTAGAAACAAATACAATCTACAAACTGATTAGCCGATATGTAGGAAGAAAGGCAATTACATCATAAAAAACAAATGAAATCAAGCACAAAGAGAATACTACCCTTTCAATATCATATCAGCAACTTTTCTTTTCATAATTTTCCGCGCACGTTGTGGCGCGAACATGTTAAATCACAAAAGAAATCACCAAGCTAAAATCATCAAAACAATTTACTGGCAAATGCCTGCGTGTTGCTGGAGACACTTTAAACTCGGGTGGCGCTTGTTTTCATACCATTTAATTCAACATTCACACTGCAATTCCACCAACAATATATTACTTCTATTTCATTCTCTAACTGGTGTACCCAATTTTTCAATTTCTAGATGTACAATAATGAATTATATAATAACTCATTGAAACTATCAAAGTAGTAATATGAATTTTTTGCTGCTACTTCATTTGTCCCTCTATTCAACAAGTTTTTATTCTTTCATTTAGAACTAAATTACAAGTAAATGGTACATATTTAAAATCAGAACAATGAGACTTACAAAAACAACTCCAATAAAAATAATTTCGAATTAGTGAATGACGATTTATCGAGACAAAATTTTAAACATTGCAACATAATCACTAAAGAGAATGTTACGTGAAGTACTTAGAAAAGTGTGATTAGCTTGTAAAATGGTAAGCATATGACCCACTTGTTTTCTCTTCTAACTCATTTTCAACCATTTGAATAAGCAATTTCTATCACGTGCTTTCTCTTCTAACTCATTTTCAACCATTTGAATAAGCAATTTCTATGTTTCTGTTTTAACAACGTAGAGCATAAACACAACATATCACATTTTCTAATTAAAAAACACCAACCAAAAAATTAATAATAAGGAAAATCCCTGACATTACTATGCTGATCCCTTTCAAACATCAACTGTTCTTAAGTTGCATAAAAAATAATCAAAGGGTTTGATAAAGGAATTGATTTTGAAGAAAATAATTGATTTATAGAAAATTAAATAGGATTTCAATAAATGTTGTACAAGATGGCAAAAAAGGAAGAAATTGGACAAAAATTATAAATTTATACTAAGGCTCTTGATATGCCATCTTAAAAAAGATGTAAATTTACCTTCTTATCCATCAAGCACCCATATATAGTAGTATAGATATTAATATTATGACCCTATTAATATAGCCTTATTCTAAATCAACCCGTTTTGAGACATACTCATTTTGTTAAGTTACATTCTGAACTAGAACAGATTGGCTATTTTTTAAATCCGACATGTTTTGACTGTGACACATTTTAACACGTTACCCTTCCAACCTGACCCTACCGTTTTGTTAGGTCTACTCAAACGACATTTATTATAATTTCTCGCATAATTCCATACTCAAATTTAGATTTTGTTGTTGCTATTTTATGATTAATTGATTATGAGCTTATAGTTTTTTTATATTTTGAGTCCAAAAGTTACAAGGCTATTACATTCAAATTGACAGCCTCACCGCCCTGGTGGTGATGCTTTTACTTTTAACTTGTAAGTGCATAATTTACCTAAACTTTATATTTTTGTTCCGAAATCAAAAGTATGACTATTTGGTTTCTAATGAGATTTAGGGGTTGTTTGATATTCTCTTAATCAGCCTCTTAATCATTCAGGTCTGAATCATTCAGCATTCAGACTGTTTGTTTCAGCATCTGAATGGAATGATTAAGTGCTGAACCATTAAGCTAATAAGGGATGCTAAATAATTTAGCTCTTAACCATTCAGAGCTTCTTAACCATTCAGACTATCTTAATGATTCAGCACTTAATCAACTAAACAGCCCCTTACTTAATATTCATCTTTGTGTAGGATGTGGAGGGAAATTAGGCTATATATGTAGTGTCGGCTAAAATGTTGATAAATAGTTGCGTAGCAAGGCAACATTTTCAATATCATAAAGTGTATGTAGTGAGTTAGTTTAAATTGTTTTAGGTATTACTTGAGTATGAAGTTAGCAATCTCATAATGCTTATAAATGCATATGGATAAATTGTCACAGATTGGGTAAGAGTATGGATTGCAAATGTTTTTGCAAGTTTGTAAGGCCACACAGAGTCTAAAAGAAATGATGTAATTTTAAAAAGTTACGTAAATGATGAATACATTATTTTAATAGTTTTCTAAATTTGTAACTAACTTTTTTGTTATATTGATTTTCATTTATGTGTTTTTGGATATAATAAAATAAAAAAATGTTGCATTTAGTTATATAAAAGTTGCATTTTTAAGTAAATAAAAAAAAGTTACATTAGAATATTAGAAGGTTGCATGACTTTAAATGTCGCATTTCTGGTAGGTCTGGGCTTTGGAAAAGTTTTATATAGTCTAAGATCATTACCAATGTAAAATAAAATTCTAGCGAATAATTTTTGACACGTCACTTCATTCTCTCTACAAATACATGCACCTAGTCAAGAACTTTTATATCATCTCTTCCTCTCTTTCTCTCTCTCACATCTAACTCGTCATCCATGTCACAAATGTATCTCAGCTGTATTACATTGAGAATGTCTACTTCAACTACTTCTAATGCAACACTTCATAAAAAAAAAATGTGTTAAACCTAATGCAATATTTTCAAAGTTGTTAGTACATGATGTCCCTAGGCTAGTATATCAGTTGTTTGGACGTGTTTCGGGGTGTTTGGAGACGTTTGTACGCGTTTTGGAGTGTTCGGGATGCTGCATGCGATTAGCCATCAGTGACACGCGATTAGGGCCCTAATCGCGTCACTATTCATGCGATTGGTCCTTGTTTTCTGGCGATTAGCACTGATCGCCCAACATGGTCTTGCTAATCGCTAGTTTACTGCTGTACGTACCCGGGAGGTATAAATAGGCCCAATCATTGCCCTAATCATCAGTTCTTGCCTCACACACTCTCCAAACACCCTCCCAAGGTCTGTAAGGTCTGATTTGATCTCTGTAAACACTCGTGCTCTGTTTTTAGTGATTAATCGATAATCTGTTGACCCGTGTGTGTGTTGTGATTACTCATTTGTCATTGTTTCATTATCGTATCTGTTATTAAAGCATATTAGAGGGATTCCGCACCTCTAGTATAAACCCCGTGATTGTTGGATTTCGCGTTATTCGATCCTACAAGTGGTATCAGAGCAGAGGCTCTTATCAAAGGGTGTTTTAATAACAAAAACGAGCAAAAACAGGTTGTTTTTGGTGTAAAAGTTCATATTTTTAAGCAAAAACCTGTTCTTATTTTGAAACTTTGAGTTTTTGTCAAAAACCCATCTTTTTCAATATCTTGGTGTGTGTTTACGGTTAAAAACAAGTGTTTTTTATTAGGGTTTGCTCTAAAACTGTTTTGGTAACTTGTCTAATCATTTGGGATCAAAATATAATGTTTTAGATAAGATTTTGAGGCAAAATAGGTGATTTTTGAGCAAAAGTGCGGCTACAGATCAGATCAGGCGATTACGCAGTCCCAATCGCATCAACATTTCATACGATTAGGGTTTTCAAGCGATCAGCCCCTAATCGCCATTATTTATACACGATCAGCATCAAATCGCCAGTTCCTGTACACGATTAGGCCTAATTGCTTAATAGCGATTAGCCCTAATCGCCTACCATACTCTTGTCACACTGAAACCCTAATCGCATATAAAAACTAGCGATTAGGTCAAATCGCCCAACTGTTTACACGAGTAGCCCCCTAATCGCGTATATAACATACAATTATAAGCCTAATCGCCTGAAAGGTTCTGAAACATAAAATTTGACTAAGTATCGGACTATTATCATAACTTAACATATGGCGAACCCGTGGGGACATCTGAGTCAACCGAGACCTCAGTATAATCAACAAATGAACAACCAATCTAACGTACCCACGAACCCTTGGCAGTTCTCAGCAGAACGAAACGCGCAACGGATGCAGCAATCGCAAATGCAAGCGAATGTTGCCGGAATCAATCCGTGGGCGCTAGCTGCTCAACAGCAAATGGTGAACACGAATCCGTGGGCACTCGCGGCTGCTGCCAACTCTCAGACAAATCATCTGTCTTCCGTACTCATGAGTGACTTAGAGACGGGTAGTTCTAACAGGGCACCGAAGCTACAGTACATGTCCGACTACCACAGTTGGAAGGGCAGATTTCAGACGTATGTCGAGGGCATCGATGGTCTTGTATGGTCAGCTATCGAGACAGGGTACAGTCGGCCTTTAGTTGAGAACTCCACTACTCCGATCTCAATTGAGGACATGAATGAAGATCAGAGAAAGAAATACAACTATGAGAAGAAGGCGATGGCGGCATTGAAGCAAGCTCTTCCAAAGGACATCCTTCATCAATTCGCTCAGTGCACAACATCTCAGATGCTTTGGTTAGCCTTGGCTGAGCGGAATGAGGGTAATATGAAGACGCGAAAGGTTAAAATGGATCAGCTCAAGAAGGAGTTCGAGAACTTCAATGCTATAGGGAACGAATCTCTGAGGGATTTGACGGCTAGATACTACCATCTGATGTCAGAAATGTATCAGTACGGGGTCTTATATTCATCTGCGGACCTTGTAGAAAGATTTGCTGAGGCGCTACCTCCTCACTGGAATCAATGGTTGGATATTCTAAAGTCAAACAATGCATATCAGACTCTCTCCATCAACGAGTTCATTACCGAGCTGGAGAACAAGGAGATAGAGGAGATCAGGAGAGCAAACAAGGCGCTCATTCCACAGAATCCCAGCATCTATTATGGGAATCCTCTTCAGGACACCAGTGTGGGTGGCACCAAACCACAAACTGCTTTTGTGGTTAACCCGGACCCAGTCTATGCGTTCGACAATTATGGTCCCCCAGCTGATGTTCCTCCTCCTACATATCCTTTTGGACCAAACCCGTATCCTTTGAATTATAATGCTAACCAGTTTGGTGTTAACCCGTTTTCTCATCTTGCAGCACCAGCGCAGGCAACTGCAAACTTTAGTGGACCCTCTTCTGCAGGTTTTGGCGGGGCTCCAACTACAAGTTATGGTGGATATGGAGGTGCTTCTAGTTCTAATCAAGGTGGCTATCAGACCAATACAGTCCCAGAGCAGCTGAACACTGCGGGTTTAGGAAAAGTGACTATAGAGCTAGCTCAAGAACACATGGCTCTACTGTCGACTTTGGTAAACTCCTATAGTGGACTGGTTGCTGGACAGATCGGGAATCCTCATCTTACACAGGAGGATTACTCGCAGATTGATAAGGATGACATGGATCTGATAGACATACAATGGCACTTCGCAAGCGTGGTGAGAAGGGCAAAAGAATACATGGATAGGACGGGAAGGAGAGATGTCTTGATCAATAATAACACCAAGTTTGGGTTTGACAAAACAAAGGTCACATGCTACAACTGTGGCACAAAAGGGCATTTTGCAAGGGAATGTGACCGACCTAAGCAGCAAGGACATCAGAATCCCTTCAACAACAACAGAGCTAATCAGAATCAGAGGCAGCAAGCTCAGGGTCAACCTAATACTGAGCGTGCTATTGTCCCAGTCAACAACCAGAATCAGAACCAGAGGCCGCCTGCAAACAACAATCAAGGTCAAGCCATGGTTATTCAAGCTGATGAAGGCTATAACTGGAACCATCTGATCATCGGAGATGAAGCTCCTCAAGGTGGTGCAGCTTGTTTTGATCAACAAGCGTCTGAAGCACCAGCCGAAGTTGAAGAAACTTCGAGTCAGTCTGACATCATCACTTCTGAAACCGAGGTGTCTGACTGTGACTCGGAGTGGGATTCTGATAGTGGAGAAGATTTGGAGGATCTGTTAGCTGAAGCAGATGCATTGATCGGTAAAAGATCGTTTCTTGTGGATGCTGACTGCACAGAGAAGAACTACGGCGAATTCTTTGGAGCTCAGAAGACAACAGCTCATTATGCATTGATGGCCATTACTGAATCGTCGAACAAGGTAAGTTCTTCTTCTGATTCAAAATTAGATTGTGTAGAGTGTAATCAGTTAAAATTCAGAATTAAAGAATTAACTGAGGAAAATCTGAATTTAAAAGCTGATGTTGGTCCGTTGCAAAGGTCAATTGATTCCTTGAGACAAAAGGAGAAAAATTTTCTTAGTACAATTGAAAATTATAAAAAGGATGTTTCTGAACTGTCAAAAACCTTAGCTAACAAACAGATTGCTATAAATAATTACATCAATGAGGTCGAAGACACTAAGAAACAATTGGCCATTGTTAACTGTGACTATGAAAAGATCAGGAAAAAGCTTGAGAGTTATTTAAACTGCAAGTATGTCCTTGATCACATAGTTGAACACTCTGACAAGGAAGGCTTCTCCACCAGTCCCAAATACTCTCAATGTCCACCTCCGGTGAGATTCGAAAATCACAATTTTGATGTCTTGCCGAAGGAGGAACTTGTGGACGTGGCAGCCGAGGCAGCAAAAGCTGCAGAGGCGGCCAAGGTTACTGAAGCAGCTAAACCTGCTGAAGTCACTAAGGTTGCTACTCCTGCTAAAGCTGTCAATTTGTGTGAGAAACCTGATGATATCAGTGTATATGACACTGACACTTCGGATGATGAGCTCGATGAACCTCCTAGGTATGCACCGGTCAAAACTATAGATGTTCCTCTTGAGAATCATATCATTACAACTGAAACCTTGAGTGAACTGGAACCGAAAGTTCAAACCGAGGATGGGAGGAGGATTAAGGTGTTTTATAAGTTAAAAGGGTCTGAAAGGGTGCATGCTGATGAGGAAGTCCCTCTCAGATGTATCGCCCCTGGTCTTGTTGCCAAAATTTGGCAAGAATCTGTCATTACCGTAGAAAAGGAAACCTGGAGTAAAAACAAGGGTAAGGGTAAGGGTAGAAAGGATCAGGGAAATCAGCCTAATGAAAATAACAAGAAAAATCAAAAGTCGAACACCGTTAATCCTCAAAATCAAGCTCAAAGAAACGGTCCGAAAAAGCATGTGACTGAGTTCATTAGATCGAGCGGCACTGAAAGAAATGACGATCCTCAAGTCGATCAGCAAAGAAGATGTCTTGAGGATCCAAAACATAAAAACTCATTTGCCGTTCCATCTAACAAAAGGAACAAAAAGGAGACCAAACCGGGATCTCCTAAGTTTGAAGAATATAGATCCTGTCACAAGTGCGGGGAACGTGGGCATTTAGTTGCTGCGTACCCTGAATTGAGACGAGAAAGGATCAAAGTGGATGATCCTCCCAGTTCTAGCAAATCCAAGCAACCTGTTTCCCCTAAACTCTCAGAGAAACAAAAGGGAAAGCAGGTTGTTTATGATAACCGCAACAAAATTGCTATGAACCAAAAGCCAGTTGATGGCAGGGGTCCACAGCTGAGGGGGAGCACTGTTCTTCCAAAGGTTGAAGCAGCACCTAAGCCACCAGCAAAGGCTGCAGCTAAACCGCAGGGCAACCCCAAAGCTGCTCCACGCACAGTTAATTCTGAAGTGGATCCAAAATCTGTTCCTCCAAAGGAATCCAAGGCTGGACCTTCTAGCCCACAGGCAAAGAAGAAGCCCAAGCCAAAGAAACCTGAGCAGATTTGGAGACCCAAGTCACCAACCAAAGAAGGAGAGTCATCTGCTGGAAAAGGCAATGTTGTACCATCGAAAACAACTCCAACACCAAATGGGAGATGGGTTGACTTTCCGATGTTAGATGAAGTTGGTAGACCCAAGACCGTGAACGCTTGGGTCCCCCTTAACCACTGAACTTTGAATGTTTGTGCAGGGAGTTCCACAGGGCCTTATCAGCAGCCTATGGATTGTTGATAGTGGAGCTTCAGGGCACATGACAGGCGATTTATCCCTGATTTTTGACATAAAGAATATCAATGGGGGGTACGTTGCCTTTGCTGGTAATAAAGGGGGTTATATAACAAAGGAAGGAAGTATGAGCAACGGCATAGTAAGCTTTGAAAAGATAAGCTTTGTTAAACAGATAGACCACAACTTGCTGAGTGTTTCGCAGATATGTGACAAGAAGTTCACTGTGTTCTTTGATGACAACGCATGTTTCATTCTGAAGCCTGGATTCAAAATACCGAAAGAGTGGGTCATGATCTCAGCTCCCAGGGTCAACAACTTATACGTCCTGGATATGAGCCGAGCAATGACTGCGAAAGGTCAGGTCACTTGTTTTCTGTCAAAGGCGACAGAGAAGGAATCGATAATGTGGCACAGACGAATGGGGCACATCCACTTGAGGAAAATGAACCATCTGGTCCAAAACCAACTAGTGGAAGGTGTTTCTGTTAAGAATTTTCATTTAAACGATGTCTGTGTCTCATGCAAGAAAGGGAAGCAGAAAAGAAAGTCTCACAAGCCTAAGAAGACAAACTCAGTTAGTCTACCTCTCGAACGACTGCACATGGACCTGTTTGGCCCAGTCAATCGAAAGAGCAAGAACGGTGACTCATACTGCTTAGTGGTTACGGATGACTATTCCAGGTTTTCTTGGGTTGTGTGCATGAAGCACAAAAGTGAAACTTTTGATTACTTGAAGAATCTGTTTACTAAATTGGAAAATATATATCAGCTAAAGATCCGTAGGATCAGAAGCGATAACGGAACAGAATTCAAGAATCACGCTATGGAGGCGTTATGTGCAGAAAAAGGTATTCATCATGAATTCACAGCGCCATACACTCCTCAGCAAAATGGGGTTGCAGAAAGAAAGAATCGGACTCTTATTGAGGCAGCCAGAACTATGCTCGCAGACTCGAACTTGCCTGTGATCTTCTGGAACGAGGCAGTTCACTGCGCGTGTTATACTCTGAATAGGGTTCTAACGGTAAAGAAGCTTGGAAAAACCTCTTACGAGCTTCTGAACCGAAGGAAACCGAACTTAGAGTTTCTGCAACCTTTCGGAGCTCCATGCACCATGATACATCCCGATGAGAAGTTTGGTGCAAAGGCAGAAGAAGGTTTCTTTGTTGGTTACAGCACTCCCAACAAAAGAGTGTACAACAAAAGAACCAACAACGTTGAAGATTGGCTTAATGTCGATGTTTAGCGTTATACTGCCAATGCACCTGGTGTTGGACCTGATTGGTTGTTCGACTATAAGAGCCTATTTGATTCTTTCAACGTGGAAAATTTGGTGGACGATGCAGTAGCGCAAATGTATTACGAATGTGAAAACGCAGCTAGCTCTCCGCTAATGCGTCCGATCGTGGTTAATGCACCTGCGCCTGCTCCATCTGATGCCTCTGCATCCACGGGTCCCCCTGATAAAACCGCAGCATCAGAAGTTGAGGAAGTTTTTCAGGAAGCGTCAGCAGAGGTTCTCGAATCTTCATCTTCCGACGACGATTTTGCAGAGTCTCATGAAACTCTCACTAAGGAACAAGCTGGAAATGGTGAATCTACCACTACAGCTCCAGTTAATCCGACAGGAAACAATCAAGCTGGTCCTTCTTCTTCAGCAGCTCCAGGGATAGGTCTTCGGATCGATCTCTCCGGTTTTAATATGCAACCCGCTGCTCCCTCTAGTTCAAGCGCAGCTGAGACAAATCTATCTCAAGGTTTGGAGAACCTTAATTTGCATTCGGATGATCCAGTGCCGGCACATCCGGAATCTCGGATTCACGACACTCATCCGATGCAAAATGTGATTGGTAATCCGACTAGCAGAGTCATGACGCGCAGTCAGCTCAGAAATGCTAGTTCAAGTGACAATACAGGTACTCTGGCCCTCTATTCGGAAATCAGAAAAGCAGGTCATCAGAACGATTGGTCCTTCGCCTTGTATGTTTCTCAAACTGAACCAAGAACTGTGCAAGAGGCACTAAGGGAAGAACCATGGATTGAAGCTATGCAAGCCGAACTTCAGCAGTTCCAAAAGCTAGGAGTGTGGGACTTAGTTGACTTACCTCCAGGCTCGAAAAGGATTGGAACAAAGTGGGTCTACAAGTGTAAACGGGATGACCGCGGGGTGATTATAAGAAACAAGGCTCGATTAGTTGTCCTCGGCTTTCGTCAAATCGAAGGAATAGATTACAACGAAGTATACGCTCCAGTTGCGCGCCTTGAAGCTATCCGGATGTTCTTAGCTTACGCTTCGTACAAACGGTTTAAGGTGTATCAAATGGACGTGAAAAGTGCTTTTCTGTATGGTGTCGTGAAGGAAGAGGTGTATGTTGCTCAGCCACCGGGTTTTGAGGATCCGCTGCATCGCGAAAAAGTCTACAAATTGAACAAAGCGTTGTACGGACTCCATCAGGCACCGCGTGAATGGTACCAAATGCTTAGCAACTATCTGATATCCAACGGGTTCAAACGTGGACTCGTGGACTGCACCTTATTCACCAAGGAAAAGGGTGGTGATCGTCTTCTGATACAGGTTTATGTTGATGATATTATTTTTGGGTCTACTAATGATGTCATGTGCAGGGAATTTGAAAAGCTTATGCAGGACAAATTTGAGATGAGCTCGATGGGGGAGATGCAATTCTTCCTCGGTCTACAAGTAGAACAACAAGAGTCGGGGATCTTCATTCACCAGACAAAATACGTTGCTGACATCTTGAGCCGGTTCCAGATGGAAGACTCTACTCCAGTAGGCACACCGATTCAGACCAATCACGGGATTGGGCCTGACGAGAAAGGACAAACCGTTGATCCTTTTCTCTATCGAGCTATGATAGGCTCACTCATGTACCTCACTGCATCAAGACCTGATATAATGTTCGCGACATGTTTACTATCAAGATACCAGTCAAGGCCGAAACAGTCCCACCTGGTTGCTGTGAAGAGGATCTTACGTTATCTAAAGGGTTGTCCGACCAAAGGTCTTTGGTACCCTAATGACGATAAGTTTGATCTCATCGCTTTTAGTGATGCTGACTATGGCGGATGCAAGACAGACTTAAAATCCACATCGGCTGGATGCCAGTTTTTGGGACCAAGACTAGTCTCGTGGCAGTGCAAGAAGCAAGCCTCAGTCGCCTTATCCACCTGCGAGTCGGAATATGTAGCAGCATCGAGTTGCTGCTCCCAGGTTCTTTGGATACAGCAACAAATGAGAGACTACGGTTTGAAATTTCTTAATACTCCCATTCACTGTGATAATGAGTCCGCTATTGCTCTTGCTAAAGACTCAGTTAACCATTCCAAGGCGAAACATATCTTGGTTAAGTATCATTTCATACGCGATTGCTATGAAAAGAAACTTATTGATATGGTAAAAATCCACACAGACTACCAACGTGCCGATTTATTCACCAAAGCTTTTGACGGTCCTCGTTTTGAGTACTTGTTAATCTTAAACGGCATTAAAGTTAAGCAGGATTAGATCCTCATCGGTAATCGTTTTTGTAAATATTTTTCTTTCAAAAATCAGAAAAATCCAAAAATATTGTCTTTTCGCAAATTTTTAGATTTTTAGGGGGAGAAAATTTCAGAAAAATACAAAAACATTCAGAAAATGCAAAAATTAAAAAAAAATGAGAAAATTCCAAAATTCAAAAAAAAAATTGAAAAATGCAAAAATGAGTTTCTTTGGTGAAAATGGGAAGATGATCTTAACCAATCAGTCGGACTGTCTGGACCCTTATCATCTTAAAAAAATATTGGAACTGATAGGTAGCCTCTATAATGATGTGTCGGTAGGCTCAAAATCATTTCCAAGTTCGGCACGGTGATATAAACTTAATTCAACTGAATCATGTGTGGATCAACGTGCGTTGGCATATGGTCTTGGTACCGAAATCTCGTTTGATAGCATGCCAAAATCCGAGGTTTCATGGTCTTTAAGAGGTTGGTTCATCCGGGGTGAACTGGACGTCTCTCAGAATAAATAGGAGTGGCACACGTGTCGTACGTTGGGGTAGCAGCCTACGACTGAGACACCCCTATGTCATTTCCTGAAAAAAAAAAACAACAAAAAATAGAATAAATTCTGATCAGGGGACGTCCGGGAATCCTAAAAGAGCAAAAAGATTCATATATGCCAAAACCCTATTCTCAATGAGAATTCGCTCTAAGGTATCAAATCATATACCTAAAGCATCGTACCGTGAAAAATCAAATATACGGTATTTGACTTGTACCCTGGTTTGGATCTCACTGGTCTCTCTGTTGCAGCGTTTCTGCAGACCTGATCACCACTGAGTCCACTCCTTGTAAAATACGGATGACAACAGCTTACTCACCGGTTACGAGGAAGCTTTGTGCATGACTTGATACGGGAATGTGTCGCGTGGCGGGGAACACCTTGTATCTCAGCCTTAATATTACCTTAAACGTATCTAAAGTGCCTAGCGATAAAATTTGATTTTGAGTTTAAGTGGACAACAATATCGACAGTTGTTGTAGGATGCTTATTGGTAATTTAAGCGAAAACTGAAAATATAAGGGCTCTAGTAATGTCTGTACACTGATATGATTCCCTAACCGTTGAAACTCGCAAAAATATGTTAGTTTACAGTTAGTTGATCTCCCGTTTTATTTTATTTATGCTTAGTCTAGCTTAGTTAATCATTCTTGATTGCCGATGTTGGAATCCTAATCCATTGTAATCTTACTTCTTCAAAAATAAAACGCCGAAAAATAAAATGGACAACTAATTGGAAACTTGTGTTTTGCCGGGTCAAAACCGTATTTTTATCAAGTACAAGGGTGAAAAATGGAATATTTTCAAGTATCTGAGTCATCATCTGAGTCGCGTGTCAAATCGGGTTGAAAAACGCATGTTTTGAACCTTAACGGGTCAAAAATGCAAGTTTTGGTGCTGCAGGGGCAATTTGGTAAATTGTGTGAAAGATTTATGCATTTAGAAGCCTACTCGCATATATGCTTAAGCGAGTAGCCGTAATCGCGTGTCTTAACAAGCGATTATGATGTAATCGCGTGTAACTAAGCCTACTCGTGTGGTTATATACGCGATTAGCCATACTCGCCTGCTTATTGTCATCATAGTGTAGTATGTGACTACTCGTGTGTTTTTGAGGGCGATTAGCCATACTCGCCACTTTCTTCACGCGATCAGGAACATACTCGCATACAAGAACATGCGATTAGCAGCAAGTATAAATACAACAGTTATCTTCTTCTTGTTCATATTATTTTCAAAACCCACATCAGTTCGTTCATTTCCCTCTCAACCCGATCCCTAAACAAACTCTTGCCCGTTTATTATTGATCCTAGATTATTGTCCTACATCATCAAGGTAAGAACATATCACTTTTTCAGATCCTAACAACACTGTTTAAGGGGTTAAATCAGTAATTTTTTGGTTGAAACCCTCGTTTCTGTCTTCGAATCATTGGGACTGAAATGCTTGTTTTTAATGATAAATGTTGTTGAGGGTTTGATTATCGGCATATATAGGATCTGTTGGTGCAAAATCTTGACCCATAACATCAAGAAATTAAAAGCCCCAATTTTAAAAGGCATAAGAACCCTAATTTTTAAACGTTTAATTGGCCCCTGATTCTGTCATGTTAGTGCAATTATTCATAGGGGTTTTATTGTTGGGTTGATTATAGACTTCATGTGACAAAAATCCGGACACGAAACAAGACGTTTCAAAATTTTGACAACTTTGGTATTGGGTCTCAACTGTCACGCGATTAGACCTCCTAATCGTGTGAACAGTAGAACGATTGGACTCCTTTATCAGCTAATCGCGTGAATAGTGTAGCGATTAGCAGTCTAATCGTGTGCTGTGTTCTGCAAATCGCATGAACTGTACCCTAATCGCCCTTATGCTTCTGTTGACCAATTTTTGTCAAACTTTGTTCGTTTTTGTCCGTTTTTCATATCCTTGATCTGTCTTTGATGTGTTATGATGTGTTTAACTTGCAGAATCATGCAATACGGTACTTTGGCCAAGCACAACTGTCTTGCCTTTCTCGGACCTGTAAAGAAGCCGGAATGCAAGCGTTTTGAAGGCATCATCGAGTACTTGAAGCGCTCAAAGATATACTATGCCATATCTACAGACTATGCGGCTTACAAGAACATTCTCCAGGAATTCTATCAGAATGCTAGAGTCGATGTTAGCACAGTTCCAGCTACTATCAGAAGCTCGGTGCAACGAAAGGAGGTTCTTATCACTGAAGACATGATTCGCGAGATTCTCAGATTTGGTGATGATAAAGATGATCCAATCGTTTTCGATTCCATTTTGATACGAGGTGGATTCCTACGGATGAAGTATACGGGTGATGTTCGTGCGCAGGAGATGCTACAAAAGGGATGTCTTCCTCCAGAAATGAAGTATCTGACGCACGTGGTGCTAAAGTGTCTCGGACCTCGCAGAGGAACGTTCGATGCAATCAAAGACATTTTGGCATCGGCGATAGTCGCATTGACGTTGAACAAGCCGTTCAACTTCTCTGGGATGATTATGCATCACCTCAAGGAAGTGATTCTGCGAAAGCCGAAAGAGAATGCCTTTATTGTTTATCCTCGCTTTCTGCAGATGATCCTTGACAATCAGATCCCGAACATGGTGAAACGGGTAGAAGAGCTGATTAATATAAGGAGAATTGATGAGGTTGAGATGAAGAGAATGTTACAGTACACGAACAAGCCAAAGTCATAATATCCTCCAAGTCGTAGATTGTTTGCCTACCTAATGAGAGACAACTATGTGGCACCTCCAGGTAATAGATGGAGGCATGACGACAGTGATTCAGAGGACGATATTCAGATTCACAGACAGGTATTCAAGGATGATGATAACATTGGGAGACCCACTGTTGCTTTGGGACCCAATGAACCGGGCAATATGGGTGATACTGGAGCAAGACAAGATGATGATATGCTTGATACTGATTTGCTAAACATAGATGAACCATCCAGTTCAGGCAAAGGCAAAGCCAAGATTGACGAGGGCCCAGTTAACATCGAAGATGTTGATGATGATGATGACGACTCAGAGCGTACCGAAGATGAATCGCCCGATGTACTTTCACTTGAGGAGGATAGAGCCCGCACGGCTGCGGCGAGAGAGCTTGCAAAAGATCCCACTTTCACTCCAGTCAGTGATGATCTTGTTGCAGATATTGATGCTGAACTTAGCACGCCACCTCCTCAGAAAAGACAAAAGACTAAAGCAACGAAGGTTAGTAGGGGTCAAAAGAGAATGTCTGAAAAGGCAGCTGCGACTGAGAGGACGCCTAAGAAATTGAGGGGAAGGCGTATGAAACTCCCAGATACTTTTGGACTTCCTGCTTCCTCTTCTGTATCAGCAACAACAACAGCAGCAACAGATACAACAACAACAGCAACAGAAACAACAACAGCGGCAACATCGTCTGTCCCACTCTCATTCAGTGCAGCTATGCCTGCGAGTGTGACTATGTCAATGCCTTCATCGGTAATCTTCACTGAGCCAGTCTCAGTTACCGTTGAAGCGACAGGTTCTCAGTTGGCCGCTAATCCGATAGGTGACAGAATCCGAATGTTGAAAGAAGCAGCAAGATCGACAGCTGCTAGACCTTCGAGCCAATCCTCATCTTCGACTCCAACAACCAACGAACAACTCCAGCGCCAAATCAACGAACTTACTGCTATAGTGGCCGCCCAAGCACGGGAAATGGCCGAAATGAAGAGCAAAAACGCCAACATAGAAGAAAATGAGACGGCGATGTTGGAACTGATTGGAGACACTATCACTGCTAACACTGAGCTGAGAACCACTGTTGACGCTCTTACCTTATCTAATCAGCAACTCTTGGAGTCGAACAGGCAGATCATGGAATCACAACAGCAGCTCATGGAATCACATCAGCAGCTGATTCAGTCTAACCGTGATCTCCAGCTTGCAAATGTGAACAACGAGCGTCGAATCACCAAGTATAAGAAGCAAAACACAAGGCTAAGGACTAGGTTGAATGCGTTGACTGGAACTCAACCTAGACTTACTGGTGGTTCGGAAACTGGAGCTAGTACTGGTGCTGATGATGATGATGAGGATAGTGAAGAAGACGATGATGATGAAGAGGATGATGATGAGTCTGATGACGATGATGACAATGATGGTAAGGGTGATGGTGGTGATCCCGGAGCCACAGGCGGGGGTGGATCAACTGGTGGGTCTGCATCGGGACGAACAAAGAAAAGTCACGATCGCAGAGGCAATGATCCCAAGGCAGGTTCTTCTGCTCAGGGGGAGCCAGCACCTATGATGAGCAAGATTCAAGAGCTACGCGATAAAGTAAAGAAGAAAGCGATAGTTCTTGTTGAAGACGTGGAGCCTTTGAACTGTTACTTTGCATATGATGACGAAGGAAACTTGCTCCCACCTCCTGCCATGCCTGAGTACGATCTGGAAGAAGGAGAGATTCCACCTGAGATGACAACGAAGGACATGACCAAAGTATATGGCTTTGCATCTGGAGAATCTTCCAATGCAAGTCAAAGTGTTCCTCCTGAGATGCATCCAGAGTGCAACGAAGTGGATCTCGAAGAAGGAACCAGCGTGCCGACCCCTGAGTATGTTGTAAATGACTCGGGCGCTGGAATTCCTAATATTGATGAAGAGATGATACGTGAGGCTGAAGAAAAGTTGAAATCCGACTCTACTGAAGTTCCTGATGCAGTAAAGATTCGACATGACAAGATCAGAGAGCGGTATCCCCAATGGTTCAAACCCGAAGAGAAGAAAAGGCCAGTTGAGCGAGCATCCATCTTCAAGAAAAGACTGTCGAAGATGTCTGGCAATGTGATAAGCTGGGCGTATGTGAGTCAGACCAGAATGCTCGGGGTTAAATGGCAAGAAGGTATATTGTACTTTGAGGATTTCAAAGACACTCTGAGCCTGCCATTCTGGTACATTCGTGACTTAGTTCGTCTCAACTATCCGCTGTATGAAGAGAAATCTGCCTCTCTTAAGGGTTTTTACACAAAGCTGAAGCGAGAGAGCTCAGAGGGATGGAAAGAGTTGATGCCTCAGTATCCCAGATCGTATCAGACAGACAAGATTCATCCTTTCACCCTAAAGCCTATCTGGGAGCACAAGATCAAGCCACCGAAATGCGTTTCAAGGATTCCCATCATTCCAGTTGAACAAGACTTTACCTCGAAGCTGTATTATTGGCACTATGATGCAGCAACCACTGAAGCTGTGATTGTCTTGAGCAACAGTCCGAACCCGTGCAGAAAGATAAGGATTTGGGATCCTATGTGGTTGATAAATTGCTCAGAAAAGGACGTGGAGACGTTGTACCAACATCCGATCATGCACTTACCAGCGGAAGCCGATCAAGCCATGAAGTTTCAAAGGGTGATCCAGTTTTGCTACGCCAACAAAGTTCATGCAGGATGCGATTGGTCAAGAATCTCAAGGGTCAAGACAACGTCAAGCTAAAGTTGAAGACGGATGATGCTGCTTGTTATTATGTTTAGTTGTATTTGTTTATGTTTATCAAGTCTGTAAAGTTGTTTGCTATTGATATAAACGTTGTCTTTTGATTAAGTCTGTACGTATACTAGCCTGGTCCAAGGGGGAGTCTGTTAGTACATGATGTCCCTAGGCTAGTATATCAGTTGTTTGGACGTGTTTCGGGGTGTTTGGAGACGTTTGTACGCGTTTTGGAGTGTTCGGGATGCTGCATGCGATTAGCCATCAGTGACACGCGATTAGGGCCCTAATCGCGTCACTATTCATGCGATTGGTCCTTGTTTTCTAGCGATTAGCACTGATCGCCCAACATGGTCTTGCTAATCGCTAGTTTACTGCTGTACGTACCCGGGAGGTATAAATAGGCCCAATCATTGCCCTAATCATCAGTTCTTGCCTCACACACTCTCCAAACACCCTCCTAAGGTCTGTAAGGTCTGATTTGATCTCTGTAAACACTCGTGCTCTGTTTTTAGTGATTAATCGATAATCTTTTGACCCGTGTGTGTGTTGTGATTACTCATTTGTCATTGTTTCATTATCGTATCTGTTATTAAAGCATATTAGAGGGATTCCGCACCTCTAGTATAAACCCCGTGATTGTTGGATTTCGCGTTATTCGATCCTACAAAAGTCTAAGGCAACATTTTACAGAAGTTACATTAAGATTATTTTCTTGTAGTGTGTTTGGCTATTTTAGTTAAAACAACACATTTTGTGAATTCTCATATTGATTCTTTTATTTTAGTTCTAATTACCTTTTTTAGTTGTAGGTATCATTGTAATCAATCTGCCCACAACAAAGCGCCGGTAAACACAACAAAAGTTTGATAAAATAACCGAAAATGAGTACCGACTACCATGTTGTAATTGTCTTCGCCGCTGCATCGCGCGGGTTTCCTACAAGTGTTATAAATACATAACTATCAATGTCATTAATTATTATCTTTATTGAATGTTTCAATAACAGGAGGACCAAGATGATAAATGATAAGTTGTTTATGGAATAAAACTTGTATCAAATGCATTATAGACTTTTATATAAAATAATACAAGTGAGACAAAATGAAAAATGACAAGTTGTTTATTATTTTTTTCGAATGGCTAAATTTACCACTCCTGAATTTTGCAAGATTTAAATCCACTATCACTTGGTTGGAGAACACACCGCATTACCACCAGGTTATCTTCTTATAGCAAAATACATTACAAAATTTTTTAAGTGTATTAAAATTGAAGTTAAATTAAATTGTTACCCAAAAGAGTTGTAGATAATGTATAGATAAGGTTTTCTTGTTGTGAAAAATATAACTTACATGTCACGCATATAAGCCCATGGTAACATCAAATGGTATTGAGAGAAAGTATTCAGGTTCAAACCTGGTGAGAGACATTTAATATTTAATGTGGTGTAATAAAAGAGGATGCTAAAAACGGTGTAAAAATAGGAAGAAAATTAGCTGTTAAAAAAAAAACAATGTTTACCCGAAAAATGATGTTATGTACATTGAATGTCTTCACTACATACCATTGACCCTAATCTAATAGATGATTGAACGAACAAGTTTTGGTTTCATAATCAATAAAACATCAGCCTAGTGGCGATATTTTCGGATAGCACACTGCATATATTGTAATATCGGTTGTTGCCGTTTGGTTATTAGACTTTATGGTTCTGAACTCAATCATGATTTGTTACCAACACATTTTCTCTACTATTTTCAGTGTTGTTAGGGAACTAAGTTTGGTGGTGGTAATTTTTTTGTGTTTTTGCAACTCTACAATTGGCATTGTTTATTCTCTGGTATGGTTGGTGGTGGTGGTGATGACAACGTTGGTTGAGGGTTGTCGAGATGTTAGGGACAGTGTTAATGGTTAGACAATTGAGGAGTTGAGGAGTCGTGGTGGTGTTGGACTGTTGGCCATGTGGTGTTGAATGATGCGAATCAAACTTATTGAGAATACGACCGAGCATGATTTTTTTGTTAACAGAAACTTGATATTCAGTTTATATATTAACACATTTTATCAACGTTTTGAGACCGGTCAAACATGGTCTGTTCATGTGCCGGTTCGGTTTGTTTGATGTGTTCAACTGGATTTCTTAGATTTGCCTGGCAACCAAGGTTACCAGATGAACTGGCTGCACATGATTAAGTACATGTTTGGTGAGACTTATGATCTCAATGAAGATGTATATCTCTTTAACTTGGAAATATTCCTTTGACATTAAACTTAGAGAATTAGTCATATAACACAACATTTTTGATACACATACTGTATGGCTTATAAATTATATTCTAAGGACCCAAAGACTTGTAGCCTAATGATCTCAATGTGTATATTGATGTTTCTAGGAAAGTTGTTAAGGATCTTATGATAGATATTGGTGTAGTTTAAAGTGTTAGGGGATTCATAGTATTCCAAACTGATACTTATTATTTTGAACTATCAAGTTTTCTGTTTGATCCGCTTAAACAGTTCATAAACTGCATAGGCTGCTTGTTTCACTATAAAGTTTTGTTCTTACACTTCATCCATGTAAGACATTTGATCTACTGGAACCAACATATAATCAAACCCAAATATTATAGTCAACCAAATTTGAATGGTGGTTTTTCTCACCTTTTATTTCTTTGATCGCCTGATGGTCCCTAATCGATTCCCCATCTTGACATTAGGACCTGACCCGAACTAGTTTATGAAGGAACCGGTCCGGAAACAGTTTGGGAAGGAACCGGTATGAAAAACCGGTAAATTTTATAAAAAAATTCAATTTTAGAAAAAAAATTATATATAACAAAATTTCTACACATACAAATATATACTCATAAACGTTAACAAAGTTGTTAGAATCAATAAAAGTTGAATTTTACATAAAAAATAAAAAAAAACTGTGTTGTTTTTTTTAAAGTGCACGCAAAAAAAAATTGGTTTACGAACCGTAACTGAAACGAATCGAAACTGGTCTTCAAAACCGGTATTTCAAACTGACGAAACCAGTTCGTTCCTAAAAAACCGTTTTATGCACCTCTACTTGTATGTAGAGGTGTACAAAATACCTGAACCCGAAACCGAACCCGAAAAAAATACCCGAACCCGGGTATTTTAAAACCCGGGTATTTTAAAACCCATTTATTTAATACCCGAACCCGACCCTACCCGTAGGGTATTTTAAAACCCGGTTATTTAATACCCGAACCCGACCCTACCCGTAGGGTATTTTCGCAAACTAATGTATTAAAATTAAAATTTTCGCAAACTAGTATAACCAACCCGCCCGAGTTGACCCGAACCCGACCCGTTTAGCTAAACGGGTTCGCGGGTTTGACCCGAACCCATTTAGACTAAACCTAAACCCGCTAATTTCGTGTTAAGTTCGGGTCGTGTCGGAAATTCACACGCTTACTTGAAAATAGGTATCTAGTACCCGAAAATGGGTATACCCGAAACCGGGTATTGAAAACCCGAACCCGACCTGAACCTGGTATATAGGGTATGACTTTTCATGAAAATACCCTACCCGAACCCGACCCGATTATTTCGTAATACCCGGTTATACCCTACCCGGTCATACCTGAACCCGGGTACGTAACCGAACCCGGGTATTCAAAAAACTCGGTTTTGTACACCTCTACTTGTATGTCGTTTGCAATTATTGAAGTTTGGATACGTATGTTACTCAATGCTTTTGTATGTCATGTGGACCTATTGTTGCTATTGGTGGGCCTTTTAATTCTATTCTATGTTGGGCTTTTCAATTTTATGTAGACTTTATCTTTGCTTTTACTTGATTGAAGGTGCTTGTGACTTGTGAGTTCTTGACTTCTTCTTGTTGCTCATGAGTTGAGCTTTGACTTTTACTTTTAGATATGCGATGCTTTTGTCATGCATGTGGATAAATAAAACATTCCTATATTGTGTTTGACTGTGTTTTTTTATTAATAATGTTATAATTAAGTCTTAGGATCGTTGATTGTATATCTATGTTGTATATCATATAATTTATAGTTTTGTTTTTTTATCTAAAAATATTTGTCTATGCCCATAGTCCAATATAAACACTATAAATATATACACACTGTAGATATATCTTTATAACACGAATTTAAAATACATGATTTATTACAAATATTACAAGATTATTGAGTGTTGTTGTAACAACCAAAACAACTAAATAAACCTATTCATTATTCAAATGTTCTAGACGATGCTTGTAATGATCAAAGATCAATATTAATATGTATTTTTCAGAATTAAATAAAAATCCAAATCATGATAATCAAATAATTTTGATTGCATAAAATGCAAGTCAAAATCATATCAAAATCATCTGAATTTAGACTTTGACATCCTGAAATAGTCATGCTTATTAAGAAGTTGGGATGCTTTGCTCATTCTTAAAGAAATTGTGAGGATCAACTCTAGCCTTCACCATAACAAGCCTTTTGTAATTTGTCTCTTTGAAATATTTGTGCCCAAAAACCATGCCCATAAATAGTCATGTTGTTGACACCAATATCCAAATCCCTATAGTTCAACAATGCTTCTCTAGGGTTCTTGGACACAAACAAAGTCATATAATCATACATCATTCTTGAATAATTCATGTACCGATTTCGCGCTTCAATTCCAGGTTCTATCCAGATGACCAGAGATTGCAACTTCGCTATATTGCCATATTGATGTGGGAAAGGCTTTGCAAATTCAGATATTTCACTCATTCTTCCACCATATGGGTTGAAATCTATCATTATGTTTTCGAGTTCTTTCATCCTTTCGAATATGAACTCAAAACCTTGTTTAGAAAGATCTGATTCCCTCGATGGGTTTGGAAGGAGGATGAGAAGAGGTAGGGTATAATTTAAGTTTTGATTCACACTCAATGGCGGAGCTTGAACTTTTATTTGGTGGTGGTCGAAAGTCACAAAACCCAATTTTCTTTTTCAAATCGTTGGGGACCAAACTCGAAATATACAAGATTTTCGAACAAAACCAAGAAACTTTACACTACTGAACCAAAAATGGTGGCCGACCCTTAATAAGCTTCACCCTTGTTAAGAGTTAACCTATTTGCATAATAAATTTTATGGTTTGCGTCATGATTTAATTTTTTAGATTCAAAATTAATAGCCTAAGAGCAAGTGTGGTGGGCTGTTAAATTCCCACCCCTCCTCCACTTTGGGTGTATTCTATTGGCTCAGCAAAAAGAAATGGGATTTCACCCCATTTTGATTAAGAACAAAAACGCCCCTAGGGGCAGTGTGGGGCATGAATGGGGCGCAAATGAGGCATTTCACACCCTTTCATTTACTCCACTATGGGTGTTCTAACAACATTATCGAACTCCATTTGGTTATAGCACTTGAAGAAACAGTAGTCTAACCTCCGATTAGAGAAGCTAAACCACCATTGCTACAAGGTTAATCCTTTGCTAGATATCACGGTCGGAGAGTGGTGAGAGTGAAAGAAGCCTGAAACAACACAAATAAAACCGATGGATGATATACCCCTAAAAAATGTCTGTCTGTCCTCTTCTTAGGGCAGACATGTCCCAACCTCTTCTTCTCCTTCTCCTTCTCCTTCTCCTTCTTCTTTTTCTTATTCTTCTTCCTTTCTTCTTCTTCTTTTTCTTCCTCCTCCTCCACCTCCTTCTTCTCTCATCTTCCTCTTCTTCCCTCCTTTCCTCCTCCTCCTTCCGCCACCCTGCTCCTCCTTCCCCATCGCTGTCGTCACCCCGTCTCCTCCTTCCCTTCCCCCCACCCCCGCTCCTCAATCCCCACTGCCGTCGTCACCCCTGCTCCTCCTTCCCCACCTGTCCCTGCTTCCCGTTCCTCGTTCCCCACATGTGCTGCTTCCTGCTCCTCCTTCCCTTCCTCCACCTTGCTCCTCTTCTTTACCGCCGCCGCCCCCTGCTCCTCTTTCCCCTTCGCCACCCTGATCCCTCCCCACCCCCCGTCGTCGTCATCCCTGATATGTGTGGTGGTTGTTTTGGTTTGCAGATTGATGAGTCGTCGTTTATGGAACATGAAGTTGGGCAGTCAGTTGTTGTTGATGATGATGATTTGTTGGAGGGTTGTGGTGAGTTGTGTTGGTTCACGGTGGAGTTTCTCGCTTATGGTGTGTTATGGTTTTGGGTTATGTTACAGACGTTAACAAACAAACAGTCTTCTTCTCGCAAACTGCAGACATTTGATCCACCTCTTCTTCTGCAGATGTGGTCCGCAGACTGCAAATATTTTACCTCTTAAAAAACAAACAACACCTTAGAATCAGTCAAACAGGTTTTAATCATAACACTAAATCTAATATTAAAAGTAATTGAAGGCGTTTAAAACTATATTTAGATGTCTAAAGTGTAAACCAACTATTTTACCTTTTAATAATCCTAAGGAACTATTCCAAAAGCTGGAAACATAAGTTTTGTATTTTAAATGTATAAAAGTATTATAATACTTAATAATCTAAACGTATTTTAATAAGTAAACGATATTTCGTCACTCTTTGAATCCTGAAAAATATCAAAAATGATAAATTTCAAAGTGTAGAGAATTAAAAATGTTTGTGATTTTTGGATTTTAAGGACGAAAAATAGAAACTATTTTAGAAAGATCTGATTCCTTCAATGGGTTTGGAAGGAGGATGAGAAGAGGTGGGGGGTATAATTTAAGTTTTGTTTCACACTCAATGGCGGAGCTTGAACTTTTATTTGGTGGTGGTCGAAAGTCACAAAATCCTATTTTCTTTTTCAAATCGTTGGGGACCAAATTCGAAATATACAAAATTTTCGAACAAAACCAAGAAAATTTACACTACTTAACCAAAAATGTCGGCCCGACCCTTAATAAGCTTCACCCTTGTTAAGAGTTAACCTATTTGCATAATAACTTTTCTGGTTTGCGTCATGATTTAATTTTTTAGATTCAAAATTAATAGCCTAAGAGCAAACGTAATGGGCCGTTAAATTCCCGCCATTCCTCCACTTCGGTTCGTTTGCAACACTAATTGGTGTAGTTTAAAGTGTTAGGGGATTCATAGTATTCCAAACTGATGCTTATTAAAGATTTTGAACTATCAAGTTTTCTGTTTGATCCGCTTAAGTAGTTCACATACTGCATAGGCTGCTTGTTTCACTATAAAGTTTTGATCCTACACTTCATCCATGTAAGACATTTGATCTACTGGAACCGACATATAAACAAACCCAAATATTATATTCAACCAAATTTGAAAGGTATTTTTTCTCATCTTTTATTTCTTTGATCGCCTGCCATCTTCATATAATTGTGGCTTTGTTTTCCTTTGATCACCCGAAGGTCCCTAATCGATTCCCCATCTTGACATTAGGACCCGACCCGAACTAATTTATGGAAGAACCGGTCCGGAAACAGTTTGGGAAGGAACCGGTATGAAAAACAGGTAAGTTTTATAAAAAATAATATATATATATATATATATATATAACAAAATTATACAAAAAAAATCTACACATACAAATATATACCCATACACGTTAACAAAGTTGTTAGAATCAATAAAAGTTGAATTTTAGGTAAAAAATAAAAATTTGAGTTGTTTTTTTAAAAGTGCACACAAAAATTAGTTCACGAACTGTAACTGAACTGAATTGAACCGGTCTTCAAAACCGGTATTTCAAACTAATGAAACCGGTATAAAATCGAACCGGTCCCAAACCAAAACCGATTAAAAAAGGAACCGGTAAGGATCCAAACCGATTCGTTCCTAAAAAAACTGTTTTGTGCACCTCTACTTGTATGTCATTTGCAATTACTGAAGTTTGGATATGTGTGTACTCAATGCTTTTGTATGTCATGTGGACGTAGAGGTGAACAAAATACCAGAACCCGGGTATTTTATAACCCGGATATTTAATACCCGAACCCGTATCCAACCCTACCCGTAGCCCGTAGGGTAGGCTCCGGGCATAACCAACTCACCTAAAACCCAAACCCAAAATCGGGGGTTTTCAACCCGGGTTTAAACCCGAAACCGGTTATTATAATACCCCTACCCGGTTCTTTAGAATACCCAAATCCTGTTTTATGTAATACACGGTTATTATAATATGTTTGTATTCTTCTTCTGGAAACAACATGAACCAAAAGTTAACATAATAATAATAATAATAATTGTTTATTTGCTTTTTTTCTTATCACCTTTATCCCTTTATGAGTAGTTATTAGGTAATCTCAGCACGGGTAGTTAAAACCATAAATTCTGATCAGTGATCATATGTTTTCTAGAAATATAATATTAAAGTATGTAAAGACAAAAAGGATTGAAGAAACCACTTTTGCAAGCTTTAGTCTAATTCCTATTTCGGCCAAAAATGCTAAGTATAGAACTACTGGAAAAGAAGAATGAAAGTACTGAAGAAGAATACATCAAATGCTGAAGAGTAAAAGATCAGAAGTTTTGAAGTCAAACCAGACAAGTCAACTGAAGAACTACTGAAGACAAACTACTCATCAGTAGTTTGTCACTCATCAGCTGTTCTGATGGTATCTTCCCACCGCCTTTATATTTCAGTAGTTTAGTATTATAGTATTACTTTATGCTTTTGTTAAAGTCTTTCTACAAGTACCAATGCTACAGTCTGTTGTAGTATTACTTTTGAATCAACTTGTATGTATTTGCTGGTCTATAAATAGATGGGTTAATCCCACTATTTTAGACATCGATTTTATTAAACTGAAATCCTTCAAAGGCTTTTAATTGAAATACCATTTCACATCTGAGAATCTTTTATCATACTTATTGTTATATGCATTCAATTGTTTAGATTCTCATTAACTGCCTTTAGTTCATTAAATCCAGGGGGTAATAACTCCTGTAGAAAATGAATCTTTAAACTTGAACACTTCACTTATTCCGCTGTGCTAACTTCTTTGATAAACTTACAACACATAAGTGTTCATGAATAAGAACTGTTAAAGAACATACCGATCCAACAAAGTATGTATTTTTATGTTATTTACAATATTTACAAAGTTTATATATGATAAAATAGCATTAGAACAAAAATAAAATAAACACAAAAACTACAAAAAAAGAAAAAAAAAACAAACGGATAGGGTTTTTTTATACCCGAAAATAGAGTATGTAGTACCCGAAACCGGGTACTGAAAACCCGAACCCAACCTGAACTCGGGTATATAGGGTATGGTTTTTCATGACAATACTCTATCCAAACCCGACCCGGTTATTCGTAATACCCGATTATACCATATCCGATCATACCCGAATTCGGGTACATACCCGAACCCGAGTATTCAAAAAACCCGGTTTTGTGCACCACTATGTGGACGTATTGTTGCTATTGGTGGGCCTTTTAATTCTAAGTTGGGCTTTTCAATTTTATATAAACTTTAGAGTTAATGGCTAAAATCGTCCCTGAGGTTTGGTCAGTTTTGCTACATCAGTTCAAAATTGAAACCTTTTACATCTGGATCATTCTGTTTTACATTTTGTTGTCAAATTCGTCCTTGACACTAAACCCAGTTAACTATTGTTGTTAACTCTGCGGGTAGTTTTGTCTTTTTGGTTGCCCCCTTTTTACATCTGGGTATTTTTGTCTTTTACGGGTATGAACAACTTTGTTTAAATTAGGTTTTAAAAAAGGGGCAGCCAAAAGGACAAAAATACCTCCAGAGTTAACGACAATAGCTAACTGGGTTTGGTGTCAGGGACGAACTTTGCAACAAAATGTAAAACAAAAAGACTCAAATGTAAAAAGTTTTGATTTTGGACTGATTTAGCAAACTGGCCATACCTCAAGGACGATTTTGCCCATTAACTCTAAACTTTATCTTTGCTTTTACTCGATTGAAAGTGTTTGTGAGTTCTTGACTTCTTGCTGAGCTTTTTTTTTTTTTTTTTTTAACGGCAAGTGGTGTAACCGATGGAGCTCCAGCTAACACCATGGGCCAGCCTGTACTGATTACCCATTCCACCGGGATTGAGGATCTCCCCAAGTGAAACCCTTACATGTAGTAAATATGGTTTCAACAAGAATTGAACCCTCAATCTTCACATGACCTCCATTCTATCACCCTCAATTTTCACCAATTGAAGCTTTGTCTTTTACTTTTGGATATGCGTTGCTTTTGTCATGCCTGTGGATATAAAACATTCCTATTTTGTATTTGACTGTGTTTTTTTATTTATAATGTTATAATTAAGTCTTAGGATCAATTTATAGTTTTGTTTTTTATCTAAAAATATTTGTCTATGCCCATAGTCCAATATAAATACTATAAATATATACACAGTTACACACTATAAATATATCTTTATAAATTACACGAATTCAAAATACATGATTTATTACAAATATTACAAAGATTATTGAGTGTTGTTGTAACATCAAAAACAACTAAATAAAAACCTATTCATTATTCAAATGTTCTAGACGATGCTTGTAATGATCAAAGATCAATATTAATATGCACTTTTCAGAATTAAATAAAATCCAAATCAGGATAATCAAATAATTTTGATTGCATAAAATGCAAGTCAAAATCATATCAAAATCATCTGAATTTAGACTTTAACATCCTAAAAAAGTCATGCTTATTATGAAGTTGGGATGCTTTGCTCATTCCTAAAGAAATTGTGAGGGTCAACTCTAGCCTTCACCGTAACAAGCCTTTTGTAATTTGTCTCTTTGAAATATTTGTGCCCATAAACCATGCCTTCAACAGAAGCATTCCTGCCATGGTTGTTAACACCAATATCCAAATCCCTATAGTTCAACAATGCTTCTCTAGGGTTCTTGGACACAAATGGAGTCATATAATCATACATCATTCTCGAATAATTCATGTTCCGATTTCGCGCTTCAATTCCAGGTTCTACCCAGATGACCAGATATTGCAACTTCGCTATATTGCCATATCGATGTGGGAAAGGCTTTGCAAATTCAGATATTTCACTCATTCTTCCACCATATGGGTTGAAATCTATCATTATGTTTTCGATTTCTTTCATCCTTTCGAATATGAACTCAAAACCTTGTTTAGAAATAGGGTTTTTCAAGTAATCGGATTTGTTCTTGAACCAACCAAGTCTTTGAGGTGTACGCCTTAAAAGCGCGCTGGTCGGAGTACCATTGGGGAAGTCCGTGTACATAAATATCACAGACTCAATCCAACTCATTTCAATACAATCCGACTTTTGTAACCCTAATTCGGGGAAATCTTTGTTCAATAGTGTAACAAGATCCGTGGAGTTTCCTAGGTACAACGATAGAAACGTACCGCGGACTATCTTTTCACCATTTGTATTGTTTATGACATCCAAAGTCATTCGAAGGAAAATATTGTTATCTAGCTTATCAGCAACTTGTGCCCACCTTTGGGCAATGCTACTGAGGCTTTGTTCCGATGTTCTTTCGATCTTAAACACTGTCACGACTTCTGGAACACGAACCAATTTAAGCTTGTAGGCGAAAACCACCCCAAAACTAGCACCACCACCACCAGTGATCGCCCAAAACAAATCTTCACCCATACTCTCACGATTCAAAAACTTGCCATGCACATCAATTATTTGAGCATCAACAACATTATCAATAGATAAACCATATTTTCTCATCATGGTACCATATCCACCACCACTAATATAACCACCAAAACCAACCGTAGAGCAAATTCCTGCAGGAAAAGCATGCGTCTTACTTTTCTCAGCGATTCGATAGTAGACTTCACCAAGAATCGCACCAGCTTGGACCCATGCAGTTTCTTGTTCAATATCCACGTCAATCGACCGAAAATTGAACATGTCGACAACGAAGAAGGGTTGGTTCGAGTTTGTGACGTAGGAAAGACCTTCATAATCATGTCCACCACTTCTAGTTTTCATTAGTAACCCGTTTTCTTTACCGCACATAATTGCTGCTTGAATGTGGGAAACATGTTCCGCGGTGATGATTAAGATTGGTTTCGGTGTTGTAGCTTCATTGAATCGAAAGTTTCTGATGTGTGCTTGTAAAACGGTGGGAAAAGATGAGTTTCCAGGAGTGTAGATCACTCTATCGATCGGAAAAGAAGGGTCTGAACGGTAGTTTAGACATCGAATGAAGCGATCTGTAATGGAACCGGGAGTTGCTAAAGATTGGGTAGAGAGGAAGACAAGAAGCAGAGTTAAAATTAATGAGATTTGGGTGTTGAAAGAAGATTTGGTTGCCATGTTTTGTGATATGGTATGCATGGTTTGAGGCTGTAGATGCATGCAATTTATAGACAGTCGAAAGTTGTAATTTAGATTTGGTCTCAAAGAATAAACAATGTTTACACTAGACGTGATCCAAAAGTTATAATTATTAATATATATAACTTCTTCCACTTGTTATATCTTCTTCCACTTGTTATAATTATTAAAATTTTTATAAGAATATGTTCTGTAAATTAATAAAAGTATTGTTGTTGTAAACTTCAATATAAATATATAGAGGTTGGAGATTGAATCGGTGAGGCCGGCTTATTTTTTTATGATCGGCAGGGGCCGGAAGATCAAATCGGTGGGGGTTGGACTCATTTTTTTCTGATCGGCAAGGGCTGGAAGATCAAATTGGTGAGGGCCAGACTCAATTTAAATGAAAATTACTTACGAAAATCGTAAAATTTCACCACTACGTAAAAAAAGGCGGACACCGGGACCCTGGACCTCCACTATATACTTCGCCCCTGAGTATATGAATCAAAACACAAAAATATTAGTACGTGTTCATCGTATCCTTTGATCCGTGACCTGTCATTTCTCAAATTTGATTTTTTTTTTTAAATCTATGTTTTTTAAAGTATATATGTAATTACACACCAAAGATATTCTTGTAACTTATAATTAACTAGTGAAACTCCTTGCACGTTGTAATGGGAATTCAGTCGGAATAAGTTCATTTCATCATTCTACCAATACATTAGTGGCCCTCGTGATGGCTTACAATAAAAAAAATGTATTTTTTTAATACAACTACAACAACAACCATACCCAGTGAATCCCACAAATAGTAAATTATTGGTAGGATCTGAGGAGGGTGGGATGTAGACAAACCTTACTTCTATCCCTGAGAAATAAAGAGGCTGCTTCCAAAGAAACTCTCGGCTCAAAAAAAAATGATGATGATAATAATTTAAACTACCAATATCACAAAAATGGTGGAAAGACTACATGGCAGGAAAAACGAAAAGATAAACAACGAGAAATAACATATAAAGAACCAATAAAGTAGAAGAAGACAATCACGTGTAAAGACCAACAAAAAAGTGAGGGTGAAATCTTATTTCCTATGACACATCTAAAAGCTCTTATAAACCTATCCTAACAGTCTTTAACCTTAATCCTAAGTCTCCACAAACTCCTATCCTGGACCATGTCCTCAGAGAGGTGTAACTCTTGTAGATCTTTCCTAATCCTCTCATCCCAAGTCAACCTGGGCCTACCCTTACCCCTCCTCCCCTCCACAGTAAGGTGAAAAGTATGATACCATCACTTGTAGTTGCCTAAAAAAGAAAACCAAAAAAATAAACTACAATATTGGTTCCGTTAATACTGATGCCTGTACCCATAATGGTCGGATGCAGTTCAGTTCGTCTCAATACCGATGTTATTCGGTAGGAATTGGTCCAACTCATCATGGATTGGAACTAGTAGTTACCAGCACTTTATTTTGAATACAACTCAATTTTCAATGTTGTTCAGTTGGAATCAGTTTGGTCTCTTTACGCAGCGGGAATTCAGTTAGTTTCAATTCAGGTCACTAGGGTACCTACACTCCCTATAGCAATCGAAAGAGAAAACCACACAATGAGTACGAGTATCAGTTTTGATCATATCGATGCTGGTGATGATTTTGTTTGGCCTGAATCGGTTCAGCTCATCATGGTATCGGTACCACATAGTTGCTCGTTTAACTTACGATAAAATACTTGAGGCCCTTATACTTAATATTCTGTTTAACTTCCATGAAATGAAACATTATAAACTTAGAGGGTGTTTGGGATTGAGTTACAAAAGAATTTATTGACTTATTCTTCCAAAAGCCAATAAGTCAATAAGCTGTTTGTGTAAACCAAAAGTACTTTTGTTTTTGGCTTTTCAATAAGGGTGGAAAAGTTGTTTTCATGATGTCAGAAATCATGGCTTTTGGCTTTTGGTTATTTTAAATTCATCTAATAAATAAAAGATATTTTACACTATCGGTAGGGCCGGTACGAAAATCGCAAACTTTCACCACTGAGCACCCCCTGACCCTCACTAACCTTCTCCACTACGGGTCGTTTATTATTTTTTTTTTCGAACGGCTAAATTCACCACTCCTGAATTTTGCAGGATATGAATCCACTATCACTTGGTTGGAGAACACACCGCATTACCACCAGGTTATCTCCTTATAGCAAATACATTACAAAATTTTTTAAGTGTATTAAATTTGAAGTTAAATTAAATTGTTACCCAAAAGAATTGTAGATAAGGTATAGATAAGGTTTTCTTGTTGTGAAAAATATAACTTACATGTCACGCATATAAGCCCATGGTAACATCAAATGGTATTGAGAGAAAGTATTCAGGTTCAAACCTGGTGAGCAGAGCCGGTTCTGAGAATTCAAGTGCCTCGGCCAAGCCGAAAAGAATGGCCCCTAATCCGTAACGAATTATATAAGAGAAATAATTTTTTATACGCCTATTAATGCTATAGCAATAAACATAGCAAAACAATAGTATTAGAAATACATACCATAGTAGCTAATAGATGATTCATAAATCTCTTCTTGCATTTTTTTTAAACGACGATTAACGTTATAGCAATAATTATTTTTATGTTTTATATTGTTATATTATTATTTAGATTTGATAATTGGTAATATAGATAAAAGTAAAAAATCTATATTAAAATTAGAGAATTAATATTAATTATAATTATTAATTCGACAATTGACTTTTGTTAAATTGTCTTGCTTTAGACTTTAGAATGCAGACTTTTTTAAGCCTATATTATAAAAATACCCTAACTCATTTGACTATTAACTACATGCCATTGACCCTAATCTAATAGATGATTGAACGAACAAGTTTTGGTTTCATAGTCAATTAAACATCAGCCTAGTGGCAATATCCCCGAAAAATGATGTTATGTACATTGCATTTGACATTCAATCAACATACTATAAAAACTATTCACTGCATACCATTGACCCTAATCTAATAGATGATTGAACGAACAAGTTTTGGTTTCATAGTCAATAAAACATCAGCCTAGTGGCGATATTTTCGGATAGCACGCTGCGTATATATATATTGTAATATCGGTTGGTCAATCCACAAAAGTCGTCAATAACCAGTGATTATTGTTAGAATCAATTGGATAAAAAAACGCTTAGCACTAAGGCACATATTTTTTTTAGAAAATTACTCATTACGCTTTTCTTACTTATTAACTAGTGTTGGAGCCCGCGCTTCGCGGCAGATTTATAGGAGGGTGCCGATGAGAATGTATTTGTTAAAGATATATCGACGGGCTACCGGCCATGCAAGCAATAATCCAAACGGCGGTAAAAATAAGAAATGTAAACATGCATGGAGTTAAACGTTAGCTTTTACTATGATATGGTAAATAAAGAATCTTTAAATTTGTTACTATATTGAAAAATTAATATAGACCATGTAGCCTAATCTACATGTCGGTATAAAACAAGTAAGCAACACGATTAAGTAAACATGTATAAAGTTTAATTTCAAGTAAACTAAAAAATAATTAAACTTATAAAAAAGTATAAAAGCACTAATATGTGTTAAACGGGAAAAAACAACTTTATTATACTTCAAGGGCCGTGTGATAACTCTAAAAAGTTTGGGGGTGGAGGAAACGTAAATCGTTTATAGAAAAGAATATTATTAAACGTACGTATGATAAATCTATTAAATTCTAGAGGTTTTATGATTAATATTAAAATTTAGGGTTGAAAAGGTAAATGTATTAAGTAAAAGAAAAATAATAATATTCCAATTGAAGTAAAATAGACCAATGAAATATTAATACGGTTCACATTTGTATTTGTTATAGCATAGAACTAGTGTTGGAGCCCGCGCTTCGCGGCGGGTTCATAGGAGGGTGCTTGTGAGAATGTATTTGTTAAAGATATATCGATGGGCGGTAAAAAAAAAAAAAAAACAAACTAAACATGCATGGAGTTAAATGTTAGCTTTTACTATGATATGGTAAATAACAAATCCTTAAATTTTGTTACTATATTGAAGGATTAATATGACGTTATAAAATAAGTAATGAACACGATTAAGTAAACATGTATAAAGTAAAAAACTAACTTTAATTATAATAAGTAAACTAAAAACTAATTAAACTTATAAAAAGTATAAAAGCATAAATATGTGTTAAAAAAAATAACTTTATTAGAGCATTCACATCCCGGGCATCAAATATATGTGAATTTGTCCATCAAATTATATGGGGTGAGTGTAAGGTGGTGTTTGTTTTTCTCCCAGAAGCACTTCTGACCTCTTTTGTCTGCGCCGCGCAGACGCGGGCAGACGTTTGGGGCGGGCAGACTGTTTGTTTTTCGGAAGACATTTCACTCCAAAAGCTCTTCCTGACCTCTTCTTGGTGCAGACTTGGACCAAAGTCTTCTAAGGTCTTTAAAGGTCTTCTCCTCTTCTCTTCTCCTCACCCACCACCACCACCCACCATCCACTACCACCACCACCACCACCGTCACCCACCCACCACCACCACCTAGCATCGTCCACCACCACCGTTCACCACCACCCACTACCACCACCACCACCGTCACCCACCACCAACACCCACCACCACCACCCACCACGGTCCACCACCACTACCACCACCACCCACCATGGTCCACCACCACCACCTACCACCATCCACCCACCACCACTACCACCACCACCACCGTCACCCACCACCACCGTCACCCACCACCACTACCTAGCATCGTCCACCACCACCGTTCACCACCACCACCGTCCATCACCACCACGGTCCCCCACCACCGTCCACCACCACGCACCACCGTTCACCACCACCGTCCATCACCACCATCGTCCACCCACCACCATCCACCACCACCCACTACCACCACCACCACCACCGTCCACCACCACTCACCCACCACTACCACCTAGCATCGTCCACCACCACCGTTCACCACCACCGTCCATCACCACCACGGTCCACCACCACCACCCACCACTACCACCCACCACCACCATCACCCACCACCACCACGGTCCACCACCACCACTACCCACCACCAACACCCACCACGGTCCACCACCACCACCCACCACGGTCCACCACCACCACCTACCACCGTCCACCCACCACCACTACCACCACCCACCACCCACCACCACCACCCACCACCACCATCCACCACCACCACCACGGTCCACCCACCACCACCACCGTCTACCACCAGACTGCTGTAAAAACTCAGTTTATTTAAATTTAAGTTTATTTCAGCAGCCTGCAGACGTCAACAAACAAACAGTCTTCTTCTTGCAGACTGCAGACCTTTGGTCCACCTCTTCTCCTGCAGATTTATGCAGATGTGGTCCGCAGACTGCAGACCTTTTCCTGTAGAAAAAACAAACAGCACCTAAGTGGTTGTGAGTGGAGGATATAGATAATATTTGGTGGAATCACTTTTACCCCTAAATATGAAAAGTTACTATTCACCTCTAAACATATTTTAATATTTTTAGAAGTGGTTGTGAGGAGAGAGAAAATATAATGATAAAAGCATGATAAAGTATTATTATTTTAATTAGGAAAGAGAAGATTTAAGAGTGGAGTAGTGATTTTTAGTGTAATTTGATGGATGGGATTTGGTGGATGGGATAAGAATGCTCTTATAAGGGTTGTGTGATAACAGTGGGGGGGGGGGGGGGGGGGGGGCTAGATCGTTTATAAAAAAGAGAGTGAATTTATTGAGTAAATATTTTAATTAAAGTAACATAGACCAATGATAATTAAAAAGAAATACAATAAAATAATAGTAAAACATCATAATATATAAATTAGAAAGAAGCAGAATAAAATAATATTATAATTACTGTTAACACTAATTGGAAATGTATATATCTATACTATATTATAAAGCATGAGGGAGAGATTCATCAAAATTTAAGAAATTACAACATATAATGCATATGGTAACAATACCCCTAATGAAGGTAGTAAAGGATAAAATAGTAATTTAACTAAGTATTATTAAATTGATCTAATTATCAACTTAATTTTAAGGTGCTTAACACATAAAACCACCAAAACACACCAAAGGTCTTATTTCAATCAATATGCCATAAATCCAATTGATTGAAATTGAAGCTCCTATCATTACTATATAAGTAAATGAAATTCACCATTTCACTTAACATCAACTCTTTCATATGTTGTTGTGCAAGTTAGAAGTGGAAAGGAGCCGATCAGGTTATAAGAGTTATTCTTGCATCTCCATTTTAGGTGAGTTTTGAAAAGAATTCTTATGTTGGTTTAACTTATTTTTATTGTTAGATTGAGTGGTTTGATTAGGGTTTTAAATGTTGGTTTTATTCAAGCGATTATGAGTTGATTATATTTTAGCGTTTTCTACTTAGTCAATTACGCTATTGCCAGGTAATTTTAAATTGATGGACTGAATGTATTTTTCTCTATATTCATCAAGTGCTTTTGAAATTCTAAGTCTTGGTTTCTTTTCAATAATCTTTTAGTAAATAATCATTCTCGTAGTTACAAAATTTTTATATATGGGAGTTTAGTTTTTGTAAGTTATATCAAGTACGTCCTCTTACTTTCATTTTATTTGCGGTCATTAGGCACTGTACTCATTGTTTTTATCATGAAATTCAAAATATGGCGTATTGATATTTTTAACACATATTTTGAAGTTATATTCATAGTACTTTTCTCTTTTTTATTGTTCTCTGCAGTTCCATAATTTTGGCTTTTTATTATTCAAAACTAATTCGCTACACATTTAACCCGAATTAGTTGCATGACATTAATACATGATTTACAAGTATGAATATGTACATATATCTTATCCACATAAAAAGAAGCGTAACCACAAGCACAAGCCTTGAAAATTGTTCTAGCTAGAACAAAATCACAACTTCTTTTACAATAAATAATAGGCTGACTAACTAATCGTAGTATTTCGATAAACATCATCAACAAAAAACGACTGCTTTCCTTTTATATTATCACATTGAATGGTAGATATGGCATACTTTGTAAAGAACAAGATCTTTCTCTTTTTCTGTTTTGTAGCTATATATATACAATGAAAATATGACACAATTTGTAGTAGACTATTGTATTGGTAAACTAAATAGTTCAACGTTATTCCTTTGATGCAACTTGACTCTTGTCTTACTATGAAATAACAATATTAATTTTAAAAGAGGCACGACTGCATCAAAACATAGAGTTATAGCTCAAGTTCAAACTGAATCATCCTATGCATCCCTCAATCACCAACCTAAATGTTGTATTTTCCGCTGCATCGCGCGGACACCCCACTAATATAGAATAAACAACAAAGCAAAACAACCAAATAATTGCATAACTTAACTTATTTATTTATCTTAAACTAATTACATCTTGAAACAAGTTGTTTTTTTTTTTTTTTTTGAATGGCAAATTTTATCACACCTTAATTCCACCTCACCTTGAGTTTGTAAGGATTTGAACTCACAACCTTATATTTGTAAGGGGAACACCATACCACTAGTTATTTATTCAAACTCATTAATTATTTATTCAAACAAATAACTATATCTCTAATAATTTATTGAATATTAGTATATTACTTGATGACCAAGTCATCCAACAAACCTTATCCAATGCATTCTTCAAATATCAAGATTAATATTTGAGTTATGTTAATTTTTTTAATGTTGGAAAAAATCATATCACAAATGCACAATACGTTTCTCATCCGCACATTGCCCAAGCTCAAACCGTCACAGAGAATTTTTTTTTATTATGTGCATGGATCGAACATGTGACCTACCCCAGGATGGAAACTTTTAAGAGAAAACTCACTCTACCTCAAATCAACTGGGCTTGAGATCATTGGTCATGAGTTAACAGTCGAAAGCTCCAACTTTTTAACAATCTTAGGGTAACTTTTATTTAGCTAATCCAGTATTATATGTGTGTGCAGAACATGTGAAATTAAATTTCACTTATCATGTGACAATCAAAGAGCTCCAAATTCACTTATTATAAACGATTGACCAAGTTACTGACATATTATATCCTTTCCTAGACCTAGATTCGTATCATTAAAGTTAAAGATTCAATGTGTAAACAGAGAAATGGAAACTTGAGTGGTGGGAAAAACAAGGGTGTAGGCAAAAGATTTTATTTTCACTTAGGGGGTGTTTGGTTTTTACCAGAAGTAAATCATGATCTCTTTTGTCTGCATCGCATAGACACGCGTAGACGTTAAGTCTAAAGTGTCTTTGTTTTTTGAAGACATACCCCTAAAAACAGTGGCGGATTCAGAATTTTCTCATACGGGGGGCACAAATTGGTCTAGTCAATAACATTGGGTTAAAACAAGTCGGGTGAAAATGGGTCGAGTAAAACCAATTCATACCCTATATATAGGTAAAGGTTCGGATACAAATGTCATATTTCGTGAGAAGTGTGAGAAAGAATAAGAAGGAATAAGAATTTATACGTAGCCATCATGTTTTGGATTTAGGCATAATGTTTTAGGTTGTTTTTGCTAAAAAAATACAAAACACAACAATTTAAAACACAATGTGATATATCAAAAATATAAAATTTAAAAAACAATTAAAATAAAAACAATTTAAAGATATATTAAATAATAAGTAAAAACGCTATAGCCATTATTAAAATGAAAACAAATGTAAGCATGACATTGATTGTATAAAGTATCACTTAACATATACACCCATCATCTTTATTTACCTAGCTATTTTCTTACTATAATTTACTAGACACGGATAATTACAAAACCGCCTCTCACTTTATCTTTATTTACCTCGTACCTTTCATCTTCCTCACATCACTCTTGATACAACTCAGACAAAGTTTAAAAAAATTATGATGAACTCCTTTCAACTTTTGCTCCAATCCCTCTTAGACCAATAATCTTATGGGTCAAAGTATACAGAAAATATGAAAAACAGATCTACTTGTTAACACGACTCGGCTGGACCTACGGTGGGCACATGCCCACCCTTCTAAAAGGGTGCATCCGCCCCTGCCTAAAAAATGTCTGTCTGTCCTCTTCTTGGGGCAGACATGTCCCAACCTCTTCTTCTCATTATTCTTCTCCTTCTCTTTCTCTTTCTTCTTTTTCTTATTCTGCCTCGCTTTCTTCCTTCTTCTTCCTCCTTCTTCCTCCTCCTCTTCCTCCTCGTCCCCCTCCTTCTTCTTCCCCCTTCTGCCACCTTGCTCCTCCTTCCCCATCGTTGTCGTTTATGGAAATTGAAGTTGGGCAGTAGGTTGTTGTTGATGATGATTTGTTGGAGGGTTGTGGTTGGTTATGGTTGTGGTGCGTTGTGTTGGTTCACGGTGGAGTTTCTCGGTTATGGTGTGTTATGGTTTTAGGTAATTACGTTACAGACATTAGCAAACAAACAGTCTTATTCTCGCAAACTGCAGACGTTTAGTCTTCTCTTGTAGATGTGGTCCGCAGACTGCGAATATTTTAGATCTTCAAAAACAAACAACACCTTAGAATCGGTCAAACTGGTTTTAATCATAACACTAAATCTAATATTAAAAGTAATTGAAGGCGTTTAAAACTATATTTAGATGTCTAAAGTGTAAACCAAGTATTTTACCTTTTAATAACCTAATATTATAGACCAAATCCGCAAAATATAGAATTAAGTATTAAATTCTCAAGCTGATCCAAACCACATGACAATCCATGCGATTTACATATTTTAACACGTAAAATGAAGTTTTTAATTAATCATATTGACTAAGATTTATCAAATATATTGTTCTAGGAACTATTCCAAAAGCTAGAAACATAAGCTTTGTATTTTAAATGTATAAAAGTATTATAATACTTAATAATCTAAACGTATTTTAACAAGTAAACGATAATTCATCATTCTTTGAATCCTGAAAAAAAATGATAAATTTCAAAGTTTAGAGAATTACGCTGTATTCCCGAGTTAACTTAAAGGAAGGAAAAGAAAGGAAAATAACCGAAGAAAAGGAAGGAAAATGAAAAGAAAGGATAAATATCCTTTGATTCTGTTTCCTTCCAAGTTCCAAGGGTATGTTTGGTAAAACTAGCCAGTGGTTGGAAACTGGTAGCTGGAAGCTTTTTAAATATATTTTGGTGTTTGGCAGAGTGGCTGGAGCTTTTAATAAAATGTATAAAATGACCAAAATGGGTATAATTTAAAGCTTGTAAAGAAATTTTTTATTTTATTTTTAAAATAGAATGAGTATTTGTGTCATTTACTAATTAAAAGCTTGTAGCTAGTAAAACTTTTTCTTAAAAGCTAGTACTAGTAGCTTTTCACTATAAAGCTTTTTCTTATAACCTAAAAGCTTCTAGCTCTTCAACCAAACAAGGCTAAAAGCTTTTCAAAGCTCATTGCCAAACATACCACAAATCGGAAGGAAAACTAAACTAAAGAATTTTGCATAGTTTTCCTTCTATTTCCTTTTTTAAATAAAACTCGGGAACACACCTTGTTTTGTTTTCTTTTCTTTTCTTTTCTTTTCTTTACTTAAATAAAACTCAGAAACACAATCAAATTTTCATTTCCTTTCATTGCATTTCTTTTCTTTCGTTAAGTTAACTCCGGAACACAGCAATGTTTGTGAATTTTGGATTTTAAGGACGAAAAATAGAAATTATTTTAGAAAGATCTGATTCCCTCGATGGGTTGGGAAGGAGGATGAGAAGAGGTGGGGGTATAATTTAAGTTTTGTTACACACTCAATGGCGGAGCTTGAACTTTTATTTGGTACTGGTCGAAAGTCACAAAACCTAATTTTCTTTTTCAAATCGTTGGGGACCAAACTCGAAGTATACAAAATTTTCGAACAAAACCAAGAAAATTTACACTACTTAACCAAAAATGGCGGTCCGACCCTTAATTAGCTTCACCCTTGTTAAGAGTCAACCTATTTGCATAATAACTTTAATCGATTAATTTTTTAGATTCAAAATTAATAGCCTAAGAGCAAACGTAGTGGGCCGTTAAATTCTCGCCCCTCCTCCACTTTGGGTGTATTCTATTGGCTCAGCAAAAAGGAGGGGGATTTCACCCCATTTTTCGTGTGAAAAAATTAACGCCAAAACCTGATTAAGAACAAAAACACCCTTGGGGGCGATGTGGGGCATGAATGGGGCGCGAATGAGGCATTTCACACCCTTTCATTTACTCCACTACGGGTGTTCTAACAACTTTATCGAACTCCATTTGGTTATAACACTTGAAGAAACAATAGTCTAACCTCCGATTAGAGAAGCGAAACCACCGTTGCTACAAGTTTAATCCTTTGCTAGATATCACGGCCGGAGAGTGGTGAGAGTGAAAGAAGCCTGAAACAACACAAATAAAACTGATGGGAGGCGACTACTAGGAACCAAAGTCGGAACCAACATAAAGACACAAAAACATAGTCGGCCTTAGTGTATTCTTCAGGGTTTTTTGAATGGCATATTCAAGGAGGTGAAGTCCTCCTTAAATAGGTTCCACACGAGCCTCAACATTAACCCTTAACCTACCCATTAGTCCAAGGCCTAGTTAAGGGCTTACCTTCACACTGGCCCACCATTAGTCGAGGATAATATGTCATGTTATGTTATATAAATCATTTAGAGAGAATGTACCCTTCATTCCGCGTGGCGTCGTGACATTGGATGATGTCTAGGGCCTGGACACGTGTTATCTGCCTGTTGGTGGTATCTTTGACGCGCCTTGATTGGCTAATTCTCATTGTCTACTGTACTTTTGTCTCCTCTGTTGGTGGTCGTTAGTGGAGACCGCTGGTGAGGTGGCCTCGCGTGCTCTTATTGGCTGATGCGGATGGGAACAGTGCTTGTTGTTCCCTGCGCCCTTTTTGTGCACTCGTGGTGACAAGTCTAACCCTTCGGTGGAGCTTCTTGATCGGTCTCATGTCACTGTCAGCTGTAAAACCCGATCCCCACGTCCATGCACAGACATTGGGATTTGCCTCGCTAGCGTTCGTTTATTGGTTCCGTGATCTTTGCCACACCTCCCTTCGCTGTGATTGGCTCGTACAAGATTGTATGTTGTACCTTTTTTTCTTCCCCATGCTCACGTTGCTTTGCTTGCACGACACTCGTGGGGGATGTGGCGGATGTGATCATGCAGTCGTGTGCACATGAATCCGCCGAAAACTGGTTCCGCGAGTTATCTTGTTTTGGGCTTTTCTTGGGTATGGGCCGCTCATAATCCTTTGTAGGTTTGGGCCCATATCCCTTCAAGTCCCCCTAGTCTAGCATGTCTTCCAAGAATGCTTAGAGAGCAAGTGAGATGCTAGACTCATAAAGTTGCCTTATTGTGACGTATTTTGTCGCTGAGACTTTCTTTATTTACAAGCTATTGGCATAGACGTAACGTTTTCGTGGGTGCGAACAACGTATTTTACGTTCTACGTCAAATGTGGGTGTGGAGAACGTGTCATGTTGTTGCGGGTGCGGATAACATATTTACGTTCTGATCGCGTGTCGAAGTGCTAATCAAAAACTATATTAAAAACTACTCCTTAGCTACAGTTGACTGCAGTATAGGAAGTAGGGTTGTCGAACCTCAGGGAGTTTGTGGAAAGTGCTAATTTACTGATTTCTAATTAAATTAAGATTAACTAAAATAATTTTATGAAGTTTAATGTAAAAGTACTGCAGTGCTGCAAAACGAAGTGATAATAGAGTTTTATAAAAGACAATAATATGGAAAAACGGTCACTCCGGGTTTCTGATTCGGTAATTATCAGCTGAATTATGTTAATACCCTATCTAGGAAATCACATAGACATGACTTTGTTTAAGTTGTTCAACCCAATTCAGCTATCATAACATTAATTGCAAAGTTAAATTAATCCTAGTGCAAAAAAACCAAGATACGATAACATAATGCAATAATATTAATCAACCAAACTGTCTAGATCAGTCAAACATACAATTAGACACAAAGAACCTTAAGGTGTTCACAAAATCTAATCCAAGTAATAAGTATCAAACATAAAACAATTGATAAAATAACCAAATCGTTCGCCCGGAGAAACCGCAAGATGATTAGCCTTGCATCTTCATGATTTTCGCTTCAAGAATTGTTCTTAATCGTACGAGCATTAACCGGGATGAATGGATCTCTTCAAAATACTCAAAACCCTCATTTGGAGCTCTCAAAATCGTCCCTATGCTTGCCTCCACGAATTAGGGTTGTTGTTAAGAGTTATCCCCTTGAAAAATATGGAAATCTAATAAAAAATCATTATTTTTCTTCAGACATGCCCCCCACGCACCATGGGGAGATCAGCCCTTCTCCTCATGGTGCTCGGCGCCTTGTTTCAGCAAAATGGACTTTCAGCTTTGGGCTTGGCTTGTTTCTTTCACTTGGGCTTCATTTTTCTTGGTCCATTTAGCTTAATTCTTCAACTAATAATCATTCTTGGCCCAATTCTTCATAGCTCTTCAAAATAAACTTCTTTTATCTTCAACTCTCGAGCTCGGATGTTCGGTTCTTGATATTATTTCTTCAATTCACTTCCTTTTTCGCCGAACATCTAAAATCAACAAAAAAAATGCATAAATAATAATTAAAAATACTAAAAATATATACAACCTATAAGATTACAAAACACTCAAAACCATGTTATAAACTCCCTAAAATAATAAATAAATGACTCGAAAAACTATTAAAATGCTAAGGAAAAATGCATGTGTTTTACAACACATCAAACTCCCCACACTTACCTTTTGCTTGTCCTCAAGCAAATCTGCTCAAAACGTTACCACGAACAAGTAACAAATACCTCAAACGCCCCCGCCATGCACTAGTTAGGGTCCAAAGTCATACCCCATTCATAGATCATCATTAGATGTGTTAATTCAACAGGCAACCATGATGCACAATTTTGAAAACATAACTCACCCAACTAAGTCTAACATGCTTTCGGTTTTTATTCTCATGCAACACACCCCTCGCAATTTTTCACTCCACTCGGTTTAATATCTGGACTAGCGTGTAATGCGCTAGTATTATTCACTCAAAAACCAAGTATGCAACTCTGTTATCATAGGCTTGTATAACAATCACACCTCAGCGGTAAACAATGCACATATCTAAAGGACTTACGGGTTTTGGGCTTCAGGTAAAGGTAGGATAGATTTGGCTAACAATTGGTTTAAAAGCAAAGGTTTCAACACGCTTGACCCATACAATAATCACCATAATACAATAATCACACAACTTTGGGCATATTTGACCCATACACATACTTCTATTTTTTTTTCTTCTTTTTTTCATTTTTTTTCATATATACTTTTTCTTCCTTTTTTTTTCTTCTTTCACAACTTAAACATAACTCAATCACTTGAACAAAACATAAACACAATGGATGTCATCAATTTATTACACAAAGGTAAACAGGTCAATTTGGGTAATAGGTTTAATCAAATGAAAGGGTATAGGCTCAACATGGGTTACTAAGGGTGATTTTAGGTAAACGGGTCAACACATACAAATAAATGGGTATCAAAAGAAAAAGGGAAAACCTAAATTGCCTTTATCATCTATGTGCATATCTAGTCTACAACCTCGGCATGTATCAAATCACACAAGTTCTGCAACAGAGAAACATCTGGCCTACACTCAACAAATGAAAATATATATGTATCAATCTATCATCTAGTAGGTTCAAGATCTCACCAAAGTGTGGAAATGGGTTACCGATGTGTGCATGCATTTATTACCGACAGCTCGTTACACCTAATCGGGCAAATTCTAAACATTTTCTCTAAAACACCTGCTGAAAACGATTCATGTGTCTGTTCTAAAGAATTAGACCATGATTAAGGACCCACACACCACAAGCAGAGACAGAATGAAAGCATTGAAACAGTCGCTTTCATGCCCGATCAGACCGCTTTTAGGACTTTTTTTTAATTATTATTATTTTTTTTATGACGCAACTACAAAATCAAGACTTCTACTAACTTCCCCCCACACTTGAATTTCACATTGTCCTCAATGGGAGAAAATAAAAACTAAGACGCACTTAACGAACACGAGACAACTAACAAAAAATAAATAAAAAAATAATAGGACTAAAATAAGAAAAATAACACAAAGTTGGAACAAACTCCCCTGATAGAATACACATAAACTCCTTGAATAATCATGTTCCAAAAGCCTTCCAATCGTCCGTATAGCATTTCGTTCACGGACAAAAGTAGCAAATAACTCACCCAATTCTAACAACACTCAACAAACAGATCAAAGCATAATAATATATAATATCATAATATCAACCACCTAGCCACCCATATGGTTCCCTTACAAATGTCATAAAGTATTTAGCTTAGTACAGACCAACTATTAATGAAAACAAAATAACCAAAAAGTACAACCAGTAATGGGCAGCTGCTGGTGCTCCATCTCTCTCAGTCCTCGTCTCCATCTCCAGCATCCTCCTCATCATGCTCTCCTGAATCATCCTCAGCTGGCGGGGCAAACCAATCAGGAATTTTGTGTCCCTGACACGTCAACAAATAACGGATAGCGTCGCTCTGAAGACGAACTGCATCATCCTGGCGGTGAATAGCATCATCTAGCTGGTCCAATCTCTGCACAATATACTCCAAAGTAACAGGCTCTGTACGAGCTCGAGCCCTATGTCGTGCCGGCCTCTCAACAATTACCGGTCTGACCCTCTATCTAATAGCCGGTAAAGCACCCAAATCAGCCCATCTAGGCGGACCCCCTGTGTACAAGTACCCGCCATCCTCAAATCTACCAATTTATACTTCTATGTCATAGGATCCTCAGTCAAATGATTACGTGGCCACCTATCAAAAACATCTAACTGCTCCGCCAACCTACCAATATATGGCCCACAAGGTAACTGCACATCCTTTCCTACCCGACGTGTCCTAGTCATTGAAGATAATAACACAGTAGCTATGTTGGCCTCACGGCTCTCGATCATGCAGTACATGCAAAACAAGTCAATCATATTGCACTTATCGACACCGCTGTGGCGACCGACGATAGTGCATGCAAGGATCCTATGTATATACCTCAGAATAGGATCACAAATCTGCGACTCTAAAGGATCTTTATCGTCATATTCACCCTCTCCTATCGTCTCACAAAACTCCTAATCTGTGCCTTAGTCATCCCCTGTGGGTGTGCTGAGACATACCTGCCCCGTAACATATTGGTAAAAGATGGCTTACGTACCTCCTCTTCTGTATAAAAACCTACTTTTACTGCAAAATCCGGCACACTCATCTCAAATATCTTTCTGCCAAGAGAAAATGAAACCGCATTAGGCTCTGAAAACTTCTTATATGTGTACTTCAGTGTGGAATAGAACTCCACTGTCAACTCTCTATACTGCGGCCAGTAGCACTTCAGTGCTGAAATCCACCTCGGTCCCAACAAAGTTTCAATCCTGTCCCTCTGACCCAATATATCTAGCAAATCATCATCCAAAGTCCTATGCTGTAACACCCCGAACTGTAGCAATTTTTCCCGTGCCTCAAACTCTTTCGTATGGATTGAAAACTGCAATAGATTATGTTGTTTAAGTTAGCGCCTCTCTAACGGAGTCGGGTCTGAATCGGGAGATGGGCAGTTCTCTCGAGTTGAATAATGTATCTGTCGGGGAGTGTAAGTGAGAGCCGGCCTCGGTGGCTAAGGCGCTCCCCGTGGCATCTTTGCTGGTCCCCTCTTCATTTTTCCTGGTGGATCTGCTTTAGACATCTGCATAGACCATGTTAGACAACAAATAAAACAAGTTAGAACCGAAAACAACACTTTGCGAGAAAAATTGAAAAAAAATCCGGCTGCTCATTCAAGATTATTAATCGCCAGTACATCCCCGCCCGAATGGAGATTGAGTACGGGCGAGGAGTTCTACACCTGCAAAGCAATTCAGTAAGCAATCCCATTCGATTCCCTAATTAACTCGAACACACCTTCTACCCAAGATAATAAATTTAATCTCCCCAATCCTCACTTCACTTAATTATCCAGCTCGCCTACTATCAAAACCTTCGCATATGCGCCAATTAATTACTTATGACTTTACGCCTAAACATCTCATCCTTGCGACTTCAACAAAATGATCTTATTAAATCCAAAACTTCAAACGACCCCCCCCCCCCACACTTAAACTCATTTGTCCCCAAATAGCCTAGGCGACACCTCGCGTAATTGGTAACAAATTCCATTCTTATGACATAATGTGTTCCTAAAAACCAAATATAATCATCAATTTAGTAAGTCGCCACATTTTGCTTATCGACTTGTATAGCTAAAAGCAAATCAGAATCCTCATCATTCTTATATCATCACATCTACCTCATAACCAGAAAACGCCTAAAACACAAGCGCCTAACAACTCTACTTGAGACCACTTTAGCGCCATGAATCAACACATTGCAACAACCCTTTCAACAAACGCTTCAAACCTAAACTTGACGCTGATTATACCAATAACATCCTGTCCAACCTCACAACTCGCAAGACAACCAAGCACTAAATCCAATTCGAAAACATACCTAACTAGAGACAAATAACCCAAGACGCAATAATAACCACAGACCATACGAGACTTAGACAAATATGACCCTAAATAAAATCGATTAACAAAAGAATACAGACAAGTCAGACTAAGAAGAATATACCTGCTCGCAATGACCTGACACGATTAGACGACAACGAAATTGCAGGAAGGTCCAAGGTGGGTGACGCAGGAGCTGTAGTGACAGGTTTTATGGGTCGGGTAGGGTTACTGTTTGGGTAGAGGTGGTGTGGTTGACTGCAGAGGGTGGTTTGGGCTCGGGTTGCAGGTTTAGGGTTCGTGGTCGAGTGGTGGTACGGTGCAGAGGTGAAGGGTTGGAAGAGGCGGTGGTCTGGTTCTGTCACAGGAGCAGTGGGGGGTCGTAGGAGGGTTAGGAAGGTGGGTCTGGTGAAAACGGTGGCGATCGGTGATGGAAGGCGGCGGCGGTGGTTGGCTGGATGCAGAGAAGGGTTGTGGTGGTGGTCTGCAGAGGGTCGGGTTAGGTTGGTGACAGGTCCGGTTTGGTTCGGAGGGCGGTGGGCAGCGGCGATTTATGGTGATGGTTGCAGGGATGGGGTTGGATAATGGTTGCCGTTTGGTTCGGGTGGTGGGTTGGTGTAATGTCGAGTGGTGGTCTGGTTGTAGGTTGGGTTGTAGTGATAGTGGGTTGGGTGGCGGCAGTTATAGTGATAGGGGTTAAGGTGTCGGGTTGGTTGTGATGGTTGCAGAGAAGGGTTGTGGTGGTGGTCTGCAGAGGGTCGGGTTAGGTTCGGAGGGCGGTGGAAGACGGCGGCCGTCGGGTGGAAGTGGGTGGTACGGTGATGGATGAGGTTGAAGGTTGGGGGTTGGTTCAGAGGTGGAGGAGGTGGTTATGGTGATGGTAGTAGGGTTTGGGTGCAGTGAATTGTTGAAGGAGGAGAGGAATTGAGAAGAGGAAAAAGAAGAATGCAGGCATAGGGATCGTCCTATTTCTTTTTTTTAACCCCTCGAGCACCAAGAGGGAATGAGGGTATTCCCCCGCGCACCATGGCGGGTGCAAATGCCTCCAAATTGCTTGTTTCCCTTCATACCCCATGAGGAGTGCTCATGGTGCTCGGGCACCCTATTTCGGGCAGAAAGTTTCTCCGTGTGGAGCATTTTTTTGCCTTAGAAAAAAATTCTAACTCTTGTTCTCCCTCAATTTTCACCCCATGAGATTTTTCTAAATATAAAACTAAATACCTGGCCACCGAAAATTCATAATTCTTCCTGTAAACGTGTACAAAGCCCTACAGAGTACTAAAAAAAACAAAAAACGCAAACGAAAAACAACTAAAATTGAACAAAAAATTTACAAACTCTACAATTAAACATACCTGACGTTTTGTTACTTAACCTCATCATCCGGTTCACTCGTCAAAAAGCAAACCGGCTCTTCTGTTGTTATGTGTATGTCAGCTGAGTCCAGATACGGTTTAAGCCGATGTCCATTCACCACTTGACGCAAATGATCGTCAAAATCTTCAATTTCGACATCACCGTAATTTCCAACCCTCGTAACTAGGTATGGCCCCGTCCACTTGCTTTTCAACTTCCCTGGGAATAATTTAAGACGTGAATTGTACAACCATACCTTATGGCCTACCACAAACTTCTTCAAACGAAGCTTGGCATCGTGCACCTTCATTTTATCTTTATATGCCGATGCACACTCGTATGCTTCATCTTGCAATTCTTCAAGCTCTTCAAAATAAACTTCTTTTATCTTCAACTCTCGAGCCCGGATGTTCGGTTACTGATATTATTTCTTCAATTTACGTCCTTTTTCGCCGAACATCTAAAATCAACAAAAAAAATGCATAAATAATAATTAAAAATACTAAAAATATATACAACCTATAAGATTACTAAATACTCAAAACCATGTTATAAACTCCCTAAAATAATAAATAAATGACTCGAAAAACTATTAAAATGCTAAGGAAAAATGCATCTGTTTTACAACACATCACGTTCTACGTCAAAGGCAGGTGTTTGTGTCTGCAACATTGAATATTTAATTCAATGTTGATGATTCAAGGGAAACTATAGAGGCTTGTTTTCTACTGATGTGACCATTGACGTGACTAACTGCATGTCCCTGCACATGTCAGTGTCAGTGTAAGAGCCATGCTTTTTGTTTGGTGCCATTTGCATGGGTCACGCGCGGCGCGTGGAACGTTGTTTTGTCTTTTGCTTTTGACGTGTCATCTCCTGGTTGGGTAATCGTCTTCACATTTCCCCAACTCATTAAATGCGATGGGTATAAATAGTTGGAAACCTAGACGGTTTCTCTTTCATGCTCTCTATAAATTCTCAACATCTTAAACTTTTCTCTCTAGCCTACTTTGAGTTTACCAATGAGCCTTCAAAATTTCCGGTGGGTCTTCAAGTTTTCCGACGGTTATTCAAATTTTCCAGCGACAACCATTTCATTTCGAGACCTGCTTTTCCCAAGTTATTGCCTTTCTTGAATTATGTCTGATTCCGAGGCTAAGGACAAGAATCCTCCGTTGCCAATGGCTGAGGCTACCATCAAATGGAAGAGACCGTCATATGAAGAGTTTATTAATGATTTTGAGATTCCGGCCAGTTGGGAGCCGGAGTTAGCTTCTGACGGTTCGACGGCGTTGGATTGTCCACCAAGCAAGATGGCCCTTTATGCTACTCACTTTCAAGCTGTCGGCTTCCGTTTGCTGGCCACAAGGTTCGTTTGTGACCTGTTGTTGCGGTATGGTTGTCATCTGACCCAGATGAGTCCTCTGGGGATGACGAGGATGACACACTTCGAATTTGTGTGTCGTTCTCAAGGCATTGAACCGACATTTGATATGTTCAAGGCCTTCTATCGTTTCGCCCGCTCTGCACAGTGGTATTCGATCAATACATGCGAGGGTATGGTAAAGCCTGTTGGTAATGACCCGCCAAGGAGCATGCATGACTGGAAGTGGAAATTTTTCTACATTAAGCAGGGCGTGGTTCCAGTTGCATTGCAGTGGTTAATGGTTCCTCAAAAGGCTAAGTTGAAGGATTTCCCAGTCATAAACTATGAAGATTATGACTGGTACGACAAGATAAGTGGGCAAGTTACGTCGATTGATATGTCAAAAGTGAAGTATGAAGCATTATTGATGGCGGACGTGAGCCGCGCGGGTGCTCGTGCGGATATGGATCCCCACTTTTACATGGGTGATAAAGGTATGCTTGTATCCCTTTTTCATGCTTTAAGTACTTTATTGCACTTTTTTAATTGTTAACTTTTGTTTGCAGAGCGGAGTTGTTGTCACATCCCGCTCAGGCTGGGGCACTTACAGTGACCAGTTGGCGCAACTTAAAGCGGAAACGTAATCTCATTACATAACTTATGTATTTATTACAAGCTCACACGATCAAAGTACAACCAAGTTAAACGAAGCTAAACAAAGCTTAACTATAATATGATAGAACATCTAAAGTCATCCCACGCTCAGCTAGGAACTCCCAAACCTTACATCATCAACATGTGATACACTGATACATGCTCTAGTAATAAAAATACGTCAGCACAAAGCTAGTGAGCAACATAAATTGACTCATCAGTAAAGAAAAACCACTTAAACAATTTTATTGATCAAGTATGAGCTCCATGCATGTCACCATAATCATAATTCGGTCATATATTCACACAGCCTATCCAGTTCCATAGCAGGATATGTATGCCCCTAGGAAAATATAATGATTATCATTATATATATATATATATATATATATATATATATAACACATTGGATTCCCACACACCGGTTCGATGCAATAAATGATCAATCACCACCAAAACCATTTTACGAGCAAGTATCAGGTTTTAAAAATTATTTAAGTAACTCACCTTTGCTCTATAGATGTTTGGTCTAATCATTCAAACTTGGTTCCCTGATCAAGACCATGACAATCTTAGATACTAGTTAAATAAGGAGTGTGTACTAACTAGTCATTATCGGGGTCGACTTTGAATAACCCTATCTAGTTTAAGCATTGGTAATCAGTATATGCCTAACTTAGGATTAGGCTACCCAACAATTACCTCGGCTATGACCCTAAACCTGCTACTACCATTATACACAGTCATATATAATCCTAACATTATATTAAAAGAATAATTATAAATTATATACGTACGTACCTTTATATATTTGAAGGGAAAATGTTACCAAGATGTGATTTAACCCCTTGTCGCTCTCTCCGAGTCTGAGGTTGCTTCGTTGACGGTGGTGTGACGGCAGAGATGTTGTTGGTTTAGGGTTAATTTATGTTGCATGTTCGAGTGGTGTTTGAGGTTGTGTCGCGTGTGCGATGGGGGGCGTATGGCAGTGGTCAACGTCGGTTAAGGGTGGGGTTACAAGCTCATGCGGTGGGGGGCGGTGGTTGAGGGTGGGGTCGTAGATAAACGTTTGCAAGTTACACCTTGAGGGTGGGGTTGCAAGGTCCTGCGGTAGGGTTGTAGGTGAACGTTTGCTAGTTACACTAGAAGTAGTTGAGGTAGGATGGTGTTGTCCGAGGTTAGTGTCACACCGCGCCAATGGCAGAAACGCGTGGCGCCACGCTCGAAAGTATATCAAAGTCAAGATTAACACAAACTATATTTAATTAGAAAAGATCATTTCATTAAGATGTCGAAAAGTACCTTGTTTCAAACATTACACAAAACAACATACATGAAGTCCCGACAGGGGGTATTTCCGTCTAATTCCCAACCCAATGGTAAATATAGATGAAACCCCGACAGGTGCCCGACATCCCATATTCCACCGTACTAGCCGCATACCTGTTCAGCACTTAGTTACCTGAATAGTATGTTTAAGAAGACGTCAATATATAAAATATTGGTGAGTTCATAGGTTTTAGTTCCATAACAACAATATTTATCAACAACATTTTAACAACAAAAACATGTGCGGAACGAACACCAGCAGTGACCTTTGTAAAAGTAGCTAACTCCTACAAACTATGACGAGCAATCCCTTGAGCCCATAACCAAACCAAGACTAATAATAATGCCCCGCGAGCAGTAGTTGTTTCTCGGAAATAACAACTTAGTTCAGAATACGTGCACCCCAGGCATACACAGTTGCATAATCGACGCTATCGATTAGGGGTGGGCCTTGTCAGGCACCAATAGCGCTATCCAAATATTCCTTCGGTTCTCGATTTCAACACACACAACACACGAGTAAATGGATACAGTAGCGAGGACTCACCCTGAGTGGTGTATAAACAACAAAACCCAAGTACTCATCATGCCACTTATCACGTTTTAACTTTTGAAAACATTTTGTCATGTAAAACATTTGACGTGTAAAAACATTTGACAAAACATATCTTTCCCCTAAACAAAAACAGTAAAAAGGGGTCGTGAAACTCACCTTGATTTCCTTGCTTAGCAAGAAAATAAAGCCCGAAGCTTTGACCGGCTTCCTCGTGTCCTAACTACCAATGAAGGACACCTTAAAAATCTATCATATCTAAGCCTAGCTTATTTTCCGGTTATAAGATAGTTTATTCAACTATCTAGACTCGTGTGTACGAACCCGAGTCTTTAAGTGTTTTAACTCGACAAACCGATCGTGACTTATCATAACTCCTGTGTTCACATACGACATAGTACCCAAGTTGTGCACCTGTTACTATTCGTGTGTAAATCATGTTGGACTACTACTATGAAACGTATAACTCATCCTGAGCCGTAGCTCGTCTCGTAATCTAGATAAATATATTTGCCTTATATAATTATTTTTAGAAAAATACACTTTGAGTAACCATAATATAGTTACTAAAATCAATTAATAATACGTGTTACATCTTTTCCCAAATCCGAGTAGTTTACCAATTTCAAAACTTCGCTTTTTATAAAAGGTTTTCCAAGTAGAAATCGAACGTTTATGCATATTGAATCCGAACGACAAACATATTTTAGTTATCGAATAACCTTTAAAAACTCGTCATACTTGACGCTTGGTAACAAAAAGACTATACATTTGTTTGAAATATTGCCCGGAATAGACTATTATTGTTACAAATAATTAATGTCAAAACGTCGCGATTTGTATGAATGCATTTATCAAAACACTTGGAAAAATTATTTATGAAAACATACACAACGTTATTAACTTCGTTGCGCTTCGGATTTTATAAATTTCGACAGAGTTTCCTCTGTTTTTGCACAAACCAGACAACACAAGTTGTCTACAATTTTCCCAAAAATCGACATCCAATTAAAAATTACAAATCAAAAACCAAGTTATCCGCATTTCCAATTTAAACGAGACTTCTACGTTTCGACAATTATATAATTTACACTTATATTTATATGACTATATGGTCCAACAACAACACAAAGTCACGCTTTAGTGTACAAATTTATCGTTTATTATATCGTCGGTTCGTTCGCGAGTTAACACCGTTTAATATTCGTATATATAGATATATATCTATAAATATATAGTTATACATAATACAACAATAATAAATGTGAATTTATTATACCGAAGTTATGCGCGCGTCCCGATCTACTAGCTGGTCGGTACTGAATCTGACCGTTGACCCAGTTTGACCGCAGCTAACTGAGTCGAATCGGTTTGACCGAGTTTGACCAGATTTGACCGGTCTCGAACGTCTCAAAACGAAACCCAAGTTGACCCAGTTGACCAGATCTTGTTGCGTTGACCAGATCTAAACTGAAACATAACGATTCGATGAAAAACTCAAGCTTTATTATTAAATTTGGAAATGATGAAAAGTACAAGGACTCAAATTGACAACTTGCTGAAAGATGAGGGTGACGGATGTCATAGTTGAGCCCACCTTGCATGTAACCAACTACCTCTCGGCTCAATAACAATACCTATATCAATAGCGGGATTCTCGGTTCATGGCCAAATCAGTCATATGTGGCATACACACCTACCGACATTGAGAAAGCACTATACACCATGTCATCGAATCAACAAAATCCAGTTGGCTATATGGACACCGGCACTTCCTCCTACATGACAAAAGAACAATGTAACTTGGCTCATTTTCTAATAATTGCATTAATTATAAAATTATTGTTGGTGATGGTACCTCCATTCTCGTTCTTTGTCAAGGCAATTAAACCTTACCCCCACCCTTTCCTCCATTTAAACTAATTAATGTTCTTTATGCCGCTAAATGCTTCAAAAACTTAACTTCGGTACGTCGCTTCACCACTGACAATTTCGTTTATTTTGAGTTTGACCCTTTTGGTTTTCTTGTGAAGGACTGCAAGACCCGAACCCTTATCCCCCGATGCAACAACAGCGGTGATCTATATCCTCTGCTTTTGAGCGCGGACACCACCACAGCTTATATTTTTGCAGTCATCTCCTCACAGCTTTGGCACCAATGTCTAGGCCACCTTGAACGCCATTATTTACAAAACTTTAAAAACTCCATGTTCTATTAATTTCGGTACTTTAAATAAACAAGTTTGTGGTTTTTGTGTGTTTGAAAAAAGTACTAGATTACCTTTTGATGCTTCATTCACTATGGCATATTCACTATTAGATATTATACATAGTGATCTCTCAACCTCCCTGATTCTAAGCTCGGGAAGCCCATTGATATTATAGATATTATGTCCTTTTCTTATATGACCATACCAATTTTTATGGACATACCCATTACTAGAAAATCTCAAACCTTTTCAGTTTTTTATGAACTGGCAAAACAAATTAAAACATACCATTAAAACCTTTCAATGTGTTACTGATAAAGAATAGATCAACTAGCAATTTCAAGCAATTCTTTTCACAACTTGGGATGCTCTTCTGTCTCTCATGTCCTTAGGGGTGTTCAAAAAATTTCGAATCCGAATTTGAATCCGATAATCCGAATCCGAATTATCCAAAATTTTGGATAATCAGATTTTCGGATATCCAAAAATCGGATAATCCGAAATTTTGGATTCAGATTTGAATCCTGATTTTGAAAATTTTCGAATAATCGGATTATCCGAATCCGAATATTAAAAAATTATATATAAATATATAATATTATATACACTACATAACAAATACACAATCCTAAATCCCTAATCTTCTTAACTCTAAGTCCATACTACTCCAATCCATAGCAGTCGCTCCCTCTTCTCTTCTCTATAACAGCCCCTGTTCACCTAGTCTCCGACCTCCACAGCCCCGGTCCACCAAACGGTAAGTTTCTTTTACATTTTTTTTGTTTCAGTTTCGTTTATCTAATTTCGATTTTTGTTTTTTTAACAGGTTCACATTTTAGACATAAAGGAGACCGTTTTTTATTATTATTATTATTATTATTAAGTTTTGGATTATCCGTTGGATGATCCGAATCCGAATCCGAAATTCGGATTATCCAAATTTCGGATCCGGATTCGGATCCCAATATTGACTATCCGAAATTTCGAATTATCCAAAATTTGAATATCCAAAATTTGGATTATCCGAATTTAAACACCCCTACATGTCCTCATATATGTCTAGTCAAAACGGCAACACATACATAAAAACCTCATATTTGGTAGCTCGTGTATCTATACTATATATAAAGCATGAGGCAAGGACGTCGGTAAAATTTAAGTAATTACAAATTTCATTGCCTAAAGTACAAACACTTGATGCATATGTAAAAGGGTAAATTAGTCTTTTACTCGTCAATATTGAGGTTAATGGTCATTAACAATGAAACAAGTTCAAGAGTTCTCTATTTTTTCACTTCATATTCTCCTATTTAATTAACCTTTTACTTATCTCTAAACATTAACACCACCACTCACTATAAACCTCTTGGTTTTCTCCCTTCAATATCAATAACAATCAAACCATATATTCCCTTTACCTATCTCCTGAACATCGACAATCCAAACCACCACCACTCTTCCTTCCAAAAAAAAAAATAGGAGTTTTCTTCTTCGTGATTGACGGTTTGAATTTGGGTGTTGAAAGGCCTAATCAGATTTAGGTTTAATAGAAGGAGAAAGTGAGACACGGAATGTGGAATGAAGAGGGTAATTCTTGCAAAACATCTCTGCTTAATATGCATTCACGGTTCATCATTCCACTAGCCCTAAGCCTTGTACACACTACCTCTGATACGCGTGACAACTTTTGTTTTTCTTTTACATCCATTTTTTGTGTTGTTTCGTAATTGTGTGAGTAAAATAATAAGGCTCAAGGTTGATGCACATGTTTTTTTAGTATGTTGATAAATTTTTTTTCCATGGTTGATGCACATGTTTTGTTTTAGTACGTTGATAATTTTTTTTTCCATGGATTGTCACTTGTTCCTTTCTTGATAGCCATTGGAAATCTGTACCAGGAAGTTTCTGGTATGTGTAAGTAAGGAAAGACAATCCCATTTTGGTGTTATTTTTTTGAATTGCTCATATATGATTTTTATTTAGAGATCACTGGGAGGAGATTTTTGTGATGTTAATTTGTCTCTTACGGCTTGGGTGATTCACTTGTTGAATGTCATGTTTATTTGAAGTGTGTAAACTGTAAATTATTAACATTTTGATGTTTTGATTGTCGTTTGATGTCACTTTGAAGGTACCTAAGTTTCAGTCTTATGATCCGAAGAATCCGTTTTCTACTTCTCAAAGGTTTTCAATAAGATTTACAAATTTTGACGATCGATTGAGAGGGAACACACAATCAAGTTATCCTTCATTATTTTTGTATCTACATTGAATTATTACATCTTCCTATGGGGTAACTTTATTTCATTAAATTATCAAAAATTCACAATATTTTACGGTTTTACCCTAATGGGTTCAAAAGGGAATAACTTGCTCAAATTCCTCATAACGTATACATATTTTTACCAAAATGTATATTTTTAATACTCTAAAAAGAAATATTATTCATGGCAATATTATGTGTTTGTTTACAATTATATAATCTAACTCCTTTAGCAATGTATTTGAAGTACACTTTGGTGATCTTTTTTTTTTTGCATTAGCAATCTTGCGAGTGAAGAAGGACATGCTATCTCCTTGAAAGGCGAAAAGAGACTCAGTTAAAATACATGCAAAATACTTATGTCTGATGCATATCATGTTCCTATCGTGTATTGTCGACTCCGCCGCAACGCGCGGGTTACCCACTATCTATACTATATATAAAGCATGAGGCAAGGACGTCGGTAAAATTTAAGTAATTACAAATTTCATTGCCTAAAGTACAAACACTTGATGCATATGTAAAAGGGTAAATTAGTCTTTTACTCGTCAATATTGAGGTTAATGGTCATTAACAATGAAACAAGTTCAAGAGTTCTCTATTTTTTCACTTCATATTCTCCTATTTAATTAACCTTTTACTTATCTCTAAACATTAACACCACCACTCACTATAAACCTCTTGGTTTTCTCCCTTCAATATCAATAACAATCAAACCATATATTCCCTTTACCTATCTCCTGAACATCGACAATCCAAACCACCACCACTCTTCCTTCCAAAAAAAAAAATAGGAGTTTTCTTCTTCGTGATTGACGGTTTGAATTTGGGTGTTGAAAGGCCTAATCAGATTTAGGTTTAATAGAAGGAGAAAGTGAGACACGGAATGTGGAATGAAGAGGGTAATTCTTGCAAAACATCTCTGCTTAATATGCATTCACGGTTCATCATTCCACTAGCCCTAAGCCTTGTACACACTACCTCTGATACGCGTGACAACTTTTGTTTTTCTTTTACATCCATTTTTTGTGTTGTTTCGTAATTGTGTGAGTAAAATAATAAGGCTCAAGGTTGATGCACATGTTTTTTTAGTATGTTGATAAATTTTTTTTCCATGGTTGATGCACATGTTTTGTTTTAGTACGTTGATAATTTTTTTTTCCATGGATTGTCACTTGTTCCTTTCTTGATGCCATTGGAAATCTGTACCAGGAAGTTTCTGGTATGTGTAAGTAAGGAAAGACAATCCCATTTTGGTGTTATTTTTTTGAATTGCTCATATATGATTTTTATTTAGAGATCACTGGGAGGAGATTTTTGTGATGTTAATTTGTCTCTTACGGCTTGGGTGATTCACTTGTTGAATGTCATGTTTATTTGAAGTGTGTAAACTGTAAATTATTAACATTTTGATGTTTTGATTGTCGTTTGATGTCACTTTGAAGGTACCTAAGTTTCAGTCTTATGATCCGAAGAATCCGTTTTCTACTTCTCAAAGGTTTTCAATAAGATTTACAAATTTTGACGATCGATTGAGAGGGAACACACAATCAAGTTATCCTTCATTATTTTTGTATCTACATTGAATTATTACATCTTCCTATGGGGTAACTTTATTTCATTAAATTATCAAAAATTCACAATATTTTACGGTTTTACCCTAATGGGTTCAAAAGGGAATAACTTGCTCAAATTCCTCATAACGTATACATATTTTTACCAAAATGTATATTTTTAATACTCTAAAAAGAAATATTATTCATGGCAATATTATGTGTTTGTTTACAATTATATAATCTAACTCCTTTAGCAATGTATTTGAAGTACACTTTGGTGATCTTTTTTTTTTGCATTAGCAATCTTGCGAGTGAAGAAGGACATGCTATCTCCTTGAAAGGCGAAAAGAGACTCAGTTAAAATACATGCAAAATACTTATGTCTGATGCATATCATGTTCCTCTCGTGTATTGTCGACTCCGCCGCAACGCGCGGGTTACCCACTAGTGCCTCTAAAGACAAATACAATCCCCTTTTCTTACGTTTTATTAAACATTTTCTATTTTTTGAACAAAACCAAAATAAATTTATCATTTTATCACATAAATTAACAATTACAAATGTAGTTTTACAAGAAAACCCCTAACTAAAGCATTTTGCGAAGTTACTTTTAACACGTAATCACCTAGAATAGAACTTAAACCTTTTAGTGACTTTTGTAAAATGCGTCGTTTAAAAGAAAATGTGGTGAAATGCAATAAATAGATAATTAAATATAACAAACTAGTTTTTATCCCGGGAGCGTCCCGGGTTGAAAAATCTAATATAACATAATAAAATATATTATTATTATTATTTTAAACAAATCTTTGTCATAAGTTATCATATTCAAATATAAAAAAAAAAAAAAAAACGAATCACTGCGTCGAGGTATAAATCTAGTGCCATTACAAATGAATTCGGAAGTTTGTAATCGATCATTCTAAAAATAACTAACATGAAATAAGAAAAAAAAGTTAATTATTGAAATATCGAACGCATTAGTCTAAGGGTTATGTGATGCGTTAAAAAAATCATGGGTATATGATCGGGTATATAGTTCGGGTATTTGGGTATGTTGTTTCGGGTAATCGGGTCAGGTATCACCTAATCCCAGACCCGACCCAAATCCACAATTCTTTTTAAACTAATCCCAAACCCGACACAATACCTGTCGGGTTACAAAAAATAGTCATTTTTTCTCCGTTTTGTATATAGCACTATGATACTCGTTGGAAAGATAATAAAACGCTCGTTAATTTGGTGTAATTTTTTTCTTTAAAAAATCTCGTATATAAAAGATATTAACGTTTAAAAGTTGTGGGAGAAAACATGAGAGAGAAAATAGTAAAGTTTTAATATTTAGATTTAGTAGATTAGGTATTTAATAGATTAGGTTAAGGATTATAATAGATTAGGTTAAATCATATTTATTTCTTTTTTTTTTTAATTGGCTTACACTTACCACATCATATCCTATGTGGCATCTCTCAAAGGAGAGATTGCATAAGAGTATGACATGTAGGATTAATCCCTTTACAATATATATATACTAGCTGATTACCCCGGGAAGGTCCCGGGGTTGAAAAATTTAATATAATTTAATAAAAAATGATAAAAGAATAAAACTCAAATCACGAAAAGAGTAAATAAGTTAAACATAATCAATCTTAGTTAAAAAAACATTTATTTAAAAAGTTAAAAAAATAAAAAGCATAAACCATATTAAACATAATACAGTATTAAAAGAATAACATTCAACATATAATCATCTTCACGTAATTTAAAATATGTTACAATTTGACTTTGACTTATATAGATGTAGAATTCATGATGGGGGTTAAAAAATATAATCATTCTAATAATACTAATACTAATAGTAATAATTATTACTCTTGTAATTAAAAAAATAAAAAAATAACCTTGTTATAAGATGACATCATGTGTTGCAGTGTTGCGCGATTCTTTCTCCTAGCTTTTCTTGATGAAGTATACCTATCCATCTTTAGAAGAGTAAAATTTCAATGATAGCATGGCGATTGGGCTGAATTTCAACATCGTAGATAAGAACCTGGTTTAAAAGAAAAAACATGATTAATGAATAACCTGAACACTTTGTGTTTTTTTTCTGTATGAACATAACCCCACAAAAAATAGTCGTTTTTTTCTCCGTTTTTATATAGCACAATGGTACTCGTTGGAAAGATAATAAAACGCTCGTTAATTTGGTGTAATTTTTTTATTTAAAAAATCTCGAATATAAAAGATATTAACTTTAAAAATTATGGGAGGAACATAAGAGAGAAAAATTTAAATTTGTTTTTAAATTTTTTTTTCCTAAAATAATTTAATTTAATTTTAGTAATTGAGAATTGAGAGATAGAGAGATAAATTTATGGTTTTATGTTTATCTTTTTTTTTAATTAAAAAGAAAATAATTCAAAAACACTAAAATCTTTCAATTATGATGCCACGTGGCAGTTTCATGGAGAGGTTGAAGGCACCATTGCACGCCACGTCAGCAATGTTCAATTCTTTTATATATATTAATAGATAATATTATAAAAGAGGGTTTACAAATTTTGAGTATAATTGTTTTTTTATCAGCTAATTTCTTCTTATTTTTATTTTGCTCAGATTTTGAAGCTGAGTTTTCCCTTAAGAGCACATGGGGTGGTAAGAAATCCATCACACCCATCACGCTATCAACTCAATCATTTTGTGTCACCTCATTTCATTACATTCTATCACTAAATCCATATGGTGGTGTTCACAATTATCACTAAAACCATCACACTAAATCAGTTTGTGACACCTCATTCCATCACACCCAACACTATTTTTATAACAAAAATAAAGAAAAAGATGGGACACCATCTTGTCTTTTTCTCATTTTTTTTTAAAGTTGTTGCCTTTTCTTGGTCAGCGAGAAGATGAAAGGCTCACACCATCTTGGAAAGTTGCTTTTCACCGTGATGTATATCACGGAATTTGTCCATCACGACCGTGATAATTTGTGGGGTGCGGTGTTTCGCGGGCATCACACTATTACGGGGTGGTCATCACGGAGCACCCTGTGTGCCCTAAAAAGGTTTTAACTCCTACCACTTGATCATTACAACTTAAGTTGTGTGTTATTATAACTAAACCAGCTAAATAAACTTCTTAATTATTTGAATTTTCAACATGATGATTTTATATGTACTTACCTTTCAGAATTTAAAGCTCAAAATGATAATCTTATAATTTTGATTGTATAAAATACAAGTCAAATTTATATCATTATTACCTAAATTTTCACTCTGTGTGTACACCCTGAAAAAAGTCATAATTATTAAGTTGGGATGCTTTGCTCATTCCTGAAAAAATTGCAAGGATCAACTCTAGCCTTCACTTTAACAAGCCTCTTGTAATTTGTCTCTTTGAAATATTTGTGCCCATAAACCATACCTTCAATAGAAGCATTCCTGCCATGGCTGTTGACACCAATATCCAAATCCCTATAGTTCAAAAATGCTTCTCTAGGGTTCTTCGACACAAATGGAGTCATGTAATCATACATCATTCTTGTAAAATTTATGAATCTATTTTCTGCTTCGATTCCAAACTTTTCCCATATCGTTAGGTATTGAATCTTTGCTATGTTACCCGATCGATGTGGGAAAGGCTTTGCGAATTCTGATATTTCACTCATTCTTCCACCATATGGGCTGAAAGCCATCGATAGGTTTTCAAACTCTTTCATCTTGTCAAATATTAATTCAAAATCTTTTTTAGAAATAGGGGTTTTAAAGTAATCGGATTTGGTCTTCGAAGGGCCGTTACTATATGGAGGCCGTGTACGGCTTAAAAGCGCCACGGTTGGAGTACCAATGGGGAAATCTACATAGTAAAGCACAGACTCAATCCAACTCATTTCAATACAATCCGACTTTTGTAACCCTAATTCGAGTAAATCTTTATTCAAGAGTGTAACAAGATTCACCGAGTTTCCTAAGTACAACGTTAGAAACGTACCACTTATTGTCTTTTCACCCTTTGTATTGTTTATGATACTCAAAACCAATCGAATAAAAAGATTGTTATCTAGCTTGTCCACGACTTGTGCCCATCGCTGGGCGATGGTGCTAAGGTTTTGGTCCGATGTTCTTTGGACCTTAAACACCGTTACGACTTGAGGAACATGAACCAATTTAAGCTTGTAGGCTAGAACCACCCCAAAGCTAGCACCACCACCACCGGTGATGGCCCAAAACAAGTCCTCACCCATACTCTCACGATTCAAAAGCTTGCTATTGACATCAACTAATTGAGCATCAACAACATTATCAACTGATAGACCATATTTTCTCATCATGTTACCCCATCCACCACCACTAATATGTCCACCAACACCAACCGTCGGGCAAATTCCTGCCGGAAAACCATGAGTCTTACTTTTCTCGGCTATTCGATAGTAGACTTCACCAAGAGTCGCACCAGCTTGGACCCATGCAGTTTCTTGTTCGATGTCCACGTCAATCGACCGTAAATTGAACATATCTACGATAAAGAAGGGTTCATTCGTGTTTGTAACATAGGAAAGGCCTTCTAAATCATGGCCACCGCTTCTAGTTTTCATTAGCAACCGGCTTTCTTTGCCGCACGTGATAGCTGCCTGAATGTGAGAAACATGTTCGGCGGCGATGATTAAAAGGGGTTTCCTATATTTATTGAATCGGAGGTTTCTGATGTAAGCTTGCAAGACGAAGGGAAAAGATGAGTTTTCTCGAGTGTAGATCACTCCAGCGATCGGAAAAGAAGGGTCTGATTGGTTGTTTAAACATTGAAGGAAGCGATGTGTAATGCAACTAGAAGTAGCAGAAGATTTGGTAAAGAGGAAGACAAGAAATATTAGAGTTAAAATTGAAATTTGGTTGTTGAAAGAAGGTTTGTTTGTCATTTTTGTAAAATATGGTGTATGCATGGTCTGGGTTGATAGATAGATAGATAGATGCAATTTATAGACTGTTAAAATTATATTTGATCTTCAATAATTTTTATTTCAAATTGTTACGATTGTAATGTATACTTCAGAACCTAAAAAAAACATTAGGGCGCGTTTGGTAGCTCTTAATGAGGCTCTAAATCAACCATTCAGTTCTAAATGGTTCAGCATTCAGACTGTTTGTTTCAATCTAAAAGGAAAAAAACTCTGAATGAAATGGTTAAGGGGATTAATAGCATATGTTAAATATAGTAAATTGTTCCAAATTTAATAAAACACATTGTGAACCTTGCATTTTTGGTAAAAGCATTCGATTGCCATTTTATGATTCTATTAATAATACTCATTATGATTTTGATATTGTTCACAGTGATTTATGGACATCCCCGGTACTTAGTACACTTGGACATAAATATTATGTTTTATTCTAGGATGACTACACCAATTTTTTGTGGACTTTTCCCTTGTCTAATAAGTCCCACGTCTATCCCACCTTTGTCACCTTTCACAACCTCATTAACACACAATTTAACCGTAAAATTAAACAGTTTCAATGTGATAATAGGAAATAATTTGCAAATCAACAAATTTATACATTTGCAACCATAACGGCATGCAATTCTGTTTTTCATGCCCATACACCTCTTCCCAAAATGGCAAAGCAGAACGCAAAATCCGCACCATCAATAATATGATCCGCACCCTTCTTGCCCAAGCATCCCTACCCCCAAACATGTGGCATCATGCCCTTGAAACCACCACATACCTTTTAAACATCCTTCCAAGTAAACTTCACCATTTTCAATCCCCTACCTCCCTCCTTTACGACTGCACCCCCGAATATGATCACCTTCGCATTTTCGGGTGCCTTTGCTATCCTCTTCACCCTTCCACTACCATCCACAAACCCGACTACCGCTCTCGACCTTGTGTCTTTCTTGGGTACCCCACCAATCACCGTGGGTATAAGTGTCTAGACCTCAACTCACACCAACTCATAATCTCTAGACACGTCCATTTTGAGGAGTCTATTTTCCCCTACGCCATCCAATCACCTCTCACACCGCCCTCTTATGACTTTCTCAACCCTACCATAAACCCACTTGTCTGGGATTACCTACGAAACACTACCACTTCTCCAAACCCTCCCCACTCGCCTCCTGTCACCATGACCAGCCCAACAGCAACATCCACTCCCACCTCCAGCCCATTACATTCTTCGTCCAGCCCAACAGGTCCTCATGGCCAATCCCCTCCACACTCCCCCACTCGCAACACCTGCCAGCCCCATAAACCAATTACACTCGGCCCAAAACCCAACTCTCCCTACAGTCCATGACTTGCTCTCTTCACCGGCCCATACATCCCCATCACAGGCCCATGACTCACCTCACCCACCGTCCCACACCGCCTCACCTCAGTCCACGGCCCAACATGCCCCACCCCCACCTCCTCCACCTGCTACCCGCACCATCCATACCAGATCCATGAGTGGCATTACCAAACCAAAACACCCATTTAACCTCCATACCTCCACTATCGTCCCTGTTCCCAAAAACCCACAAGTTGCCTTGTCCTCTCTGGAATGGTTCAACGCAATGTCAACTGAATTTAGTGCACTTATTAAAAATAAGACCTGGGAGCTTGTACCTAAAACTCCTGACATGAATATTATACGTAGCTTGTGGTTGTTTAAACATAAATTCAAGTCCGGTGGTAGCTTGGAGCGTTATAAAGCGCGTTTGGTATGTGATGGTCGCAAACAGCAGACGGGCATTGATTGTGGTGAGATATTTAGTCCGGTTGTCAAACCATCCACTATACGGTTGGTTCTTTCATTGGCTTTATCCAAATCTTGGCCCATTCACCAATTGGACGTCACTAATGCATTCCTTCATGGTAACTTGGAGGAAACAGTTTACATGCACCAACCTATGGGATTCCGACACAAAGACTTTCCAGATTATGTGTGTCGCCTTCGAAAGTCACTTTACCGTTTGAAACAAGCACCACGGGCCTGGTACCAGCGGTTCATAGACTTCGTGACTTTACACGGGTTTCGCCAGAGCAAGTCTGACAATTCTCTTTTTATATTTCATCACGGGTCTGACATTGCTTATCTTCTTATATACGTGGACGACATCATTCTCACTACGTCCACTGAGCAACTTAGAATGTGGCTAGTACAACAATTGTCTAGTGAGTTTGCTATGAAAGACTTCGGGCCCCTTTCTTATTTTTGGGTATACACGTCACTAGATATGGTGACACTATGTTTCTCTCTCAGCAAGCCTATGTTCATGACATCCTTCATCGGGCCTCCATGGACTCTTGCAAACCGGTTAACACTCTGGTTGACACACAGTCCAAACTTTCTGCTAATGCCGCTCCACTTCATGATGACCCCTCTACTTACCGTAGTCTTGCTGGTGCTCTTCAGTATCTCACTTTCACCAGACCGGATATTTCTTACGCAGTGCAGCAGATTTGTATGCACATGCACGCCCCCTGTTTGGATCACTGGAACGCCTTGAAGCGTATACTTCGGTATCTACAGGGCACTGCTGACCATGGCCTTCATCTAGGCGCTGTTCCTAATCTATCTCTTATGGCTTATACAGATGCAGACTAAGCCGGATGTCCAGATACTCGTAGGTCCACATCCGGTTATTGTGTGTACTTGGGAGACAATCTAATTTCTTGGTCATCCAAACGCCTGTCCACCATATCCAGGTCTAGTGCTGAAGCAGAATACCGCGGAGTGGCGAACGTCGTTGCTGACATCTGCTGGCTATGCAACCTTCTCCTTGAGCTTCAACATCCTCTCTCTCGCGCCACGCTTGTCTACTGTGATAACGTTAGTGCGGTGTATCTCTTTGGTAATTCGGTGCAACATCAACGTACCAAACACATCGAGCTCGACATTCATTTTGTCCATGAACAGGTTCAACGTGGACACATTCGAGTTCTGCACGTACCATCCCGCCACCAAATTGCTGATATATTCACCAAGGGCCTCCCTCGTGTTCTGTTTGACGATTTTCGGACCAGTCTCAACAACGGTCCTCCCGACATTTCAACTGCGGGGGTGTAATAGCATATGTTAAATATAGTAAATTGTAATTGTAATTGTAATCATTTTGTAACAATATCTCCTCAATTATAGGAGGTCTCTTGTATTATTTATAGGATTCAAATCAATGAGAAGGATCATGTTGAATCAACCTCTATCAGGGATGTTTGGTTGATTAAGTGCTGAATCATTAAGAGGTCTGAATGGTTAAGATGCTCTGAATAATTAAGTGCTGAATAGTTCAGCTATGTACCAAGTCTGAATGATTCAGCTCTTAACAATTCCATTCAGATCCTTTTTTTAGGTTGAAAAAAACAGTCTAAATGTTGAACCATTCAAAGCTGAATGGTTCAGAGCCTCATTAAGAGGCTACCAAACAGGACCTAAGAGTTGAACCATTCAGACTTGGTGCATAGCTGAACCATTTAACAATCATTCAAAGCCTGTTAACCATTCAAACATCTTAATGATTCAGCACTTAATCAACCAAACAACCCCTTAGCACTCAACCAAGAGCACCCACAATAGAGATGTTTTTATGATGGTTATCACAGTCCATTTTATCATACCCAATTATTTTGTGTGACCTTAATTTTTCATATTTTATCACACTCATCATCACTAAACACATGAGGCGGAGTAACACACGATCACACCTCATCCTCAAACAAACTACCCACTTTTAATATCTTTATCACAGTCACGATGTCCATCACAAAATTCATTTATCACAGCCATCACATTTTGGTCGCGATGGTCACAGCCATCACGGACCACCCTATGTAGCTTTAGCGTGGGTTTTTGCATATCACATGTCACTTGCCCGACCAATGAAATTGTTTCTCTTTCTTGCCCTACACACAACACTTGAAAACATCATATTCTTTCCCTCTCACCTCTAACCTCTAACCTAATCACTTTAACATACATGTCATTTCTAGTTCTTCACCATGTAGGCAGATCACTCTTACACGACATCTAAAAACACACATTTTTCTTATTGTGGATGCTCTAAGGCCTAAGGGCACATGGGGTGGTTAGTGATACCATCACACTATCACATCAAATAATATTATGCCACCGCATTTTCATCATACTCCATCACCTTCATCATTAAAACCATGGGGTGGAATGATACCATCACACTCATTTTTTAAAATAAAAATAAAACCTTACATTAGATAAAAAAAACTTACATTAAATAAAAAATTTAACTAAATAAAATAATAAAAACTTACATTAAATAAAAAAAAGTTACATTGAATAAAAAAATACTAGAAATTAAATAAAATATTGCCAGAAAATATAGAACCTAAATTTTTTTCTTAAAATTCACCACGCCGAAACATACGAAAAATCCACGCCGACCTCGGTAGCATAGTCGATTTTAGCGAAGCCTTCCTACATATCTTTTGTTTTGTTAGGGTAGTTTAGCACCACTTCCCTAAAAGAAATTTCGAACTTTTGACACTTTGATTCGAGGTCCCTGTACTTGTGAGAGATTGAATCACAGGTACGTTGTCCTCGACAAGTGCACCAAAGTCGGATAACATTTTTTTTCCAGCATGGAGCGCTCCGGCCACGGCTACGACCATGACCACTGCTTGTTGATGCGCCATCGTTGTCGTACGCGATCACGAGCGCAATTTCCTCCTCTTCTGTCCACGCAACCATTATGTGATTTTTGTGATTTTTTTTGTGAGATGTGAAGGAGGAAGATGAGAAGAATCGTATGGTTTTTTTTGTATGTAGTAGAAGAATTTTTTGAATGTGTGCAAAAAAAAAGGGGGTAAATATGTGTATTTATAGTAGGTGGTAATTAATTTCTTGTTTTGGACAGTTAGCCAACGGCTAGCTAGCTGCTAGCGAGTGTGATAATCATCACGTCTTTATTGCATCGCGACTGTGATTATTTAGGCGGGGCAGTGTTCGTGATGGTCACGGCCAGCCATGTCCGCCTTAATGGTATGGAATCGTGTGGAGGCTCGTGAGGGGTCGTGAGGCCATGTGCACACCGCCCCTACCCTATCACGCGTGAGCCATGTGAGGATCCTCACACTTGTCACGGCTTTGAACATTGGTAATTTTGTCTTGGGAATCGTGATGTTGATGATGGAGGAAGGTAGTGACCACACCCCTAGGTTGGTCATGATGAAGGGTGGAGTGATGTAGTAATGACGTGATGGGTAGTGATGGTGACTAGGAGTGTGACCACACCCTATGACTAAGGCTGTAAACAAACCAAACGTTCAACGAACAATTGGTGAAATGTTTGGCTGGAAGTTCGTTTGTGTTCGTTCGTTTAATAAATGAACTGTAACATCACGCATTTAATACTTGTACGTTACGCATGACATTTAATAAAACGTCAAGTTTTCTTAATTATCGTCGCATTTATTATTTTTGTCGTTATTTTGGAACCCTAATGATATATATATTATTATATATATATGTGTGTGTGTTAAATAAAATCGAAAAAAAAATGTTTGCCTTGGCCGGGGTTCGAACCCGCGCCAAGGACCGGCCCAAACTAACCCACAATGCACAAACCAGCTGGGCTGGCCTTCTGTTTGAGATAAACCCGGACTCATATTAAACTTATACACGATTTGAAATCCTCACAGTTGACTAGAAAAGTCAACTGTGGGATTCCTTGTTGCCCAATCCGTAGTTTTAACGCGTAATTGATGTATAATTGGTAAGATCGTGCTATTACCGGCCCATTACAACACAATTGCACCACTATTACACGGCAATCGTACCCTAATAATCTAATTGGCCGCGTTATATTATAAGGAAAGTCAACAATCCAATTAACCCTAACCCTAATCCATTAGTATAAATTGAGGCTCTGCATAGCTTAACAACTCGCTCATACCTCTCTCTCAATCCCTATTTCTCTATAATTCTCTCTGTGTTTGGTTTAATTGCTCGTGGTTGACTTTCTCTTTGACCCGATCACAATCATCAATCAAGCACTGTGAGTCCTCTTTTATTGGTGGGTTATATTCATCGGCGATCAGACAACATTAGCCCTAACAATAATCGGGCTATAGTTGTCTGATTTGCCCAATTGTATAATCTAGGGTTCATCACGATTAGATTGGGGATAAATCTAGGATAGCATATGGTATTTATTTAATTTAATTCAGGAGATAACACAACCACCGGCCTAGGCCAGGTGGTTGTGACTCTGGTCTTGTATCGTGGTCATCCGGGTTCGAGTCCGGCTCTGACCGGCTTTTTGCACCTTTTTCCTTTCTTTTCTTTTTAACCATTAAATAATTATATATATATATAAATCCTTTAAATCTTTTAAAATTCTTTTTAAATACCTAAACTATTTTATAAACTCTAAAAAAATTATATTTGTATAATCTGATATAAAAGATTTATTTACAATTTTTATTTTCCAGAAATTCTTTTATTTAATAATTATAATAATTAAATCATTTTTATACAATTATAATTATAAAAATCCATTTATATATCAAAACAATTTATTTAAATTCTTCAAAATTTATCCTGACTTTTTATAAAGTCAACCTTTACTGAAATAATTTTTAATTCAGTAAAATCATTTATTTATTATTTTTAATCAATTTTTGTAAGATTTAATCATATTTAATTCATAATAAATCCAATTTTCATCATTTATGCACCAAAATTTTATACAAATTATTTTTAATCATTTAGATCAGAATTATGATTTTTAAAATAAGATTTCTTTAATTTTAGTATTTTTGAATATTAAAGTTAATAATTGGCTATTTATAAATAAATAGATTTAAAAATCTATTTTAAATGAAATAATTTTATAAAAATTATTTTGTTGCTTCACACACTTTATTTTACTCATTCAAAATTCAAACTTTATAAAAAGATTATTTTTCATTAATTATCCAATTTTCTTTATTTAATTAACATTTTTAAAATCAAAATTTAACAATTGATTATCCCCAAATCGAAACCCTAGGATACACATATTAGTTTATATAGACTTAGACTTATTATATGTATTACCTCATTTTAGGGTAATATTTGGAATCACTTTGGGCAACACAATTATCATATCTTTTTCAACAAGTTAACATTTGCTAAGGTGAGTTTACATAGCCCCTTTTATCACCACTTTTGGGGTGAAACATGTTATAACACTTTTCATTGCAATTCAATCATCAATGTGTTTGTGTGTTTTCTATGTTGCATATTGTCTTGAACATGATTAGAGTAAGCACATTCTAGCATAATCATTAACATTGATCAGCCGACGGTATACATTGATAGATCTATTGGACTGACAATCCCACCCGGATACGTGCCTCCTACAAAGGTTACGTGGGTGTTTGTTATCGCATAACATTATTCATTGGGACCATAAGTGTATGGTATGTATTATTTTATAACAGTCAGCAGGGTTGATTATGCACTCGATTTATTTCTAATATGTTTCTCACATATGGGCTAGATTAACATGACACATGAATTGCATAACATTTTATTCATTTATCATCAAAAACCTATGTAATTCTCACCAACTTATGTTGACCCAAAATACTTTCAAAATTAACATGTTTCAGGTAACAATGAAGCTGAGGCTTGAGATAGCATGAGGATTTATCTTGAAGTTTATTTGATGTTATGTATTTGAATTCTTAGACATTATTTCACATTTTGGATATTATGTTTGAATAAATTATTTAAAATTTATATTATACCATGTGCTACTGAAAACAATCATCAATACGTGGCACCCCGATGTTTCCGCCATCGGTTGGGGTGTTACAGATTGGTATCAGAGCCTTGGTTATAGGGAATTAGGTTATTAGAAATAATCTAGACTATAACCTTAGGGACTAAAACAGTACTTGCTTCTCCTACTTGTAACCCTAATTGCTTCCCTAATCCTATCCTTATCCTATGCCTTAAACCTACATGTGACTACTCCTAATTTTCTGCTGCAATCCTGATCCACCATTAGATTAATAGGACAAAATCCTCAGGTTTAACCTGAACCCCCTTGAGATCTCGTCGAAGTTCTAGATTTTAATAACGAACACGTGCAATCTGGAAGGGTGAACGCCTGTATTCTGAGTCTTCTGTCTAGGCTGGCATTGCGCATATATCCCAATCAGACGAGGGACCCGGATGCCTACCTGGGAATTCTCGGGATGAGTGTTCACTTATAGGCTAAAGCATGTCTTCATATGTTATTAGAATTTAGAATCTTTGATAAGTCAACGTTTTCGTTTATTCGTTTTAATTAATGAATAAATGATTACATTCCTTATATGAACTCTCATTCATTTCATTGTGTCTATTACAGATCATGCCTCCTCGTCGCAGCACTCGCAACAGCAATGGTGAGAACCCCGCAGAAGGTAGTGATAACCATAACCACAACCATGACCAAGTTCCTAACCACAACAACAATGGGGTCGATGCTCAACTGGCTGCGATCATTTCTCAACAAATGGCGCAGCAAATCGCAACTCTGGTTCCCAACTTACTTGCTCAGGTCATCCAATTGAATGGGAATGGTCACAACAATGGGAACGGGAATGGCAATGGCAATGGCAATGGCAATGGACCCCAAGCTTGCACCCTCAAGCATTTCAACTCTTGTAACCCTCCAAAGTTCAGCGGTGAAGAAGGAGCAACTGGACTTCTCCAATGGTTTGAGGGTATTGAAAATACCTTCATCAACAGTGAATGCCCCAACAATTTCAAGGTTCGTTACGCCATGAGTGTTCTCCATAAACGAGCACTCACATGGTGGAATGAAGAAAAGCGTACTCGTGGGGCCGAAGTTGCTCTTGCTATGACTTGGGACCAGGTCAAGGAGATCATGAAGGAGGAGTTCTGTCCTCGCAATGAAGTCAAAAAGCTTGAGGATGAGTTTCACACCTTGGCTCAAGATAGTGGGGAAAATCTTGCCTACAACACCCGCTTTCATGAGCTTAGCTTATTGTTGCCACACAAGGTTACTCCTCTGCCGGTAGCCATCGAGAAGTACATCGGTGGTCTGCCCATGCAAATCCAGGACACTGTTTGGGGTAGAAATCCTGCAACTCTGGAAGAGGCCAAACGTCTAGCGGCCACTCTTACTGATAATCATGTGAAGAATGGTACTCTGGTTCGCAAGGGCTCTAAGAAGACTGTTGCCAAAGATACTCCACAGCCTGCAATTGAAGTCAAGCCTGAGACCTCAAGCAACAAGAAGCGCAAGGCTAGAAACTATATGGTTGCTGCTACTCCACCTGCTGCCCAAAACCCAGCCAAGAAACCATACACCGGACCTCACCCTCTGTGCAACACCTGCAAGTATCACCATCCCACACAGGTGCCATGTCGATTCTGTACTAAGTGTCAAAGGTATGGTCACCTGGTGAACGTCTGCCGATCTCCTGCTGCCCAAGACAACAACAACCCAGCTCCCAACCAAAACCAACAAAACAACAGGCCTACTCGTGGTCAATGCTACGAGTGTGGTAACCCTAATCACTACATCAACAACTGTCCTAACCGTAACCGTAACCAAAACCAAAATCAGAACCAAAACCAAAACCAGAACCGCAATCAGAACCAAGGTGCTCGAGGTCGCGCCTACAATCTCAACGCTAATCAGGCCCGTGACAACAATGAAGTGGTGAATGGTACGTTTCTCATTAATAATCACTATGCATCCATATTATTTGATTCAGGAGCTGATAAGTCATTCGTGTCACTAAAGTTTGAACCTTTACTTAACTTACCCCACACTAATCTAGAAGACCCTTTTGTGGTAGAGGTAGCTAACGGGAAGTCTATTTCGATCGGTTCTATTATTCGTAACTGCTTGTTGAATCTCGATGATCATACCTTCCCTATCGATCTTATTCCCATGCATCTTGGTAGTTTTGATGTCATAGTAGGCATGGACTGGTTGTCAACTCATCGTGCCGAAATTCTGTGCTTCGAGAAAGTCATACGCATTCCTCTCGAATCTGGTGAGATTTTGAAGATCTATGGTGAGAAACCCTGTGGTGAGCTTAAGCTTATGTCTTGTACTACTGCCCAAAAATACTTACGAAAGGGGTATACAGCCTTCTTAGCTAACGTGATAGAGAAGAAGGACAAAGGCAAGAGTGTCCAAGACATTCCTATTATTCGAGACTATCCTGAAGTCTTTCCAGAGGATTTACCTGGTTTGCCTCCTGCTCGACAAGTGGAGTTTCGTATTGATCTTGTTCCTGGTGCTAATCCTATTGCTAAAGCTCCTTATCGTCTTGCACCCTCTGAGATGCAAGAACTTGCTAGTCAATTACAGGAACTTTCTGATAAAGGGTTCATTCGCCCTAGTTCTTCTCCATGGGGAGCCCCTGTCTTATTTGTTAAAAAGAAGGATGGTTCTCTTCGGATGTGTATTGACTACCGTGAACTCAACAAACTCACCATCAAGAATCGTTATCCGCTTCCTAGGATTGACGATCTCTTCGATCAACTTCAAGGAGCAACCCACTTCTCGAAGATTGATCTTCGTTCTGGTTACCATCAGCTTAGAGTCCACGATGAAGATATTCCCAAGACAGCGTTTCGCACTCGCTACGGTCACTATGAATTCATGGTTATGCCTTTCGGTTTGACCAATGCTCCCGCGGTATTTATGGATCTGATGAATCGGGTTTGTAGACCCTATCTCGACAAATTCGTGATCGTTTTCATCGATGATATTTTGATTTACTCTAAGTCAAAATCCGATCACGAGCAACATCTTCACTCTATCTTGAGTCTCCTAAAGAAAGAACAACTGTACGCCAAGTTCTCCAAATGTGAATTTTGGCTTAAGGAAGTTCAATTTTTGGGACATGTCATTGATATGAACGGAATTCATGTTGATCCTGCAAAGATCGAAGCTGTAAAGGATTGGAGTGTTCCTACCACTCCAACGGAAGTCCGTTCTTTTCTTGGGTTGGCTGGTTATTATCGTCGGTTCATCGCCAATTTCTCCAAGATCGCTGTTCCTCTCACTACCTTAACTCACAAGGGTAAACCCTATGAGTGGGGACCTAAGCAAGAGGAAGCGTTTGAAACTCTTAAGCTAAAACTCTGTGAAGCTCCTGTCTTATCTCTACCTGATGGTAATGATGATTTCGTGGTCTACTGTGATGCATCGAACCAAGGACTCGGTTGTGTTCTCATGCAACGAGGAAAGGTTATTGCTTATGCGTCTCGACAACTCAAGATTCACGAGAAAAATTATACCACCCATGATCTTGAATTGGGCGCTGTTGTCTTTGCACTCAAGATTTGGAGACATTATCTGTATGGGACCAAATGTGTGGTATTCACGGACCACAAAAGTCTCCAACATGTCTTCGATCAAAAGAATCTTAACATGAGGCAACGACGTTGGGTTGAATTACTTAACGACTATGATTGCGAAATTCGCTACCATCCTGGCAAAGCGAATGTTGTGGCTGACGCACTTAGTCGTAAAGAGCGTGTCAAACTCCAATGTGCGAGAGTTCGTACTGATCTTCAAGATCGCATTCTCCAGGCTCAACACACCTCAGTCACCCAAGGTAACATGTACGATGAAATGTCTTGTGGTGCTGAGACTCAACTTGAAACCAAACCCGATGGTCTCCTTTATTTTCTTAATCGACTGTGGATTCCCGACCGTGATGATCTTCGTACCTTTCTCATGAACGAGGCTCATAAGTCTCGTTATTCTATTCATCCTGGAGCTGACAAGATGTACCAAGATCTTCGTTATTCTTATTGGTGGCCTGGTATGAAGAAAGACATTGCTCTATTCGTCGCAAAATGCCTCACTTGTTCCAAGGTTAAGGCTGAACATCAACGACCATCTGGTATGCTTGAACAACCAGAGATTCCTGTCTGGAAATGGGAGAGCATAGCTATGGATTTCATCACCAAACTCCCTCGCACACCCAAAGGTTTTGACAGTATTTGGGTAATCGTCGATCGTTTGACCAAGTCAGCTCACTTTCTACCTATTCGTGAGAAGTATTCTGTGGAAAGGTTGGCAAGGATGTACGTAAGTGAAATCGTATGTCGTCACGGTATACCTTTGGACATTATTTCGGATCGCGATGGTCGTTTCACCTCTCACTTTTGGGAATCTCTACAAAAAGCTTTGGGTACTAAGTTGAACCTGAGCACTGCTTATCACCCTCAAACGGATGGTCAGACTGAACGAACCATCCAGACACTTGAGGACATGCTCAGGGCGTGTGTCATCGATTTTGGCGGCGCATGGGATTCTCATCTTCCTTTGGTTGAGTTTTCATACAACAACAGTTATCACGCCAGCATAAACATGGCTCCTTTTGAGGCACTCTATGGTCGGAAATGTCGTTCTCCTGTCTGTTGGACCGAGGTTGGTGAAGCTCGTATTACTGGACCCGAACTAATCCAGGAAACCACAGACAAAATCCAGCTTATTCAGGATAATCTTCTCAAGGCTCGAAGTCGCCAAAAGAGTTATGCTGATAAACGTCGTAAACCCTTGGAATTTCAAGTTGGGGACCTTGTGCTACTTAAGGTATCCCCTTGGAAAGGAGTTATTCGTTTCGGTAGAAAGGGAAAACTAGCTCCTCGATACGTAGGCCCCTTCAAGATTCTTGACAGAGTTGGGAAAGTGGCTTACAGACTTGAGCTTCCACCCGAGCTAAGCAATGTTTATCCGACCTTCCATGTTTCGAATCTCAAGAAATGCTTAGCTGATGAGAACCTTCATGTTCCTCTTGAGGATGTGCAAATCGATGAAAGCATGCACATTATCGAGAAACCCGTCGAGATTGTTGACACTGGAGTCAAGAAACTCAAGCGCAGTCGTATTCCGATCGTTAAGGTTCGTTGGGAATCTAAACGAGGCCCAGAGTTCACTTGGGAGCGTAAAGACCAGATGAAGTCGAAGTATCCGCATCTCTTTCCACCAGACTCTCCAACTCCAACTTCGGGACGAAGTTCCTAAAAGTAGGGGAGACTGTAACATCACGCATTTAATACTTGTACGTTACGCATGACATTTAATAAAACGTCAAGTTTTCTTAATTATCGTCGCATTTATTATTTTTGTCGTTATTTTGGAACCCTAATGATATATATATTATTATATATATATGTGTGTGTGTTAAATAAAATCAAAAAAAAAATGTTTGCCTTGGCCGGGGTTCGAACCCGCGCCAAGGACCGGCCCAAACTAACCCACAATGCACAAACCAGCTGGGCTGGCCTTCTGTTTGAGATAAACCCGGACTCATATTAAACTTATACACGATTTGAAATCCTCACAGTTGACTAGAAAAGTCAACTGTGGGATTCCTTGTTGCCCAATCCGTAGTTTTAACGCGTAATTGATGTATAATTGGTAAGATCGTGCTATTACCGGCCCATTACAACACAATTGCACCACTATTACACGGCAATCGTACCCTAATAATCTAATTGGCCGCGTTATATTATAAGGAAAGTCAACAATCCAATTAACCCTAACCCTAATCCATTAGTATAAATTGAGGCTCTGCATAGCTTAACAACTCGCTCATACCTCTCTCTCAATCCCTATTTCTCTATAATTCTCTCTGTGTTTGGTTTAATTGCTCGTGGTTGACTTTCTCTTTGACCCGATCACAATCATCAATCAAGCACTGTGAGTCCTCTTTTATTGGTGGGTTATATTCATCGGCGATCAGACAACATTAGCCCTAACAATAATCGGGCTATAGTTGTCTGATTTGCCCAATTGTATAATCTAGGGTTCATCACGATTAGATTGGGGATAAATCTAGGATAGCATATGGTATTTATTTAATTTAATTCAGGAGATAACACAACCACCGGCCTAGGCCAGGTGGTTGTGACTCTGGTCTTGTATCGTGGTCATCCGGGTTCGAGTCCGGCTCTGACCGGCTTTTTGCACCTTTTTCCTTTCTTTTCTTTTTAACCATTAAATAATTATATATATATATAAATCCTTTAAATCTTTTAAAATTCTTTTTAAATACCTAAACTATTTTATAAACTCTAAAAAAATTATATTTGTATAATCTGATATAAAAGATTTATTTACAATTTTTATTTTCCAGAAATTCTTTTATTTAATAATTATAATAATTAAATCATTTTTATACAATTATAATTATAAAAATCCATTTATATATCAAAACAATTTATTTAAATTCTTCAAAATTTATCCTGACTTTTTATAAAGTCAACCTTTACTGAAATAATTTTTAATTCAGTAAAATCATTTATTTATTATTTTTAATCAATTTTTGTAAGATTTAATCATATTTAATTCATAATAAATCCAATTTTCATCATTTATGCACCAAAATTTTATACAAATTATTTTTAATCATTTAGATCAGAATTATGATTTTTAAAATAAGATTTCTTTAATTTTAGTATTTTTGAATATTAAAGTTAATAATTGGCTATTTATAAATAAATAGATTTAAAAATCTATTTTAAATGAAATAATTTTATAAAAATTATTTTGTTGCTTCACACACTTTATTTTACTCATTCAAAATTCAAACTTTATAAAAAGATTATTTTTCATTAATTATCCAATTTTCTTTATTTAATTAACATTTTTAAAATCAAAATTTAACAATTGATTATCCCCAAATCGAAACCCTAGGATACACATATTAGTTTATATAGACTTAGACTTATTATATGTATTACCTCATTTTAGGGTAATATTTGGAATCACTTTGGGCAACACAATTATCATATCTTTTTCAACAAGTTAACATTTGCTAAGGTGAGTTTACATAGCCCCTTTTATCACCACTTTTGGGGTGAAACATGTTATAACACTTTTCATTGCAATTCAATCATCAATGTGTTTGTGTGTTTTCTATGTTGCATATTGTCTTGAACATGATTAGAGTAAGCACATTCTAGCATAATCATTAACATTGATCAGCCGACGGTATACATTGATAGATCTATTGGACTGACAATCCCACCCGGATACGTGCCTCCTACAAAGGTTACGTGGGTGTTTGTTATCGCATAACATTATTCATTGGGACCATAAGTGTATGGTATGTATTATTTTATAACAGTCAGCAGGGTTGATTATGCACTCGATTTATTTCTAATATGTTTCTCACATATGGGCTAGATTAACATGACACATGAATTGCATAACATTTTATTCATTTATCATCAAAAACCTATGTAATTCTCACCAACTTATGTTGACCCAAAATACTTTCAAAATTAACATGTTTCAGGTAACAATGAAGCTGAGGCTTGAGATAGCATGAGGATTTATCTTGAAGTTTATTTGATGTTATGTATTTGAATTCTTAGACATTATTTCACATTTTGGATATTATGTTTGAATAAATTATTTAAAATTTATATTATACCATGTGCTACTGAAAACAATCATCAATACGTGGCACCCCGATGTTTCCGCCATCGGTTGGGGTGTTACATGAACGAACACAAATAAGAAGTTATGCTCGTTTAGTTAAACAAACAAACATGTCAAGAATGAGATTTAGTGCGCATGGCAGTAAAGGCGGTAACCGTTCCATCCCTTCCTTAAATGTAGCTCTCCATAACTAGTTTACTAATATAACTAAGGGTGGTGATTATTTAGGCGGGGTGGTGTTTGTGATGGTCACGGCCAGCCATGTCCGCCTTAATGGTATGGAAGCGTGAGGAGGCTCGCGAGGGTCGTGAGGCCACGTGCACACCGCCCCTACCCCTATCACGCGTGAGCAATGTGAGGATCCTCACACTTGTCACGGCTTTGAACATTGGTGATTTTCTCTTGGGAATCGTGATGTTGGTGATGGAGGAAGGTAGTGACCACACCCCTAGGTTGGTTATGATGAAGGGTGGTGATGGAGGGTGGAGTGATGTAGTAATGACGTGAAAGGTAGTGATGGTGACTAGGAGTGTGACCACACCCTATGACTAGGGCTGTAAACAAACCAAACGTTCAACGAACAGTTGGTGAAATGTTTGGCTGGAAGTTCGTTTTTGTTCGTTCGTTTAATAAATGAACGAACACAAATAAGAAGTTATGCTCGTTTAGTTAAACAAACAAACACGAACAGAGGTTGCGTTCATTCGTTTATGTTCGTGAACGTTCGGTATAGTGTTCTTTTATGTTTGTTTGTGTTCGATAGTTCATTAGGGTTTTTAACATTTTTTTTAATTCAAGTAATCAAATTTTCTAGTGGTATATTATTTAATACATATTAGTGTATCACATATTAATATTACGTCAACTATTTTAATTAACTGTTATTTTAGGTGGATTAAACGAGGATTTCAAGTTTAATTTGATAATTTTGTGTTTTTACGAGACATTATGTGATTAAGATTATGTCAAGTATATTTGGTTAATTAGATTAGTATATTTTGGGTGGACAATGTTCGTGATGAAATTTTCAGAATTTAATATGTGTTAGTTTTGTGCTCGGTTTTGTTCATCAATGAATGTGTCCATTTATGTAATTGGTGTTTTTTGTGTTCGCTTTTGTCCGATAACTAAATTTAACAAATAAAGACAAATGAACACGAACACGTTTATTTCCTTAACAAAACGAACACGAACAAATACCTTGTTCCATAATTGTTCATGAAAAATTGGTGAACATGTTATTTACTTAATAAACAAACACGAACAAAAAAATCTTGTTCAGTTAGTGCTCATGAATAGTTCGTGAACACGTTATTTCCTTAACAAACGAACACGAACAAGGCTATGTTCGTATTCGTTTGGTTCGTTTACAGCCCTACCTGGCTACCTATGGCCTAAGTGTTTCCACAATGGTGTGGACGTGTGGTGGTTTGAAATTTCCAAATCGCCACATCACCATGTGATCATAACATTCCAAACCATTCTAAGCCACAATCCTTCAAACCTATTTTTTTCCTACAACCATAAACCATTTTAAGCCTCCACCCCATCACCTACTTTTCATTTTTATTTATCTTTTATCTAAATTTATATACCCTAATTTATATTTATTTAGTTATAAGAATATATTAATTAAAAATAGTATTTTTATATTAATTAAATGTTTGGTTTTTTTTCCTCTTTTTACGCGTGGCCCACTTTGTCAGATTTGGACCGTCCGCTAGAGTGTATCAGACAAGCTGGTTGTTTTGTCCACAATGGTGTATTGGTGTGGTTTGGATTCAGATAGCCCGTTTGCCTTGTACTTGTTTTGGACAGCACCATTGAAGGTGCTCTAAGAACAACAATAAAAATCTCTACTACCTTATTAAGGAGAGATGGGTAAGAAGGTAATTTTACCATCATTTTAAGATGGCATACAAAAGGTCACAAGGTAAACAATTATATTTTTGCTAAATCCTTCCCTTTATGCCCTTATGTGTAACATTTGATTACAATTGTACAAATGAGTAATGTAAGTCATCTCTATTTTTATTATTATTATTATTATTATTATTATTATTATTATTATTATTATTATTATTATGCATGTATAACGCCGTTAAAGAAGCTACTTGCTAGGTACTTATTCTACAACTGATTGGTTTGTATGGATAGTGTCAAGGTAATGAACCACAGTTCGCATGTATTAGTGTTCATATAACATTTCACTCGGTCAATACCTATATTTTGCATGTTCTCTCTATATGTTTTATCTTATAGATAATATTGTTGCAAAAGATTTGTTTATTCTTTATTTTATTTTTGTTTTGCTATAATGACAAAGATTTTTCATTTCTGTAGGTGATCAAGATGCAAGATGCTATCGTATATGAGTATAAAAGCAACAAAATTATTTATTGAGCTTGAAAATTACAGTTTACCATTCTCTCGAACCGAGGAGGGAAATATATACCAATTTTCATTTGGTGGTCAGATAATAAATTGTCCTTTGAAAATTGATATATTGTTGAATTAGCACATAAATTTTATAAATAACATAAGCGAATCTTGTAGCGCAACGAGCAGGGCAAAAACATAAGCACCCGAGGCAACGCGCGAGCATTTTTACTAGTTATTCTTAAGGTTTGATCAATTTTGCTTGTTACATTTAGAAAATGTTTTCTTTTTTATATATATTGCAACTAGACACCTAAGGCTTGTCATTTGTTGTCATTTATATCCAATTTGCTAACTCCACTTAAAAGTAACGTGTCATCTCCTAATTTAGATTATATATACACACACGTATGTATTTAAAAGTATATAAGAACACTACAAACTAATGAGGTGCTTATCCTGGAGTTGATGGTGTCTTATTTATAAGAGTTGGACAAGGAAAAACGAGACAATAAAGACAATTTGAGCAAACATCCAAATTCCTTGTTTTTGGTTTTGATTTCGTCAATTATAAGCACTTTCCTTTTTAGCTTAAAACGTGTTGATCTTTTTTTTTTTTTTTTTTTGGGTTAAAGCGTAATGTAGATCATTGATTAACAAAACTTACACGTTTATTTATGTTTTGTCCTTCGTGTTTATTTGCTTTTGCTTGACGTTATAAAAATAAACTAAAATACGTAGGTAAAAATAAACTAAAATACGTGGGCATAAGCAACAATAGCAAAAGTAGTAGTAATAATAATACTAATAATAATAGTAATAGTAATAAATACTTTGTAGGTAAAAAGAGTTTGGTAATTAAGAACATCCACAACGGTAGCCAAAATCCAAAATTTAAACTCGTCATACCATTCCAAACATACTTTGTCCTCAAACAATAAACAATTCCAAAGCTTCAAATCGCACTCCACTAATAATGAAAGTTTGTGTGGTTCCCGCTATGACCAAATGAACATGTTTGATGCGCCAAACCAGACCACAAAGTCCTCCTCCTCCAACAGTTGGTGGGTTCGGAATTGGAGTTTGTCTTTTGGACTTGCCAAGCCATCTTTCATTAGAGATGCTCAATAGAACAAACACGACAAAAACGTGTTCATGTTTGTTTATTTAACTTTCATGAACATGAACATATAATCGAACATATTTTTGTTGTTCATGTTTGTTTATTAACAAAATTGGCATGTTCGTGCTCATTAGTTTAAAGTTAAACGAACAGTTTATGAACACAAGCGAACATAAACAAAAAAAACTTACATGAACGTAAGTGAACAAGCATAAAGAAACATGATTGAACAAACATAAACAAACAAGCAATGAACATGATTGAACAAACACAATTAGATATAATTTAAATTAATGAAAAAACGAATAAATTTAATACATTAAAATTAATCCAAAAGCATTTTTAGTTAAGGTTCATGCAAACTAACAATAAGTAATTTTTTATATACATAATAAGTAAGTGATCATTTACGATAAGTTCAATTGGAAAACCTATTTTGTATTCCAAAAAAAACTAATTACCAACAGGTTATATTTATACATACTAGTATTTATATAAATATAACTACTTATGTAATTATTAATACTTAAATGAAAATAAACAAACATAAATGAACGAACATAAACAGACGTTCACTTATTTATTTATATAAATAAGTAACTGATCATTTACGATAAGTTCAATTGGAAAGTTCAATTGGAAAACCTATTTTGTATTAAAAAAAAACTAATTACTAACTGGTTATATTTATGCTTGTTAGTATTTATATAAATATAATTACTTATGTAATTATTAATACTTAAATGAAAATAAACAAACATAAATGAATGAACATAAACAGACGTTCATGAAGAAACACAAAATTTGTTCATGTTAATTCATTTAATTAAACTAACATAATTTTTTATTTGTGTTTGTTCATTTGTTAAAGGTAAATTGGATTTTAACACCCTGAACTATTGATTATTGGCCGCTGACACACTGAACAACAAAATTGTTCACTGATCGATGTCGTTGGGTCGGTCAAAAGAAAAGATTAAGTAGTATATGGAAGTCGAGTCGTCTCCACAGGGAATTGGTGGAAAGATTAGTTTTGCAGATTCTAGCCAGATTTCTACTTTTATCTACGGAAAACTACTTCTATATACTAATACATCAATATTTTAAAACTTTTGATCCTAACTAGATGAAAAATAATATTATTTAATATATCTTTACTTCATTTTCTTGTTTGCTTTTTTTTTATTTCAGGCGCCTAGACCCCAGGCGAGGCCTATGCGCCTTGAGTGCGCCTAATGCCTTAGATAACTATGCTCATGTAAACAGTCATTGCCGAAACCGGTTGTCAATCAAATCCTAAAATTAACAATCAAATAAATAAACGATCAAAACAGTCAAACCATTTAAAACATATAACTAAGAGTTGAAACATTAAGGGCTTTTAAACCTGAGTTAAATTACTACTGTGAGACTTGCACCATTGAAAAGGGAACAAACTCTGCAGGGTAATCAAACAATAGTTCACAGTCAAATAGAGAAGAACATAATATAACAAGAAACCAATGAAGGCTAAGATGAAAGCTTTGATTAATATAAAGAAGAAAACCTATGCAATATACAAGTTTGTCCCCTGTAACTGTTAGTGATGATCTTAATAGTAATCAGGGGCGAAGCTTGGTTTTCGAATCGGGGGGAGGGGCCGAATTCAATTTTTTCGATCGGTAGTGGCACATCCGAATTCAATTTTTTTACAAATTTTAGCCGGAATTTGGCTAGAATCGCTAGACAGCAACCAACTAGTGATTAATCAGTGTTTACTAGGTGAACCTCCGACTAACAATTAATCAGAGGCTAGGCAAGATTTTTACAACCCTAGTTATAGTTATAAAAAAGGAGGCATTAAACAGGAGTTAATAGCCATTTTCGTCCTTGAGGTTTGGGCCAGTTTGCCACTCCAGTACAAAAGTTTTTTTTTTTGCAATTCCTTCCCTGAGGTTTGGATTTTTTTGCCAAATTCGTCCTTTTCACTAACCCAGTTAAAAAATCTCGTTAATGTCAGGGGTAGAGTTGTCTTTTTACCTCTCAGGGACGAATTTGGCATTTATAATTCAACCTTACCTCAGGGACGAATTTGACATTTATAAATCATATAAATGATTTACCCCATTTCATTTCGTCACGAGCTGCTTTAATCTTTACATATAGCAAAAAAAAAATACGATGAACTCGTAACCTTTTATCTCTAAATCAGTAGACAACTAAATTAAAATATGAAGTTTGACTAAATCGCATACCTTCTTAACAAGATCCTTTAACTGATTTCTTCCTTGAAGCTGGCGGAGTCCAGGGGTATTGGATTATCGCTCCCACAACAACGCTTCCTACTAGTTACTGTTTAAATATTAAAAAGTTAAAAAATATGCCAGAGGAAGGCCTAACCCAGATTAGTATTAAACACTAAAATCCAGTAATAATATCACCCTCACAATGAAATTATATATGCCTCTAGAACAAAGCAGCAAGAATAAACTTGATAATTAAACCAATTAACTTGCAGCCGAAAGAGGAGGCAAATAACCAAAAATAAAAACACTGTATTTAAATGGAAAAACCTACAAAAATGTTTTAATAATGCCTCAGCTAGTCGATCTATCATCAATGTAAATCAGTCGGTAATTCCAACATTTTATAAATGAATCATCATCGGCAAAAAATTTCAAACCAATTTTTTATATAAAAAAAAAGATAATAATATTGAATTTATTTATAGAATAAAACTGTAATCGCAAACAACGGCTCTGTGAATGAACGGATTAAAATCAGTTCACAGGTTCCTATAAAATGCGAAACACACAAAAGTTTGCTATTGGTTCAATCATAGCATCATCGGTCAATGCTCTTTTAGCTATCGCTGACGTGGCATCGAACCTTAATAAAACGACATCGTTTAGTTTTAGCTAGTATTGAAGTATGTGATATTGTGGAATACGAAAGTGAAGAAATGAAGAGACCTCAGAGACCCGTTTCAAATCACACACACAGCAGAAAAGGCGGAGCAACGAGTCCGGACCAACGGACCGGTCTCGGATCGGGTTAATCAACGGACCAACGGACCGGTCTCGAAACTATATTGAAAACAAATAGCGAAAAGAACGCGGCGTTTAACAAACAAAGCTTGTTTAACTCTATGATTTATAAATGCCAAATTCGTCCCTGAGGTAAGGTTGAATTATAAATGCCAAATTCGTCCCTGAGAGGTAAAAAGACAACTCTACCCCTGACATTAACGAGATTTTTTAACTGGGTTAGTGAAAAGGACGAATTTGGCAAAAAAATCCAAACCTCAGGGAAGGAATTGCAAAAAAAAAAACTTTTGTACTGGAGTGGCAAACTGGCCCAAAGGGACGAAAATGGCTATTAACTCCATTAAACAGGGAGGTTTATAACCAAATGTGGAAGGTTTATAGCTAAGAATCGTTGAAGTAGGAAAGCCCATGAAGTAAATAGGGTTGTTCAAATAAAACCTTATGCCTCTTCCAACGGTTCTTTAACCGGACCCGACGATTTTAACCAGTAACTGTTTTATCCAAAACTTGAGAACCGGACCTTAATCAACCAAATTGGTTCAAATGGCGATTTTAGTTACCGGTTCGAAACATATAAATAGTTGAGTCTGACGGGGTCATGCATGGTACTGTTATGACCTCTAGATCTATGATTGTTGTTTTTAGACGATTTAGATCCATGATTGGTATTTCTTGCAGTGAATTATGTATCTTTTTTTTTTTTTTTACAGATTTCATATCTCTCTTTGTAGAAAAAAGTGGAGTTATATTGTGTGTTGTTTTTGCACGGTAACTCATTGTAAAGTTAACATTTTTTTGGCAGGAAAGTAAGATTGATATAGTCATTTCCGTAGATTTCTACTTTTATCTACTATAAAACTACTTCTATATACTAATACATCAATATTTTAAAACTTTTTGATCCTAACTAGATGAAAAATATTCGGAATCTAGTTTAGAATCCGAATCAGAAAACTACCATGGAATGATCCTTGAGACCAAGTGAGAGTGTCAAGGGCTTTGAAGAACCCGAGTTGCTGAAAACAAACAAGCAGGGGTTAATTACCATAACTACAACATAGGTGTGATGTGTATAGAAACAGACCTTATATGTTCGATAAGCTGGCGAGCACATGCCAGTAGCATTGGCTGCAGGGAAAGAATATTTCCGTCATCAAACAAATATGAATTGAATTAAAAAAACATCAGTAAGATCCACTTCATAAGCCAGCTTAATTACCTCGTCTCGTTTACCAAATATAACGGATACATTGAAAGTAGGAGTATTTAACATCCCTTCTTCCTTCCTGTTGAAACAAGAAGAAAATTTAAACAAAAATGCATACAAAATTCCAGTAAATAATCTTGATTCTTGTAGGATCAATAACTCAATATACAAGTCTAAACTTGGTTGAAAAAATGCAAGGTGCATGGTGTCTATACGAATTTATCATAGATTCTAGCATCACTTACCCAAAATTTCGATATAAATACGGTTTAATATACCAATAACCTATATGTACAACCTAAAATGCTATATATAAACCATACAAATGCACAAAACCTTCCCACGTACAAAAGGCACGCCTCAACTTTGCGTCTTAACCCCATTTGACCTGCACCTCACCAAGTCAGAAGCGATCCCGCTTACGCCTGAGGCTACCTCGCACCTCTAGGCGCTTTTGGCGTGCATTTAAACACATAGAGCGTACAACAAAACCAGTGATAGAATCAGATTTAAAACTGGCTTTACATTACCTTGCATGCATTATAGTTCCCATAGTCCCGATTTGAGTAGCAATAACCTGGCAATGTTTAAAAAATTAACAAATGCATCCACAAAGCACATTTTGAATGGAAGGAAAAGGCAAAAGAAGCAATAAACTCACCATGCCACGTCAGCTTATTTCTCATGCCACATCAGCAAAAATGGACACGCCACCATGCCACGTCAGCAAAAAATTAACCATGGTTAGTTTGAGGGTGATAGAGGCCAATAAGTTGAAAGTACAGTGCGGTGTTGTTCAATTTTGTAGTTCATTGCGTCAGCGGCCAATTGTCAATAGTTGAGGGTGTTAAAATCCAATTTCCCTTTTTTATATACATAATAAGTAAGTGATCATTTACGATAAGTTCAATTGGAAAACCTATTTTTTATTCCAAAAAAACTAATTACCAACTGGTTATATTTATACATATTAGTATTTATATAAATATAACTACTTATGTAATTATTAATACATAAATGAAAATAAACAAACATAAATGAACGAACATAAATAGACGTTCACTTACTTATTTATATAAATAAGTAAGTGATCATTGTGATCATTTACGATAAGTTCAATTGGAAAACCTATTTTGTATTAAAAAAAAAAAACTAATTACTAACTGGTTATATTTATGCTTGTTAGTATTTATATAATATAATTACTTATGTAATTATTAATACTTAAATGAAAATAAACAAACATAAATGAATGAACATAAACAGACGTTCATGAAGGAACACAAAATTTGTTCATGTTAATTCATTTAATTAAACTAACATAATGTTTTGTTTGTGTTTGTTCGTTTATTAAAGGTAAATTAGATTTTAACATCCTGAACTATTGATTATTGGCTGCTGATGCATTGAACTACAAAATTGTTCACCACCACACTGTACTTTCAACTTCTTGGCCCGTGTCACCTTCGGACTAACCATGGTTAGTTTTTTTGCTGACGTGACCGTTTTTGCTGATGTGGCATGGTGACGTCACCATGCCACATCCGCAAAAACGGTCACGTCACCATGTCACATCAGCAACACTATAAACCTAACCTTTTAATAGTTTTTGGTTTAAAAAACAAATTAATTCAGTCTCTTAACATCCTGATAACATGTGTAACAAATAACCTTTTTAACGCCTCTTAAACCAGGAGGGAGTGATGTACAACGTCATTTAACACATCATGTCACTTTTAACGTCTCGGATATTAGTGTACACCCTTGACCTTAGTTACATCACATATAATTATAACATCAAAATAACTTTTTTTTTTACTTAACATTTTATCTTTTATTCAACCCGTATACTATAACGACTACCTGAGTGGTGACACCGCATACATTTTGCTTCGTTTACCCCAATCTACAAATTCAAAATTCAAAACAACAAAAAAAAGATGCGGGGGAAAACGAAAGAGTGTAGTGTCTACTTAACCTGTTCCCACTGTCACATACATTTACAATTATTAAAAATTAAAAAATAATAATAAAATAAAAAATCTTTTAGGTTTTCATCATCAATGGCGCCGACCAAGCGTAAAAGCAGCGACAAACCATCCGACAATAACAGCACAAAGAGAGTTACACGCAGCTCGCCGCGCCTAGCCGCTCAGGGGACTACAAAACTGGTGGCTGAGCCGACGCTCAAGACTAAAAAGCCTAAAGTTTCTCCTAAGGTGAAAAAGACGGAACCAAAACCTGAAACATCGGCTCCGTCTTCTAAAGCTGAAAATGGGTCCAAAACCGTCGTCATTGAGCACTGGTATGTTTATTTTCATGCCCCCTTTTATTTTATTTGTTTTTATAGTTGTTTTTTTTTAAACAATCAGGGTCTTTTTTTGAGGTTTGTGAACATTAGCTATCATATTTTGTGTGTAAAGAGAAGGAAGTCTGGGTTTTTTTTTTTTTTTTTTATTGTGTGTGTGTGTGGGTGGGGAGGGGGGGGGGGGGGGTTGATGAACCCTACCGGTACTTGATTGGGTACCGGGCTTGGTTTTAAAAAGCGCGAAGCGCACAAAAACGACGAGGTTTAAAACCAAAGCGCAAAAACGGTGGCATTTTCGTATGCGAGGCGCAAGACAAATATATATATATTTTTTTATATATGTTATAGGTTTTTAGCATCATTTACCCAAAATACAGTTACAAATAAGGTTTTTATATGATTTAACTTAAATGCGCAACATTTTTAGCACAAAACACCCCGTGTACAAAAAACGCATTTTTATTGTGCTTTTTTGGCCAAAAAAGCGCACTTTTCATGCACTTTTTGTACGATGCTCACCTAGTGTTACATAAGGCGCACAGACTGGCGCCTAGATGCTCTTCGCGCTTAAGAGCGCTTTTTAAAACCAAGGTATCGGGTACCTGGCCTCCACACCGTCCGCCCTTAATTTGAGTAAAAGTTGCATATGGGGTTATGGGTTAGGATCAAATACACGGTGAAAGAAAAATAGGAAGTCGTAGGAATGGTATCAAATGGACTCCGATTGAACTCATTCAAACGGCATTGGAACCGTCTCATCAAACTCTATGATGTTAGTTTTTTAGGTCTTAGCTTTTTTGGGTTTTTAGCTTGTTGTTTTTAGAATATACATTATATCATTGTGTCTTTTTCTTATTTTCATCATTGTGTCATTTTTGCAATTCGTTGTGTCTTTTTTCTTTAGCATTGTGTTATATTTTTCGGCATTGTGTTATATTTTGTGACTCATTGTGTCATATTTTGTGATCTATTGTGTTTTTTGTATCCTTCTTATCCTTCTCATTTTTGTTACACTGTGTAGAATAATTTGACCCTTGGGGTTATATGTAGGGCTGCAAACGAACCGAACGAACACGAACAAGGCCTTGTTCGTGTTCGTTCGTTAAGGAAATTATTTGTTCACGAACAGTTCATGAACACTTACCGAACGAAATTTTTTGTTTGTGTTCGTTTGTTAAGGAAACACTCGTGTTCGTTTGTTAATTTTGTTCATGAACGCACATGTACACAAACGGACATATATTAACTTTCGAATAAGATCAAATTCGCATACAATAAGACATTAACTAGATCCACTCAAATTATAACCTAATTATCCAAACATGTGGAGGGTGTCGGCGCTGGAACGTGGAAACATATACTGAGCAGTGAGCATAGATACTAAAAGTAGGGTTATTGATATCATATAGCCATATATTTACCTCACATAAATTATTATTTAGTTATTTATTTGGGTAAAATAAATAAAAATAAAAGAATATAAAAAAATTATAGAAATTAAAAACCTTATTAAACTATCGAACATAAACGAACACGTTACCGAACGTTCACCAACATAAACGAACGAACGCGACCTTTGTTCATGTGGTCAAAAGATGTTAAAACTCAAAAAAAGATTTGCATTTGGGTTCATCTAGATTGACTCAAACTATACGAGTCAATTAAAATATTTAACTTAATACATCATCATCATCATACTCAGTTAATCCCACCAATAGCAAAAGCTAAGGTAGGGTCTGAGGGGGGTAAGATGTAGACATCCTTACCTCTACCCTGTGGGAATAGAGAGGCTGCTTCCAGTGACACCCCCGACTCAATAGTGGTTTTGTATCAAGCCTTAGACATAAGGCACATAACACTTAGCAATCGGGACAAACCCGACTGGTCCATGTACCCCGTTGTCTTTTGCTAGCAACGCCACCATCTGATGCATGATTAACCGTCCGTCATTTTTAACGTTATTTTTACGAAATTAGTAAAATAACGTTAAAATTAGTGCAACTTTACTTACCTCTACCCTGTGGGAATAGAGAGGCTGCTTCCAGTGACACCCCCGACTCAATAGTGGTTTTGTATCAAGCCTTAGACATAAGGCACATAACACTTAGCAATCGGGACAAACCCGACTGGTCCATGTACCCCGTTGTCTTTTGGCTAGCAACGCCACCATCTGATGCATGATTAACCGTCCGTCATTTTTAACGTTATTTTTACGAAATTAGTAAAATAACGTTAAAATTAGTGCAACTTTACTTTCGCCCCCTGAGGGCAACACATATATACATTATATGCGCACAGCCGTAAGCGGGCCTAAAATATTTAACTTAATAATTTCATTAATAGAAAAACAAAGCCAATTACACCACGATGACAGGCAAACCGTCAATTTGGGTCTACGTAATTAAGACAATGGGCAAGGGGACTCAAAAGGTTTACAAAAAGATATGAATTTGGGTTCATTTGGAAAGCATACTTCTATTGCTTGGATCTTTCTTATATAGCTTATTTATCACAGTAAACAGTGCAACCAGTTTAAAGTAAGGGCTGTTAAGGTGAAGCTTGGTTTGGAGAATGCTGTGTCTGGCATTACTGTGCTTGTCAACCCAGAAAAGGTGCCATTTTGTTTTCCCTGTAATTATTTACATGTATTCTAATTATGGCCAAGAGGGGCCGTTACCCCTGTGACGTTTTATTTACTCGAGTTCTTTTTATTGAAGCCAAGAAGGGGATGCTTTGAAATCAGAGAAGAAGGTGGCAAGACGTTCATCAGTCTTCTGGTACCGATCTTTGATTAGTGTGAATTTTTTCTTAAATTCACTAGTCTTATGATGACGATTTGATTATAAGCATCTGTCTTGTTAGTATAATTTACCGATAGGAAAATATCTTTTCAGTGCGTTTTTAAGCATTTGACCTTTTTTATTAATGAATGGGTTGATTTGGTAGTGTTTAGGTGCACACAGCCTCTTAGATCTCTTAATCCATTAAATAAGATTGTTACCGTAGTAATATCATTGTTGCCACCTGGAACGAATCTGATATTACTTTGTTATGTGTAGGATATGAAACGACCATTTGCACCAATGAAGGCGCTGGACATGGACGCTGTCATATCTGACATCGTTAAACAGATCCAGTGATTGTATCTAAAACTAGATGACTTGTTGAAGTAGCAACAGCTATGCGTATATTTTGATCAATGTTTCTTTGGAAAACGGCAACCTTTTTTGGTAACCAACTTGAAACGTTTCTAGGTGTAATCTGTTGCTCGTTAGCCCCTGTGTTTCTTTTGTTCTGTTAGTTCAATGATTTAAGTAACTGAAGATCGGCATTTGCAATGCTAAAGTTTGATTTTTAGGAGTCTTGTTTACTCTACATTTGCAACGGCTCATATTAATGCGCTAAGTTAACGAGAAGAAAGTAGAATGAACAGCATTTAGTTGATCTTCTTCTTCACTCCAAAAGGGTCCAATCTGATCCAAAAATGGGTCAAAACAAATCCATATGTAAGGCAGATTGCGCAGATGTTTGATGTTGTCATCAATGTCTTGATCTCTATAATTGTGCTCTTGTGCACATGCAGCCTTAGATTGGTCATGACTCATGAGATTGTAGTTAGGGTTGAGCAAGTCACGGTTTCGAACCGGTAACTAAAATCGCCATTTGAACCAATTTGGTTGATTAAGGTCCGGTTCTCAAGTTTTGGATAAAACAATTACCGGTTAAAATCGTCGGGTCCGGTTAAAGAACCGTTGGAACCGGCATAAGGTTTTATTTGAACAACCCTATTTACTTCATGGGCTTTCCTACTTCAACGATTCTTAGCTATAAACCTTCCACATTTGGTTATAAACCTCCCTGTTTAATGCCTCCTTTTTTATAACTATAACTAGGGTTGTAAAAATCTTGCCTAGCCTCTGATTAATTGTTAGTCGGAGGTTCACACAGTAAACACCGATTAATCACTAGTTGGTTGCTGTCTAGCGATTCTAGCCAAATTCTGGCTAAAATTTGTAAATTTCGTTTGAATTCTGACCAAAACCTTTAAATTCTGACGATTAATCCTATATATTTAAAGATATGAATCGAGGAAGTGATAAACTACACATAAAGAAGTGTGCACATATATATGTAAAACTGAAAATTACATATAAAATCTCAATCCGATTAATCTACATTAATCCCTACCAATCCCGATTAATAGTAGCCGGTACCTCATCATACGACTAGTCACTAGCGCATGCTGCCTAGCGAATCTTACAACACAGTCACTATAGCCTTGTCACTCAATTCCAGATAACAAATGAAATAGATTTTGTTAATCCATTCCTTTCTTTAGCTGTTAAAGCAGTAGCATAGAAGAGTTTTGAAGCTTCTTGCAATTCTTTTTCTTGTTTGTCAACAGCCTTCCTCAAGTTAACAACATTATTATCCTTCTCATCAAATATGACTTTTAGAACAGTGGTTATAGAGCCAAGAATTTACTTGTTAGGGGGGATTACTATTAGACGTGAAGGATTTAAAGGGCCAGCCCCCCCCCCCCCCCTCCCGTTTTTGGCGCAGTAGTGGAAATTTACGATTTTTGTAGGTAAATTGAGTCCGGCCCCCGCGGATCTGCCACTACCGATCGAAAAAAATTGAGTTCGGCCCCTCCCCCCGATTCGAAAACCAAGCTTCGCCCCTAATTACTATTAAGATCATCACTAACAGTTACAGGGGACATACTTGTATATTGCATAGGTTTTCTTCTTTATATTAATCAAAGCTTTCATCTTAGCCTTCATTGGTTTCTTGTTACATTATGTTCTTCTCTATTTGACTGTGAACTATTGTTTGATTACCCTGCAGAGTTTGTTCCCTTTTCAATGGTGCAAGTCTCACAGTAGTAATTTAACTCAGGTTTAAAAGCCCTTAATGTTTCAACTCTTAGTTATATGTTTTAAATGGTTTGACTGTTTTGATCGTTTTTTTATTTGATTGTTAATTTTAGGATTTGATTGACAACCGGTTTCGGTAATGACTGTTTACATGAGCATAGTTATCAAAGGCATTAGGCGCACTCAAGGCGCATAGGCCTCGCCTGGGGCCTAGGCGCCTGAAATAAAAAAAAAAAAGCGAACAAGAAAATGAAGTAAAGATATATTAAATAATATTATTTTTCATCTAGTTAGGATCAAAAGTTTTAAAATATTGATGTATTAGTATATAGAAGTAGTTTTCCGTGGATAAAAGTAGAAATCTGGCTAGAATCTAGCCATAATTTAACAAATTTAGCTGGAAACTCAACTCTCCTGAATTTGGGAATTTAGCTGAAATCTACGCGACTACGCGTAAACCATCACCTGGAGAATTAAAGCGCAATTTCTCCAAGTCAAAGCGCAAATGCATCGCCTCGCCTAAAAAATGGGCCTATGCGCAAGAGGCGATGGCTTTTAACACCTATGTACATGAGAACCATTGAATCCGTTTCCAAACCGAACTGGTATTATAGGGTCCGGGTCCGATTATTATATTTAGCATGGAGGGTTTCCGTTTAGGAACTTTATTGTTCTGCTGTGATGTCTAAACAGATTATAGGATCAAGAAACTGGACACAATAAAAAATGGATTCTTTTTCTTTCCCGGTTTTGTTGATACATTCAAATTTGGTTCTAAACATTACAAGATAAACATAAGTTGGCTCTGAACATAAAGCATAACAGATTATAGCACCAACCAACAATTGATTCTAGTCATCACTTAAATGCAGGTGGATGGGAAGGGAAAACAAAAGCTTACAATTTGCTACATAAAAGTATGGAATAACCCCTGCAGTTATGTCACAACACTGCTCTCATGTCACCTGTAATTATATCATAAACTTTAATTATGCTTCCTCTTAGCAATGCACTATTTTCATCATCATTAAAACAAACATACCCATTAAGTCCCACTCATAGCAAGCTATTGATAAGGTCTGGGGAGGGTAGGATCGGGGAAAGCCTTTCCTCTATCCTGGAAGATAGAGAGGCGCTCCCGCTGAAACCCTCGTCTCCAAAAACCTTAATCTTCTTGTCATTTTTCATAATCACTAATGTATGAATATACGTGTACATACACATACCTCGATCAAGGTGGCTTCTGGAGCGCTACTTAACAAATAGTTTTTTACTTCAGTAGACATAACAACTCTCTTATCGTGTCTGTGCCAAACTAAGAGACGATGAATTCTTGGAAGAAGCTTCAAAGTCTTTAAGTTAGCAAGCGGGGAAGGTTGGCGTGAGATTAGTTCCAGGGATGAATTCAGCATCTGTAGAAAATTTTATTCATGAAAACAAACTACATAAAAAAATATAATTTAACACAATCTTTCTCAACTGTATTTCATGTCTAATAGGCTAACTGTTGCATAGAAGATCTATATATTCTAGCAGGGGCGGATACAACTTAGAGTCAGGGGGTGCGTCTGTTACCACTCGATTATCCTGGCGAAGTGGAAAAAAATTGTTTTTTAAAGTATTTTTATAAATTGTTACCACTAAAACAATTTTTTTGTTATCCCTTAAAATAATTTTTATAAAATGTTACCTCTTGTTTTGTTTTCTAGACACGCCACTGTATTCTAGTACATTTATGTATCAAACCGGAAGAAATGAACCTCATGTTTTGTTAACATCATTTCACAATCTTCACTGTTTTTGCAAACATATATCCCGTATTGAAATTAAAGAATTAGTGAAGAAGACATACTTGAATGATTTCCATGCTTAGTGAGAGATCTTTGACATTGTGGAACTTTTAAGCAGGCTAATAATAATAGGAGCATGTTCACTCCTTATACCATGCATAGAGAGTTGTGCTTTTTCCAACGAATGGAAACCGTCGGTTGAAAACATGGAAGGAGCAAGACCTTTAAAGAGCAAGGAAGCAAGCTCGGGTGCAGAAATTTGAAATCCTCCAACATGTTGTGAAATAGTTAGATTTTTTAGTCGAGGTGTAACAACTTTGACGTTAATTGTACCTTCTATTGAGAGATTAGAAACTCGGGGATGATAAATACTTAAAAACGTTGATCCTATCATTTCGCAACATTTTAAAGTTAGGTTCTCCAAGTTGGGGCACTTGGAGAAAAAACCATCATCTAATGTGATTTGATCAAGTTGCAATGTCGTCAAAGATGAAAGCTCGCGTGGGGACGTGAGTGTAATGTGATGGTTAAGAATAGAATAAGTACTCAAAGTGAAATGTTTGAGAGTTTGAGCGCTTGAAACAGAAAGAGACGCTCCGGAATTCTGCTTAAACAAATCTGTAATGTCCCCAAACAAGCATGTAACATTCAGTTGTTGGACATTGTGGTAGAATGCATGGTTCATAATCATTTGGGTAACACGTGGGGCAGCGGCTCCACTAACATAAAGCTTGACAGAAGACAGTTGAGCTTGAGTATTGCGACGAGAGAGGACATGGGTAACAAAGTTGGAGAACATTTCCATGTTAGGGAAATCCTCACTTGAGAATGTGAGATGAGGAATTGAAGTCCACAGATACCTCCATCTGGGTGACATAACACTAGTTCCAATAGCGTCTTTCAAACCAACAAAAGATAGGATCTTAAGGATCAAATCATCTTGCAAGCCGCTTAGTCTATCTCCTTCTACATCCATTCGCTTGCGTTGTATTTTGCTCCAAAACCTACAAATGTTAATGAGTTCATCTTACATCGTCCGCTTGGATTCAAGAAAAACAAAACCCTTTACTTAATTAAATTGACTTACAACTATTCCATTCATATGTAAATTTTAATCATGTTTTAACGAATCTTCAAGTTTAATACACTTTTTCTCTAAAAACCCATTACATTAATTGAATTTAAAAGACTTCTAACGAGTTTTTATAATCTGATCAAATCTTTTATTTTCTTGATATCATACATGAATTTATTTACAATCATTGTGAAAAAAAAAAGTGTATATCGATTATACAAAAAAAGATTTGATGAGCAGAGCCGTCCCCAAAAATGATAAAACACTTTTGGGTCTCGGGTGAGACAAAAAATGGGCCCTCTCCCTATAATATAAACTCATCAATCGTATGTCAAAAAAACACAATTCAACAATAATTGTTATAAAATAAACAAAACAAAAATAGTGTAAACATTTGTTATTCTAAGCATCAAAGAATTAAATAGTTTAAATGTTTAGTCTTTCAAACATTCAAATCAATGAATCACATGAACAAACATGAAAGAAGCCATCAATGATCAAGCAATGACATCAAAAATCAAAATTTTACATTCTAATTTAGAAATTCCACAGCTAATCAGTATTCAGTGCAAAATTTATGTTCACAAGTGTATATTAATTATTATTATTTTTTCTACCAATCGATTTACTTAAAGCAAATTCACTTTGAATTGAACACTGACTTATATATATTTATCAAATCATGTTATTTTAGTTTGGAAGTATATTATAAAAAAATGAATGTCTTCACTAAGTAGATAATATGATAAATAAAAAGGTAGCAAAACAATCAAATAAAGTAAAAATATAAAAATCATGAAAAGAAATTAAACTTGAAATTTATTAAACACTAAGAGCATGTTTGGGATTGAGTTTGGAAACAACTTATTGAATTATTGGCTTTTTGAAAAAGCCAATATGTCAATAACTCATTTTGAAAAGCCAGAATTTGATGTTTTTCCAAATGACTTATTGGCTTTTTCAAAAAGCTATTAAGTCAATAAGCTATTTTTCAACTCAATCCCAAACACCCCCTAACTATAGTATGTGATAGTTAAATAAAAGTTAGATGTTTAAAAAAACTTAACCCTAAATCAGTAAATTTTGAAGTCTCAAATAATAGGTTTATACAAATTTGACTTTGACCACTTGAATAATTAAGGATTTGATTTAGGCCTTTTAACATTTAAAAGCCCATTTAATAAAATCAATAAGTAGGAAAAATCGTGGTATCCTTCATCTTTCTTAACTTAAAAACACCACTAGCAGAGCCAGCATGTTGCTGCCGTAGATATTGTCCGGGAAAGTAATTCCATCACGATTTTTTTACTCTTCTCAATTTTTTTTCACTCCCATAGTTCTGGGGCTTCTGGCGCTGTTTTTATATATATAATATATAGGGGTTTTTTTTTAAACCCGGGCCCCTTGTCGATTTGGGCCTCAGGCCGTCGCCCGGGCTGCCCACCCCAAGATCCGGCTCTGTTGATGAGTATTGCCTTGTGGAATCATACCTGTTGTTGAAAGATCGGATGGTTCACGCAGATAGATTGGCAGTTTTAGCGAATGTTCAGTTACGTGTATATATCTGACGTGTGTTGAGAACGACCGTCAATTTTATTATAATGGCTCCTTCAGAGTCCGGCCCATGATAATCTATAATCTATAATCTATACATATAATAAACCAAAGCCATTTTAATGACATGTCAATCAAAGAGACATTCTCTTCTTTGAATGTGCCATGTGTCATCCCATGTGGCATTGAGATATTTTAGGAAAAAAAATAATTTAAAAACAAAATTGGATTTTTCACCCTCATGTTTCCTCACATAATTTTTAAACGTTAATATCTTTAATATACGAGATTTTTTAAGGAAAAAAATTACACCAAATTAACGAGCGTTTTATTATCTTTCCAACGAGTACCATAGTGCTATATAAAAAACGGAGAAATTTTTTTGTGGGGTTTTGTTCATACAGGAAAAAAAACATTAAGTGTTCAGGTAAATCATTAATCATGTATAAACAAGTCACTAATTATGTTTAAATCAGTAAATATGATTTTTTTTTCAACCAGAGCCGAATAGGTTAATAGAGTTATACGTTGTTTTAAGTTAGGTATCAATATTAGTATGTTAGAGTTGTACATTTGCTTAGTTTTTAAGATAGGTCTTAATATTAGAGTTACATTAAAGTTCTACAATCTTTTACGCTGTGTTCCAGAGTTTCATTTAAAGGGGGGAGAGAAAGGATCTCCCTCATCTTCCTTTCTCTCCAGTTCCTTCCAAATTGGAAAGATTGAAAATCACTCCAAAAAGCTCTATATTATCCCTCTCATTCCCTCCCTTTCCCTCCTACAAAAAACTCTGGAACGCATTTTTCCCTCACTTCCTTTCTAATTCCCCCACTTCCTTTCCAATCCTTTCTCTTTCCCCCCTTAAATGAAACTCCCGACAGGCATTGTGTCAGGTTTGGAATTAGTTTAAAAAAATTGTGGGTTTGGGTCGGGACTGGGATTAGGTGATACCCGACCAAATTACCCCTTTTTATATTAGACTATGATAACTTATGGCAGAGATTTGTTTATAATAATAATAATAATAATAATAATAATAATAATAATAATAATAATAATAATAATAATAATATTCATTAATCATATATTGGTAGATGCTATTTTTATAGTTTAGATACTTCTAATTTTATTCACTTTACTTAGATTTCTCAACCCGGGACGCTCCCGGGGTATAAACTAGTACATTATAAAGGAGGAGTAATGTACCATATTGGAATTTTGACATGGGTACAATTTTTAAAGCAACAAGTGTAAGAGAATAAAGCTTATTTCATAAGGGTATTATGGACATGTTAGGGACAATTAAGACACTTAGAAGGGTATGGTTGTAATTTTAGCATCATCTCATACTCACAATATCAAATTGTGTTCCAAACTTGCCCTTATGTATAAATGGTTTCATGAACCGTTGTGGGCAATGAAGAGTTCACATCATCAACTATCACATCCCCTCATTACCCTCATCAATTGCAGGCAATCAGTAACCCCCAATAAATTCACGCCATGCTTCAATGTGATGCAGCTTAAGCGATTCTCATCTCCTACGATATTAAATTTCCACTGATCACTGAAGCATTGCACCCAAATGGCACCGATGATGGCGACATGCAAACGGTGCTATGATGGTTTCTAATCGTCTTCGGCAACTGAGTAATAATAATTGAATTTTCATTTTACATTTGGTTTTATCCCCATTTACTTATGAACGGGTCGCTTTGGGTTGTCATATCAAAATTTTCAGCTAAAAGTTAATGAGTCAAATAAGTCTAAATCCTTCACTCAAAGATTTAGAATACCGTTTGTTTTGATGTTTTGATTCTAAACACGATTAAATACATTCGTTATTTATGAAGAATTGTTAAGACAAGGTTATTGGGTTGACTGTCAACCTGATTATTATTCTTTGAAGTAAACTAATTTCCATGTCTCTTTTTGTGTAGATCGTACTATGTTCTGTTGTGAAGCTTTTCCGTAAAAGAAAAAAGGATACGACAATCGAAGAGGTATAACAATATCATCTTTCTTTCATGATAAAAGATGAAATTATAATTCATGATTCTGTTTCTATTCATTTTGTTTAAGCCCTTTATCACTTACTATTTGATTATTCTACCTCCTGTCTGGTTCTATACAAAATTTCACAGGTTCAAAAAGAAGTAGTTACTTTAATATGAAATGCAGGTGCTGTTTATTTACTATTTGCTAATTAAGCCTAAAAAATGCAGGTTAACATGTTAAGTGGTTGTTTTGGTTTGTCAACTTGGGCATATAAGTTGGCATGAGTGCAATTTTATTTGGATTGGTATTAGTTTGAAGAGCGGCCTTCGTCTTCCTCTTATCATTGGCCCTGCACGAGAGTCTCGATTTTTGGCGGCAAGTATGTTCTTACTCTTTTTAAACGTAGCAAATTCGTTTAGTTTACTTATACCTGGGGTGATTCAGGTCATGTTTTATGGTGGTTAACAAAAAAATAGCTAAAAATAATCGTGGTGAATGGGTTGTAGGAAAACACATCATGAGAAGGTATATGAGCATTTTTTACTGTTTCTTTAATTTTTGCGTACTGAAGCTACTGTCATGCAAATTACAGGCAAAAAAGGTATCTATCCTATGTAAATAAAGCTTCCTTGGTTGTACATAGACGCGCGCTTCGCACGCCTTGTTTTTTAGAGCCAAAACACCTTACAACGTCTCACGCTTTATTAAACTCCACATGTCACATATTAAATTCTTGTTCAAATTTGTGTTTCTAGGCGGACATGTATGTTCTGAGGTACTTCCGATCTCTCAAAATGGTAAAATACTATGTTTAGGATAAATTAGTTTGACGATTAGTTGATTGCTATGTATATAGATTTCAAGAAAACACAACTAATCCAAACCTCCTATTTTCAAACAAGTATCAGCTTAATTATAACTAAACCATCTTTCAAACTCATAATCCGACTTTATTTTCATGGTATCAAATTTACTAGAATTGTTTTCATTAACATCGCAGATGAGTCTGGAGACGAATACGAGGACGGTTTTATGTAATCAGAGCTGGATTCTTGCATTTTAACTGGCGAATTGTGGTAATTAAGTTAATTATGATATATATGTATCATGTTGATGATTTTTATAAAGTATTTAAATGAAAGTGTATGAATAACACAAGGATGTTTTTTTCTAGACTCCTTCTATCCTAGCTATGCTGCCTGGTCAAAGCATGATCGGTTTAATCCGAATACCGTGTGCCCCTATGTATCCTACTGATTCAGAAACAACACTTCATGAGATTTTTAATTTTTGTCTTTTATTTCTTTTCTGCTTACCGGGTTATCATTTATGTAGGAACTTCTATTTGCTGATGCTAATAACGTTCCCCGGACAGTACATTTAGTTATATCCCTCTTATCCAGCCGGCTTGCACGGTGGGATGACCGGTCAGCTGATACATTCTTTCAAATTTAGCTGGTGTTCTTTTTCAGTTCATAGTGAAAAGCAATGCGTCGCTAATGCATTTGTTTTAGTGAAAAGCAATGCGCCGTGTAGGGATTCGCCAGGTAATCTTGTGACACCCGGCAAATTCTGGTTAACAACGTTGTCTAGATGAAAGTCTACCTTAGCGAGTCACGCGTATATTGTACTTAACTGGGTTAGTTAAGTCGGGTTATAGTTCGGGAACTATTGGTTTAGTCTAGAGGATCATTGGATAGAGGTTCATTAGATGTCGGTCCTTAACCAAGTGTACAAACGGTGACGATTTGTAGGATCGTCAGGGCATACGGAACGTACGAGTCTCGAGTCCCGGGAATTGGTGAACGAGTGTGAATGTGTGTATTTACTTGTGTTATGTGTTTACAATCATTATGTGACTTGTCGGTACATTAAAATGTGTTAACATATGTTAAAACGGGGTTTAACGCGCAAAACACACAAAACAGGCCCATATAGGCGATCAGGATGACCAAATCGCCTATATGTGGGGCGACTGGGAACCTTAGGGGCGATCAGGGTACTGATCGCATGACTGTTCATGCGATTAGGCCCCGATCGCATGAATAGTTACGCGATTAGGCTTCCTGATCGCGTGTAAAGCTGCATAATCGCATGTTACGTGCTGGACGACTAGAAACGCCTATAAATACAATGCTTAACCTCCTAAACTTCCTAATATCAACCCTAGTCGTCCCATAACCGCCCCAAACACATAAACAACCTCTGGAAGGCGATTTTGATAAAAAACACAAGGTTTCAAGGTCTAACCATCATTCTTTCATAATCCTAAGGTTTGATTCTCATCCATAACACTTTGTAAACGTTTTTATTCAATCCCTAATGGTCCAGACCTGTTCATAAACGAAAAAGCTTTCTGAAAATCATTAATACGGATTATTAATCGGATTATAACCAATATACATGCGTTGTGGGTGTGTATGATTAGAAAGCTAGGATTTTTATGATTCATGATGCTTGATTGATATGTTATTTGGTTAGATCAGAATTGATATTGATAGTATGATGATAGAAATCTGATTAATTGATTATTAGGGTTATTGTTATGCATGTTAGTATGATGATTGCATGCTATGTGTATATGTTTGGATTACTTGGTTGCATGCAGGACTGATTACACGAGGTTAAACGAGGGATTTTGGTTGAAACATGTTTAGGATAGTGTTTGGGATGATATTGGGTAGTTACACACGTTCTGGATCTGATTTGGGGCATTAAACGCGCGAAAAACTGGAACAGCAAGGTTACAGGCGATTAGGATTCCTAATCGCCACTTTTACATGCAATCAGGGCCAAATCGCATGAACAGTCATGCGATCAGCCCCAAATCGCGTGAATAGTAATGCAATCAGCCCTGATCACGTGAATAGTAATGCAATCAGCCCTGATCACGTGAATAGTAATGCAATCAGCCCTGATCACGTGAATAGTAATGCAATCAGCCCTGATCACGTGAATAGTAATGCAATCAGCCCTGATCACGTGAATAGTAATGCAATTAGCCCTAATCACATGAACTTATACGCAATCAGTCCTAATGGCTAGTTTACGTTTCCTAATCGCGTGTACTACTATTGTAAGTGTAAAATAACATTCCGAGACCCGATTTGGACATATAGTAACATGCTAGGAACCTCGTAACATATATGGTAACTTGGTAACATATGTTTGGATGTAATTCGGTGATACGTGAACTATGTGCTATAACTTGTTGTGCGTTAACGTATGTTAAGTGTACTTGCGTTATTGTATGTTTTGGAGCGTAAACATAACACGGGGAGTTTCGGGTCACCAATGGGATGTCGAGTCTTGTACTTTGGGTCGGTTAAACAGTCACGGTGTTTTCAAACGAACTTGGTTATGGTCTGGACATCTAGGGACTAATTAACCTGCGGGTTATTAGTCTAAGTACTTGTAACTGTCGTATGTTAGGTCGCCGCTTTACGGGACTAGCATAGCAGCTGAGTTTACTCGGGTTAAGGAGTAACGGAACTTAAGGTGAGTTTACGGCCCCTCTTTTAAACTGGTTTTATACTTTCGGGGGAGAAAACATGTGTTAAAACTATATTTGGTAACTACTGTCATACTATGGGTTTCTATTGTGTACTACACGATCTTTGGAAGTCCCGGGGGGAACCATGAATGTGCGGGTTTGCACAACGGGGAAATCTGAATAGCGCTATTGGGAGTGACCAACCCCGCTCGTCGACTTGGAGGGTCGGCGGGTGCATATTGTCTCAAACAGGAACAACAGGAACAACAGGAACATACATCGGGCATACTTTTGGTATTCGCGTTAGTAATGGTTTTCCAATCGTGGTAGTAACAAAACGTACGCCTAGCTAGCGTATACTGGTTTTCTATTTGTTATAGTATGGACAGGTGGACTTGGTACTTGGATACAAAACCTGTAAACTCACCAGCATTTTTGTGCTGACGTAAACTTTTACATGTTTTCTCAGGTCGCTAAGGTAGCACGACAGGACTAGGGCGCACGCGTCTGCACGGCGTCTATGTTAGGGTTGCATGGTCTTACAACATTGAACATTGGTTTATTATTTTGGATAATGTTTTGAATAAGCTTCCGCTGTAAACGGGATTTTAAACTATGTTTTGAAATTACATTTTAATTCATTTAGACTTGTTTATTGTGATCGTTGGTTTGGATCCTGGTTTTTCATGCGCCTCGCGGTAAAACTCCGCAAGTTGATTTTGAGGGTGTGACAGATTGGTATCAGAGCCAATGGTTATAGTGAACTAGGACTGCATGTAGAGTCTAGTCTATAGCCGAGTCGCACACACTAGACGATCACATGGTACTAAACGTTATAGTGGTTTACGTATGGCCTTGTCGGGGTGTCTCTAAATCGTTGGTCTTTCTACGTTACATCATCCGTTCTATCTTAGGTTGGGTTACTTATTATCTAGGCAGTGTAGCCTATTGGAGTAACTCGTGTACTCTTGAGATTTTTCCAAGGCTCGGACATCTCCCTTTCGCACTCCAATAGAAACACTTGTCATAAACTACCGTGGTATTACGGTGTATAGCTAAGAGTCTATGTTCGGTGATTTGAACTTTGAACTAGGAGAACACTTGGAGGACCATGTAGAGCGTTTTATCATTTTGGGTGCACACAAAATCATAAAACGAAATGCATGGAAGCACTAGTGAGCTCTGGGTTTGAGGGGATATTCCTGGATTGGATCTAGCTTTGATCTTGTGAACATTAGTAGTTATCTTTAACTGCGAAACTAAATTTTCTCGTTCTTTCTGCCAGAATCATGTCTGGAGTGCGTGGAGGACGAGGAGGTGGTCGCAATGGTGGACGTGGTGGTGGTCGTGGTGGTGCTGGTGGTCGTGGTGGAGGTATTAACCTATCACAGGCTGATCTGAATAACTTGCTCCAAGCTGCCTTTCAGTTAGGGCATAACGGTGGTGGTAAGTTGTTTTATCCATTTTTCTTTGCCTCATTGATGAACCTTGTGTACGTTATTCGTGGTTTCTCATACGTTTCATTTCAGGTGGTCCTGTTGACCCACCCCTACCCATGTGCACCTACAAGATGTTCCGGGACTGCAAGCCCCAGGAATTCTCTGGCACTGAGGGTGCGGTCAGTTTGCTTAGATGGTTGGAGAAAGTGGAGTCGGTATTTCTGATGTGTAACTGTCTCCTAGAAGATCGGGTGAAGTATTCGGCTGCGTTATTTCAGGACGTGGCATTGACTTGGTGGAATGGCATTACCCAGAACATGGGTATTGGGGAGGCATATGCTATGCCATGGGAGAACTTTGTGCAGTTGCTGAAGCGGGAGTATTGCCCGAGGGAAGAAGTACAGAAGCTGGAGCATGAGGTGTGGAACCTCAAGATGACTGGGTCGGAAATCGAGAAGTATACTGTGAGGAGGAATGAGTTAGCAGTGCTGTGTCCCGATCTGCACGTGCCAGAGTATCGTAAGATTGAACATTATGTCTCAGGGTTAGTGCCAGAAATTGCAGGGTTGGTGGCTGCTGGAAATCATCCTACTTATGCGGAGGTAGTTCGATCGGCCCATAGGATGACCAACTTAAAGGTGAATGAGGGGATTTTGCCTGCGAAAGGTTCGACTGCTAAGGCTCCAGAGAACAACAAGCGCAAGTGGGAGAACGACGGGAAAGGATCTGGGTCTACACAGCAGGGTAAAAGGTTTGATAATGGGGGTTCATCGTCTTCGGGTAACAAGCAGGGTGGTTATGCGGGAAAACTACCCAAATGCAACAAGTGTGGACGCCATCACCAAGGGAACTGCGACAGTAACCGTTGTCACCGCTGCCAGCGAACAGGTCACTATGCTAAAGATTGTCGGGCTACACTTCCATCGACTCAGGCTCCGACCAATAGTTCAGCTCCGACTACTCAGGGGACTACAGGGAAACAAGGATGCTATAACTGTGGTGACACTGGACATTACAAGAAGGATTGTCCAAAACTGAAACAGGGTGGAAACAACGGGAATGGGAACAACGGGGGCGGCGGCAGAAACGCACGTGCCTTCGTCATCGGAGCCGCTGAGGCTAGACAGGACCCTGATACAGTCACCGGTACGTTTCTTCTCAATAATCGTTCTGTTAGCGTGTTATTTGATTCTGGTGCCGACAAGAGTTTTGTATCCATGGATGTTAGTCGACTGCTAAATGTAGCACCCGTACCATTAGAGGCCAAGTATATTATTGAGTTAGCTGACGGTAAGACGATTGAAGCTACTAGTGTCCTTCGGGAGTGTCAGTTAGAGTTGTCGGGTTTATCGTTCCCCATCGACCTTATGCCGGTACCTTTGGGTAGTTTTGACGTTGTGGTAGGAATGGATTGGTTATCTTTGTATCGCGCGGAGATTGTCTGTTACGATAAGGTTATTCGGATTCCTCTCCCTGATGGAGAATTTCTTTCCGTGTACGGTATCAAGGGTGGTGTTCCGCTAAACATCATCTCTAGCATGAAAGCCCTTAAGTGTCTTCGAAAGGGTTATCCAGCTGTTTTGGCACTCTTATCTGTTTCCTCTGTTGATGAGAAGAAGATTGACGACATTCCGGTGGTACGCGAGTTTCTTGATGTTTTTCCCGATGATTTATCTGGTCTTCCTCCTCATCGTCAAGTCGAGTTCGGTATTGACCTTGTACCAGGGGCTGCTCCTATTGCTCGGGCCCCCTACCGTCTTGCACCTCCCGAGATGCAGGAATTGTCTAGTCAGTTACAGGAACTCTTGGACAAGGGTTTCATCCGACCAAGTTCTTCCCCTTGGGGAGCCCCGATTTTATTTGTCAAGAAGAAGGATGGGAGTTTCCGATTGTGTGTAGACTACAGAGAGCTGAACAAATTGACCGTCAAGAACCGTTATCCTCTTCCACGTATCGATGATCTATTCGACCAGCTTCAGGGTTCTAGTTATTATTCCAAGATCGATTTGAGGTCCGGTTATCACCAGCTGCGCGTCAGGGAGGCTGACGTTGCAAAGACTGCTTTTCGAACACGCTATGGCCATTTCGAATTCTTGGTCATGCCTTTCGGTCTTACGAACGCACCGGCGGTTTTCATGGACTTGATGAACCGCGTCTGTAAACCATATCTGGATAAGTTCGTCATTGTGTTTATTGATGACATTCTGATCTACTCCAAGAACGAGACCGAACACGGGGAACATCTGCGGTTAGTTTTGGAACTTTTACGACGGGAGCAACTTTACGCCAAGTTCTCAAAGTGTGACTTTTGGTTACGCGAAGTTCAATTCCTAGGACATGTGGTCAATGAACTAGGAATTCATGTCGATCCAGCTAAGATCGAAGCGATCAAGGACTGGGGAGCACCAAAGACGCCAACTGAGGTGCGGCAATTCCTAGGCCTTGCGGGCTACTATCGTCGTTTCATTCAGGGGTTCTCGAAGATTGCTCAACCCCTCACCACTCTCACTCAGAAGGATAGGAAGTTCGACTGGGGTGAATCACAAGAGTCCGCGTTTGAAGAACTGAAGTCTAAACTGTGTTCTGCTCCTATTTTGTCTTTACCTGAGGGTCCTGATGATTTTGTTGTTTACTGTGATGCTTCCATTCATGGACTCGGTTGCGTGTTGATGCAACGCGAGAAAGTGATTGCGTATGCTTCTCGTCAACTCAAAGTACACGAGAAGAACTACACAACTCATGACTTGGAGTTGGGTGCCGTGGTATTCGCGTTGAAAATTTGGAGACATTACTTGTACGGTACCAAATGCACCATCTACACCGATCACAAGAGTCTCCAACACATTTTCGACCAACAACACTTGAACATACGACAGCGTCGCTGGATTGAACTTTTGAACGACTATGATTATGCTATTAAGTACCATCCCGGCAAGGCGAATGTTGTAGCAGACGCCTTGAGCAGGAAGGAATCTTCTAAACCTCGTCGCGTTCGGGCGTTGCAGCTCACTATTCATTCATCGTTACTTGATCAACTCCGTTCTGCCCAGTTAGAAGCTTTGAAGGAGGAAAACCTTAAAGCTGAAACTATGCACGGTGCCGACAAGCACCTAGAGCGAAGGCCTGATGGCCTGCACTATTTCGCAGAACGCATATGGGTTCCTTTATTCGGGGGACTACGGGAGCTTGTTCTTGATGAAGCTCATAAGTCCCGATATTCTATTCATCCTGGTTCGGATAAGATGTACCAAGATCTGAAGGTGCTTTACTGGTGGCCAAACATGAGGTCGGACATAGCCTCATACGTGAGCAAATGCTTGACCTGTGCTAAGGTCAAGGTGGAATACCAGAAACCGTCGGGTCTCCTGCAACAACCTGAAATTCCGGAATGGAAGTGGGAACGGATTACTATGGATTTTGTCACACAACTTCCTAAATCACCAAGCGGGAACGACAAGATATGGGTGATTGTCGATCGATTGACGAAATCAGCTCATTTTCTTGCTATTAAGGAGACCGACACCATGGATCGTTTGGCTCGTCTTTACTTGAAAGAAGTTGTTTCTAAGCACGGGGTACCAGTTTCTATTATCTCGGATCGTGACTCCCATTTTACTTCTCACTTCTGGAAGTCTTTACACAAGGCTTTGGGTACCCAACTAGACATGAGTACGGCTTACCATCCACAGACTGACGGTCAGAGTGAGCGTACGATTCAAACTTTAGAAGACATGCTGCGGGCATGTGTAATCGATTTTGGAAAGGGTTGGGAAGCTCATCTACCGTTAGTAGAATTCTCGTACAATAACAGTTATCACACGAGCATCAAGGCGGCTCCGTTCGAAGCACTGTACGGACGGAAATGCCGTTCTCCTCTTTGTTGGGCTGAAGTGGGTGAGAGTCAACTCACTGGGCCTGAACTAGTGTACGAAACTTCGGAAAAGATCGTACAGATTCGAAATCGGTTGGCGGCGGCACGGGACCGGCAAAAGAGTTATGCTGATCAGCGTCGCAAACCACTGGAATTCCAAGTCAATGACAAGGTACTTCTAAAAGTCTCACCGTGGAAGGGCGTCATACGCTTTGGGAAGCGTGGCAAACTCAACCCACGGTATGTCGGACCATTTACGATCCTGGAACGGATTGGACCGGTGGCATATCGTCTGGATTTACCGACGGAGCTCGGTAACGTACATAACGTCTTTCACGTGTCAAACTTGAAGAAGTGTCTGGCTGACGAGTCTCTCATCGTTCCACTAGAAGAGATCAAGGTTGATGATCGTCTTCGGATTGTGGAAGAACCTGTGGAGATCCTTGATTACAAGATTCGTAGCCTGCGTCACAGCAAGATTCGTATCGTTAAGGTTCGGTGGAACTCGAACCGGGGACCGGAATATACATGGGAACGGGAGGATCATATGAAGTCTAAGTATCCTCATCTCTTTCCTAAGGAAGCGTTCGAGTCGAGACATGTCTCTTCGGCAGCTGAATGAATCTCGGGTCGAGATTCCTTTTAACGTGGGGATGATGTGACAACTCGGGTAAATCTCTCTCATGGTATCTATCTTTTTGTTTTGCTTCCTTCGTTATTTCTTTTGTTCTTTCTGTACTTGTGCAATTTTCGGGACGAAAATTCTTTTAACGTGGGGATGATGTGACACCCGGCAAATTCTGGTTAACAACGTTGTCTAGATGAAAGTCTACCTTAGCGAGTCACGCGTATATTGTACTTAACTGGGTTAGTTAAGTCGGGTTATAGTTCGGGAACTATTGGTTTAGTCTAGAGGATCATTGGATAGAGGTTCATTAGATGTCGGTCTTTAACCAAGTGTACAAACAGTGACGATTTGTAGGATCGTCAGGGCATACGGAACGTACGAGTCTCGAGTCCCGGGAATTGGTGAACGAGTGTGAATGTGTGTATTTACTTGTGTTATGTGTTTACAATCATTATGTGACTTGTCGGTACATTAAAATGTGTTAACATATGTTAAAACGGGGTTTAACGCGCAAAACACACAAAACAGGCCCATATAGGCGATCAGGATGACCAAATCGCCTATATGTGGGGCAACTGGGAACCTTAGGGGCGATCAGGGTACTGATCGCATGACTGTTCATGCGATTAGGCCCCGATCGCATGAATAGTTACGCGATTAGGCTTCCTGATCGCGTGTAAAGCTGCATAATCGCATGTTACGTGCTGGACGACTAGAAACGCCTATAAATACAATGCTTAACCTCCTAAACTTCCTAATATCAACCCTAGTCGTCCCATAACCGCCCCAAACACATAAACAACCTCTGGAAGACGATTTTGATCAAAAACACAAGGTTTCAAGGTCTAACCATCATTCTTTCATAATCCTAAGGTTTGATTCTCATCCATAACACTTTGTAAACGTTTTTATTCAATCCCTAATGGTCCAGACCTGTTCATAAACGAAAAAGCTTTCTGAAAATCATTAATACGGATTATTAATCGGATTATAACCAATATACATGCGTTGTGGGTGTGTATGATTAGAAAGCTAGGATTTTTATGATTCATGATGCTTGATTGATATGTTATTTGGTTAGATCAGAATTGATATTGATAGTATGATGATAGAAATCTGATTAATTGATTATTAGGGTTATTGTTATGCATGTTAGTATGATGATTGCATGCTATGTGTATATGTTTGGATTACTTGGTTGCATGCAGGACTGATTACACGAGGTTAAACGAGGGATTTTGGTTGAAACATGTTTAGGATAGTGTTTGGGATGATATTGGGTAGTTACACACGTTCTGGATCTGATTTGGGGCATTAAACGCGCGAAAAACTGGAACAGCAAGGTTACAGGCGATTAGGATTCCTAATCGCCACTTTTACATGCAATCAGGGCCAAATCGCATGAACAGTCATGCGATCAGCCCCAAATCGCGTGAATAGTAATGCAATCAGCCCTGATCACGTGAATAGTAATGCAATCAGCCCTGATCACGTGAATAGTAATGCAATCAGCCCTGATCACGTGAATAGTAATGCAATCAGCCCTGATCACGTGAATAGTAATGCAATCAGCCCTGATCACGTGAATAGTAATGCAATTAGCCCTAATCACATGAACTTATACGCAATCAGTCCTAATGGCTAGTTTACGTTTCCTAATCGCGTGTACTACTATTGTAAGTGTAAAATAACATTCCGAGACCCGATTTGGACATATAGTAACATGCTAGGAACCTCGTAACATATATGGTAACTTGGTAACATATGTTTGGATGTAATTCGGTGATACGTGAACTATGTGCTATAACTTGTTGTGCGTTAACGTATGTTAAGTGTACTTGCGTTATTGTATGTTTTGGAGCGTAAACATAACACGGGGAGTTTCGGGTCACCAATGGGATGTCGAGTCTTGTACTTTGGGTCGGTTAAACAGTCACGGTGTTTTCAAACGAACTTGGTTATGGTCTGGACATCTAGGGACTAATTAACCTGCGGGTTATTAGTCTAAGTACTTGTAACTGTCGTATGTTAGGTCGCCGCTTTACGGGACTAGCATAGCAGCTGAGTTTACTCGGGTTAAGGAGTAACGGAACTTAAGGTGAGTTTACGGCCCCTCTTTTAAACTGGTTTTATACTTTCGGGGGAGAAAACATGTGTTAAAACTATATTTGGTAACTACTGTCATACTATGGGTTTCTATTGTGTACTACACGATCTTTGGAAGTCCCGGGGGGAACCATGAATGTGCGGGTTTGCACAACGGGGAAATGTGAATAGCGCTATTGGGAGTGACCAACCCCGCTCGTCGACTTGGAGGGTCGGCGGGTGCATATTGTCTCAAACAGGAACAACAGGAACAACAGGAACATACATCGGGCATACTTTTGGTATTCGCGTTAGTAATGGTTTTCCAATCGTGGTAGTAACAAAACGTACGCCTAGCTAGCGTATACTGGTTTTCTATTTGTTATAGTATGGACAGGTGGACTTGGTACTTGGATACAAAACCTGTAAACTCACCAGCATTTTTGTGCTGACGTAAACTTTTACATGTTTTCTCAGGTCGCTAAGGTAGCACGACAGGACTAGGGCGCACGCGTCTGCACGGCGTCTATGTTAGGGTTGCATGGTCTTACAACATTGAACATTGGTTTATTATTTTGGATAATGTTTTGAATAAGCTTCCGCTGTAAACGGGATTTTAAACTATGTTTTGAAATTACATTTTAATTCATTTAGACTTGTTTATTGTGATCGTTGGTTTGGATCCTGGTTTGTCATGCGCCTCGCGGTAAAACTCCGCAAGTTGATTTTGAGGGTGTGACAAATCTGTCTATTCAAATTCTTAACCTGCTCTTTTTTGCAGGTAATTTGGCTATTCAATCTCTTAACTTGCGCCTATTAGAGATTCACCAACTAATTTGCCATTTTGTGTCATAAATCAATTGTTATTATTACTATAATTTATCATATGATTTCAGGCGAAAAAGGTTCGTTTCGGGTGATTAATGTTGTTTTTGATGCACGATGGTTTAGTCATGCTTTGGTTCTTCTGGCTATAAATGAAATCGGCAAAGTTCTGGTCACGCCAATAAGTCCGGCTGAATCAATTCAAGTCACCGGGGACATAAAGCTTACATGCTTTTTTAGCCTCTTGAAAAATAGAACAGTTGGAGTCCGATTATGTTCCAGGGACACACTTGATAGTATACTTTCCTCCATGAACCAGGTATCTAACCCTTAACTTATAATCTGTTGCTATGACCACTACTTTATGAAGAAAAGTAAATAAATAATAATTCATGTAGTTATGTATGTAAATTTAGGTGGCTGCAGATGTATCAAGTGCAGAAGGTATGATTGCATTGAAAAAATTAATTCATTTTAAACTTTAAAATGATTTAACTTACTCAGTTTGGTTGAAAATCAAACTGAAATGTAATTTGTTGGATTTCAATTGATTAGTTTTTGGTTTAGCTGGCTTGTAATAGAAGTTTGAACACTCTTGGTTGCAACAAAGATAGGCATCATCGATAGCCTATCTTTAAAACCGAATTAGTTATTTTTTTGCTTTGACTAACCTTCAAGACTCAAGTCCTAGAGAGGGCGTATCTACGTTATATATATATGAACATAATACGTTTGGATGATACACGAAATAGTGTTAATTTTAAACAAAATGGGAAATCATTCAACAACGCCTTTTTGACATTGAAGTTGAAGAAACTTCTTTAACGAGCCAAACCAAGCTTGGCTCAGTTTGTTAACGAGCCAAGTCTGGGAAAATGTAAGTTCACATGTTGATACGCTCTTTTGACTTGTTGGTACTGCACATCATGTTTATGTTCGTATAGTTATTAGTTTGTTAAAAATAATTCAGTAGTTGGCGTTGTTTTATATTTTGTTAATCAATTGCACTTCCTGAATTGATATGTTAGTTGTATAAGCAAATTGGCTTTATATAGATTAGTTAAACCCACCGCGTAGCGTGCGTCTATAAAACAGATGTACCCGCAGCAACGCGCGGGCATTCCCGCTAGTACATTATAAAGGAGGAGTTATGTACAACAAGGTAATTTGCATTTCCGTACAACTTAACAAGCAACATGTACAACATATTTAAGCAAGAAATTTAAGGGTATTATGGGCATAATTGGGACAATTAAGACACTTAAGAGGGTAATATAGACATTTCATCCACCTCCTCCTTTACAATATCAAAAGACTTTTACAATACTACCCTCCTTCTTCCATCCATACCCTTCAATCCTTTGCCTTCTTCCTTCATCAATATAGATCATTAACCTTTTGTCCCTTCACGTTCCGTAACCTTAAGGATCAAATTGAATGAGATTGATTGTGAAATTCAAGTCCTCCTCTTATAACATTCAATTGAAGGCCATATGAACTATCTTGCCTAAAAAAAATGCTTTTGTAAGAAATATTACTTATTTTACTATTTGCCTTTTCTTTGTTTGTTGCACAAAGTTTGCAGTGTTTTATATTGTTTTTTTATTTATGCACCTAGATTTGGACAAGCACATTGCAACGAACAATTTTGACTGCAAATTAAATTGCTGGATTCCCCAAGGTTAGTTTTACATGTCACATAAATTGCTTCTTTGATCATTTATCATTTGTAAAATTTGTGTACTTTCTTTACGTTATAGATACAATGGCGTGCACTTGATGAGATAAATGCTGGTGTATGTGACGGTATGACGTATGAAGAACTAAAGAAGAACATGCCTGAAGAATACAAGTATGTTAAATATGAAATATTCGATTTTTTTTTTATTTTTTTTTTGTAATTTTATACCTTTCCATTCAATGATCTTTTTTTTAAAGGTCAAGCAAGAAAGACAAATTCAGGTATCGATATCCTCGTGGAGAGTCGTATCTCGATATGATACAAAGGTATTGAATTCAAATACAAGGAAAAATCTCTGTTGAAAATATAGAAAGTAAATAATTAAAGTTTTGGTATTTTAAGCAACGTCAAAAGTTTGCAGTTGTGCATATAACAGGTTGGAGCAGGTTATTATTGAGTTAGAACGACAACGCGCGCTTGTTGTAGTCGTATCTCACCAGGTAAGACAAGGCAACCACAAAATTTTACCTCCACAAATGGGTAAAAAAAAAAAAAAAACTAAAAATAAAACGGGTTAAACGTGTTTGTAAAGTGTATTTTAATACATGTGTATGTATCAATATAGCTTTTGAATAATATTTAGGGCATTAGTTTTTTATTAACATTTTTAAATCAAATGAATATTATTTTTGGTGGGCGTGGCCCAAACCGTATGTAAATTACCTGTTACTCAACTCATCCATTGAAAGATTTGTGCAATGCAAACATGGGTTTAATGAATTTGTGTATTGCAGGCTGTTATAAGAGCTTTATATGTCTATTTTGCTGATATGTCATTGAAAGAAATTTAACACATAGAGGTAAACAACAAAACATTAGATCAATCTTTTCGGTCTTTTAATCTTTGAAAACACGTTAATACGTTTGAATATCGGGAATTTCAGATGCCGCTTCATAGGAAGTTCTGGTACCAAAAAAAGATACTGACTATATTTTCCTCGCGTAACGAACCCCCTGCAACGCGCGAGCATTACCACTAGTAATATTTTGTATAGAAGTTAGGTCTACGTGACCATACCTTCCAAATATGTTGCTTTATGGTAGATTTAAAGTACTAAGGGGGACGGGACGTCACCCGAATTGTTCACGGGTATCCACTACCAGTACGGTATCACCGCCGCCATCCACGCCGGTAGTGGTTACGTGGACCGTTTTGCTGGTTCTATCTAACGGGCTAGTACCGGTTGGTTATTTTAATTTTGAGTTTATATAAATGCAATTTTTTTTTGTTTTAACCGTGTATTTTGTAGTGTTGTTATATTTTTACCGTTTATTTTTTAATTTTTTTGTTTTAACTGTGTGTTTTTTTAAATGTAAAAGTAAATAAAAACATTGCATTGAAACATAATATTAAAACATAAATATTAAACATAAAAAATACATTAAAACAAAGAAAAAAACTTAAAGTTGGCGCAACAATCGCCATGCCTCGACATGGTCGAAATCGTTGCCGTATCGAACCCCATACTCATATTGAGTGAATTCGATAGTCAACTCCTCATCAAGCTCTGGATCGTCCCTCACTTGTTGCTCGTATAGGGTGGTCCACCTCTCACATTTGATATTGAGGTCGCTCCGCTTGAACTGGAGGTCTCGGACGGTCTTGGTGGTGTTGGTGCCAACGTGTTCAACAAAGTCGCTAAACACTCGAGCCCAAAACCCCTCCGGGGGGAAGGCCGACCCATAGTCCCGGCGGGGGGGGGGGGGGGGGGGGAGTTGAATTTCCGGGTCATTCGACACATCCTTGTGGCAAACCATAAGGGCCATATCTTCCTCTTCGGTCCACAGGTTCATATTTTGGTGTGTTTGTTTTTTTTTAAACCGTGTCAGTGTGACTTTTAACCCCACGGTTTGATCATTTTATATACAATCGACGGTGGCACTGTTAAAATAAATTCACTGACTGTTTAGGTGAGATTAATTGAATTCAATCGACGGTTTCCAAGATTTACAATTTAATTTTGTTGACCGTTTGGTGGGACGGTTGCAATAGTAAGAATTAAATATTAAAACCGTTCAAAAATGTAAAAATAAAAAGTTTGGGTTTTAAATGTAAATAAATAAAAGAATCAGGCCTTCAAAAAAGTGTTTCAGTAAAGTGATGTGACAAAGCAGGATTGGTTAAAATCAGTGAAATAAAATTTTGTTCCTACAAGCACCCCTTGTGCCTTAAGGTAGAAACCTTATTTGGCAGTCTATCATTAGATAGTGTTAGGGTACTTTATATGACCACACCCGAAGAAAATAAGATTCGTCAATGAGGTAGTGGTGGAGTGTTTGGGAAAAGACTTGGTGTTCGTTGTGACTTAGGTTTGATTCCCCCCCCCCCCCATTATTTTCTACGGCACCTGGTGATCATAGGAGACTTGGCGGTCATCGCTTAGTAGATCCTTGAACCGAACGAGTTTTACCTCACCGCACTGTCGTGCCTTCGGGCAAGTGTTCGCAGGCTTTGGCCCTGGGTGTGGGTTTTCCTCGTTTCGGTTGGCGAATGTATTCCGACGTGGTAGATTTAGCCAGTAACCTATTTAGAGAATTTGTTGGCCGTTAAAAAAAACAAGATTCTGGTCAACAATTGCATGTTTTACTTGCATCCACACATTGTGATTTACGATATGTGTATATATAATAAGCCTTATTACGATATGTGATTTACGATATTGTGTGTTATCTCAATAATATTGCACTTTTATTACGATATCAATTTTTATTTTGTGATTTGACCCGACTCGATTCGAAAATATTGACACCGTGTTATTATAAACCTAAGTTTTGAAAAAACCGACACCATATAAAAACATTCCTGACTCCGCCACTAAGCCTTAGCGTTGTGAAGAAGTACATACAATCCACACATTGTGATTCACGATACATATATTTATTTTCTAGTAAGTCTCAGCGTTGTGAAGTTCATACATCCACACATTGTGATTTACAATACTTTTTTGAAGTCAATATTCTTCTTCTTCTTCTTCTTTTTTTTTTTTTTTTGTCTGTAAGTAGATTTTGATGGAGGAAGAAGGAAAATACCATGAAACCGAAACCTGCAACAGTGAAAATGGAAGCCCAAAACGAAGGTGTGATGTTAGGACTCCAGTTGGTTGGTTTAGCATGTTATCAAGGAAAACACATTGGAGTTTTGTTGTTGGGGTTGTCATTATTTATGGTATAAATCAAGGATTTGGTGGAGCTCTTGGAAAGGTAGGCACAGAATACTACATGAAAGATGTACAGAATCTACAACCATCTGAATCACAGGCTTTCTTAGGATTCACCAGAATTCCATGGGCTATTAAGCCCATTTGGGGTCTTCTTACAGATATTGTTCCTATTTGTGGCTATCGAAGGAGGCCTTATTTTGTTCTTGCTGGTAACCATATCTGGATATTATTTTATAGTTAGTTTGTTACTCACACACACCTACTTACTTGCTTACATGTATTATATATTACTTTTTGCACTATTGCTAAAGTATGCCCCTTTTGGTAAATTTTTAATGGAATATTGATTTAAATAATCCTAACTATCAGCTATTAGTTTTCATCATTCTCAACTTCAAAAATTACTGCTAGTTTTCCCAACTTTGAACTTATCTAGCCTCCATCAGCGATCCCATACTAACTAAAAGTTGACTCCATTGGTTTTTTTTGACGAGTCCATCTCATCAAAACCTTGCCACATAAGCAATCCACATCATCAAAAGTTTGACTTTTTTTTGTCACACAAGTAGTCCACATCAGCAAAATTTTAACCTTTTTTGCCACATAAGCAATCCATGTTAGCAAAAACCAACTGGGTTAACTTTTAATTAGTATGAGACCGCTAATGGAATAAATGTTAAAAGTTGGGACCGTCAGCAGTGATTTTTGAAGTTGGGACTAGTGGCGGCCAATAGCTAATAGCAGTGGCGAAGCTTGACCCGAAGGTTCGGGGGGTCGGAAGTCACTAGTTTCGGGGGGTCAAAAACCAGTTTCGGGGGGTCGAAACCCTATATTTCCAAAATTTTCTATACAAATGCTATATAATCGGAACTTCTGCGCGAAAATTCGGGGGGGGGGGGGGGGGGGGTCGCCCGCCCCCTCCCGCCCCAACAATGTTGCACCCCTGGCTAATAGTTAGGATTATTTAAATTCTATATTCCATTTTCAATCTAGACATAACTATCCGTCTAAAGTTCTCTTACAAAGTATCCTACTTGTTTCGTCCAAAGGAGCGATTGGGAGTTAAGGAATGTCATGCCTCAAGTTCCAAACAATCCTGAATCCGTCACTGGCCGGTTGTGGACTAATTGAAAGCTCCGCAGTTAAGCGTGCTTGAGTGGAATTCCTAACGAAAAACAAATCAGTGAGCTCCTCATGGGTGAAACGGACAAATATTAATTGATATGTGGGGCTAATGTTAATTTTGCTTAGCTTTGGTATGGTTGATGAGTATTGCCTTATGGACACACACACACTACAAGAGTCTTCACTAGTAGTGAATTTTGGTGTCAAAAATGCAAAATCCACACAATAAAGTGTTCTGTTTCAAGAATCTCACACAATAAAGTTGTCCCATGCCTTTTAAAAAGTTAAAAGTTATGTTTATTCTTTACTATATGTTAACCAGTTTTATGTTTTTTGTTAGGTATCATAGGAATTCTATCAATGTTTTTCTTGTCATTCCATGAAAATCTGCATCTTGCGCTAGCAGTAGCGTCATTAATTTTCGGGAGTGCTGGCGTTGCAATAGCTGATGTGACAGTTGATGCATGTATAGCACAACATAGTGGTCATCTCCAGTCACTTGCTCCAGACCTACAGAGCTTAGCTTCTTTTAGTTCTTCAATAGGATCACTAATTGGATTTTCTTTAAGTGGCATATTTGTTCACTTAATTGGTCCAAAGGTATTTTTTTTTTACATTCTTGATCCGCAGTCATAATGTTACATGAAAATTGCAGCATTCATGGGATGGTAAAATGGTAAATTATTTTATGCTAAAATCTATCTTTTGTATTAAAGGGAGTTTATGGTTTGCTAAGTATACCATATGCGCTCGTGTTGCTAGTTGGCCTTGTACTTCAAGAACCGCACACACCAAATTTTGCTTATAGACAGGTACATGCCGCTAGCGTTTTAGTGAATTTTATTCATTCTGTATTGTGTTTTTAGTATTTGGGGGAAAAAATACTTTGTGACAGTAAAATTCTTAAAAGCGTATCTATTTGGATATCAGATACCTGAGAAATTTGTTGATGCTGCTAAATCTTTGTGGACTACTTTAAAATCTAAAAACGTTTGGAGGCCGTGTTTGTATATGTATCTATCGTTTGCGTTGAGTTTGACAATCGATGAAGGGTTGTTCTACTGGGAAACTGATTCAAGAGTCGGCCCATCTTTCTCCCCGGTATTTTTTTTGTTCCTCTTAGTCACAAATAGATAGAGGTGCAATATGAGCGGGTTGGATAACAGGTCAAATTAGTAATATTTTCTTTGTGCGGGTTGAAACGGATCTGCCTAACGCACTTACGAGTTTCATGTCCACCTTTTTAATTTTATGAAGGAGTAATGAAAATTAATAATTCCAACTATTGCTCTTTGGCCGATAATGGTCCCAACTAAGAAAATAACCACTAGCGGTCCCAACTTTCGACATATTGGCCACCAACGGACCCAAACTAACTGAGGCTAACTCCGTTAGTGTGATGCTGACGTGGCATGCTTAGGTGGCAAAATTATCCTACGTGGCATCCTAGGTGGCAAACTGATCCTACGTGGCATCCTAGGTGGCAAACTGATCCTATGTGGCAGCATCACACTAACGGAATTAGCCTCAGTTAGTTTGGGTCCGTTGGTGGCCAATATGTCGAAAGTTGTGACCGCTAATGGTTATTTTCGTAGTTGAGACCATTATCGGCCAAAGGGCAATAGTTGGGATTGTTTATTTCCATTACTCCTTTTATGAATAAGTATTGTACTAGATATTGGGGGATAACATATAAGTTATATGCTGCCAACTAAATCAATGTATCATGTATGCAGGAGACTATTGGTTTTATACTATCAATTGGCTCAACTGGATCCATTTTAGGCACGATACTATATCAATATAATTTAAAGACACGTTCTTTTAGAGTTCTACTATTTTGGAGTCAATTGTTTTTCGGGTTATCAGGAATGCTAGATCTTGTGTTCATACTAAGACTTAACCTTAAACTTGGAATGCCCGATATTTTCTTTGCTGTTATTGATGGAAGTGTCTTTAACATGGTCGTGTGTTTGAAATGGATGCCATTTCTTGTCTTAACTTCGCAACTTTGTCCACATGGCATCGAAGGCACACTCTTTGCTTCGATTATGTCAATTGACAATTTGGGCATTTGGTCATCTACTTGGTTGGGTGGCCTGCTTCTTCAGGTCTTAAATGTCACCAGGACACAATTTGACAACCTTTGGCTAGCTATTTTGATTCGAAACGTGTTGAGAATCACACCACTTTGTTTTCTGTATTTGATTCCTGATGGTGGTTCAAACTCGTCGGGTTCCTCTTGTTTAGAAGATGGTGAAAATCGTATCAAAGAATCAACGATTGTAGAAGATACTGGATTATCAAACCCTGAGGAGGTGGAACTTACACCGTTGGTTAGTAGTTAGTAGTATTGGAAAATATTCATTCTTTCTTGTTAATATATGTACTGTCTATTCATTCTTAAACACAACCGCGTATTTAGTGGGTGTAACCCACATTGCGGTGGGGATGTTAAGATTTGTAAAGCTTGGTTTCAACGACTACACACAACAAAATAAGTTTATTTATAATATTGGTTTTATAACACAAAAGTTGTATGAATATGTAACCCAAAAAAATAGATTCGTGTTATACATAATATTGATTGAAAACCATAAAAATGAATACGATACCGGTTTTGATAATATTGATACGGCAATCGAAACTCAACACTCCCAAACTCTCTAATATCCCAAACATCACAGGAAAACTTTGCATGGCGGATGGAAGAAGAAGAAGATGATGATTCATCACAATACTCACCCCCTTCGTCGGTTATCTCTGTACCACTTCCTCGTCCTCGCTGGCCACCAAATCAAACCTCTGCAACAAGTCCACGCCCAAATAATAATCTCCGGCCAAACCACCTCTCTCCCACTCCTAACCAAACTCATTACATCCATCTGCACCTCTAAACAAATCCTCTACACCCGCCAACTCCTCTACTCTATCCCATACCCTGACTCCTTCCTCTTCAGCTCCCTCATCAAAACCTCCACCAAACATAACTTCCCACGTCATTCCCTCATCTTTTACAAACATATGTTATTCTGCAAAGCAGAGTGTTCAAGTCACACTTTAACAGCTGTTGTTAAAGCTTGTGGTGATTTGGGTGATCTGGGTGTTGGTAAAACTGTTCATTGTCATGTAATTGTTGGTGGGTATGGGCTGGATTTGTTTGTTCAGGCTGCTTTGGTTAGTTTTTATGGGAAGTGTGGTGAGTTGGGAGTTGCGCGGAAGGTGTTTGATGAAATGCCGCAGAGAAGTGTGGTGGCGTGGAACGCGATGATTTCTGGGTATGAGCAAAATGGGGTTGGTGAGAAGGCTATTGGGTTGTTTGAATGTATGAGGGATGATGGTGTTGAGTTTGATTTGGTGACTTTGGTTAGTGTGTTGTCCGCGTGTTCTCAGGTTGGTGCTCTTGGGTTGGGTCGGTGGATTCATGAGTATATTAAGTGTAATGGTTTACGTGTGAGTACTACGATTGGTACTTCGTTGATTAATATGTATGGTAGGTGTGGAGATGTGATTAAAGCAAGAGAAGTGTTTGAGTCTTTAAGTCAACAAAATGTTATAACTTGGACTGCTATGATATCAGTTTATGGAATGCATGGTTATGGTAAGGAAGCAATGGAGATATTTCATCTTATGAAGATGCGAGGACCGCCTCCTAATGCTGTGACATTTATTGCTGTTTTATCGGCGTGTGCTCATGCTGGACTAGTATCTGAAGGTCAGCTTGCTTATGCTAGCATGATTCAAGATTACCAAACAGCACCTAAGATCGAGCATCATGTTTCCATGGTTGATATGCTTGGACGTGCAGGACTGCTAAACGAAGCATATCGACATATTCAAGATATGAATCCTATCAAACCGACTGCAGCTGTGTGGACGGCAATGCTTGGTGCCTGCAAGATGCATAAAAACATAACCCTTGGTGTTGTAGCGGCTGAGAATCTTTTAGCCATTGAACCTCATCATCCTGGCCATTTTGTCTTGATCTCCAATATATTTGCATTGGCGGGCCAGATGGATCGAGTTGAAATGGTTAGGAATGTGATGATTCAGAAGGGTTTGAAGAAACAAGTTGGATACGCCACCATAGAAGTTGATAAAAAGACGTATTTGTTTAGTATGGGCGATACGTCTCATCCTGAAACCGACACAATTTACAGGTATTTAGATGAGCTGATGGAGAGATGTAGGGAAGTAGGTTATACACCTGCATTTGAATCTGTAATGCATGAGGTAGAAGAGGAAGAAAGGGTGCATGCACTTAGGTATCATAGCGAAAAGCTTGCACTAGCATTTGGGCTCTTGAAAACAGGAGACGGGTCGGTTATAAGGATTGTGAAGAACCTTCGGGTGTGTGAAGATTGTCATGTAGCATTTAAGTTCATTTCTGTTCTGACTAAACGAAAAATAATAGTGCGTGATAAGCTTCGGTTTCATCATTTTGAAGATGGTTCTTGCTCGTGCTTGGACTACTGGTGATGGATTAGATTGAACCCGTTCTTGAAACGTAGAACATGAAACAATGAGGCACGCGAATCAGCCACAGATGCTTGGCCCCAATTTTTTTCTATGACGAGCACAAGTTTGTATATGAGCTTTCATCTTTGGTTCTTTGAGATATAAAAGAAAGAAACATTAGCTGTACTTCTAGCCATTATTCAAGATTTCGCCTTTGCGCTGACCAAGTGGCCTTCAAGCACTTGGTCAGCGCAAGCTGCGATTTACCTTATCCCGTTTGTTAACAATGTACCGGCGTGGTCCCATGAGTGACTTTCTAGTAACGGATTCAGTCGCCAAAACACAAATACACATAGCGAAAGTGGTCTCGAATGTAATTATTTTACTTGAGAATACAATAGTTTTGACAGATAAAAAAATGAACCAGCTAATCTCAAAAGTAATAACAGATAATCTGTAAAACCGTCTTCAGGCAGTCGTTACCTCCCAGCTAGTAAATTTCATCATCGGGTATATCAGGATTTAAGAATTTCTCAGGATCCTTGCTAATCGCATCATAACTAAGAGTAGATTTAACGCGATCTGGTACAGGCTCAAGCGGAATAATGCTATCTTGATCTATAACCCCATCAATGATACCATATTCAACCGCTTCAATAGGAGACATATATCGATCCCTATCAATATCTTTCTGAACCTGGTCATAACTCCTGCCAGTGGATTCTGATATGATTCTCGTCACGTTTTCCTTATTATGCATCATTTCCCGAGCTTGAATTTCAACATCTATTGCTTGCCCACTTGCACCTCCGAGTGGTTGGTGGATCATGATTCTTGTATTAGGCATTGCAAGACGTTTACCTTTGGTTCCACCACCAAGAATTATGGAAGCGGTTGATGCTGATATGCCAAGTGCAATTGTCGATACATCAGCCCTCACTAGCTTCAGAACATCATAAATCGCCATTGAAGAGCTGTAAGGTCATATGAAAGAGAAACTTTAAGCAAAAGAACCATGTTCACCAAACATAAATTGAAAATATGTTCAGTCGGTTCATCAGAATTTGAAAAATTATGTTTCGCAAGCCAAATGAGTTGAAGGATATAGTGTTCGGATGTGCTACTGTTTATTCTTGACAAAATTAACGGTTAAAATGACCATTTTTTTCTTACATACTCTTTCGAAAAAGAAAAAGTATACGTTACAACTTTTTTTGTATTAAAATAGGGATATATAGAAACTTTGAATTTCCGTAGATATCAGTTCCTTTTATAACCAACTATGAGCAAACGCCCTGCTAACTAATGGGACCAGGTAAAACACGCCTTATATTGGGCAAACGACCTTCAATGGGTTAAAAAACATAGCTTATATCTCGAGCAAATGACCTTCAAGGGTTTAACAAACGCAACTTATATCGAGCAAACGACCTTCAAGGGTTTAAAAAAGCATAGCTTATATCGGGCAAATGACCTTCAAGGGGTTAAAAACACAACTTATATTTGGGCAAACGGTTAAACACGGTGGAAGGATGCTCTATTCAAACCCTAGCCCTCTACTTGAAACCATCAGGACTCAGGAGTTCAGGACGTCTACCATTGTGCAGCGCCGCGCCTTGAAAGTTCCTTGTATATCAATTTTGTTACTGACAGGTAACACTAAACTAGTTATTTGACAAACAATCAATCAGATAATCAAAATCAGTTAAACTACACCCCTCAAAACTATAATAAACCAATAATATCTACTCCTCAAAACCACATTAATCAATACCAAAACACCCTATTATTACCAACCAAAACTTCAACATATAAATTTCAACAACAAATTCCAAACCAAAAACATAAAACAAGTACCTAAGAGAACCACCAGTAGAATTAATAAAAAGCCGAATATCTTTACTAGGGTCTTGAGCATCCAACAACAGCAACTGACTAATAATCGCATCAGCAACAAAATCATCGATCTGGGTCCCTAAAAAAACAATCCTTTCACGTAACAGTAACCCCATGGCGTCAGATTCCGCGCCTCTCATGGCTGTGGCCGGTGTCTGCGGTGAAGACGATGAAAAAACAAGATTTTGTGGGGATGAAGAGTTAAGTGAGCATTTGATGGGTTGGTGAGACGGTGGTAGACGACGGAGAGAGAAGGATTGTGGAGGTTTAGTGGGAAGAAAGCGGCGGAGAGTGGTGGTTGAAGGGTGGTAGTAAGAGGAGGTGGTAGAAGAGGAGGATGAGAGCAACTCCATTGTGGATAATAATAATGGAGGTGTTCTTTGCTTCTACACTTGAAAGACTACTTGTAGAGCTTTTATATAAAGTGGATAATTTTATAGAGTGTATGCAATTTAAGTTGAAGGGCTAATCAATTTATTACCAAAGTTAAAGGGGTAGCATGATAAATTTAATAAAGATCAAGGGGTGTAAAAAAAATCATGCACTAAAAAAACTAAAATTTTGTTTATATATTTGACTTTGGTAATTTTTCTTTTAAATATTATCCTACTAGTAATATTTAAACTTGAGTTAATTACCATTTTTGTTTATGTGGTTTTGGAAAAATTGTTAGATCAGTTCAAAATTAAAATTGTGTGCTATATCCGTCTCCAACGTTCCTTAAAATAAAAATATGCTAGTTTAGTTCAAAATCCTAACGATGTTAAATTTGATTGTTAACTTTGGACTGATGTAGCAATTTCTCAAAACCATAGGGACGAAAATGACAATTTCCACATTTGTATTTTCTTTTCCATATTTTTTTTTAATTAAATAACTTTTTATATTTTGTTATCATTATATTTTCTCTTTCATTCACTTACGATCATTTTCAAAAATATTAAAAAAATAAATGGAGATGAACAGTAGATTATTTAGTTAGTTGTAGCTAAGGAGTGGTTTTTTATTAGCACCTCGACACGCGATCAGTTACACCCATGGATATATTTATCACACTAATGTGATTTAAATCCCACCATACATGTGGCTATAGTTAGCACACAATGGTGATTTAACTCCTACCACTTTACACATGTAGAAATATTTATCACATGACTATGATGATATAATTCCCAGCGGCCACCACGTTTCACAAGTGGCAATAGTTATCAAACAATGATGATTTAACTCCCATCACGTTACACTTATGGCAATACTTATCACACAGTGGAGATTTAACGTTCACCAGATTACACCTGTAGAATGATTAATCGTGATTTAGCTTTTGCCACATTACGTCGTGGCAATATTTAACACTATAGTGATTTTAACTCCCCAACGTTACATCCCTATGTCACACACTTACACCCATGGCAATATTTGTTTTCCCCATTCTATCAAAACTTTTTTTATTACCTAGTCATCTAAAAGCTTACTAGGTCAAGTTAAGGGATTGATACCAAGAATATTAAAGATTGGAAGCAACAAAAACTGGTTGTCTAATTTGGTACAAGGTTTAATGTTTTAGACTGTGTTGATGGGGAACAAAGCCCCGTCATGCTAACAAGGAGGGCGCGAAACATCGTCTGTGAGTTGCGTTGCCTTTTTTATTTGTGGAGTGAGCGAAACACTGTCACCAGGGGCGTTGCCTTTTCACAACTCACACTTTGTTTCTAAAAAAAATCACTCACCCATTTCACATGCCCACAACACATGTTAGTGAATGTAAAAGGTGAAACCCCCACTGCCTATGTGACGTTTTTTTTTTTTTTCAAATTTCATATTAAGCACAACACATAGATTAGAAAAATAACCAATATACGTTATAAACTCTTTAATTAATCATTGAAACCCATCTAGCCTCCATTTTCGACTTCTTTTTCATGTCTTTATAGTTACTATTACTTTTTTCAAAGGTAAAGCTCCAGTCAAATAATGTAAAAACACATCTTCTCGGAGATCTTTTAGATTCTAAAGTGACTTAGTCGAGTTCAATTCCCAACAACTCCCATGCCTTTCTTGGTTGGACCAAGCCAACTATTTCCGACAAGCCCTTCCTCATTTTTAGAGCAAGAAACGGAACTACAAGAAAACTTTCTTTTGAGTATGTTAGACAAATGATGTAAAAACACATCTTCTCGGAGATCTTTTAGATTCTAAAGTGACTCAGTCGAGTTCAATTCCCAACAACTCCCATGCCTTTCTTGGTTGGACCAAGCCAACTATTTCCGACAAGCCTTTACTCATTTTTAGAGCAAAAAGCGGAACAACAAGAAAATTTTCTTTTGATTATGTTAGACCACGTTCTTAGCCCACTTGAGCCATTTTACTTCTTCCATTGATTGCTGATGACGTGTGTCCTAAAACGACAACGTCTAGACCTCTCGTCAAAAAGATAAGCAAAATAAGTTTGATTAAGAGGTTGCCTGACTTAGTGGAGCTGATATAAGGCAGCTGACCTGCCGTATAGGAGCCTCAGGGCAGAAAGCAAACAGTAAAATGTCTTGGAAATGTAAAAAGGGATTTTGGCTTATTATCTTTGCAAGGGACAAAACATCACACAGCTCCATACCTTGTATTGGGAAAGATAAAAGCTGAAAATATCCCAAAAGGGAAAAGTCTCACTGCTGGGAACTAAAAGAGGGTCAAAATACATCCAGGTATGATAGGGAAGCTACCCTGAGGGAGCTCCTGGGCAGAATTTGACTGCCTATATAAGGAGACCCTTGGGTAGACATTCCACACACACTTCTCACTTCTTCTCTCTACTCTTATACTCTCTACTTCATTAATTCCCAACTCCAAATGAATATGTACTTATTCTCACGCCGGAGTCCAAACGCAGGAGGCTCCCTCCTGCGTTAAGGCTAACGGTGTCTGCTACCTTTGTGCAGGTCCCATCCAGGAGCTTGAAGACCCCCATTCTCAGAACCAAACCCAAAACCTTAACTGAATCCTATCTTAAAACCTAAACTTTAACGTAATATACCCTTAACCTATAATCCTAAGCATCTCCTAACCTAATACCGGTCATTTTCCTTGTTGTAGCAACAAGTGGCGCCCACCGTGGGGCTGTCGCTACTTTGACCAAACTGTTGAGAGTCTCTACAGTCCCATTTGTTCCTAAGTAACCTCCTTTTGTGATGACTGGTGGAGATAACCACCTAGGAGGGGGTCTTCCAGAAACTCCGGCCACTAGCCACACCTCAGGTGATGCCTCTGGCCGTGAAACGCCTGGAACGGACGGACAACAAGTCGAACCGTCTCTAGGGGACATGCTCAACTTCCAAACACCGCCATCCTCAAGGGCTGTTAACTCGTCTCCTAGGGACGACTTGTTGTTTCCAGTTGAACGAATGGATATCACCCCGGAGGGAGTACGAAGAAATTTCTTGCAACTCCGAGACCTCCTGAATGGTTATGTGCGAGAGGAGAGGTCCAGAGGAGTCAGGGTCAGGTTGTCCTATGACGAAGAGCCTGTTGTCACCCTCTCACCTAGCCCTCCGTTACTGGGAACCACCACCTCGCCAGCAACCCAGCGCGACTACACTAACCATCACCCCTACTTGAACAGCCGAGGGGACATTTACCCAGGAGGAGGAGGTCCTAGCAGCTCTGTGCTCTCTCCGGGGACCTCATTACCACTTTCCTATGAAGAAGCTTTAAGATCGTTACCGTTGGCCAGCAGTGCCGTATCCACCTCCCTTACGGGAGCAGGAAGTCTTGCCGGAGGATTCGTCGTTCCTCCAGGAGCTATGTATCCTAATTATTCACAGTCTCAATACTTCCCCATATGGCCGGGAGGATATCCCTGGCAGTATCCTTCGCCTTTGAACCAAGTACCAGCAACTCCCCCTGTGGGAGGGCAAGGTCCCATGACCTCCCAACCCTTGGTTCAAACTCCTGTAGCTGAAGTTAGAGCAGAAACTACACCTTCTAAGCCGTACCGACCTAAGTCATTGGAATGCTTTGCTGAACACATCGCTCATTTCGATTTCCCCAACAAGATCAAGATGCCGGCTAATGTGAAAACATATGACGGCACAGAAGACCCGGATGACCACTTGAACGTCTTCTCCGGGGCAGCCACTGTAGAAAAATGGAATGATGCCGAATGCTGTCACATGTTCATGCAGACCCTGGTAGGGCCAGCTCGCCTATGGTTCAGTGGCCTACCGTCTCGGAGCATCTCTTCGTTTGATGATTTAAGGAGAGGTTTCACCTCAAACTTTAACCCCCTCAGGAAGTGTACCAAAGATGCCGCCATATTGCATCAAATCCAACAAGGGGAGCACGAAAACCTCCGTAGTTTCATTGAGAGGTACAAGAGGGAAGGTCTGCAGTATAGTGGTGCCACCGAGAAGATCCGGGTGTCGGGATTCATGGGAGCCATCCGTCCCAAGAAGTTACTAAGAAGATTTCATGAAGATGTTCCCCAAACCATGGAGGAAGCTTTCGAAAGAGCAGAAGCCTTCCTCAGGGGAGAGGAAGCACTAACTCGACAGGACACCAGGAAGAGGGATCGAGGAAGTTGGAGAGACAGCTCAACGAGCTCCCGGAGGCCTCACTTTCAACCCTACAACGAAAGACGATC